>CATIUR010000002.1:30903711-32237640 GCA_949592205.1 Helichrysum umbraculigerum
AATTGGATATTCTCCCTTTGGTAGGTCAACCAACTCCCATACTTGTAACTTAGAGAACTGAGATAGTTCTTCTTGCATTGCTTCTACCCACGAGCTTTCTTTTAAAGCCATTTGAACATTTTTAGGCTCGATTTGTGAGATAAAGCATGAATATAGACATTGATTAGGAATCCCTGTCTCTTTCATTGCAGTATACAAGCTTTGGTATTCTAAGTCTTCAGACGTACTAGCTCTGGATTGATGCCTAGTTTGAACCGGAGTATTAATATCACCGATGATGTTTTCAACGGGATGATTCTTACTCGTTCTAGTTGTAGTAACTGGTTCAACCGGTATCTCATCTTCCAAATTAGTACCAATCTCTTCCAATTCAGGTACATCTTCCGTACGTGCTGAAGATATCCTTAAGTGTTTCAAAGGAGTAAGTATATCATCAAACTTTGTAGAAAGATCATCAAGATCTTCTGTTTCTTGAGACTTATCCTCTGAAGGTTGTTGTGACTCACTTGTGGAAGCTTTATCTGAGTCAACATTAGTCTTAATTCCAGACTGCTTAACACTTGATGTTGAAGTGGGACCAATATTCTCATCTTCAAACAATAAATGTTCAGCTATCTCTGAATCACTGACATAGTCACTAATAGGAACTTTAAATGATGCAAAAAGATCAGAATAATCAAATTGCCAATCTAAGCCCTTATGAACATCAGGTGAGTAGCTCGTAACCTCAATATTATAAACTACCTCCAAACGTCCTGTGACTTTATTAAAGACTCTCTTGTTTGGCAAATTGGGCATATAACCTAAGAAAAATCCTTCGTCAGCCTTCTCACCAAATTTTGCTTGATGTCCAGTCTTTAATATGGTGCATGACACTCCAAAGGGTTCAAACCCTTTTAAGTTAGGTTTCTTATTGTTCAAAAGCTCATAACAAGTCTTGTTATGTCTCTTAACCATAAGAACTCTATTAAGAACATAACATGCTGTATTCACTGCTTCTGCCCAAAAGATGACCGGAAGCTTTGAATCAGCAAGCATTGTTCTTGCAGCTTCAATCAACGTCCTATTTTTCCTTTCAGCAACACCATTCTGTTGAGGTTCATAAGGTGCACTGAATTGATGTAATATCCCTTTGCTTAAGCAATAGATATTCAACGTTGAATTCTTGAACTCTGTTCCATTGTCACTACGAATACGCTTAACTCTCTTTTTATAGACATTCTCTACTAGATCAAAGAACTCAATTAGAATTCCTGGAGTTTCATCCTTTGATCCCAAAAAGAATACCCACGAGAATCTAGAATAATCATCTGTGATAACCAAACAGTACCATTTGCCACCTAGACTTCTCTTGCTTATAGGGCCAAAGAGATCCATATGTAGCAATTCAAATGGCGAGGAGATAGAGTTTTCAGTCTTAGGTCTGTGTGGTTTCTTGTGCTGCTTTCCTTTCATGCAAGGAACACACTTATCCTCAGACTCGAAACGTTTTTGTGGTACACCTAGAACCAAACCATTTTTGGTTATATAATTCATCTTTCTCCAGTTCAGGTGTGCCATTCTCCTATGCCATAATAATGCGTCTGTTTCCGAAGCCTTGGATAATAAACATATAGACACCATTGAAGAGTTAGGAACACCCATGTTGATAGCATATATATCCTTCTTCCTTGGCGCCCTCATCAATATCCATTTATCGGGAATTTTAAAACCTGGCTTCAGGACTAAGGCTTCCTTTTCATTAAAATAAACTGGATGATCTTTATCACAGACTTGGAAAACACTCACTAGGTTGTGAGTTAGTTCTTCAACACAGTTCACATCCTCAAGAGTCAAAGTTCCATTTGAAACTTTTCCTTTTCCCGAAATTACTCCTCCTTTATCTCCTGCAAAATTTACTTTTTGTTTGAGACTCTCCTAGAAGTCCTTCAGTAGACTTCTTTCTCCGGTCATGTGCCTCGAGCATCCACTGTCTACATACCACCAGCTGTCCTTGTTCACAGCATACTCCTGCACATAACACAAGATACGATCAGTTATCAAGAGGGACCCAAGCCATTACGGTCTTGGTTTGTCCCTTATCATCAACAAACTTAAGCTCTTTAAAATAACCATCCTTCCCATCAGGAGCTTTGGTTACTTTCGAAGTAGCTTTAGTTTGTGGACGATCAGCCTTAAGAGGTGAATTTGAGGAGAACCTCTTAGGCACATAATTATGAGCTCTATGATTATAATTAAACTCATGTGATCGCGAAGTAGTACCACTCTCATAATGACTATGGCCTCTACTTGGAGTTCTAAACCTCGACGGTGTCACATCCCTAGACTTATAGACAAAATTATCACCTTGAGTATATGGCCGTTTAGGTTTAGGTGGGGAGACACTATGCTTACCATCTCTTTTAAGAAAGTTAACAGGTTTATTACCTAACTTAGGTTTGGTATCTAACCCATCTACAGTCATACTAGAGTCGGTCTGTGTCTTTTCATCCAACACAAGCTTATGTGATGTTTCAGGATTTTTGTTAGGACAACACGAAGCCACGTGTCCCTTTTGATGACACTTGAAACATGACATCTGCTTGCGTGATTTACTCACTTTTGCTTTCTCATCCGGAGTCTTAGGCACTAAAGGTTTAAGCTGTTCCTTATTAACCTTATCATCAGTCTTAGCATCGTTAATCACTCCACCCGATACAAACTGTATTTTGGTGAAATGAGAAGCCTTACTATTATCTGATGAAGGGTTCTTAATAACATCCTTCTGTGCCTCTAACTTTTCCTGATCATTAGTTACTGAAATTTCAGGAGTAGCATCTGTCATTTCAGAATCTTCAGGAATAGGAGTGTAATTGGCATTAAAAGGTGGGGATACATCATTGTAACCTAACCCAGTCTTGTCCTTTACACTTCGTTGAGCATCTAACATTTTATCCATTTGAGATGTCCTATAGTTCTCAAGTTTACGGTTCTGCTCAATTAACCTTAAGTTAAGGTTCACTATTTCCTGATCCTTACTAGCAATTGTCTCATTTAAGTCTTTGATATTCATATAGAGACCATCTATGACAACAGATTTTTCACTTATGGTATCTCTAAATTTTGTTCTATCCGAAGCATCAGACTTAATTTTATCTTTTAAGACTTGTTTATCATCACTTAATCTACGAATATCCATAATAGCTTGATCAAGTTCAGATCTAACAGTCTTATAGGATTCCTTATCCATATTTAATTGTGATGACAGGTTGCTATTTGACACAGTTAAGACACTATTCTGAGATTGTAAATCAGTAACTAAGTAACAAACATCAGCAAGATTAAGAATATCTAAACATACCTTCTTCTTGTCAGTTTGTAATTCAGCCATGCGTGCCACGAATTCTTCAGGACTCATATCTGGAGCTGAATCCATATATAGCACGTCATCATCACTTGCCTTCACTTCAGACTCAGGCACCTCTACTTTCTGTTCCATATCAGTGGGCATGTAGGACACTGATCCAGCAGTTGTCTCTTCGATCTCGGCCATCAAAGCTTCCTCAGAATGAGCTTGCCAATCATAAGAGCCATCCAACTGCTTCACCACTAAGGCTTTGGAAGCAAGAGTACTTCCCGAACCTTGTTTTCCTTGTGCTTCTACTTTAGGTCTTTGGCATTCTCTAGCAAAATGACCAATACCCTGACAGTTAAAGCATCTGACCTTGGTTTTGTCAAACCCTGATCTATTGCCCAATACTTTTCTACCAGTTCTCTTGAGGAAATTCTTCACCTTTCTAGATATCAACGCTAGTTGATCTTGAAGCTCCAATTCCTCAAGATAATCAGAATCTATCTGCTCATAATCCTCATCAAACAGAATAGGATCATTGATCTTTCCCTCTATGTAGTTCTCGTATGATGCAACAAAGGAAGCAAGAATAGACAATTGCTGTTCAGCAGATTTCACACTCATGGGCATCTTCTGATGCTCTTGAGGTGACTTCTCAGTATTCTTTCCCTTTGTCTCATCACCAGAGGAGGAAATAAAGCACAGATCTTCAGAAATCAGTTCTCCATTTTCACTAGTATCACCAACTAACAATGCAGTGGTCGAACTAGATGACGCAGTCGAAAGACTTGACTTTCCATGATACAACCCAGGGTTCTGAACCTGATCAGAATCACTATCTCTTGACTTCTTGGAGAAATCATAACCTTTCAGCTTGTCAATGACTTGCTCTAAGGTCATAGTAGAATACCTGGTTTCGTTATCCTTAATCATAACGCCATACATTTCCCATTTAGAAGGCAAACCCTCAAGAAACTTGTCGGTTTTAGCTACTTCTTCTTCAACAATTTCATGGTATTCCAGTTCACTTAGTAGATGGTAGAAACGCATGACATAGGCATCAAGATCTTCTCCTTTTAAAGCTTTAAACATAGTAAACTGCTTTTTAAGAAGACTCCTCTTGCCAGCTCTCACCTGTGGACTTCCCTCACCTCTTTTCTCTAGAGCTTCCCAGAGCGTTCTAGCAGTATGAAAAGACTTCAGTTGATGAGCAATCTCTTTAGGAAGAAACATCTTTATGCATGAATGTGCTTTATTCTCATTTCTGTAAGCTTCCTTCTCTTGATCACTCATGTTCGCATAGGTAAGAACCACAGTGGCATTCAGAATAGTTTGTGTAGGTGCGGTGTATCCACTCTTGATACACATCCAGATTGACAGGTCATGGAATCTACAGTAAGATTCAAATCTGTCCTTCCAGTTGTAGTAATCCTCGATTCTTAACAACTTACGTGGAACGTTTGACTTTCCCACCTCGTGGTCCATTTCGATCGTTCTACTTAAGTCAGACATCTTAAAAACGTAAAATTAAACTGTTTTAGCGAATTCAGAAAACTCAACTCGCAAGACTCAGCTCAACTCGCAATCTCAGCTCAACTCGCAGAATACGTCGATTCGCAAGTGATGTCGATTCGCGAGGGATCTCGGTTCGACTCGCAAGCCTCAGTTCGACTCGCTAGTTCAACTCGGTTCGCAGGCGACGCTGGAACCCTAATCTCGACTCGCGAAACGGCTGTTAAACCCGAAAAACGAATGTTAAGGTATTTTTACGACTGAAACTAAGAATTTCGACCGTAAACAAACCCTAAAACGTCCAGAGAATGATTTTGATCGTTAGTATTGCAAAAATGCACGTAAAATCGACCCGAATCAAAAACGCAATAACACTAAAACTTATGAACACACTCGTATTTAGCCCGAAAGCTCTGATACCAGATGTAAGTCCCCTAGTTCTAGGATCGATAACTTCGTTATCTGTAGTATTAAGGTGCGGAATCCCTCAATACGGTGTTATCTTACTAATAACGAATATGTTCGAATTGCGTTTTAATAAAGCTTAACTTTAAACGATGAATCGTCAAAGCCTAGCCGTAGGTTATGTTTTCTCTGGTTTGCTGGAATCGCAGGTCGGAATATGCAAAAGTGTTAAAAATTATGTTTTTCACGGAGTGAAAAACATTATATACGTCCAGCTCATCTCGGCTCGCATGGGCCTGCGAGTTCGGTCCAACTCGCAGCCCAAGCCCAACAAAGAACTCGGCTTGCCAGACTCAATCTACGCGAGTTCAGATCTCACCTCACAGCTCAACTCGCTGCGACCTGAGATCTCGACTCGCCTCGCATGAAAAGTCTATTATTTATTTCGTCTTTAAACATTCGTCTAACTTAGCACAATAATATGTTTAACGAATATTACTAACAAAACAAATATTTATTTACAAATCTAAACCAATATACAAACGCAATAATAATTACACCAGTCCTATTACAAGCTAGATCTGTTGTCACAATCTATGTCCCAACACAAGTCAAGCAATGATGTGAGGTCATTCATCGTCGAGATGTCGGCACGACTTCTCGGATGTCCAGTAGTCTCTTTCATATGCGCTCTAATGGATCCTAACATCTCCCATTGTGTTGAGGTGAATGGGATATTAGATCTTTTAAGGACATTGTAGATCCTAGAATACGTCCGTTTCTGTTGTTGACAGAATTGCAGTTCAGCAGGGGAAAGGGTAAGCATGTTGACTACACCGCTTATTCCTCCTACTTCTTTGTCAAATCTTTGGATGAATTCTTCGACCACTTTGTGATCTATGATGGTTTGCGGTTGGTATCTTGTGCGTTTGGAATATTCCTCCAGTGTTTCTCCTCTCGTGGGATGGTTATGGTTACTTCCCGCCATTTCTTCAGTGGTAAACAAATTAGTTGGCGGTATACTTCTTTTGTTTTCTTCTTCCATCTTTCTCGTTCTGATCAATTCTTCCATCGCTGGGTTGTTGCTGATGGAGATGCGTTTTTCATCTCATGTCCTATTCGTCGGAGGTCAATCGGGAAATATGGCGTGATTTCTGTTGGAACATAGAGTGTGACAACAGATCTAGCTTGAAATAGGACTGGTGTAATTATTATTATGTTTGTACATTGGTTTAGATTTGTAAATAAATATTTGTTTTGTTAGTAATATTCGTTAAACATATTATTGTGCTAAGTTAGACGAATGTTTAAATACGAAATAAATAATAGACGTTTCATGCGAGACGAGTCGAGATCTCAAGTCGCAGTGAGTTGAGCTGTGAGGTGAGATCTGAACTCGCGAAGCATGAGTCTGGCGAGCCGAGTTCTTTACTGGGCTTGGGCTGCGAGTTGGACCGAACGCGCAGGCCCATGCGAGCCGAGCCGAGACCAGACTATTTAATGTTTTTCATTCGTGAAAAATATAACTTTTGTCATTCTGTTTTTCTGATCTGCGAATTCACTAAACCCAGAGAAAAGTTAAACCTAACGGCTAGGCTTTGACGTATTATTCGTTTAAAGTTAAGCTTTATAAACGCAATTACGAACGTATTCATTGTTAGTAAGATAACACCGTATTGAGGGATTCCGCACCTTAATACTACAGATAACGAAGTTATCGATCCTAAAACTAGGGGACTTACATCTGGTATCAGAGCTTTCGGGCTAAATACGAGTGTGTTCGTGAGTTTTAGTAATATTGCGTTTTTGATTCGGGTCGTTTTTACGTGCTTTCTTGCAATACTAACGATCAAAATCATTCTCTAGACGTTTTAGGGTATGTTTACGGTTGAAATTTTCAGTTTCAGTCGTAAAAATACCTTAAAAATTCGATTTCGGGTTTAACAGCCATTTCGCGAGTCGAGATTAGGGTTCCAGCTTCGCCTGCGAACCGAGTTGAACTAGCGAGTCGAACTGAGGCTTGCGAGTCGAACCGAGATCCCTCGCGAATCGACATCACTTGCGAATCAACATCTTTAGCAATCCGAACTGAGGCTTGCGAATCGACGTATTCTGCGAGTCGAGCTGAGATTGCGAGTTGAGCTGAGTCTTGCGAGTTGAGTTTTCTGAATTCGCTAAAACCGTTTAATTTTACGTTTTTAAGATGTCTGACTTAATAGAACGATCGAAATGGACCACGAGGTGGGAAAGTCAAACGTTCCACGTAAGTTGTTAAGAATCGAGGATTACTACAACTGGAAGGACAGATTTGAATCTTACTGTAGATTCCATGACCTGTCAATCTGGATGTGTATCAAGAGTGGATACACCGCACCTACACAAACTGTTCAGAATGCCACTGTGGTTCTTACCTATGCGAACATGAGTGATCAAGAGAAGGAAGCTTACAGAAATGAGAATAAAGCACATTCATGCATAAAGATGTTTCTTCCTAAAGAGATTGCTCATCAACTGAAGTCTTTTCATACTGCTAGAACGCTCTAGGAAGCTCTAGAGAAAAGAGGTGAGGGAAGTCCACATGTGAGAGCTGGCAAGAGGAGTCTTCTCAAAAAGCAGTTTACTATGTTTAAAGCTTTAAAAGGAGAAGATCTTGATGCCTATGTCACGCGTTTCTACCATCTGCTAAGTGAATTAGAATACCATGAGATTGTTGAAGAAGAAGTAGCTAAAACCGACAAGTTTCTTGAGGGTTTGCCTTCTAAATGGGAAATGTATGGCGTTATGATTAAGGATAACGAAACCAGGTATTCTACTATGACCTTAGAGCAAGTCATTGACAAGCTGAAAGGTTATGATTTCTCCAGAAAGTCAAGAGATAGTGATTCTGATCAGGTTCAGAACCCTGGGTTGTATCATGGAAAGTCAAATCTTTCGAATGCGTCCTCTAGTTCGACAACTGCACTGTTAGTTGGTGATACTAGTGAAAATGGAGAAATGATTACTGAAGATCTATGCTTTATTTCCTCCTCTAGTGATGAGACAAAGGGAAAGAATTCTGAGAAGTCACCTCAAGAGCATCAGAAGATGCCTATGAGTGTGAAATCTGCTGAACAGCAACTGTCTGTTCTTACTTCCTTTGTGGCATCATATGAGAATTACATAGAGGGAAAGATCAATGATCCTGTTCTATTTGACGAGGATTATGAACAGATAGATCCGGATTATGTTGAGGAATTGGAACTTCAAGAGCTGTTAGCATTAGTTTCAAGAAAAGTTAAAAATTTCCTCAAGAGAACTGGTAGAAAGGTGTTGGGCAATAGATCAGGGTTTGATAAAACCAAGGTCAGATGCTTTAACTGTCAGGGTATTGGTCATTTTGCTAGAGAATGCCAAAGACCTAAAGTAGAAGCACAAGGAAAACAAGGTTCGGGAAGTACTCTTGCATCCAAAGCCTTAGTGGTAAAGCAGTTGGATGGTTCTTATGATTGGCAAGCTCATTCTGAGGAAGCCTTGATGGCCGAGATCGAAGAGACAACTGCTGGATCAATGTCCTACATGCCCACTGATATGGAACAGAGAGTAGAGGTGCCTGAGTCTGAAGTGAAGGCAAGTGATGATGACGTGCTATATATGGATTCAACTCCAGATATGGGTCCTGAAGAATTCGTGGCACGCATGGCTGAATTACAAACTGACAAGAAGAAGGTATGTTTAGATATTCTTAATCTTGCTGATGTTTGTTACTTAGTTACTGATTTACAATCTCAGAATAGTGTCTTAACTGTGTCAAATAGCAATCTGTCATCACAATTGAATATGGATAAGGAATCCTATAAGACTGTTAGATCTGAACTTGATCAAGCTATTATGGATATTCGTAGATTAAGTGATGATAAACAGGCCTTAAAGGATAAAATTAAGTCTGATGCTTCGGATAGAACAAAACTTAGAGATACCATAAGTGAAAAATCTGTTGTCATAGATGGTCTCTATATGAATATCAAAGACTTAAATGAGACAATTGCTAGTAAGGATCAGGAAATAGTGAACCTTAACTTAAGGTTAATTGAGCAAAACCGTAAACTTGAGAACTATAGGACATCTCAAATGGATAAAATGTTAGATGCTCAACGTAGTATAAAGGACAAGACTGGGTTAGGTTACAATGATGTATCCCCTCCTTTTAATGCCAATTACACTCCTATTCCTGAAGATTCTGAAATGACAGATGCTAATCCTGAAATTTCAGTAACTAATGATCAGGAAAAGTTAGAGGCACAGAAGGATGTTATTAAGAACCCTTCATCAGATAATAGTAAGGTTTCTCATTTCACCAAAATACAATTTGTATCGGGTGGAGTGATTAACGATGCTAAGACTGATGATAAGGTTAATAAGGAACAAATATCTGAACCTTTAGTGCCTAAGACTCCGAGTGGTAATGCAAAAGTTCCTAAATCAGGCAAGCAGATGTCATGTTTCAAGTGTCATCAAAAGGGACACGTGGCTTCGTGTTGTCCTAACAAAAAGCCTGAAACACCACATAAGCTTGTGATGGATGAAAAGACACAGACCGACTCTAGTATGACTGTAGATGGGTTAGATACCAAACCTAAGTTAGGTAATAAACCTGTTAACAATCTTAAAAGAGACGGTAAACATAGTGTCTCCCCACCTAAACCTAAACGGCCATATACTCAAATTGATAATTCTGTCCATAAGTCTAGGGATGTGACACCGTCGAGGTTTAGAACTACAAGTAGAGGCCATAGTCATTATGAGAGTGGTACTACTTCGCGATCACATGAGTTTAATTATAATTATCATAATAGAGCTCATAATTATGTGCCTAAGAGGTTCTACTCAAATTCACCTCTTAAGGCTGATCGTCCACAAACTAAAGCTACTTCGAAAGTAACCAAAGCTCCTGATGGGAAGGATGGTTATTTTAAAGAGCTTAAGTTTGTTGATGATAAGGGACAAACCAAGACCGTAATGGCTTGGGACCCTCTTGATAACTGATCGTATTTTGTGTTATGTGCAGGAGCATGCTGTGAACAAGGACAGCTGGTGGTATGTAGACAGTGGATGCTCGAGGCACATGACCGGAGAAAGAAGTCTACTGAAGGACTTCAAGGAGAGTTTCAAGCAAAAAGTAAATTTTGCAGGAGATAAAGGAGGAGTAATTTCGGGAAAAGGAAAAGTTTCAAATGGAACTTTGACTCTTGAAGATGTGAACTATGTTGAAGAACTAACTCACAACCTAGTGAGTGTTTCCCAAGTCTGTGATAAAGGTCATCCAGTTTATTTCAATGAAAAGGAGGCCTTAGTCCTGAAGCCAGGTTTTAAAATTCTAGATAAATGGATATTGATGAGGGCGCCAAGGAAGAAGGACATCTATGCTATCAACATGGGTGTTCCTAACTCTTCAATGGTTTCTACATGTTTATTATCCAAGGCTTCGGAAACAGACGCATTATTATGGCATAGGAGAATGGCACACCTGAACTGGAGAAAGATGAATTATATAACCAAAAATGGTTTGGTTCTAGGTGTACCACAAAAACGTTTCGAGTCGGAGGATAAGTGTGTTCCTTGCATGAAAGGAAAGCAGCACAAAAAACCACACAGACCTAAGACTGAAAACTCTATCTCCTCGCCATTTGAATTGCTACATATGGATCTCTTTGGCCCTATAAGCAAGAGAAGTCTAGGTGGCAAATGGTACTGTTTGGTTATCACAGATGATTATTCTAGATTCTCGTGGGTATTCTTTTTGGGATCAAAGGATGAAACTCCAGGAATTCTAATTGAGTTCTTTGATCTAGTAGAGAATGTCTATAAAAAGAGAGTTAAGCGTATTCGTAGTGACAATGGAACAGAGTTCAAGAATTCAACGTTGAATATCTATTGCTTAAGCAAAGGGATATTACATCAATTCAGTGCACCTTATGAACCTCAACAGAATGGTGTTGCTGAAAGGAAAAATAGGACGTTGATTGAAGCTGCAAGAACAATGCTTGCTGATTCAAAGCTTCCGGTCATCTTTTGGGCAGAAGCAGTGAATACAGCATGTTATGTTCTTAATAGAGTTCTTATGGTTAAGAGACATAACAAGACTTGTTATGAGCTTTTGAACAATAAGAAACCTAACTTAAAAGGGTTTGAACCCTTTGGAGTGTCATGCACCATATTAAAGACTGGACATCAAGCAAAATTTGGTGAGAAGGCTGACGAAGGATTTTTCTTAGGTTATATGCCCAATTTGCCAAACAAGAGAGTCTTTAATAAAGTCACAGGACGTTTGGAGGTAGTTTATAATATTGAGGTTACGAGCTACTCACCTGATGTTCATAAGGGCTTAGATTGGCAATTTGATTATTCTGATCTTTTTGCATCATTTAAAGTTCCTATTAGTGACTATGTCAGTGATTCAGAGATAGCTGAACATTTATTGTTTGAAGATGAGAATATTGGTCCCACTTCAACATCAAGTGTTAAGCAGTCTGGAATTAAGACTAATGTTGACTCAGATAAAGCTTCCACAAGTGAGTCACAACAACCTTCAGAGGATAAGTCTCAAGAAACAGAAGATCTTGATGATCTTTCTACAAAGTTTGATGATATACTTACTCCTTTGAAACACTTAAGGATATCTTCAGCACGTACGGAAGATGTACCTGAATTGGAAGAGATTGGTACTAATTTGGAAGATGAGATACCGGTTGAACCAGTTACTACAACTAGAACGAGTAAGAATCATCCCGTTGAAAACATCATCGGTGATATTAATACTCCGGTTCAAACTAGGCATCAATCCAGAGCTAGTACGTCTGAGAATTTAGAATACCAAAGCTTGTATACTGCAATGAAAGAGACAGGGATTCCTAATCAATGTCTATATTCATGCTTTATCTCACAAGTCGAGCCTAAAAATGTTCAAATGGCTTTAAAAGAAAGCTCGTGGGTAGAAGCAATGCAAGAGGAACTATCACAGTTCTCTAAGTTACAAGTATGGGAGTTGGTTGACCTTCCAAAGGGAGAATATCCAATTGGAACTAGATGGGTATTTAAGTGCAAGAGAGATGATAAAGGAATCGTTACTCGCAATAAAGCTCGTCTGGTGGTTCAAGGTTTTAATCAACAAGAAGGTATTGACCACAATGAAGTGTTTGCACCAGTTGCTAGGCTAGAAGCAATTAGAGTGTTCTTAGCATTCGCATCTTATTTTGGTATAAAAGTGTATCAGTTGGATGTTAAGAGTGCCTTTTTGTATGGCAAAGTGGAAGAATTGGTGTATGTTTCACAACCGCCAGGGTTTGCTAATCCTGAGTATCCAGATAGAGTATATCGTTTGAATAAGGCTCTATATGGATTACATCAAGCACCTAGGGCATGGTATGGAACACTATCAACGTATCTACTTGAGAATGGATTTACAAAAGGATCGATTGATAGTACACTGTTTGTGAAGTTGAAAAAGAAAGACTTTCTTCTCGTGCAAGTTTATGTTGATGACATTATCTTTGGATCGTCTGATGAAAAGATGTGTCAAGAATTCGAACAAGTTATGAGAAAAAGGTTCGAAATGTCTGCAATGGGAGAGTTGAATTTCTTCTTAGGATTACAAGTTGATCAAAAGAAGGATGGATTCTTTATTAATCAATCTAAATATACATATGAGCTATTAGAACGCTTCAAGATGGATGAAAGTAAGGTCTACAATACTCCAATTCCAGTCAATCATGGACTAGGTCCTGATACATCGAGTGATAGCGATGTGGATCCAACTCTTTATAGAGCCATGGTCGGATCACTAATGTATCTTACAGCCTCTAGGCCTGACATAATGTTTGCTGTTTGTTTATGCGCAAGATATCAGGCTAATCCGAAAGAGTCACACATGCAAGCTGTTAAACGAATCTTTCGTTACCTCAAAGGGAAACCTAAGCTGGGTCTTTGGTATCCGATTGATGGAGACTTAGATCTCGTAGCTTATACTGATTCGGATTACGGAGGATGCAATCAGAATAGGAAATCTACGACCGGAGGATGTCAATTCCTAGGAGGTAGATTAGTATCCTGGCAGTGTAAGAAGCAAACCTCGGTAGCCATCTCTACATGTGAAGCTGAGTATGTTGCAGCTGGCAGCTGTTGCTCGCAAGTACTTTGGATTCAACAGCAACTGCGGGATTACGGGTTAAATATAACCAATACTCCTATGATGATTGATAACGAATCTACTATGTCGATCACCAATAATCCGGTGAAGCACAGTAAAACTAAGCATATTGATATTCGACATCATTTTATTAGAGATTGTGCTGAGAAAAAGTTGATAAAGTTAGTTAAGGTTCCATCATTGGATAACTTAGCAGACTTATACACAAAGGCGTTCGACAGAGCAAGATTTGAGACGTTGGTTCAACTAAACGGAATGAGAAATCCAGAGTGATTAGTCTTCCAAGGGTATTTTTGTAATAGTTAGTATTTCTATGTTCATTTTAAAAAAAAAGGGGGCGTATGGCATTCATTTGCTTGTTACCTAAGGGGAATCGCCTTCATTAAAGAATATAACCAAAATATTCTTTGAAATTCATTTAAGTTTTATTTGCAAAAAATAAGGGAAATGATAGTACATTAGGAGAATAAGCTTCACAATAATAAGCTTAAGTCCTAAGTATGATATGGTAGTAGGTTCAAATAAAGTTGCTTTAGAACTACAGCGGTTCTATCAGGTATGTGTTTATATTTATTTGATTATACACCTATATCCACAAGTTATAATTTGTCTATTTTTAAGTAAAAAACTTTAGATGGCTTCATTATATGATGTACTGGTAGGCAAATTATATGGCATTTTCTAAGCCTTAAGAAGTTAATTAACTACTTGTTTATTATCTTGTGTTACTATTCTATGATGTATGACATTAAGTCTTAATTGTTGAATGATGGTATTACCATACACCGTTATCATGCATTTTAATTTGAAGTGACAAATAGTAGCAATATGGGTATTAACTTAATTACTGGTAACTTTGTTGTACTAAGTACAGAACTGAAACCTTTAATTAAATTAATATTCTCAAATATATGTTCAAATTATGCTAGAAGGGATCTTCTGTTGTACTATGTACAGACTTGGATAACATAGCATATTCAAAGTATGTTTGATATTTGTCTAACCTTAAAATTCAAGTGTATGTTATATGTTTCGAAAAGATACATCATTTATGTAACAACCCCAAATTTAGGGTAAATTTAAAAATTTTCCTAATTACGTGTTTATTACTTGTATATAATATGAAATAGGATTATATACATTACTTACTTATATATATGTATATGGATGGAATATATGTATATATACGCGTATACGATTAGTACAAATATCGTATAAAACAACAACTGTACAAACTTGCGTACACTGATAAAACAACTATTAAATAATGTGACATTATTTAATTACTATGATTATTACTTTATATTATAATTATAATATAACGAAAACGTATGTTTTCACCAAAACGTCACCGAACTCTCCGAAAACTCGACCAACCGACTAAACAAATCAAAGTTATATTTTATAACTTAGAAACTAGTATTTTGGTAAAATACTACCACTAAATTATCGTGTAATGTTTCGTATTTTAAAACGTATATTTAATCGCGCATAAAATGATTTTAACGTTTAAACGACCGGGGAAACGAACACCGCACGGAGCGCAAACGCGGGGGAACGAAAAATTGGTGAGACCACACCTTGTGGCCCCACCCAAAAACCGGCCCAAGCATGGGGACATCACCCCCCATGCTTTCTCCTTCCACACTCAAACACAACACCATACTCCATCATCTCCAACTCTCTCTCAAACTCTCTCATCTCTCTCTCTAAAATCGGCACTCTCTCTCTCTAGAAAACACACCCGAAACAAGCTTAAATCACAAAACGCAAAGGAGCAACGACGATCACCACAACGAGGGCTACAACTTCATCTTTTCGGATTTTTGTTTCGACAACATTGTAAGTTTTCCGGCGACCCGAAACTTTTCCGATTACTTTTATTTTGCTAGATTACTGTTCCCCTAGCTAAATGATGTCCGAAAATATAATCTAAACTCGTTTTTGAACTCGTTAACGAAAATGTCGGTTTTGGTCATTTTAAAGAAAACGACACCACAAACCTTAAAAACGACTACCAATAATTATTATGGACTTATTATAACATATTAAAACTAGTATAAAAGTTCTAGATCCAACGGAAACCGGAAAATACGTTTTCGGAAACTAAAATTCCGAACAGACCTCTTGTGTCGCATCGGACCAAAATTTCATGCGACACAACACTATGTCGCATGCTATGTCGCATGTTATGTCGCACGTTATGTCGCAATGTATGCGACACAACGCTTATGTCGCACCATATGTCGTATCATCTACGACACAAAGTTCACCTATCGCTTGATTGCGACACAACGACTATGTCGTACCATTATGTCGTACCCTTGTCTGCGACACAACCATTGTGTCGCATAAACACTAAATCAGAAACCAAACCATACGACACAGACCTTATGTCGCATATGGTCTGCGACACAAGCCTTGTGTCGCAGATAGCCCAGATCAGAAAACAAAATATAATCTAAGTGTTGGAATCACTTTTCAAATACTAAATTGAATACGATACGAACTATACATGAAAATACTATACTTTTGGAAGTATATTACGATACCCGAATACGTACAAGACTATACTAAACTAAACGTGAGATTTCACTCACACACGCGTACGGGATTACACTTGGAAATACTTAGGAGATTACACTCCAACGAACATACACTTGTACATTACACGGGATTGCATCCGATACAACTTACAAGTTCACTCACTAGTTACGTGCTGGATTACACGTTAACTGATACGAACATACATACGAATACTTACGAGGTTTCACTCGTACCCTTTGGGGTCTAAGCCCATTGGAACGTACACAAACGATACAGGTTGTAATACAAACAAACGATCATACGAGTATACTTTACAACTGTACCACTACTATGAATACATAATAATAATGGATGGAATTATTATTATACACCGATAACAAACGGACAGTACAACTTCTATACAAACTACGATTTACAAACGATTACAAACTTACAAACAAACTAATGGACATTAACTAGTTTGGGAACAACTAGCGTGGATACTTTACAAGTATTCCATTTACTTACTAAACATTATGCGTATTAGGACGCTAAGGGTTGCTAGTACGGGAATACTACTTGCTTACTTACTGCATTGACTGCCAGACTCAGGTGAGTCTTACAGCCCCTACTTTACTGTTTTATACTCAGGGGTGAGATGCATTACTGTTTTACATGAACACACAAAACTTACTTGCTGCCATGATTTACTTACTGTACGAGATTAACGATACGCCAATTGCATGGGTTTACGACTAATCCAATGAAATCCTCCTGAACCATAGTTGTTAGTTATGTGATAAGCGCGAGTTTTAGTATATGGATCCATATGGGACTGACAATCCCCGCCCGGGGTAGCAAGCACTACCACGAACCGTTCCTGTAGAAACGGGCGTTTCTTACTCGTTCCGTATGAATGTTTTGGATTACATTCATGAGGGGGTACCGATATTTACTGTACGTTAAGCATCAACTATGGGGGCTCATGGCGATTGTATCAAACGGTTTGCATGACTTGCGACCACCCACTTATTAAAACTTATGTGAACGATGTGCATGACTTGTGATCGTTACATACTGGCTAGCTGAGATTTACAAATACTACTTGTGTGTTCAAACTGTTTACTTACTTATAAACCTGTGAGATTCACCAACCTTTTGGTTGACCGTTTTAGTAATGCTTCTCAGGTACACAGCATCAGTAGGGATGCCCAGCAGGATAAGCTTACTTAGCTCGAGTCGCATGCATTACAAGCTTGGAGATTTTATTGCATTACTTTTGTACTTACTGTTATGTATTAGAATCTCTAGGAATTTACTCGAACTCGAGCTTGTATTTTGAAACTACTTATGTATTAATGTAATAACTTTTCGAACGTCTCATTTAGAGTCGTTCACTGTATCCTTTGTGCTTGTGATTATTGATTAGTAACACCCAAAACATTGCTTCCGCAAATTGTTAAATTTGGGGGTGTTACAATTTAGTAACCGCTACCTTGAAATTTAATGATGCAGTGTTATGAGTTTTACTTGAAATTCTTCAGTATGTCATATAATAGGAAGCACTTGATAATATTCATACTAACAATAATATGTTTGCTTAGAAAATTGAGTATAATTTGTTTATGTGAATCATAATACCGGTAATCGTCTTGGACTATCTATAAAAATATTCACTTTATGTGAGTAATGCATTTATTAATTATGCTATGTGGATAAAGGTACCTAAGATATAATTTTATAAATATAAGTGTATAAATGATAAATTTAGTTGTAATTTTACAGTAATTTGCTTGAATTTCATGAGGTATGTATACTACCAATCTGCTTAGACTTTTAAACTTGTAAAAAACTTGTAAAAAACAAGCTTGTTAGAGGTTTGCCTGAAAAGGTCTATTCATGTGATGATCATTGTGTTTCTTGTCAAAAGGGAAAGCAACACAAATCTTCATTTAAGTCCAAATCTGTGAACACAAATAGTACACCCTTACACTTATTGCATATGGACTTATTTGGACCAACCAGTATCAGTAGTATGGGGAAGAAGTCTTACTGCCTTGTGATTATTGATGATTACACTAGATTTACATGGGTTTTCTTTCTTAGGACAAAGGATGAGACAGGTGAAATACTTAGATCATTTATAACTAAGATGGAAAATCAATTGGATAAAAGAGTGAAGATCATCAGAAGTGATAATGGAACAGAATTTAAAAATCATGAGATGGATAAATTCTGTGAAGTTAAAGGTATTAAGAGAGAATTTAGTGCACCTAGAACTCCTCAACAAAATGGAGTAGCTGAAAGGAGGAATAAGACACTGATTGAGGCTGCTAGAACCATGCTATCTGATGCAAAGCTACCTATGTCCTTTTGGGCAGAGGCAGTTAGCACAGCTTGCTATGTTCAGAATAGAGTATTAGTTGTTAAGCCTCATAACAAGACACCATATGAACTGTTATTTAAGAGAAAGCCTTTGGTTAGTTTCTTAAAATCTTTTGGGTGTCCTTGTACAATCTTAAATACCAAAGATCACTTAGGTAAGTTTCAGAGTAAGGCAGATGAGGGGATATTTGTTGGTTACTCTATTCAAAGTAAATCTTATAGGGCATTCAATCAAAGGACCAGGATCATAGAAGAATCAATGCACATCACTTTTAATGAAAACACTGTTAATCCTGAAGGAAAAGGTCCTGAATCACTGTTTGATATTGATGCACTTAATACTGCTTTTAGATATACAAATGTGGATACTAGTGCAGGTACAAGTGCAGGTACAAGTACAGGAACAGGTGATGGAGAAGGTAGATCAGACTCAGGTATATCAGCTGGAAAGAAGAATGATTCATTGGAATACATATTATTTCCAATTTGGTCTCCTGATCCCCCAGAAGTGTTTGAAACTGATCAACCAAAGACATCACAGAATGTGGAAACAGGAAAATCATATGAAACATCATTTTCTCATGTTGATGATTCTGATAGACCTGTTATGGAATCCTGAAGGAAAAGGTCCTGAATCACTGTTTGATATTGATGCACTTAATACTGCTTTTAGATATACAAATGTGGATACTAGTGCAGGTACAAGTGCAGGTACAAGTACAGGAACAGGTGATGGAGAAGGTAGATCAGACTCAGGTATATCAGCTGGAAAGAAGAATGATTCATTGGAATACATATTATTTCCAATTTGGTCTCCTGATCCCCCAGAAGTGTTTGAAACTGATCAACCAAAGACATCACAGAATGTGGAAACAGGAAAATCAGATGAAACATCATTTTCTCGTGTTGATGATTCTGATAGACCTGTTATGGAAGACAGTACAGAAGACAGTGATATGAGTCCAGTACAGAAGTATACAAAGGCAGGTGTGGAAGTTGATCTGACACCAACAAAGCATCTTGACAAGGAGCAGGAACAATTGAATTATCTACATTTGATGAGCTCTACTCCTGTGTCAAAGAGAATTGCAAGAGAAGTGTCAAGTAGTGAGTCTGGACAAGAAGGAAATTTTACCAACTTGGAGGTGGGGATTCAAGAAACAGTAGCATCTAAATACATTACTCATAAAGATCATCCACTTGAGAATGTAATAGGAGATATTGAATCTGCTGTTAAAACAAGAAATCAAAGTCAGGTGTTTGAAGCTTCAGCAAATGAGGATGAAGTAAATCTTGATACAGAAGCTGTTAATACTTCTTTGTTTGCTTGTTTTCTGTCTCAAACAGAACCAAAGAAGGTTAATGAAGCTTTGAGAGATCCTAGTTGGATTGAAGCTATGCAAGAGGAGTTGCTTCAGTTTAAGATTCAAGAAGTCTGGACATTGGTTGATTTGCCTAAAGGGAAGAGGGCAATAGGTACTAAATGGATTTTCAAAAACAAGAAGGATGAAAGAGGTATAGTGATCAAAAACAAGACTAGATTGGTTGCACAGGGATATTCACAAGAAGAGGGGATTGATTATGATGAGGTTTTTGCACCTGTTGCAAGAATAGAGGCAATTAGATTGTTTTTGGCATATGCTTCATTCAAGGGATTCATTGTATATCAGATGGATGTTAAGAGTGCTTTTCTGTATGGCACTATACAGGAAGAGGTTTATGTATGTCAACCACCAGGGTTTGAAGATTCTAAGTTTCCTGATAAAGTTTTCAAACTTGAAAAAGCTCTTTATGGATTACACCAAGCACCTAGAGCTTGGTATGATACTTTTTCAGATTATCTGTTGCAGAATGGATTCAAAAGGGGTGCAATAGATAAAACTTTATTTACTAAAAGAATTAAGAATGATATACTACTGGTTCAAGTCTATGTAGATGATATCATTTTTGGTTCAACAAAGGATAGTCTTTGCAAGGAGTTTGAATCGCTGATGCATGAAAAATTCAAGATGAGCTCCATGGGAGAATTAACATTTTTCTTGGGGCTGCAAGTGAAGCAACAGAAAGAAGGAATATTTATTCATCAAAGTAAGTATGTTAATGATATACTGGATCGGTTTGGGTACAAAGATGCTAAAGTTGCAAGCACACCAGTTGAGACAAACAAGAAATTACATGCAGATCTTGAGGGGGAGAGTGTGGATGAACATCTTTACAGATCAATGATCGGGTCTCTTATGTATCTCACTTCATCAAGGCCTGACATCATGTTTGCAGTGTGCTTATGTGCAAGATTTCAAGCTAATCCAAAGCTGTCACATCTTCTTGCAGTCAAAAGAATATTTAGATATTTAAAGGGTCAACCAAAATTGGGCCTTTGGTATCCAAAGTTTACTTCTTTTGATCTGATAGCTTACACAGATAGTGATTATGGAGGAGCTAATCTGGACAGGAAATCTACATCAGGAGGTTGTCAATTTTTGGGAGATAGATTGGTTTCATGGCAATGCAAGAAACAAACCACTGTATCTACATCTACAGCAGAGGCAGAATATGTAGCAGCTGCAAGTTGCTATGCTCAAGTGCTATGGATTCAGAATCAGATGTTAGATTACGGTTTTACCTTTCTTAATACTCCTATTTTTATTGACAATAGTTCTGCAATCAGTATTATTAATAACCCAGTTAAACATTCTAAAACAAAGCACATTGAAATCAGATATCATTTCATAAGAGACTGTAATGAGAAAAGACTTATTCAAATTTTGAAAGTTCATACTGATAATCAGTTTGCTGATCTGTTTAAAAAAGCTTTTGATGTAGGCAGATTCACATTCTCGGTTACTAGTATTGGAATGATCAATTTGTCATAAGTTATTTTTCTTATCACTGCTTTCTGTGAATAATATCTACTGTGTTTTCCATTTGGGTTAATACTGATTTGTTAATTAAACACTGATTGTGTGTAATGTGTTATCACTGTTTACTACTTTTAGTATAAACAGTGGTAATAATCATTTCACCACTGTTAGTGTATAGTTAACACTGTATACTTGTATTTTTGTTTGCATTAACACTGTAGGTTATATTGCTATGCTTTGGTGTTTAACTACTGCAGGTGTTTATGGTGTTTAACTGCTTGTGGAGTTTAGTTTCGGTAAAAAAAATAATAAAATAAATTCAACCACTGCTTTGTTTATATGATTTTGCTAGATTTGAAGTACTACTTGTATTAAGTTAGCACTGCCTTGGTCGGTTGGTACTGCTTGTACAAGTGAGCACTGCTAGATTTATTATGTAAATGATGCATTTGAGAAACCGAGTGTTGATTACCACTGATGGTTATTTTCACAATTATCACTGAATGTGTTATTTTTCTTAATTAACACTGTTTTAGTTATAATTGGGGATTTGGTCAAATTAGGGTTTACAACTGATTTAATTTCAGTACTTAACTCTCAACACTTAGGGTTTTTCATTACGCTTTCAACATTACACACACAAACCACTGTGCTAAGTCTTATCGATTCTCAATTCTGTATAATCATCTTCGATTCTCTTCGATTACTTGATTTCTTATAATGGCATCGACTTCATCTACTGTTCAACTACCGATTGGAAAAGATCATAATATGATCGCATTCTTAATGAAACCTGCAGAGGCAAACGAGTATGTGGAAATCATTGATTTCCTTCGTGCTTCACATATTCGTCATGCTCTCACTGTAGCACCCAGGATATCTCACGATCATATCAACAATTTCTGGGTGAATGCATCAATAGAAGAGGAACAGGGGATTAAAAGAATCATTTCAGAAGTTATGGATACACGTGTTGTAGTTACAGAAGCTACTGTTAGAGCTTCATTACAACTAGATGATGAGGCAGGTATAACTTCTTTAGATGATACTGTTATGTATGATACTTTACGATTGATGGGTTATGAGGGTTCTTTTGAAGTTTTTACTTTTCAGAAAACCTTATTTTCTCATCAGTGGAGGTTTTTAATACATACGATTTTACACTGCTTGTCATCTAAGAGATCATCCTTTGAGCAGTTTGGAAGCAACATTGCTTATGCAATTGCTTGTCTTACAACTGGTCAAAGGTTTAATTTTTCAAATCTGGTATTTTCGGGTATGCTTAGAAACATTGAGCAGCCAAAGATTAAATTTTTGATGTATCCACGTTTTGTGCAGTTGTTCTTAAATGAACAAATTCCTAATATAACTGCACTTGAGAAGGTTATTGGTATTGTCTCTTTTAAACCAAAAGTTTTTGTAAATATGAAGAGAGATACTAAATTTTCTGGGAAGGTTACAACATTATTTTCTACAATGCTTCCTGCACCTTCCACCACAGCATCAGTACCACCAACTGCAGCTGAACCAACTACTGAGAGAATGGTTCCACCCACCACTTCTCAACCCACAGTAGTTGGGGGTAATAAAAGAAAACAAGGGACCACAACAGCTAAATCTTCTAGAGCCAAAAAGGCTAGAAAACAGGCATCTGAGGCTGCTGCTGCTCAGGTGTCTCAGTCAAATGATTCATCACAGCAGATGATCAATGAGGAGGAGGTTGATCATTCTGAGAGGGCTGCTTCTACTGCTTCTAGCCCACTGGCAGAGCAGGACAGAAGTAACATTGATAAGACCCCATCAGAGGCAACACATGGACATGATTCTACACCTGTAGATGATCCTAGTGGTCCCAATACCAAGAACCAAGGGGACTTTGATGATCATGCTAGGCATGAGTCAGAGTTTGATGATGTCAATGATTCACCAAAGGATTCACATCCTGAAGGTGTTGAGGCTAGAACTAACTTGGAATTGACGAAAATGGTTGATTATGTATGGGCTGAATTTGTAAAGGAGAGAAAGAAAAATAAAGCTAAGGATGAAATTGTAGCTCAGTTGCAGAGGAGAGTGCAGCAGTTAGAAAGGATTGTTATTAAATGTTTAAAGAAAGGAAGGAAATATGTGGTTCATGATACTTCTGAACCTGAGGATGCTTATCAATTTACACAAAATGCTTTTAAAAAGGGGGAGAAGGTCTGGACAAACTTGGGTGATAAGAGGAATAAGAATGACAAGGTGGTGAATGATGATGAGAAGGTTGATGAAGAAATGGAGATGGAACAACCAGAGGATGATGAGTTTGTGCATACACCTCCAACACCACCAACAGAGCCAGAAATAAATGAGTCAGTGTATGAGACAGTGGAAACAGAGATGAATGAACCAGTGGCAGATGAAAATAAATCTTAACATACTGAGGTTATTGGGTCAGTGGATAAAACTGCAGAAGTTGATATAGCAGATAAGACAGAGGAGTTGAAGATTGATGATGATGGTGAGGAGGTAAATAAACCAGAGATAGCAGTGGAAACAGCAAAGACTGATGCTCAAACTGATGCTCAACAACAAGTTGAAAAGACTAGGAAAAAGAGCATTCCAGTTAAAACTGCTAAGATGACAGGAACAGGAAAGAAGGTTGAAAGTCCAAAGAAGACATCTACACAACAACCATCTTTGCCTGGATTTCAGATTAGAGAACCTGTTGATGCTCCTGTTCAACAGAAGAAAGAGTTGCCAAAGATTGATCCAAAAGATAAGGGCAAGGGAAAACTGGTAGAAGAACCAAAGAAGAAAAAGCAAAAACCAGTGCCACCTGAAGTAACTGCTCATGATACTGAATATGCACAAAGGTTACAGGCAGAGCTCAATGCAGAGGACTTGATTGATGTTGAGATTGAAGAAGGAAAGTTTGTGAAAATGACAAAGGAGCAAGTGGCAGAATGGGATGAATATTTGTTGAAAGAACAGAGACAGGATGATATTGAATATCTTGTTGATCAGATTAAGAAAAAGAAAGCAGAAGAGGTAAGAAAGAAGAAGGCTGCAAAACCACCAACAAAAGCTCAGATGAAGAAGAACTTAATTGCAAAGCTAAAAGGTGGATATATTCCTTTGAACGCATTGAAACAGATGACTTTAGAGAGATTGCAGGAATTATGGGATAAAGATGATATGAATCCTGATGTGATTGAGAAGAAAGAAAAAGAAAAGAAAGAAGCTGAAAAGGAAAGGAAAAAGGCTGAAAAAGAAAAGAAATTGAAGGAAAAGGAAGAAAGAGAAAAAAGAGAAAAGGTAGAAGCTGAGAAAAGGAAGAAAGATGAAATTGAAAGAAAGAAAAGAGAGTTAGATGAAATTCCTGATAGAGAAAGGAATGTTGATGAATTGAAGGAGTTTATTCTGTTACAACCAATGGAATCTGAGGTAATTAATGTTGAATTGCCTGGTATCATTGATTGGTCTATTGAGCAGTTTGTCAATCCTGTTAAGATTCACAAGATTAAAATTGAAAGAGCAGATGGAAATGTATCTTGGTGGAGATCTTTTAGGGATTTGATAAAGAGGATTAGTAGAACTGATTTAGTAAGATTGTATGAGATTGGGATGGAAAAGGATTTAGATTTGAAGAAGTTTGATAATCTGGTTGAGAAAGTTACATGGCACTGGATTAAGGCTATGTTTGAACCAGAAGAGTTTCCACTTCAGTTTGCTACTTTTAGCAAGGTCAGAAATTGGATTTATCATGCCAAACCTGGAGTACATCAGATTGTTATGGATGATGCAGTATTTATGTGGTTATTGACAGATAGATTTTATGATATAAATCTGAGATTTTTGATGGGCTTGAGAAATGCAAGGTTACAAGCTGCAGTTTTAGATGATGTAGCTCTAGAATTGGTTTATATGGTGCTGAATCAGATTCATAAGAAGGAGGAGATAGATAGAAGAAAGAGAAGAAATGACTAACAGTTTTGAAAGAATTTTGTGAAGCTCATAATGGAGGATTAAAAGAAATTTAATGCTGTGAAGGACAGATTAAATTTAGGGGGAGATTGTTGGGTCAAAACTGTTTCAGGTCTGAGTTGAAGTTGTTGATGAGAAGATAGAGTACAAGTGATTAAAATTGTTTGTATTGAAGATTAAAACTGTCTTTACGAAGTTACAACTGATAGAAGAAAACTGAAGAGAAGACAAGTGTTATAACTGATTGAAGATAGATTACAACTGATAGTTATGTGTCTGTAAGTAGTTAAAACTGCTTATGTATTTGTAACTGTTAGTTATATATGAAACAGTTAACACTGGTTATATATTTGTACTTAGTCTTTGTTACAATTGAAGCAGTTACCACTGAATGTGTAACAGTTACAACTGTTTACTTCAGAATGGTAGTTACAACTGTTTACTTCAGAATGGTAGTTACAACTGTTTATGATTTTGTGATAAAAATATGAGTCGGTTATGGAAGTTAGTTTATTCCATATTTGTAGGAGATTGTATAGGACTCTATGTGTTATAAATAGAGATCCTTTAGACCTAGATAGGTTAACGTATTTTTTGCCCAGCTTCAAGGTTTTCTGTAACCCTAATACATCAAGTGTATTCGTCTTATATCATTAATAAGATTGAAGCTTTCGGTATATTATTGTGTTCATCATATTAATTGATATTCATTGATCTTCTTAATATTATTGAGTGTGATTCCGCAACTTCTCAATAATATATTCAAGGCTTATTACATAAGATTGTTTATTAAGTTAAACAGGGACTAACACACCGAACCCACAAACTTCGCGAGTTCAGTAAAACTTTGCGAATCCGCTTACAGGCGAAACGAGGCGATTTTGAGTTTTCGTTTGATTTCGATTTTTAGAGTACTGGAACGAGTTTTTCAATCCGTAGACTTTATACATCTTTACTTTGCGCACATTTTGAGGTATATATCAACGGATTTCACCGTTTAAATTGCACGAAATCGAAGGTTTTTTTTTTAAACTTAGGGTTTCGGTTTGAAGTTTAAACGATTCACATAGATTTACGATGTTATTGGGCATGGATCTTTGGGGTGTATGTTAAACGAACATTAATGAACGTAAATCAATCGATAGATCATGTTAAATTCAACGGATTAATCGATTTTGAAAACAAACTCGCGACGGCAGTTCATCGAATGAGTTGACATTTTGATTCAACTCGCAGCGAGTTGACTAGCGAATCGATGGGATTAGCGAGTTCACTTTAAAAGCGAGTTGCTAAGTTTAGCGAGTTGATTAGTGAAGCGAGTTGATAAGCGAAACGAGTTGATCTCGATTCGCAAGGCCAGTTTATGCGAGTCCAGGACTTAGATAAATTTTATTTTTAAGTAGTTATATAAATGTTAAGATTTTTTTTAATAATAACTGTTATATAATGGATTTAAATTAGACTTAAGACTTTTTAGTTATAAGTTAAATTTTTATATACGACTTGAGACTATTTTTGTAACAAGTTATATATAATTTCAATTTTAAACTAAGATGTTTGATGAATCTCGATTCATAATACGTTATAGTTTAAAGATTTTTAATCGTGCATTAAAATTATATTTGTTGTTTGTGTTTATTTTACAGATATGGCTAGAGCATTTGACAAGGGCCACAATATTTTGGTGGATCTGAACCTTGAAGCCAAGCGGGCTGACAGGGTTGCTGATATTCTTAGATTTCTTGCACGATCACGGATTAGATATGCTATTACGGCCAATCCTCCTATCTCTCAGGCGATACTGAACGATTTCTGGACGGATATTGTATATGACGAATCTGTCAATCCGCCAGAGATTCGAGCTACGGTTAGTGGTCAACCTGTTACATTTTCGGCTGGTAATCTCCGTGAGATTTTGCAGCTATGTACAGTAGAACAGGAGAATGGGGATATTGAGTATCCTATGGATTTTATAGAGGGAGCTATAGGTCGTATGGGTTATACAGGAGATAGACGCGGACGTCAGTTCCAGAAACCTCTGGTTATTGGTCAGTGGAGGTTTCTCTGGCACGTGATGAATATCGTTTTTGCAGCGAAGAAGGGTGGATTTGATGAGTTGAGCCCTGCGATTTTATCGGCTGCACTGTCAATGGTTTATAATAAACCATACAGTTTTTGTGATTATCTTTTTGGTGAGATTGCGAAACAGATATCGGGGTCTGTTAGATCAAGATTTTTGGTTTACCCGCGATTTTGCATGTTGATTATCCGTGCGCGTCTACCGGATTTGGCTATACCTGAACCACATCTAGTGGTTAATACGATTGACCATCGTGGGTATAACGCCATGTTCATGCAGACGGTTAGGAAGGAGGGAGTGGTGAAACCGGAGGTCAGACCACTCTTTGGGTATATTATTGACCCGAACTACGTTGCACCGCCAAATCATGGGTGGTTAGACGTTGCTCCTGCTGATGCTGCTGCTGATGTTGTACCGGAACCTGCAGCTGAGGAGGCTCAACCTGAAGATCCACAAGGGCTCCTTGAGGATGTTCTTATTCAGGTTGGTCAGGTTGATCAGCAAGTGAATCAAGAGGTTGCTGCACAAGTTGTGCAAGAGGTTTTGGAGCAGAATGATGATGCAACGAATCCTTTGCTTCAGGATATTGATAGTTATTTTGCACCATCTGAGGTAATATTTTGTTTATATAATAATATAGATGCTTAGTTGATAGATTGTTTTTATTAATCATAGATGCATAATATTATTATCTAATAATTATGATATTGGATATTTAGTTAATTGGATATTATTTCTGATTTTAAAATATAAATATCATTACACGAACAGGAAGCTGAAGCTGAGGCTGCAAACCCAGAAGTTGTATTACTTGAGGGGGAGCAGATACAGCTACATGAATCAGTTGTTGTACCGATTGAGGTATTATATCTGATTAATCTTAAATATATAGAACTCGTATGATAGAGCTTATGCTAATCATAAATGTTTAATATATTCAAATTTAGGATCCTGTTAGATCATCTAGAGGTCGTGATGGTGAGACGGCTTCAGATGGGGATTCTGAGAATACACCTTCTCCTCCTCCGTCTATTTCTGAAAGGAAGATAAAAGGAAAGGGTGTTATGGAGGAAGAAATTGAGGAGATTGATACTCAATTGATGAAGCGTCCGAGAACGCTTACTATTCGAGAAGGTTAGTATTGATTATAAAAGTTAAATAATCTTAACTTGTTGTTTATCAGGGGTTAAACTGAGACAGTTAATTCTGTATACAGTTGCTCAGGAAACACCGCAGGTAGAGATGGATGCACCGGTGGTTACTGAACCGATGATTTTACCGCTTCAGGTATGAGATATAAGTTCTATAACTATGAGTGTTATGCAATTAATTAGAGTTTGAGACAGAGTAATCTGTAACAATAACTGATTTTAATTGTGTTTAACTTTACAGCATGAGGTTGCTGATCTAGTTCGTGGAGCTAATTTTCCGACGAATAAGGGCGCTAGATTTGCGACAAACTTGCTTACGCAAGCTTTGTCTCAACCTCATACACCACTGACCAGAGACTGGCATATTGAGTCTCTTACACCGCCTGGACCAAGAACGATACCTGTTACTCTGACGACTGATGCTAAAAGGATTCTGTCCTTAGAGTCGAGGGTAAAGGATTTAGAGAAGCTTACTTCTCAGATTCCAGAGCTGGTGTCGAACAATCTTCTTCTTGCTCAGCAGATACTCAAGCAGAGTCAATCTTACAATCTGCTGATGAAGACTCATGAGACTTTGCTTACGGACTTCAATGTGCAGAGACTGAAGTTATCTTCTTTGAAGAGTCTGGTCTTGAGATCGCATTCAGGACAGTCTACTCAGGGGGAGATATTGGTATATCTGGAGTCTTGCAGAGAAAATGAGTTGAAGAGGAAGAGAGATTCAGACAAGGACGATGATCCCAATGCACCGAGTGGTGAGCAGACTGGTCCTTCAAAGACTGGTGAGCAAGCTACGATTCAGGGGGAGTCTGGTGCTGGTGCTAGTGGTTCTGGAGCGAGTACAAGTGCAGATAAGACTGTACCGGGTGATACTGAAGCTGGTAAGATAGCTTAGTATTATCATAGTACTGTAATATTTGTAATAGTTTGTAGTGAACAAATGTAAACTTAATTTATTGTGTAAATATATTTGGCTTAGGGTTATTATTATTTTAAGTAAAATATGTTTGGTAATTTAAGTTTATATAATTATGTTAAGATAAAATAGTGATCGAAAGACTTCCGACTCATTGAGTAGTCGAGCGGCGTGTTCCGATTAATAACGGCGGTCAAAATTTTATAATAACATATGCATTTTAGATTTGATTATGGACTTAAGACCGTAAGGTATATAAGTAATTAACAAGTTAAAAATGTATTCGTATTAACTAGACAAATGATATATAATTTAAAGGTTAAATTGATAATGAATGAGATCAATTAACACTTGGAAATTATATAAGGTAATTAATAGTAAATTTAAATGTTTGGTGATTATTCACAATGCATTAGAATTTAAAATTAATTAATATTTGTTAAGTAGACTTAAGAGATTTTGGATTGATTCAGGGTAATCAATTAAAGATTTTATAAGTTATTTGTAAATTGCGTTAAAATATACAAAAGAATTAATAAAGAAATTCTTAGGTTGATTCAGGGAAATCGATAAGAGAGTTTTAATTATTAATATTGATTTGTATTTGTGGTTTTCTCTTAGGATTGGAAATGCTTGATCTATCTGATTCTGAAGATGATATTTTTGATGAGATAGATGAAGACATTGATTTTGATCTTGAGGATGGAGAATTTCTACCACCTACTGATTGGACTGCTGTACCTGAGATTGTGCAAGACATTGGTGTAGATCCAGATGCGAATATAGATGAACACTATGTGAGCCCATCTAGGACAGAAGTTATTATTGAAAATGAACAAGGTCCAATGATTGTCGACGTAGATGAAGAAATCGATGACTCAACCGATTCTGAAAAAGATGAAACTTTGATTCCTACCAAGAATCCTGCTGTTTTTCTTAGGAAACTTCCAAAGCTGAAGAAGAAGATTGGAGTTTCAGAAGTTGATATTACGGGTAAACGTGATCCTCGTAAAGGGATTGTTGGATGGTACTTTGACTCTGAGCTAAAGCTTTTTGCAATCAAAAGATATGACGGGGTTCAATATTTTGAAAGAAAGCTTGCAGTTTTTAGTTCTCTACCACGTTATGAAATACGTGATTTGGCTAGATTAGAGATAAACAACCCAAGTCGTGATGATTATGCTGATCGTGTTGAAAGAATCATTAGACATGAGGTTGGTACAAATAAGTTTGTTCAGATTAAGCCAAGAAAGGGAAAAACTATGAAACTACAGGAGATAAGTCAAAGAACTGGAAGAAGAAGAAGGAAAAGATTTATCCAGCTGTTAGATGCATACAGCAGATTCCATTGAAGACAATGCCACAGGATATTTTGGGAAATATGAAGAGTTGGCATGTGGATTCAGGAACTGGAGAAGCTGTTATGGTTGAAGCTGATGATGAGGTTGAAGGTGGTGAAAGAGAAATCTTTAGAGTTTATGATCATCGACACCTGATGAATATGTCAAGAAAAGATCTGTTAAAGTTAAATGAGAACAGAATTTTGACGACTATTGAATGGGCTAATTTAGCAAGAGATTATCAGTTGATGGTTAAAACTTGTATCAAGATGAAGATTTACGCAGGCAGTAAGATTTACAAATGAAGACCAAAGACAGCGTGAAGATAAAGACGCTAGAGCTATTGTCAAGGGGGAGTCTGTTGGAACATAGAGTGAGACAACAGATCTAGCTTGAAATAGGACTGGTGTAATTATAATTATGTTTGTACATTGGTTTAGATTTGTAAATAAATATTTGTTTTGTTAGTAATATTCGTTAAACATATTATTGTGCTAAGTTAGACGAATGTTTAAATACGAATTAAATAATAGACGTTTCATGCGAGACGAGTCAAGATCTCAAGTCGCAGCGAGTTGAGCTGTGAGGTGAGATCTGAACTCGCGAAGCATGAGTCTGGCGAGCCGAGTTCTTTACTGGGCTTGGGCTGCGAGTTGGACCGAACTCGCAGGCCCATGCGAGCCGAGCCGAGACCAGACTATTTAATGTTTTTCATTCGTGAAAATGTTGGGACATAGATTGTGACAACAGATCTAGCTTGAAATAGGACTGGTGTAAATATTATTGCGTTTGTATATTGGTTTAGATTTGTAAATAAATATTTGTTTTGTTAGTAATATTCGTTAAACATATTATTGTGCTAAGTTAGACGAATGTTTAAAGACGAAATAAATAATAGACGTTTAATGCGAGGCGAGTCGAGATCTCAGGTCGCAGCGAGTTGAGCTGTGAGGTGAGATCTGAACTCGCGTAGATTGAGTCTGGCGAGCCGAGTTCTTTGTTGGGCTTGGGCTGCGAGTTGGACCGAACTCGCAGGCTCATGCGAGCCGAGATGAGCTGGACGTATATAATGTTTTTCACTCCGTGAAAAACATAACTTTTAACACTTTTGCATATTCCAAACCTGCGATTCCAGCAAACCAGAGAAAACATAATCTACGGCTAGGCTTTGACGATTCATCGTTTAAAGTTAAGCTTTATTAAAACGCAATTAGAACGTATTCGTTGTTAGTAAGATAACACCGTATTGAGGGATTCCGCACCTTAATACTACAGATAACGAAGTTATCGATCCTAGAACTAGGGGACTTACATCTGGTATCAGAGCTTTCGGGCTAAATACGAGTGTGTTCATAAGTTTTAGTGTTATTGCGTTTTTGATTCGGGTCGTTTTTACGTGCGTTTTTGCAATACTAACGATCAAAATCATTCTCTGGACGTTTTCGGGTTTGTTTACGGTCGAAATTCTTAGTTTCAGTCGTAAAAATACCTTAACATTCATTTTTCGGGTTTAACAGCCGTTTTGCGAGTCGAGATTAGGGTTCCAGCGTCGCCTGCAAACCGAGTTGAACTAGCGAGTCGAACTGAGGCTTGCGAGTCGAACCGAGATCCCTCGCAAATCGACATCACTTGCGAATCGACATCTTTAGCAATCCGAACTAAGACTTGCGAATCGACGTATTCTGTGAGTCGAGCTGAGATTGCGAGTTGAGCTGAGTCTTGCGAGTTGAGTTTTATGAATTCGTTGAAACAGTTTAATTTTACGTTTTTAAGATGTCTGACTTAAGTAGAATGATCGAAATGGACCACGAGGTGGGAAAGTCAAACGTTCCACCTAAGTTGTTAAGAATCGAGGATTACTACAACTGGAAGGACAGATTTGAATCTTACTGTAGATTCCATGACCTGTCAATCTGGATGTGTATCAAGAGTGGATACACCGCACCTACACAAACTGTTCAGAATGCCACTGTGGTTCTTACCTATGCGAACATGAGTGATCAAGAGAAGGAAGCTTACAGAAATGAGAATAAAGCACATTCATGCATAAAGATGTGTCTTCCTAAAGAGATTGCTCATCAACTGAAGTATTTTCATACTACTAGAACGCTCTGGGAAGCTCTAGAGAAAAGAGGTGAGGGAAGTCCACAGGTGAGAGCTGACAAGAGGAGTCTTCTTAAAAAGCAGTTTACTATGTTTAAAGCTTTAAAAGGAGAAGATCTTGATGCCTATGTCACACGTTTCTACCATCTACTAAGTGAACTGGAATACCATGAAATTGTTGAAGAAGAAGTAGCTAAAACCGACAAGTTTCGTGAGGGTTTGCCTTCTAAATGGGAAATGTATGGCGTTATGATTAAGGATAACGAAACTAGGTATTCTACTATGACCTTAGAGCAAGTCATTGACAAGATGAAAGGTTATGATTTCTCCAAGAAGTCAAGAGATAGTGATTCTGATCAGGTTCAGAACCCTGGGTTGTATCATGGAAAGTCAAATCTTTCGACTGCGTCTTCTAGTTCAACAACTGCACTGTTAGTTGGTGATATTGGTGAAAATGGAGAAATGATTACTGAAGATCTGTGCTTTATTTCCTCCTCTGGTGATGAGACAAAGGGAAAGAATACTGAGAAGTCACCTCAAGAGCATCAGAAGATGCCCATGAGTGTGAAATCTGCTGAACAGCAACTATCTGTTCTTGCTTCCTTTGTGGCATCATATGAAAATTACATAGAGGGAAAGATCAATGATCCTATTCTGTTTGATGAGGATTATGAACAGATCGATTCTGATTATCTTGAGGAATTGGAGCTTCAAGATCAACTAGCGTTGATATCTAGAAAGGTGAAGAATTTCCTCAAGAGAACTGGTAGAAAAGTATTGGGCAATAGATCAGGGTTTGACAAAACCAAGGTCAGATGCTTTAACTGTCAGGGTATTGGTCATTTTGCTAGAGAATGCCAAAGACCTAAAGTAGAAGCACAAGGAAAACAAGGTTCGGGAAGTACTCTCGCTTCCAAAGCCTTAGTGGTGAAGCAGTTGGATGGCTCTTATGATTGGCAAGCTCATTCTGAGGAAGCTTTGATGGCCGAGATCGAAGAGACAACTGCTGGATCAGTGTCCTACATGCCCACTGATATGGAACAGAAAGTAGAGGTGCCTGAGTCTAAAGTGAAGGTAAGTGATGATGACGTGCTATATATGGATTCAGCTCCAGATATGAGTCCTGAAGAATTCGTGGCACGCATGGCTGAATTACAAACTGACAAGAAGAAGGTATGTTTAGATATTCTTAATCTTGCTGATGTTTGTTACTTAGTTACTGATTTACAATCTCAGAATAGTGTCTTAACTATGTCAAATAGCAACCTGTCATCACAATTAAATATGGATAAGGAATCCTATAAGACTGTTAGATCTGAACTTGATCAAGCTATTATGGATATTCGTAGATTAAGTGATGATAAACAAGTCTTAAAAGATAAAATTAAGTCCGATGCTTCGGATAGAACAAAACTTAGAGATACCATAAGTGAAAAATCTGTTGTCATAGATGGTCTCTATATGAATATCAAAGACTTAAATGAGACGATTGCTAGTAAGGATCAGGAAATAGTGAACCTTAACTTAAGGTTAATTGAGCAAAACCGTAAACTTGAGAACTATAGGACATCTCAAATGGATAAAATGTTAGATGCTCAACGAAGTGTAAAGGACAAGACTGGGTTAGGTTACAATGATGTATCCCCACCTTTTAATGCCAATTACACTCCTATTCCTGAAGATTCTGAAATGACAGATGCTACTCCTGAAATTTCAGTAACTAATGATCAGGAAAAGTTAGAGGCACAGAAGGATGTTATTAAGAACCCTTCATCAGATAATAGTAAGGCTTCTCATTTCACCAAAATACAGTTTGTATCGGGTGGAGTGATTAACGATGCTAAGACTGATGATAAGGTTAATAAGGAACAGCTTAAACCTTTAGTGCCTAAGACTCCGGATGAGAAAGCAAAAGTAAGTAAATCACGCAAGCAGATGTCATGTTTCAAGTGTCATCAAAAGGGACACGTGGCTTCGTGTTGTCCTAACAAAAAGCCTGAAACATCACATAAGCTTGTGATGGATGAAAAGACACAGACCGACTCTAGTATGACTGTAGATGGGTTAGATACCAAACCTAAGTTAGGTAATAAACCTGTTAACATTCTTAAAAGATATGGTAAGCATAGTGTCTTCCCACCTAAACCTAAACGGCCATATACTCAAGGTGATAATTTTGTCTATAAGTCTAGAGATGTGACACCGTCGAGGTTTAGAACTCCAAGTAGAGGCCATAGTCATTATGAGAGTGGTACTACTTCGCAATCACATGAGTTTAATTATAATCATAGAGCTCATAATTATGTGCCTAAGAGGTTCTCCTCAAATTCACCTCTTAAGGCTGATCGTCCACAAACTAAAGCTACTTCGAAAGTAACCAAAGCTCCTGATGGGAAGGATGGTTATTTTAAAGAGCTTAAGTTTGTTGATGATAAGGGACAAACCAAGACCGTAATGGCTTGGGTCCCTCTTGATAACTGATCGTATCTTGCGTTATGTGCAGGAGTATGCTGTGAACAAGGACAGCTGGTGGTATGTAGACAGTGGATGCTCAAGGCACATGACCGGAGAAAGAAGTCTGTTGAAGGACTTCAAGGAGAGTCTCAAGCAAAAAGTAAATTTTGCAGGAGATAAAGGAGGAGTAATTTCGGGAAAAGGAAAAGTTTCAAATGGAACTTTGACTCTTGAGGATGTGAACTATTTTGAAGAACTAACTCACAACCTAGTGAGTGTTTCCCAAGTCTGTGATAAAGGTCATCCAGTTTATTTTAATGAAAAGGAGGCCTTAGTCCTGAAGCCAGGTTTTAAAATTCCTGATGAATGGATATTGATGAGGGCGCCAAGGAAGAAGGATATCTATGCTATCAACATGGGTGTTCCTAACTCTTCAATGGTGTCTACATGTTTATTATCCAAGGCTTCGGAAACAGACGTATTATTATGGCATAGGAGAATGGCACACCTGAACTGGAGAAAGATGAATTATATAACCAAAAATGGTTTGGTTCTAGGTGTACCACAAAAATGTTTCGAGTCTGAGGATAAGTGTGTTCCTTGCATGAAAGGAAAGCAGCACAAGAAACCACACAGACCTAAGACTGAAAACTCTATCTCCTCGCCATTTGAATTGCTACATATGGATCTCTTTGGCCCTATAAGCAAGAGAAGTCTAGGTGGCAAATGGTACTGTTTGGTTGTCACAGATGATTATTCTAGATTCTCATGGGTATTCTTTTTGGGATCAAAGGATGAGACTCCTGGAATTCTAATTGAGTTCTTTGATCTAGTAGAGAATGTTTATAAAAAGAGAGTTAAGCGTATTCGTAGTGACAATGGAACAGAGTTTAAGAATTCAAGGTTGAATATCTATTGCTTAAGCAAAGGGATATTACATCAATTCAGTGCACGGTATGAACCTCAACAGAATGGTGTTGCTGAAAGGAAAAATAGAACGTTGATCGAAGCTGCTAGAACAATGCTTGCTGATTCAAAGCTTCCGGTCATTTTTTGGGCACAAGCAGTGAATACAGCATGTTATGTTCTTAATAGAGTTCTTACGGTTAAGAGACATAACAAGACTTGTTATGAGCTTTTGAACAATAAGAAACCAAACTTAAAATGGTTTGAACCCTTTGGAGTTTCATGCACCATATTAAAGACTGGACATCAAGGAAAATTTGGTGAGAAGGCTGACGAAGGATTTTTCCTAGGTTATATGCCCAATTCACCAAACAAGAGAGTCTTTAATAAAGTCACAGGACGTTTGGAGGTAGTTTATAATATTGAAGTTACGAGCTACTCACCTGATGTTCATAAGGGCTTAGATTGGCAATTTGATTATATAGATCTTTTTGCATCATTTAAAGTTCCTATTAGTGACTATGTCAGTGATTCAGAGATAGCTGAACATTTATTGTTTGAAGATGAGAATATTGGTCCCACTTCAATATCAAGTGTTAAGCAGTCTGGAATTAAGACAAATGTTGACTCAGATAAAGTTTCCACAAGTGAGTCACAACAACCTTTAGAGGATAAGTCTCAAGAAATAGAAGATCTTGATGATCTTTCTACAAAGTTTGATGATATACTTACTCCTTTGAAACATTTAAGGATATCTTCTGCTCGTACGGAAGATGTACCTGAATTGGAAGAGATTGGTACTAATTTGGAAGATGAGATACCGGTTGAACCAGTTACTACAACTAGAACGAGTAAGAATCATCCCGTTGAAAACATCATCGGTGATATTAATACTCTGGTTCTGTCGCACCCCCAAAACACGTGGCAGCGGAAACATGAGTTGTCATGGGGGCACCGACCAAATTAAATATCACAACACAAGATTACAACAAACGACCACTATATGAGACGTTTTAATAAAAAGTTACATTACCATGCTTTCAAATGTTTACAATAAGTCTGGAGTTCGCATAAACCGCTAAGAGATTTCTAATACATAACTGATTTTACGATATACAGCTAAATGCAATCTAATCTCTTGATGTTTGAAAAACAATGCGACTCGAGCTAAGCTTTCCATAAGCTTCCTACTGCGGTGGGTTACCTGAGAAATACATACTAAAAGGTCAACATAAAGTTGGTGAGTTCATAGGTTTGTAAACAATCGTTTAGTTATGATCCACAAGATTTCAAGTTGTATCATTCAAAAAAAATGACAGTTAAAAGTATCGTTATTCAACGATAAGTAAAAGTATTGCATAATGCAATATAAGTATACCATTTACATGAGTCTCATAGTCAAACTTAACGTTGTTTGCCTCCGGTAAGTGTACTAATCCGAATACACCTCTAAATCACAAGTAATACTGCGCCCGTGGGTTGGCTAGAGCGACTAGCCCGGACGAGGTTTGTCAAACCCTGATAGATCTATCCAATAATACTCACGCACATATTTTAATGACTATGATGGGTAGAGGACTTTAGTGGATTATTCAGGTCTCATGCAATCCGTACGAAAAATGTTTCAAGTTACTTGTGATCATAAAAGCAGTTGTATAAAACAGTTGTATGTATTCTCACCCCAGTTGAAAAACAGTAAAAAGGGGCTATGAAACTCACCAGAGTTAAGCAGGTAGCAAGCAATAATCAAATAGCAAGCCAAGTCCAAAGCGCAACCTTCTAACGTCCTAAGCGTATAAGGTTGTGTAAGTAGATGTCTCATAAGACCATCTAGAGTGATTGTATAAGTGGGGGTCAATGTCCACTTAAGCCAATCGTGTAGGTGGAGGGTTAATGTCCACCTAGAGCTAGTTCATCAACTAGTATGTCCAAATAAGTTGTGCAAGTTTGTTTATCAAAAACGTGTACGACCCGTTGGTGAAAGTTTGTAATAATAATTCGTTAAGACATTATTATTAGGATGATGTTATACTTACATATGTATAGTATGTTTCATGAGTTATAACGTTGCATTGTATAAGTATTAACGTTACTTGAAGTTTAACACTTAGTGTGAAAACTAGTTTTTAAGGATTCTGTTTCATGCGACACTTCATGCGTCACTTGCTAGTTAGGGGCGGCACTTAGGAAGTGCCGCATAATATGCGTTTTCAGATTTAAATAGCGTCACTTAAGAAGTGTCGGATACGGGCGTCACTAAGGCATGGCGGCACTAAGGGTAAGTGCCGCTAATATAATAGTTCAGTCACTTCAGGCGTCACTTAGGTAGTGTCGGTTAATAATAAAGTAGCGTCACTACAAGCGTCACTTGCCAAGTGTCGCTAGAATTCCAGTGATCATGCGTCACTTAAGTCTGTTTGGATTTTGCTAAGTCAAAAACGTGGTCAACTATGACGGTTTGACCCGAACCTTTTATTCAAGTCATATTCCAGTAAATAAAGGTTATAAAAGTTATTATTTCATATTGTAGTCGTTTCGAGATGTCGGTTTCAAGTTTACACCTTAAACTTCAAGATTTAATGTTTTCGGTTTATGTCGGGTCATTACGCCAACTGATTTCACCTATCTATAGTCCAAATCAAACTTCCAAATTTTTACCAACTGATTTACTAAGTGTCTTGACTAACATGTCAAATTTTTAGCTTCTAACAAGTCCATTAACATAGTTAAATAAAGCCGCGTAACAACCGAACACATTTTATCGAAAAACTTCCAGGTCAGTCTTATAAATCGGCTCGTAGAGAAAAATGAGAGCGTTTCTGGAAAAAGTGTAAAACACGAGAGTTGTAGATCTTTTCGATACGCAAATTTTAAAAAAAAATGCATCTTCTAACTCTCAGTATTTGATTTTATACGAATATTTTCGTGAACTGTCGATTTTTAGGCAGATTCATGCATGTTAAAGTATAAGTTATAAAAACGTATTTTAGCACAAGGTTTGGACATAATCTTGTTGATAGAGCTTAATAACATCATAATCAGTAGATTAAAAGTAAAATAAGTAAAAGGTTTGATGATTTATACCAAGCAAATGATGGAGAAGCAAAAGGGAGTTGAAGATGATGATGTTGTTGATCTTTGAGTTTAGCTTCTTCCTTTGTTCTTGATTTGTGGTGGCTTATGGTGGATTATGGTGATTGTAGGTGGTTTTGGGGCTGGAATTTCCAGAGATTTTTGAGAGGGAGAGAGTGAATAGAGAGAGTAGAAATGAAAGAGTGTTTGAGTGATGAATGAGGAGTGTGTAAGTGGTGAAGAATATCATCATGCTTTTGCATGTAACAAGAGAGGGCATGAAGGGTGGTGACCACATGGGGTGGCCGGCCCTCATGGTGGCCCCACAAGGGGTATTTTGGTCATTTCACATTTGTAGCTTAAATCGTTGCGTTTTACGTTCGTTTACCCGATTGTTTAAACGTTTATTTATACGTTAAACGTTTTATACGCGTTTTTAAGTAGCTATCAAATTTCGATATTTTCACTTGAAATATTAAATATAAATACTTGAAAACATTTATAAAAATGTTCCGTTAATTCGTTGACCTCGATTTGCGTGTTAGTTCTACGGAGGTTTAATCGCGTAACGATTTTATTAGACGTTTTTCATTATTAACATCAAATGATATATTTTAAATGAAAGGTTTACTCTAAATGATATATTTTAAATTCTTAAAATATATTTTGGTTTTCGTTCGGTTGTCGAGCGCGTTCCGCGCGTTTTTGTCGCGTTTGAGACGTTTTAACCAAAACGCCTAGGTTTTTCGCATATTATTTCAATAAATAATAAATAATGATAAATAACTTCTAAAAATAGTTTAAAGTTATTTATAGAAAGTTTTTCACCAACGTCGTATTTAAACTGTGTCGGAGTCCATCCGATAATAAAATGTACGATTTAAACAAATCGCAAATGTGTGCAAATATAATAACATATATTAATACACATAATGATACACATAATTCACCTTAATTACATGTATTAGCATAATGATTAGGAACTAACACTAGCCCTAAATGGTCGGGTGTCACATTCTCCCCCTGTTAGGAGAATTTCGTCCCGAAATTAGCTTGTTGTCGTGGTCTGAGGGGCATCTAAGAATAGATGTGGGTATTTCAGTCGCATTTGGTCTTCCCGTTCCCAAGTGAATTCAGGACCGCGCCTAGAATTCCACCGGACTTTAACGATGGGAATACGACTCTGTTTCAATCGTTTAACCTCACGGTCCATGATTTCTATCGGTTCCTCGACGAAGTGAAGTTTATCATCGATGTGGATTTCGTCGAGAGGAATAACAAGTGTCTCATCAGACAGACATTTCTTCAGGTTAGAAATGTGAAAAGTGTTGTGCACGCTACTGAGTTGTGGTGGTAGCTGCAGTCGATATGCCACCGGACCAATTCTTTCAAGAATTTCAAAAGGTCCGATGTACCTAGGGTTTAGTTTGCCGCGTTTACCAAAACGAATGACACCTTTCCAAGGTGACACTTTTAAAAGTACTTTGTCCCCGACCTGAAATTCGAGGGGTTTGCGTCTCACGTCAGCGTAACTCTTCTGACGGTCACGTGCGGCTTTCAGCCGGTTTTGAATGGTCACGATTTTCTCGGTCGTTTCATGGATGATTTCAGGACCAGTGAGTTGGCTATCGCCGATTTCGGTCCAACAAATGGGTGATCGGCACTTTCTCCCATAAAGTGCCTCAAAAGGTGCAGCATCAATGCTGGTGTGATAACTGTTGTTGTAGGAGAACTCACACAAAGGTAGGTGGTTTTCCCAAGAGTTTCCGAAGTCAATAACGCACGCGCGCAACATATCTTCTAAAGTTTGGATGGTTCGTTCACTTTGACCATCGGTTTGTGGGTGATAAGCGGTACTCATATCCAGACGAGTACCGAGAGCTTTCTGAAGTGTTTGCCAAAATCGAGAGGTGAAGCGGCTATCTCTATCGGAGATGATCGAGATGGGTATGCCGTGTCGTGCTACGACCTCTTTGATGTAGATGCGAGCCAAGCGCTCCATCTTGTCGGTTTCTTTGATAGCTAGGAAATGGGCAGATTTCGTGAGACGATCTACGATCACCCAAATGGTATCGCAACCGCTCGGTGTTTTTGGTAGCTTGTTTATGAAGTCCATGGTTATGTTTTCCCATTTCCATTGAGGTATCTCGGGTTGTTGAAGTAACCCAGAAGGTTTCTGGTATTCGGCCTTAACCTTGGCACAGGTTAGACACTTACTAACATACGTGGCTATGTCAGTTTTCATGTTGGGCCACCAATACCGTTGTTTGACGTCATGATACATCTTGTCAGAACCAGGATGTATGGAGTACCGGGATTTGTGAGCTTCATCCATGACCAATTCTCGTAGGTTCCCAAAATTAGGTAACCAAATTCGGTTGGAGAAGTATCGGGTTCCATCGGATTTGGTTTCGAATTGTTTTTCCATGCCGCGCAAGGCTTCGTTTTTTATGTTTTTCTCGTTGAGTGCTTCGAGTTGAGTGGAATGGATTTGAGAAATGAAATCGTTGTGGATGGTTAAACCAAGTGCTCGAACTCGAAGGGGTTTCACTCGTTCTTTTCGGCTTAGGGCATCGGCAACAACGTTAGCCTTACCCGGGTGGTATCGGATTTCGCAGTCGTAGTCACTAAGTAACTCGACCCAACGACGTTGTCTCATGTTTAGGTCCTTCTGATCAAAGATATGTTGAAGGCTTTTGTGGTCAGTGAAGATAGTACACTTGGTACCATATAGGTAGTGTCTCCAAATTTTGAGCGCAAAAACAACGGCTCCTAGTTCGAGGTCATGAGTGGTGTAGTTCTTTTCGTGGATTTTCAGTTGCCGAGAGGCATAAGCGATGACTTTATCACGTTGCATTAACACACAACCTAGTCCTTGGTGTGAGGCGTCGCAGTAAACTACGAAATCATCTGTGCCTTCGGGTAAGGACAGGATTGGTGCACTGCAGAGTTTCTGTTTAAGGAGTTGGAAAGCCGACTCCTGTTTGTCGGTCCAAACGAATTTCTTATCTTTCTGAGTCAATGAGGTTAATGGTTGAGCAATTCGGGAAAAGTTCTCTATGAATCTCCGGTAATATCCAGCGAGACCCAAGAATTGTCGTACTTCGGTTGGAGTAGTTGGTGCTTTCCAGCACTTGATGGCCTCGATTTTCGCTGGATCAACACGTATCCCTTGGCTGTCAACGACATGCCCTAGGAATTGTACTGTTCGCATCCAGAACTCACACTTGGAGTACTTGGCGTATAGCTCCTCGTGTTTGAGTAATTCCAAGATAGTTTTCAGGTGTTGGCCATGTTCTGTTTCGTCGCGAGAGTAGATTAGAATGTCGTCAATGAAGACGATGACAAACTTATCCAGGTAAGGTTTGCACACCCGATTCATAAGATCCATGAATACAGCCGGTGCGTTGGTTAAGCCAAAAGGCATCACTTGGAATTCGTAATGCCCATAGCGGGTTCGGAAAGCAGTTTTCGGGATGTCGGCGTCTCGAACGCGAAGTTGGTGATAACCAGACCGAAGGTCGATCTTTGAATAAAAGCTTGAACCTTGGAGTTGGTCAAACAGGTCATCGATTCTAGGAAGTGGGTATCGGTTTTTGATGGTAAGTTTGTTCAGTTCACGGTAATCGATACACATTCTGAAGGATCCGTCCTTCTTTTTAACGAAAAGGACCGGAGCTCCCCAAGGTGAGGAACTTGGTCGAATAAATCCCTTGTCCAGGAGTTCCTGTAATTGGGTGGATAACTCCTGCAACTCGGATGGGGCTAATCTGTATGGGGCTCGTGCCACGGGTGCAGCACCGGGCACAAGGTCAATTTGGAATTCGACTTGTCTAGGCGGGGGAAGGCCTGGCAAGTCTTCGGGAAAGACTTCAGGAAAGTCTCGTACAATGGGTACATCTTCAAGTCGCTTTTCAGCCGACTTCTTTTCGGTTACGTGAGCAAGGATTGCCGGGTACCCTTTCCTCAGGTACTTTTGGGTTTTCATACAAGAGATGATGTTTAAGTTTCGCCTACCAGTCTCCCCTTGTATGATCAAGGTCCCACCGGTAGCGAGAGGTATGCGCACAATCTTTTCAAAACAGACAATTTCAGCATGATGCTTGGACAACCAGTCCATACCTATGATGACATCGAAGCTCCCGATTTCAACAGGGATGAGGTTTATGGGGAAAATTTCGTTGGCTAGGTTTAGAGTGCAATTAGGTATCACACTATCGGCCTCTATCAGTTTGCCGTTTGCTAATTCTACTATGAACTTAGCATCTAAGGCAGTGGGAGTAATGTTGAGTAACGGACAAAACTCATCAGATATGAAACTTTTATCAGCACCAGTATCGAATAAAACTGAAACGGTCAGATCGTTGAGGAGAAACATACCCGTAACAACGTTGGGATCTTGACAGGCTTCTCCGGCGTTGAGTACAAAAGCTCGACCGCGAGGGTTGTTGTTGTTATTGTTTCTGTTGGCGTTGTTGTTGTTGCGTTTCGGGCAGTTGTTTCTGAAATGTCTGGTGTCACCGCACTCAAAACAGGCTTTTGGTGCGTTGGGGTTGGTATTTGGGTTGGGGGTTCTGCAATCTTTAGCTAGATGTCCCTGCCGTTTGCACTTGGTACAGGTACAGGGGCCTTCGTGGTGTAGAGTACACTTGGAACAGTAAGGTTTGTTCCCAACGTACCCTTTCTTCTCCCCCGACCCTGAACCGGAGGTGTAGGCCTTAACAGACTCGGCCCTCTTGGTTTGCTGTTGCTGCTGATTGTTGTTATTTCCGGACCATTTTCTTTTGTTATCCCCGGTGGTTTTCACTGTGGGTGTCCCACGGCGAACAATTTGAGCCATGAGCTCGTGTGCCATTCGGACAGCACTTTGGATGGTTCCGGGTTTGGAAGAGATGACGTTGCCTTGGATGGAATCAGGTAGCCCCCAAATGTATCTTTCGACACGTTTGGATTCAGGGTCCACCATGGATGGACAAAGGAGAGCAAGCTGGTGAAATCTGGTTGTGTAGCTAGTAATGTCGTTTCCTTGAACTGTGAGGTTCCAGAATTCATGTTCGAGCTGTTGGAGTTGCTCGCGTGGACAGTATTCTTCCCTCAGCAAGTTTTTGAGTTCATCCCAAGACATTTGATAGGCAGTATCAATACCATGGGTTTGGGCGTATGAGTTCCAGAAAGTGAGTGCACCCTCAGCTAGAGTGTAGGTAGAGAATTTGACTTTGTTCTCTTCTTGGCAGTTGCATATGCGGAAAACGGACTCCATTTTCTCAATCCATCGCAAGAGACCGACGGCTCCTTCGGTTCCTTTGAAATGGAGAGGTTTACAATTCATGAAATCTTTGTGGGTGCAGGGCTTTGGCACAGGTGGGTTGTTGCCTGCCCCTCCAGGGTTTCCTTGGTTTGGATTGGGATTGTTCCTGGCAGCTTCTAGGGCTGCTTGAACCCTTTGATTGACGAGTCTTTCGATATCAGCGGAGCTCATTTGACGTTTTGGTGCCATGATTCTAAAAGAAAGAAAATAAGAGGCACATAAGATTTCAGGGAGTAAGATTTTTAAAGTCTTTGCAGGCGTACACAAGAAGGTAAAACAAGTATGTATGACAAGATATTCAATAACACAAGGAAGCAAATTTTCATAATCAACTTGAGGCGCAAGATAAGCGATTACAGAGTTTGAAGTTTACAAAACATGTCGGGCATTGTTACATCCGGACTTAATACGAGAGTTTACAAAAGACAACGTAAGATAGATAGTTGGGCACATCCCGCCACAACAGGTTACTCGATAGAGATTTAATGAGTCCTAACGCAAGTTTATTCGTCCCATTAGTGTGACAAGTCGGTCCACGGTTCCTGCAAGTCTGCCAGCTTGTCTGGTGCTATCCTCAGCCAAGGTTAGTCGTTGCTCTAGCACTCGGGTGTACTCTTCTGCTTCTCGTGAACGTTGTTCACATTCTTCTAACCTTGCTTGAAGAAGGTCGACCGCGCCTCTATCGTCGATGACGTGTTGGTGCATCATTTCCAGAGTATTTGTCATGTTTTCTTGGTCTTGAAACAGTTGTGCAATGCGGTCATGTGATTGGCGTAGCCAGTACATTTGCACTATGTGTTGCTCTCGTTCCAGGCTTTCAAGTCTTGTCTCGTGGCGGTGAAGTCTGGCGGTTAATACGGGTACAGTGTGGTGTGTTGGTTCTTGGGTATAGGGAGAGATGTCCATGGGATCATCGAAAACCTCCATGTTTTCCTCAGACCTCCAAGTATTGAGAGTTGTGGGTAGCCAGTCCCATCTACGGGGGTATGCGGAATGGTGTGTGGTATTATCGATGGAGTTTGAGTAAGGGTTGGCTCGAGATGATCTGGTACTCCTTGGGCGAGTACGTAACACTCGGGCTTCGCCAGTGATGTAGTAAAGTCGTTCAGGAGAGTTTGGTGTTGAAGACATAGTAACGATCCCTTCAGTAGCGGTTCGTGTTTGGGTTTCGTTCTCAGAGTTGGGAGACGTAGCGGTGGGAGTGGTTGCCATTTTCTGTGGCAAGGAGTTTTAGTATACGTAAGGTGAAGGTTATATATAAATACAATAACCTAGCACATAAGCACGTATAAGGTTGGTCCCGTTCTATCCTCGGTCAAAGCCTTCTAATGCATTCCCATCCACCATAACCATTTCAGGTCTTGCATCGATTCTTGTTTAATTGTACATAGTTGATCAAGCTATGTTAAATTAAATTCAAATGATGCAATTGCTGAACCAGTCATAACAAATGAGGAATACTAACCTAACGGTTATAGTCTAGGTCACTAATGCAATCCTAGTTCGCTATAACCTTAGGCTCTGATACCAATCTGTCGCACCCCCAAAACACGTGGCAGCGGAAACATGAGTTGTCATGGGGGCACCGACCAAATTAAATATCACAACACAAGATTACAACAAACGACCACTATATGAGACGTTTTAATAAAAAGTTACATTACCATGCTTTCAAATGTTTACAATAAGTCTGGAGTTCGCATAAACCGCTAAGAGATTTCTAATACATAACTGATTTTACGATATACAGCTAAATGCAATCTAATCTCTTGATGTTTGAAAAACAATGCGACTCGAGCTAAGCTTTCCATAAGCTTCCTACTGCGGTGGGTTACCTGAGAAATACATACTAAAAGGTCAACATAAAGTTGGTGAGTTCATAGGTTTGTAAACAATCGTTTAGTTATGATCCACAAGATTTCAAGTTGTATCATTCAAAAAAAATGACAGTTAAAAGTATCGTTATTCAACGATAAGTAAAAGTATTGCATAATGCAATATAAGTATACCATTTACATGAGTCTCATAGTCAAACTTAACGTTGTTTGCCTCCGGTAAGTGTACTAATCCGAATACACCTCTAAATCACAAGTAATACTGCGCCCGTGGGTTGGCTAGAGCGACTAGCCCGGACGAGGTTTGTCAAACCCTGATAGATCTATCCAATAATACTCACGCACATATTTTAATGACTATGATGGGTAGAGGACTTTAGTGGATTATTCAGGTCTCATGCAATCCGTACGAAAAATGTTTCAAGTTACTTGTGATCATAAAAGCAGTTGTATAAAACAGTTGTATGTATTCTCACCCCAGTTGAAAAACAGTAAAAAGGGGCTATGAAACTCACCAGAGTTAAGCAGGTAGCAAGCAATAATCAAATAGCAAGCCAAGTCCAAAGCGCAACCTTCTAACGTCCTAAGCGTATAAGGTTGTGTAAGTAGATGTCTCATAAGACCATCTAGAGTGATTGTATAAGTGGGGGTCAATGTCCACTTAAGCCAATCGTGTAGGTGGAGGGTTAATGTCCACCTAGAGCTAGTTCATCAACTAGTATGTCCAAATAAGTTGTGCAAGTTTGTTTATCAAAAACGTGTACGACCCGTTGGTGAAAGTTTGTAATAATAATTCGTTAAGACATTATTATTAGGATGATGTTATACTTACATATGTATAGTATGTTTCATGAGTTATAACGTTGCATTGTATAAGTATTAACGTTACTTGAAGTTTAACACTTAGTGTGAAAACTAGTTTTTAAGGATTCTGTTTCATGCGACACTTCATGCGTCACTTGCTAGTTAGGGGCGGCACTTAGGAAGTGCCGCATAATATGCGTTTTCAGATTTAAATAGCGTCACTTAAGAAGTGTCGGATACGGGCGTCACTAAGGCATGGCGGCACTAAGGGTAAGTGCCGCTAATATAATAGTTCAGTCACTTCAGGCGTCACTTAGGTAGTGTCGGTTAATAATAAAGTAGCGTCACTACAAGCGTCACTTGCCAAGTGTCGCTAGAATTCCAGTGATCATGCGTCACTTAAGTCTGTTTGGATTTTGCTAAGTCAAAAACGTGGTCAACTATGACGGTTTGACCCGAACCTTTTATTCAAGTCATATTCCAGTAAATAAAGGTTATAAAAGTTATTATTTCATATTGTAGTCGTTTCGAGATGTCGGTTTCAAGTTTACACCTTAAACTTCAAGATTTAATGTTTTCGGTTTATGTCGGGTCATTACGCCAACTGATTTCACCTATCTATAGTCCAAATCAAACTTCCAAATTTTTACCAACTGATTTACTAAGTGTCTTGACTAACATGTCAAATTTTTAGCTTCTAACAAGTCCATTAACATAGTTAAATAAAGCCGCGTAACAACCGAACACATTTTATCGAAAAACTTCCAGGTCAGTCTTATAAATCGGCTCGTAGAGAAAAATGAGAGCGTTTCTGGAAAAAGTGTAAAACACGAGAGTTGTAGATCTTTTCGATACGCAAATTTTAAAAAAAAATGCATCTTCTAACTCTCAGTATTTGATTTTATACGAATATTTTCGTGAACTGTCGATTTTTAGGCAGATTCATGCATGTTAAAGTATAAGTTATGAAAACGTATTTTAGCACAAGGTTTGGACATAATCTTGTTGATAGAGCTTAATAACATCATAATCAGTAGATTAAAAGTAAAATAAGTAAAAGGTTTGATGATTTATACCAAGCAAATGATGGAGAAGCAAAAGGGAGTTGAAGATGATGATGTTGTTGATCTTTGAGTTTAGCTTCTTCCTTTGTTCTTGATTTGTGGTGGCTTATGGTGGATTATGGTGATTGTAGGTGGTTTTGGGGCTGGAATTTCCAGAGATTTTTGAGAGGGAGAGAGTGAATAGAGAGAGTAGAAATGAAAGAGTGTTTGAGTGATGAATGAGGAGTGTGTAAGTGGTGAAGAATATCATCATGCTTTTGCATGTAACAAGAGAGGGCATGAAGGGTGGTGACCACATGGGGTGGCCGGCCCTCATGGTGGCCCCACAAGGGGTATTTTGGTCATTTCACATTTCTAGCTTAAATCGTTGCGTTTTACGTTCGTTTACCCGATTGTTTAAACGTTTATTTATACGTTAAACGTTTTATACGCGTTTTTAAGTAGCTATCAAATTTCGATATTTTCACTTGAAATATTAAATATAAATACTTGAAAACATTTATAAAAATGTTCCGTTAATTCGTTGACCTCGATTTGCGTGTTAGTTCTACGGAGGTTTAATCGCGTAACGATTTTATTAGACGTTTTTCATTATTAACATCAAATGATATATTTTAAATGAAAGTTTTACTCTAAATGATATATTTTAAATTCTTAAAATATATTTTGGTTTTCGTTCGGTTGTCGAGCGCGTTCCGCGCGTTTTTGTCGCGTTTGAGACGTTTTAACCAAAACGCCTAGGTTTTTCGCATATTATTTCAATAAATAATAAATAATGATAAATAACTTCTAAAAATAGTTTAAAGTTATTTATAGAAAGTTTTTCACCAACGTCGTATTTAAACTGTGTCGGAGTCCATCCGATAATAAAATGTACGATTTAAACAAATCGCAAATGTGTGCAAATATAATAACATATATTAATACACATAATGATACACATAATTCACCTTAATTACATGTATTAGCATAATGATTAGGAACTAACACTAGCCCTAAATGGTCGGGTGTCACAGGTTCAAACTAGGCATCAATCCAGAGTTAGTACGTCTAAGAACTTAGAATACCAAAGCTTGTATACTGCAATGAAAGAGACAGGGATTCCTAATCAATGTCTATATTCATGCTTTATCTCACAAATCGAGCCTAAAAATGTTCAAATGGCTTTAAAAGAAAGTTCGTGGGTAGAAGCAATGCAAGAGGAACAATCACTGTTCTCTAAATTACAAGTATGGGAGTTGGTTGACCTACCAAAGGGAGAATATCCAATTGGAACTAGATGGGTATTTAAGTGCAAGAGAGATGATAAAGGAATCGTTACTCGCAATAAAGCTCGTCTGGTGGTTCAAGGTTTTAATCAACAAGAAGGTATAGATTACAATGAAGTGTTTGCACCAGTTGCTAGGCTAGAAGCAATTAGAGTATTCTTAGCATTCGCATCTTATTTTGGTATAAAAGTGTATCAGTTGGATGTTAAGAGTGCCTTTTTGTATGGCAAAGTGGAAGAATTGGTGTATGTTTCACAACCGCCAGGGTTTGCTGATCCTGAGTATCCAGATAGAGTATATCGTTTGAATAAGGCTCTATATGGATTACATCAAGCACCTAGGGCATGGTATGGAACACTATCAACGTATCTACTTGAGAATGGATTTACAAGAGGATCGATTGATAGTACACTGTTTGTGAAGTGGAAAAATAAAGACTTTCTTCTAGTGCAAGTTTATGTTGATGACATTATCTTCGGATCATCTGATGAAAAGATGTGTCAAGAATTTGAGAAAGTCATGAGAAAAAGGTTCGAAATGTCTGCAATGGGAGAGTTGAATTTCTTCTTAGGATTACAAGTTGATCAAAAGAAGGATGGATTCTTTATTCATCAATCTAAATATACATATGAGCTATTAGAACGCTTTAAGATGGATGAAAGTAAGGTCTACAATACTCCAATTCCAGTCAATCATGGACTAGGTCCAGATACATCGAGTGATGGCGATGTGGATCCAACTCTTTATAGAGCCATGATCGGATCACTAATGTATCTTACAGCCTCTAGGCCTGACATAATGTTTGTTGTTTGTTTATGCGCAAGATATCAGGCTAATCCGAAAGAGTCACACATGCAAGCTGTTAAACGAATCTTTCGTTACCTCAAAGGGAAACCTAAGCTGGGTCTTTGGTATCCGATTGATGGAGACTTAGATCTCGTAGCTTATACTGATTCGGATTACGGAGGATGCAATCAGAATAGGAAATCTACTACCGGAGGATGTCAATTCCTAGGAGGTAGATTAGTATCCTGGCAGTGCAAGAAGCAAACCTCGGTAGCCATTTCTACATGTGAAGCTGAGTATGTTGCAGCTGGTAGCTGTTGCTCACAAGTACTTTGGATTCAACAGCAACTGCGGGATTACGGGTTAAATATAACCCATACTCCTATGATGATTGATAACGAATCTACTATGTCGATCACCAATAATCCGGTGAAACACAGTAAAACTAAGCATATTGATATTAGACATCATTTTATTAGAGATTGTGCTGAGAAAAAGTTGATAAAGTTAGTTAAGGTTCCATCATTGGATAACTTAGCAGACTTATACACAAAGGCGTTCGACAGAGCAAGATTTGAGACGTTGGTTCAACTGAACGGAATGAGAAATCCAGAGTGATTAGTCTTCCAAGGGTATTTTTGTAATAGTTAGTATTTCTGTATTCTTTAAAAAAAAAAAAAAAAAAAAAAAAAAAAAAAAAAAAAAAAAAAAGGCGTATGGCATTCATTTGCTTGTTACCTAAGGGGAATCGCCTTCATTTAAATTTTTATTTGCAAAAACTAAGGGAAATGATAGTACATTAGGAGAATAAGCTTTACAATAATAAGCTTAAGTCCTAAAGTATGATATGGTAGTAGGTTCAAATAAAGTTGCTTTAGAACTACAGCGGTTCTATCAGGTATGTGTTTATATTTATTTGATTATACACCTATATCCACAAGTTATAATTTGTCTATTTTTAAGTGAAAACTTTAGATGGCTTCATCATATGATGTACTGGTAGGCAAATTATATGAAATTTTCTAAGTCTTAAGAAGTTAATTAATTACTTGTTTATTATCTTGTGTTACTATTTTATGATGTATGACATTAAGTCTTAATTGTTGAAGGATGGTATTGCCATACACTGTTATCATGCATTTTAATTTGAATTGACAAATAGTAGCAATATGGGTATTAACTTAATTACTGGTAACTTTGTTGTACTAAGTACAGAACTGAAACCTTTAATTAAATTAATATTCTCAAATATATTTTGAATTATGCTAGAAGGGATCTTCTGTTGTACTACGTACAGACTTAGATAACATAGCATATTCAAAGTATGTTTGATATTTGTCTAACCTTAAAAATTCAAGTGTATGTTATATGTTTCGAAAAGATACATCATTTAGTAACCGCTACCTTGAAATTTAATGATGCAGTGTTATGAGTTTTACTTGAATTCTTCAGTATGTCATATAATAGGAAGCATTTGATAATATTCATACTAACAATAAAGTGTTATGCTTAGAAAATTAAGTATAATTTGTTTATGTGGATCACAATACCGGTAATCGTCTTGAACTGTCTATAATAAAATATTCACTTTATGTGAGTAATGCATTTATTAATTATGCTATGTGGATAAAGGTACCTAAGATATAGTTTCATAAATATAAATGTATAAATGATAAATTTAGTTGTAATTTTACAGTAATTTATTTGAATTTCATGAGGTATGTATACTACCAATCTGCTTAGACTTTTAAATATATAATTAATTACTTATTCTTTCTAATATGATCCCTAAGTAGATAAATTCTTATTCATTTTGTTTATGTATTTTATTTTGATCAAGTGATTAATAAAATGGTACTTGATACCAATGGTTATATAATTTTGTTTTTATCTTATTTTTATTTGTTTTTATTTTTTATGTTTATTAGGTTTTACCCTTCGAAATTAAATTATACTGAATATTTTTGAGTTGAACAAACGTGACAAATGCAAGTGAAAAATAATTTTATTTTAGACTTGTAAAATATCGGGTTTTATTTATACTTAGAATTAAATTCGCATTTTTATTTATTCATGCGAGTTGACATCAACTTGCGGATCCGCATCACATCTCGCGAATCGGATACAAAGTATAAAGGGGGTCAAACGAGTCAAGCTCACCCACCGAACCCACAAACTTCGCGAGTTCAGTAAAACTTTGCGAATCCCTCACACAGGCGAAACGAGGCGATTTTATCTTTTCGCTTGATTTCGGTTTTTATAGTACGGGAACGAGTTTTTCAATCCGTAGACTTTATACACCTTCAATTTACGAACATTTTGAGGTATATATCAACGGATTTCACCGTGTAAATAACGAGAAATCGAAGTTTTTATAAACTTAGGGTTTCGGGTTATAAACTAAACAATTTGTGTCGATTACGATGTTATTGGACATAGATCTTTAGGGTTTATGTTAAACGAACATTAATGAACGTGAATCAATTAATAGATCATGTTAAAATTACAAGTTTAATCGATTTTAATTGTAAATTCGCGACGGCAGTTCATCGAACGAGCTGACATTGTGAATCAACTCGCAGCGAGTTGACTAGCGAGTCGATGAGATTAGCGAGTTCACTTTAATAGCCACTTGATAAGTTTAGCGAGTTGATCAATGTAGCGAGTTGATGAGTAAAGCGAGTTGATAAGCAAAACGAGTTGACCTCAACTCGTTAGGCCAGTTTATGCGAGTCCAGAACTTACAAAAATTTTAATTTTTTTTTTGTAATAACTTTTATATAATTAATTTAAATAAGACTTAAGACTTTTTAGTTATAAGTTAAATTTTTATATACGACTTGAGACTATCTTTGTAACAAGTTATATATAATTTCAATTTTAAACTAAGATGTTTGATGAATCTTGATTCATAATACGTTATAGTTTAAATATTTTTAATCGTGCATTAAATTATATCTGTTGTTTGTGTTTATGTTACAGATATGGCTAGAGCATTTGACAAGGGTCACAACATTTTGGTTGATCTGAACCTTGAAGCTAAGCGGGCTGATAGGGTTGCTGATATACTACGATTCCTTGCACGATCACGGATTAGATACGCCATTACGGCCAATCCTCCTATCTCACAGGCTATACTGAACGATTTCTGGACGGATATAGTCTATGACGAATCTGTCAACCCGCCAGAGATTCGAGCTACGGTTAGTGTGATATCGCATAAATTATACATATTTTTATATGCGATATCGATCCTAATTGTGTATCATTACATTTGATTCCGTGAACTTTTGATACTTATCTAGTTAGAAATTGATTTCAGGTGTTCATATGGAAGAAATGGTGTAAAGAGTGGAAGAATATGTGAAACCGAGCAAAAGTAGTGAGGCCATGCCAATGTCATACAATGGCCATGCCCATGTCCCTAGTACCTGATTGTATATTGCTTCCTGATTAAGGCCACGGCCATGTCTTCAGATGGGTCATGGCCATGATGTACGTACCTGATTGATAATAACATTCTGATGTTGGACACGACCATGTCCTTGTAGAGGCCATGGCCATGTTGCTGCTTACCTGATCATTGTTACAACCTGAGAGAGGCCACGGCCATGTCCTCCAAAACGCCATGGCCATGTCGTGCGCCGACCTGATGAGTATAAATTCGACTTTTTAACCCTAGTTTCGGGGAGGCTTCATTCTTGGACGGTTTTGGGCGATTTCCAGCAGCTTTTGGAGAGATCCTAAGCTACTAATCATCATCCTAATCATTGGGGAAGCTAGAGTTAATCATCAAACATCCAACAACATTAGTTTTCATCGGTTAATTCTTGTTCTTATGACTATGAATTCTTCATTGATTATTATTGTTTCTGCGTTTGAGTCCATAATCATGGGCTAAACTCTTATTGTTCATCTAGATTAATAACTCTAGATGTTGGACATGCTTTTATGATTGATTCTTAATCGTATGATAACTTGATGCTTAATCATCGAACGATTTGTATTGCGATTTATTTAGTTCAATCAATTGATATTGCGTTTGTTTCAATGAGTGAGAACTCTTGTATTTAACGTTGTGTTTACTTGATTATTAATCTTGTGCTTTTGATTGGAGACAATAAAAGAGTTGATTTGGATTAAAATAATTGTAATATGGGTGGATCATACTAAGAGAGGTCTTGTATGATTGTTGGTTTGTACGAGAGTAATATCACACGATTAAGTCATCATTTTAGTTGGATTAATTGATTATAATTGAGAGGTCTAAGGTGTCAAGGAGACTTGCATTTCGTAATCTTAATTAAGTGATTGCATTGTGAGAGCAAGTAATCCAATTGGTTAATTCACATATGTTAGGTTTCAATCTAGTTCTTAATTAAACTTGTCCAACACTAGAGGTAAAAAGTCTAGATGAACATGCTTTTATAATCTGAGATAAATCTATCTTTATTTGCTTTACTTAGTTTAAGTCTTTACTTTTAATTAAAACCATTCGACTGTCTGTCGTTAAGAGGCATAAACTCCCAATTTTACTCGCTTTCTATTTAGTTAACTATTAATTGGAAATAACTTCAAAATACATATAAACTGTTCTTGTGGACGATACCTGGAAATTTATCTTTGCTATACTACTACTCGATTAGGTACACTTGCCTAGTTGTGTAATAGTCCATACTTAGATACTTTTCTTAATTTTTATAAATCGGTTTTTACACATCAAGTTTTTGGCGCCGCTGCCGGGGACAGTTGTGTCATTTTGAATTTGTTTTTAGTTTCTAGTTAATTGATCCTTTCATTGGAATTCATTCCCTTGAAAGTTACTTGCTCTATTTTTATTTTTATTTTTGTCTCAATTTTATAGTATCGGTGCTTTTAACCAGTTGTTGGTTTTGTTTTGATAGATCACAGGTGGTGTATGACCCGTTCTTCTAAATCACCACTTTTTGAGCCATTTTTTGACCCGGAAAGAGAATTTAGGAGACTCGCACGGATTGATATTTCAGCTACCAGTTTTCTATTGGAACCAACCACAAAACGGGAAGAAACACCAAAGCCCACAATGGATAACCAAACAATGGAAGCTCGGATGAAGGCCACTCGGGATGGTCAGGGTTCATCTATCACTCAGCCCACGATTACAGATGACTTTGAGATTAAGGGGCAATTTTTGCACATGATCAACAATCAATGCCAGTTCAGCGGAGCTGAAAAGGAAGACCCAAACGAGCATATGAGGAAATTTTTGGGGATTTGCACTCTTTTTAAATTGCGAGCTGTTGAAAATGAAGTTGTGTACCTCAGGGTGTTTCCTTGGACTCTCACGGGAGAGGCTAAGGATTTGTTGGATTCCTTGCCTGAAGGAGACATCACCACCTGGGAAATAATGGTTGACAGGTTTCTTCAGAGATTCTTCCCTGCTTCAAAAGCAGCCGAGTTACAGGGAGAGATTTCTCAATTCGAACAGAAACCCATGGAAACCTTATATGAAGCTTGGACTAGGTTTGGGAAGATGCTCCGAATGTGTCCTCAACATGGATTAAATGTCTTTCAGCAGGTTCAGATATTTTACAAGGGAGCTGATATTGATACAAGAAAGGCAATAGATACTGCAGCAGGGGGTTCTATAATGAAGAAGACAGCTGCTCAAGCTCACACTATTATCTCCGAGTTAGCTGCTCACACTCATGAGTGGCATCAAAAGAAGGAAAAATCTAGATCATCCAGAGTGGCAAGTGTTGAAACCAATTATAGTATTGCTGCCTTAACTGCTCAGATGGCAACATTCGGAAGACAAATGGAGAAGATGACCAAGGACATTCATGCCATAAAGGTTGGTTGCGAAACTTGTGGTGGTATGCACTTGACCAAGGACTGCGATGCGGATAAACCAATGGATCAGTTGGAGAATGTATCATTTATGAATCAGAGACCGAGTAACTATCAGAGGGATCGGAACAACTTCAATGGGAATTACAATTCAGCCTATCAACAGTCGGGTCCGGGATACTACCAACAACCACAACCGCAAACAGAGGTCAAGAATTCAAACTTGGAAGATCTTGTTAATAAGTTTGTTGCAGCTCAAAGTCAGACAAATGCGATAACTGCTCAGTCTTTCAAAAATCAACAAGCTTCCATTCAGAATTTAGAGCAGCAGGTTAGCAACATCTCGAGGACGTTGGCTGAGAGGCAACCGGGTGCCTTACCGAGTGATACGAAAGTTAACCCCCGGAATGAGCACGTGAATGCCATATATTCAGTTGTTGAGGAAGAGAGAGTGGAGGATGAAAGTGATAAAGAACAAACAACAATACCACAACCCATCATTCGAACCAAACCCGTTGTAAAGGAGTATAAACCAAAGGTACCATATCCTAATGTATTGCTTCGAGACCGAGTTCGGGAGAAAAATGGTAGGTTTCTTGATCTTCTAAGATCTATTCATATCAACATACCATTTGTTGAAGCTATTTCTCATATGCCAAAGTATGTGGGTTTCCTGAAAGAGCTTCTAAAGAATAAGAACAAGTTGGATGGGTTGACGGTTGTGACCATGGATGGTGATTGTTCAGCGGTTATGTCAGGTAAACTACCTCCGAAGATGAAGGATCCGGGAAGTTTTCTTATCCCTTGCCAATTAGGTAGTTTACCAGTGAGCAATGCTTTAGCCGATCTAGGGGCTAGCATAAACATCATGCCTTACTCGATGTATGCTAGACTCAACCTAGGTGAGCCGAAAAGTATAAACATGAGTATACGATTAGCCGATAGGTCATTAACTTATCCTAAAGGCATCGTGGAAAATGTTCTTGTTAAGGTTGAGCATTTCCTTTTTCCAGTTGATTTTGTTATAGTTGACATGGAGGAAGACCAGAAAATCCCGCTCATTTTGGGTAGACCATTTCTTGCTACCGCTAGTGCACTTGTTGATATGAAGGGTGGTAAATTGACCCTTAGAGTTGATGATTCAGAGGTGATTTTTTATAACAAGCCGGTTGTATCACCTACACCTGAAATTGTCAATTCAGTTTGTATTGATAGTCAAGGGAAATTGCCAGTTGGTCATGAGGTTCATGAGAAGGGTATGGAAGATAAAAGTGTAACTTGCAAGTTGAAGAATGAGGTGAAGAAGATTGCTGATAAGGTCATTGAAAAATCGGTGAGAAAGATATACAATAGGGTGCATCAAGCCGCGTTAAAAGGTGATACTTTTTGTGGTACTCGTATTGTTTCAAAGCTTTCGAAGAAAGAGAAAGGAAAGCTTCTCGAGATTGTCAACACCACACGAGATACAAATGACTGGTTGACTTCACTAGTTCGTGGTACTTGTTCTGTTCATGATCCTCACGTTGGAACAAGTGTGGGGGAGCTTAAACCCCACTAAATAGCAATATTTGGGGTCGAGTCAAGCTTATGACTCTTTAATAAATAAGCATGTGTAATTGTATAGTAAGTTAAAAAAAAAAAAAAAAAATATTTTCCTTGTTTTTGTTTTTGTTGGTTGGCAGGAGTAATCGAGTGGAAAATGTGCATATGTCGGTGATCAGCCTCCACTGCAATTATTTCCTCTCCGTCTAAAGATCTTTGCACGCACCCCCGGGGAAGTACTCGCTCCCTTTTACTTCCACACGTGGTTATTTTGCATATATTTTCAGTTCTAAATGCATTGAGGGCAATGCATCACTCAAGTGTGGGGGGGTTGTGTTTCACTTGAACTTTGTTCATTGGTCTTGTCCTTAGAGATAGGTTACTTCACATGTTTAGTATTAATTATGTTAGAATAAAAGTAACTTGTAAGTTGATGAGTCTAACACCAATCTTCGACAGTAGGTGTTCCTACTCATTCAGATGGCTTATTCAACTTAATCTCCACTCCCCTTGCTTAACTGTTTTAATTAGGAGATGTGTCATCAAAAGCAACCTTATTGGGTGAATTGCATGACTAGCACACTTATAGCCCCACTACTATATATGTGAGGATGTTGAGCCTTATTGGAAACACTTATCTTTAGTGTTTATAATTCGTATTGCTATGAGTGTGCCGGTGTTTGTAATTTGTTCTAGAACTTGCCCTAGTGATACATTTCGAGGCCGCTGTGGGATCACATTTTGTGATATAGGTGAAGGGGTATGATGAGGAGGTATTTCTTAGGGATTATTATCTTCGACAGTAGGTGTTCCTACTCATTCAGATGGCTTATTCAACTTAATCTCCACTCCCCTTGCTTAACTGTTTTAATTAGGAGATGTGTCATCAAAAGCAACCTTATTGGGTGAATTGCATGACTAGCACACTTATAGCCCCACTACTATATATGTGAGGATGTTGAGCCTTATTGGAAACACTTATCTTTAGTGTTTATAATTCGTATTGCTATGAGTGTGCCGGTGTTTGTAATTTGTTCTAGAACTTGCCCTAGTGATACATTTCGAGGCCGCTGTGGGATCACATTTTGTGATATAGGTGAAGGGGTATGATGAGGAGGTATTTCTTAGGGATTATTATTTTATTTTTTTTCTTTAAAACCATTTATATCCAGTTCACCCAGGTCGTAGCACTCATTTTTAGTGCTAGAAACCCGTAGACACTTCCACATTCATTACATCATACTACTAGCCTTATTTTTGTGTAGTCAGTTCCCGAACCATCTTTTCATTAATGTTGCCTAGTTAGAATTTTGAACTGATTTTGTGAAAATGTGACTTTTAAAATTTTGATGAAAAGGATTCTTAAATATGTTATATTCCATAAGTTAATTGTGCTTAATTGAAAGTGTTGAAGTTAAAATATTAATGCTTAAAGTTGAATAATTAGAGGTTATAGAATTGAAAGTTAAAGTAAATTGTAATCAACTAAATGGCCTTTGAAACTCGAACAAGTAGTTCCTAAGGGGTGCTTGTCACCTAATCACCTAAGGTCTTTCTCCGGTCTGGGATGGTTGGTCCGAAAGTTCGCTACACGGGTTTCATAGAAAGTCATAGATTACAATGAATGTTGCTAATGAAATATTTGTCTGTTGAGATTGTTGCATTGGATTGTTACTTTTGATAGTATGTTGGAATTTGAATGAGATAACATATAAGAATCCTAAGCTTATTTTTGGTCACATCATAAACTTTCTAGGTTACATTTCATCAACATTTTTAGCGGATCTTGACTACCACTTTACACCAATTTATTGAGTCTAACATACCCATTCCATCCACACCTATACGATTACATCACATATTGAAATGCCTCTTCTGATTCTTCACTTGGTGCTCACGCCAAGACGGTGGAGATTTGATCCTTTTGCAAGCCTATGGTAACTATTGCATCACGACTTGGCTTTATTGAGTAGTGTTATTATCATTGATATTCCCTACCTTGTAGAATAGGTTGAGAGTTGTGTGATTTAAACACTTATCCTTTGGTGAGGTGCTAAGTCGTGCATTCGGGCTTGACAAATAAATCATCTCCGGTTTTCTAATGATTATATACTTTATACTAACATGATTACTTAGGTGATTATTGTTGGTATTATTTTTGTAAAACCTGACCACCGTTTGGAATTTGCAAGGGGAGTTGTTTTGATATTGTTAAATTATAGTTTGCTTGAGGACAAGCAAAGTTCTAGTGTGGGGGAATTTGATATCGCATAAATTATACATATTTTTATATGCGATATCGATCCTAATTGTGTATCATTACATTTGATTCCGTGAACTTTTGATACTTATCTAGTTAGAAATTGATTTCAGGTGTTCATATGGAAGAAATGGTGTAAAGAGTGGAAGAATATGTGAAACCGAGCAAAAGTAGTGAGGCCATGCCAATGTCATACAATGGCCATGCCCATGTCCCTAGTACCTGATTGTATATTGCTTCCTGATTAAGGCCACGGCCATGTCTTCAGATGGGTCATGGCCATGATGTACGTACCTGATTGATAATAACATTCTGATGTTGGACACGACCATGTCCTTGTAGAGGCCATGGCCATGTTGCTGCTTACCTGATCATTGTTACAACCTGAGAGAGGCCACGGCCATGTCCTCCAAAACGCCATGGCCATGTCGTGCGCCGACCTGATGAGTATAAATTCGACTTTTTAACCCTAGTTTCGGGGAGGCTTCATTCTTGGACGGTTTTGGGCGATTTCCAGCAGCTTTTGGAGAGATCCTAAGCTACTAATCATCATCCTAATCATTGGGGAAGCTAGAGTTAATCATCAAACATCCAACAACATTAGTTTTCATCGGTTAATTCTTGTTCTTATGACTATGAATTCTTCATTGATTATTATTGTTTCTGCGTTTGAGTCCATAATCATGGGCTAAACTCTTATTGTTCATCTAGATTAATAACTCTAGATGTTGGACATGCTTTTATGATTGATTCTTAATCGTATGATAACTTGATGCTTAATCATCGAACGATTTGTATTGCGATTTATTTAGTTCAATCAATTGATATTGCGTTTGTTTCAATGAGTGAGAACTCTTGTATTTAACGTTGTGTTTACTTGATTATTAATCTTGTGCTTTTGATTGGAGACAATAAAAGAGTTGATTTGGATTAAAATAATTGTAATATGGGTGGATCATACTAAGAGAGGTCTTGTATGATTGTTGGTTTGTACGAGAGTAATATCACACGATTAAGTCATCATTTTAGTTGGATTAATTGATTATAATTGAGAGGTCTAAGGTGTCAAGGAGACTTGCATTTCGTAATCTTAATTAAGTGATTGCATTGTGAGAGCAAGTAATCCAATTGGTTAATTCACATATGTTAGGTTTCAACCTAGTTCTTAATTAAACTTGTCCAACACTAGAGGTAAAAAGTCTAGATGAACATGCTTTTATAATCTGAGATAAATCTATCTTTATTTGCTTTACTTAGTTTAAGTCTTTACTTTTAATTAAAACCATTCGACTGTCTGTCGTTAAGAGGCATAAACTCCCAATTTTACTCGCTTTCTATTTAGTTAACTATTAATTGGAAATAACTTCAAAATACATATAAACTGTTCTTGTGGACGATACCTGGAAATTTATCTTTGCTATACTACTACTCGATTAGGTACACTTGCCTAGTTGTGTAATAGTCCATACTTAGATACTTTTCTTAATTTTTATAAATCGGTTTTTACACATCATAGTGGTCAGCCTGTTACATTTTCAGCTGGTAATCTCCGTGAGATTTTGCAGCTAGGGACCGTAGAACAGGAGAATGGGGATATTGAGTATCCTATGGATTTTATTGAGGGAGCTATAGGCCGTATGGGATATACGGGAGATAGACGTGGACGTTAGTTCCAGAAACCTCTGGTCATTGGTCAGTGGAGGTTTCTCTGGCACGTGATGAATATAGTTTTCGCAGCGAAGAAGGGTGGATTTGATGAGTTGAGCCCTGCGATTCTATCGGCTGCACTGTCACTGGTTTATAATAAACCATACAGTTTTTGTGACTATCTTTTTGGTGAGATTGCGAAACAGATATCGGGGTCTGTTAGATCAAGATTTTTGGTTTACCCGCGATTTTGCATGCTGATTATCCGTGCACGTCTACCGGATTTGGCTATACCAGAACCACATCTAGTGGTTAATACGATTGATCATCGTGGGTATAACGCCATATTTATGCAAACGGTCAGGAAGGAGGGAGTGGTGAAACCTGAAGTTAGACCACTATTTGGGTATGTTATTGACCCGAACTACGTTGCACCGCCAAATCATGGGTGGTTAGACGTTGCTCCTGCTGATGCTGATGTTGTACCGGAACCTGCAGCTGAGGAAGCTCAACCTGAAGATCCACAAGGGCTCCTTGAGGATGTTCTTATTCAGGTTGGTCAGGTTGATCAGCAAGTGAACCAAGAGGTTGCTGCACAGGTTGTGCAAGAGGTTTTGGAGCATAATGATGATGCGACAAATCCTTTGCTTCAGGATATTGAGAGTTATTTAGCACCACCTGAGGTAATATTTTATTTATATAATAATATAGATGCTTGGTTGATAGATTGTTTTATTAATCATAGATGCATAATATTATTATCTAAATGATTATGATATTAGATATTTAGTTAATTGGATATTATTTCTGATTTTAAAATATAAATATCATTACACGAACAGGAAGCTGAAGCTGAGGCTGCAAACCCAGAAGTTATATTACTTGAGGGGGAGCAGATACAGCTAGATGAATCAGTTGTTGTACCGACTGAGGTATTATATCTGATTAATCTTAAATATATAGAACTTGTATGATAGAGCTAATGCTAATCATAAATGTTTAATATATTCAAAATTCAGGATCCTGTTAGATCATCTGGAGGTCGTGATGGTGAGACGGCTTCAGATGATGATTCTGAGAATACACCTTCTCCTTCTCCATCTGCTTCTGAAAGGAAGAGAAAAGGTAAGAGTATTCTGGAGGAAGGTACTGAGGAACTTGAGATTCCTTTGATGAAGCGTCCGAGAACGCTGACTATTCGAGAAGGTTAGTATTGATTATAAAAGTTAAATAATCTTAACTTGTTGTTTATCAGGAGTTGAACTGAGACAGTTAATTCTGTATACAGTTGCTCAGGAAACACCGCAGGTAGAGATGGATGCACCGGTGGTTACTGAACCGATGATTTTACCGCTTCAGGTATGAGATATAAGTTCTATAACTATGAGTGTTATGCAATTAATTAGAGTTTGAGACAGAGTAATCTGTAACAATAACTGATTTTAATTGTGTTTAACTTTACAGCATGAGGTTGCTGATCTAGTTCGTGGAGCTAATTTTCCGACGAACAAAACAGCTAGATTTGCGACAAGCTTGCTTACACAAGCTTTGTCTCAACCTCATACACCACTGACCAGAGACTGGCATATTGAGTCTCTCACACCGCCTGGACCAAGAACGATACCTGTTACTCCGACGACTGATGCAGAAAGGATTACATCCTTAAAGTCGAGGGTAAAGGATTTAGAGAAGCTTACTTCTCAGATTCCATAGTTGGTGTCGAGCAATCTTCTTCTTTCACAGCAGATTCTCAAGCAGAGTCAATCATACAATCTGTTGATGAAGACTCATGAGACTTTGCTTGCGGACTTCAATGTACAGAGACTGAAGTTATCTTCTTTGGAGAGTCTGGTCTTGAGATCGCATTCAGGACAGCCTACTCAGGGGGAGATATTGGTATATCTGGAGTCTTGCAGAGAAAATGAGTTGAAGAGGAAGAGAGATCAAGACAAGGATGATGATCCCAATGCACCGAGTGGTGAGCAGACTGGTCCTTCAAAGACTGGTAAGCAAGCTACAACTCAGGGGGAGTCTGGTACTGGTGCTAGTGGTTCTGGAGTGGATACAAGTGCAGATAAGACTGTACCGGGTGATACTGAAGCTGGTAAGATAGCTTAGTATTATCATAGTACTGTAATATTTGTAATAGTTTGTAGTGAACAAATGTAAACTTAATTTATTGTGTAAATATATTTGGCTTAGGGTTATTATTATTTTAAGTAAAATATGTTTGGTAATTTAAGTTTATATAATTGTGTTAAGATAAAATAGTGATCGAAAGACTTCCGACTCATTGAGTAGTCGAGCGGCGTGTTCCGATTAATTTCGGCGGTCAAAATTTTATGATAACATATGCATTTTAGATTTGATTATGGACTTAAGACCGTAAGGTATATAAGTAATTAACAAGTTAAACAATGTATTCGTATTAACTAGACAAATGATATATAATTTAAAGGTTAAATTGATAATGAATGAGATCAATTAACACTTGGAAATTATATAAGGTAATTAATAGTAAATTTAAATGTTTGGTGATTATTCACAATGCATTAGAATTTAAAATTAATTAATATTTGTTAAGTAGACTTAAGAGATTTTAGATTGATTCAGGGTAATCAATAAAAGATTTTATAAGTTATATGTAAATTGCGTTTATATGTTAGGTTAAAATATACAAAAGAATTAATAAAGAAATTCTTAGATTGGTTCAGGGAAATCAATGAAGAATTTGAATTATTAATATATTTATATTTACATTTTTCTCTAGGAATGGAAATGCTTAATCTATCAGATTCGGAAGATGACATTTTGGATGAGATAGATGAAGAGATTGATTATGATATTGAAGAAGGAGAGTTCAAACTTCCTGAAAACTGGACTGCAGTATTTGAATCTGTGATAGATGAAGGTGTTGATCTGGATGCAAATGTAGATGAACATGTTGTGAATCCATCAACGACTGAATTTGTTTTTGTAAATGAACAAGGAGAATCAGTTATTGATTTAGAAGCTTTTGAGAATGCTTCTGAAGATTCGGATACTGAAGTTGAAGAAATAGAGGACAAATACAAACATATGGTTGGTAATCCTATGTTTATCCAAGAAATGCTAAAGAAGAAAAATGAAAATAAGCCACGCATTTTGAAAGAAGTTGATATTACTGGAAAGCGTGTACTTAAAACTGGCATTATTGGATGGTATTATGACTCTGACCTGAAGCTCTTCGCGATCAAAAGGTTTGACGGGGTTCAATATTTTGAGAAGAAGCTTGTAGTGTTTAGTTCGTTGCCTCGATATGAGATTCGAGACTTGGCTAGATTAGATATGATAAATTCAAGTGATGATGACTATGCTAAGTATGTTGAGCGTATCATTAGGACTGAAGGATTATCTATGAAATTCTCAAAGATTAAGCCAAGGAAAGGAAAAACGATAAAGCTGAACGAACTCAGTCAGAGGACAGGAAGAAGAAGAATAAGGAAGAAGGTTTATCCAGCAATCAACTGTATTAAGCAAATACCTATGAAGACTATGCCTCAGAATATTTTGGGAAAATTGAAATATTGGGGGGTAGATGCAGGAACAGGGGAAGCCTTTATGATTGAAGCTGATGATGATTATCCTAATGGCGAAAAAGAGATTCTTCGTGTATATGATCACAGACATCTGATGAACTTATCAAAGGAAGATCTGATTATGTTGTACAAGAACAAGATCAAATCTACTATTGGTTGGGGTGATTTAGCACGAGATTATCATAGGATGGTTAAAACATGCATCAAGCTTAAAAATTTTGCAGGAAGTAAGATTTACAAATGAAGACCAAAGACAGCGTGAAGATAAAGATGCTAGAGCTATTGTCAAGGGGGAGTCTGTTGGGACATAGATTGTGACAACAGATCTAGCTTGAAATAGGACTGGTGTAATTATTATTGCGTTTGTATATTGGTTTAGATTTGTAAATAAATATTTGTTTTGTTAGTAATATTCGTTAAACATATTATTGTGCTAAGTTAGACGAATGTTTAAAGACGAAATAAATAATAGACGTTTAATGCGAGGCGAGTCGAGATCTCAGGTCGCAGCGAGTTGAGCTGTGAGGTGAGATCTGAACTCGCGTAGATTGAGTCTGGCGAGCCAAGTTCTTTGTTGGGCTTGGGCTGCGAGTTGGACCGAACTCGCAGGCTCATGCGAGCCGAGATGAGCTGGACGTATATAATGTTTTTCACTCCGTGAAAAACATAACTTTTAACACTTCTGCATATTCCAAACCTGCGATTCTAGCAAACCAGAGAAAACATAATCTACGGCTAGGCTTTGACGATTCATCGTTTAAAGTTAAGCTTTATTAAAACGCAATTAGAACGTATTCGTTGTTAGTAAGATAACACCGTATTGAGGGATTCCGCACCTTAATACTACAGATAACGAAGTTATCGATCCTAGAACTAGGGGACTTACAGAAAAATATAACTTTTGTCATTCTGTTTTTCTGATCTGCGAATTCACTAAACCCAGAGAAAACTTAAACCTAACGGCTAGGCTTTGACGTATTATTCGTTTAAAGTTAAGCTTTATAAACGCAATTACGAACGTATTCGTTGTTAGTAAGATAACACCGTATTGAGGGATTCCGCACCTTAATACTACAGATAACGAAGTTATCGGTCTTAAAACTAGGGGACTTACAATTTCCATTTCCTTGCTAGATTTCCTTTCACTTATCGACTTTGCAGTTTCTTCGTCTTTGGAGGTCTTCATGGAGATCATGTACATATCGGCTTGTTCTCCAGCATTTGGATTGTCGATATGGAAAGTGATGGTTTCTCCCTGAGATTGCAAACTGATGGTTTGTGCGAAGACGTTGATGATTGCCTTGGCCGTATTCATGAAAGGTCTTCCTAGTATGATTGGGATGTGTACGTCTTCCTGCATATCCATTACTACAAAATCTGCTGGGTAAAGAAATTTTTCAATCCTAACTAAAACATTTTCAGCTATTCCCCTAGGGTATTTAACCGAGTGGTCAGCAAGCTGTATGGTCATTTTGGTAGGTCGAAGATTTTCTAACTCAAGCCTTTTGAAAAGCGAGTATGGCATAAGATTAACACTCGCTCCTAAATCGACAAGAGAACAGATGATGCCTGAATTGTAGATAGAACAGGGGAGAGTAAAACGTCCGGTGTCTCCGAGTTTTCCAGGAATGATATTTTTCAAGATAGCTGAACATTCCTCGTTCAGCGGGACATTGGGTACTTCAGGTACCTTATCCTTGGTTGTTAGAAGTCTTCTGAAGTACTTTTTGGAGTGAACTTCAGAGGCGGTATCTAGGAATTTCCTATCAAGCTTAAAAGACTTAAGCTTGTCGGGTCGTTGTTTAAGACGAGCCGGAAATGGGATTTTCCTATTTGGTGGAGACTCTAAATCTATTGTCGAATGAACAATAGGCGGTTCCTTCACCGGAGAAGAAATCGTAGGTGGGGTATGTGCTACCTGAGAGTCTTAAATATGGGAAGCCTCCTTATGGCAACTAGTTGGACTATCCTGAGGTTTAGCGTTAATACACTGTGCTAATTTTCCTAAGATGAGATCAGCTTGGTCTTGTCTAGCTGAGATTCCTTGAATGACTTGTGTCAGGGTGTCGTCAAAACTAGAGGTCTGTGAGGAAGAGGGTTCCAAAGGTTGAGGTTGGTAAGTTAGTGGGTTATTCCTAGGTGGGTTAAAGGAAGGGTTAGTGTTGGGTGAAGTTTGATGAGATTGAGGAATTTGGGCTGAGTGGTTCGTATTGGCACAATTAAGGCAGGTTTGAACTTGACAGACTTGTTGTTGTTGACTTTTCAATTCCTTAATCTCCTTGGTTAGGTCTGCCACTTGCTGAGTGAGAGTTTTGATAGCTTCATTTTCGAGTGTAGTTGGTGGATTCACTATTAAGGAGTGATTTTCACTGTTCCAATCATGGTTGTGTACGGTCATTTTCTCAATAAGGCTCCAAGCTTCATTTGCCGTACAGTCTATGAAACTACCTTGAGAGGCGGTATCAAGTAAAGGACGGTGATGTGGGAAGAGACCATTGTAGAAAATGCGCAACTGGTCTGAACGCTCAAATCGATGATTTGGACATTTCTTAAGCAATCCCTTAAAGCGTTCCCATGCATCGTAGATTGATTCATCATGCACTTGACGGAAGTTTATGATGTTGGTCCTAAACGTGGCTTGTTTTGATGGGGGAAAATATTTGGCCAAAAATTTGGTTGCTAATTCTACCCAAGAGGTTATAGAGTTGATTTCTAGTTCCTCAAACCAGGTTTTTGCATTGAGAGTGAGTGAATAGGGAAATAGGTATAGATAGATTATGTCCTGGTCAACCCCAATCGGCTTAAAGGAGTTGGATATGAAAATGAATTTGTCAAGGTGTAAGTTGGGATCATCAATTGGTAGGCCACGGAATTGACAAAGGTTTTGGACTAATTGAACAATGTGGGGTTTTAATTCAAATGAGGCACTATCGTTTTCCGGATAGACAATTGGTCCTCCTCGACCTTCAATCAAAGGTTTAGAGTTTTCAGCGAGAGTTATACGTGCGGCTGTCATAGTCTCGTTGGCAGGTGGTTAACTGGCTGAGTGGATAGGGATAACGTAATTTGTGAAAGTAGTAAAAGGAAGGAAAAATAAAGAAAGACGTAGGGGTCTAAGGAGAAGAGTTAATCCTAAAGGTTCACTAGCGAGTAAGTTCATCTTGACGCCTATGGATCGTACAGTTGGTTCCCCGGCAGCGGCGCCAAAAACCTGATGCGCCACCAGCGGTCGGTAAGGATTTCAACCCTTGTCGTTGCACCGGCTGCTGGCGGCGGGCATCAGTGGAGTGTTTTAAATTTGTAATTGCAGGGCCTAAGTTTTCCTTAACAATGCTAATCCTAAGGGTGAGCAAGTGGTAGGTATGACCTAGAGTCGTTCTTCAAACCGACTGAATTGAAACTAAGGCGTGGCAGATGAGGGCTTTCAAACTAGTGAAGGGTTTATGAAATAGTGGGGGAGTTTTGGTTTTTATATTAACTAACTTAGGCAAGTAAATAAATAAAAGCGAAATTAAAATAAGAGATAAAGTAGATAAAATAAAGATAGTGTTTGCTGAGACTTCGTTAATTAAGTTATGGGATGATATTTGGAGAAACTGTTTTGAAAGATATTAGTTAATTATCATTCTTGAATACTTGTATGTAAACACTAGATTCCCTACTAATTAAAAATCCATTAGCATGTCACACCGGGAGCTAGGTTATGGTAACATTACAAAGTATTTAGAATAATAAGAAAAATCTTGATTATGGTTTAATAATACTTTCATATGAACGGGAACAAAATCTTAAGGTACTAGACATAACTAAATCATATAACGATTCCTCGTCATCCTAACAGATTCGTATATTTAGAAAGTTCATTTATGACTTTAAACCAGCCCTTGCTTAAGACTACCCAATAAATCCCCTAGTTATTCACAGCGTTCCTCACTTTAAGTGGTTCCACCGCTTCAAACCCTGGGCCATGTCTTGTCCTACGATAATCCCCCATGTAGCCTTGCGGTTCCATAGTTTCATATCTTTGACAAATTGTATTGACACGGATGACTAACTACCTTTTAATTGGACGTCGTTAAAAAGGTGTTGTAATCACGTTTATTGGTAGAAAGGCGATAGATTAATTTGAGTTTAAAAGTCTATTTAGAAAGGTTAATTAAACTAGGTTTCTCATTTTATATATATTATTCCGTAATATAACTACCTTCGGTCGTTACGCAGCTTCCACGAATTTGTACTACACCTAAAGTGTTTCCAACGCTATACTGTGTAACAGTCGAATAGGGGCCATCATATTACTTCATAATATAGTATCGTTTCGTAATATGACTACCTTCGGTCGTTCCTCGACTTCCATACATTTGTACTCCACCTTGAAGTGTTTCCAGTACTATATCGAGCAACAGTCGAATAGGGGCCGTCATATTATTTTACGATAATTAAGATCATTTATGTTTTACTGCTATTATGATCCTAAGGCAACAATCAAACAAGAACATGCAATAAGACGATCAAAGCAATACTACCGATCTTTAATATCTAATTATAAATCATCCCATAATTAACTAACTACATCGCAAACAAACACAATAGTAATCTACTCGCTAATCATGGCATAAACGATCTCTAGCATAATTAAAGCATACATATTTAATTAAGATAGAATAGGATAGAAATAACCGAGATTAATATGCGAGAAGGAATAGACTTGAATTAATAAGATTGCTCCAAGCGTACACCACAGATTACAATTGCGTTCCTCACCAAGGAATACAAGCTCGTTCCTTGCTTCTATTTTAACTAGCCTAATACTACTTTAAAGTAAGAAAATAAACAAAGAAAGAAAAGCTAGAAGCTATAGAAAGAAAATGTATTTTTCCAATGATGGAAGGTGTGGAGGTGTGTCTTCAAATGAACCTAAAGCCTCCTATTTATAGGAGAGTTTTGGTGCATGTTAGCAAGTAGAAGCTCACAATAGCAAAAGGTACGCGCATATAGTAGCACGAGGTACGCGCATATAGTGGCACAAGGTACGCGCATATAGTGGCACGAGGTACATAAAGTTGTGCAAAGGCCTAGCACCGGGTACACAAAAGGACCAAAAAGCGCAATCCGGATGGGGGTTGCTGGGCCCCGGCGGCCTGGTGGCTGGCGGCCGGGTGGCTGGCCGGCGGCGGCTGGCTACCACCAGCCCCGGTCGTCGCCCGTTGCTTCGTTGCTCGTTTCGCGCGTATCTTCTTCGTTATGCATCCGTTTGCGTTGATTCTTTTTTTGTTGGATTCGTAATTTTAAAAACGAATACTTTGATGTAAAGATATCCCAAGAATTCTTCTCTGAACTTCAGATGTGCTGTACGAATCGTTTGGATCTTCCGGCGTACGTAGAATCTTCATTCTTCGTCCGTTTTTGTTGATTCTTTTTTTGTTAGATTCATAATTTGAAAACGAACATCTTAGGTAAGATAGATGTTGGTGATGGTCACTTTTTCCTTGAAGTCTCGTTTTGATGTCTTGAATCTTCAAACGTGTGTAGAATCTTCGTTTTTCATCCGATTTACTTGATTTTCATCGTGCAACCTTGTGTTGACCATCTTGGCATAATACTATTGATTTGTAATGTTTTGGAGTTAAAATGCTGAGAATCGTTCCAGAATGAGAGAGATATCGGTAGTAAAAACGTGACTTTTTACGCGATATCAAAGTACCATGCTCATAGAGTTGTAAAATGGTACGAATGGTGTGTGCAGAGATGATTATCTTTTGACCTCCGTTATCAATGAATCCCTGGAGTTGTGAGGTGCCATTAACAATTGAGTGAGTGCAGGTATACCATAACTCACTCAACCATTCTGGATTCATTTTTCTAGGGGATAACATAAGAGCAGGGAGAATAGGATGATTTTGCAAAAAGTTTATTATCCCCGCATACTCTGTTTTAGGGCATGAAAGGTTACCCAAATAGTTCGATTTTGGAACTGTAATGACAGAATCTTCACTTACTGCAGAAACTCGAAGAGCTTTAATCTCTGTAGTGGCAGTGTATGTATTGTTGAAAAACTTTAGTTTAGACATTACAGATCCTTTGAGAAATTGGTTAAGTGCTTATTTTAGGGTTTTTGAAGAACAGAGGATTTTTGAAAATCAGGAAAGCGTAAAAGTGATTAGTCACTGATTTGTTAATTTAAATAGATTACGCTTTACTGATGATCGTGTGGATGAGATGAGACGATGTGGATGGTCATGTTAGAAGTGGTAGAGGAGTAGGGGGTTATGATGGTGGTGAGTGGTGGCATTAATGGTGATTGGAGTGGTGCGCCGGAAAAGTGTGCTGACGTAGGAAAGAGAATGTCAGACAAACGCGACTTTTCCGATATACCATAAAACATTTATTTTTGAAATCCGTTAAATTAAGTACAAAATGTATTAAATATAACGAATGTTTTGATAATTTCACCATTAAAAGATACATCAGGGAGTCACTGATGCATATAATCAATAAATTGATTATCCACCAAAAAGAAATAAATATTTAAGAGCAATAAAAGTGTTCTTTTATTTTGGCAGAGATGTAGTCTCGCTGATTTAAACACAACTTAGAATACTGAATAAATCATTGAGATGTGGTCACTGTGTAAATATAAAACACTTTTATCATTCTTAAATACTTACATTTATAACTTCAAGAATCATGAGTATAGATGTGACACCCCGCAATTTCGACTTAAATTATAAACGTTATTTGCATGCATTTTTAGGCTAATTCCCTACTTTGAGTGACTTCACAACGCATTCTAGAGGTAAGTCTAGCAAAGCCCAACTAGTAAATACGCGTAGTATTACGATTCATAATTAGATATAATTATGTACGCGACAATTGGAACAAACACGATAAAAATATACGACTGTTGGTGCACAAAATTATTTAATAAAACGAAATTATTAAATAACATTATTAACTATTAAATATTATGTCGATAATATTTACAAAGTATTTCGCAAACTAAAACAACTCGAAACATTTCTGACAAAACGAAACAAAATAAACTTTTAAATTTTTATAACTTAACAAAAATATCTTTATAAAATATCTCAACTAAAAATAAATTCGAATACATATTTAAAAAGTTAACAAATTAAAATAGTATAACATTTAACGATCGGATAAACAAACACGGAACGCAAACACGGGAGGCGAAAAATGGAACAAAACCCACCTCCCACCTCCTTTTTCTTCCATTTTCACTCTTTCAATTCTCTCTCTCCATTCTCTTTTCTCTCATCTCTCTCTCTAAACTCAACCAACAACCACACAAATCATACCAAAACTACACCAAAAACGCGCCGAATAATCTAGCCCATTTAAAGAAAAACGATCACGGGATCACGATCTACACTTCTACCTTTTTGAATTTCAAAACCGACACGCGTAAGTTTTCGACATTTCCCGTAAATCCTTAGATTTCAAAGTTTTCTTTGATATTTCATGTTTAATATACTTAATACAACATGTTTTAGTGTTCTTAACAACTGAAAATGTCCAAAATCGACCAAAAACTCGTTTTTACCAAGCTGTTCGTCGAACAGTTGGAAGTGTCGCTATGTGCCTAAAACAGTGCTAACGACACTAGCTAAGTGTCGCTATGCCTAAGTGTCGCCCCTATAGCGACACTACTTAAGTGTCGCCGGAATACTTAACCAGATCCATCCTAGAGACACTACCTTAGTGACGCCATAATTGAACAAGTGTCGCCTATAGCGACACTAACCAAGTGTCGCTACTCAATTAAAAATCAGGAATCTAGCGACACTCACCTAGTGTCGCCTAACTAGTGTCGCCTATAGCGACACTAGCCCAGTGTCGCCAAAAACAGAGAGTTTACAACTTTTTCACTAAGTGTTGAGACTGAGATTTTACCACCTGATTTTACCCCGAAATGAAATTTCGAACGCGTTTTTACTACAGCAACATAGCAGAAATAAAAATTTTCCAAGCTGACTTGGCAGCTCGACCCCAACCAGGGGCTCTGCCCCTTGGACCCCGCTACCAGGGGCGCTGCCCCCGGACCCCCGTACACAATTTCATACTTTATAAAAATACAACGAAACAAACAGAATTATACTTCTAAAGTTATGATTTTCAAACTATCACCAACGAGTCATATACATTTTCACAACTACGAAATACAAACGTAAACATTAAACGAACACTTTGGACATAACTTGGTTGTACGAACACTAGCATGGATGGTCAACTACGACATCCACATACTTAATATATCTCATACGTTTAGGACGTTAGGAGATTCGACTAGGTGTACCTTGGGCTTTAGGCTTTGCTAGCGCTCACACGCAACTTAACTCGACAGGTGAGTTCATAGCCCCTACTTTCACTGTTTTAACTGCTTTTGAACAGGGGTGGAAAACATAGTCAAACGCTTTTGCATACATGATTGTGCACATATTTTACTCGAACGATTAGAGTACACTGAACTGTTACACAAACCGATGTTTACGAAACAACGTTTTCACACAACAAAACTATAAACGTACTAAACTTATTTTGGAAATGCTGGAGAACGACCAGCAACGCTTTACCAAACTGATTGGGTAACTGATGGGTCCTTCTGACATGGACCGGATCCTACTGACATGGATCCACTATACTTGTTGAATAAAAGTCCCTACTGATATGGGCACAAGATCCTACTGACATGGATCAAGGGACACTGACACTCCCTACTGTTGAAAAGTCCCTACTGACATGGGCACTGGATCCTACTGACATGGATCCACTATCGTGATTAAACTGTTGAAAAGTCCCTACTGACATGGGCACTGGAATCCTACTGACATGGATCCACCAGGTAACTTATAGGATACGGACATTCCTACGAATGACTAATAGGATACTGACATTTCTACGAAAACAACTATTAGGATACTGACATTCCTACGAGAGACAACTACTAGGATACTGGCATTCCTACTATAACTAGTACTGAACCCTGGGCAACATCCCAACAAAACATACTTGGAACTAGGATACGAACTTTCCTACAAACAACTACTTTTGAAACGTAACTGGTTAACGATCAACTATTACAAACATAAAACCTGTGAATTCACTCAACCTCGTTGTTGACTTTTACTATGTTTTTCAGGGAATTAGCTGCACACGTAAGGACCGCCTGCACAACTGGAAATCTAGGCGATCCTTGAGGTTTTAGGATGCCAACTTTTTGAAACATATGGATTTCTTTTGTATAACTAATATGTTTTTAGTCATATTTACGAAATCCACTTTTGTACAACTTAACTGATTATACGATTTGATGAATCGTAAACTTTGTAACTAATACTTTTGGCATCTTAATATATGTTTGGTTGTAATCATAAGCTCTGATACGTATGCATGTACTGTGTAAATGTGGCATCCCCAGCTTACTAATGCTTCCGCTAAACGAATTTGGGGGTGTTACAGTAGATTATGTTGTATATAAGTTGTATAACATATCATTAGATTATCCTTCACTGATCAAGTTACAACTTAGAATACTAACAAGATCAGCTTAGGAGAGAAAGAATTCAATGATATAAAACTAATATAGAAACATAATAAATACTCATGTGACTATATAAATTATAAAGTTAGATAAGCATATATTACCTCTGAAGTTGAATGTAATTGTATCAGTGACTATACTTTTCTAAAGTTATATTTTCGATAGTCAAATTATTATTTTTTTTTTAAGAAATGATAAAACAGCAATAAATACAGAAACTCAGAAAGTTCAATTATTTATTGAAGTTTATCATTTAGAAACATGATTAGTCCGATTGATGAATCCATCCGGAGATAGGTTCATAGTGGCTAAGCCTTGGGTTGGGCTTCCACTGATTTGAATAAACAGTATCTGATTGTTCACTGATAATTTTCTGTTTTTGAAAAGGTGTAGAGGAACATTCAGATGACACATGTTGCCTATTGCCACATTTATAACACTTTTTGTTTGCATAAACGGCCTTTTTTACTTTCTTTGTTTTAAGTTGCTGATCTGACACAATCATACAACTTTTCTTGCTGATTTTTACTTCTTGCATCTTTGACTTGAGGTCACTGATAGATGTTGTTTCAGTGACAAACACAGTGTCAGTGAAGTTGCTGATCATTATTTGATTTTCAACAATGGTTTTGATGAGATGTGAAGTTACTGATGATTTGACAGTTTTCAAAACATTCATCTCATCATTACCATTAAAGACATCAGTATCTTCAGTGACCAACTTGCTTTTAGTAAAATAGTTTGGTCGTGGCTCACTGAAGATTGAGATGGGTTCAAATACGGCTTCTGAAAAATTACCCTTTGGTTCAAAAACATGGTCAACCATTGTTGAGTCAGCGAGGGATGCAGCATATTCATAATCTCCTCCCAAAATAGCTTTAACTTGTTTTGGAATTTGATTATTTACGCATTGATTGACCTTATCATTTGACTTACACCAAAATTCCATGACCTTTTTAAGTTGTTGAAATTGTGTCACAAATTTTACCTTTTCTTGAACACATACTTGATTTGCATAAGTTTGTGCATCAAGATCCAGTTTTAATTTCTTCATCTTTGACTCATTTTCATTTTGGTCATTAAGTTTGGATTGTAAGTCACTGATTTTACGTTTCTACCCTTTTTGAATATCATGAGCATTTGATAAGTCAAATATCAAAGACTCAAAGACATTATCTTTTTCAGCAGATGTATATGATTTAAAACAACGCACCTTGTAAAGAGTTTCAGGATCCCATTCAGACGCTGAACATTTGTGAGCTATTTCCTTGATGTCTTCATTGGATTCAGCGTCATCAGCCATTAGACAGAAATCCTTGTCTAAACAAATCATTGCTTCTTCATCGGATGATGATGAGGAATCAGAGTCGCTGAGTGATCCCTCTTCAGCGACAAACCCTTTACCCTTCTTCTTTCCAGATTTTGACATTTCCTTCGGCTTCTTGTACTTTACCTTGTATTTGCTGTATTTGTCATTTCTGAAACTTGACTTTGGTTCAGGGATGGGATTCACTGTCTTTGTTCTACATTCAGCTGCAAAATGACCAGGTTTGCCACACTTGTAGCATTCACCTTTTGATTGAGAATTATCAGAAGATGGAGCACCAGCGAATCTTTTTGATCTGGTGTTCTGATAAGCATCAAAGAGATAGTATATTTTATAGTAATTTATCCCTATATTTATATACATTTTAATGTATTTATATGATTTTAGATACTTATTTTGTTAATATTTGCAGAAATGTATTTTAATTAGAGAAAGAAGAAAAGGAACGAGAACGAGACTGAAACTGAAAGAAAATGAAGAAATGAAGAAAAAGGAGCTTAAACCTTGAAGAAATGAAGACCAAAAGTGTTAAAATGAAGAATTGGGCCAAGAAGACAAGAAAGTCCGGATATGAAGATTAAAAGTCCAAAAGTTAAGCCCAAGCTCGAAATTAGAAGATTCTGGAATTGACATCCAACCGGCGGTTGGATTAACCAACCGGCGGTTGGGCATTAGGGTTTAGAGGCGGTGCAGACACGTGGAATTGGATCCGGATACAAATTCCTCCAACCGGCGGTTGGAGAATCCAACCGGCGGTTGGAAGGTCGGCCAGCAAAATTATAAATAGAGGATTAATTCAGGTTTAAGGATATACGATTCAAGAATACTAAAACCCAAAGTTAGGGTTTTAGGTCGACTTTAGGTGCGATTTTGGAGGCTAAAGAGCTAGGGTTTGAAGGTTTTTAACCCTAGGAAAAGCTAGTTCGTCAATTGGTTCGATTTCTTTATCCTTGTAACTTTAATAACCTTATTGAGTTATTTATGATATTGTTTATTTGATTTGATTGTGAATTAGGTTTTCATTATAATTGTTTGAATGAATGTTTATTGAGTTTATTATTTGAATTATATGTTTATGTTGGAACTATATTATTGAATGTTTATTATACAAGAATTGTCTTTATTATGATATTTTAGTAATTATTCTTGACATAATTAGACTAATTTATACAAAACTAGGATGACCATAAACTGTTTTTATAAATTAAGTGATTGTGTTTATGTCTTGATCTTAACCTTATGCGATAGACGAAGAATGATTCATTAATATAAAGTAATACTGCGATTCAAGCCTAACCATAGAAATTGTATTAATAAATTGATGATAGATCTTATTAATTAGTAACACTTTGCGTAACCTTATGATTGTGTTGCTATGATGAGGATTTGACTTAACTCTAAGTGATCTTCTACATTAGTAAATCACCAATAATAATAGCCAACAAAGCAAATAGACATAAGTACATATAATAAGTTTAATAAATAATAGTTTGAATAATTATAATCTTTTATCCAATTGAGTATACCTAAGTTGTTCCTTAAAACTTATCTATTAGAATCTGTATCAAAATATAAATATAAATATGTTCGTTCGGAACTAAAACGTCCCCCTTATTTTGTAGATTATTGTAAATTGGATCCTTTTATTTATTTGTATTATAATTGTAAATATTTGTAATTAGAATAAATAGATAATTAGTTATAAATAAGAATCACGTTTCTTGTGTTCCTTGTGTTCGAATTTGGACTTACTTATTAAGCTATATTACATGAACGGGTCAATCTTGCCTGAATTGTGTGATAGTATTATTTAGTATTTCCTTAATTTAAACTTGTTATTATAATTGCATATACTTTCATCACATCATGTTCCTTCTGAAATTAGCAACCATCATGGCCATATCTTTTTCAAGCTTCTCCAGACCTTCATCATACTCATACTCTGACTGTTCTTCAGATTGACCACCTTCTTCTTCAGCTATCAGTGACTTCGAGCTTCTCTTAGACACTTTTGACTTCTGTCTCTGATCAATTTCATCAAGCTCAGCTACAAGGGCATTGGATATCTTCTGACTTCCAAGAGTAGCACGAATATGCTCACTCTGATCAGCTTGCTTTTCAGACTGCTCCCAGTTGAGCAAAATACCATAGACTTGAGTAAGATTAATAACTGAATAATCATTCCTCTGTCTGGTACACGTGGTAATGGTTCCCCAGATTTTCCTTGGCAGCAACTCCAGAAATTTTTCAACAACAAATCTCTGTTCCTTGCCTATACCAGCCTTCTCCATTTTGTTCATCAGTGACTGGTATCTGGTGTAAGTAGAAGACGGAGATTCATTGGGTTCCATTGCAAACAGCTCATACTGGCGAGTGAGATTGACTTCCCTGCAGCGAATAATATCAAGAGTTCCAATATATATATTCCAAAGGGTATCCCACATGTCTTTAGCAGTTCTACAAAGCCTGATAGATTCGAACACTTCATCAGGAAGTGCCATGCCTATGTAGATTTTAGCTTGTTTATCCAGTCTAACCAATCGTCTATCCTCATCCGACCATTGTTCCTCTCTTTTGGGCACAACCATTTCTGGTATAGCCGGAGTAGTAGTTGTAGCAATGACAGCAGAAACGATTATGGTTGGAATGTGGGGACCATTGGTTATTGTATTACAGAGATGGTCGTCAATTAGATCTAAAAACATCATCATTCGGGACATCCAAGTTTCAATTCTTGAAGGATCAAAAGCTGGAGGTTTGGTTGTAGAACCATTTCCCTTCTGATAATCAGAGTCAACACAGCTGTACTTTACTGATTCCATTGCAGACCTTGTTAATTGAATTTAAACCAACTCTGCTCTGATACCAATTGAGAGTCCCGTAATTCACTATTGTTTAGTGAATTGGAATCGCAAAGTGTAAAGTTGATTGTAGAAGGGGGGGTTGAATACAATCTAACAACTAATTTCAGATTTTAAGATAAGTTAATTTGTTAGTTGTTAATTGTTTAACAGAAACAGAGTATAACAGATATATGGATATGACAATATCAAAGTAACGAAGTAATGATAGCTAAAATGATGAATTATATTGATCATACAATTCACAAGTGTTGAATGCGGAATGGATTAACCATAGTTAATCCAATTCAAACACTTAGCTAATCAATTACAAATGAGATGAACAACAGTGGACAAACACGCTGACTGTTCACTCGCTAGATCGTTAAGTCGTGCTTAGACTAACTACTCACTGACATACAAGTGATTAACACGATTTAAACGACTAGCCTCTACAGTACAAAACACTGAACTATTTATACTACAAGAGTTCCTAAAATATCGCCTATAAAATAGGATCTTGGAATGACACGTGTCGCTGCTTGATTGGCTTGATCTCTGATGAACCGACATTCTGCGGGTCCCAATTCTGTTACCGCAAATATCTTGTTACCTTAAAACCAATCATTCACTGCCACGTAATCTTTCGGACATACTTCAAGTTGGAACACTCTTGCTGATGTATAGATAAGTACAATACTTTTTGTACTTGATGATTTGAGAGGCTTTATTGAATAGTCCCTGAATATACAGAAATCCTCCTCACTCACTGTGAGCTAACATGCTCTTGTAGAATGACTTGAAACAGAGATCTTCAGTGACTAGCTGTTAATTTGGCAGTGACTTTTGCCTTTATTGATTTGAAGAAGTAAAGCTCTCGCTGACGTTGATCAGCGACAAACCAAGTTGAGCTTTATTCTTCCTCAGCATATCAATTCCTTGAGAGTAGAATGAATGACGATCAGCGAAACCAATCTTCAGCAACAGTAGCTTTGATACAATTCATTTCTTCATCGAGTAGTGAACAGTTGAGTTGGTCAGCGACCAGCGACTCAACATGGTCAGCGACCAGTGACTCAACAGACTTTTGCCTTTATTGATTTGAAGATGTAGAGCTCTCGCTGTCAAGATCAGCGACACACAAAGTTGAGCTTTAATCTTCCTCAGAATATCAATTCCTTGAGAGTAGAATGAATGACAATCAGCGAAACCAATCTTCAGCAACAGCAGCTTTGATACAATCCATTTCTTCATCGAGTAGTGTTAAGTTGAGTTGGTCAGTGACCAGCGACTCAACATGGTCAGCGACCAGTAACTCAACAGGCGTTTTGGTGCATCAGAGTTCAGAACTCATGTTTCTAGACAAGAAACAAAAACTTGATAAGAAACGGCATGTAAATGAAAAATATTTCGGCCAAGTTCCCTAAAAATATAATTTAAAATAGAAGTGGCTAACCTATTCTAACATTGTAAATGTGTAGCAATTACCAATGAATGAACATAAAAGAAAGTATATTTGATCATAGGTTGAAACTCGAACAAAGTGAAATCAATGACAACCAACCTGAGATATCCTGAAATATAGTCGAGTCCCACACAATAGTGTGATTCCATCCTCACTATACATATCATCTTGTAGTCCCTTACCTGATATGGAATTTGTGTAGTGGGAAATTATAAGCAGCATCTAGTAAGAAGGCAAAATGAAGAAAAGAGTATAACACGAGTACCATGATTGTGTAGTGAAGTCGATAAAAAAATTGTTGTTTCGAACCCACGTTTAAGAATTTTAAATCAAAAACAAAGAAATTGACATGAAAAGAATGAGAATGTATATTCCAAATTTAAACATGAAAATAAAAATTACATCTATGCAAAATATGCATTACAAAGCTTCATCTCACCAATGTCAACAGCGACCAGGACTCCAATATACATAGATGTGTAAACTTGACAGGGACCGAACTCAATGCTAAAGATCATATACATGCCGATCTTACCAATCTACTTGAAGGGGCACCTCCACTATACAAACAAAATTTGTTTCCTTAAACCTACAAACAAAACAATCATAATCAACTTTACTCATTTAACTTTATCAACCACATAGAATAGGTTTTATTTTTCCTTCATGAAACCTAGCAATATAAACACATAGAGTCCAAATTTCGACATTATCCAAGATCGGACCCAATTTTGATTATATTTATCTCCAATGGGTCAAACGGTAATATATTTATATAAATATGTCAAACGGGTCGAAAGTCATCAAAAAGTGTTTTCAAATGCTTAAATCTTCGTAAACCACTATACTAAACACTACCAACAGTATAGTTTTTTTATAATCTTGTTTAATGCATCAATCATTTCTAACATAAGATAACATATAAAGCATTATACCTATTATACAGTTCGATCAATACTATCATAGATATTCATAAGAACATTGAGGATAAGCAGTAAAAAGTCACAGGCAAATTTTCAATTTAATTAAATTCACTTAAAAATCTTCACCAACTTCGTACATTCAAATTTCAAAACAAAAACAAATATAACTAAAAAACTTGGCAATAAAATCGACTTTAAATTTTGTGGTCCAAAAGTAGTTTATAACACACAAAAATTTAGCAATTATGTAACATATATATAAAGTTGATATTAGGTTCATATACCTCATTTGAGAAGATTATCCATCAAAAACAACAGCCACAAAGACTGATTAGGTTGTGTCAATTGTATCCGCCTCCATTATCGCTTCCTAAGCCTGTAGAGTAGCAAGCACAAAAAGCCTCAACGGTGTATCAATTGATGCCAGTTTATCCAATTCACTATTCCACAGCTCTGAATCACTCCTAAATGTTAGCAAAAGAATTAAAACAATAGTGATCAGCGATTAGCATAAACCCTACAGCTAATAAAGTTGAAACTTAAACATCAATAGTAACTTTATTTAATTTTGCTTTTGATTTGATAAGTTGAATTCATCAATCATCATCATGAGTCTTTAATAACCAATGTTTTATTTACTTGTTTGAATATTGTAATACATTCTAATTCTCACTTACGCATTTCTACAAACACTTTGTGGGCTTCATATTACGACCATTTATATAAATCGAATTTAAAGGTTAGCACAATTCTAGAGAAGGGTTGGTTTACCCGGGTGACTGATCCTACAAATAACGCTGCAACCAACACCGCGGCACAAAATCCCTTCTTCTTCCATGACGCCACACTACAACCAACCAACTGAACAATCCGAAATCGATCTTACAATCCGCTTCTTAAGATTTGTGAGTTGGAAAATTAAGAATTGATGAAGTACCAATTGCGTATGTGCGCCCAATTTTTAGATGAAATTAGAATTTTAGATGGCCGCTTAATTTCTACGCCCAATGATGGAGCCACAAAAGTATGTTAAAGGGTTTAGTGAAAAAGAAGAAGAATGTGATCTTTTTTTTTGAAATGCAGTATTGGAATCACTGACGGACCCCCATTATGGTCCACCCGATCATCTCCAATGAGTTCGAAGCCAAGGCAACGCCCTAAAGGGGTTGTTCTCCCATGTCTTGGATGGGTATTGCATCGCAGGATTCCCCCTTACAAAGAGGCTCGAACTCTCACCCCAAGGAGAAGCCCCATTTTAGGGAAAACTCCTTACCACTGGCCAGGACACCAATGGATTTCCTTGAGGAAGAAAACCCAAATTCAATACCCTTTGCAGGGATTGAACCTGGGACAACTCCCCCCAAAGACTCAAGAAGAATGTGATCTAGCAGCTAGGTTTTTTTCCTTCTTCTGTAATGTAATGAAGATGATTTTTTTTTTTAATTATAATTTTTATAAAATTCATAGTATGTACTCAACTATTCGGGTTTCCATTGTATGTAACAAAAAAGTAATTTCTTTCCATTGTATGTAATTTTCGACATTTTTTCACGTGTCATCTATATAAGATGCCACGTGTCATCTTTACAAGTTGACACGTTATAAAATTGCATACAATGGAAAAAAAAAAACTTTTTTTCTTTTTTTTTTATTTAAGATTTTTTTTCTTTTCTTAAATTAACCTAAATTAAATTAAATTAATTAATTTGTACTATATAAGAAAGGACAATTATGACTTTTGAATAATACACATTTACTATTTAGGTTGTCATTTACATGAAAGATTATCAATGGTTCTAATTATAAATGATTAATCAATGGAGGGTTGAGATTAGATTAGAGTTGCCTAAATTAATAATGACAACCTAATATACACTCTATTATAATATATTAAAGAGAAGAGATGGTTAAAATTAAAACTCTAATTCTTAAATATAAGGGGTAAGGACATAAAAATGCAATTAACTATAACTTGAAATTCATAGTATGTACTCAACTATTCGGGTTTCCATTGTATGTAACAAACTAGTAATTTCTTTCCATTGTATGCAATTTTCGACATTTTTTCATGTGTCATCTATATAAGATGCCACATGTCATCTTTACAAGTTGACACGTTATAAAATTGCATACAATGGAAAAAAATAAGTAGTTTGTTACACACAATGGAAGCCTGAATAGTTGAGTACACATTATGAATGTCAGATGATAATTACATTTTTATGTACTTACCCCTAAATATAATAGTATATATAGATGTGTTATCATTGAAATACAAAATCAGTATGCACTTATATATCTAGTTAGCTTATTACCCGTACAAACAAAGTAGAAAAGAGAAATAGTTGAGGTCCAGTAGTCAAATAAAATCAAAAACGCCATAATGAAAAAATTAAGTAAGAAGAAAATAAAGTTGGACTAGATGAAAGGGGGTCCATTGAGATTTGGACTAAATGAAGGGGGTCCATTGAGACTTTAGACTAGACCTAGCATTAAAACTTAATATATTACTTAACAAGTATTAGGCCAAGGTGACTGGGGGCCTAAACCCCCTGCTTATTAACTGGATCCGCCCCTGCATAGAACCATAGAGCACATACCTACGGCTTTAGTGTACACCTTTTTAGTTTTAACTTGAATAATAGAAGTGTAAACTACCGATTAATAACATCTTGAGGAGCATAACACGCTTACAAACCTTGTTTCTACTTATTCCTTTTCGCCAAATTGAACATCATTGATATGATTAATATAAAGGGCTTATGACATGGAGATATAATGAACTTTATTAAATATGTTATTGTATACAATTAACTTTTTAATCTACCATTCGGTAAAATGAGCCTTCGAAATCGACCTTTTAACCAGAGTATGTTTTTACTATTTTGTTATCATCAAAATCAAATATAAGTCCCACTTCGAAAATAATATAAATTATATTAATCCTAATTCTACGTTGTTGCCTTCGTTATCATTTAAATTTTGAATTGTGAGAAAGAATGTGGCTATGTAATCGATTGAAATGTCTTTGACTATTTTTTTTTTTTGTTCTCTACGAATATATTATTACAAATAAGTTAAGTGTGATTACAATTGTTTTTATTTCCGCTAAGAAAAAATTATTTGTCATTGTATTGAAATTAAAGGTTGAAATCTTACTTTATGATTGATTATATCTTTTTCTTAGACCCCTCCCAATGGTTAAAGCCAACTGATGCATCAGTTGATGCCACATCAGCGCCACATCAGCTTTTTTTTCAAAACTAACACAAACTGACATTACCCTGCCAACAGTAAACATCAGTTAACGTCACTTCTCTTTTTTTGGGACCCACCATCTAATTTCTTTATTTATTTAAAACACAAACTTAAATAAAACATTTTTATTAAAACTACAAACATTACATTAATATAAAAATAAAACATTACATTAAATAAAATAAAAACATTACAAATGAAATAAAAAAATACAACTATTGAAAAAAAATACATATATTAAATTAAAAAATACAAGTAGCTAACGCGTACGGAAATTTGGTGGGAGAGTGGAAATGTGTGCGATTAAAGCTTCGCGGAGTCGATGATGCACGGCACGGTCGCGTAATTCCTTATCCATACGTAAGTGCGTTTCAACCCTTTGTTCCCACGATCGTTGAGGCATATTTTCCGAGTTTGCCGTATAGTCTTCCTCAAGTGGACACATATTTCGTCCATTGTCTTCGGTTATCATGTTGTGTAAAATTACACAACAATACATGATTCGACGGATTTTGTTAACACTGTATGGTCTAGCAGGGTTTTTGATGATTCCCCAACGGTCTTGAAGCACTCCGAATACCCGTTCCACATCTTTCCTTGCAGATTCTTGGTATCTCTTAAACCTCATCTCGGCTTCTGATATCGGATGCTTAAATGACTTCACAATCGTCGCCCATTCTGGATATATTCCATCGCCGAGATAATATCCTTTGTTGAATTGTAGACCGGCAATATTGAACACAACTTCAGGAGCTCTATCTTGTAGTAAGTCTTGGAATAAATCAGATTCATTAAGAACATTGAGGTCGTTGCTCGATCGCAGGGCCAAATAAAGCGTGCCAAATCCACAAATCGTAAGAGGCAACGGCTTCGAGCATGATTGTTGGATAACCGTGATCACCTCGAGTGTATTGACCTTGCCATGCTATTGGGCAATTTTGCTAAGCCCAGTGCATGCAATCGATACTTCCCAGCATACCCGGAAAACCATGTAACTCCGCATGTCGTTGATGTAAACGTTGCACATCTTGGAGTGTTGGCCTTCTTAAATACTCATTTGAATATAGATGGAAAATACATTTACAAAAGTTGTCCAAACAATCGTAGTATGTTTGTTGACCCATATGTAAATATTCATCAAATGCGTCGGCGGCACAACCGTATGCCAATTGACGTAAGGCAGACGTGACTTTTTGGAAAACATTAAAACCAGGCAATCCGGTTGCGTCTCGACGTTGATGAAAATAATCAAAGTAAGAGGGTAATGGAATGTGAGAGTACGATAATATACCTTGACATATACGGATAAACAATGGGCGACTCATCCGAAACCGACGCCGAAAATAATCTAGAGGGAATGTCGGTTGCTCGGCAAAGTAATCTTGATATAAACGTTGCCCGGCGCCCAACCGATCTCTAGGTAAATAATGTCTTGGAGCTCGAGGAATACGAAATGTTAATTCGGTATTCTCGTCCGAATCTGAATCCGAATCTTGTGCGTCGAGATTATTTATCCTAGCGATTGGATTGCGGACGGCCATAATGGCACTTAAATCTTCGTGGTCGGAATCGGATGAGGACATTATAATTTTCAAGTTTACTTTATTTTTTGTAGATGAAAAATGGGTAAAAAGAGATATATAGATTGTATATATTGTGGAGAGAAAATAGATGAAAAATGGAAGAGGGATATATATTGTGAAGTGGAAATGGGTTAAAATTGTGTTGAAAAAAGTGTGTATATATTGTTGAGTAAAAATTGGTTAAAAAATATGTTGATAGTTGTGTGTATATATAGTGTTTAAGAATGGATGAAGTTTAATTTTTTTTTCCCCAGCCAACGGATACAAAGTACATATTTTTTTTTTTTTTGGAGCCATTTTGCACACCGACGCGGCCCCCCCTTTTTTCCCTTATCCTTCGGTTTTCCGACGCAGCCTGTAACACCCCCAAATTTAATGATTTGCGGAAGCTTGATTTGGGTGTTACTAATCAATAACAAAGCACAAAGATAAATAGCAAACGACTCTATATGCGTCGTTTTAACAAAATATATTGATAACTGAAATGTTTACAACATTTAAAGCTTTACATAGCTCGAGTTTAATAAAATGAGATTTCAGTACATAAGTACTTGTACAAAATATACTAATGCAAGAAAATCTCAATCATCTGTATGCTGACTCGAGCTAATTCCTGAAGCAGAAACATCCTACTGCTAGGTACCTGCGATATATGCTAAAAGGTCAGCTATAAAGCTGGTGAGCTCACAGGTTTGAAATCAAGTAATATCGTATGAACCGCAAGATTTAAATAATGAATTGCATCCAGCAATTAAATAATGAATTGCATCCAGCAATTAAATAATGAATTGCATCCAGCAATTAAATGATAATCATCGTGTATACAGCCATGAGCACATAGTTGAGCTTAACTCGAGGGCCGGGTCCCCTATAGAGAATTCCGGGCGAGGTGCCTCCACGAATGCCTAATCAACATTCGTCTTCCCAAATATTAGTACGTCCGTTTACCCGGTTAGTGCTTGCTAACCCGGACGAGGAGGGTTAATCCTATATGGTACCATATACTAATATTCACGCTACAACGTATTAACAACTATGCTGACGGAGGACTTTCAAATGATTAGTTTCGAAAAACTCATGTAGTATATGAAAAGTTTGGTACTTGCGTTCACATGTTAAAAGTTTGAGCAGTATATCACACCCCTGAGTAAAACAGTAAAAAGAGGGGCTATGAGACTCACCTGAGTCTGAATGCGTTTAAACAAACGTAAGTTGATTAGCCGAATATCGAAGTCCAAAGACTTGTAACCTGAGGGTGTCCACGACACGCGATGGTTATAAATATGATTGGGTATCTCAAAAGATCACCCCGGTAGTTGTTCGTCCAACTATAATGTCCAAATTTCCATTATTTGGTTGATATGTTTAAGTGTTTGAAAAGTGTACGACCCGTTGGTGACGAGTTTGAAATAATAAACTTCAAGTATTATTATCAAATTATTGATGTTTTGCACTTACAAAAGTGTCCCAAAGTGTTTTATAAGTCGTATCGTATAAGGATTTGAGGTTGTAAAAGTTCGACACTTAGTGAAATTTAAGTTAGAAAATCTGCTGTTTTATGCGACACTATATGCGTCACTTCTAAGTTCTATGCGTCACTTGTGGAGTGTCGGGTACTGGTGTCAGTGTAAGGGTATGCGTCACTGAGATAGTGTCGTGTAACATATTTATGCGTCACTTAGAAAGTGACGGGTTCCGTAACATAGCGGCACTCCAGGAGTGTCGTGTAAGAGAATGGTTTTCTGACATTTAGGCGTCACTTAAGAAGTGACGTGCAATATAGCGACACTAAAGAAGTGTCGTGTAAAATAGTATGGCGGCACTAAGGGAGTGACGTTAAGTAGTGTCGGGTAATATAAAAGGCGGCACTAGAGAAGTGTCATTATATAATTTATGCGTCACTATGGAAGTGACGGTATGAGGTTCGAGTGACGTCATCGGTAGTAACCGGACGTCACTTGTTTCTACCGAAAGTGTAAGCTTTTACGGGTAATAGCGGCACTTATGAAGTGTCGCATGGTTTCTGCTGAAAGTACGGGTTTCTACTGATGATAGCGACACTTACGAAGTGTCGCATGGTTTCTGCTGAAAGCTATAGGCTTGCGTCACTACCGAAGTGACGGTATGTGTGTGATAGCGGCACTTAAGTGACGCATGTACTGTTTTTGGCATTCATGCGACACTAAAGCCTGTTCGACGGATTTCGAGAAAAAAGCGTGTTTTCGTGTTTTTCGATCGGTCCAATATTTTTACCCAACCCTTATAGGGACATTATAAGTTGTTACAAACTACTAGAAAGTTAAAACACTTAAAAACGAGAGATTTCGGGATTTGTCGGAAACTTACAAAGTGTCGGATGAGAAATCCGAAAAGATAGCGTTGTAGATCGGGAAGTGGTGAACGTTTTCTTCCAAAAGAGTAGTATGTTTCGCGTGCGTTTAGTGGTAGTATTTGGTGTATTTGTGAGGTTGGAGGTGATGAAGATTTGAGAGAAAAAGTGAAAGAGAGAGAGAGAGAGAAAGCAGAAAATGAAGGAAAAAGGAGGGGGAATGGGAGGTTATCTCCCATTTTCGCTCCGCGTTCTCGTTCCGTGTGGTATTCGTTTGCTCCGTCGTTTAAACGTTAAATAATTATTTTATATATTAATTGGTAAGTTTTAAGGTATTATTTGTTACGCGATATTTTGTTTAAATACTTTACAAATCATTTATATTTGAGTTATAAGTTGTAAATTTGTTTATTTAATTTGCGCGTTTTACAGCTTTTAAATTGTGTAGGTTCAGTTTGTACGATACGAATGAATGCGAAATATTATAAAAATAATATTTTTGACGTAACAACGTTATTTAATAAAATTAGTCACCAACGTCCGTATAAAATTGAATCGAAATACATTCGATTTAAATTGCGTACGATTTAACCAAATCGCATTTTCGTATATATTCAACAATATATATAATTCGATACATTAATTAGCCTAAAAAGGAACTAATTACATGTATTAACATATGATTAGGCACTAATTACTAGTCCTAATTTGGCGGGTGTTACATTCTCCCCCTTTTAGAAGAATTTCGTCCCGAAATTTAGTTCGAAGTCGTGTTTGATGTGGAATCAGTGAAGAGTTGAGGATATTTGAGTCGCATTTGGTCTTCCCGTTCCCAGGTGAATTCCGGACCACGCCGCGAATTCCATCTGACCTTGACGATGGGAATACGACTTTGTTTCAGTTGTTTGACCTCACGGTCCATAATTTCAGCGGGTTCCTCAACGAAATGAAGTTTATCGTCAACACGAATTTCATCTAATGGAATAATAAGTGTCTCATCAGACAGACACTTCTTCAAGTTTGAGATATGAAAAGTAGGGTGCACGCTGCTGAGTTCGGATGGCAGCTGCAATCGATAAGCTACGGGGCCAATCCGTTCAAGGATCTCAAAAGGCCCAATGTATCTGGGATTCAACTTCCCGCGTTTGCCAAAACGGATGACGCCTTTCCAAGGCGATACTTTTAAGAGAACTCGATCCCCCACTTGGAACTCGAGTGGTTTGCGTCTCACGTCAGCATAACTTTTCTGACGATCACGTGCGGCTTTGAGTCTGTTTTGGATTTCCACAATTTTCTCAGTGGTGGCGTGAATGAGTTCAGGACCAGTGAGTTGACTATCTCCCACCTCAGTCCAACAGATCGGTGATCGGCACTTACGACCGTACAGTGCCTCAAAAGGTGCAGCCTTAATGCTGGCGTGATAACTGTTATTGTACGAGAATTCGCACAACGGTAAATATCTTTCCCAGTTTGTACCGAAATCAACTACGCAGGCTCGTAGCATGTCTTCCAGTGTTTGAATGGTTCGTTCACTTTGGCCATCGGTTTGAGGATGGTACGCGGTACTCATATCGAGACGGGTACCCATAGCTTTCTGAAGTGATTGCCAAAAGTGAGAAGTGAAACGGGCATCTCTGTCAGAGATGATTGAGACTGGAACACCGTGATGAGAAACGATTTCTTTGATATAGATTTGTGTAAGGCGTTCCATTTTATCGTTTTCTTTGATTGCCAGGAAATGAGCAGATTTGGTGAGACGATCGACGATCACCCAAATGGTATCGCAACCGCTCGACGACTTGGGTAGTTTGGTTATGAAATCCATGGCAATTTGATCCCATTTCCATTCAGGGATTTCAGGTTGTTGAAGTAAACCAGGTAGTTTCTGATGTTCAGTTTTGACTTTCGAGCAAGTAAGACACTTGCTGACATAAGTGGCGATTTCGGCTTTCATGTTTGGCCACCAATAAAATTCCTTGATACCGTGGTACATCTTATCGGATCCCGGATGAATAGAATATTTAGACTTGTGAGCCTCGTCCATCACCAAGTCTCTTAGGTTCCCAAAACTAGGCAACCAGATTCGGTTTGAGAAATACCTAATCCCGTTAGGTTTGATTTCAAATTGTTTGTCAATGCCCCGCAAGGCTTCATTTTTGATGTTTTCAGATTTCAGGGCTTCGATCTGAGCGGTATGAATTTGAACGGTAAGATCGTTGTGAATGGTCATACTGAGGGCTCGGACTCGAAGTGGTTTTGATCGTTCCTTTCGACTGAGGGCATCGGCTACAACATTAGCCTTCCCTGGATGGTACTTGATCTCGCAATCGTAATCGGTAAGCAACTCGACCCATCGACGTTGCCTCATATTGAGATCCTTCTGATCGAAGATATGTTGAAGACTTTTATGATCGGTAAAGATTGTGTACTTAGTGCCGTAGAGATAATGTCTCCAGATTTTGAGAGCAAAAACGACAGCTCCAAGTTCGAGATCGTGAGTGGTGTAGTTCTTTTCATGAATTTTCAGCTGTCGTGAGGCATAGGCAATAACTTTGTCTCGTTGCATCAGTACGCAACCAAGACCTTGGTGAGAAGCATCGCAGTATACCACGAAGTCATCGGTGCCTTCGGGTAAGGATAGAATTGGAGCACTGCAAAGCTTTTGTTTCAAAAATTGGAACGCTAACTCTTGTTTTTCGGTCCAGTCGAACCTTTTGTCCTTCTGAGTCAGTACCGTGAGTGGTTGAGCTATTTTAGAGAAATTTTCAATAAATCGCCGATAGTACCCAGCAAGACCCAAGAATTGTCGTACTTCAGTTGCGGAGGTGGGTGCTTGCCAGTCTTTGATTGCCTCGATCTTTGATGGGTCCACGTGAATTCCCTGACTGTCGATCACGTGACCAAGAAATTGAACGGTTTGAATCCAGAACTCACACTTAGAGAATTTAGCGTAAAGTTCCTCGTGTCTAAGTAGTTCAAGGATGGTCTTAAGGTGTTGCGCATGTTCCTGCTCGTTGCGCGAGTAAATGAGTATGTCATCAATAAAGACAATGACAAACTTATCGAGGTAAGGTTTGCACACCCGGTTCATGAGGTCCATGAATACAGCCGGTGCGTTGGTTAGACCAAAGGGCATCACTTGGAATTCGTAGTGTCCGTAACGAGTTCTGAAAGCAGTTTTTGGAATATCGGCGTCGCGAACTCGTAACTGATGATAACCTGATCGCAGGTCGATTTTTGAGTAGAAACTTGAACCCTGAAGTTGGTCGAATAGATCATCAATGCGAGGAAGTGGATAACGGTTCTTGACGGTCAATTTGTTCAATTCTCGGTAGTCGATGCACATTCGGAATGAACCGTCCTTCTTTTTAACAAATAAGACCGGAGCTCCCCAAGGTGAAGAACTCGGTCTAATGAATCCTCGGTCCAGAAGTTCCTGTAACTGAGAGGACAACTCCTGAAGTTCGGATGGGGCTAAACGGTATGGTGCGCGGGCCACCGGTGCGGCACCCGGCACGAGATCAATCGAGAACTCAACCTGTCTAAACGGAGGTAGACCAGGTAATTCTTTTGGAAAGACTTCGGGAAAGTCTCTAACAATTGGCACATCCTCAAGTCGCTTCTCCTCCGACTTCTTCTCCATGATGTGTGCGAGTATTGCAGGGTAACCCTTTCTCAGAAATTTTCGGGTTTTTAAGCAGGAGATTATATTGAGTCCCGTCCCACCGGTCTCCCCCTATATGATCAAGGTTCCACCATCGGCGAGTGGGATACGGACGATTTTATCATGACACACGATTTCAGCTCGATGCTTGGACAACCAGTCCATTCCAATAATGACGTCGAAACTTCCGATTTCAATGGGTATAAGGTCGATCGAAAAGGTTTCGTCAGCTAGGTTTAAAGTGCAATTAGGTATCACACTGGTGGTTTCTACAAGTTTTCCATTTGCTAGCTCTACAGTGTACTTAACATCTAAGGCAACAGGAGTGATGTCAAGTAATGGGCAAAAATCATCGGAGATAAAGCTTCTATCAGCACCAGTATCAAATAGAACAGAAGCATTTAAGTTGTTGAGGAGGAACATACCCGAGACCACATTCAGGTCTTGGCGGGCGTCCCCAGATTTGATGACGAAAGCTCTGCTGCGAGTGTTGCTGTTGTTGTTGCTGTTGTTGCGGTTGTTGTTGTTGTTGTTCTTCAGTTTTGGGCACGAATCTCTGAAATGCCCAGGTTTCCCACACTCAAAGCATACTTTGGGTGGTCTGGTGTTGTTGTTGGAATTGTTGTTGGTAGGAGAGCGGCAATCTTTGGTAAGATGGCTGTACCTCTTGCAATTGTTGCAAAAGGAACCACAGGAGCCTTCATGGTGGCGACTGCACTTGGGACAGTAGGGTTTGCTCCCAGTGTAGCCCCGGATGATGTCAGTGGTGGTGTTGTAAGCTTTGATGGTGTCGGGTTTCTTGTTTTGTTGGTTGGAGGGGTTGTTGTGGTAGTCAGACCACTTGCGTTTGTTGTTATGGGGGGATGAAGTGGGTGGTTCAGAATCTTGGCTCATGGACATCAGGTCTTGGGCCAATAGGATCGCACCGTCAATGGTGGTTGGTTTTGAAGAGATGACATGTCCCCGAACAGGATCAGGGAGACCAAGAGTGTACTTCCTGATTTTATCAGGTTCAGTGCTCACCATAGCTGGGCGGAGGGCAGCTAGTTGTTGAAACCTGGTGGTATAACCATCGATATCACCACCCTGAACCTTTAAGTTCCAGAACTCCTCATCTAGCTTTTGGAGTTTGGCGATAGAGCAGTATTTGGCAGTGAGTTTTGCCTTCAATTCCTCCCAAGTGAGTTGGTAGGCAATGTCAGCACCCACTGATTGGGTATATGAATTCCACCAAGAGTGGGCATCATCTTCAAGAGAGCGGGTGGCGAAGTTTACTTTGTCATTCTCCGCGCATTTACTAACACGGAAAACAGTTTCCATTTTCTCGAACCATCTGATCAGTCCGATGGCTCCTTCAGAACCCTTGAAGCTCGAGGGTTTGCAGCTTTGAAAGTCCTTGTAAGAACAAGGTTTGACGGTAGATGTTTCAGCGGCATCGCTGTTTCTTGTGGAGTTTGGTGGGGTATTCCGAGCCAAGGCTTCAGTAACAGCCTGGGTTATGAGTGACGTAATCTGAGCATCGGTGTAAGGTCGTGTCTTTGGCGGCATGATTCTTCAATAAAGAAATGAAGATACATGAGATTTCGTAAGAAAGTTGTATTTGTTATAGATGTACATGTAGAAAGCAGTAATACATGACATCAATCATGGAAAATGACAATTAATATGAGTTGAACAACAAGGAATATTTGATAGCTAATACGAGTTCAAAGGTTACATCCTACAGATGTACAAAAGATGTCGGGAATTGTTACATCCGACCGAATTATAGAGTAGCGCGTAGATAGTTACTAGATTACAGGATAGATTACAAGACCAATACTACACTAGTCTTAACGTAGATTAATTTGTTCCATCATCGTGACAAGGCGGTCCACAGTGTTTGCAAGCCTGCTAGCTTGTCGGGCGTTGTCTTCTGCTAGCGCAAGTCGTTGTGTTAGTCCGCGCGCATACTCTTCTGCTTCATGTGAACGCTGTTCACATTCTTCCATTCTTTGTTGCAGGAGGGCATTTTCCACCCTTATTTCTATTATTTGGTTGCGAAGGACATCCATGTTGTTGTTTGTGGTTTCAAGGTCGTCGGAGACTTGTTCGATGCGTTCAAGGGATGTAAGTCTCCAGTTTTCGTTTGTTTCCTGCAACACGACATCCATGGTGCGAAGTCGCTGCTCGTGTTGATTCACCCTGGCGGCTAAGGCCGGTAAGGTGGAATGAGTGGGGTACGGGCCAGCTCGAGGCAACCTGGAGTTCCTCCTTGCTACCCTTGGGTTCTGCGACCCGGATTGAGAACGAGATGAATTTGATGGAATGTTTGCCATTTCTGAGACAAAGCGTTAGTAAAATTGAGGCCTATATTCATATAGCTCCTATATAATATAGCCTATAGAGTGTCTAGCATAAACATGTTTGAGTCTCGGTTTTCTCGAGGTCAGAGTCTTCTATTGTATCCTGTTCAGCCATAACTACTTTCAGATCTTACATCATCTTTGCTTAATTGTACATAGTTGATCAGACTATGTTAAATTAAACTCGTATGCTGTAATCCCTGAACCAGTCATACCTAATAAGGAATACCGCCTAATGGTCATAGTCTAGGCTCACTAAATGCAACCTAGTTCACTATAACCTTAGGCTCTGATACCAATCTGTAACACCCCCAAATTTAATGATTTGCGGAAGCTTGATTTGGGTGTTACTAATCAATAACAAAGCACAAAGATAAATAGCAAACGACTCTATATGCGTCGTTTTAACAAAATATATTGATAACTGAAATGTTTACAACATTTAAAGCTTTACATAGCTCGAGTTTAATAAAATGAGATTTCAGTACATAAGTACTTGTACAAAATATACTAATGCAAGAAAATCTCAATCATCTGTATGCTGACTCGAGCTAATTCCTGAAGCAGAAACATCCTACTGCTGGGTACCTGCGATATATGCTAAAAGGTCAGCTATAAAGCTGGTGAGCTCACAGGTTTGAAATCAAGTAATATCGTATGAACCGCAAGATTTAAATAATGAATTGCATCCAGCAATTAAATAATGAATTGCATCCAGCAATTAAATAATGAATTGCATCCAGCAATTAAATGATAATCATCGTGTATACAGCCATGAGCACATAGTTGAGCTTAACTCGAGGGTCGGGTCCCCTATAGAGAATTCCGGGCGAGGTGCCTCCACGAATGCCTAATCAACATTCGTCTTCCCAAATATTAGTACGTCCGTTTACCCGGTTAGTGCTTGCTAACCCGGACGAGGAGGGTCAATCCTATATGGTACCATATACTAATATTCACACTACAACGTATTAACAACTATGCTGACGGAGGACTTTCAAATGATTAGTTTCGAAAAACTCATGTAGTATATGAAAAGTTTGGTACTTGCGTTCACATGTTAAAAGTTTGAGCAGTATATCACACCCCTGAGTAAAACAGTAAAAAGAGGGGCTATGAGACTCACCTGAGTCTGAATGCGTTTAAACAAACGTAAGTTGATTAGCCGAATATCGAAGTCCAAAGACTTGTAACCTGAGGGTGTCCACGACACGCGATGGTTATAAATATGATTGGGTATCTCAAAAGATCACCCCAGTAGTTGTTCGTCCAACTATAATGTCCAAATTTCCATTATTTGGTTGATATGTTTAAGTGTTTGAAAAGTGTACGACCCGTTGGTGACGAGTTTGAAATAATAAACTTCAAGTATTATTATCAAATTATTGATGTTTTGCACTTACAAAAGTGTCCCAAAGTGTTTTATAAGTCGTATCGTATAAGGATTTGAGGTTGTAAAAGTTCGACACTTAGTGAAATTTAAGTTAGAAAATCTGCTGTTTTATGCGACACTATATGCGTCACTTCTAAGTTCTATGCGTCACTTGTGGAGTGTCGGGTACTGGTGTCAGTGTAAGGGTATGCGTCACTGAGATAGTGTCGTGTAACATATTTATGCGTCACTTAGAAAGTGACGGGTTCCGTAACATAGCGGCACTCCAGGAGTGTCGTGTAAGAGAATGGTTTTCTGACATTTAGGCGTCACTTAAGAAGTGACGTGCAATATAGCGACACTAAAGAAGTGTCGTGTAAAATAGTATGGCGGCACTAAGGGAGTGACGTTAAGTAGTGTCGGGTAATATAAAAGGCGGCACTAGAGAAGTGTCGTTATATAATTTATGCGTCACTATGGAAGTGACGGTATGAGGTTCGAGTGACGTCATCGGTAGTAACCGGACGTCACTTGTTTCTACCGAAAGTGTAAGCTTTTACGGGTAATAGCGGCACTTATGAAGTGTCGCATGGTTTCTGCTGAAAGTACGGGTTTCTACTGATGATAGCGACACTTACGAAGTGTCGCATGGTTTCTGCTGAAAGCTATAGGCTTGCGTCACTACCGAAGTGACGGTATGTGTGTGATAGCGGCACTTAAGTGACGCATGTACTGTTTTTGGCATTCATGCGACACTAAAGCCTGTTCGACGGATTTCGAGAAAAAAGCGTGTTTTCGTGTTTCCGATCGGTCCAATATTTTTACCCAACCCTTATAGGGACATTATAAGTTGTTACAAACTACTAGAAAGTGAAAACACTTAAAAACGAGAGATGTCGGGATTTGTCGGAAACTTACAAAGTGTCGGATGAGAAATCCGAAAAGATAGCGTTGTAGATCGGGAAGTGGTGAACGTTTTCTTCCAAAAGAGTAGTATGTTTCGCGTGCGTTTAGTGGTAGTATTTGGTGTATTTGTGAGGTTGGAGGTGATGAAGATTTGAGAGAAAAAGTGAAAGAGAGAAAGAGAGAGAAAGCAGAAAATGAAGGAAAAAGGAGGGGGAATGGGAGGTTATCTCCCATTTTCGCTCCGCGTTCTCGTTACGTGTGGTGTTCGTTTGCTCCGTCGTTTAAACGTTAAATAATTATTTTATATATTAATTGGTAAGTTTTAAGGTATTATTTGTTACGCGATATTTTGTTTAAATACTTTACAAATCATTTATATTTGAGTTATAAGTTGTAAATTTGTTTATTTAATTTGCGCGTTTTACAGCTTTTAAATTGTGTAGGTTCAGTTTGTACGATACGAATGAATGCGAAATATTATAAAAATAATATTTTTGACGTAACAACGTTATTTAATAAAATTAGTCACCAACGTCCGTATAAAATTGAATCGAAATACATTCGATTTAAATTGCGTACGATTTAACCAAATCGCATTTTCGTATATATTCAACAATATATATAATTCGATACATTAATTAGCCTAAAAAGGAACTAATTACATGTATTAACATATGATTAGGCACTAATTACTAGTCCTAATTTGGCGGGTGTTACACAGCCCACCGACGCCGAGCAACCGACGCCCCGTGTCAACAGCGTCGGTTGCGTCGGCCCAACCGATGCTCCTCACCGACGGACCGTTGGCAAAGTTCTTATAATTCAAGGGCCTCAATTTTTGTTCCCCTCGATTGTTCCTTCCCCTCATGGCCTCATATACTCCCTTACATTGTGATCCCCTTCTAAAATAAAGTTTGAGGTGCTTCTAAATAATACAAATATTAATGGGGTGTTTTGAATTGTTTATTCACATTTGTATGCTTAGTTGCTTATCATATGACTTTTATATAAGAAGAACACATATTTTATATGTTTGACACATAATCACTTTAACTTGTGACATGTGTCTTCAACTACAAAATGAAAATACATTCTTACTTAGTTACTTGATAATTTAATTAAAAAAACAAGACATATGTGTATATTCTATTTACATAATATCAACAAAAAGAAAAAGAAAATCACATAATTACTTTACTCTTTGTTAAAAATGTATAAAGAACAACATACTTTAATATCATGTCTCCTAAAGATCTAAAAAATCTAACACATCATCATTTTTTTCTAATTTTCTTTACTACTGATTACTTTTATTGTTTACTAATAATATTTACTATAAATTATCTTAATTTTCCCATTAATAATTAACCATCATTAAAAAGGATTCAAACCCTCTAAATTTGACACATCATGCTTCTAAAACATGATAACTCGTTAAGCTTTAAAATGTGACAAATCAATTATGTAAGACACCAATATGCTTCTAAACTTAACACATGTAATTGTAATTTTCTATGTTTGGCACTATCTGTAACACCTCAAAATTCAAAAGTATTATTGTGGTAAAAGTAAAAATGATTTTTTTAAGTTATTACTATTCTAAGTGGTATAAATTAGTAATAATTGTAAATGGTTTTTAAGTTCCAGACAATAGGGTTTAAAGGGAATAAACTTAAATATATGATTAGTGTTTATCTTATTTCATTTTCTCAAAGTCTCTGGATACATCCCAGAGATGAGTTCGCGAGGGAGAAACCACAGGACGATTCATGTATCAAATTCAAGGTTTCAATCTTCAAATTAGAGATTCAATCAACTTAATTCCTTCCTTCTAATTATCATGAATATTATGGATTGAAAGACGTGCTGTAACACCCGAAACTCGATTCATCATTAATTTATATATAACTAATAAAGTGGTGTCACATTCTAAATGATACTCCGTATAATACTTGCACAATATTGAAATAAAAGTCTCATAATATGATATTGGTAAATCATATAAGATATAACGCATAATTTTACTTGTTAGCTAGCAAGACGTTTGATTGCATGAGATGTGCACAGATATACCACACTTTAACACATTCTCTACATGCTTAAAATCATATCATGCACAAGTAGCTTATTCACCCATCTACATTATGTCTTTGAATTATCTCAAAAGATGACTAAGGTGCTTGATAATATTACTTCACCCATCTACATTATGTCAAAAGATGACTATGAAGATTGAAAGCCACGTACACTCCAACTTGCAAAAACACTCGAGTAGATAATATACGTAAGGTGCTTAAGGCATACTATAAATACGTTACATCTTATTGTTTCAAATCATCAATTTAATCTTTCTCTACAACCTATACACACACACACATATACACACTTTAAAATAGAAAATTAAGTGCGGGGCTATTATAGTTCAAGGAAGGCAAGCTAGAGATATAAGCATAGTAAGAACGTCATGGTCCTTAGAGAAGATTGAAATGTGAGTATCCTCGTGTTATTTTATAAAATAGAGATATGTGCTATTATGTGTTGATTGCTACTTGATTAGATACGAGCTATGTGCATTTAATTACGAGCATTGCATTGCATACGATTTTGATATACTATATATGTAACACCCACCTTAGGGGTCTAGTGGTATTTGGGTAAATTCCTAGCTTTAAATTATTTATTTAATGTGTTAGGAAATTTGCTTGTTTAATATATTACTCCCTCCGTCCCAAATCTATTGTCCCCTTGTTGACTTTGGAGTCTTTCTATTCCGACTTTGACCTTCAATATTTTTGTTTGTGTTATATAATATTTGATACAAAATATATGAATTGATTGGATTTTGAATGTATTTTCATTGGTATAATTTGCATCAAGTATTATATAACACAAACAAAAATATTGAAGGTCAAAGTTGGAAGAGAAAGACTCCAAAGTCAACAAGGGGACAATAGATTTGGGACGGAGGGAGTATGTTTAATTGAGAATAATTGGTAGAAAAGTCAAATGATTTATTGTGACTGGTAAATTATTGCCTGTTTTAAATTAATATAGTTCTAGGAAAAGTAAAATTGTTGGAATCATAAATGATTTTTAGGTTCCAGACAATAGGTTAGAAGGGGATTGATTTTAAAAGAATTGATGGAGTCAGTTAAGAGAGTGAGCCGACTTAATTTCTTAAACTTTCTCAATATTCTCACTTCCTCTTTTATGCAAACAAAACATACAGTAAGTAAGAAACCTAAATTAGAAAGAAAAGAGAACTGAAGAAAGGATTCTGCTTGTGATTTTGGATGTAATTCAGTATCATCATCATCATCTTATCACCTTCCTTCTTGATTGTAAGTTTGATTACTATTCCTAATATTACGATTGTAATTGAATTTATATGAGTTAATGATATTAGTATGAAATTGAAGTGATACTTGATGTTATAAGATGTTTGTAGATACACTACTACAAAATCTCAAATGGCTCACGGTTAAAACCATATATGGACCACGGAAAACGGGAGGTGGGCTAAGGGGGGAGAATTCTATTTGCACAGCAAAAGGACCATGGTCTGAAATTCGTGGTCTAATAACCACATGGACCACGGTTAGTAATACATAACCGCGGACAACAATGGCATCGGTCAAACTGTCGGACCACGGCTCTACCTGTGGGAACCGTTGTCCGCATTAATTTATTTATTAAAAAAAATTGGCTCTACAACGGTTCTCTTTTAATGGACCGTGAGTTTATTTAATAGAATTTTTTTTACAAAACTACTTTCAAAACCAGTTTCAAGTAGTATTTCTAACTCAAATAATTTCATTATATAAAAACAGCTAGTAGTCGAGATGCCCTCGGCCCTCAGTAGTACTCTTTTATCAAATGGTGTTGCGTAAACTTAGCTTGTAAGTGGTAATCGATTTAAAGACTGCCAACTCAACAAGTCTATATATATATGCCGTCACCACGATAAGTATTTAATAAGAGATTTCATCATTGGACACATCTCATCATTGAAATTTTATGTTTAATCAAGCAAGCTATTTTGATCTTGAAAGAATCATAGGCCGGACACATGTTTATGTTGATCTACCGACTACCACCCCACCAAGGGGTGTTTGGGATTGCTTAAATAAACGTTTATTTGCTTATTTGCTTATTTTGACAGGAGATAAGCAGATCCAAACATGTCTATGAAAACTGCTTATATGCTTACTTACTAATAAATAAGCACTTAAAAATAAGTAAGGGGTCACCTACTTATTTTTTAAGCATACAGGTGCTTAGAAATAAGCAAACCCAAACACCCCTAACCCACCGTGAATATTTTTGTAACCATCATATATATTCAAGCATCTAAGCATATAATTAACATTTTAGCACATAAGAGGTTAAGCATTCACAAAATATGTAAATCATTTAAGTAAAAGGCATAACGTATTCACCTATTCTATAAAAGAATTTGATCCTGGAACCATGCACACCACCTCGCCACAACATTATCGAGGTCTCTTTGCGATAATGGAGTTTTGTCTTGCCACAATTCTGAAACCTATATTCATATTAATTAAAAGGAAAAATGTTATATGATGAAAGATACAATTTATTTGAAGGAACTGAATGTACATAAATAATACTTACGTTTGATGGTAAATCGAACTGGACAGTCACGAAGTAAAAAATCCAATACATGACATAGTAACCACATTCCCATCTTCCTCTTTGTTGATTACACGAATCAACGAAGGTGTACTCGGGTAACATGGAAAACATCTGCATCCATGCACTGAGAATTATAATGAAGCAAAGTGTTAGTTTTAATAATAAGATTTGCATATTTCTATCTTTATATGTGATAAGCATCAAATAGATAGTATATTTTATAGTAATTTATCCCTATATTTATATATATTTTAGTGCATTTATATAATTTTAGATACTTATTTTGTTAATATTTACAGAGATGTATTTTAATTGAAGATTGAAGAAAAAGGAATGAGAACAAGTCCAAAACTGAAGAAACTGAAGAAAATGAAGAAATGAAGAAAAATGAGCTTAAACCTTAAATAATTGAAGACTAAAATGTTAATATTGAAGAATTGGGCCAAAATGAAGATTAAAATCCGTTAAAGAAAAGAAGAAGCCCAACCCGAAGTTGGAAGATTCTGGAATTGAGGTCCAACCGGCTGTTGGATAAGCCAACCGGCGGTTGGGATATTAAAGGATTAAGGCGGTGGAAGACGCGGAGTTGGACCAGGACACAACTTGTTCCAACCGGCGGTTGGGAGGTCGGCCAGCAAAACTATAAATAGAGGCCTAGTTCAGGTTTAAGGATATACGATTCTATAATACAAAATTCGATTATTAGGGTTTAAGGTCGACTTAAGGTGCGATTTTGGAGGTTAAGGAGCTAAGGTTTGAAGGTTTTTAACCCTAGGAAAAGCTGGTTCTACAATTGGTTCGGTTTCTTTATCCTTGTAACTTTAATAACCTTATTGAGTTAATTTATGGATATTGTTTATTTGAATTACTTGTTAATTAGGTTTTCGTTATAACTATTTGAATGAATGTTTATTGAGTTTATTATATGAATTATATGTTTATGTTGGAACTATATTATTGAATGTTTATTATACAAGAATTGTCTTTATTATTGTGACACCCGACGATTTAGGGTTACTCATTAACCTTGCTAGAAACCCTAATTACGTGTGTTTAGTTTAGTATTCGAATAAATACTTGTAATTACTTGTGACTAATTGTATATTTGTGTGAATATATGCTCCCGTAAATTTTTTTTATATTACGCTTACGTAATTAGTTGTAATTACGCGAAACAACCGGACGGAGTCCAACAAAACTATACGACGTTGGTGAAAAACTTTCCATAAATAACTTTAATCTATTTTTAGAAGTTATTTATCATTTATTATTATTTTGTTAAAATAATACGCGAAAAACCTAGACGTTTCGATTAAAACGTCTCAATCGCAACAATGACGCGCGAATTTAATTCGGCAATCAAATAAACGTCAATAATTAATTTGACAACTCAAATTAAGTATTTTAAATAATGCTTCAATGAAAATTTATCCAAATTATATCATTAATTAAAACGACTCAAAATAACGTTAGGCGATTTAACGTTTAAACCCGAATAACGAACAAACAACCACAGTACGCGAATGCAGTGTAAGTTTAAAAATTAAAACACTCCAGCCCCTGTGGGCCCCCACCTTTGCCAGCCCCAAGGCCACCACCCCTTTTGCCCACTCCCAAGCCATGCAAGGGAATCACCCACTCTTTCACTCCACCTCCTCATTTCCCCACCTACACACACAACTCTTTCATTATTTCTCTCAAAAACACCTCTCCCTCTCTCCTTCCTCCATTCCAACGAAATTACCATCATCATAACCCCCAAAAATCAGTTTCATCATCATCTAAAATCACCATTATCATCAAGGATCAAGAACAAGATGAAAGAAGCAAAGGAATCAAGAATCAAGCCTCTTTTCATCATCTTCATCTTCCCTACATTATTTCTTTGTGAGAATCACAAAACCCTCACTTATTTCACTTGCATGTTACTGATTTTGATGTTATAATGTTCATCTATCACTAATATGTCCAAATCCATGGTTGAAAATCGTTTTTATAAAACATCTAAAAAGATGCAGAAATCTGTCCTTAAAAGTCAGTTTACTAGAAAACTCGTATAAAATCGTATATTGAGAGTTAGACAACGCATTTTTTTTTTGAAATTTTCGTATCTAAAAGATCTACAACTTTCATGTTTTACGTTTTTCCCAGATCCGTACACGTTTTTCTATATAATCTGATTTGTAGGACTGATCTGCATGAAATCAGAATCTGAGATAGGAACTTTTGTGCATTTTATTTACCCACTTAGATGACCCTTGTAATGGTTAAAAAAATTCTGTTAGACACTAGAAACATAGAGGATTAATGGGTAATTCTTGTGAGAACTAATTTTGACCAGAAAGTGTAGAAATTAAATGGCGAACTCAACCGACAAAACCGAAACAACCCTCTTTTTGGACTGATTTTGTACCAAGTGTAAAAACGACACTTTGGACCGACTAAAAAGTGTACCAACAGTTTTCTAAGGCTTAATAAACTATTTTAAGACTTGGGTAAAAATTTCGGGTCAAACCGAGAAGGTTTGACCAAGTCAACAAAAACGGGGTTCGGTTTCAAAAACGTCAAACTTTCTATTTTTGGAAACTTACTATTTTTGGAAAGAATTGTAAACAAAACGGGTTCGGGTGACATAATTAGAAGCTTTGGACCAAAATTGAATCTTTACTCTCACTAAGTACTCAACTTGTGTATCAACCGATAACTACATACGATGAACAACTCGATAACACATGACTTATACTATTACAAAGTATTCAATGAAACAAACATAATAACAATATCTTTTAGAATTACTAATACAAACTTACACCATCGGGTCGTACCCACTTTTGATAAAACAAACTTATTTGGACATATTAGTTGAGTGAACAACTATCATAAGTGGACATTAACCTCCGCTTACATAAATAATCTTTCAAGACATCTACTCATACAACCTTATAAGTTTAGGTCGTTAGAAGGTTGCACATTGGATCACCCTTTACTTGCTATTTGACACTTCTTGCTTACTATTTGCTAGAACTCAGGTGAGTTTCATAGCCCCTCTTTTTACTTGTTTTATAACTATTTTTGGGGAGAATACGTACTACAACTGCTTTATAAAATTGCTTATATACAACTATTTTTATGATCACAAGTAACGGAAAACACAAACGGATTGCATGAGTTGTTTCACTATCTAATCCACAGAACAGAAGTCCTCTTACATCATAGTTTCGTTAGTATGGATTTAGCGCAAATATTAATGAATAGATCTATTTGGGATTGACCATCCCCGTCCGGGTTAGAAGCACTAACTGGTCAAACGGACGCATCAGTATTTGAACTTAACGAGTGTACCGGATTAGGCACTCGCGGAGGCACGAGTTTGTATTTGATTATACACTACTCACTCACGGTTAAGCTTCGACTATGGGCTCATGGCATTAGTATAATTTTACTTAACATTGTTAAACAAACATACAAATCTTGTGATTCATAACATAACTTCTGTAACTGTTAAAACCTATGAACTCACCAACTTTATGTTGACCTTTTTAGTATGTATTTCTCAGGTAACCCGCATCAGTAGGAAGCTATTGGATAGCTTGAGTCGCATTGTTTTCAAACACTCAGGATCTAGATTGCATCTTACTATGTTTAGTAACTTTGTAATTCTACTTACATAATGCGAACTTCAAATGTTTTGTTTAACGGTGGTGAACAATTTGAATTTATGGAATGTAATATTTTCAAACGTCTCATGTAGAGGTCGTTTGCTTCAATCTTTGTGTTGTGATATGTAATTTGGTCGGCGCCCCCATGACACCTCATACTTCCGCTGCCACGTGTTTTGGGGGTGCGACAGATTGGTATCAAAGCCTAAGGTTATAGCGAACTAGGATTGCATTAGTGACCTAGACTATAACCGTTAGGTTAGTATTCCTCATTTGGTTTGACTGGTTCAGCAATTGCATCATTCGAATTTAATTTAACATAGCCTGATCAACTATGTACAATTAAAGGCGATTTGATACAAGACCTGAAATGGTTATAGTGAATAGGAATACATTAGAAGACTTGACCAAGGATAGAAACGAGACCAACCTTTATACGTGCTTATGTGCTAGGTTATTTAAATTTTATATATAACCTTACGTATACTAAACTCTTTGCCACTCTACATGGCAACCACACCTACAACTATGTCACATGACATTGAACACGAAACACAAACCTCCCTTACTACTATAGAGATATCCACGATACCCGCTCATCCAACTGCACCGTGCAATGATATAATCGAATAGGACTCACTTTAGGAAAATCCACCAAAGGATTCGCCACCCAATTAAGTGACACCTACTTCACCCTCTTCTTTCTGCTCGCAACCGAATCACTTGAGAACACATATAGAACTTAAACTGCATGATACCTCGTCACCTATAAGAACTACACCTAATCCCATCACTTCGCACTCCTCATTCCCACCTTTATCGTAGACCCATGGAGCGCGCGTGCTACACACGACTAGAAGGACAAACACACCAATTCGAACTAGACCTTATCCTATTCATACCACTACTACGGATACTCCCGCCACTAGGACCCATTGTCATACAAGAGTCTGCCAGTGAACGTGGTCAGCCACGACACCTACCTATTGGAATTAATATCTCCAATAATCGAATGGATTTCGATGACTCACTCAACTCTTTACCTGAATCACGATTGATCACCTTTTTCGCTTGTATGTCAACAATTCGTTCAAAACCCGAGAGTTACTACTTGATCATGTTTGGCCACTATTCTGACACGTTCGTCAAACGATTTACCCATAACTTGATGCGTGACTTTGACTAATCCGAACACATTTATCAAACATTCGTTCATTTCGAACCAATAACATAGTCATGGCTGACTACCTTGAGGACATTACTCGATCGTTATTATGACTACTTCTAAATCTTAGTGCTAAATTCAATGTTTCAATAGAACCCCCCCTCGATAAAGATGGCGAAACTGTGTTTACCTCACGTTATAACAGAAACTTCTATCCCGATGGATGTATGAAAACCCCATCACATTTTGTATAAGATCTACGTATTCGTCCGGATGTAGCTATGCCCGGCATATTTTACAAACATCAATCATGTAATCTATTAAACTTTTGCCTTGGTGGACTTTAAATCATTTCATATTATCGTTATACTGCGATTTACTTCCGAACAGGCCTACGATAATCTTAATTCTCATGCAAAGATCCAATTCATTCTTTTATCCCCTTCTCATTCAAGGATACGCCACTACGAGAAACAACAGAATTTCCCAACACTTTACAATAACAAGAAGTTTTCAATGGATTTCTACCAACCCAAATTTTCAAAGAAATTTCACCGAACATCTACCCATAAATTTATTTACAACTTCTATATTTCAACTGATAATGTTAGACAGAAGTTTTTCCAACATAGTCAATCAACTAGAAGTTTTCAACGGACATTAAATTTCAAACAATTTTCATCATAGAAATTCTCGGCAAATTTTACATCAGCTCTTCCACAAAATACTTCATAGAAATTTTTCAAAAAGCTTGTAAACTACTATCTAAACATTTGTACAAAGTCCAAATCTTAAAATTCTTAGCAAAGATTTTTACTGACATTTTATTAGGCAAAAATTTTACGTAAGAACAAACACTTGCTTTTCACTCAGTATTTCTAAAAGACAGATCGCGACGTTAATTTAACCAGAAATGGTATCGGCAGGTTTGGGTTAATACATGAGATAGTTACAACTCTTTTCATATACTGTAGCTTTAGAGGCTAAACTCCCTATTACAAATACACTATTTTGATAAAACACTTTTCTCGTAGGAGATGGCAAGTCCCTCTATAGATCAACACGTGTCTAATTACAACAAACTCTGAGATGAACCCTAACTTTGATATGGGTACATTCCTTTTCAATGACTTAGTGTTTTCAACCTCATACGGTACAAATTAAATTAGTCCTTTTACACGATAGCACCCACCCAACATGGACACTAAGTGTAACTCAGAACTGACCAAACTGATTTGAGCCAACAGAAAACCTTGGAATTGCGTTTTAGGAAAACAAACTTCCCCCACACAAACTTCTAGACTTCAATCTAGATTTTCAAACGTACGATAACAACTCATGACTCGAACACCTGTGGATTTCTAACGATCCACTCATCGGAAGCACGTTTCAACGACATATATTAGGTGCAACCCAACGACTTACTCACGACTACACGAACTCATGGTTGGAATGTTTTTTCCGCCGTACTCATACGAAAAAAAAAATTTCTTGACCTCAATTAACTTTTACTTTGACTCATTCATCAATGATACATCCACGACACGAGACTTAACAACTCATGGAAAAAATCTAAATTTCTCTCGCTCATTTCTCTTCTTGATAACATCATTGCCATCATTTAGCACCTTTAAAATACGCACCTACAACGTCTACGATGAGGAAATTGTTCGTACACCTCTCTATACTCACACAAACCCACTTACCATACCGTTTTGGTACTAGCTGCTAGGCTACGCCGCCACAAAAATAGAATAGACACTATGAAGTTAGAACAACACGAAATCCGTTTAGGTCGGATACACCTGGCACAGGGCCGAGTTGCACAGATCCTTGAGGATCGACAGAATCTTAGCGAAACCATAGAAACTATCCATCTCCAGGTGATGGAGACTAGAGACAAAGTCACTGCCTTGTGATTAAGACCATTGTGCAAAATAGAACTCGCTTAGGACTAGTAGAAATTCCACTAAACATGTATTGTGTGTAGGAAACAAATTTTCAAATAAATCTTTCGTCAGACATTTTTCACGAATTATTCACAAACATGAATCTTCCAACATATTTTTGACAAACAGAATTTTCAACACTTTTCAATGACCAGAGTTTTCAACGTATTTTCATCTATTTGAGCCTTTAACGAATTTTCATCAAACGGTCACTCGAAATTTCCCACAACTTCAATTTTTCAATGGATTTTTGTTACATAAAATTTTTCCCCGTTTTGTTAATGATAAGAGTTCTCAACAGGTTCACATCAGCAGCGATTTTAAACAAATTTTGCCACAAAATGTTTTTACATAATTTTCAAAATTCATAAATTAAGTGTAACAAAGTTATCAAAAATTACAATGATGTTTTTGGCAAAAGAAAATCATATATATCAACAAACACTTGATTTTCACTCAATCTTTCTCTATGATCTAACCTTTAATCCCATTTTGAAACTAGAATACCAATTACACCTGAAACATTACTAGGGAAATTCTAAGATAAGAAGTTATATAGAGGTTTTCAAAGAAAGGTATAGATACGATAGACTAGTATGAAGTAAGATTCTCTTATTAGTCGGTTTGATAGTAACAATACTCGATCTTGCAATATCGGTTGAAGTTAATTCCTATAGAGACAAACTGTGATGTTAATGATGAAGGTGACAACGACCAATACAAAACTATTAGAGGATAAAACTAAAGGAATCAATGATGTAATTATTGCAGCCTGATACGATACCGGATTAGTTTGGTCCACTTCACGATTATCATTCCCACCGACTTAGAAGCTAAGCTTAATTCAGAATCTCACTTCGACATAAGCAGACGAAACATTTCTCCCTAGACATAAAAAAAAAAAAAAAACCATCGAAATCGAAATCGAAATCCTTCTTTCTCTTTCTCTTCTCGATACCATCTTAGAATCCCATCCGAATCGTTGCCATGAGAAACCTATTGCATTTTTACTGTTACTAGTGGAACATTGATCTAACAAGGGGAGAAAAGGTGAAACAGGAATCATCTCACTAAGAAACCTTAAAACAGAAAACCGAGAACTTAGACCATGATGGCTTACCCATCATTTCCAGGCCCGATGAATCTCAGGACGAAGTCTGGATTCACTTGTGGATAAGAAACTCAGATACGTTAGAAACACACACTAACTCTCTCACAGAACCCACACAGACCGTAACTGAAAACAAATTTCGGGACGAAATTCTCCTAACAGGGGGAGAATGTGACACCCGACGATTTAGGGTTACTCATTAACCTTGCTAGAAACCCTAATTACGTGTGTTTAGTTTAGTATTCGAATAAATACTTGTAATTACTTGTGACTAATTGTATATTTGTGTGAATATATGCTCCCGTAAATTTTTTTTATATTACGCTTACGTAATTAGTTGTAATTACGCGAAACAACCGGACGGAGTCCAACAAAACTATACGACGTTGGTGAAAAACTTTCCATAAATAACTTTAATCTATTTTTAGAAGTTATTTATCATTTATTATTATTTTGTTAAAATAATACGCGAAAAACCTAGACGTTTCGATTAAAACGTCTCAATCGCAACAATGACGCGCGAATTTAATTCGGCAATCAAATAAACGTCAATAATTAATTTGACAACTCAAATTAAGTATTTTAAATAATGCTTCAATGAAAATTTATCCAAATTATATCATTAATTAAAACGACTCAAAATAACGTTAGGCGATTTAACGTTTAAACCCGAATAACGAACAAACAACCACAGTACGCGAATGCAGTGTAAGTTTAAAAATTAAAACACTCCAGCCCCTGTGGGCCCCCACCTTTGCCAGCCCCAAGGCCACCACCCCTTTTGCCCACTCCCAAGCCATGCAAGGGAATCACCCACTCTTTCACTCCACCTCCTCATTTCCCCACCTACACACACAACTCTTTCATTATTTCTCTCAAAAACACCTCTCCCTCTCTCCTTCCTCCATTCCAACGAAATTACCATCATCATAACCCCCAAAAATCAGTTTCATCATCATCTAAAATCACCATTATCATCAAGGATCAAGAACAAGATGAAAGAAGCAAAGGAATCAAGAATCAAGCCTCTTTTCATCATCTTCATCTTCCCTACATTATTTCTTTGTGAGAATCACAAAACCCTCACTTATTTCACTTGCATGTTACTGATTTTGATGTTATAATGTTCATCTATCACTAATATGTCCAAATCCATGGTTGAAAATCGTTTTTATAAAACATCTAAAAAGATGCAGAAATCTGTCCTTAAAAGTCAGTTTACTAGAAAACTCGTATAAAATCGTATATTGAGAGTTAGACAACGCATTTTTTTTTTGAAATTTTCGTATCTAAAAGATCTACAACTTTCATGTTTTACGTTTTTCCCAGATCCGTACACGTTTTTCTATATAATCTGATTTGTAGGACTGATCTGCATGAAATCAGAATCTGAGATAGGAACTTTTGTGCATTTTATTTACCCACTTAGATGACCCTTGTAATGGTTAAAAAAATTCTGTTAGACACTAGAAACATAGAGGATTAATGGGTAATTCTTGTGAGAACTAATTTTGACCAGAAAGTGTAGAAATTAAATGGCGAACTCAACCGACAAAACCGAAACAACCCTCTTTTTGGACTGATTTTGTACCAAGTGTAAAAACGACACTTTGGACCGACTAAAAAGTGTACCAACAGTTTTCTAAGGCTTAATAAACTATTTTAAGACTTGGGTAAAAATTTCGGGTCAAACCGAGAAGGTTTGACCAAGTCAACAAAAACGGGGTTCGGTTTCAAAAACGTCAAACTTTCTATTTTTGGAAACTTACTATTTTTGGAAAGAATTGTAAACAAAACGGGTTCGGGTGACATAATTAGAAGCTTTGGACCAAAATTGAATCTTTACTCTCACTAAGTACTCAACTTGTGTATCAACCGATAACTACATACGATGAACAACTCGATAACACATGACTTATACTATTACAAAGTATTCAATGAAACAAACATAATAACAATATCTTTTAGAATTACTAATACAAACTTACACCATCGGGTCGTACCCACTTTTGATAAAACAAACTTATTTGGACATATTAGTTGAGTGAACAACTATCATAAGTGGACATTAACCTCCGCTTACATAAATAATCTTTCAAGACATCTACTCATACAACCTTATAAGTTTAGGTCGTTAGAAGGTTGCACATTGGATCACCCTTTACTTGCTATTTGACACTTCTTGCTTACTATTTGCTAGAACTCAGGTGAGTTTCATAGCCCCTCTTTTTACTTGTTTTATAACTATTTTTGGGGAGAATACGTACTACAACTGCTTTATAAAATTGCTTATATACAACTATTTTTATGATCACAAGTAACGGAAAACACAAACGGATTGCATGAGTTGTTTCACTATCTAATCCACAGAACAGAAGTCCTCTTACATCATAGTTTCGTTAGTATGGATTTAGCGCAAATATTAATGAATAGATCTATTTGGGATTGACCATCCCCGTCCGGGTTAGAAGCACTAACTGGTCAAACGGACGCATCAGTATTTGAACTTAACGAGTGTACCGGATTAGGCACTCGCGGAGGCACGAGTTTGTATTTGATTATACACTACTCACTCACGGTTAAGCTTCGACTATGGGCTCATGGCATTAGTATAATTTTACTTAACATTGTTAAACAAACATACAAATCTTGTGATTCATAACATAACTTCTGTAACTGTTAAAACCTATGAACTCACCAACTTTATGTTGACCTTTTTAGTATGTATTTCTCAGGTAACCCGCATCAGTAGGAAGCTATTGGATAGCTTGAGTCGCATTGTTTTCAAACACTCAGGATCTAGATTGCATCTTACTATGTTTAGTAACTTTGTAATTCTACTTACATAATGCGAACTTCAAATGTTTTGTTTAACGGTGGTGAACAATTTGAATTTATGGAATGTAATATTTTCAAACGTCTCATGTAGAGGTCGTTTGCTTCAATCTTTGTGTTGTGATATGTAATTTGGTCGGCGCCCCCATGACACCTCATACTTCCGCTGCCACGTGTTTTGGGGGTGCGACAATTATGATATATTGATGATTGTTCTTGACATAGTTAGACTGATTTATATTAAATGAGGATGACCATATTAAGTTTATATAAATTAAGTGATTGTGTTTATGTCTTGATCTTAACCTTATGCGATAGACGAAGAATAATTCATTAATATAAAGTAATATTGTGATTCACGCCATACCGATGAAATTGTATTGATAAACTGATGATAGATCTTATTAATTAGTGATACTTTGCGTAACCTTATGATTGTATTGCTATGATGAAGATTAGCTTAACCTTAAGTAATTTTCTACATTAGTAATTCACCAGTAATAATAGTCAACAAGCAAATAGACATAAGTAAATATAATAAGTTTAATAAATAATAGTTTGAATAATTATAATCTTCTATCCATCTGAGTATTCTTAAATTGTTCCTGAAACTTATCTATTAGAATCTGTATCAAAATATAAATATAAATATGTTCGTTCAGAACTATAACGTCCACCTTATCTTGTATATTATTGTAAATTGGATCCTTTATTTATTTGTATAATTGTAAATGGTTGTAATTAGGAGTAAATAGATAATTGATTATAAATTATAATCACGTTTCTTGTGTTCCCTGTGTTCGAACTTGGACTTACTTATAAAGCTATATTATATGAACTATGTGATACTTGCCTGAATTGTATGATAGTATTATTTAGTATTTCCTTAATTTAAAACTTGTGATTATAATTGCTTATACTTAGCACACATCAAGTTTTTGCGCCGCTGCCGGGGAGCACTTAACCGGTTGAACTTTTGTTCTATCGGGGAGCGGTGTATTTTAATTAAACTAATTATTTTACCTGTATAATTTTTATTTCTAATACTTTGCAAAATCAATACGAAATATCGGTTCACCCATTGAGAATACTGACAAAAACAAAGGTATAAGGAGAGTAAAGCCCTACCTTATTGATTTATCATATAAGAGGTAACGTGCTTCTCGAAAGAAATAGGTTTTTAATAAGCCTCGCGCTGACCTGTTTCTCCGCTTTTGTGTACTATCAATGGAGCTACCGAGATCTTTTGATTAGCAATGTAAAAGAAGTTAAATTAATATATGTATAGTAAGTTACCTTAGATAAAATAGGATTAGATAAGTAATCTGAACTATGTGTTATTCTTTATGTACAGAAAAATTTAGCTGTTATTAGAATGGAATCGATGCAAATGGATTTTGGAAGTGAAAATATGGATTTCAAAGATATAGAAATAGATGACCATTCTTTTGAACCAAATAAGAAAATCAAGCTAACTAATGAAGAAGAAGACTATGAACAACCTCCTGTAGTTTCAACTAAGGAAGATATGTTTCATTACTTAGACTGCCATGAAGATGAACTTAGATTTATTATGGAGATTATACACAAATCTACTTTAGAGTATACTGATTATCAGAAAGAAAATGGAAGAACAATTCACTGCATGGGTTACATCTAATGAAACTAGAGATACAGATGATTTCATAAACTATGTGAATGAGCTGAATCATGATATTGTGAGCGAGCATGAGATGGTAGATCCAACTTTTTGTGAAGAGTAGCTGTTGAAGTATACTTATGTGCATGAAACATTTGAGAAGTCTTTGTTTCCTTATTCTGATAAACAAAGAGAAATGTTAAAAGAGCTTAAGGAGATAATAGAGCATGCCACTGGAAACTTAAGTAATATGGCTGACATATGTTTACTTGAAAACTTTCAAGATTTCTTCAATTCGATAAAGGCTAGAGAGCACATTGGTTCTGGGAGATTTTTCATTGATTGTACGGTTGATTTTTATGTTCAAGAAATTGTTGATGAATTTTACTATGGAGAATGGGACGAAAGAACACGTATAATTCCTGAGTACTTTTCTGACGAACCAATGGCAAACTTGGTCACTTATGCTAAAGAGGAGTTGCAGCTAGCTTACAATGGAGTTCATTACAATCAGAGAAATAACCCTTTTCATTTAGGGTTATCTGAAATTTATTATCAGTTAGTAGATACTTTTAGGTATTCTGGGATAACAACGGAGCATCAAGAAGGATACTATAGGAGAATCTTAAAGGACATAGGAAAGGCAGTGAGAACCCACAATACATATGATTATCATGATATACATTTAGGTTTCTATGGATTATTGGATTCGTTAAGACATAATTATGTGGAACGTGAAACAAAGGTTGAGGATGATTACATGGTTACTGATGAAGATGAAAGAATAGCTAAAAAGGTAAAAAGAGTAGCTGCCACACTCATAGAAGTAGAAGATGCTGAAAAGATTCATCATGAGAGTTTCTCTGAATATGCCTCGCCAATACCCGAGATAACGAATAAGATCTATTTGCACTTTCGAAGAATTTATCCTGAGAACTTTGAAAGACCTGTTAGTGGGAATTAGGCTTGAACATCTAATATCATTTCTGAAGATCATTTGCAACCTCTCCGTTTTTAATAACTAGTTTTGAAATAAAGACATCCAAACACTCATCTCCGTTAAACCTGGAAGGGAATAAGCAATTTATATAAAAAGGCTTAATGTACGAAAATGTAATTATATTATGCTATTATATTCATGGTTAATTTAACTATTCGAACTTTCGTTACATGTAATGAACTTTTCATCAAATCAAATGTTATATACATTTCTAATATTTTATTTTTGTGTCAATTGTATGAGATAAATGGTTAAAAATTATCATGTCATCAAATACATATAATAATTATATAATTAATTAAAAGTTGATATATATATATATATGTATATATATATATATATATGTGTATATATATATATATATATGTATATATATATATATATATATGTATATATATATATATATATGTATATATATATATATACATATACATGTATATACATATATATGTATATATAGGAGATGTTTGGGTTTGTTTATTTTTATATGCGTTTAAAAAATAAGCACATAACTCATTATTTTTAAGAACTTAATCCTTATTAAATAAAGTAGTTTTCAGAAAGATATTTAAATTTGACGTCAAAATAAGCAAATTTGAGTAAATAATAGTAAAAGTTAGCACTGGCAAATTGAGTCCAATTATCTAATTCTGGTCTATTCTGGGCTTTTAAAATATTGTAGTGGCCCATTACATTTAATAAACGGACTATAATGGACTAGATTAAAAACCAATCTGGGTATCTATGGCCTATGCGCATATACAAAAATGAAAACGGGTCTAATCTGACATTTCTTTCGCCCTTTCCAGATTGAAAACTGCAAACTCACATCTCCGACGTGCTCCGTCATCCTCCGCCATCCGCCGCTGTTTTCCGCCATCCAGGATAATTTTCTTTCTCGATTCGGGTAATCCAATCTTCTTTCTCGATGTATTTTAAAATCAACTCTTCTTCCCCATTTTCCTAGTATTATTCAAGAAAAAATAAAAAAGAAAATCTACAAGCTAATCTAAAATTAATTTAAAGTTTGAAATTACTTTGAAGTTTCGTGGTTGATAATGCATAAGAAGTTATTACTTTGAAGTTTCGTGGTTGATAATGCATAAGAAGTTATCATATGATAGATGCTAAGGCTCATTATTATACTTCCTCGGAGGCTACGTTTTACTATGTTCTCAAGAAAAACAAGGTGATTAATATATGAATAAAATTACTGCAAAACACATTGAGAATTGCATAAAGAGTGTTTTGCTATTTAAGCTGGCACATAGTCACAGACCATGGGTCATTTGAATATTATGACAGAACTAAATTTGAAAACACAAGGTAAAATAGTATGTTCTTGAGTTTTAGTTTGAAAACACAAGTTAAATTTGGATTATTCGTTAATAATGTCATAATTAATTATATTTTCTCAGTTTCAAGTTTCGACCCATTCAAAAGTTACACAAATTGAGTAAATCAACTGATAAATCGCCAGGAAGCCGATGATATTCTGATACTCTTCAGGTGACATAACTATTGAAATATAACAGATCGTTACTGTATCATTTTCATCTTTATTCACAGATCGTTAAGAAGAAGATGACGATTCAAAGTAGAGACCACATCTTCATTAGAATCATTCTAACATTAGCAGTGTTCTCTACTGTATCATTTTCATCTTCATTCGCACATGCTGCTGATGCTTCTTTATCGGCGCACACTAACAATTGGGCCGTATTGGTTTGCACATCTCGATTCTGGTACTTTTCATTATATACATGATTAAATTTGTGTGTTTTTAAGCTTTAATTTTACTTTCCTTGTCCCGATTTTATGTTAGGTTAGGGTTTGGTAGATATTAGGGTTTGAGTGAAGTAGGGTTTGCCTTATTTGTTTCAATTGTTACAAATTCAGAAGAACATACACGAAAGTTAGTATAGCAACTCTGCATTTCCAAATATGATTATTTTGGCCCTTAAAGGTGATATAATTACAATCCTAATAGAGTTTGCCAAAAAGCAAACTAGCACGTGTGCAGCATGTTCAAACACACAGTTTTATGGAACTTGACGAAGATGTGTTTTCGCGATCGAGATGTTGGAAGCAAAACATGTATCTGAACTCTGCTTGTGATTGGCAATTAGATATTGATGAAACAACTTATATGCATTCCTTGGAATATTCCAATTTGATTGAAAGGTCTCTTTTTGCAATCTCAAATTAGAATTAGCTCTTATCCTAGTGACGAACATTTCGAAAGACTGATCACATGCTTTGTTTTCTTTTCGGGTTTTTTTTTCATTTTTTTTTATGTGTGTCATGTGTATAAGCTGTTCCATCGATACCTTATTGCTATGTTCTTCCATAGCTATGTGTAGCTCGTATTCTTGCTCCAGTACACTGAGAAAAGACATTGGAAGAGTTGAGTTTTGGGTTACACCCTTCAATGTTTATCATCCTTTCAATATGATAAGTTAGTATAAGGTAGTGTCACTGGCAACTTCAAGTGACAAGTTGATTTAGATATCATGAGCTTCAGTTGACTTCAAACTCTAAATTCATTTAAGTAATAGATGCACCAGTAGTCTGGGTTGAATACTGATACTATAGCAGGTGGCAAAACTATTGTTAGGTCATAATGTCTTTATAAGCACATTTTTGGTAATTCATCATATTTGGGCATAACCTATAATCTTATTTCCTAACTTGTTCCTAATTTTAAGGAATGTGTTTACAACTCACAACTCGTCATGACCAACACTTCACTCTCTTAAAAATGGGGTTATGGGTGTTTTGGGTATGTCATTACATTTTAGGTCCAGTTATCAGTATACACTGATATAATTCATGTGTGGGGTTCTTTTCTGTGTTAGTTGAATGTTGATGATATAGCTTGTACATACAAAAATTTGGGCATGACTGACATTTTGCACTCTGACCCTTCTGAAACAACAAAATGTCACTGTTCTTTAGGTTCAACTATCGGCATATGGCAAACACTTTATCATTGTATAGGTATGTGGGTTTTTTTCATAGTTTTACTTTCTCTTCGACATCATGATTTACTGCTTATTAACACTTTTAGTGGAGGATATTGTGATGTTTGTCATTCTTTTCGTGGTCTTCTTATTTAGGACTGTGAAACGACTAGGGATACCTGATGAGAGGATCATTCTTATGTTGGCTGATGATATGGCTTGCAATGCTCGCAACAAGTACCCTGCACAAGTTTTCAATAATGAAAATCATAGGCTTAACTTGTATGGTGATAATGTAGAGGTGAAAGTTGAACCAAATTGTTTTAACAGCTTTTCTCTTGTTTGCTTAGGTATATTCTTATGTTATCTATCTTGTCTATTTAAGGAAATTTTCTGAGTTTAGAACACTGATATGTCAGGTAGACTACAGAGGTTATGAGGTGACAGTTGAAAACTTTTTGCGAGTTTTAACAGGGCGCCATGAAAATGCAGTTCCAAGATCCAAACGTCTTTTGAGTGATGAAGGAAGCCACATACTGCTATACATGACAGGTCATGGAGGAGACGAGTTTCTGAAATTTCAAGACGCGGAAGAACTTCAGAGTCATGATTTGGCTGATGCAGTTAAACAAATGAAAGAAAAGCGTAGGTAAGAATAAGAATTGCTTCTTTCACATTTTCCTGAAGTAAAGCTAGTCTGATGACGTTTAGTGATCTTAAAACAATGAAAGTTTCCAAGCACGTAAAGCTTACATATATCTTATTCAGCTACTGACATGGCATTGAATTGCGATTCGTGATTCGTCTTAAACTAGGCTGGGACTCTAATTGTCAGCAATGGCAATTTCTAACCGCTAATTTATGAATGAGTCATGCTGGTTATGTTTTATCACTAATGGGTCAAATCGGCAGAATAATTTACACATTTGACCCATTCTCCTATTCTCATGACCGCCCGTTTAGTTACCTCTGCATGATCGTTTCCATATCATCGTTGCAATTGCCATCTCATTTACCATTGGTTGTAGGATGGTGAATTGTTCTCTTCTGTGTTCATGTTTAGGTTCAAGGAACTGTTGATTATGGTAGATACTTGTCAAGCTGCGACACTCTTTTCCCAGGTATTAGTCCTCGCCTTACAGGGATTAACTTCTTCATAAGTTTAAATTCACACTAATCCCATATTACTACTATATAGTTGGTCATCTGTAGGCTTGGTTTTGCTGAATGTTGAGTTGCAGTTACTGTTGGAATTTATTCTGCTTTGTTTAATGGGTCGGTCAAATGTCAAAATGGGTATCTTTGTATGGGTTAGATTGACCCAAAACATTTTTTATGTCCAAATTCTTATATATAATTAGTGTATCAAGTATGATTAAAAATTATTTATTAATTTGATGATAATTTAGTTTTTTGAATAAAATGGTTCGGAAGGTTTTACAAAAAAAATACGATTCATTGGATTTCGTTGCACCCATTTAACTGTGTTCTATCAAACAAACATTCACTTAATTTTACATTTGACCAGTTATACATAGCACGAGTAAGCCATCTACGTAATCTTATATGCAAGGCTCAATTCTTATTTATTCTATGATTAATTGTGGCGTGGGTCTTTTTTATCTTTCAGCTCCGTTCACCTGGTGTTTTGGCTATTGGAAGTAGCATGAAAGGGGAAAACTCATATTCGCATCACTTGGATTCTGATGTGAGTATGATCTTGGATCCCGGATTGTAACAACTTGCAAAGTTTAACAAAACGTTATTCTCTCACTAACCCCGTAAAATGTTATGATTCAGGTTGGTGTCTCAGTTGTGGATCGATTCACATATTATACCTTAGCTTTCTTTGAGAGGCTTAATATGTATGACAATGCATCGTTAAGCAGGTATAAAAGTAGTTGCATGATGAAGGGTCTTTACGCCTTCAGCCTATATCTATTTCTCTTTATTGTTGTTTTGCAGTCTTTTCAGCTCATATAATCCAAATTTGTTGCTGTCAACTGCATATTATCGAACAGATTTATACCAAGAACAAGTTGAGAAGGTATGACAGTTGTATATGTGTCATTTTTCATCTCATCTCACAATTTTATGTGGAAGGAGAATTTCTTTCGGTCAAGGCCTGGGATTTCGATATCTCCGTCTCCCACCTTTAATAATCATGCTTGCCATTCTTTTTAGTTCTAAAAGTTAAAACTTCTTTTTCCACGTACTGAAATGAATTACTTTTAACCTGTAATCTACAACCTATTACTAATGCAATTGGGGACTTACAACACCAACTGCCACTTGGTATGAAAATCCACAATGATGTGTAAAGAATTCACCTTCACCTGTATGACATCAGGTACCTGTGACAAATTTCTTTGGTTCGGTCATGAAAACGATCCACACTAGTTCTGCTTACAGAGCAATATCAGGTAGAAACAGCAGGCAGGCAAAATTGGATGTGTCATCAGATCACTCTTATGGCAAGGATGTTCAAAGAATAACTAGTTCAGATCCTGAGAAAGAAGATGATCATCCAGAGACAAAGGTAAGGGTCTTTCCTCCTATGTAGAGGGAGCAAAATAAGCGTGTTAGGTCGGTTGATGAATGGTCAAAATAGGAATTTTAAGTGTATGGTTGAAATGGTCAGATCGGAATCTCGGATTGATTCGCCCAAAATATGTTGTGTCCAATGTCTTTTATAAGAACATGTAGTGTGAAATATGGTTATGAAAACTATAGGGTTACACTGATATTAATCTGAACTTTTAATACAGTAATTAGGAGGTTCTATGCATTAAAGAAAGTATACTTTGGGCTCAACCCATTTGACTTGTTTCTTTTTGGCCATCTTGCTTTTTAACTTGTCATTTTGACGTATTTTGATATAAAGTATAAGACAAATTGACCAATTCATAAATATTTGGGTCAAATTGGCATCTCTAAATTTATTATCTTACATTCATTCAATAAAGGGCTAACGAAAGTAAGTTGCAGGCTGTGGAACATGGAACTTGTCCTCATGCAGATTATTGGAATGCCATTGTTGAGAAGTTTCAAAGTATTAAAAACGTTGACAGCATTGTGAATTATGGTTTGGTTGGAATCAGTGGCGGATCCAGGAATTTGTGTTATTGGGGGCGCAAATTTTTTAACTAAACCGAACATATATATGTTCTTTACGTTAAACTATAAATAATTACGTTAAAGTTAAAACAAAAATATTGTAGCTAAAACAACTATTTTAGCCACAAATAATAAAGTTGGACCATCCATTTCAGAAATTTATTCTGATGTAACTGATCCACGTATGATTTTATGGTTATATTTCATACAATGTATACCCAACTAATATGATTTCACCTCTAATTGTTGACTTAGGGGGTTGGAAATTTAAAGTAGAAAAGGGAGCTGCAGAGGAAAAAACTGGCAAACCTTAGGGTCTAAACTGTTACTATATACATATTATAGGGAGTATTTTGTAAAAGGAGTGGTACTGTGTGAAAGTACTGGTCTTGATGTCTTCTTCCCAACAAAACCCCAGCTATGATATCCACCATTAAAATCGAATTTATGAGCTTCAAATTTTTATCATTACTCCAATACACATCGAGAATATATAATCGTACTTGAGTAACAGATGATCAACGGACTGAGGGCATTTTATTTTCTAGAGTGAGGGCATGCCTAAAAATACATATAAATTACCATTAAAATATGTTGGACCATTGGGGGCAAGTGACCCCCCTTGCCCCTTAACAAATCCGCCCCTGGTTGGAATGTTGACCCTGGTGGCAGTTTCTACTTGGCAATCATCATGAAGGTGATAAATATACTCTTCCTTTAATTATACAAAAATAACCATGTTGTTTCTTTAATGTGCTTGATCTACTTGGAACGAATCACACCCTTTGAAGTCAAGTAGCAAAGAATAGATGTCATTTCAAATATCGTATCTTAATGTTAAGCTGTCTTATTGCTTGCATACTTACATTCCAGGTAATTCAAGAACCGGTTATAGCTACAATCAAAGCTTCTTATTGCAAGGTCTCAAGAACATTCATTATTGACTAGCAGCCAAATCTGCATACCGGCAAATTTAGTCAGCCATTATCATGGTTCTCAATCTTTGGCAACTTCATACAAGCAAATACAACTTTGGCTTGAATATTTCGTGTATTTTGCCGTATACGTCTGCTGATTTTGACTTATTGTAGTTCTACTTAGGCACAATGTTGATAGTCCGCATTTAGATTATTGCTTTGGTTAAGCTGTTTAATTCATAGGCTAACGTTGTTGAGATAATGCGTTGTTTCTTATTCATTGACTTGTTTTTTTCATATGCAAGTTGAATTTCATTCAATAACTATTAAACACATATTTAACGTTACTTGATGAAGTAAGCACTTTTAAAAAAAATATTCAAGCTTATAATAAATTTCTTGATATCAGATATTTGTACAGCAGTATTAAGTATTACTCCGTAACTAACTATGGTCTCTGAGCGATAAAGGTCGCTTCGGCGTAGCCACAAACTATGCTCTTCCAACGACTTTTATGTGCAGATCAACTACCACATACACTAATGCTTCTTCTCTCGACAATATAGTTAGTTTGAACACGTCTAATATAATTGTATTTTTTACGTTTTGTAGCACAAGATCTCTCTTCAATTGGTTTTATCATGTAAAATAAGATTTTCAGTAATTAGTTGCATCAATTTCGCCTTTCTAAAATAATAATAATAATAATAAATTGCATCAATTTTTTTTTTTCTTCAACATTCGTTGAAGCCATTTTTAACGCTACTACTTTTTGCCAAAAATTAATAAACTCAAAAAATGGATTAATATCTACACATTCCTGATTCAATGTATGTAACTTATATAATGAAAATTATATGAAATATTACCCATACTAAATACTAAATTTATATTATTTACAAATCATTAAAAACTTTTTTTAACGACAATATATTATTAAAATACTAGCAAGACACTAGTAAGGAGAAAGAAGTACAATGAAGACAATTAAGTACATTTTGAATTACAATTCCAATATACCAAACTAAGAGATGACGTTCTCCTGTAAACAAGATCCAAGTGAAAGAAATGAGTTTGATATCATCACTTATAATCTCACTTATTGACTTCTTGTGAGTGAGAATAAGCTCATTTCTATATGGTTATAACACTTACATTATTGCTGATTGCACAACAATGTCAAATTTAGCACGATTTTTTTTTTCCGAATTAAGATGTGATCAGTTTGAGCTTGATTTCTTTAAAAGACAATCATATGTTCCAATTCCAAAGAAAATCGTTAAAAAGTAATAAAAATATATTTACCGCGGTTAATATTAATTAACTGAAGTAAAAAACTATCTAATCTATAACATATACTTAAAGCAAAATAGCTTGGGGTAATCCCGGCCCTTCATTGGTTTTTCTCATATTGATCGAACGATTAAGATTAATTTGATGATACTTACACTTACCTCCTTTTTATTTTAATATAATAAATAAATAAATAAATAAATATTAAATAATTAAATAAATTAAGTAATACGGAGTAATAAAGTCTCTCACATATATTATTCAAAACCCTAATGAAGCCGTAGACGTAAAAAAAAAAAAAAAGTATTTAGTAGTGTCAATTAACATGAAAGAAACCACATTTTTCCAACAAGTTCATATACCACAACAAAAAAACCTTAATGGAATTGCATTTCCTATAATACTTTCTCCTAATATAAATCATGTCACTAATACTACAAAATCTGATCTTGTTAACCTTACAAAAGCAATCAAGTCACATAAATCATGGCTGGAAGATCTTCTTCACGAAAGCGGAGCTATACTCTTTCGAGGCTTTGATGTTGATTCTCCGTCTGATTTCAACGACGTTGTTGAAGCTACCGGCTACCCTCCAATGGAGTATATAGGTGGCGGTGCACTTAGGACGAAAGTTTTTTCTCGAGTTTATACTGCCAATGAGGCTCCGCTGGATCAACATATCGCTTTCCATCATGAAATGGCCTATGTACGTATGTGAAATGATTCTTATGCTTAAAATATGCCTGTTTCTTTAAAAAAAAAAAAAAAAAATTGATTTTTCAATCTTGTTTGTGTTTAGTGTTTATGAACAAACTTGACATAAATGAATCAGGCTGCAGAGTTTCCTTCGAAATTGATGCTGTTTTGTGAAGTGGAACCCGAAGGAGGGGGCGAAACTCCAATAAAATAGGATCTTGGAATGATACGTGTCGCTGCTTGATTGGCTTGATCTCTGATAAACCGACATTCTGCGGGTCCCAATTCTGTTATCGCAAATATCTCTTCTTCCTTAAAACCAATCACTTGCTGCCACGTAACTCTTCAGATATTTCAAGTACGAGGAACACTTGCTGACGTACATATGAAGAGCGACTTGTACTTGTAAAGAAACTTTATTGATATAGTCACTGAAAATGTAATAATCCTCCTCATTCACTGCGAGCTATCATGCTCTTGTAGAGTGACTTGAATTATATATCTTCAGCAACTAGCTTTTATTAAGGCAGTGACTTTTTCCTTTATTCATTTGAAGATGTAAAACTCTCGCTGCTAGTCTTGAAGTCAGCGATACACCAAGTTGAGTTTTAATCTTCCTCGGTATATCAGTTTTCCTTAAGTAGCACGAACAGCAATCAGTGAGTACATACTTCAGCAACAGCAGCTTTGACTTGATCATTTCCTTCATTGAGTTTGATATCATTGAGTTGGTCAGCGACCAGTGACTCAACAATTTATGCATTTTCAGTTTTTACACAATTTATTCACACTTACGCGATCTTGGAAAAGACCTGGGATCGCGTACACACAAAGAAATCTTCACTGATCACGAAATACACTAGGATACACGATCCTAGAATTTAAGTGGGATCGCGTACCATAGGCAAAATCAGAGTGTGACCAAAATGCACTGACTTACGCGATCCTGGAATCTAAGTGGGATCGCGTATGTATGTACAATTTCTACTGTAACCAAAATACAAAGAGATACGCGATCTTAGAAATCATCTGGGATCGCGTAACCAAGACAAATTTCAGCAACCTGCAAAACTCAACTTTTTGACCAATTTCAATCTCGCATAACTTTTAACTCGTTGCGAGTTATGACCTGAAATTTGGTACACATATCCACTATAACAAATTAAAACTTTGACTTTTGACACTTTTTCAATTTTCATAAAAACGTAAGATTTGGACGCACGACTCATTTTTTAACCATTTTAAACACTTTTGGGTAACAACTCAAATCACAAACTACACATTTAAAGGTCTTGAGCTTTTGACCACTTTACTATGATACTAAAACAAACCTAAGATAATGGATCAAGGTTCCATAACCTATTTCTAACTCAACTTACTCACTTGGGTCACCAACGACCCATTTTGACATTTTTGATCCATTTGACCTTTATGGACTGTTTTGCCCATTTTATTGGTCAACCACAATTCATAATCGACCAACAAACTTATTAGTACACACCAACTCCAAAGTTGACCCAAAACACATTTTGACCACTTTATGCATTTATACCTCAAAATTCTACAAACTTAACATTTCCATCAACCATATATTATTCGACATCACAACATACCATCATTCACTCGGTTTTGACCTTTAAAAATCAAACCATTACAAAACAACAAGTTTAACCCTTTAACATGATTTAGTTTCAAAACGTGACAAGTGGACGATTTACACAAGCTAGATACATAGCGATAAGTATAAAGAGAAGGGCTCGCCATTCTTACCCAAAAGCAAGCTAATCTACTTCATTCTTTCTTAACTTCTTTCCATTCCCTGTGCCCACTCGTACCTACATAATTAACCACTTAAAAGAATAAGCAAGACATGCTTAGTGAGCTTATGAGCAACTAACTAAGCAATGCACAACATAACTTCGAAATCAAATACCACAAAAACATAATCCACATAATCCTAAACAAATAATTACTGGAACAATAGGTAGAGATTTAAACTCTATGTGGATCCACGGCCAAAACTACATAATAGCTTAATACCATATCATGTCGATATGTATATCAAGCACAACTACATAAGCTAGCCAAGCTAGCAAATCTCTACGCTATGTCCATTTCACATAAAACACAACATATCATAAAGAGAAAGTAAAGGCAAATTACCAAAATCAAACACTTGATTGTACAAACCTCTTGCTCGGAAGCAATCCGGAATGCACAACCATTAGTTAGTTAATCCCCATAACACTCACCTTAAAACGTAGATGATGAAACTACACAATTGATCAATGATTTGATGCCACACTGTTAATCACTTAAACATACAACACATAACAATAACACAATACATTTAGCACCAAGAAATCATAACCTCTATTACTATCACTTTAAAATCCCTCCCCCACTTTGATTAATCTAATGTGATCTTTAACTAGTTAATCCAAAATCACATATTTCATAACTCATTTAACTATATATATATATATAGTGGAATGATCCAGAGGGAAGTGCATTTTTTGGGGAAAGGGGGAAGCGTTAGTATGCATCAGGAAGCATATTACCTTCACCCGTACAAATCTCGAAAAAAGCAAACTGAAATTTAGTAAATGTTAATCAGAATCGATGCTATGAATGTTAAGCTTCCTTGATAAATTCTTTCTTCAAGTTATAACATCGATTTATGAATATTAGATCCAAATCCTTTAATATGCATCGCGGTGCATATTAGTTAATATGCATTGTGATGCATATTAACAATAAAAATATATTTCAAATAATGTGAAGTTTTAATATGCATCGCGATGCATATTAGTTAATAAGCATCACACTGCATATTAACAATTTATTAAATAAATATTCATCAATTAATGTTATGACTTAAAAATGAAATTCATTCGTTAAAATATTCTTTATAGCATCGATTTTGATTACTATTTACAAATAAAAATAATTTTTTGTTGACGTTTTGATTGATAATTGTAATATGCTTCTTGATGCATACTAACGATTCCCCCTTCCCCCCAAAAAGGCACTTCCCTCTTGATCACTACCCTATATATATATATATATATATATATATATATATATATATATATATATATATATATATATAGTGGAATGATCCAGAGGGAAGTGCATTTTTTGGGGGAAGGGGGAAGCGTTAGTATGCATCAGGAAGCATATTACCTTCACCCATACAAATCTCGAAAAAAGCAAACTGAAATTTAGTAAATGTTAATCAGAATCGATGCTATGAATGTTAAGCTTCCTTGATAAATTCTTTTTTCAAGTTATAGCATCGATTTATGAATATTAGATCCAAATCCGTTAATATGCATCGCGGTGCATATTAGTTAATATGCATTGTGATGCATATTAACAATAAAAATATTTTTCAAATAATGTGAAGTTTTAATATGCATCACGATGCATATTAGTTAATATGCATCACACTGCATATTAACAATTTATTAAATAAATATTCATCAATTAATGTTACGACTTAAAAATGAAATTCATTCGTTAAAATATTCTTTATAGCATCGATTTTGATTACTATTTACCAATAAAAATAATTTTTTGTTGACGTTTTGATTGATAATTGTAATATGCTTCTTGATGCATACTAACGCTTCCCCCCTTCCCCCCCAAAAAGGCACTTCCCTCTTGATCACTACCCTATATATATATATATATATATATATAAATTATAAATCATTCCACTTAAATTATTGTTAAAACATCATAACAATACTTATTAACATCATAATAGTCATTTTAATCATAATTGTTGGTAATTCCTTCACTAACCTAGATTTTAACATAAACACTAAGAATCACCAAAATCCCTAGCTTGTGATTCTTTACTTTCAATGCATACACTAGTTACCAACAATTATAACAACACTATTTATCATTAGTTCAGTCATTTTCACGCCCTAATTTCATAACAATTTTACCAATTAAACACAACCCACTAAATACCCCAAGAATACCCATTTCTAGGTTAATTTCATGGAGAATTCAACTTACAATAATGAAGAGGAGTAAAGAGGATGATGAATTAGAGATTTCAAGCTTGATTCTTGGATTAGAAATGATGATTTGATGATGAAGAATTCCCCTGGCGATTTTTGGTTCTTCCCGTACAAGTTCTGGAAGTTTTTAGAAGCATAAATGATAAGAACGTATGTTTGTTTGTATATTAATTTAATTCTATAAAATTTCACAGTCTGGAACTGAGGAACCATTTACGTTTTCTATCATATCTTATTATTTAAATAATAATACTTCATAATAATTATATATTCGCGTACACTAAAATAATACCTTGAAATTTGGGGTGTTACATACTAATAACAAACACTCCTAAAATGCAATCACACTTAAAAATGTTAAAAAAAAAAAACTAAAATGCAGTAGTAACAAGAAACAAAACCTAAAATGCAGTAACAACTACACTTTAAAAAAAATACTTAAAATGCAGTACAAACAAAAACATACCTTAAAATGCAGTAATAAAACATCTTTTTTACTTAAAATGCAGTAAAATCACTTAAAACATCTTTTTACTTAAAATGCGGTAAACTCTCTTAAAATGCAGTTACAAAAACACAAACCACAACTATCAACACATGCCTAACATGCAGTACTAAAAATATCTTTTTACTACAAATGCAGTAACATCACTTAAAAATGTAGTTACAAAAACTCAAAAACAAAGAAAAGACTTAAAAAGGATGCAGTACTAACAACAAACACTCCTAAAATGCAGTCACACATAAAATGTAAAAAAAAAAAAAATCTAAAATGCAGTAGTAACAAGAAACAAAACCTAAAATGCGGTACAAACAAAAATATACCTTAAAATGCAGTTACAAAAACAAAAATCACAACTATCAACACATGTCTAACATGCAGTAGTAAAACATCTATTTACTTATAATGTAGTAAAAATAACTTAAAATGCAGTAGCAAAAAAATACTTAAAAATGCAGTTTTTTTAAACACTTAACATCATTCAAATCTTGAATAACAGCAACTTATCACCTCATTCAACAACAAAAAATGATTTAAAAACACATATATCTCAAATAAAAAATCGGAAAAAAATAAGAAATATACCTCTCATTACACTTTAAACTTCGTTATCATCATCACCATCCGATTGACAAAGATCTATAGCTATATCATCTTTACTCTGCTTTGCACGAACTTGATACCTCGTCATCCTTTGACTCCGACGAGACGCTGTAAAAACGAAAAAAAAAACATTATAAAACGACGGAACAACGACGACTACTTCAAATGAAATTCCGATTTCACAAAAACTTACGAGATATAATTCCTTTCTCTTTTTTCTTCCGAGCAACGTTTTTCGAACCTCACCAATGGAATCCTGAGAATCCTTTAATATTTTCGACATCCTTCAAATTTCAAAAAAAGCCTATTACGAACCGTGCTACTATGTGTATGATTAACGGTGTAAAAGGTGAAAATAAAGTGTGTAAATGAGATGAGAATCGTTAAATGAAAGATGAGAATGGTTAAATGAGAGATGAGTTCATGGATATGTGTAAAGTAGGTGAAAGAAAAAATGAGAGATGAGAATGGTGTAATTGATTGTGATGAAGCTGAAAAGAAAACTTGCAGTATGACCGAAATATATATCTGTGATATGTAACAAGTCGAATTACTTATTTACCCCTGGCTTAATGTAAAAAAGTTACAAATCAGACCCTGAAATTCGTATAAAAACCACGAAATAGCCCCCGCCACACTCTCTATTAATGATGACGGTTGATCAAACAAATGGACGGTGGGGATTTGACGCTCTCGGATCTCTCCAAAACAATGGATCCTTCCTGATCCCACATCTAACTATATGTAGGAAAATAATTTATACCGTTAGCAGTACATAGATTGGTTACTGCATGGGTAATTTGGTAATTTCACAACTCTATTCTATTTTGCACCAAAAATTCATACGCGCCTCTTTGTTTGTTTTCCTCTTTGATTTATTACTTCAATTGTTTCCAAAATCATAGACCACTCTTCTTTCATCCATTTAATTATATTGCGAGATATTTCCCCTTTTACAATCTCAAGTTATCATATTATACTTTTCATTTTGTAAACCTTTTGCTTTTTTAAATTTCTAATAGCACTCGGTGTCCCAACCCAGTTGTTTAACATGAAACAAAATATAGGGATTTTTTTTTTTTTTTTGTATCTTTATATGCGTTTGTTTTTATTTTTGTTGATTATTAAATTTTTAGTTCGGTTATTTCATATTTTCATTCCATACCATTAATTCTTTTTAAAAATTCGTAAGTTTATTGCAAAATAAAAGAGAGTTGTGATTTTACCAAATTACCCCTGTACTACCCAATATATGTACTCTGCAGTCTGCACCCAATATATGTACAGCCAAAGTTCAAATTATAATGTATACAACTAAATCATCTTAACATGTAACTTACCATGGATTTGAACCGCTTTCCATCTTCCATGATCATAAGTACTTTAAGGAGATCCTCTTTCCAAAGAGCCTCATCCGGCAAGTCTATATATTTTTACAAACAAGAATGTGTAAGATATATTATTAGATAAGGTTAACTCATTTGGTAAGAAAATGAAAATTTTAATGAAAACCAACTTATGGAGGTACTCTTCCGAACCATGCCCAGAGAAGTACAGAAATACATGATCGTTGGAAGTGGGCCGAAGCACTTTACAACCACTCACGGCTTCCTCATCGCCCAATAGTACCGCAAATATGTTTTGAGCAGTAACCTCCAATCCTGTGTAATCCTGTATAATAAATAATAAAATGTTATATGTTCTAAAAAAAGAGATTGCTATATTTTTTTCAAATTAATAACTAGTTGTACCTTGGGAACACCACTATATATGTCGGGATCGTTTACACTATGTCTTACAGTACCGGGTAACGGATTGTATTCATTATTTGCAATATCATCATACATCATCACAACTATATTTTCTTTCTTTACTCCTCCACCAAGTAATACTTGGTATGATGCACAGACATCGGCCTATATAAGCAAGACAAACGAGAACAAGAAAAATGTCGATAAAAAATATATAGTTGAGTGAAATTAACTAAAACTTTATGGATTAAAAAATGACCGTTTAAAAAACTTCAATTTTGAATTCAATGTTTCCGTCATCGGTACTCTCAAATACCAATGATGTTTCAAACAATGACCATGGGGATTCTGGTCCGTTCTTAGAAGGGGTTTCAAATTCAAAATTTCTTCCCAATTCCGGTGTACCAGACCCAAAAAGAGAGTAACGAGTAAACAAGCCATTGAGCATGAAAATTCCAATATAGAGTATCAGGGTTGTAAAAAAATGCCCAACTCGGCCGATTACTCGGCGTGTACTCGGCCAACAGGCTTGGGCTGTGGCGACTCGGTGTTAATCGGCCAAAAAAGGGTCAACGGCGGTCAAAGGTGTAAAAGTTGGTCAAACTCGGTCAAGATCTGATTACATGGTCAAACTCGGGTCAAACTCGGTCAAACATGGTCAAAGTCAAAATTGGTCAAATTTTAAAAGGATTTAAATTAAGGTTTTGAGCCCATTTAACAAAAAGGCCGTTCTATTCTCTTTTCCTTTACTGCGCGTTTACTACTTTATTGGCAATTATGTTTAATGTTTATGTTTATAGTTCTATTTTATATTTTTGCACATATAATATTGAAAAATTATTAATTAACTGTAATAAAAAAAAAGAAAAAAAAAAGTCTAATCCGAGTGCTCCCCGACTCAGCCGAGTACTCCCTAGAAGAACCTTGTCGAATACACCCCGACTGGCATCTTTTTCAACCTTGTAGAGTATGTAAAAGATGTTAATTATACGGAGTATTACTTTTCTTGTAGCAAACATTTTTCTTCCCAAAAAGTATGGCTAATTTGGTAAGTAACAGTATTTTTGTCAAACGATATACGGAGTAGTTTTTGTAAAACTATTTGTACGAGTATTATTTTTGGAGTCTTCCGTTAACATATATTTAAAAGTACACGTTTGATTTGTGCTGAATTGAAAGAGCCAAAGGAGTGCAGGGGTTAAACTGTACATTTAGATAACCTATAAGGGTACTAAAAGCAATCGTCTTCCCCACCCGATTTCCTCCATTAATGCACAAATTTGAGTGTTTTTACTAATTGTGAATTCAATCTATCAGTTCTTCTGTATATATAATCCTAGTTTTATTCATCATAAAACGTCACTATGTTAGATCATCCAAGACACAGTTTACACACATCATTAAGTTTCAAAAATTAGGGCCCTTAACAATTACAAACCCTACTTACTAAATCAAATCAAAACATAAACTAAAAATAGACTTGAATGGCGTAATCGCCAATTCCCTGGGAGCCGGCGATGAGAAATGCCCAAGTCTCTCCTTCGACGACATCATCGGTACCCGTCAGGGCCGTCTTTGAGGGTGGACGAGGTGGTCGACCGCCCAGGGCCTCTAAATTTCGAGGGCCTCCAAATTTTTTTCCAAGTAATGTGATATGTAATATATATGATGATTACATAAGAGATTGACACCTCTTTTATTTTGAACTAAGAGATCTTTGTCAGTAACTATATTTTGACTAAATATATATTTGAACAAATATATAGGTCGACTGAGTGGTCTAAAATTGAAAATTTTTATTGACGTGTTAGAGTTTCACTAAAAGAGTTAATAACTAACAACTGGGATTTGAGAGACTAAGTATCAGATAAATAAAAATGTATTAGAGAAATAAATAAATTATTTGAAAATCGGATCGTTAAGAATCAGTTTTATCGAACCTTTATCTTACTTGACATCAAGTTATAGGGTCTCATTTCCATAACATGACAACTTTGTCCATGACCTCTAAAAGTTCAGAGACCGCCCTAGTACCTGTCACTGGCAAATTAATGAAAATCACAAAATTGGACACCAAAAATGTCTCGCTTGCACTTGCAATCGTAATCGCAATCCACTTTCTTCTAGTTAACGCCATTGTTGTTTGATTTGATTAGATAGGGTTTTTTTTTTATCGAGACTAATTAGGTTTTAAGTGAGTGTGTTCTGTGTTCTGTGTTGTTTTGTGTTTCGAGGGTTTATATATATTTTTCAAAATAAGAGGGAAGTATGTGTGTGTTTGAATGTCTGTGCGTGATGTCCTAAAAGTTGTTGTTTGTCAATATATATTTTCCTTATTTTATTCAATATATCCTTTTAATTCCTTTCTGTTACACGTGTACACCTTAAGTTTTTAGTTTTTATTTTTTTTAAGTTTTTTTTTCATTTATTTCTATTAAATTAAATTAATTTTAATTAGTTTTATATCTCTTTCTTGCAAACCTCAATACATACTTATTATTTTTTAAAATTACTAGACTAATAAAAAATTCGTCAATTTCTTTGTCAATCTGATTGGCAAAGGTAGTTGTAGCTGTTAACTGCAGCTTTTGTTTGTACAAAAGTGTTTGGTAGAGTAGTTGTAGCTGTAACTATAAAGTGTAAAATTATGTAAAATGACATAATTAGAAACTAAATTGATCTTAAGCAGAAATCCTATTATACAAATAACATTGCATTTTTAGTAAACATAGACAAATTTTCATTAATACTATAATATATCAACAATCATTAACACTATAATATATCAACAATCAACAAGTAAATATAACACATATGTTACTAAGTATATTAATTATATCAAAAAGTATATAATCAATGCTCCATAAATTAAATTAAATTTGTTATATGTACATAAAAATAAGACACCCAAACAAACGATATATATAATCGAGTCTAGTTGAATATATTGGTAGATCGGTATCAAATTTTCAAAAGTGCATTTTAGCTACTATTATTATTATGATGTGGGATCAGGAAGGATCCATTGTTTTGGAGAGATTCGAGAGCCTCAAATCCACACCGTCCATTTGTTTGATCAACCGTCATCATTAATAGAGAGTGTGGCGGGGGCTATTTCGTGGTTTATACGAATTTCAAGGTTTGATTTGTAACTTTTTTACATTAAGCCAGGGGTAAATAAGTAATTCGACTTGTTACATATCACAGATATCTAATTCGGTCAGACTGCAAGTTTTCTTTTCAGCTTCATCACAATCAATTACACCATTCTCATCTCTCATTTTTTCTTTCACCTACTTTACACATATCCATGAACTCATCTCTCATTTAACCATTCTCATCTTTCATTTAACGATTCTCATCTAATTTACACACTTTATTTTCACCCTTTACACAGTTAATCATACACATAGTAGCACGGTTTGTAATAGGCATTTTTTTGAAATTTGAAGGATGTCGAAAATGTTAAAGGATTCTCAGGATTCCGTTGATGAAGGTTCGAAAAACGTTGCTCGGAAGAAAAAAGAGAAAGGGATTATATCTCGTAAGTTTTTGTGAAATCGGAATTTCATTTGAAGTAGTCGTCGTTGTTCCGTCGTTTTATAATGTTTTTTTTTTGTTTTTACAGCGTCTCGTCGGAGTAAAAGGACGACGAGGTATCAAGTTCGTGCGACGCAGAGTAAAGATGATATAGCTATAGATATTTGTCAATCGGATGGTGATGATGATAACGAAGTTGAAAGTGTAATGAGAGGTATATTTCTTATTTTTTTCCGATTTTTTATTTGAGATATATGTGTTTTTAAATCATTTTTTTTGTTGTTGAATGAGGTGATAAGTTGTTGTTATTCTAGATTTGGATGATGTTAAGTGTTTTAAAAAACTGCATTTTTAAGTATTTTTTTGCTACTGCATTTTAAGTTATTTTTACTGCATTATAAGTAAAAAGATGTTTTACTACTGCATGTTAGACAAGTGTTGATAGTTGTGGTTTTTGTTTTTGTAACTACATGTTAAGGTATGTTTTTGTTTGTACTGCATTTAGGTTTTTTTTTTTTTTTTTTTAAAAAAAGTGTAGTTGTTGCTGCATTTTAGGTTTTGTTTCTTGTTACTACTGCATTTTAGAATTATTTTTTTAACATTTTAAGTGTGACTGCATTTTAGGAGTGTTTGTTGTTAATACTGCATCATTTTTAAGTCTTTTCTTTGTTTTTGAGTTTTTGTAACTGCATTTTTAAGTGATGTTACTACATTTTTAGTAAAAAGATGTTTTTAGTACTGCATGTTAGGCATGTGTTGATAGTTGTGGTTTTTGTTTTTGTAACTGCATTTTAAGAGAGTTTACTGCATTTTAAGTGAAAAGATGTTTTAAGTGATTTTACCGCATTTTAAGTAAAAAGATATTTTATTACTGCATTTTAAGGTATGTTTTTGTTTGTACTGCATTTTATGTATTTGTTTTAAAGTGTAGTTGTTACTGCATTTTAGGTTTTGTTTCTTGTTACTACTACATTTTAGATTTTTTTAAAAATTTTTTAAGTATGACTGTATTTTAGGAGTGTTTGTTGTTAGTACTGCATCTTTTTTAAGTCTTTTCTTTGTTTTTGAGTTTTTGTAACTGCATTTTAAGTGATTTTACTGCAATTTTAGTAAAAATATGTTTTTAGTACTACATGTTAGGCATGTGTTGATTGTTGTGGTTTTTGTTTTTGTAACTGCATTTTAAGAGAGTTTATTGCATTTTAAGTAAAAAAGATGTTTTAAGTGATTTTACTGCATTTTAAGTAAAAAGATGTTTGTATTACTGCATTTTAAGGTATGTTTTTGTTTGTACTGCATTTTAGGTATTTTTTTAAAGTGTAGTTGTTACTGCATTTTAGGGTTGTTTCTTGTTACTACTGCATTTTATATGTTTTTTTTACATTTTTTAGAGTGACTGCAATTTAGGTATTTTATGTTTTTGAGTTTTTTGTAACTGCATTTTAACTTTGTATTACTGCATTTTAGTTTTAGGTATGTTTTTGTTTGTGCTATATTTTTTGTTAGTACTGCATTTTAGGTGTGTTTTTTGTTATTTTTGTATCTTTTTTAGGTATTATTTTTTGTTTTATTGAGTTAGTAATGCATTTTAGGTGTGTTCCTTTTCTTTTTTTTAACTACTTAATGTATGTGTTTTTTGTTGTGTGCTTGTGCTGGTTTTTTTATTCTGCTTTTTTAAGGATACTCTCTGTTTTATATTTTGTTTTATTTTTTGATATTTTATTTTACTTTTATGTATGTTTTTATAGAATTTTCATGTTTTAGTTCGATATGCAGGTAAAACAATCAAGGGTAATATGCCGAAGAAGTCAACAAAAACGGAGTCACTCAAACTGGAAGTTGAGAAGAAGAAAGTGGGCAAGAAGAGGAAACAATGTGATAATGACGATGCAGAGTTGTTTGGCTTGAGTCTAGATCATCTCCAAGGTGGTTAACTATAATTGTTAAGAGTTTAACTAAGCAGCAGAGGGAATTGATAACAGAGTTCGGTTTCGGATCATTGTTAATGATTGGTTCAACAATTTTAATGGTCCTTTGCTTATTATGGTGGTAAGTATTTTATTTTGACTTAAATATACTTTTTTCTGGTGATACAAATAAATTTTTTTTTAATTGTAGTTGTCTGACATTTTTTTTATTGTTTTTTTTTTGTTTTTTATTTTTTCAAGCTCATATACGTCAAGTCAACATTTTTACAAGTTGAAGAAGTTCCCAGACTTGTTCCTGGCATGCGTAATTGGAATTCTGATAAATTGAAATCTCGTGAAGATGTTGAGTTACTTTGTGGAGGTTTTGGTGTTTATGTCAATATCATGGAAGGATTTGAGGAAGTTGTTCCAAGGAAGAAGATAAAGAGTGCAGAATCGTTTGTCGAAGGTAATGTGTACATCATGTTATTTTTTACTTTTTTTTGTTTTTTAAAATATTATAGTACTAATATTTTATATAACAGTTTTTTTTTTTTTTTTAAATAACAGATTCTAATGGGGAATCTGAAACAGAGTTTGTCTTTACTATTGGAGATTCTAGACTTAAGGTTAGTGTGTATACTTTTTATAATTTTGGTCACTGCATTTTATTTTGAGTCTCTATCATGGGTGCCACCCTACAAACACTACAAGAATAAAGGGATTTAGCGACGGACAAAAGTCGTCGCTAAAGCCCATAAAATCGTCGCTGTAGAGCTTAAGAGAGGACATGTCGTCGTAAAAGCGTCGTCGCTATAAACTCGTCTGTGTTACTCTACTGTGACGACTTTAGGGGCTTTAGCGACGACTTTTGATCAACATTTAAACTTTTAGGGGGCTTAAGAGAGGACTTGTGTCGTCTCAAAAGGGTTTTGTCTTATTAGGTATTTTTTCTTGTAGTGAAATAGGTAAATTCAAAGAGATGTACAACTTTTTGTACATAATTTACGACTCTTGGAACATATTTGCTCTGTGAATCGGAATTACTTTTGCTACTGTTTTAAAATTTTTCATGTAGATAGTGAAATTGGATGTCGATGCAGATTGCAAATTTATGCAAAGATATGGTGTTTTGTGATGTAATAATGCTTGGTCATACCTTTTACTCATAAAATCCTCAGGAATGTACATCTCTTAAGGCATGATGTACACGTCATATTTGCAATTTAGCTTAGGATTTGTTAGCTTTAGAAAAATAAAATTAACTTGTAATGTTAACAAAGCATTTGCAATTTTCATTACTTTGGTAATGTGTAAAGTTTTGATGCATTAAGTACAAGTTATTCTAGTAATACTTGTAATTATGCAGGTGTGTATATCAAGTGAGCAGACTCTACAACCTTGATAAAGAAAGTTGTGAAAGCTGGTAAACATGCTGAAATTTGGCCAAACAAGTCAAACCATAACAAAAGTCAACTGCAGAAAGGTCCACAACACGTTTGCGTTGAATCTCCTGGGGTGCATGAACTTCACTTTGAAAACTCCTGTATTCTTTTTGCCAGCACACCTGTGAAAGTTGACACTGCGTACACATCAGTATGTTCATTTGCCTTTTCTTTTACCTCGTTAGTGTGTGTGTTCCATTTCACATGATTTATCTATTTATTTATCTTGTCTTCTTAGCCTATCTATCTGAAAGGAGAAAAGTATCTACTCCAAGGACAAATAAGCATTGAATTGAGCTCACAAAATGTTGACCAGTTACCTGAAAATCTGTCGATTGACATTTTGAACGAAGAAGGAACTGTTATCGGGGGCAGTACTGCAACATCTGTAGTCACTGGAAATGAGCAGTCAAATACAGCTCTGTATTTTGATTAGATTATTATTATATCATATTAATTGGTTATATACTATTTTGTTTCTAGTTTTTTTTTTTTTTTTTTTTTTTTTTTTGATTGATTTATAAGGTTTTGATTGATGTACTAATCTCCCAATTATGTGTATGTGTTGTGAAAGTGAATCATTCGGGTAAGGTTTTCGTTTCTGTAAAATTGATTAGATTGATTACTTATTTTGATGTCGATTATTATTACATATTAATAATAATAATTGGTTAAATACTATTTTTGTTTTTAGGTTTTTTTGGGTTGGTGATTGATTTATTAGGTTTTGTTTGATGTACTAATCTCCCAATTATGTTTACGTGTTGTAAAAGTCAACTCTTTTATGTTGGATTGCTGCATACTTGATGACGCCTTCCACCCGTTCGATGTAATGTTTGCATTCTTGATTCACAATTTCTATAATTTTTTATGCCGTTTCTATCTCTCTGTTTCATTACATCATTTTTACTATTGTGTTTAGGTCGCTCATCAATTAAGAAAATTAAGATTCTTTTGATCAATCAAAACAACCAATTGTTAACATTCCAACCAAATATGAAGATGGAGGAAATTCCAAAGTGATTAGCGTGGCAATATGTCTACATTTCATGCAGGTGGTTTTCTTCAGTAAGCTCATAGGAAAAGAGCTTTAATGTTTTATACTTTTATATTTAAATTTACTTTCATTAGCTCTTTTTGGCTTTGAGTTTAAGTTTGTATGTTTGCATTCTTTGAGTTTTTAGGAACGGAAACATATATAGATGGTGCTGATTTGGTTTTAGCACTTTTGTAATAAGCATATAAATGAATTTAGGGTTAACATGTTTATATTAGTTTCATATTAATGCTCTTATAAGTTCAGCATTGTCCAAATGTCTATGTTTTGGTTCTTTGCTGAAATCACTTTTACATTGTAAATTCCTTTTCTTTAATGTTTTATATTTAAATTTACTTTCATTAGCTCTTTTTGGCTTTGAGTTTAAGTTTGTATGTTTCAGTTCAATCGTTGCATTTCCATATTATTTCTTTTTTCCATAAATTCCTTTTCATTAGTTGTTGGTCTAAGCGGATTAAGTTTAGATAGCTGAAATGTGCATGGTAACAGGTTTGGATACGACTGTAGAACTGTTTTGGTTCATATGTTCTTCATCAAGTTTGCCTTCTCCTCCACAACCTCAATTATTTTATGACTTCTTTCAACTACTCCAGTGGTAAGTAATTTCTTTCATATTTGATTTTGGTGTATTTTTTATTTTGAGTTTTATAGGTTTTTTATACTTTTTGTGCTTATATATACGACAGGTTACTTCTCTAACCTTTTTCTTATTAGTTTCATCCTTATACTTATCTAATTTAAGTTTCTTTTAACTTTCATCTTTATCTTTATATTAATGAGCCAAAGCTTCTTTCCAGTTTGTTTTTTGCAGTCTGTTCTATTATCGAGTCCAACCTAGGAGAGTCTAAACTTTGTGGCGTTGGTGTAAGTTCGCTTGCCCTCCACTTAGTAGGTATGATGGATGAATTCAACTGAACCCCTGTTAGAGTAGATGGAGTTTCGTTGGTCAATAAGTTCTTTGCAATAATCCTGTAATCTAATGTTTACATGATTTTATCTTATACTCTTTCTCTACTTCTTTTAAGTACTGTAAATGCTACCCTTTGACAACCAACAGAGGCATATTGATTGCAAACACATATGAAGTTGTTTTATTCTTTTCACAACCGAATAATGGCTCTTATTTGATGTGTTATGTGTGATACAGGAGGAAAGATCTCTTATGCAATATGATGACATTCAAGGTAGTAATATTCAACTTTTTTTTATAAAATTATTATGTTCTACATATACACAATTTATATTGATTTCTTATCATGTGTAGACCTACTACTTATGTGTTTGGCTCACCCCAACCTGGATGCCTAATTACCTCCTTACCCATCTTCCTGCTTGCATCATTGCCTCCAATAATTCCTCCTTGCCTAGAGCCTACCTTCTTTGAAACGCCCAATTTTTTTTTATTTTTTTATATATATATATCAATTACATCTTTGACAACATTATTTAATCACTGGGAAACGTATTAGGTCCGTATAATATCTCTAGTATCATTTCATAACTTAAAACAGAAATTCCTAGAACTAAGCTAGTACAGCCTTATTTTAGTCATATACACTAGCTAGAACAAACTTGTTTTAGTCATATGCACCAACTAGAACAAGCTTGTTTTAGTGGTAAAACAGACTCAGGTTTTAGAGCCAATTTCAGACACGCATAACTTTTAGCTCAATAAGAGTTTGACCACCAAATTTTGCAGGCACCTCTACTATACCAAAATGAAACTTTCTCTTTTTACACTTTTTCAAATTACGCGTTTAATCAAAATCTGGACTGAAATCTATTTTTTTGACCATTTCGGCACTTTTTCTTAACATGTCAAAACACAACCCACTTGGTTTATGACTTTCATACTTTACCTACATCTTCTAACATACTTTTGACACTTAAGCTAAAAGCAACAAGTGTCATACTTATAACATGACTTGTTTTGACACTTTGACCCAAAATATGCCCAATTGGACACTTCTGACCCATTTCTCATTTGAAGAACACTTTGACTCTTTCACTTATATCTTTTTATCACATTTGACCATTTCAACATAGTTGACTATAGGTCAACACTTAAATTCAACCAAAACGTACTTTCAACACTTTACTCTATTCCATTTCTTTACCATTTATGACACATACTTTACTACTAATCATTTACCTTCTTTTTCCGCTTTGTCAAAGGCTTACATCATAAATATTTAACTACTTTACATTTTAACTAATTCGTGTCATAAAACTCATTTTGGGCGATTTACACAATGGCTAATCATAACGATAATTTAAAAGAATAAGAAGCTCATCTAACCGTAAAGCAAGCTCCTTATCCACGCTATCTTTTTGCAACCCAAAATCTACTCCTTCTATCCATTTGGTTCATTCGAACCAAGCACCTACAACATAAAATATTGAGCGAGTTAAGCATAAAGCTTAGTGAGTATATGATTATCTAATCAATTTAACTACTAATCAAAAACAATGCATTATTATAATAACAACATATATGATAAGGAAAGCATGGGAGTTTCTTCCCTTTCTTGAATTCACTTTCGCTTACACTTTCACTTGAGCTTTCACTTTCACTTTCACCTGAGTTTCACTTTCATATGCGCACATATCTCACGATTATATTAGCTAGTATCTAACCAGTTAGTCTAATCATGTTCTAGCTAATATCTAATTAGCTAGACTAATCACATTTTAGCTAACAAAGTTAGCTACTAATCACAACATGGCTAACCTTGGTCAACCATTCTAATCATCACATGGCTAACATGAGTTAACCATTCTAATCACATGAATCTTTTCATATCATTAAAGCTAATCATTAACTCTTTACACAATTAGGTGAATCTCTTGCTCGGAAGCAATCCGATTCACTTAATAAGTATCTAATTACTTTCATATAACTCACCTTGATGAATTGAACAACTTGTGGCTAATTGATCAATTGAAGATGTCACATCTTTAACACCTAACACATGAACACACAACACAATTAAGAACAACTAATCATACTTTCACTAATAATCATCTAATATCTCTTTCTTGCTTTAATTAACTTTCTTTTACTTTAACTAAGCTAACTAGTTACACTTTCATAATTCTTATCATACTATAAAATTCTTTCAACTACGAATCATTTGAGTTATTACTAACTCATGAAATCATAATCATACTTTATTAACACTTCTAATTATATTTTCAAACTTATTCCTTGAATTCATAAGGATTTAACAAAACCCATGAATTCCCTCAAAAACACAAATCATATTTCTAATCATCTTTAAACATTCTTACTTTCAAAACTAACAAAGTTCCACAAAATCCAATTACTACATAATACTCAATATAAACAACTACTCATAAATTAAATCAATAACTTAGCCTTTTATCATAAACCCAATTAGGGCTCATCACAATATTCATCATTTCTAACATCATATATACTCCTTTTCATACTACAAGCATCAATTAATATACATACTTCCAATTTCTTAACCAATTAACAAAACCCACTTTTAGGGTTTATGTAAAACTAATCAAAACTACAAATTGAAGATGTTAGATGATAGTACTTACTTCAGGGATGCTTAATACGAAATTTGAAACAAAAACACATAGAATTAGGGTTTCAATTTGATGAATTGGGGTTTTGGCTCTTCCTCCCTCTCCTGTGTATTACGCACGACACACACACAGATACTGTGTGTATTTTCTCCAGATTATTCAAGAAAAAGGATTTAAATAAGCATACTTTCATATTACACCCCTCTACTTTCATGATATGATATAAAAAACCCCTCAAAAGTTAACTACAATTTAACTATTAACTAACTTAAAAGATAACTTTAAAATTTTACAATAATAATATTACTACTTATAATATACACTATAAAATTTGGGGTGTTACATTCTTACCTCCATAAATACATCCTTCTCAACCTCCATTTATGTCCACCTCCGTGATCCTTGCCTTTTTCCCTCCCTGCCTTCATCCCCACCTACTCACTCCCTACCTGCCTTTCTGACTGCTTTCCTGCCTGTCTTCTTCCCTCTCTACCTTCATGTCCACCTCCTTGATTAGTGCCTGCCTTTTTGACCACCTTCCTGGATCCCTTCCCTTTCGGCCTTCATGTCTACCTCCTTGATCTGTGCTTGCCTTTTTGACAGTAATGCCTGACTGATTCCGTGCATCTAATGTGTTCCCTTTTTTTTTGAATAAATAGAATGAAACCAATATATGCCCGTCATCCATCTAAAAAGACAACTTATACTTAACCCTACAAGTTGACATGTTTTTGACAATGTGTTTTAATTATTACACATGAATGAATGGTTACATTTTAACTCGACATGCATTTACACAATTGAAAGATATCTTAGGTGTGGAGGTAACAATTCATTCATCGAGCCAATCATTAAAAAGGCTTATGAGAGTTTAATATTCCCTTTGGTGCAAAAATTAGTATAATTTAATATATATATAATAATTATTAACGATTTCTAATATTATCGTGGCTATGTATGGTTACTGGACCCAATTGAAAGTATTAAAAGTATATGGGGAATTAACATTGAAGGAAAGGGATGGATTATTAGTACAAAAGAGCTACATGTGCATTTTTTTGTAAAAGTTAAATTGATGTATTTTACAGGTGTGAAGACTTGCATGCAAGAGGCAAAGAGAGACAGGTTAGCAAATGCCAAATGGGGGTATAAAATAGGTAGTCAACTGATTTTATATATATATATATATATATATATATATATATATATATATATATATATATATATATATATATATATATATATATATATGAAGATATATATAAAGAAGTTATGAGTAAGGGAATGGTAGCACAAATGATATATATATATATTCAGAGGCAGTATTGTTGTACTTATATGATTACTAAAGAATATTTTCTAATTAATTTGAATATCTCATTGGCTCATTCGCGTCTTTTACGTTTTTTTATTTTGTAATATATATTGTTCATTTTTAATATCATATAATAATAACGTTATCAAAATCTTTATTATTCATTATTTTTTAATTTATAATATTAAATCTATTATTATCGTTATTCAATATATATTGTCCATTTGCTTGATCACAACAATGTATGATTATAACCAAAATATTTACAAATTAGATAACCTATATTTGAAAATTGACATGTCTTATATTTTAACTAAAAAACAGTTTTCATATGTATTTGATAAAATAATTAAAAAAAAAAAACCAAAAAACTTAACAATACCATAATTAAAAAAAAAAAAAACTTAACAATACAAGAATGATGGTGTATATTCATGTTATTACTTGGTGATTTGTTGAGTATATTATATAAAAAGTCTATTTCCTGGCACAGTTTCATTTGACATTAAATTTTGAATTTTATAATTTTAAAAATAAAAAATAATGATTTTTTTATTTGATTAAAATTGGTATTCAATCATTACTACGCCTAATTTTTTAAAAATCTATCTAAAATTTTACAATATCTTCAGCAATAAACTTTTACATTCTTTATCTATAAGAAATAAGTATTTTCTACAATTATACTATATCTTGAACCACCATATTCGTATGCATCTTCCAAACACATATTAGATATTAAATCTTTTTCCATTGTATACATATCTACATGCTATCTTTTAAAAACTTTAGTTTGTATACAACACGACCACCTATTCATCTAATAAATACCTCCTATATGATACCCTCCTCCTTCACCTATTCACGAAAGTAATTCCCTATAGCTAAAATTAAACACACAATCTACTCTTCAATGGCTTCTATCGTTCAAAAAAAAAATAAAAGGATCCCAAACAAGCCCAAGAAGAAAAAAAAAACCAATAGGAAGGCCTAAAAAGATGTTAAAAATATAAAGTTATCTAAAATTAAAAAATAAAATAAAACTTTTCATAAATATAGAAAAAATAGAAATAAAAAAAAATAAAAATCAAGTTAAGTGGAAGAAATGTTAAATTATAGACTATAATAAAGATACGGGTAAATGGCGCAGATCGGCAACGAACTTTCCTTTTTTTGTCGAGTTAGGGTATAAACCAAATTTATTACACAGGTCGGTAACGAACTTTCAAATTATGTTTCGAGTTAGGTAACGAACTTTTCGAGTTACCTAACTCAAACATAATTTGAAAGTTCGTTACCTAACTCGAAACATAATTTGAAAGTTCGTTACCTAACTCGAAACATAATTCGAAAGTTCGTGTCCAATATATGTTTCGAGTTGGGTAACAAACTTTCGAATTATGTTGCGAGTTAGGTAACGAACTTTCAAATTATGTTTCGAGTTAGGTAACGAACTTTCAAATTATGTTTCGAGTTAGGTAAGGAACTTTCAAATTATGTTCGAGTTAGGTAACTCGAAAAGTTCCTTACCTAACTCGAAACATAATTTGAAAGTTCGTTACCTACCTGTATAATAAATTGGGTTCATACCCTAACTCGACAAAAAAGGAAAGTTCATTGCCGATCCGTACAATTAACCTAAAGATACTACAAAACTAAAATCTTTAAAAAATATATATTTGAAAATATAAATAACCGAAAGAATTTAGAATCCCCCGCTGATCTTATCTAGTAATTCTAAAACTTAAAAATCAATTTACAAAAAAACACAAATGAACTCCCAAATAAGCCCTGAAACACAATCTGAGCTGATTCATTGAACAAGTAAAAGATGAACAATGTATACTCATGGTTCCGTCGTTCCAAAAACAAATCTCCATCACTCCTACCAACAACAACAACAACATCAACATCCACCAATCAAATCAACGAGCAACAGCTGTACGGAATCACTGATGAATTAATCGATTTCATCAAATCATTCACTCTCGAAACATTCAAAAACTTCGATCTTCGAGGTACTCCACTTTTCCTAATCTTGTTAAAATTGAAATATGCTATTATGAAATCGATATGGTTATATTATATTAGATGATGAAGAAGTAGGAGTTGATGAATCTGGAATTGTGCAAAAGGATTTGTCTAATTGGCAAGAGAAACATGCTATCCTTATTCTCTCTAAAGTTAAGGTTAGTTTAATTTTTTGTTTTTTTAAATTAGGTTTTAGGGTTTTACTTTTGGTATTATGAATAATTTGTGACTAGTTTTGAGTGTTTCTAGGGAAAATTAGCTTATTTTAGTGCTGATTATTGTCAGTAATTTTGAATTATAGACAACTCTTGATGTATAATCTGCAAATCATATAGCATAAACATGTTGGATTCGATCAATGTAACGTTGCCGCATTGCATAGAGGATTTGCCACATTATATCCCATTATGTTATACTCCAAGATAGTTAATATCAGAGTAAAGTTGAGGCTCCAATTACTAAATTATATATTGTGGATCCTCTGTGCATTTATAACATAATCCTGAACTTCAGTTTCAATACAATCAAGATAATGAATGTTTTTGCTTTTACAGGAACTTTCGCAACTTAGATTTAGATTATGTCCACGCAACTTGAAAGAACAAGAATTTTGGAGAATATATTTCACCCTGGTGAAAAACTATGTTGCAAAGTAAGAACTAATGCTTATTCGTTTTTATGCTTTTCCATCCTATCTGGTTGTTTCTATTCTTCAATAGTAGTTTAACGTAATAACTCCTGTAAGAAAGAACTGAAGGGTCAAGGGACGTATATGTTTTCAATGATTTTCAAAATTTAGACTCTGTTCATTTTAGTCATTTCATAATTCCATCTTAGTTCTCATGCGTTTACATAATCAAAGGATAATCATTATTTCTTCATTTAAATGAGCTAACTTTTGCTTAGGAGTTAGTCATTAGAAGGTCACCCAACTATGCTTGATGTTATTCACATTTACAATATTATATATTGGTTCCATTGATATGGTGTGATATACTTATGTGAAATGTGGATGAGAATATTGCCCAATGCTGTGTGGAGAAATAGAGATGGGCCAAATTGGGTTATATTTCATCTCTAATGGTTCAACGTGGTAACAAAAATTTAAAGAAGAAATGGTCGTATGTTCCCCAAAGGCCCAAAGTGTAAATTTAATGCATGAAACCTCTTAAATTATTTTTTTAAAATTTAGATTGTTAACATTATTTTTTACAATCATATTTGCCCACTAACTATTTGCAGAATTAAATTAAATTTTAAAAAAAAGGCATTCCAGGTCACTCCAACCTGACCAGTACCAAAAAATTTACCCGTTTCGACCCAACTCATCTGACCTGCCCGTTTCGTCACCTCTAACTCTAGGCGTGCAACATGGATTCTCTTTCCATAGATATTTTGAAGTCTATTTGTACCGACGTACTCTTAAAAATATCTTTTTGTTGATGTTTTCTTCATCGTTGTCTCAATGTTATCGCATTTGGAATCATTCTTTTCTCATAGCCTTTTTCTGTTTCCAAAATGTTTACATGATTCTTTCTTGATCATCAGATACGAGTTACACGCCATACGGTTAGAGACACTGAAACAAATTGAAATAGAGAATAAGAAAGATACGAATACAAGTGCATATGAAGTTGAAATGTTAGAAGCGAAGAAGCCACCAAGTTTGGAACCTCCAACGTACCTGGAATAGATGGCGAATCTGACAGTCAAAGTGGAAAGAAAATACGAGGTAATTTTTACTCACTTTGCCATCTTCATGAAGGACCCATGCATTTTGTGTACTTTTTAGAGGTGGCAAAATGGACGGGTCAGAGTGTCAAACAAGTTGGGTAATAAGCCAAAGCGGGTAATTATTTGGTACAGGTCAGAACGGTTCATGTTTTTTTGGGTTGACCAGAAACACTGTTTGTCCGAAGTTGTTATACTGGAGAATTCCATCTATATCGTTACAAAATATCAATATTACATCAATTTCCTTATAAAACTAAAAAATTACTAATATCCTTACAAAACTTCAAAATACTCGTGTATATCCAAATACATTATTTAATAATAGTTAAATTATTTTTATGATTAAACCTCTTAATGATTAATCATAAAGTAAGATGACTTTTGTACCCTTTTTTTCTCATCATACAAACTCATATGCTGACCTTTTCTTCTCCATGGAGTTCGATGAAGACAATGATGACCTTAAGCTACTCATTATATAATAATTTCTTTCACGGATCAAATAATAAATATATTTTTCCACATCTATTAGCAAAATGAGTGTAATGCCACATGTTTCGAGCAATGATACCTATAATGTATGTGTGTGGTGATGTAAATTCTCGATTTGTTATGAAAATTTTAACTTGAAAAGTATAAATAAAATAGTCAAAATGCAAAAAATAATTTGAAAAGTAAAGATTTAGTAATGCATTGTTCGTGATTTTTTTGCTGATGCAACTACTTATTGTGAACTTTCTTTGTTTGAGAGGGAAAAGTGTAGGTCACATCAGTTGTTATTTGATATTTAGTAAGGGTTTTAGTAATTAAAATCATTCAATTACAATCATTATTTGTATATATATATATATATATATATATATATATATATATATATATATATATATATATGAGTATTTTGAAGGTTTATAAGGATATCGAAGTAAATTTGAAGTTTATAATGATATTGAAGTAATATTGATGTTTTGTAAGGACATACATGAAAGTCTCCCATAAACAAGTATAGTTTTTCTAATAACTCCTTTTTGACGTTTTATGCATCAAAAGTATACCCATGGATGACTTTTGACATGTTTCCTTTTAAATTAATTTTTTTGAATTTAGTTGTTTGATCCTTAGAGATTTTCTTTACATGAATCAACCCATTTGTAAGTAAATATATTGTAATTGCCACCTTCAAATGATTACTATTTTAGATACTTTGGAAAGTTATTTCTTCTTGAAAGTATCATGCCATACCCTCATTGACTCGATAAGATCGCAAATGTTTTAGGTATTGGAATTTCATTGACTCAATAGTTGCCACCCTCATTGACCAGATTAAGTAGTCACTGAAATTTCGTTATTCACATATCAGTTTGGTCAATGTATATGTCGTCAAAATACAACATGTGAATAATGTGTTTGTCTTGCTTCATTTTTCTGGTTGACAAATAAAAAGATAAAAAACATTGATTTGAAAAAATAGCACAAGTCTTATTCAGGTACTGTCTATTCAGATTGGGGGAAGAAAGCTTAAAATATACTCCCTCCGTACCAAAATAAATGTCTACAATACTATTTTTATCTGTCCCAAAATAATTGTCCACTTGCAAAAAATAACCACTAAAAATCATTAATCTCCTCATTTTACCCTCATTTATTAGTGTAAATCATTTATTTCTTAAATGATTCAATCAAGTTTGCTTTGAATATAAGGACAATATTTGTGGGGCGGAGGGAGTAATTTAATTAGCAGTTTCTGAGTTCTGAACATCACAAACAAGTAATAGATGTCCGTGACTCACGGCAAACTAATTTATCATCAATCATTTTTCGTTTGGTATCAATTATAATCGTCATAAGGTGGTTATTACATTTCTAACATATAATACATAAAACATACTTTAAAATTTAGTTGTAATTGTTTGACTTCTCAAAAGTCAAAGCGTTTCTTTTTCGTGGTACAGATGGGTGTATTGAAACCCCTCTTCTTTGTATATCTTAAGACTGAGAGAATCCATTCACTTTAAGGTGTGATATGATTCAACATTTCAACCCTTTTACTTGTGTAGAGGTGATCAAATGGGAGGTTGGGCGTGTTGAGTAATGGAATTTTTTTATTTTATTTAAAAAAAATTCGTATGGTTCGAAGAGGGTTGGGTTGAGTTGACCCAGAACCGTTTTGGTCTAGTTTTTCAGTAGATTATTAGCTTGTTAAATATAAATACAGGCGTACAACTACTATAGTGAATTAGTGATACAAGTTTGATCTAACAGTTTGCATAAATCAATATAGAAGATCATGAACAACTTAATAATAAGAATTAATATCTTTAATAAACTTAAAATGTAACAAGAAAATGAAATCTGCAACTGATACTGAACTGACTTTAATAAAGTTGAAGTTGAGGCCTTCTGTTGAAATTTGTGAAGTATGCTTCATGCATGATCCTTTTAACTGATAAAATATCTTTCAATATACTGCTGTACTGTAATCTTTAAGTCTGGCCTAACAAGGTACAACTTTTACTGCACTAGGTACAGGTCATTATAACGTTGTTGTTCTCAAAAAAGCATTGACCTTTTTACTTCTGATTTACATTTTCTGATTTAGGTTCTTCATGATACCAAGAAGACAGTGAAGTTATATTGCAAGTGGGCAGGGGCTCACAAATGGACAACTGTGAAACCAGGAATCTGTAAGTTATTGTGCACTATTTGCAATTTGATTTGAAGGAGCTATTTTGATTCCCAAATATAGGGTTTGACAAGTTGCACTGAAAGCCAAAGACTGCAGTAAGAAAGTTGTGAAATTTTAGTGATTAACTGTTGCCTTTTTACCACTAAATTTTCAAACTTTTTTTTATTGCAGATTATATTCCTTTTCACATGTTTACCCCATCATTACACTGTACAAATTGTTAGATATGTATGGGGTGCTACTGTACATACCATATGGGGTGCTACTATAGAAAGAGTATCCCATATGTAGCTCTTGCAGCCTTGATTTTAAGACCTAAAACTCAAACTGTCATGCAGCTTTGAAATGCTTACTGATAACCAATAATTGAGGCTGAGGAAATAGGGTCAGCTAAGATATCATTAAAGTTTAAGTATATCTAATTTTTATGTATTGTCTTTTGTATTTTTATGCTGTAGTTGTAAATGGACCATCCCAAGAACAAAGGTGAAAGATGGTGTATATGTACAAGGGTGTTTGGACATGTGTTTAAACTATTTGTTACGAGTGTTTTGCCTAAATGATTATAGTAACGATGTTACGATACACAGGTCAAATTAATGCAAGTAATTTGTTAGCTAAGTACTTAAAAGTCTTCGATCTAATAGCTATGACTAAATCATGATGTTGTGGGTTCAAATCATATCAAATACATCGTGATAATTAACTCGCAAGTAAATTCTTTGATAAGTACTTAAAAGTCTTCAATCTATGACATTTCAATATAGAATATTGATATGTTTATAAGATGGGTGATGATATTTTCACCTCAATTTTTGATAGATCCACCAAAAATATGCAGTACAGTGTTGTACTGTACAAACAAATAATGCACATTTTGATGGTGGATTCATCAAATGTAGTGGTGGATTTATCATCTCCCAAGGTGATGATATTATGACACCCAGAAATGAACATATGTTTGCAGTAATCAGTGATAGTAATAGTAGTCTTATGTCAGCATGATATAAATAAATAAATAACTATTAAAATAAATTCATGTAATGTACGAGAGTCCTGGATCATAAAACGTGTACGTGGATATGAATTTAATCTTAAATTCAATGCCACACTGATGAATTGAGTCAGACATAAAAGACCTCTAGCCTTTCAGAGTTTCAGTACATTGGATTCTGATGTTTTCTACAAAAACAAGAAAGTGTTCTCATTCTGTTTTAGGGTAGATGGTGTGAAAATACGGAGTAGTAATACATTATACTTTTGTAGACTTATGTTTTTTTTTAAATGATGTGCAAGATGTAATTCGGTAAACGTGAAAAAGATCTAAAGATGTGATTGGTTTTAATGTGAGAAAATGAAGGTGGATATTAAGAGCGAACGGAGTGGACAAAAGAAATTTGTCATTCAACTTCGAGAACGTCGGGAGTTCGGCGTTTCCAACTCCCGTCTGGCGGTCACCTCGGCATCTAGCCTCAGACGCTGAAAATATACTTATTTTTTTACTCAGAACATTATACAAACTCAATATCCCCCATTGCCGCAATTCTTGGCTTCGGTTCTTCAAGCTAAAGTTTCAATAAATGCCCCAATATTCATGCCAGGATATTAAGAAGATAAATCCAGTAGCCCTACAAGTGTCAACACTCCTTGTGCTTTTAAGAGAGGAAAAATGCATCACAAAATGTATAAGTGATGTGTCAAATGATGAATTAATTACGTCTATTTTTAGTTATATATGTTCAATACTCCTGAGTAATTTCTTTATTAGAATAAAAGATATAAGATGTTATAAATAAATTGTAATATTTTGCTTTTAAATTTGTCTATTTTTGTTTCTGTAATTAAGATTGAAAATAGGGAAAATGTCAAGAAAAGAAAGAAAAAAACACATATTTTTCTCAAATTGTCGATTTAGCAATCATGTAACTTTAATTGTTTGCCAAAATAATTCAAGTTTCCTTCTACGTGTTTGGTAACCATGTAACTTATACTTCAATAAATGTATGACGACCGTCAAAAAGCCTATGTATTTTGATATTATTGTCGATTAGTCACTTTATATCTATTTTGTTGCTAAAATCACTCAATTGTCACAAAATCGCATATTGGTTATTAAAATTATCGATTTGGCCACTATAGAACTTTCTTAATTGATATAGCAATTGAAGCATCTTTTACGTGACTAATTAAATTAGCATGAGAAAAAATAATAACCTTTTCGTGGTTTTAGAATGTGTTTGGTAAAAATAGTTTGTAGCTGAAACTATAAGTTTATAGATGTTGCTTATATTTATAGTTGGACGATGGAGCTTATATTTTTTTGTAAGTGTTTTGCCAAAACTATTTGAAAATGAAGCTTAAACATGTGAATTAATGTAAAAGGACAAACAACTATATGATAAATAGTTCTATAAATGGGTACTTACGTCATTTTTCATTTCATAAGCTTCTAGCTAATTAATAAAAGGCTACTTTAACCGGTGGACTTTAACGCCAAAAACAACGAAATTAGACCATCTTCAATGTATGCGAGAATTTTGTGATCGTTCTTTCTCAAATTTTCTTCATATATTAAAAATCAAAAAGAAAAAACTTGTGGAATGTATGGCCTACACTTGCCCATTAAGGTGATAACACATGAAACATTTACAAAAAAGTTTCAGGTCATAATGGCTTAAAAGTACACAGTTTAGGCTTTTAAAAACCATCACATGTGACTTATTTTTCAGACTCCGGTGTTTTTTTTTACTCTCTTATTGAAGCAAGACAAGAGTGAACCCCACTTCACCAGGTTAAAAACTTAAATCTTGATACAAGTTGCTTTTGGGTATTTTTTTTATGAACATGCATGTATTTTTCTGTTAATAATCTTATTCATTTGGTTCACAAAATTCATTGGAATTCGATAGATTTAAAATTATAATTTTATTTCTTAATTTGTTTGATTAAGTAATTGATAAAGTTAGAATCCATCAAATTCTGTTGGCTAAAGGAATTGAGCTTCATTTTTCTTCTATGGATTCCAATTCCTTCAAAAGAATTATGCGAACCAAATGTATAAATAATTTAAATGTCAAAAGGAATATTAAACATCCTATAGCGTTAAGATTAGGGGAAATATTATGTGCTGCTAACACAAATGAAAATGAGCGCGAATCGTTTCTTGTTCCATCTTTCAATTTAATAATTTTGACTTGTTAAATGTACTTGATCTAAAAAATTTATCTTCAAAACCAGTACATTCTTTCATGATTGCTTTGAAGAAATCTTGAAATGAAATGAAATCCATGGCAATTATTTATTCAATACTTGCAAATCTAGACAAAGATGAAACAAATAACCCTAAAAAAGTTACTACATTCTTTTGTTCTTCCCATTCTTCTACACTAAACAGGTTAGTGTGCAACTCATCATTAGATTACAGTTTACACAACTAATTAAGTTTTTTCTTCCTTTACATTTCACTAGACAACCAGAGGGTATAAGCGAAATTACGCCAACACCCTTTATTCCAAGCTTGTGAATGCCTTGCTTATTGGGATTCTAATCTTACCCATTCATACCGTCCTTCAAGTGGATTTTCATTCCTCATGTCGAAGTTGTACCTGCAGAACATCAGGAAAGAATTTGTATAAGGTTATAATTAAACACGACAATTTCAACCCACTTAATTTTATCGATATAATAATTCGGGTCAATTTTAATGTCTATTGGGTCAAACAAAAATAAAGCTATACCTTTTGAAAAATCACTCGAAATGTATTTAGTAATCAACCATACCTTTTGTAAAACTTCACCCAAAAATTTTTATTTTTATTGATATAATAATTAACTACATCCACAAGATTGATAATGTTTGACATTATTAATAATTTTTATTGATGTAATCATGTTCGACGTACTGATAAGCGAAGATTAATAATGTTTGACAAAAAGTGTTTCACGTCAACCCATCCCGTTTTACCAGGACCTAAATTACCCATTATGACCCAAATCCACCCAGACCCACCATTTTGCCAACTCTAATTAGGACTTAGGTTAGGGTAGTGTACTTGTCAGCAAATCGTCTCTGCTGTTCCTGCTCATGACGGGCAAAGAACTCTTCAATCTCAAGTGCCAAAGGCATGCTTCTTGTGACAGAAATCTGAGTTATTCGATTAGATGTTTCTAGATTTCTAGATCTTGTGCTAGAACTGGGAGTGCTAATGACATTTATGTCCTTTATCATGCTACAAGGAGTGCTTTCTCGAGTGCTCCTGTTGAAAAACATAATATTTTTTAGTATCAACCTATCACAGTGTTAACGGAACAAACACATACAAAGTCACAAAATCAAGGAAAGAAAAAATATATAGATATATATCTTCTTCTTTTTTTTTATTTTCTTACACTATAGATTAAAAGGTGATATCTATGAAAGAAAAGGTTGTCATTATGAGCAAGATGCCAACGGAAGTTAACCATCATCCCATTATTGTTCACCACTGTTTGTGTACTATTTACTAACATAAGGGTAAAATCAAGTTGTGTGGCCCCTCTCTTCATGCATGCTATTCAGAGGTTGTCTTGTCTGGTGTGTGCCTAAACTGATCTTGCAACAGAGTTTTTGACAAGATACAAAAAAAAAAAAAAAAAAAAAATGATTATGGTATTAAGACCATTCCCAACAGATCACTGAAACTGACGGAACAAGTCAACGCCACGTAAGCTTTTTTCAAAACTGACTGAAACTGACGGACTCCTGTCATCAGTGACACAGTCACTTTAATTTTTTGGCCCCACATTTACCTATTTACCTTTATTTTATACACACACAAAATAATAAAAAGCAAAAAAAAAATAAAAAATGATGGACCGTCGGATGTCCAACGGATCCAACCGACAGAACCAAACCGACGGGCCGTGCCACTGGCATCGGCTCCGTCGGTTGGAACCGACGAGAAGTGACGAGCTGCGTTGGGAGAGCTCTTATCTGTTTAAATTAGCATGATTTATCAACGTATTGGTTTATTAAAATTTATAAAACTTAATAAGCCTTAATATAATTGGGCAGATTAGCTTATCAATTTTAGCTTACGCCTTATTGACGTGCATAAGCTCAAGTTGATAAGCTCATAAGCTTAGAAAAACTGAGTTAATCGGCCTTTTCAAATTCGATAAGCCGATAAGCCCAAAAATATCAGATAATCCAAACACTCCATACTTGTTGAAATACTTGGTTCAAAATAACAAGAGTTGAAGAAAGTGGTAAGAAGTTGTTATAAAAAAAAACTGGTAGATTGATAAATGCAGAGCTACCTAACTATCCATAGCTTTAAGTAACTCATTTTGTGATCACAAATCAAAATGCTCGTATTGGATTTGAAGAACAAAGTCATAAGAAGACTGATCATCAAAGTACAAGTAAGATTACTAATCCCTAATTTTGATTGGTAGTAATGATCACTATGAAAAAGCACATCTAACCCACTTAAAACGCCTACAGAAGCTAATCTGCCAAGTGTGAAAATTGATAGTTGTGGGTCTTATTTATAGCAAATTTGACCACCAAATCCAACCCAGATAGAGGGATCACAAGTCATTTTATCTTAAAAAAGACTGAATCTTTCCTGATAGCCTTACAAGAACTATGTACCTATTAAAGAAGCTGGCCTGATATGGAAAGAGAAAACAGTTCATATAATAAATGAGAGACCATGTGGGGCTGCTGATAATATCTGAGTAATACATAAGTGATAATTTTATGCAGTGTAGCATCTCATCACAAATAAACAAACAAAACTAAACAAAGGCCCCATAAAAGAAAGTCGTTTTTGGGTTTTTGCTACTCGTTATTCCACGTTGCCGACAACACGGACATGTTAATTGTTTGATATCACTTAAATTTCCAATTGAATTATCTACATATTTCAAATCTTTGGTCAAATTTACCAAATAATCTCAAGTTTATAATCAAATAAACCATAATGCAGCTATGGATGGTTATATTTTTGTCCTTTTTGAAGTCATGGGGCCTAATAATGTCAAGTCCAGGATTTATTACAGAAAAACAAAGGAAGGATGATACGGAGTAAAACATGTTACATGTCTCTAGCCCACTAAAGTAAACTTCAAAACTTAACTTATTTCTCTTTGTATCTTATCATATCAACTAATTTAGCAATTTCTTGCCAAGATTTTTAACTACATGCTACATAAATTAACTCACAAGTTAACTCAATAAATTGAAATTGAAATGTAAGTATATATCTAACATGAAAGGTCAAGAGGTGCTTAGTTTATAGTTCAAGGAGGAAATAATATCACAAGTTGCAGCCAAAACAAAGCAGTGAAGCCAAAAAAAGTGTTTAATATAAGTAGCAGCACTGCACTCCACCAGCTTAAAGATAAGTGTCCAAAAGTAACTATAAGCAACAACAAATATATTGAACCCCTTACACTTTATTGTCCAAAAGGGTTAATGTGAGTTCCTTTATGAGAAGAAATAAAAAGGATAAAAGAAAAAATAACATAAAAGGAGACACCATAAACCTTTGGTAAGTTTGATGTATAACTAAAAAAACTTATAAAACATGATACAACCATAACTAACAAAACCACCTAAAGCACTTGTGCAGCTTTTATGCAAAAAAGATAATTTGCATGACTTGATAAAGAATCAAAATATACATTCACTAGCATTAGCATGTTTGTCATACATGAAGTAAGTATAGAAAAGTGGTACCCCACTTTATAAGAAAATGGAAAATAAAAGAAGCCCTTTTTCCTCACATGAGAACATCAAAGTACCTCCAAAAAGCATTTTCATCCAATACCCCCAAATTCTTATAAAAAAATTATAGTGAAAAATAGAAATTGACCCATTTCCTCATTTGTCAAGCATTTAAAAAAAATTGTATAAAAAAATAATTTTTACAATTTTTCCCTTAAAAAAAAAAAGCAAATAATACCAAAACATCAAGTAGAATTGTTGAATCAAGATTTAATTTACCTCTATCTTTATATATATTTACTAAAGCATATAAACATTCAAAATTACTAAAAAAACAGAGCATTTGTGTAAAGAAATAATAAAAATTAATTAAATAAAAAATATACCTTTCTCTGCCATCAAAATCAGCATGATTTTCTCCAAAATAATTAGACTCCTCTGCTTCTTCACCTGAATTATTTACAAAATTAGGGTTAGGGTTTTGTCTCCGGTAACATGTTGTTAATTGAACCGGTGGTTTCTCCAGTCTACGGCTGCGTAACTGAAGATAGCACAATTCATGGTGATGCTCCAGTGCCGGTGACGGTGGCGTTACTTTGGTTAAATTCGAAGCATGTTGAAGTTTTTGCAAAGCTAGGGTTTTAGCACGTGTACGGACGCCAAGTGACGTCGGAGAAACGTCGATTACGGCCACCGTGTCTCCGGTTAATTTGGGTTTTCTCATGTATTTGCCCATTTTGAGTAATTGAAGAAATTGTGAGTTTTGTAGCTTGATGATGATTGTGCTCTGTTTTTTAATTGTTGAAAAACAGAGGGTTTTGTAAATTGTTTATTAAAAAATAAGATGGTGAATTTGGAGAGAGAAAGGGGTTTGAAATGGGGGGAAATATTTATTTGTAAATGTGTAAAGTTATAGGGTTAATAGTGTTTGGTGGTAAGCAAATTTTTTATTATTTTAAGTACACAAAATAATTATGGGAGGTGATTTTTATATAATATAAATAAAAGATAGAATATAATTTTATATTAAATGTGTGGTAAAATATTTAACTTTGAAGGCTTGAAGCTATATGTGAGTTTAAATTGCAAGTTATAAAATTTAAAGTTTTTAGTTATACACAATTGTTGCTCAAAAAAGTTATACACTAATACACAATTGTTTGATAAAATTTCTACAACACTACAACTATATTTGAAATGTGTAAAATGATCGGTATAGAAAATAAACTAGGTATACACAAGAAGAGGACCAAATAGTGTTGATGTTGAGGCGAAACAACGACGTTTAAAGTTGTAGCACGAAATATCATGTTTATTCAACGAATGTGATATATACCGCCACGTACTTAGTAAGGATGTCAAAAACGTGTACATATTTTATAATACCGTTGTTTTATTTTGGAGCATATGAAACAAGAATAATCACTTACGTAAGTTATTTTTGTTGAGAAAACAAATTACGAAAAGAAATTGTCATTGTCCTTGATCATCATGATGTTTAATTCCTTTTGGTTTGTTTGATGAAATGAAATGTTGTAATTGAATATTCTTGTATTTGAAATTGATAAAGCGTTTTAAAGGAAAAGTATGCTTCTTTGTGAACATTTGAAGAAATTGTACTACAAAGTTTTGAACTTTTAATGTCACTTTAATGGGTTGAAACACAATTAATTAAAGCGTTAAAGTTATGGATTGGTAACGTACTTTTATTTTTGTTCCAATGTTGATAAGGAACTATATTACCAATATCGAAACACTTTTACAAAGTACATTATCTACATTAGTAATAATATTAGTTCGTAATCTATATTGGAACAAAGTTGAAAGTACATTACCGATTTATGACGTTAACCCCTAATTAAATCGGGGACTAATGATGATGAGTTAAGATTTAAAGTTCGATTTTACAGTATTCATCATAAATGAAGGTTTAAAAACATTTAAACGCGTACAAATCCAACATTTTATCATCTCTATCGTCGAAAACAATCATTGCATAATGTACAAGTAAATATGAAAATTACTACTCTTCAACCTCCTGAAAAATGTACTATGAAAAAGGTTAAATAAATAAATCAGTATCTACAGAGTCTTCAATGCCAAACAATATTAATTTGATAAGAATATATGTATTAATCGATTGGTACAAAAATGTTAGTTATTTAGTTTGAGGTCGTACTTAAGTCATGTTTTTACTTGTTATTTTATATCATATCAAAGATCTTCCTTTTGTATTTTGCAATTATTAAAGGGATTTTTAGGGTTTATTTATTTATCTTGTGATTTAATTTATCATTGTTTTTTTTTTTTGTTGTCTTATGTCACTCACATACTCCCTTTTTCGTATTTTGTAATGTCAAATGAAGATTTGAAAACAAAATAATATCCTTGATCAGGGAGGATGTCTAAAAAAGTTGATGGTTCGATACTTCAAAGAAAATGATTCGTAGATGTTAGAACATTATGTCTGTTAGTTAGTTTAAAGTTTTGAGTCGTGGAGTGTTTTGTACTTGTTTTGTTTTTGTCTAAGGCTAGCATTGTGAAAGTGTCATTAAGTGTGAAGGTTGCAAGTATTTGCGAAACTGACATGTTGACTGGGTTGACTGCGAAACTAGTGAGTTTCGCAGGTCAAGAAGTTTCGCAGATCAGGAGTTGTGTATAAATACAACTCTTAGGTTATTTTGTCATTAACGCTTTGAGCTAATTTTCTCTGTGAAGTCAAAGTGATCTGTTTGTACTTAAATCAATCACAATCTAATATACAGATAGTTTTCATCTCAAATACTTGTTCTAATTACTTGTTCGTTGATATACTATTTCCGCTAGTATATCGAATCCTAATCGAAGTTAGATCCTGTGTAGTGTGTTTTCAGTAGACATATACTTATAGGTCTAAATTTGTGTCAAAAATATGACTGGTATATTTGTGACACCCCTAAATTCGGTCAATGCGGTCAACGCGCGATTAGCGGAAGCATTAGTATGTGCGGGGGTGCTGACGTTAACGTTGAACATCATGCCAGATCAGAGCTTATGATTATTGCTGAACAGTAAATTAAGATGCCATTTATGAAGTTTGTTTGTAACAAAAAGGACTACAACTCGCTAAAGTCGTAGAATAATATTATAAAATACAAGTCTCCGAAAGAAGATTTCATAAATATAATTAATGTAAATCATTTATACAAGAAATCTTAAGTGTCTCAAAATGTGGCATCCTAATTAGTCACGGGTCGCCTAACTCCATATGCGTGCAGTCTTATCAGTGCTGCTAGTTACCTGAAAAACGTAGTAAAACGTCAACAAAATTGTTGAGTGAATTCACAGGTTTTATATTTATAAAGTGGTTTGTTTATCCATATTCGTTTGCGAGTTGTTGACATGAGAGTCAAATAAGTTTCGTACGTAAAGGTTTGTAGGAAAACAAATATCATATCGTACAGTTCGTACAAGGGCCTATAAGTATCCACATATAATCAGTAGCACATAAGCACCAAAGCAATTTAAATAACACATAGGCACCAAAGCAATTATATAACACATAGGCACCAAAGTAATTATGAACAGTTATTGCATGTTATAGCAAAAACGTTAGCTATGTTTTTCACCCCAAGTTTTAAAAGCTGTAAAACAGTAAAAAGAGGGGTTGTGAACTCACCTTTGAGTGCTAGCATTCCTAAATGCGCGTGTGATCCAAATAGTAATCTCCTAGTGTCCTAAATAAACGAGGTTATATAAGTAAGCGGACGTTTAAATAAACTATCCATATGTGTGTTCATCCGGTTTAAATCTTGTCCAAAGTATTCGATTTGTGTTCTTGTTTGAGTTTTGTAAATAAGTACGGCCCGTTGATGACGGAATTGAAATTATATTTCAAAAACATAATTTGGTTTGTTTTCGTAAGAACATTCGTCGTGTATATATATAAAAAGTTCGTCGTGAAACTGTTTTGACATGGCTGCACCGTTTTGGCCATATCTCCCTCATACGAACTCGGATTTAGACGATCCACCTGCCCAAACGACCGCGACTCAGAGGGCTACAAAACTACAAAAGATGGTGGGCTGGATGTATGTGACCCGTCCGGGTAGGGCCTCATACCCGTTCGGGTATAGTTTGATGACCCTTCCGGGTTGTTTATCTCACCCGTTCGGGTGGCCTCACGTACCCGTACGGGTACACTCTTTCAACCAGTCGGGTGTCGCCAGTTTTTGGTCCCTACCCGATCGGGTATGCACTCTCACCCGTTCGGGTATGAGACTTCACCCGTTCGGGTAATTAATCTAACCCGTTCGGGTGTCGTTGTTCTTGTTCAGTACCCTGTTTGAACTCAAAAATTTATCCGTATCATTCTTAATTTTTGGATATGATTTTGAGTTATAACTTTTTACAAATGTTATGGTTAATGTTTTCACAAGTTTCTACCATTTTATTTCGCTAGTAAACATGCTCTAATTTATGTTCTGACTATATTTTTGGCCTCAAAATTATCATCACCAAATTATCATTTTTATAAGTTTTTGTTTTCAATCTATCATATACATCATGTAATCATATAATATAACAACAAATTATGAAGAAATTAAAGTTCAAGAATTTTTACAGTGATGATTATTATGGTGAAGATGATGATCCGAGGTGACGATGATGATGATCTTGGTTTGTTACTGCTTCTCCTTCTGTCCATGTTGCTGCCGATCAGAGAAAACCCAAAGAGAAAAAAAAAGTTTGGTAGCTTCAATAATTTGGTGTGTGTGTTTGAACCGTCAGGGAGAGTGAGTATATACGGGTTATGTTTTCAAACGAGTATGGGCACTAATAGTGCCTGGTCTCTCCATTATTGAAGTTTGGTAGAGGTTTTTAGCCCGTTAATTTCCGGTACGGGTATAATTAGTGCCATATAAAATTTAATCTTTTATATTTTTATTTTGTAGGTGGTCTCCAGATACGTTATTTATAATCAGAATAATGATGTTATCATTATTTTATACTGTTGTACCATTTGTACATTTTTACTGCGCGTATCCAATTGGGCGCCAAATTTCAGTTAAATTATGAATTCATATTTTGAGGTAATGTTCCAAATACTTTCAAATGTCTGGAAAAAAATAGAATTTTGATGATTTGCGATCTCTAGGTACGTTTTACAATTGTTTCTGTTCTTTTGTAATACGTTTTATATAAAACGTATATTTAAATCATTTTATCTATATGTTATAGATATATTAATACTCGTAATTAATAATTGAATTATTAATTATTTTTGTATCACCAAGTTTTGTTATTTACTTCTGTCGGGTTCGTTCCGATACATTTGTACGTAGCTTTAAACAACTACGTATTAAGTAGTACTTTTTGGTTTAAAAGTACTGGGCTTGCTAGGCTTACATCACATCAAAAAGTTTTGTTTAAACTTAACCATGAAATTAGCGTAAAATTCACGAGTTTGCTGTACTTAATTGTACTCAAATTTTGCAGGGTGTCACATTCTCCCCTTGTTAAAGAAATTTCGTCCTCGAAATTTAAGTTATGTAATGAGTTATGTGCATATGCACTTTACCTCATGACTCAGTTGTAGCTAAGTCTTTTGACTGAGAGTAGGCCTACATTGCCTAGATCGAGTTTGAAGGTAGTCATTCCTTGACCGTTTCGTAGCTCACAAGTGTAGTTGAGAGTGGGGTCTATATATTAATATACACATATATAATAGCCTAGTGTGTCGATAGGTGTATCACCCAATGATAGCTGGGTATGTGTCAAGTAGTGTGACATTTAGTCGGGTTTATCTTCCTCCCCTTGTTAGGCTAGTGCCCTGCTGGCAACTAAAAGAAAATAGAGAGAAGGCTTTCTATGTGATGACCTTTCACATCCGAGGGACTAATGTCTGCTCATTAGTTCACAGGTGCATAGTTACCATTGGTATTGGTAGCTTACATCGACGTTGTTAATCATCCATGACTTATGTTGTAGTCCATCATAATAGTTATATCATAGTAGTCGTGTTCCGACCATTTCATAGTTCGAATCATAGTTATATCGTGATTACAAGGTAACCATTTGTAAGATAGTCATTTCTTGGCTAAATAGTTGTCATAGGATGGTTGTTTACAGTGTAGTCCTATCGTGACTAATCGGTTGACAACCTAGTGAGTTGGCTCGTCTGCTGAATGCAGACCCTGAGTTTAACGTTGATCTAGATATGTCATTCCTATGATGCTCTTGATGTTAAATCAAAAGAGGTGGCATCGAGGAAAGAGTAACATGCGTTTAGTGTCAACCAAAATTAACGAGTTAAGTTCTCTAGAGAATGCGAGGTTGTCATCGTGGCGTTCAAAGTTGTCTAAGTTTCCAAAGTTTGCATATGTACCGAATCAAAGTATTCCAAATCCAAACCATAGATGGGATCGTAGTTGTTATCATAGTGGAATTCGTAGTTGTTATCATAGTTGTTCCCATATTTGTTATTATAGTTGTTCTCGTAGTGGGACTCGTAGTTATCCCCATAGTTGTTATTGTTGCGTCAAGAACTTCGTCGAGCAAAATGATTAATTTATCGCCGGAGAGGCACTTTTCCAATTCAGTAATTTGAAAAGTTTCATAATGTTGTTAAGCTCCTGAGATAGGTTTAGTTCGTGAGTCTAGGACCAATTCTTACAAGGATTTTCGAAAGGTCCTAAAAATATTTCGTGGGTTAAGTTTTTCCCAAGTTGTGCGGCCCCCTTCCAGGGCAATACTTTGTATAGAGTTTTTTCACCTACTTGAAATTCAAGTGGGTTTACAGCGGTTATCGGCGAAACTCTTTTGTTAATCTCACGTTGTTTTCAGTTGGTTAAGTACTTGAGATACCTTGTCTGTAATTTCCTAGACAATCTAAGAACCAGATAATTGCCTGTCACCCACTATGTCCTATAGAGTGGTGATCGACATTTTTGTTCATACAGTGCCTTAATGGCGTCATTTGCACACTAGTGTGGTCACTATTGTTGTAGGAGGATTCGGTTAGTGGGAGACGAATATTCCAATTTCCTCTAGAATTAATTACGCAGGCTCCTAACGAGTCCTCAAGCGTTTGTTTTGGCCGTCGGTTTTGTGAATGGTAGGTAGTTCTCGTATCGAGACGAGTACCAACTGTCTGTTGCTATGATTGCCAGGTGCGAGATGTAAATCGCCTATCTCCATTAGAGATAATAGATAGTGAAAAGTGGTATTCGTGCCAACTTATCGGAACATACACTCTCAGTTCGATTCTTCGACAACCAGTCCATACCGACTATAACATCAAAATTTTCCAACTCTACCGGTAGTAAGTCTATTTCGAAGAGATGACCCTCAAACGTTAGGATACATCCCGGTACTATTTCTCCTGATTCGATCAACTTACCATCGGCTAGTTCTATGGCGTGTTTGTCATCTAGTTTACACGAGTCAACTTTTAAAAGTTGAGTCACCGTTTTCCACGACATCTCGGTGACGGTGTTAGGATTCAATCAGTTTCGTTTTGTTGGATTGTCGTCCAAAAGTAAGATTTCATTGGGATGTCACCCAAGATACAGTTTAGTTGAGATGTCTACTCAAATCACAACTTAGGTGGAATGAATATCCCTAATATTGTTTAGTTGGGATGTCCACCCAAATTACAATTTAAGTGGGATGTCCATCCCTAATATAGTTTAGTTGTTGGCTTTGTAGGAAACACAAGTTTATCACTTAAGAGAAACATTTCCTAAAGTAATGGTTTATAGGAAACTCAGGTTATTTAGTAAAATAACATTTCCCAAAATTGTTATCGTAGGAAATACAGGTTAATTCAATCAAGAGTTAACATTTCCCAAATAATAAATAGCAAGAAACACATGCTATTTAAATAAAATAACATTCCCCAAAATAGTTATCATAGGAAACACAGGCTGATCCAACTAAGGATCAACATTTCCAAAGTCTACCGGTCGTTCTCCGGTTTGTAATACTGCTGGTCGTTCTCCAGCAAATCATAGTTCTGGTCGTTCTCCAGTTAATCTACCGGTCGTTCTCCGGTTTGTAACACTGTTGGTCGTTCTCCAGCAAATCATAGTACTGGTCGTTCTCCAGTTAATCTACCTGTCGTTCTCCGGTTTAAAGCCTTACTGGTACGTTCTCCAGTATCTCAAAACATTACCGGTACGTTTTCCGGTTAATTCAAAATAATACCGGTCGTTCTCCGGTTTATAAATGCGTACTGGTATGTTCTCCAGTATCCTATTCAAAGTGTTTGTAGGAATGTTATTCAAAGTTATTGTTTCCATTGGAACGCTATCCAAATATAGTTTTAATTGGAATGTTATCTAATATATAGTTCTTGTTGGAAAGTAAACCAAAATATCGTTCTCGTTGGGATGTTATCCAAAAATATAGTAAAACATTTTTGTAGACAAATTTTATAAAAATTGTCAAAATAAGTTTGTCATTTGTGGGGAGGAGTTTGTTTCACATAATTGGGTCTGGTTACCCTAGTGGTTATTTGAGATTCCATCTCAATTAGTGGATACGACACCTTACTAGGTTTGTTCTTGTAGTACTCAAGGCTCGTTACTCCAATATGTATCACACTTTCATTTGTTCTCTCCATCCATTCGACCGATAAATTGTCAGTCCTAATCGTTAAGTGTTTAATGAGGATTTGTTCGATCCGTTAGAAAGTGAGAGTTTGTTTGCATAGCGGTCAACTATGACCAAGTAGTTGTCAAATATGACTTTACGATCATGTTCGTATAAGATGTGAATTCGTATGTATGTGTTGAATAGAGGTTTTAGTATAGCATAGTAGGGGCACAGCCCGCCGTAGATAGTTTTACGTAGTTACGATAAGTACCACTTCTGCCGTCATAGAGTCATCATCATGTTGATCTCGGCTACATTCTCTGCCACTCGAGCACGCTCCTCTAGCATTTGTACTCAGGCACAAGTAGCATGGGAAATTTTCGTTGTCCAAGTTCCTACGGCCTTCAACATGCTCGAGATGTTTTATATGTGTCTCCATCCATTCTGGAGATACCGCTTTCTAAGAAGTCATTTTTGTGTGCGTCAGGGATTTCCCTGAATAGTGTGTGGGGTACGTCAACCATGGTAGGAACCACTAGTTTTATATATGTTTGCTCGTAAAAGTGGGAGCTATATGAATGAGAAGAGTTCCAGACTTTTATTGTGATATAAGTGCCCTCAAGCATTCTTCTATTGTTCAGGTAGGATTGACTGTCTCAAGTGTGGTTTGTTTCAGGGAATACAAATCAGGTTAACTCTACGTCAGATAATAACGTTCGTATAAGTTTCTTGATGGTGTTGGTTGATGGTTTCTCGTGTATCGAGTTGCCACTATTATCCCAACCATATTTGAGAAGTCACGTGTAGGAACACGCAATTATTCATCTAAACGCATTGCAACATTAGTTGTCATATAGTGAGTTAGGCGTATACAAATGTGTGCATGCATGTTCTAGCCAAGGCTATAGTCTAGGTCTCTAAGGCTTTCAGGTCGCTTAAAGAACTCTAGTTCGCTATAACCAATGGCTCTGAAACCAATCTGTGACACCCCCAAATTCGGTCAACGCGCGATTAGCAGAAGCATTAGTATGTGCGGGGGTGCTGACGTTAACGTTGAACATCATGCCAGATCAGAGCTTATGATTATTGCTGAACAACAAATTAAGATGCCATTTATGAAGTTTGTTTGTAACAAAAAGGACTACAACTCGCTAAAGTCGTAGAATAGTGTTATAAAATACAATCTGTATAAAATACACAGTCTCCGAAAGAAGATTTCATAAATATGATTAATGTAAATCATTTATACAAAGAAATCTTAAGTGTCCCAAAATGTGGCATCCTAATTAGTCGCGGGTCGCCTAACTCCATATGCGTGCAGTCTTATCAGTGCTGCTAGTTACCTGAAAAACATAGTAAAACGTCAACAAAATTGTTGAGTGAATTCACAGGTTTTATATTTGTAAAGTGGTTTGTTTATCCATATTCGTTAGCGAGTTGTTGACATGAGAGTCAAATAAGTTTTGTACGTAAAGGTTTGTAGGAAAACAAATATCCTGTCGTACAGTTCGTACAAGGGCCTATAAGTATCCACATATAATCAGTAGTACATAAGCACCAAAGCAATTTAAATAACACATAGGCACCAAAGCAATTATATAACACATAGGCACCAAAGCAATTATGAACAGTTATTGCATGTTATAGCAAAAACGTTAGCTATGTTTTTCACCCCAATTTTTAAAAGCTGTAAAACAGTAAAAAGAGGGGCTGTGAACTCACCTTTGGGTGCTAGCATTCCTAAATGCGTGTGTGATCCAAATAGTAATCTCCTAGTGTCCTAAATACACGAGGTTATATAAGTAAGCGGACGTTTAAATAAACTATCCATATGTGTGTTCATCCGGTTTAAATCTTGTCCAAAATATTCGATTTGTGTTCTTGTTTAAGTTTTGTAAATAAGTACGGCTCGTTGATGACGGAATTGAAATTATATTTCAAAAAAATAATTTGGTTTGTTTTCGTAAGAACATTCGTCGTGTATATATATAAAAAGTTCGTCGTGAAACTGTTTTGACATGGCTGCACCATTTTGGCCATATCTCCCTCATACGAACACGGATTTAGACGATCCACCTGCCCCAACGACCGCGACTCAGAGGGATACAAAACTACAAAAGATGGTGGGCTGGATGTATGTGACCCGTCCGGGTAGGGCCTCATACCCGTTCGGGTATAGTTTGATGACCCTTCCGGGTTGTTTATCTCACCCGTTCGGGTGGCCTCACGTACCCGTACGGGTACACTTCTTCAACCAGTCGGGTGTCGCCAGTTTTTGGTCCTTACCCGAACGGGTATGCACTCTCACCCGTTCGGGTGTCGTTGTTCTTGTTCAGTACCCTGTTCGAACTCAAAAATTTATCCGTATCATTCTTAATTTTTGGATATGATTTTGAGTTATAACTTTTACAAATGTTATGGTTAATGTTTTCACAAGTTTCTACCCTTTTATTTCGCTAGTAAACATGCTCTAATTTATGTTCTGACTATATTTTTGGCCTCAAAATTATCATCACCAAATTATCATTTTTATAAGTTTTTAATTCACTTTTTGTTTTCAATCTATCATATACATCATGTAATCATATAATATAACAACAAATTATGAAGAAATTAAAGTTCAAGAATTTTTACAGTGATGATTATTATGGTGAAGATGATGATCTGAGGTGACGATGATGATGATCTTGGTTTGTTACTGCTTCTCCTTCTGTCCATGTTGCTGCCGATCAGAGAAAACCCAGAGAGAAAAAAAAAGTTTGGTAGCTTCAATAATTTGGTGTGTGTGTTTTAACCGTGAGGGAGAGTGAGTATATACGGGTTATGTTTTCAAACGAGTATGGGCACTAATAGTGCCTGGTCTCTCCATTATTGAAGTTTGGTAGAGTTTTTTAGCCCGTTAATTTCCGATACGGGTATAATTAGTGCCATATAAAATTTAATCTTTTATATTTTTATTTTGTAGGTGGTCTCCAGATACGTTATTTATAATCAGAATAACGATGTTATCATTATTTTATACTGTTGTACCATTTGTACATTTTTACTGCGCGTATCCAATTGGGCGCCAAATTTCAGTTAAATTATGAATTCATATTTTGAGGTAATGTTCCAAATACTTTCAAATGTCTGGAAAAAAATAGAATTTTGATGATTTGCGATCTCTGGGTACGTTTTACAATTGTTTCTGTTCTTTTGTAATACGTTTTATATAAAACGTATATTTAAATCATTTTATCTATATGTTATAGATATATTAATACTCGTAATTAATAATTGAATTATTAATTATTTTTGTATCACCAAGTTTTGTTATTTACTTCTGTCGGGTTCGTTCCGATACATTTGTACGTAGCTTTAAACAACTACGTATTAAGTAGTACTTTTTGGTTTAAAAGTACTGGGCTTGCTAGGCTTACATCACATCAAAAAGTTTTGTTTAAACTTAACCATGAAATTAGCGTAAAATTCACGAGTTTGCTGTACTTAATTGTACTCAAATTTTGCAGGGTGTCACATTCTCCCATTGTTAAAGAAATTCCGTCCTCGAAATTTAAGTTATGTAATGAGTTATGTGCATATGCACTTTACCTCATGACTCAGTTGTAGCTAAGTCTTTTGACTGAGAGTAGGCCTACATTGCCTAGATCGAGTTTGAAGGTAGTCATTCCTTGACCGTTTCGTAGCTCACAAGTGTAGTTGAGAGTGGGGTCTATATATTAATATACACATATATAATAGCCTAGTGTGTCGATAGGTGTATCACCCAATGATAGCTGGGTATGTGTCAAGTAGTGTGACATTTAGTCGGGTTTATCTTCCTCCCCTTGTTAGGCTAGTGCCCTGCTGGCAACTAAAAGAAAATAGAGAGAAGGCTTTCTATGTGATGACCTTTCACATCCGAGGGACTAATGTCTGCTCATTAGTTCACAGGTGCATAGTTACCATTGGTATTGGTAGCTTACATCGACGTTGTTAATCATCCATGACTTATGTTGTAGTCCATCATAATAGTTATATCATAGTAGTCGTGTTCCGACCATTTCATAGTTCGAATCATAGTTATATCGTGATTACAAGGTAACCATTTGTAAGATAGTCATTTCTTGGCTAAATAGTTGTCATAGGATGGTTGTTTACAGTGTAGTCCTATCGTGACTAATCGGTTGACAACCTAGTGAGTTGGCTCGTCTGCTGAATGCAGACCCTGAGTTTAACGTTGATCTAGATATGTCATTCCTATGATGCTCTTGATGTTAAATCAAAAGAGGTGGCATCGAGGAAAGAGTAACATGCGTTTAGTGTCAACCAAAATTAACGAGTTAAGTTCTCTAGAGAATGCGAGGTTGTCATCGTGGCGTTCAAAGTTGTCTAAGTTTCCAAAGTTTGCATATGTACCGAATCAAAGTATTCCAAATCTAAACCATAGATGGGATCGTAGTTGTTATCATAGTGGAATTCGTAGTTGTTATCATAGTTGTTCCCATATTTGTTATTATAGTTGTTCTCGTAGTGGGACTCGTAGTTATCCCCATAGTTGTTATTGTTGCGTCAAGAACTTCGTCGAGCAAAATGATTAATTTATCGCCGGAGAGGCACTTTTCCAATTCAGTAATTTGAAAAGTTTCATAATGTTGTTAAGCTCCTGAGATAGGTTTAGTTCGTGAGTCTAGGACCAATTCTTACAAGGATTTTCGAAAGGTCCTAAAAATATTTCGTGGGTTAAGTTTTTCCCAAGTTGTGCGGCCCCCTTCCAGGGCAATACTTTGTATAGAGTTTTTTCACCTACTTGAAATTCAAGTGGGTTTACAGCGGTTATCGGCGAAACTCTTTTGTTAATCTCACGTTGTTTTCAGTTGGTTAAGTACTTGAGATACCTTGTCTGTAATTTCCTAGACAATCTAAGAACCAGATAATTGCCTGTCACCCACTATGTCCTATAGAGTGGTGATCGGCATTTTTGTTCATACAGTGCCTTAATGGCGTCATTTGCACACTAGTGTGGTCACTATTGTTGTAGGAGGATTCGGTTAGTGGGAGACGAATATTCAGTTAATCTACCGGTCGTTCTCCAGCAAATCATAGTTCTGGTCGTTCTCCAGCAAATCATAGTTCTGGTCGTTCTCCAGCAAATCATAGTTCTGGTCGTTCTCCAGTTAATCTACCGGTCGTTCTCCGGTTTGTAACACTGCTGGTCGTTCTCCAGCAAATCATAGTACTGGTCGTTCTCTAGTTAATCTACCGTTCGTTCTCCGGTTTAAAGCCTTACTGGTACGTTCTCCGGTATCTCAAAACATTACCGGTACGTTTTCCGGTTAATTCAAAATAATTCCGGTCGTTCTCCGGTTTATAAATGCGTACAGGTATGTTCTCCAGTATCCTATTCAAAGTGTTTGTAGGAATGTTATTCAAAGTTATTGTTTCCATTGGAACGCTATCCAAATATAGTTTTCATTGGAATGTTATCCAATATATAGTTCTTGTTGGAAAGTAATCCAAAATATCGTTCTCGTTGGAATGTTATCCAAAAATATTGAAACACCCCGAAATTTAGAACATTTTTTTTTCCGTAAAGTCCTACGTTTTAATATGACATTTTAGACTTGTTGTATCATTCCCTAGATCAAATAAGGATTTAAATAAGAAAATGTTGAATTTATAAGAGATTCCCCATGAATGACTCTCATTCCCCAGGAATGAAGCATGCTGTTAGTAATTTGAGTCGGATTTCCCAGGAATGACTCCCATTCCCCGGGAATCAAGCCTGCTGTCCATTTTACCATCTTCCGAAATTCAATCGTGCATATCTTGAAAATGACAAGTCCAATGACCATGAAAATTTACAGCCACGTGTATAATGACAATACAAAAGTTCCCCAATTTTCACTTTTCGCAAATTCATGTTTTATCATGATTTGGACCGTTGACCCCAAAATGACCACTTTTACTCGTTTTCGTTGACATACTAAGTTCTAAACCATGTGCATTCAGGTTCTAGTATTTTTACCACTCATTCAATACTACATTTAGAACCTAAGGCCACTTTAACATTCGTCATACCATATTCACAACTCATTTTAACCTCTAGACCTATTAGTGACCCATTTGGGCACTTTAACGACCCGTTTGGGTCTTAACCCATATAACCACCATTCCAACACCCAATTCGCTTTCCTTTGACTATTCTAAGTCAAACTAAGCTGATGTTTCTATCAAAACTCATTAAGACTATAAAATCTCAATTGTTCCATGGAAACTATTATAATTATAATATTTACATCATAATTCTTTAAATTCAAGATTTACACATTCAAAACTATCAACACGCATAACATGCTCATTGACTATACTATCCGTTGACTTTCAACATGTTATCTATGACTTTGACCAAAAGGTTTACATTTACAACACCAAGTGTCAAAACCTTGTTTTCTTCAAAAAAGGGGTATAACAACATATCATGAGCATGATTAAGAGAAGTAACTTGTTACCGACAAAGCAACAAGTTCCACCATTAGCATCCCTCGGGTCTCTTGCCCGAATCTCGTTGGGTCCCACTTGGCTCACCTAAAAACACATAAACATAATCGAGTAAGCATATAGCTTAGTAAGCAATGGGCTATCAATGATAATCAATATCAAATCACAACATACGTATATTAAGGATCCATAATATCATATGTTAATTCCCGCAAGAATTAACATCCTCGGGCCTACACCCCGGTAAATAATCATAACTTATCAAGTAAGTGTCATATCCATTACCGGTCCTTCCAAATAATTGGAATATGCACTACTTGACATAAGATAGCATCGTCCATTAACTTACCTCGCGATAGCCCACACAAATAATCACTTGTAATAACACCTTGAGCACGTTTATCACCTAATCATATCATCATGTAACCAAGTATCAATTACACAATCACTTTCAATTCACTAATTGTATTAAGTTGTACAAGTGTTTAAGTTTCACAACACTTATAATTCTACAAATTGTCCCATACACTTTTATATAGGTGATTACTTATAAATGGGTATTCATCATAAATTCTCATCAATTTCATCCACTAACATCAAGGATATCACTCCTTAATGTATAATCACACACAATACATATCAATTACCCATTTATACCAATCATCACCTACATAATCATAATCAAAATTATTCAATTCCACATAAACACATGATTATAGGTGTTTTAACCAAACTAATATCATTTACATATAGAATATAACTTAATTAAGTGTACGAAACCTTAATTAAATTATTAAACCATTGATTTATCAAATTCAAGAATCTAGGGTTTATGCAATTAAACTAAATCATCAAATTAAACACAAAGGAAGGTTAGTAATACCTTTAGAATGAAGAATTTGTAGTTAGAATCCCTAATCACTCAAAGCCTTAGCTTCAATTTAGTGAATTCCTTGTTTTTCTTGCTCTAATCGTTTCACACACACATGTACCGTACGTATCTTTTATTTTCTGTATTAGGAATTGAAATAGAAGCTTACAGAACTGAGTTTTAATACTGCATAATTCATTTTAACCCCTTTACTTTTCACACTTGTCATATTTAGTCCCTCCACTAACTTATTCATTAAATGGCAAGTCCTAAGGACATAATTTGTCTTTCATAGTTAGTCTTTCTAACAAAACGGTTAAAATGATATAATTTAGGTTTTGAACTTACAAAATTTGGGGCGTTACAACTCTCCCCCACTTATTCAGGATTGTGTCCTCACAATCCATTCTTGGTATATAGCTGGATAATATCGAACCATTTCTTCCTCAGGTTCCCATATGAATTCTGAACCCTTGCGATGTTTCCATTGGACTTTGAACAACTTTATCTCTTTATTCCTCAGCTTCTTTATCTTCTCATCAAGAATCATTACAGGTTGCTCGACATAATTTAATTGATCATTAATTTCAATTTCATCCAATGGTATATAAGCGGCTTCATCAACCAAACACTTTCTTAGATAGGACACATGAAAGGTACTATGAATTCCAGCTAGTTCATTTGGCAGCTCAAGGCGATAAGCTACCTTTCCAACTTTTTCCAGAATTTTAAAGGGACCAATGAATCGAGGACTCAACTTTCCTCGTTTTTTGAATCGTATGATACCCTTCCATGGAGATACTTTCAACATAACAAAATTTCCAACTTGGAATTCAATTGGACGTCTTCGGTTGTCAGCATAAGACTTTTGTCGATCCTGGGTGATTTTCAAACGTTCTCTGACTTGATCAATTTTCTCTGTAGTTTTCTGGACAATGTCAGTACTGCCCAGTTCTCTCTGCCCAATTTCACCCCAACAGATTGGAGTTCTACACTTTCTACCATATAACATTTGATAAGGTGGCATTCCAATACTCGCATGATAGCTATTATTATAAGAAAACTCAACTAACGGTAAGTGAGTATCCCAGCTACCACCGAAGTCAATGGCACATGCCCTCAACATGTCTTCTAAGGTTTGAATGGTTCTTTCACTCTGCCCATCAGTTTGAGGATGGTATGCAGTACTCAAATGAACACGAGTACCCAGATCTTCTTGAAATTTGTTCCAGAATCTAGAAGGGAATCGGCTATCTCGATCAGAAATAATAGAGATAGGCATACCATGTCGTGCCACAACTTCTTTAACATATAAATAAGCAAGTGCCTCAGAAGTATAAGTTTCCTTAATCGGCAAGAATAGAGCACTTTTTGTCAACCGATCAACAATCACCCAAATAGTGTCATGATGACGTTGAGTTTTGGGTAATTTAGTGATAAGGTCCATGGTAAGGTGCTCCCATTTCCAAACAGGTATGTCCAATGGTTGCATTTTACCAAACGGCTTTTGATGTTCTGCTTTAACCTGCAAACACATTAGACATTGTTCGACATATTTCACAATTTCACCCTTCATCCCAGGCCACCAATAATCAACTTTCAAATCATGGTACATTTTGGTTGCACCAGGATGAATGGAATATCTAGATTTATGAGCTTCATCAAGTAATAATTTCTTTAACTCCGGAGAATTCGGAATCCAGATTCTTCCATAACGGGTTTTAATCCCACGTGAATCATCAACAATGTTTGGAATTTGACCCTTAATGCGTTCGGCTCTCCAAAATCCTTTTTGCCATGCATTTTGTTGAACTTCTTTAATTTGATCAAGTAATTTAGGAATAATAGTAATACGAAGAGATTTGATAATCAAAGCATGATGCATAGCTTTTCGGCTGAGAGCATCAGCTACAACATTAGCCTTTCCTGGATGATAAAGAATTTCACAGTCATAATCCTTTACCAAGTCAAGCCAACGTCTTTGTCTCATGTTTAAATCACGCTGATCAAAGAAATATTTGAGGCTTTTGTGATCAGTGTATATGGTACACTTTACACCATAAAGATAATGCCTCTAGATTTTTAAAGCAAAAACAACCGCTGCCAGTTCCAAATCATGAGTTGGATACCCTTTCTCGTGTTCCTTCAACTGTCGAGAAGCATAAGCAATCACTTTACCTCTCTGCATCAGAACACAGCCTAACCCAATACGTGAAGCATCACAATAAACTACCACGTCCTCAGTACCATCAGGAAGTACTAGGACTGGTGCTTGACTAAGCTTAAATTTCAAAGTACGAAAAGCTTGCTCAGCTGTATCATTCCATTCATATTTAATATTTTTACGGGTGAGCTTTGTGAGAGGAGTAACAATCTTGGAGAAATCCTGGATAAACCGTCGGTAATAACCAGCTAAACCCAGAAAACTCCTAACTTCTGTTGCATTGGTTGGAGGTTCCCATTTCATCACCACCTCAACCTTTGCAGGGTCAACCATAATACCTTGGTTATTTACAAATGACCCAGAAATTGTACCTCACGAAGCCAAAATTCACATTTGGAGAACTTGGCATAAAGTTTCTCATTTCTCAAGGTTTGTAATACCTGCCTTAAATTAACATTATGATCGTCAGCAGATTTGGAATATATAAGAATATCATCTATAAATACAATTACAAACTTATCGAGCATAGGTCGACACACTCTATTCATGAGATCCATAAAAGCGGCAGGAGCATTTGTCAGACCAAAAGGCATAACCACGAATTCATAATGGCCATACCTTGTCCTGAAAGCTGTTTTAGACACATCTTCTTCTCAAACTTTCAATTGATGATAACCAGAACGTAAGTCAATCTTTGAGAAGAAACTAGCACCTTGTAACTGATCGAACAAGTCATCAATCCTAGGCAGGGGATACCTATTCTTGATGGTAACCTTGTTCAATTCCCTATAATCGATGCACATTCTCATGGTGCCATCTTTCTTTTTAACAAAGAGTATCGGCGCTCCCCATGGTGAACTACTCGGACGAATAAAACCTTTGTCAAGTAATTCTTGCAATTGTTTCATCAATTCTTGCATTTCAGAGGGGGCGAGCCTATAAGGTGTTTTAGCAATTGGTGTAGCTCCGGGTACTAATTCAATACGGAATTCGACTTGTCTATCGGGTGGAATGCCCGGTAGCTCGTCGGGAAAAACATCGGGGAACTCATTAACAATAGGAATTTCAGATAATTTGGGAGTTTGCTTTTGAGTAACAATCACATGTGCCAAAAAGGCCTGGCAACCATGTGATAAATGGCATTTAGCACGAACAAAGGAACAAATTGGAATTGAAAGTTTTCTCTTTTCGCCATAAATATCTATCACTCCCTCACTTGGTGAAGTAATACGAATAATCTTTTTCTCACACTGGATTATAGCATTATGTTTGCCTAACCAATCCATACCCACAACTACATCGAACTCACCCATTTGCATTGGAATTAAATTTATGAGAAAGGTTTCATTGTTAATCACTAATTGACACTCTCTATACACATTAGTCACAAAGATAATTCTATCATCAGCAACCTCCACATCAAGTGGAGCATCTAACTCAGTAAGAGGAATTGAGAAATATCGACAAAACTTTTCAGATACAAATGATCGTGAGGCTCCCGAATCAAACAGTATGTATGCAGGTTTAAGATTTACAAAGAAGGTACCTGTTAACACATCGGGGGCTCCTTGTGCTTCTTCTGCAGTAATTTGAAAGGAAAGGTGTCTAGACTTTGGTGGTTCCACCGTCTTCCTCTCAGTCTTCTTGCGAGGAGCAGAAGAAGTAGGTTGAGATTTCAAATCAGGACAATCAGGGCGCATATGTCTTGGTTTCAGTCAATGATGACAAACTTTGATTGGATTGGGACAATCTTTGCTAAAATGTCCCGGCCTTCCACAAGAAAAACAATTTAGAGTCCCGGCTTTACACTCCCCACGATGCCTTTTATGGCATATCTTGCATTCTGGGAGTTCAGTTCGATCATCCTTTCTAAAACTCCCACCAGATCTAAACTTCTTAGATGAAGTAGAAGTGGGTTCAGCTTTTCTTTTTGTAGAACTTTTCTCCTCCTTCTTTAACTCTAGCTCATGAAATCGAGCTTTGTCTACCATTTCATAAAAAGTACTACATTCTTTGGATTGACAAACTGTCGAATTTCTTTCTTCAGGATTGTATGAAAATGATCCATAAGTAATTTAAGATTTGCCATGTATTATGGACAAAATTGGGCTCGATCCAGAAAATTTCCTACCAGCTCGTTTATCGACTCAGTCTTTTGTTCCATAGAAAGGAACTCACGACGAATTCTATTTAAATCAGCATCCTGCGAATAAGTTTCAACAAACATCTTTTTGAATTCTTCCCATGTCATCACTGTAATAGCTTCCTCTCCTAAAGTACGACATTGAACTTCCCACCAGAATTTAGCACGGGATTTAAGAAGATTAGAAGCATATCTCACTTTCAATCGGTTAGGGACTTCTGCTGTGGCAAATGCCCCTTCAACCTCAGATAACCACCTTTGACATTTAATTGGATCCATCTCACCTTGAAAATCTGGCGGGTTACAAACAGAAAAGTCTTTATAACTGATCTTACGATCTTCATCACGATCTTGAATCACCCTGCGAACAACAGGTGTTGGTGGTCTTTCCTCATTTCTTTCACCACCAGGAGGTGGTCTTTCAAGATCAATTTCATTTTCATTATCTCGCCTTTGAAATTCATCAGCAACAGTCTCACGTATGGTTTTAAAAATACGGCCCAATAAGAGGGGAAGGGACGCCTCTTGAGCCTTTGCTACTTCAGCTGAAATTAGAGTTTTTAAGGCGGTTAAAGATAACCTATCATCGTCTGCTGGAGGTCTTTGTCTAGCATCTTCACCTCCAGTTCTTACATTCTGGGCTTGGTCTCGTGGACGCGGCCCAAGTGTCAATTCTATTTCTTCTTGATCATTCATCTTATTACTGAAAGTAGACACAATATATTTAATACAAACATATTCATCAATAAAATGTCTACTTTGTAATTTAACTGCACCTAGTCACATAGCAGTCAACAATTATTACCAAGATAATTGCATGTCACCCACTATGTCCTATAGAGTGGTGATCGGCATTTTTGTTCATACAGTGCCTTAATGGCGTCATTTGCACACTAGTGTGGTCACTATTGTTGTAGGAGGATTCGGTTAGTGGGAGACGAATATTCCAATTTCCTCTAGAATTAATTACGCAGGCTCCTAACGAGTCCTCAAGCGTTTGTTTTGGCCGTCGGTTTTGTGAATGGTAGGTAGTTCTCGTATCGAGATGAGTACCAACTGTCTGTTGCTATGATTGCCAGGTGCGAGATGTAAATCGCCTATCTCCATTAGAGATAATAGATAGTGAATAGGGGTATTCGTGCCAACTTATCGGAACATACACTCTCAGTTCGATTCTTCAACAACCAGTCCATACCTACTATAGCATCAAAATTTTCCAACTCTACCGGTAGTAAGTCTATTTCGAAGAGATGACCCTCAAACGTTAGGATACATCCCGGTACTATTTCTCCTGATTCGATCAACTTACCATCGGCTAGTTCTATGGCGTGTTTGTCATCTAGTTTACACGAGTCAACTTTTAAAAGTTAAGTCACCGTTTTCCACGACATCTCGGTGACGGTGTTAGGATTCAATCAGTTTCGTTTTGTTGGATTGTCGTCCAAAAGTAAGATTTCGTTGGGATGTCACCCAAGATACAGTTTAGTTGAGATGTCTACTCAAATCACAACTTAGGTGGAATGTTTATCCCTAATATTGTTTAGTTGGGATGTCTGCCCAAACTACAATTTAAGTGGGATGTCCATCCCTAATATAGTTTAGTTGTTGGCTTTGTAGGAAACACAAGTTTATCACTTAAGAGAAACATTTCCTAAAGTAATGGTGTTGATACATGATTGTGTGTCTGTCAGTTGGTCTATTGAGTTGTAAGTGTCGTTAGTTAGTTTTATTAGAAAAGTCATTTTCTGTATTTGCGACACTTAAGTTTAGCATTAGGCGACACTTGCCCTAGTGACGCATAGCGACACTTAGGTAAGTGACGCATGAGGGCGGCGACATGCGACACTTCCCAAGTGACGCATGTCTGCCGATTTGTTTTAGTATAAATTGAAACCTATGGGTTTTCGGCTAGGGTTGACGAAACCCTAGCACCATTTGTCGACTAAGCACTTCTGTAAACAGTTTCAATACGATTTACAAGCTAATATACTCGTTTACTTTGATTAATCATTGTTTCGGTTTGAGTTTATTACTTGTTTGTGTAATTGATTGATTCCGCCAATCTATTACTTTCGATCAACACTTAGATCCACATCCAGGGGGCACTTTCAACTGGTATCAGAGCCTCGGAGTTGATTTGATCGACGTGTGTACGTGTATTGAAGTGTTTTCGGTTCGATTTTGTGAAGATCAAAGATATTCTAGCAAGTTTAGGATCGATTTGGTGCTATTACTGTGTTTTGAGTAAAGATTTACAGGTTTCATACGTTTGGGACTCAAGAATTTTCGTTAGGTTTACGAAATTTCGAATTTTAGGGTTTTTGGGTGTTCACAGCCGTTTCTGCGTCACTCAGAGCGTCACTTCGACACTTTGTGCGGCACTTCGAGCGACACTTCTGTAAGGAACAATTAGGGTTTTTACGACACTCAAGTGCGTCACTTGGTAACGTCACTTGAGTATTATACGTCACTTACGTTAGTGACACCTACTGTTCATTCCGACACTTAACAGCGTCATTTGATACGACACTTGTGTATCATCCGTCACTTACTACGAGTGACGCGTTACTTCTGTCAGTCACTTAAAGCGTCACTTACCTTAGTGACGCCTGTTATTGCTAAGCGACACTCAAGTCCGTCACTTGAGTACGTCACTTACGTGTTTATAAGACACTCATCTCTAGTGTCGTTCTGTTTGTTTATCCGTCACTCGATAGCGTCACTTATCAAGTGCCGCTACTCTTTGCGACACTAAGGTGCGTCACTTACCAAGTGACGCCTTTTGTTACTAATCAGCTTCCAAGTTCTTTTTTAGTTGATTTTACAGGTACGCTTCTATGTCTGATAAGGAAGATATTAGAGGAATCAGAGAGATGCTCAGACAGAGCAATGATATTGGCTCCAGTAATAAACCTCCATTCTTTGGACCAGATTTGGATTATGTGTATTGGAGAGATAGATATGAACAGTATATAGATTTCCACTGTCCTGAACTGTGGGGACCTTTAAAAGAACGATATGTTGCTCCAGTGGCTGAAGGAAATTATCGTGGTGTTCCTCCAGCTAAAACATATAATGCTATGTCACCTCAAGAGAAAAAGGAGTATGAAACAGAAAGAAAGGCTCATTCTTCTATCTGTATGTGTTTGCCTAAGGATGTTATGAGACTCTTTAAATCTCATGACACAACTTATGATCTGTGGAAGGCAATTGAGACAAGATGCGGAGGAAATGAAAAGTACAAGGAGGCTAAGCTAGAATTAATCAAAAAGCAGTATGATTTATTTGACATGATTCCAAATGAGCTGACTTCCAGTCTATTCACTAGATACTCACATCTGGTTAGTGAGTTGAATGAAGGAGGATACAATCTCCCTGCACTTGAGGTAAACAAGAAGTTGCTGGACGTGTTGCCAAGTGCTTGGGATGTGAAAGTCCAATTTTTAAAAGAAAATCCAGAATTACAGAGGATGACTTTGGATCAATTGATAGGTATTCTACAAGCTCATGCGATGGAATTGAAGAAGAAAGAATGTAAGTCAGGTGGATCTGTACAGAATGCCACAACTGGTGGAGTTGGACTAGTCAATTCTGGCAAGAGTTACGGTGGAGTAGCATTTATAACGGATACTAATTCATCTTCTGCTTCTTCTGGAGTTCATCATACAGCTTATCTTTCTGGAACATCTCAAGGAAATCAACAACAGGCTTCAGTTTCACCAGCAATACAAGAGCAAGCTGCAATTTATACAGCTTTTCTGAGCTCTTACAAAGATTTGGTTACTCAACCAAATACAACTTTGGAACTGATCAAGGAGGATTACGGACAATTGGATGAAGATGATCTAGAACAGATGGACTTGAATTGGAACATTGCTATGATAACAAGAAGGGTTCAAAAATTCTTGCAACGAACTGGACGCAAGAGTTTAGAAGGCAATGGGAAGTCAGGATTTGGTTTTGATAAAAGCAAGGTCCGTTGTTATAACTGCCAGAATTTGGGTCATTTCGCTAGGGAATGCGAGAAACCCAAGATGCCACCGTCGGGCCTTACTAAACCTGATCCTCCAAAAACGAAAGAAGAGGGCAAGACGTTAGTTGTGGACAATGCTTTGGTGGTTTTTGAGCCAACTACTCATGACTGGAATGCGGAGGCTACAAAGTTTCAACAGTGTCTCATGGCTCATATTACACCTGAGGTACAAAATGAATCACCTGAACCTTTAAACTGTATCTCATGCATTAATCTAACTGAATCTCTAGAGGCTTTTCAAAAGGATAACCAAGAGTTGCGAGATAAAGTTGCAAAACTTAATGAGTCAAATAAGTTTTTGAAAGAAAATGAAAAACTCTATGAAAAACATATTGAAGCTCATAAGTTAGATACTCAAACTTATAAAGCTAAAGTTTTTAGTCAACAGGATGCAATTAAAAGTTATCTTACTGAAATTGAACTGTTAAACAAAGAGCTTTCAGACTTAAAAAGTGAGTATGGTAATTATCAAGATAAAGTCTTAGGGTCAACTTCTGCGACAATGATCTTTAATGAAATTATTAGCAATCATAAGCAGGATAGGAAAAGTAAGGGAGGAAAAGGAATAGGTTTTGTTGAAATAGCACCTCCTACTACTTATACTCCTTTACCTGTTAAGGAAGGCCTTGATGAAATTCCAGTTGATTATGCTAAGTTGTTGGGTATCAAGGGTAAAGTGGCTAAATCTAACAAACAGGAGAAGGAGAAAACCACGAGGCCAGAGTATCCCACTCCTAAGTTTGTTAAGCCACTGAATGAATCTCCTGTTAGTGCTGAGGAGATTGTTGAGCAAAAGGATGTATCTCCAGTTTGTTTTGAGGAGATCGTTGAGATTGAGGATATTACGGATCAGGAGTATCCTGAAGTTAAGAGAGTTGAAGTTAAACCTGAAAAGGAAATTTCAAAAGTTGAACCTGAAATTAAGGTTCAAACAAATAAGGGTAAAGCCAAGGTTTTAAACTCAAAACAACAAACTTTACAGTCACCTGTAAAGATTTTGCAACGAAAATTAGTAAATGAAAAAGTTTTGTCTGATAAACCTTCAACTTCGACCTCTCAACCAAAGCAAACATTTTCTAAGACATGTACTCAATGTTCATGTTCTAGAAATGTTTCTCCACCTCCTGTGGTAATGCCTCAGCCTCAACCATTAGTTGAGACTCGTTCTTGTTTCTACTGCAAGAGACAAGGACATTTGATCCGCGACTGTCCTAAGCTGTCAAATCAGCGCTATGGGAGAGAGATGCCTAGGACCTCAGTTTATAGAAATTCTTTTTCAAAATCTCCACCTAGGCGTTACTCAAAGTCTCCCAAGCCTGTTCTGAAGCTAAGTAATGTTGAGCAAAAACCTTTGCCAATTCAAAAGCCCAACATTATTTCTGATATCAATTCCGAACCTTCAAAAGTTTGGAAACGAAAAGAGTCTGATGTTGACTCTTCAGTCGTCAACAATAACACTTCAGATAAAAATTCTAATTTGTTTAAAGATAAAGTCCTATCTGATGTGCTTATTGTTGATGACCATGGAAGACCTAAGTCTGTAAAGGCTTGGGTCTCCGTTTCTCACTAATCTCTTTCTTTGATGTGTTGCAGCAGTCGGAACGTGTGAAGGATAGTTTATGGTATATGGATAGTGGCTGCTCGCGACACATGACTGGCGATGTATCTCTTCTGACGGATATTACACCATACTCGGGAGGATACGTTGCTTTCGCGGGAGATTCAGGAGGAACGATTTCGGGAAAGGGAACGCTAACAAATGGAAAAGTTAGCTTTGAAAATGTGAATTATGTGGCTGAGCTGACTCACAACTTGCTGAGCGTTTCACAAGTTTGTGACAAGGACTACACCACGTTATTCACAAAGACGGAATGTGTAATATTGAAGCCGGGGTATGTCATTCCTGAGGATTGGGTATTGATGCGGGCACCTAGAAAGAATGACACCTATGTGATGAATATGCGAACTGTGGAGACTACAAGTGACTATACTTGTCTTCTTTCAAAGGCTTCAGAAAAGGAATCACTCCTTTGGCACAGACGGATGGGACATATTCATTTCCGTAAAATGAATTTTCTGATTAATAATGATTTAGTGAGGGGAGTTCCAAAACAGTCATTTGCTCTAAAAGATGACTGCGTTTCTTGTCACAAAGGAAAACTCCACAAGAAGTCCCACAAGTCTAAGGTTGTGAATTCTATTGCAGCCCCGTTGGAACTACTGCATATGGATCTGTTCGGTCCAGTTTCAACAAAGAGCATTGGTGGTCGGTCTTACTGCTTGGTAGTTACTGATGACTACTCAAGGTTTTCGTGGGTATATTTCTTGACTACAAAGGGGGAAACTCCTGATATTCTGGTGTATTTGTTGGATAAGTTGGCAAATCTATGCAACTTAAAGGTGAAAAGGATTCGAAGCGACAATGGAACTGAATTCAAGAACTCAACTCTCGAATTGTTTTGTGCTACAAGAGGAATTGAGCATCAATTCAGTGCTCCAAGGACTCCACAACAGAATGGAGTTGCAGAAAGAAAGAACAGGACAATTATAGAGACAGCTCGGACCATGTTAGCTGACTCCAAATTACCAATCATCTTCTGGGCTGAGGCAGTTAATACTGCCTGTTATGTTCTCAACAGAGTGCTCACGGTTAAGAAAAAGAACAAGACGTGTTATGAACTTTTCAATAACCGTAAGCCAAACCTTCAGTTCTTAGAACCATTTGGGTGTCCATGCATGATCATGATTACAAAAGATAAGGTCTCTAAGTTTGGTGACAAAGCTGTTGAAGGGATTTTTCTTGGATATTCAGTCAATTCTCCGAACAAAAGAGTCTTTAACAAATCAACGAATCAGATTGAGGAACAGTTTGAAGTAAAATGTTTAAGGTATACGGAACCTCCTCAAGGAACAGGTCCGGATTGGTTCTTCAACTATGGAAATCTCTTTGACTCTTTCAAAATTCCTGATGATGATGAAACGGAAGAGTTAGTTTCCATGCTACATGGACTTGATTTTTCTCAAGATACACCAGTTAGTAAACCATCCGACCCATCTCCTAATGCAACACCCGAACCACCCCCAACTGATACTACACCAATACCAACACCCACACCACCATCAACAACACCTATTCCAACATCTACTTCTCAAGTCGCACCTTCGAAAGATGCTCCTTCTACCTCTAAAACAGTGTATAACTATACCAAGGAGCTTCCTTATGATCCAAACATGCCATCATTAGAGGAAGGAGGAGAGGATGAGGTAAGTGATGAGGGAGAGGAAGCAGAAAATATGAATTATTCTCATTTATTTTCTCAAGGAGATGAAGATGATGATGCTTCTCCGAATATTTCTGCAAATGAGGGAGATCTGAGTAATCTGGAACAGAATCTTGTGCCAGATCAAATTCCAGTGACTCGGATACATAAGGATCACCCCATTGATAATATCATTGGTGATCCTCATGCAAAGGTTCAAACAAGACATCAAGCGAAACAGACTGATACTGAACAACTTTCGGGTCTGATGGCTAATGTTAATTCATGTTATCTTTCGCAAAATGAACCTAAGAAAGTTGAAGAGGCCTTAAAAGATCCATCCTGGATCGAGGCCATGCAAGAGGAACTACAACAGTTTGAAAAGTTGCAAGTCTGGGACGTAGTTCCATTACCCAAGGGTGCCCACTTGACTGGCACTCGTTGGGTTTTTCGTAATAAGATGGATGATAGGGGCGTTGTAATTCGCAATAAAGCACGTCTAGTAGTTCAAGGCTTCAGTCAAATTGAGGGGTTGGACTATGATGATGTATTTGCCCATGTTGCTCGATTGGAATCCATACGCATTTTTCTGGCATACGCGTCCTTCAAGGGATTTCGCGTCAATCAACTTGATGTGAAAAGTGCGTTTCTGTATGGAAAGGTCGACAACGATGTGTACGTTAAGCAGCCTCCTGGTTTTGAAGATCCTGCGCATCCTGAATACGTCTGTAAATTGAACAAGGCGTTGTATGGTCTTCACCAAGCACCAAGACTTTGGTACGAGAGGCTAACTACACATCTGATTAAGCATGGTTTTGTGAGAGGGAACATCGATAGCACGCTATTTATTCTTCGTGAACAGTCAGAGGATAGGGAAGATTTGCTACTTGTGCAGGTTTACGTGGACGATATTATCTTCGGGTCTACCAATGAGGCAATGTGTAAGAACTTTGAGAAAATCATGAAGTCTGAGTTTGAGATGAGCGCAATGGGGGAGCTCACTTTCTTTTTAGGTGTACAAGTTGAGCAGCTTGCAAAAGGTATTTATATACATCAGTCAAAATACGTCAATGACATGTTGACTAGGTATGATCTGCTCACATGTAAAACCTATGGGACTCCCATCGAGCTTAATCATAATCTCAAGCTTGCTGAGGAAGATGAAGATTGCAAGGAGAGGGACTATCGTTCAATGATAGGTTCTCTTATGTATTTGACTGCCTCAAGACCGGATATTGTATTTGCCGTGTCGATTTGCTCACGTTATCAGGCTAAACCAAAGGTGTCACATATGAAGGCAGTAAAGCGAATTTTTGGTTATCTCAGAGCTAGACCTACCCTTGGTCTTTGGTATTCAAATGAGAAGACTTTCGCTCTCACAGCCTATTCAGATTCGGATCATGGTGGTTGCAGTATCGATAAGAAGTCTACAACGGGTGGATGTCAATTTCTGGGATCGCGTTTGGTCTCGTGGCAATGCAAGAAGCAAACTACAGTCTCTCTTTCTACAGCAGAGGCTGAGTATGTTGCTGCCGCTAGTTGCTGTGCTCAAGTTCTCTGGATTCAGCACCAATTACGCGATTACGGGTTACTTCTTACTATGACTCCCATTCACATAGATAACACTGCTGCTATTTCTATCACACGTAATCCCGTACAGCACTCTAAGACAAAACATATTGAACTTAGGTTCCACTTCATACGGGATTGCTATGAAAAACACTTGATAGATTTGGTCCACATAGACACCCTTAAACAAAGTGCTGACCTATTCACCAAAGCCTTTTCACGTGCTCGATTTGATGATCTGGTCAACATGATCGGTTTAAGATTCTTTGGGTCTAAAAAGTAATGTGTGACTTGGATAGTTAACGTTATTTGCTTTTATGTGTGATTATTATAAAAAAAAAAAAAAAAAAAAAAAAAATTTGCAACAGCCACTCTTTATACTATTTAGTATTAAAGAAAACGCAAGGTTGCTACATTTTTAAAATAGACGTTGAAGTTGTGTCTGTAAACAACTTGGGATATGATAGTACATCGGGTGACATGCACAAAATGGAATTTTAAGGTTTATCTTGGATGTGTCAGTAGGTTTATCTGACACACTTAAAACAGTTTTTATCTAAATTATCTTCATCATACGATGTATTGGTAGGCATGGTACACACCGGTCTCTGAGGTATTAAGAAGTAATTTACATACATGTCTATGATCATGTGGTAAACACCTTGTGATGTACGACTTTAAGTCTTAATTCCTTAGCATAGCTTGACATACTTCTATTTTTGGATCGTATATCTGAGATCTTTTGGGGGAGTATGCTGATTGTTTCCTCTGTTGTACGAAAGTGCATACCTGGTCTCAATTCAGCTTACTCTCAAAACTAAGCAAACGTGAGTCAATACACTTGCAAAGTCTTAAATTTAAGATACTACACAAGGTCGCCACAAATTTGGTTTGACTGCGTTTAGTTTTGCTTATACCTGAATCAAGTTATGTTGCTCTGTTGTACGCAAGTACAGACCTGTCACCGCTGGCTTGATTCTTAAAATTGGTTCTCTTATATTCCTTCTAAATTTGGAAACTATGTTCATGTCTAAGTTCTAGGGGTATATCTATGGTGGGGACCATGGTGCAATATTCATTCTAACAATAAAAGGTTAACTCACAGACACGGATGTAACATGTTTAGGTGGACAAACAATACCAATAATTGTCTTGAAATAATTTTTATACAAGGTGTTTTAAATGTGCCAAGTAAATTTAAAGTGGACAAATATACTGATGATCGAAATAACACTTACCATTCCTAATAATTGCATGTTATTCCGATATGATCCCTAACCAGACTTAATCAACTCTGTCACCAAAAAGAATGTATTTAGTTTGGTTTTATATTTGTAATTCTGTGTCTTTGCATTTTATTTATTTTTAACCAAGTCACATTTACTGTCAAATTGAGTACTTCGCAAAAGATCGATAAAATTTTAAAATTTTTCAAAAACTGTCAATATGCGTCACTTCCTAAGTGACGCTCATAGTGACGCATACAAGTGACGCTTTAAGAGTCGTTCTAAGTGACGTTGATTAGAGTTTTGGTATAAATAGTCCGTATCCGGCACTTATTTCTACCACCAACACTATTCACTACGCGTCACTTCCACTACCCTTGCGTCACTTCTATCGTCGCTGCGTCACTTCGACTGTTCGTGCTTTTCGTTCGATCTACGGCTTTTCGTGTATTTTGCGTGCAATCGGCCTCCGTTACCTTGTTCATCTCACTCATACGCATCATTAGGTACCGTTTTTATCTGTTATAATTACGTATCCATGATTTAATCACCGATTGAAGTTTCGGGTTTTTAGGGTTTATGTAATCACGATTATTGGGGATCGTTTTGTTATTGTTTTGTGTTAATAAACGGTGTGTTTTAATCGTTTTTACTTGCCACATCGTTTGGTTAACTCGTTTTCAAAAAACCCCAAATTTGGTTCGTCGTGATTACCGGGCTTGAACAGTGACACGATGATCTTCATCGTTGCGTCACTTCAAGCGTCACTCCTTAAGTGACGCTTAATGGTAATTTTGCAGGTTAAGTTTCACTTCCACAAGTGACGCCTTTAACCGTCACTTTGCTGAGTGACGCCTTTATGCGTCACTCTCACATCATACTTACCGAGTGACGCTTTGATCCGTCACTTCCTTCACTGACGCTGTCAGTGCCGCTTTAACTAACCGTCACTTTTTAAATGACGCACACCCGTCACTTGTTAAGTACCACCTGAATGATACATGTTGCGGCAACGTCACTTACACCAGTGACGCTTTCAATGCGTCACTTACCTTAAGTGACGCATCCTTCTGATTTCTGATTTTCATACGTCACTCCTTAAGTGTCGGCTGTCTTACGTGCGTCACTTCTTCAGTGACGCTATAAAATCAGATTTTTTTTTCGATTATGTTTTTGAGCTTATTCTGTAACGATTTTTCGTGCTCTTGTCTGATTTATAGTTACAGATGGAGCACCTTCATGATTATTATCGTCGCACAAACACCAGGCACAACATTGTTGCCTTTTTGGAATCTACGCATAAGAACTCTTTGCCTTTTCGGCCGATGATCGAGTTTCTTAGACGTTCGAGGATTCATTACGCTATTACAGCTTCAGTACCAGTGTATATGAATCAAATCGAGGAGTTTTATGACCACGCATTTATCAGAACAGAGAACGACACTCCGAGGATTGTGACCACGATGTTTGGTCGTGAGATTCAGATTACACAGGATTCAGTTCGCCGCGTTTTGCAGTTTGATGATGCAAACGATATGCCTACCGTTTTTGAGACCACTTTTATCTACGGGGGTCTTCAGAGATTGGGTTATCCGGCTGATCAGCTTACTGATTTTCGTAAACAGTATCTCTGTCGGGTTTGGAGATACTTAGCTCACATTGTAATTGTGTGTTTATCTCCGCGAAAAGGAGGATATGATGCTGCAAGTCACATGACTTTATCTCTGATGCTGGCGTTAGTTTACAACAAGCCGTATAACTTCAGCGGTTATATTTTCGGGAATATGGTTGATAATGTTCGAGCTGGAAAAGAAAAATGGCTGTTATATCCTCGTTTTGTTCAGCTGTTGTTAAATGATTTGAATTTGGGAATAGCTCCGGATCTACGATCATTACTATTCCCAACGCCCATGATGTTACGTGTTTTCAATGACTGTAAGCTGCCACCAAAAGATTCTCAGATCTTACCTGATCGTGAGTTATTTGGGCACATAGTAAACGAAAACTATGTTGCGCCGCCCGGGGATGGTTATGAGGATGTTGTTGCTCCTCCAGTCAATGAGGCAGATTTAGTTGATGCTGCTGTAGCTCAAGATTTGGAGGATATTGAGCAAGTTGAAGAGGTTCCAGCTGAGGAATCTGATGGTGGTGTTACACCACCTGATTCTCCGGGTGATGTACCACCTCAGGATGCATTGGATGGAATACAGTTGGCTGATCCTCGACGCTTTAAGCGTATTTTGAGACGGATTTCTGCGGGGCGTGTTCATGTACCGCCTAATCTTGGAAAGCGACCAGCTGGGTCTTCTCCGTCTTATGCTAACTTACCATTGAGAAGACGCCAGCGAACAGGAATTACCATTCAGGAACCTGGTCACCAAGATCAACAACAACAACAACAACCGCCTACTGCGATGCTTCAGCAGCTACTTGATCAGATAACTCAGATGAACAAGCGTTTTGATGATCAGGCTGCCGTGATTGAAGCTCAAGCTGCTCAAATAAAAGATTTAGAGATAAAAGCAGCTCATGTGCAGGAGTTGCAGCTAGAATTGAAAGATGTGCAGTCTAGGTTGTTAGAATTGGAAGCGGTTACTGTTGTTTCGGGGGAGGAAGGTCCGAGAACCTTAGAAACAAATGTAACCCCTCCCCCAGAATCCGAAAATGTAAATCCAGATTCTATTAATGAAAACATTGCTTTGGATTATTTCGTTGATGTTCCAGGACAACCGAGACCCATTTCGGTTGACTATTCGAATGTTAATCTCACATACATTCAGAGTTTGATAAATCCGGATGATGAAGAAGATAAATCAGTTGATCCGGATGATATAGAGATGGATGCTGAGGTTCCAGGGTCAGACGAAGAATATTTGGTTAATCCTCATCAGGAACCAGCACCTGAGCGAGAATCGGAACCAGTTCAGAAACAACCGGCTCAACCGTATGATTTTGATGCACCGATCATTGAGTCTGATGATTCTGATGATGACCAAGAGCCTCAAACAGATACTACTCAGGAACAACCAACTGCTGAATCTGTTCCTGAACAAGCGCAATCGTCTACATCTTCAGAGCGCCCAATGTTTAGAAAGCTCAAGCCTGAATTGAAGATTTGCAAAACATATCAGGTTCGAGGTGATTTGACTGGATTAATCAGAAGTTGGAAGTTTGATGAAGTCAACTTTCTGATTCTTATTAAGCGAAGAGATGGAGTACAGTATTTTCGGCCAAGATTTAACTGTATTAGCACATTGCCGAAGGAGGAATTAAATCGTCTTGCTCAGCTGAACATCGTTAACCACACTGATGATTTTCGTGGTAACATGTTTCAGAAGATTCTCAGAAGAGATATTAACAGCAAGAAGTATTTGTGGGTTAGACCAGAGTTGGGAGTTCGTTATTCATACAAGAAAAAGTTGGATTCAAGAACTCAGCAACCGATTGTGAAGTATCATTATCCTCCAGCTGCTAGTCAGAAAACTGTGCCTTTGCAGTCATTACCACTTGATTTTCTGAAAAGATTACGATATTGGTGGTTTGATTCTGTTACTCAAGAAGCAGTCATTGAATATCTTTCGGTTGAAGATCCAGTGATTGAGAAGGGTAATTGGAGTTTATCTGCAAAATATGGAAGAACTCTTCGTGTTTTTGATCCAATCAGCCTTATCAATTTGACGAAGAAAGATTTGAAAGCTCTTCACAAAAGTAAGATGGAGTATCATCGTTATGATCAAGAAGAAGCTTCAAAGTTCGAGAAGGTGGTCGAGATTTGTGTTCGAGTGGGTATTCATGCTGGTGGAGTATTTCCACCAGGTTGGGTTTAAACTGAAGATGTTTTTGAAGACCAAGCTGAAGACACGGGGGAGTTTGTTGATACATGATTGTGTGTCTGTCAGTTGGTCTATTGAGTTGTAAGTGTCGTTAGTTAGTTTTATTAGAAAAGTCATTTTCTGTATTTGCGACACTTAAGTTTAGCATTAGGCGACACTTGCCCTAGTGACGCATAGCGACACTTAGGTAAGTGACGCATGAGGGCGGCGACATGCGACACTTCCCAAGTGACGCATGTCTGCCGATTTGTTTTAGTATAAATTGAAACCTACGGGTTTTCGGCTAGGGTTGACGAAACCCTAGCACCATTTGTCGACTAAGCACTTCTGTAAACAGTTTCAATACGATTTACAAGCTAATATACTCGTTTACTTTGATTAATCATTGTTTCGGTTTGAGTTTATTACTTGTTTGTGTAATTGATTGATTCCGCCAATCTATTACTTTCGATCAACACTTAGATCCACATCCAGGGGGCACTTTCAAATGGTTTATAGGAAACTCAGGTTATTTAGTAAAATAGCATTTCCCAAAATTGTTATCGTAGGAAACACAGGTTAATTAAATCAAGAGTTAACATTTCCCAAATAAGAAATAGCAAGAAACACAGGCTATTTAAATAAAATAACATTCCCCAAAATAGTTATCATAGGAAACACAGGCTGATCCAACTAAGGATCAACATTTCCAAAGTCTACCGGTCGTTCTCCGGTTTGTAATACTGCTGGTCGTTCTCCAGCAAATCATAGTTCTGGTCGTTCTCTAGTTAATCTACCGGTCGTTCTCCGGTTTGTAACACTGCTGGTCGTTCTTCAGTAAATCATAGTACTGGTCGTTCTCCAGTTAATCTACCGGTCGTTCTCCGGTTTGTAACACTGTTGGTCGTTCTTCAGCAAATCATAGTACTGGTCGTTCTCCAGTTAATCTACCGGTCGTTCTCCGGTTTAAAGCCTTACTGGTACGTTCTCTAGTATCTCAAAACATTACCGGTACGTTTTCCGGTTAATTCAAAATAATACCGGTCGTTCTCCGGTTTATAAATGCGTACTGGTATGTTCTCCAGTATCCTATTCAAAGTTATTGTTTCCATTGGAACGCTATCCAAATATAGTTTTCATTGGAATGTTATCCAATATATAGTTCTTGTTGGAAAGTAATCCAAAATATCGTTCTCGTTGGGATGTTATCCAAAAATATAGTAAAACATTTTTATAGACAAATTTTATAAAAATTGTCAAAATAAGTTTGTCATTTGTGGGGGGGAGTTTGTTTCGCATAATTGGGTCTGGTTACCCTAGTGGTTATTTGAGATTCCATCTCAATTAGTGGATACGACACCTTACTAGGTTTGTTCTTGTAGTCATCAAGGCTCGTTACTCCAATATGTATCACACTTTCATTTGTTCTCTCCATCCATTCGACCGATAAATTGTCAGTCCTAATCGTTAAGTGTTTAATGAGGATTTGTTCGATCCGTTAGAAAGTGAGAGTTTGTTTGCATAGCGGTCAACTATGACCAAGTAGTTGTCAAATATGACTTTCGTACGATCATGTTCGTATAAGATGTGAATTCGTATGTATGTGTTGAATAGAGGTTTTAGTATAGCATAGTAGGGGCACAGCCCGCCGTAGATAGTTTTTACGTAGTTACGATAAGTACCACTTCTGCCGTCATGTAGTCATCATCATGTTGATCTCTGCTACATTCTCTGCCACTCGAGCACGCTCCTCTAGCATTTGTACTCGGGCACAAGTAGCATGGGAAATTCTCGTTGTCCAAGTTCCTACGGCCTTCAACATGCTCAAGATGTTTTATATGTGTTTCCATCCATTCTGGAGATACCGCTTTCTAAGAAGTCATTTTTGTGTGCGTCAGGGAGTTCCCTGAATAGTGTGTGGGGTACGGCAACCATGGTAGGAACCACTAGTTTTATATATGTTTGCTCGTAAAAGTGGGAGCTGTATGAATAAGAAGAGTTCCAGACTTTTAATAAGATATAAGTGCCCTCAAGCATTCTTCTACTGTTCAAGTAGGATTGACTGTCTCAAGTGTGGTTTGTTTCAGGGAATACAAATCAGGTTAACTCTACGTCAGATAATAACGTTCGTATAAGTTTCTTGATGGTGTTGGTTGATGGTTTCTCGTGTATCGAGTTGCCACTATTATCCCAACCATATTTGAGAAGTCACGTGTAGGAACACGCAATTATTCATCTAAACGCATTGCAACAGTAGTTGTCATATAGTGAGTTAGGCGTATGCAAATGTGTGCATGCATGTTCTAGCCAAGGCTATAGTCTAGGTCTCTAAGGCTTTCAGGTCGCTTAAGGAACTCTAGTTTGCTATAACCAATGGCTCTGATACCAATCTGTGACACCCCCAAATTCGGTCAATGCGCGATTAGCGGAAGCATTAGTATGTGCGGGTGTAACACCCCCGAAATTCACTGTTTTGCGGAAGCATAGTTTGGGGTGTTACTAATCAAATATCACAGCACAAAGATAAAGCAAACGACATCTATATGCAACGTTTGTAAATTAGTTACATTCCATAGATATAATGTTTGAAAACTTAGTGTTTTCGTATACAAAAATGTAGTTTCCCCTAGAGTCCACGCGTATAGCGAGAGATTCTATTACATAATCGTAATATACAAAAGATAATGCTAAGAATCTCCGTTAATGCAGTTGTGTTGAAATCATGCGACTATAGCTAAATCCTGGAGTAATCCTACTCCATCCGGGTACCTGAGAAAACATGCTAAAAAGTGTCAACCAAAAGGTTGGTGAATCTCACAGGTTTGTAAGTAATATCAGCTTTGAACACGAGATTTCATTAGTAATGCCCGCAGGCGTAAAATCAGCAATTGCAATCCAGCAATCGTAAAACCAGTATTTGCAATCCAGCAAATGTAAATAAGTAAGTTTATACCGTTGCCATGAGGCTCATAATCGAAGCTTAACCCGTAAGTAATAAGTTTGCTCCCGTGACATGCTCGTAAATGAGCAAGCATCAGTAACGAATAAGTAGTCACCCGTTTCTACGTGTAAATCAGTACGTGGCAGCGCTACTACCCCGGGTGGGGAGGGTCATTTCCCTAATGGATCCATTAACTAGTGTTCGCGCTTATGTCCATAACTAACGATATATGATGGAGAGACTTCTGTAAATAGTAAACAACTCATGCAATTCCGTTTGGTATAGTAAACAGTTTTAGTACTTGTGTTCAAGGAAAAGTAGTAGCATGTTTCTCCCCCAATACGATAAAACAGTAAAAGTGGGGCCGTAAGACTCACCTGAGTCTTGAAATAAGCTGTAGCAAATAGCAAGTAGTAATTATAGCAAGTAGGTTCTCCTAACCCGTAACCTTCAAATGCCTAATCATATGAAGTTATGTAAGTATGCGTCTCACGAGACGTTTCGTTTAGTTGTACACAACTAGTATATCCAGTGTTTATCCGTATGTTTGTAATTGTTCGTTTGTTAGAAAACATGTTTGGCCCATTGGTGACGGTTTGTATTAGTGATAGTCAAAGTATTATCATTGCGTTTGAAACATTTTGTACTGAAACGACGGGGGTCCGGGGGCAGCGCCCCTGGTTGCGGGGTTCCAAGGGGTGGCAACCCCTTGGCGGGGTCCAAGGGGCAGAGCCCCTGGTCGGGGTCGAGCTGCCGAGTCAGCTCGGAGGGAAAAATGCACATTTTCTACATAGTTTTAGTGAAAATCTCTTTAAAAATTCTGATTTCTGCGACGTTGGGTGCGACGTCGCAGGCAAGGATTGCGACGTTGAGTACGACGTCGCTAAGTGTGACATTCGCAAATTAATGCGACGTAATATGGGTCGTCGCTAAGTGCGACGTTGTTTGAGTCTGCGACGTTAGAGTCTGCGTCGCTATATGCGACCTCACGAATTAATGCGACGTAAAGGCTGGCGTCGCTATATGCGACGTTGAGTATTTGTGCGACGTCGCCCACGACGTCGCAATGATGAACACCAACCCAGAAACTTTCGGGTTTCGAGAATTTCCGATCAAAAACGCAAATCTAACCCATTTTTGAGCTATAAAAACGTGTTTTCTTCATGTATTAGGTTATAACTATGTTGTGTACACATCAAAACATCAAAACATTACACCAAATTGAATAGATCTAAGATTTTAGAAATTTCTTACTTTGGCAAATCGAGCTAAATGGAGGATGAAATGATGAAAACGGTCTTGATATTCTTGCTCCACTCGTGATGGTGATTCCGAATATGTAATTTTTGTGGTCGAGATTTGATTCCGAAATTTTGGTGTGAATTGAGGTTGAGAGAGTTTTGGGATGAGAGTGTGTGTTTTTGAAATGAAAAATGAAATGAAAGAGTTGGGTGGGGGATGGTGGTGGCTGATCCAAAGGCAAGGGAGGGGAAAACATCCCTCAAAACCCGGTATTTACTTCGTGTCCTAATCGATAAATCACTAGTTTTTAGTATTTGACCAAACGTTTATATATTTTTAAAATATAATTGGAGTATTTAAATAAAATACCTTGAAATTAATGATAAAAACATTTATCGAAGTATTTAAATTATTAATTCGCGTTTATTACGTTTTGTTGCATTATTTAAAATGTCGTCGCGATAATATGTAAATAATGTCCGTTCAGTTGCGTATTTTATACAACAAAATACTTTCTCATTACTTAAGTAAATTTCTGTCACCAACGTCCAAATAACTGTGTCGGACTCCGTCCGGTTAATGCGTACGAGTCATCCAAATCGCGTAAGTACACACATATATATATATATAAATCACCTTATATATATATATACAAATAGAGTCTGTAATTAGTCCTATTACATACTAATTACAACTAGTTACAAACAATTAGGCATAACTAATTATCCTAATTATGCGGGTGTTACAGCGGGGGTGCTGACGTTAACGTTGAACATCATGCCAGATCAGAGCTTATGATTATTGCTGAACAGTAAATTAAGATGCCATTTATGAAGTTTGTTTGTAACAAAAAGGACTACAACTCGCTAAAGTCGTAGAATAGTATTATAAAATACAATCTGTATAAAATACACAGTCTCCGAAAGAAGATTTTATACAAAGAAATCTTAAGTGTCCCAAAATGTGGCATCCTAATTTTTCGCGGGTCGCCTAACTCCATATGCGTGCAGTCTTATCAGTGCTGCTAGTTACCTGAAAAACATAGTAAAACGTCAACAAAATTGTTGAGTGAATTCACAGGTTTTATATTTGTAAAGTGGTTTGTTTATCCATATTCGTTTGCGATTTGTTGACATAAGAGTCAAATAAGTTTCGTACGTAAAGGTTTGTAGGAAAACAAATATCCTATTGTACAGTTCGTACAAGGGCCTATAAGTATCCACATATAATCAGTAGCACATAAGCACCAAGGCAATTTAAATAACACATAGGCACCAAAGCAATTATGAACAGTTATTGCATGTTATAGCAAAAACGTTAGCTATGTTTTTCACCCCAAGTTTTAAAAGCTGTAAAACATTAAAAAGAGGGGCTGTGAACTCACCTTTGGGTGCTAGCATTCCTAAATCCGCGTGTGATCCAAATAGTAATCTCCTAGTATCCTAAATACACGAGGTTATATAAGTAAGCGGACGTTTAAATAAACTATCCATATGTGTGTTCATCCGGTTTAAATCTTGTCCAAGTATTCGATTTGTGTTCTTGTTTGAGTTTTGTAAATAAGTACGGCCCGTTGATGACGGAATTGAAATTATATTTCAAAAACATAATTTGGTTTATTTCGTAAGAACATTCGTCGTGTATATATATGTATATATATAAAAAGTTCGTCGTGAAACTGTTTTGACATGGCTGCACCGTTTTGGCCATATCTCCCTCATACGAACTCGGATTTAGACGATCCACCTGCCCAAACGACCGCGACTCAGAGGGCTACAAAACTACAATAGATGGTGTGGGCCGGATGTATGTGACCCGTCCGGGTAGGGCCTCATACCCGTTCGGGTATAGTTTGATGACCCTTCCGGGTTGTTTATCTCACCCGTTCGGGTGGCCTCACGTACCCGTACGGGTACACTCCTTCAACCAGTCGGGTGTCGTCAGTTTTTGGTCCCTACCCGATCGGGTATGCACTCTCACCCGTTCGGGTATGAGACTTCACCCGTTCGGGTAAATAATCTCACCCGTTCGGGTGTCGTTGTTCTATTTCAGTACCCTGTTCGAACTCAAAAATTTATCCGTATCATTCTTAATTTTTGGATATGATTTTGAGTTATAACTTTTTACAAATGTTATGGTTAATGTTTTCACAAGTTTCTACCCTTTTATTTCGCTAGTAAACATGTTCTAATTTATGTTCAGACTATATTTTTGGCCTCAAAATTATCATCATCAAATTATCGTTTTTATAAGTTTTTGATTCACTTTTTGTTTTCAATCTATCATATACATCATGTAATCATATAATATAACAACAAATTATGAAGAAATTAAAGTTCAAGAATTTTTATAATGATGATTATTATGGTGAAGATGATGATCCGAGGTGACGATGATGATGATCTTGGTTTGTTATTGCTTCTCCTTCTGTCCATGTTGTTGTCGATCAGAGAAAACCCAGAGAGAAAAAAAAGTTTGGTAGCTTCAATAATTTGGTGTGTGTGTGTTTGAACCGTGAGGGAGAGTGAGTATATACGGGTTATGTTTTCAAACGAGTATGGGCACTAATAGTGCCTGGTCTCTCCATTATTGAAGTTTGGTAGAGGTTTTTAGCCCGTTAATTTCGGGTACGGGTATAATTAGTGCAATATAAAATTTAATCTTTTATATTTTTATTTTGTAGGTGGTCTCCAGATACGTTATTTAAAATCAGAATAATGATGTTATCATTATTTTATACTGTTGTACCATTTGTACATTTTTACTGCGCGTATCCAATTGAGTGCCAAATTTAAGTTAAATTATGAATTCATATTTTGAGGTAATGTTCCAAATATTTTCAAATGTCTGGAAAAAATAGAATTTTGATGATTTGCGATCTCTGGGTACGTTTTACAATTGTTTCTGTTCTTTTGTAATACGTTTTATATAAAACGTATATTTAAATCATTTTATCTATATGTTATAGATATATTAATACTCGTAATTAATAATTGAATTATCAATTATTTTTGTATCACCAAGTTTTGTTATTTACTTCTGCCGGGTTCGTTCCGATACATTTGTACGTAGCTTTAAACAACTACGTATTAAGTAGTACTTTTTGGTTTAAAAGTACTGGGCTTGCTAGGCATACATCACATCAAAAAGTTTTGTTTAAACTTAACCAGGAAATTAGCGTAAAATTCACGAGTTTGCTGTATTTAATTGTACTCAGATTTTGCAGGGTGTCACAATATTGAAAAATTGATTAGATGAGATTAGGGTAGAGAAAATTCAATCAATTAGAAAAGTATATTACTTTTAGGTCTATTTAATTAGGCATATATATCATTACTCATACTTCAATTTATTCGAATCTTTTTACACCAACAATTTCCATTAAAACAACATAGTTATAGAGTTATAAAGCAATCGACGTACTATGTACAAACTCATATATTATACATACTATCTCAAGTGAAAGTTAAATACACAATCTTTTGGTTGATGTTTTTCTACGCAAAAGACCCATTGTTAATTACATCTTGTTAAGGTTTCCAAAAGAATGCTACATAATAAAAAAGAATTAAGTATGCTATTGCTATATAATGAACATAAATAATAATAATAATAAAAAAAATTCTAAAATAAACAACCAAGTTTTATTAGAGCATCTCCAATGTTAGCACCAAATGTACCTTTTGCACTAAAATAGTGCAAAAAATAGATAAAAAGCTCTCCAATATTGACACTAAACCTTAGCACTATTATACTGCAACACTAAAAATGGATCAAATTGCACTAAATATAGTGCAACTCTATCTTTTGCACTAAACACTATTCCTTTATTATTTAATACAAATAATGAAAAATAATTTATATAAAATAAAAAATAATATGTTTCTTCTTAATACCATTAAAACTAGCTCAATATTGTTATATTTCGTATACTTATTTTCTATGTATATTGCATAAGTATGCTTTTAAATCGTCAAAAAGTACATTTAGTGCAAAAATATAGTGTATACATTGGAGTGAAATTTATTTAGTGCAAGCATATTCTAATAAGATTCTTTTTTTGCACTATCTTGGTGTAAAATTATAGTGATAACATTGGAGATGTTCTTAGAGCATCTCCAATGTATGCACCAATTGTACTTTTTCTCACTAAAATAGTGCAAAGTGTTAAAAATGCACTCCAATGTGTGCACTAAACTTTGCACTATTATAGTGCAATCAAAAGTCAATGTCAAAATGCATTATATTTGATGTAGCACTAAACTTAGCACTAAACACTATTCACATTAAATAATAATGTATATATAATTACTAAAATGTAGTATTGTCATGTATTATTTATAAATTTACGATTAATATATTTAAAGTTACTAAATATAATGTTTATTATCATATTTATCAAAGAAATTCCATATTTTTTATAAAATTTTCATTTATAAAATTGAAAATTTCAAATATAATGATTATTATTATATCTCTTATGATAATTCAATAGTTATATAAAAGTTTTAGTATTATATTGTTGAATTATGTGTTTTAAATCAATTTAAAAAGATTTATTGTAAAGATTTAGCGTAACACATTGGGGTAACTTATTTTTAATGCAAGCATATTCTTAAAAGATTCTATTTTTGCACTAAAATAGTGCAATTTGATACACTATAATAGTGCATACATTGGAGATGCTCTTAGTATTTCTTTTAGCAAGTTAAGAAGTTTTATAAAGTTAGTGCTTACAAATTCATCTTGTTAAGGTTTCCAGAAGTATGCTATATAGGGTGGGGTTCAAATGAGAATAGGAATTTATGTGAGAATGAGCGAACCAATGATATCGTACTATGTGTACAAAGAGAATGTTTCATATGTACAAAACCCATTTACCCCCAACATCAATTATCTCACAAATGACAAATCGAAAAATTATGAAAATTGCACCATTAAATTCAGCGTTTTATCCTCTTCGATTTGTCGTCTCTCAAGGCATACTTTTGACAACTTTTTTTTTTCCATTTTTTGGTGGGTTTTACAAATTAGTAACACATGTGTTAGTGTTGCGTTTAGGGTTTATGGTTTGGGGTTTAGGGGTTAGGGTTTAGGGTTTGAGGTTTGGGGTTTCGTTTTTCCCCCGAAACCCCAAATCTCAAACCCTAAACCCTAACCCCTAAACCCCAAACCCTAAACCCTAAACGCTTTACAAAACTCTAAACCCTAAATCATACTAAACCCTACTAAACTCTAAACCCTACTAAACCCTAAATCCTAAACTCTACTAAACCCCAACCCTAACCCTAAACCCTAACCTTAACTACAAATTAAATGTATAACCATTCACTAACACATGTGTTACTAATTTGTAAAACTCACCAAAAAATGGAAGAAAAAAAAAAGTTGTCGAAAGTATGTCTTGAGGGACGGAAAATCGAATAGGAGAAAACGCTGAATTTTATGGTGCAATTTTCATGATTTGTCGACTTACCGTTTGTGAGATATTTAATTTTTAAAAATGTAGAGGAGAGAAAATAAAGTGACACATGGCAGAAATCTGTTGGTTTTCTCATTCTCACTCAAAGTTGGTATACTCATTTGAACCTTAGTCATACTATATAATGAACTTAATAAAAAAGAATTCTAAAATAAACAATTAAGTTTCTTTTAATATTTCTTTTAGCAAGTTAAGAAGTTTTATAAAGTTAGTGGTTACATATTCAAAGAGTATAATTATGTTGTAATTTGAAGGAATCAATGAATGAAATGAAGTGGGGTACATTGATTGGAGAGAGAGCCCACTCGTGCTCATGAATAGTTTAATAGGACAAAATTTACCATTACATGTTTACATACATCATACATATACATATGGGTCATATGTATATAGATATGCATATAAATATAGATTTCTTTTCACCGCTTTCAACACCATCCGTGTTCACATATGTTATTTTATTATTATAACGGCATCAATAATATAGCCCCTCTTCAACTTAGGATTAAGAGATGAAATTTTTACCCTAATGCTGAATCATTCGTTAAAGGAAAAGGAATTTCAATTCCTTTGATCAAAGGGTTTGATGGATTATAATGTGTTCGATGACTCAACTAAATAAATTAAACTAACAAATGAATTATAACTAGCATAAAAGTAGCGTTTGTATTCAGACATTGTGTGAGAACACTGTGAAGAACGCCATCCAGAACATTGTGGTGGTGACGGAACACACTGTTCAACAGTGTTATGGGATAAAGATTTTGTTGAAAACGTTGTAAAATATGTCCCACACCGTGTGCTCTTAGGGAACCACCCTCAAGAAATTGAAATTGTTTCCACCAATTTGCTTTTTATACAATTTTCAACTTTTCTAACAATGGTTGTAACATGGAAGAGGCGGTGTAAAACTGTAAATGTAGGGAATAAAGGGTGAGGTGCAGAGGCGGAGACAGGGCGGGGGCAGTGTAGGCAGCCTATAACACCCCTCGTTTCAATATAAGCTATAATATAATAATTGCGACTCGGAAGCGTATATTTAAAACATACTATCAATGTACTCAAAGTGTCAATAAACTTTTTCAAAACCAAACACATGACATTTCAACAAACTTGGTGTTATATAATTTAAAACATCTCTTTAGTTATCAAAATAACATCAGAGTAAAAGCCTGTCAAACATTCCATCCAGTCCAACAACCTCCTGCCCAAATATGTCCCATCTATTTAACCTGCAGGAAGAACTGTGGTGGGGTTAGCATAAAGCTAAGTGAATGAAACTATAAGCAACAGCCTAACTTAGCATAACAATCTGTTTACATCAAATAACAATAAACAGATAATCAATCAATCACTCGACATCCAATCAATGTCATACACGCAACATCATGAGGATCGGTGGCCCCTGAGACACCCTAATACCGGTTTGGTACTCAAGGAACTCTTATCAATCATCTGTATTGGCCCATACAGAACTACCGATAACTTGTTGTCAATCACACACGACCTAGATCTCTAAACTGACAATTCAAGTTTCCGAGATCTCCTGTCGTCTACAACAACAACAAGTCCAACCATCAAATCAAGTTGACCTCAAAGTCTTACATACTAGCACAATCAGCCAAGTAAACAACTAGTTAAACTATCATGGCAAGATATCTCTACAGATGTATCATATCAAAGTAATACTATAAATTACTGGTTGTAAATCAAATCATTACAACTAAATCACACTGAGGTTACAGATCCACTCACCGACTACCTCAGGCCTCCACTCAGTAGTCTAATATCACTGAGCCTTTTCCACATCTGAGAATCAACAAATCAAATATAAGTTAGTAATCCAGGTCATCAATACATAACTTATATCAATCAATCATATTAAGAACTTAACATAATCCACATCAAGATTACTAGTTCCTAATTATACCCTAATGATTTACAATATAATCATTATCATCTATTAACATATATCAAATAGCAATCCCATTATTATTAAAAATCAAACAAGAATTGCTGGAATTCAGCCTTACCCGCCGGGTAAGCCTAGTACCCGCCGGGTACCCACAAAACATTTGAATCCGCCGGATTCGTACCAAGCCGCCGGATTCCCCATTTCTTACACTTACCCGCCGGGTAAGGGAAGTACCCGCCGGGTACTCCCTTCGTCCCAGCCCAGGTCGATCTGCTCAAACCCTAACTCGCGGATTTTATATCAAAATCACCCAAAACACGATTTCAAACAGTTATAAATCACTAGAAACATCATATAATCCGCATATAACACTTATAACATGTTTCTAACATCCAATTCTCTCAAATCATCAATTTACCCAAATTTAAATCAAAATCAAATTCTTAAATACTCAAGAATACTTACTGATTGAAGAATCTAACGATGGTAATCTGATGATTAGGAAGTTTCACAAGGATCACAACTTCCTGATCTGATTTCTGGATTGATTTGGAGGTTTTCAGAGAGTTTCTGTGAGTTTTGGAATAAAAATGAATAACTTCCTAAAAAGGAAAGTTATATAAATAGAAACTTAAGTCGGTTCCTCAACCGACCTTCTATTATACGGGTAAAATTTAATACCACATCTCAATCTATTGCCTGGAACCCGAAAACCACTTGCGAGTCCAAACATTTTATTGCACCGTCAGCTATATTAATTCACAACAATTAATATTTCACTTAACACATTGGAATATTCCAAATCCTATTCCAATTATTTCAATTATTTCAAACAATATTATTTTCAAACACATTTAAATACTTATTTAAATCAAGAAATAATATATATACAACTAGGTCCATTTCGAGGATGTTACAACTCTCCCCCCCTTAAAGAGATTTCGTCCCCGAAATCTAACCTTAATAAATCTAACTAATGTGATATACTCACATATATCTTAACATACATTAGTCCTCAATAGCAACTTACAACTATACTTAGACTGTTTGAATTCTTTCCACATGCACATATCCAAATGTACATGCTACTATCTTTTCCTACGCACACATACAGTGCATTTAATCAATATCATCAACCAGATATCTCTTATTGACAAATACTTACTTCAACAAGTGAAATCTACAATCACTTAATCAACAAGTAAGACTTCACATTTCTTAATAGGTCTATACAACCAGAAATTAGCAATGTGCTAAAATCTTTAACCTATTCTCACTATTCATCTCTGTTAACAATAAAACAGCAATCACATTATCACAACAGTGGTTATTAAACCACAATGTACCTAGCAACATTGAAATATAATTCAGCTCACGACCAACAATCAATCTAATATACAGATCACAATCTTAAATCTCTACCATCAAAGATCTGAAATTCAAATCTAGGTCAACTTTTCATCCAAAAGTTTCATACCTATACTCTTTTGAATACCCTATCATATTCACATATCATTTCAATCATATGAAATCCTTTACTTAAAAGTAATCCAGATTCATATCACCTTAATAAGTACAACAGAGGTCAACTCAGTAGGTAAAACCACAATCAACAAGTACTTTGCTCAATCAACAAAAGTACTACAATCAATCTTACCTACAATCAACCCACCTCTACATTGACTTATTTCCATTTGTAACTTCTTTCATTACAACCTATCAATTGTCAACAACAACTAAGTCGGCAACAACTACTGCTTAAACAATAATCACAACACCTGTGATTATATTCTACAGTACATCTATCAATACTTACTATTTATTTCCAAAGTCTAACTAACCATCAAGTTAGAATTTATTTATTACTTAAACTGGTAAGACGTCAACAATCTTCTCTTAGCAACCAGTTATTTCTATTCAACTTTACAATCTTAAATTACTAATCACAAGCAATTAGAATTTATACAACTTTAATCACATAATCACTTAGTACCAAATTCCATCAATCTAGCAACTAAGTCAATCCTAATCAACATTATGATACTACAATTCAAGTATTACAATATCACAATGTGCTACTTTCCAACACATTTCTAATAAAATCTACATCAAGTTAATTACAATTAACTGACCTCCACACAACTGATGGCATACTTTAATCCTTACTATTAAAACTTATCATGCCATCTATTATCATGTATACTATACATACATACATACGCAATTTCAGTTACTCTCTAAAATGGATACGTATATCCCAATTCCATTTAATCCTATACACTAGGCCATTCAGACTGTTAAAGTCTTTACCAAGCCTTCTCAGTACTACTAGTCATCACATATCCATACCACAGGACATGGAACAATTAAAATCAACAACTCTATGTTTCACTTATATACATACCAATTCGTATATAACTTAAACAATTCAATCTAAACTTACAAGAAAAGTTTGGTGAATACAATCATCACCTATCAATCTCAAGGTTTCTCTTACTCTCCAACACTTTACAATTATACACATCAGGTTTTCAGCCCCAAATGTCAAACAATCATTATTCTTAAACTATCAAAATAATGATCATTACACTTAATTTCATACCTGATTTCTTAAAATATGACCAACTATTCAATTCATATTTCCTCAATTATTAACCAAGGTTAAGCTAAACCTTTAGCACAATTCACTTTCAGATATCCTTTCATATCATTTCTTATTTGGATCTAATCCCAATTTATCACTTCATCACTTACTTCATTTGTATACAATCAACAAATAACTAAAGAGTCCATTCAATTCTTTTAATACTTAAGTAACTCATCATGAGGTACCAATCAATCTATGCAACCTTTCAATTATTTCTTATCTCACATTCTTACCCAATCATGGCTGTCATCACAAGCCTCATACACTGGTAAGACTTTCTTATCACAGTTCTAATCAATGTGATTCAATTTATACCTTTCAACAATTTATAACTGTCATATCATGCAATGACTTCACATCTGTATAATTCCTTAACATATATTCAGTCCAAATATCATTTATTACTTAACTGAATACTCAATTACACTTAACAATATTTCAATTACTTAATACTAGCTTTAAGTAATAACTCAAGTTTTACAAACTTATACCAATTTGGGAATCCACTCATATTCCACAAAATCATAACATTTCAATCTATGTTAGACTATTTCAACACACACAGTTGACTATGTGTCAACTTTGATTTCAATCAACCAATCAATAAAATTCTCTAATTGCTTTCTTCAAGTTTGACCCAAACTCAAACCAATCACAAGCAATTAATTTTATACACAACTCTCTATTCATGGTTTGACTTTCAAAGTTAACATGCTATCAATATTAACTCACAACAAACCATTTCATCTTATATGTTCACTTTCAAACATATACTTCAAATTATTACTTTCAATAGTTTTATCAATTCTTCACAAGGACAAGATCAACTTACATCAATCTTGGCTCCATACAAGCCATATACAACATAGTGATTCATATAAACACTATGCGAATCCACCTACAGGTAATCTATCATTATCAATCATAATTACCTATTTAACAGAATCCAAATTGTCATTTATGTTTATCAACAAAACAACTATCAATGACAAACATTATTTACACTCTCACATTTATATTCTAAATGTTACAGTTCTATCAACCAATTATTTTCTTATCAAAACAACTATTAAACAACTTAGCATACTATCATGCTTCATTTCCAAAATCACATTACATTTCTTTTATACCAAGTAGCCTCAACAAGTTTAAGTGACACAACATAATATAACAACGGTGATCAGGCGTTGCAAGATTATGTTCTTCACAATCCATTCTCAGGCCACTCTACATTATAATTATCAATGTGCTCTATTTTCATTTGGTATATTAAATACTTTATGATTTCTAATCAATCATACTCCATTTAATAGTTTCTATTGGCTGATACACACTGAAAATCAGCTTACTACTTATATATTCAATCCTACATAAGCAAGTCATCTCACATATACACAATGTTCTAATTTTCAATAACTGAATTACTCAGTATATCACTTATCTGAAACCTCAAACACATGATAACTCATCATCATAGTTTCAATACTTAACACTAATCAATGTCCCTATTTACCTCAAATTTCAGGACACATCTTAATTAATTTTCATCACTTTGACATATGCTATCATATCAAGCATCACTGTCGCCACAAGTCTACTCAATCATGTTACTATCAACCATTTCGTTCATTAATTTCACAATTGACCAGAAAGATCCATCACTTCCCAATCAATTTCACATTATTACACTCTACATTTTTCTTAAACCTATCAGTCATGGTTTATATCAAGTGTTTAACTATAATCAAAACATATCATATAGTCACATAAACACATCTCAAATAGTAGTCATTATCAATTCAATGACACAACCTTCCTTAACAAGGATTTAGATCACACCTTGTGATCAATCTATTTACATAATACTATCAATTATTCTGTCTCACAAATAAAGACACATCTTAGATTCTAACATCAATCCAGTTAAAACCTTAAGCAACTCTTTTCTACTTACACAAGCACATTCCTGCATTTCCAATTCAATCAGGAATACTAGCAACCATGAGCAACTCATTTAATACCTCTATCTGATATCAATATATATATATATAACAATCCTTAGTTGACTCAAAACTAGGGAATCATATCAGTCTGACTCAATTAACTTCTTAACAAAGCTTACTCAACATTACAGAGTAAACAATTCAAGTTAATTTAAATTAATTCAGGCTTATCGAAGATTACCTGGCAAATCTTAAGCCCCCGAGCGTTGAGGAAACATGAAATAAACCAATCAGTTACTCATGTTCCTCCGTCTCTGCATCAAATAACACTTTGCAACTGGTTAAGGGTTAGTACATACTCAACTAATCACTTTCTCACACATTCACTAATCAACTAAACCCGCACCCACTGGAATGTTTGACTCAACTCAATCAAAGTTTAGGATTGAACATTCTATCAAGTCCAATTCACCCAAACTATTGCTCTGATACCAACTTATAACACCCCTCGTTTCAATATAAGCTATAATATAATAATTGCGACTCGGAAGCGTATATTTAAAACATACTATCAATGTACTCAAAGTGTCAATAAACTTTTTCAAAACCAAACACATGACATTTCAACAAACTTGGTGTTATATAATTTAAAACATCTCTTTAGTTATCAAAATAACATCAGAGTAAAAGCCTGTCAAACATTCCATCCAGTCCAACAACCTCCTGCCCAAATATGTCCCATCTATTTAACCTGCAGGAAGAACTGTGGTGGGGTTAGCATAAAGCTAAGTGAATGAAACTATAAGCAACAACCTAACTTAGCATAACAATCTGTTTACATCAAATAACAATAAACAGATAATCAATCAATCACTCGACATCCAATCAATGTCATACACGCAACATCATGAGGATCGGTGGCCCCTGAGACACCCTAATACCGGTTTGGTACTCAAGGAACTCTTATCAATCATCTGTATTGGCCCATACAGAACTACCGATAACTTGTTGTCAATCACACACGACCTAGATCTCTAAACTGACAATTCAAGTTTCCGAGATCTCCTGTCGTCTACAACAACAACAAGTCCAACCATCAAATCAAGTTGACCTCAAAGTCTTACATACTAGCACAATCAGCCAAGTAAACAACTAGTTAAACTATCATGGCAAGATATCTCTACAGATGTATCATATCAAAGTAATACTATAAATTACTGGTTGTAAATCAAATCATTACAACTAAATCACACTGAGGTTACAGATCCACTCACCGACTACCTCAGGCCTCCACTCAGTAGTCTAATATCACTGAGCCTTTTCCACATCTGAGAATCAACAAATCAAATATAAGTTAGTAATCCAGGTCATCAATACATAACTTATATCAATCAATCATATTAAGAACTTAACATAATCCACATCAAGATTACTAGTTCCTAATTATACCCTAATGATTTACAATATAATCATTATCATCTATTAACATATATCAAATAGCAATCCCATTATTATTAAAAATCAAACAAGAATTGCTGGAATTCAGCCTTACCCGCCGGGTAAGCCTAGTACCCGCCGGGTACCCACAAAACATTTGAATCCGCCGGATTCGTACCAAGCCGCCGGATTCCCCATTTCTTACACTTACCCGCCGGGTAAGGGAAGTACCCGCCGGGTACTCCCTTCGTCCCAGCCCAGGTCGATCTGCTCAAACCCTAACTCGCGGATTTTATATCAAAATCACCCAAAACACGATTTCAAACAGTTATAAATCACTAGAAACATCATATAATCCGCATATAACACTTATAACATGTTTCTAACATCCAATTCTCTCAAATCATCAATTTACCCAAATTTAAATCAAAATCAAATTCTTAAATACTCAAGAATACTTACTGATTGAAGAATCTAACGATGGTAATCTGATGATTAGGAAGTTTCACAAGGATCACAACTTCCTGATCTGATTTCTGGATTGATTTGGAGGTTTTCAGAGAGTTTCTGTGAGTTTTGGAATAAAAATGAATAACTTCCTAAAAAGGAAAGTTATATAAATAGAAACTTAAGTCGGTTCCTCAACCGACCTTCTATTATACGGGTAAAATTTAATACCACATCTCAATCTATTGTCTGGAACCCGAAAACCACTTGCGAGTCCAAACATTTTATTGCACCGTCAGCTATATTAATTCACAACAATTAATATTTCACTTAACACATTGGAATATTCCAAATCCTATTCCAATTATTTCAATTATTTCAAACAATATTATTTCCAAACACATTAAATCAATAAATAATATATATACAACTAGGTCCATTTCGAGGATGTTACACAGCCGCCCCCATAATATATTGTAAATTACGTAAAAAATGAAATTTTTTAAGGTATTAATGACATTTTAAAATTTCCGCCCCCACGAAACTATAGAAGAAATAAGGAAAAAAAATTTCCGCCCCCTCCAGCCAAATTTCCTGGCTCCGCCCCTGGTGAGGTGCCATATTGTTATCGACTCTCGTTAATATTAAAAGATATGAGGATGCAAATGTTTTATATATAGTAAGTTAGTTATATTATTTACAATAATACACGCTAAATGATCACAAACGTTACCTCTCACACAATCCGAAAATAAACACTCACCCACCTAGTGGACCATCGCCAAACCCACAACCTCTCTTGTGTTAGATGTTACACCACAACCGCTACCAACACTACATCTATCATTTTCGCAACCACCACACAACGCAAATACAATTCTAGTATATATATATATATATATATATATATATATATATATATATATATATATATATATATATGTATGTTTGTGTACATGCATGCATTCCCATATAAAAACATGTTATTGGATTTTTTTTTATCTTTTGACAAAACATAAGTGATAAACAGAGGAAGAAAAATTAATAATTGAAATACACATCAACTTTGAAATTGTCAATAAAAGTATAGATTAGAATATGATGTGGAAAATTAAAATATACAAAGGGTATATACAATAGGATTGAGGATCTCAAAGCATATGCAATACAACATGATTGTTTTAGTTGGGGTTGTAAAACCCATGTTTTTTACAGTACTTTTTAATTCCCTAGTTTCCGGCTTTTATCGTACAAGTAATTATAGGCTCTTTCTTACGGGCACAAACAACTATGCATTATGCATTATTGGACCTTATCTTTTATTTTCTACATAACGGTAGTATAAATGTACAATTATATACCCTAAAGTTTATAACGTTCTTTTTAAAAATTCTACTTGTGGTCTTTTGTTTTATTGATAATGTATAAACATACGAACGTCTTTATTCAATCAAACTCGTTTAAAAGTAATGGCGGAGACAACGTGAGACTGAATGGTGCTCGTGCCCCTCAATAGCTCAAATAACAAAAATTATATATTACTATGATTTTGATATATGATGATGAGTCACTCTTTAAAGTATTTCACCATTCGTCCCTCTCAATTGCTCATTGATTCATAACTTTCATACGTTTTTACAAAAACTATTGATTTAATTTGTTATCGTTCGATAAAATTTTATTATCACTCAATAAATAACTTTTTACGTGATTATCTTATAATAAAGTTGAGACCCCGTCAACCTAAAACCCTATCTTCATCATTGTTTATAAGCTTTCATGTTTGATCACTATATAATCTTAGTAGCCTACCGAAGTTAATTCGATAAGTTAACTTATCGTTTCAAGACATAAGATTTCATGTTTGATCATTGTATTGGATGCTAACTACTCGAGTAATACTAACGAGAAAAAGTGATGATTATATGAAGTTCTACATTACACGCCAGAGAATTCGTTGACCCATTTAAAATAGTCTTATGGTGGCTTAACAAAATATGATAACACTATATTCACCGGGTAAACATTACCTTTTATAAAAAAAAAAATATGATAACACTACCTAACTAAAACTTTCATTGAGCCTGCTCACAATACTTTTTTTCCCCTATTTTTCAATGAAATTATTTGCTATTAATTAATGGTTCTAAGTGAAATAAGACGGCTTCCATTGGTTCCGTCGGTTTGGAACCGATGAGCGTCAGTCCAACCGACACCAATGGTACCGATCGTCGGTTGGTCCCCGTCGGTTGGTTTTGTCGAAAAACCGACGTCGGTCGCTTTTTCTTTTTATTTTTGTGGGTATATAAGGTATATTGGTAAATGTGTTACCCAAAAAATAAAGTGACGGTGTCATTGATGGTAGGGGTCCGTCAGTTTCAGTCAGTTTTAAAAAAGATGATGTGGCGCTGACGTGGCTCAGTCGATTTCAGTCAATTTTAATCGCGGATGGAACTGATCTAAAACGAACTTTGCAAATAGGTAATTTTATAAGTTGCAGAAGATGTGAACTACAGTGATAGAAATGACTTTGCAAATGATTGTTTTTTTATGATTTTAAGAAGAAGAAAAAAAAGTAAAGGAGGGTGGATAGCGACAGTGGTAAGTGGTGGTTGGCGCGAGGGGTAGGGGGTATCTCCTTGATTCCGATGCTACTTTGCCTATCTTTTCCCGCTAAAAATACTACCTATATATATATATATTTCTTTAATTAATATTTTAATTATTTTATCAAATCATATACTTTTTTAAACACATAGCACTAATTATTTTGCAAGTTTTTTTTTGTATATATTTTTGGTCTTTGTCATTACCATTATTACTTGTTTTATACACAAGGTGTTTCACCATGACCTTAAGGTCATGGGTTTGAACCCGGATGTGAGCAAAATGCTCTCCGGGATGGAGACAGGGGTTTTCTCTCGAAATATTCGGGTTTCCCCTGGAATTGGTGATGGGTATATGAAGAGGCAATGCCACTGAGCCCAATACTGTCTTTCAAAAAAAAAAAAAATTAACAAATCTTCAAACTTTCTCTATTACTAAATGATTCATAAAGTCGAGTTCAAAATTCTTTCGCTCTTAGTAAATGGCTTATAACATTACGATGTCAATAAGACCATGCACGAAACAAATCATCGTAACACTTTTGCTTTGTCAACGACATGTATTAACAATCAAAAGTTTCTTATGTCGCAGTTGCTTCGATATAAATTTTGTTTCGTTTGGTAGGTTTTTTAGTCGATTTCAATCCGTACTCATGTATAATTTCTAATTAGAGATTCAATCATTGGAATTTCGTTTTACATATTGTGATAGTAACTTTTGTCTATAGTCTTTGTATTGCAAATACTAATATTCCCTTTGCCAAAATAAAATAAAAACGATGATCCAACAAAAAGTACTTTTATGTCATTGGTGCACCGTGCACTTCATTTACTTGTTGAAAATCTTTTATTTTGGCATTTGGGCCCTTCTAATGGACCCGCTTTGATTACGATCAACCCTTCTAATTTATTCTATCTGTCTATTACAATTAAATATGTATATTTGTAACATTTCATTATATAAAAAAAAAGTTCTTGGATTAATGTATAATGACAAAATAAAACACAAAGACAAAATTAGATAGAGATTTAGATGTGTCGGTATAATGATATACAAATATAAAACGTTCACTCTTTCGTAAGTTTTTGTAAGACGACGGTATACAGCTTAAACGTACAAAGAAAAAAATACAACTAGATGAATATATTGTTTACGCTTTTAGAAAAGATAATTTAAAGCATCCTTATAAAGTTATAATCATACGATGTATAAAGTTCTGAAGAGGTGGTAATACGAGCGTAAAAGATGGCGACTTAAATCAAAACAAGTTATTTTTCGCACGAGTTGAAACAACGAAACATTTTCTATCCAATTTTTTTAACACCTTAAAGCCAATTAATTAAAATAATAATAATTTGATTTACAGCCATGAGGATAAACTAACAATATACATCAAGAAAACTTTGACTCATTTCTTCATTACTGTTATACATTGGATCCTTTTAATGACATTATTCATTGTTAAAATGGGTCAAAATCTCATCTTTTAACTAGAGAACTAAGCAAATCAATACATCATCTTTGTTCCACCTAATTTAAAATAAATAATATTATCCAATTTTGAAAAATAATATCTATATCACAATTAACTTTTTGGTTGACCATTTTACAATAATCAAAATATGACCCCAAAAAAACAGTGTGAAACTTATACACAACTTAGAAAATGTGTGGTATACATATCATCTCGTGTATTAAAATGTAACAATAACTCCAATACAAAGTCAATTCGGTTAGAGTACATAAAAACAGTTGAAATGTACAAGTTCAATGGTTTAATATATTCAACCAACTACAGAAATTTATAGAAAGATTTATTGTTTGAAAACGGAAGAGTGGTCGGTCGTCTGTCCAGAGGAAGGCAGTTAAGTTGTGATGATGAGAACCCCGCCAGAAAAAAGGGTACGAGTATAGGAACTTTATACAAGTTCATTACAGTATATGCTATTAAAGATGCAAGGTGATGCAAGGTGATGCAATGTCCCTAGAAGGTTGCAGATAGAACATAACTTTAAACAATTTACCTTCCATCTGCAGTCCTGGAAAAAAATGGAAAAAATATTATACGTTAGATGGGAAAATGAATATAACAGATTAAAGATGCAAGATTATACTTTTCTTCAGCTAAAACGGGAATGGGGTTAAACAAATCCAAAAGTTACCAGAAGTGTATTTTATTGAATAAAACGCCGTTAGTCATTTTGTTCAAGACTATAAATTACTTATGAATTAATATAATTCTGATAATCAGATAGGCAGTATGACACTAATTATTCGAATTAATCCGTACCAAAAGTTACCCGGTAGCCACCCATCTGACCAGCACTTTATGCAACCTCTAGTAAAATACTTTCACATGGAAGTTTGGTGGCGACTTCGATGTTCTCCTGAATCAATTGTAGGCTCAGTTACAACCACACCAACCCCATCATCATCACTGTCATTAACAACATCATCAAAAGAAGAAGATGCAAATCCAGAGCTTCCATTAGCAGAGTTAGACCGATGTCGAGAAGCAGCAGAAACAGCATCATCATCACTGTTATGATCATCAAGAGAAGAAGATGCAAATTCAGAGCTTCCATTAGCAGAGTTAGACCAAAATCGAGAAGTAACAGAAACAGCAGCAGCATCACTGTTATGATCCTCGAGAGAAGAAGATGCAAATTCGGAGCTTCCGTTAGCAGAGTTAGACCGAGAAGCAGCAGTAACAATGGCCAGCTGTCCACTTAATAATCTGTATATGACGTCCCCGTTTATGGTTGGTTTGATCAACTCAAGCTGGTGTTGCGGAGTATGTTTCTGATTAAACCGGCCTGGAATCTTTAAATCTGACTTATGGCAGTCTCCACAAAGATCATAGCCACTCTTTTCTGTGCAATCTTTGCACTGATATCTTTCCCCGATTATTGGAGACATCTGTGAACGATTAAGTTCATCATTATGTACAATTCTGGTAGTATTCCGATATAGAGAAAGTGATTATCTTTTTAACTTCTAACTGAATAAACCATGTTTATGTTGATAATTATTTTCTAATTAAGTGCAAATAACTTATACTCACTAGTTGACTCAATGATTAGCATATGTTAATGGTTAATCAACGTTAATACGATATGTCAGCGACTATTCTTGAGAGAATGTCGTTAGATCCATTTCGTGTCATACATGTACCTTAATTTTATTGATGAAAGACAGCAGGAAAAACCAACATAATAAACTAACTTAATTCCTCATGTCTTGGTAGAAAAAATCGTATTAACAAATACTTTAATGAGGAACTCCTACAACATATGGTTATATATAACTTTAATTAGGTAACCAGTCGTTAAATATGATTACAAAAGCTACATGATTAAACTTTATTTACTAAAGAATTACTATTTTCAAATTTGAAACGAAGATGCTTTATATGCATATACTTCAACAACGAAAAACCCAAGTTCGTATCCGATTCACAGTCCATTTTTGGACCACACCACGTTAAAGGTAATTTAATCCCGTTTTCAGTTCTGTTAGTTTTTAAATGAAATTTTTCTGTAAAAAAAAAGAGTTATGAGGCTGATGAATACACATCAGGGAAGTTTCAACCCGTTTGACACGTTGACGCATTTCTCTTTTATCTAAGATGTTTAATATGACCCATTAATAAGACAAACAATTCTCCTAGATACCTTAAAAGACCATACTGGTTATTACTCCGTAGTTTATTACCAGAAGCTTTTATTGTAGAATATACTATTACACTCATGCTGCATAAGCAAAAAAAGGAAAAGAACTTACCCCACACATATCACAACCAATGCCTGGATGAAATTTTGAGCCATTAACAGCCCACCACTGAAGAAAGTTCTCTTCGGTTGGATACGAGAACGTACCTTGATCATTGACTTCTGATTAACCCAAAGACAATATTAGCAGCAATACATGAAAACATACAGATGCCCATGGGTTTGCAAAAATGAATCTGGACTCATGGACTGACATAACTGAAAAATAGAACCCGGGCTGGAAGTGGCTACATATGATCTCGTTCTAGGTTCTATTTTTTTTTTTAAATAACCATTTTTCAGTTTGGTGTGGTCGAAAACCCGAATAAACCCATATTTTTCTAAGAAATTAACTATTTTTTAAATTCGAAATGAAGATGTTAATACCATAAAAGATGTAACTAAATTTAGTCATATTCATAACTCATATACAAAAAAATGTAACTAAATTTAGTGTACCTATAACATCATTAAAACTCACCCTTAGACAGATTTCTAATTTCGATCTGCTCTTGGCGGAGCTGTGTACTGCTTCTTCTAAGTTCATACTCTGAAGAAAATTGTTCCTCGAGGACGTAATCGATTTCCTTACAGACTTTTGGAAATCCACTTGGATGTCGGCATTCACAAACTTGACATTTAATCACCCCATCTTCTGGAACCGTAATGCAGGCCTCACAATACACTAAAGTAATATAGGAAATAAATTTTTCAAGAAAGTGTTATCTTATTGTGAAAACATATATCAGCAAAAGCCAATGGAATGACAGTAAACATACCATGACCACAATTAAGAACAACAGGATGAAATAGCAGTTGCTTGCAAGCACCACAGAGCACATCAGCAACTGTTACCTGCTTACAATTTCTGGCAGAACTGTCACCAATAGACTTATTTTCTTCGGTCGAAGAGGGATTTATTGACAAATTATCATCAGAAGTGTTATGGGAAGGCTGGTCCACAAAGCTTAAATAGTCTAACTTTTCATCTAACTCCGGTGAATAGACAAACGATCTTTGTTCTTCATCCTCTATACCATGTAACCATATAAATTTAGATACCAATTGCACAAACATCGCTAAATATAGGTCAACTTGAGTTGTTTCTAACACTTATCTACTAAAAATGAATAAATCTGAAAACTTAACAAGGTATGTTTTTCATCCAATATACAATGTAAACACAGAAATCGCAATACCAATATAACGAAAACCTCGAAATAAAGGTTACCGAACTCTTATCTACTATAAATGCACAAGTGTTTACCAAGTGTTTGTGTTTTCCTTGCATCATATGAAATCGGATACATCTTTCTAAGAACGACGTCTAGCATGCGACAGATGGCTGGAAAATGACGATACGGGTGCCGACATAACGGACAATGAGATTGACCTCTCATATCCATGGAGCGGTGGCAACACCAGAAACAGGTGACATGGCCACAAACTGCAAGAAAAATGTCACTAAAAATAATTAAACAAAATACCAAAATAACACAACTGCAATATCCATTTATTTTCAAGCATTCCCTACCTAAAACAATAGGCTTGTACAACAGGTCTCTGCAACAGTAAAGAAACAACTTTAGTTCATAATGATCATCACCAACTTAAGAACAAGCAAAAAAAAAGCTTCAAACTTTAGAGGTAAACAATATGTACGTATATCATAGAAACCATAGGAACTAATCGCAAACTGATCGTTTCAAATGTGCAGTTATATTTTGGAAGCATATGTATCTAAATTCCACACGCACATTCGTCAATGATCTGTCCAAATTAGTCCTTACATTTCTTACCGATCCTTGAGTCAGGATCAAATAAGAACCTAAGGCTGTGTTTAGTTGAAGAAAATTGTGGGTGTTTTCCAGAAAATTTTTCTAAGAAAAGTGGAAAAGTGGAAAATGTGTTCAAAATTGGTTTTTTCCGGAAAAGTTTTCCTAGAAAATGGAAAACTCAATTTTCTATGTTATAACTAGGAGTTGGAAAACCATGAATTCCAGTTTTCCACTTTTTCCTTTATAACACTACCAACACTTTTCTAAAATTTTCTAAACCCTTCTAACCTTAACTAGTTTTCCAAAATAGAAAATGCAACAACATTTGAACACATTTTCTAAATTTTCATCACTTTTCTATAAAATGAAAACTCTTTTTATTTCTTAGAAAATTGAAGATGGAAAATTGTGGAAAATTTTCCACAACTAAACACACCCTAAATATTGGCAAAAACATTAAGAATAACTCGATTTACAACGTTGACAATTGTATACTGTATATCTCAATTCAAGCATTGATAAAGCTTTAAAGCTTCAAAATCGACATATTTACAAGTTGTACTGTTATGCATCTAATTGCTGTAATAAATCTTATCTGCTAAGCTATTGACATTTAAATTAAATTCACAATCAAACACTTAGGATGAAAAATTGTCATAGCGATATTTGCTTAGTTGTTACAGTTTTTACTAATATTTGCATATATATGAATGAATATGATTATTTTATACTTTACACGTAGCAGCAAATTCAATTTTAAAACCCTAACTTACGCAGGAAACTAAAATTAAAATTGTGCATGAATTGAATCAAATTAAAGTTATAGGAGACATTACAAGCAAACGGCGCATATAAAATGATCAGAAACTTGCTCCGATTCATCGGTTTCTTCCATGGCTGATGTTTTTGATTTGCGAATTCAATTAAAAAAAAAAATAGTCAGATGATACTCCTTTCAAGAGGTGCAAAAAAAAACAGGTTTTTCTTAACCCGGCACAATAACCGAAACCGGTTATATAAAAAACCGGTTTTTAAAAACCGAACCGGTTTTTATATAATCGAACCGGTTAAACCGGTTATAGAATTTTCCAAAACCCGGTTTTTACCAATTTTTTAAAATAACCGGTTTTAACCGATTTTTAAAAAAAAATAATAATTTAAGCATTATTTAAAGGGAGTTGATAAATACAACACATAAATTGTTTCCTATACCAAACTGTACAACATAAAAAGCTTACAGTATATCATAACATAGTTTTGGTCTATGAATCATATTGTTTGTTGTATCTATCACCTCCCTTGTTTAAATTAGTCATTAGAAAATTCGGTTACCGGACTTGACTCATTAGAAAATTCTCAAACTTGTGTGATTGTGTCCAATAATTTGGAATTGGGCTTGAAAAACCCACTGGACTACAGACCAAAAAATGAAACCAAGCAAGAGTGAGAGTCACTTAGGCAATGGACTCATTTGAGTGTGATATTTATAACTTTATAATAAGGAGTGGGAGCCTCCTACTTTTCATGCTAAAGCCGATGTGGGACAAGCATAACAATCAAATAGTTGAAGTTAAACACTACAAATTGCCAATTCGTTTACAGCAAGCTTGCATACTACAAATTTCATATCATTTTCAAGTTTAAATGAATTTGATAAACTGAATTTACTACACCAAATATTGAATGACGATGACGATTAAAGGGGTCAACAGAGGATTCAAATAATTGAGAAGGGTTAGAAAGTTTGTTAGATTTTTTTTTGTAGAATCATGTACAACTTTTGTGAAATATGGATTGAGTTTATTGCGCAGAGTTTTCAGTTACACAAATGAGATGAGTTCGACATAGTAACAGAGATAAACAAGAATACCAAATGAAAGGATAATACAACAACAATTTATGAGTTCAACATACACTCGTTTTCAGAGGACAACCATGTGTTTAACAACAATTTATGCAAACTTCCATATGTTAAACTGTTATATTAAAATTCACTGAACAAAATTTGAAATTTCAAAACACTCAGAGAAGAACAAAAAAATTTTAATTCTTGTATCTCTTGTACCATTATCATAGAGGCATGCACTACCATGTGAATAGGGTATATTATTGTTCTTATGGTATCTCCCAAGAATAATATAAATGAACAAGAACGGAGAAAGAAAGCATAATATATATCATCATCACAACATATATAGTTCGAGTAACGAATGACAATCTAATTTTCATTTATATTATTTAAATTTTGTTATACAATTATACCGAATTCGAATCCGAAAAAAACCAAAAAAATAATAACCGATAAAAACCGGCCGAAAACCAAAAAAAAACCGATTCTGACAACTTAAAACCGAAAAAAATCGATTCCGAAAACAGAAAAAACCGGTTTTTTAAAAACTAGTTTTTAAAAAACCTAAAACCGAAAAAACCGATTATTTCGCACCCCTACTCCTTTCATCCTTTGTGTTATTGTGTACCAGACCTTTAAAAATGTGGGCTTTTTACGGCCCATAGCTTTTCTAATAGGCCCAATCAATACATTTATTTATTAATTTATGCGGAATTTTATGTGACCACTAAATTATTACTAGTATGTATTTCATAACCAAATAGATCTGATTGGGTGTCTTAAGGAAATAGCAAGTTTCTAACCTATATTGACTAAAAAGTTTAGGTTTGCGTTTGATTTACGGAAAAGATGGAATTGAAATTTCAATTTCATCTCATAAGGTCACGAATAAATTGATTTCAAAATAGTCAAATTTCTTTACTAAGGAATTCACATTCTTTTCATGAATTTCAATTCGATTAAAAAAGATTCGTGAACCAAACGCACCGTTATAATAATTCGATGATCAATAACATCTTCTTTAGTGTAATATTGTACTAACTGCTATTCTTTGCATTTTAACCCTACATTGGGGTGTTCTTGGGGTCATTGTTTGAGGCATGTTTATGTAAAAGTCACATACAAATTGTAATTTCAAGTTTAAAACACAACTATACAAATTGCAGTTCAAAGTTGGAAGGGTTTTGTTGCAGAAGTAGTTGATGGTGGCAATGCACTTTCGAAGTGTATTTTGGATGTCATATACTCGAAATCATATTTAATGTAGGTCTTTTTCTGCCAAGAAAGGCAAACAAATCGAGTGTTCTGGCGTTGCTTCGGGTACAGAAAGTGAGAGCCTAATGCACAAAATTAGAGATACATTATAAAGATCATTCGACCATATTACGATAACGGCACTTTAATAAAACGACTCAAAACACCCAAATGGTAAATTATTACATATTTGAGGACAGTTACTAATGATATACATGCTACACTTGACGTTACTCCTAACTCAGCTTTGATCTATGGACTGTGGAAAATCAATAATAAACCTTAGTCTGTTATATAAGGCGTAATAACTGCATAATGACCAGATTGTAGCAGCTTGAGTTGACGTGTATAGTTGTATAGCCCGCCCTTAAGTGGACGAATGGGCATATTTGTTCATTTATTTCCATAACTTAACAGAACTGTCGTGACTTGCAGAGGCAACCATTCCAGTAACAGGCGACTGTGCTAAAGCGGCTATTATGGTGTCGTGAGCTTGCACTGTCATGCGTTTGTTCTCAGTCATGTTCCACAGCTCCAACGACTAAAGAAACAAAAGCAAAAATGTAGAATTTTGAGTACTCATTTAATCATGTTTTTCCAGAAAGTAAACCTTTATAAACAAAACCGATACCAAAATAATTCCTTGGTAAACTTGGGTCGCTCTTTTTGTTAGAAAACTGGTTTTTTGGTTATGGTTATTCACATTGTGATTTCAACCCATTAATATAAAACAGGCCAATTCGGTTTTATTTAGTTAATTGTGGTTAAAATGGGTAAACATTTGGGTTACAACATCCGTTAATATTAAAGGAAACTGATAAATAAATAAAAAAGACTAATTAACTAGCCATCTCAAAATCATCGATTTCATTTATTTAATTTTGGTAAATGGGTAAACATTTGGGTTAAAACATCCGTTAACTTTAAAGGAAACTGATACAAAAGACTAATTAACTAGCCATTTCAAAAGCTTATAAACATATAAAAAATAATGGAACTGATTTATTGGAAAACACAAGAATGGAACTTACCTGAGTTCCGCCAATAACCAAAAGAGTAGAATAACTTGGATGGAAAACACAAGAATGGAACTGATTTCCATTTGACGTGAGCTCATGAATGCACTCCCCTGAAGTTAACGACCACACTTTCACGGATTCCTCACTAACCGAAGCCAGATATTCACCGTTTAAGTCCCAGCACACGTAGTTTACTACTCCAGAATGTGCCTGAAAACCAAGTAATGGGTCAATGTGTAAATACAAAATCATATTGTATGACCAAAAACCTTATCTAGTGAAACTTGGTGCGGTTATAACAAGCCGATACCTGGAAGGAATGTGTTTGCCTGTCAGTTTCAAGATCAAAGATGGAAACAATTTTATCAGATGCCGCTGCCAGTAAATGTCCAGTTACTGGCTGAAATCGCACTTGTGCACTGCCTCCTTGCTACATTCACCAGTAAGAACGGAGCTTAGATATGACAAATATAGAGGTGGCAAATCAGCAGGTCAATCAGGTTGGGTTGATCAGAAACACTTTTACAAGTTTATATTTTTTTAATAACTAACTAGTGTGTCAAACACTCAAACATGATTAATATTATCTTGAAAATAACCCAACTGTATTATAAAATGAGTTAGGAGGTTTACTGCATTTAAATACACTTTTGAGCAACTTTCAACTGTTATTTTCTTTATATTATACACATTTATAGGTAAATGGTCAATTTTGCCACATACAGTACACACATACAAAAGAGCTATACTATGGAATTCCAGACCAACCTTAGAGATGCGAGTGCACTGGAACGGGCTGAGATTCCAATAACGAATTTCGTTGTTACTATCACAGAAGCAGAAAAGATCGTTCTTCTTGGGATGAAAATCAAGGGACATAACATGTGCCGTATGCGACGTATGTGCATGCAAACAATAGCTTGGCTGCAGCATAACATTTAACACGTGATGCATTTCAGATCAACACATATCAGACCGTAAAGACATCATGATCCAATTTACATTACATAAGATGTGCAAGAAAAGAAATCTTACATTAGCTGCATCCCATATCCGCACAGACTTATCAAAGGAAGCAGTTGCCAACTGAGTTGAATTTGGCCTGAACCGAACATCAGTAATTACGTATTGATGTTCTTCAGGGGTGCTCTCAGTTTGTAAGGTATCCATGTTCCACAAAACTGCCTGCACAATCCGATTAAGTATTACACTGACTTGATGCTTCATTATCATGACAGATAGTCAAAAGTCGTGAATAAATTATTGATTACTTAAATAAACGACGGTCACAAAAGCCTTGCAGATAGATCAGCAAGCACTGGAAAACATAAGCTACTGATATTTGGAAATTAAAGGCAGCAGAGAACATTTAAGAACCCCAAATAATAATCATATAGCGCTCTTACTGTAGGTAGCAAAGGAGAAGATTTAGGCCGGTCGGGTAATGGTTCAAAACGAGTTGGTTTGACCCACTAACTTTCTCCTCTTTCCTTTTGAGGTTTACAAATAACTAACACATTAAACAATTATATAAAACTTATACTCCAACAATGATCCAGTTCTTTTACCATAACAAATTAGATGGTTACAAAGAATTAATCAAAAGTGACCATTTAAACCTGTTCCATTTTTGTTAGTTTTTAAAATAACTTTGACCCATTAGCAGTTAAATACAGCCCCAAATCCATCAATTCTCAGAAAAACAGGTTAAATTTGCCAGTCCTAGTTCTTACCTTTTTGTCATGGCCCGCACTAGCTAGCAACTTCCCATCGGAAGAGAAGTGACAGCATGTAACCTTATTTCTTGTCCGTATACAGCCAAATTCCTGGAAAGAAAACCCTGTGGGATAAAGCTTAGTTATTACCAGCTCATAGATGATTGCTTTTACTTCTACTCCAAGTGTTACCATCAAATACCTTTGGAAGACCCTGTCTTTTGCTCTGTAACTGTCTGCTTTATTGTACTATAATCTCCTGCATCATGTTGTAGAAAAGATTCCACATTATCATCCAGGGCACCAACATCTCCAAAGTGATCAATGTCATCCTGCACTACGAAGAAAAAGTTTGAGGATCATGTGAAAGGTTCATCATCAGAATATTAAACCAGATCTTTACATGAGGTGGAATTTGGGGGATTGGTAATGGGTCAAAATGGGTCATTTTTGGTACGGGTCGAGTCAGGCTGACCCATACCACCTTTTGTCCCAAACGTATTTATTTATTACTGTATATAATAATGAACCATATAAGACTACAAAGCATATATCATCTCAAAAATAATCTTATTTCGTGAATAAATGATTCAGTATATCTTATATGTTATAAATAAACTTTGGGCAACTTTCGGGTAGTTCTACCCATTTGACCAGTTTCCCTTTTAGCTAACGTATGTCATTTTAGCCATTTGACCCGTTATAGATATTTCATAACCCAAATCAAGGCATTCATAAGTAAATGGATTGAAATTGCCTCCTCTATTATGGATATTTATACAGTTAACATACAGACGGAAACAGGTATCCAGCATGCAAATTATGTAATCAAAGCTTAACACAGCAGAGAAACGGAATACTTTTTGTAATTGATACAATCATTTGTAGAAAATGAAACAGGCTTACCAACTGATTCGTTGACGAAGCAAGTCCGCCCGTTCCATCTGCACCATACATCATCATGCTTTTCTGTACATTGTTCACATGCTGCAGACTGCTAGCTGTGGTTACCCCATCACCGGGTGTATGAGTTGATGCTGGAGAGCTTGGTGAAGGGCCCGCTGTATTCCCTGTACCTGTACTGTTAGCTGGTCCGGACGAAGAATGTTGTTTTCTTTTTCTATTGTTCTGCTAAAAAAATTGAAAACAACGGAGTAATTAACCGGACTGTTAAAAGCTAATTAACCCTATTGTTTATGGGTTTACTATTAAATATTTATTTCCATTCTAGGAGATATAATTAATTATTCAATTCTGCAAGGATCAACAATAAGCTCCACCTGTTGCAGTTGCATCTGGAGTTGCTGTTGCTGCAACTGGTCCTGTTGTTGCGAAGAAGATTGTTGCATCTGCGGCATCTTCATCTGTTGAACATTAACGGCTGAAATTAAGGCTTTAACGCGTCACAAATAGCTAGATACTATTATTAAAAGCTTTTATCCTGACAGATCATATGAGCACTAGAGGTGACAAATAATTATTTAATTCTCTGAATAAAACTAATTTATTAATTTGTATGCATTATAACAGTGTTTTGGGTGACCCATTTAACCCGTTTCCTTTTTAGTGATTTTCATTTGCACATTTGACCCATTAGATGATCTGAATCGATCGGTTGATACGTAAATGTGCCGAAATTGTCACCTCTAACCTGCACTACAGATGCATGTATTGGCCACTAGTAAAAAATCACAATTATTGTATTGGTGAAAATATTAGAACGTTCATAACTGCAAACAACTTAGTAACTGAGAAAGTAAAAACAATCTCAAAGGCAAAGAATGCAGTGTTTAAACAAGTAATCTATAGAGCCATAGGCTCACATGAGACAACTGTGGTTAAAAGATGTTATCTGCAAGGTGTTTCTACATCACAACTTGAAAAACTGGAATGCTATCCATACATGTTACAACAAAAGGGACCATAGAAACCCAATCACCATCCAATTATGACTTTTATATCCTACGGAAGATTAGAAGAGCACAATTGCTCAGTGAACAAATCTCAAATGCTTTCCTTCCCTTTGTTACCAATGACAAAAACTTTGACAAAGGGCTATATGTCATTTTCCCACACATAGAAACATAGCATAAACAAATGAAAAATAAAAGAATCTACAAACTTTAATAGAAAAAAAAAACATTAATGAATGCTTATTTAGAAACTCATAACATGAAAAACCTAGTCTGCGGAATATTTTTGGGTCCTAAGAAGAGAATATTAAACCTTGGGTGAATTCATTTGCCCAGGGGAGTCTACAGATCCCTCGTTTCTTGTGGCTTGACCATCTTTCATGATTATATTACCCCTTGGTAATCCACCCACAAATCCATAATTTGGTGATGCTCCGTGGTTTCCTTGTGCTTGGGCATGTGCCAACGCCTGCTGTTGTTGAGATGCCAAATAGAACTGATTTGGGTTCTGCATATTGGCTTTATGTACTTGCAGACCTAAACCTGGGCGTAGTTGGTCAATTCCCTGCTTGGTATATCAGCAACAAAGGTCACGTATGAAAATGAAATACCACAGAAGATTCTAGAAAATGACTATAAAGAACTTACAGTTAGAGGCCAACCCTTCAAGGGTAGACCAGTAACACCCTGATTCAATCCTGAAACAATAAAAAATAAAGTGAACTTTCGTTTCGAATAGATCCCATATTGTGAATTACTGGTACTTGAAGATAAGTAAACCAAAGAAAAACAATTATAGCAGGAAAATGGAATCAAATCAAATAACACCGCAATTAAACAACCAGATATCAAATTATTGCATTATCTCGGCTACTTATTTAGACCTTCCATAAGGTTAGTCCAAGTTTAACGTATGGTAACAGTTAATTGGTAAAGACTCTAGGTATATAAGAGACCCAACAAATATGCGAAAAAGATGTGGTTTAAGTAGAGTCCATAAACACCGGATAGGTGGATGATAGAAGGCAAACAGATAAAGAGCCAAGGTCGACAAAAATCGGACCATGCAAATAAGTTATGGCAGAAGATACAACAACAACAACAATGCACAATCCCGCCCTTGGATGGGGTATGGGGAAGGTATGATGTAGACAGTCTCATCATCTTATTGTGGAAAGATTACCTGTATTACCCAATCCAGACTTCGATTGCAAAATTGCCTGTCCATATATTGACGAAGGATCTGTAGGCAAGGATTTCTGTGTATTACCCATGTTAACCTCTTGTTTGATTTCCTGAAAGATAAAACAACCTTTATGAGCCTAAACATCGAAAAAGAAAGAAAAAAACTACAGAAACTTGCAAGCAAAACATAAGATAAAAATAACTCTACAAAGATATACCGTGTTCAACTGAGACCTTCCTTGAATTTGCTGCATACTTGTTGACATATTAGTAGAATTTCCTTGCACCAGTTGTCTAGATGAACAAAACCAAAAGAACATGATGATATGAACAAACCATTTGAGGAGTGGATAGGGGAATTGGTAACTAAGGAACTGATTGTACCCTTGATGATTAGTGGCTGACTTGAGAAGGGCCATCCTACTAGCATCAAGAAGAGATGGAGAGGTTTCCGAATCCATCGAATGAGAAGGCTTCATGGGTTCCTCGTACATTTTCATACCCAGTGTACTGGGTGATGGCTTTCCCATCATTCCATCAGTGTTCATAGCATTAACAGGACCGCCAAGGGGAGGATGATTAGGATCCCTCCTTTGCAGTTGAGCATTTCGTTGTTGTATGAGATGCATCTGCTGCATTTGAAGCTGTTGTTGGTGTTCCTTTGCTTTCATTTGCTGTGTCTGGTATATTAATGCATCAAAAACCATAAAATCAAACTAATATATAAGGTGAGGCATAATAAAGAAAGCACTTTCTCTGCCTATTATAAGAACAATAAAAAACACTTCACAATTACGAGTAACATTCATAAATATAACAGAGAACCTCAATGTAAGCTACAGCTGGCTCAGAATGTTTCTCGTTAGTCCTTGCAATAAAAATGTCCCAAAAGACAGACCACCATTCAAATAGAAATCCACCCGGAGCATCAATAGCTGCAAAACAATTAAAAAAAAAACAGAACAGATTATAGCAATGTAGTATGTTCATTGCATGCATGTTGTACAGATTAGATATGAACTCTAATAAATGGTGTTTATTCATATAAGCCCCAAAAAAATGAATACACAAACCAGTGCCAATAACTCCCCATCAGACTCACATTCCAAGATTAACAAACAGGGAATCATTTTTGAAAAGTTGAGGCTCCTATCATAACTTAGTAACAACGGTTTAACTAAAAACTCAAAGGATACAATGCACGCCTACATATGAAGCCATGAAATGGAACTTGAGATGACATACCTACAGGATCAGTAGCAACCTTCCCTTCAGTCATGAAAGCTTTCGCAGAGGCGTGCAACTTTCGTTTTAACAAATAGTCATGGATGTAAACATCCAGCCTAGCAGAAAAATGTGAATTTAAAATTAGAATAAAATCACCAAATATAGACCATAACTGAACAAAAAACTAATGTCCATCCATTTCCATTTTAGAGCTACCTTCTATCATTTAAGTGAACTAATGATGTTCTTACAAAAAAATGTATATATGAAGGTTATCCAACTCAGTGTTAACCTCCATATAAAGATAATTAAGTCATCTACAATCAGTAGTAGTAGTAGTAGTTACAAGTTGCAAATTTGATAGCACATGTACTCCCTTCTCTCAGAAAAAAAATAAAACTAAGGTTTTGAGTCTCAAACTTTCTTTTTTTATAAGAGTCAAACTCATTAAATTCGTAGACAATGTAAAAATTTTGATAACTAAATTGAAGTACGTTTAGCATGAAAAATTGAAGCAGATCTGGATAATATAATACATTTATGCCAATTCTAGCGTATTAAAGATGATAAAACCCTGCCCAGGATAACCTGAACACAAAACCCTACCCATGTATGATTATTAAAGATGATAAAAGATATTTTAAGCATTCAAGAATAATGATATAAAAATATCTACTATTCAACAACTTATAATCCGCGTTCTAAAAAAATAAAAATACTACAACTTATAACCATGCTCTACACCTATAGTGATAGTCTTAGCAATAAATTATATTCTCAGGGTCAGGGAACTGAATTGATTGAATAACAAGAACATAATCTTTATTGATCTGATCAACCATATTAGCAATAGAAATAAAATGCACAAATAAAAGTATGATATAGTGAATATATAATATTACTAAAATACTAAAAAAACACAAAAATAAAATAAAAAATGATGAAAGTATATTTACATTTTATCAGCTTCCCAAGTACTCTGAGCCATGGTTTGATTCAGAATTTTCAATATATCACAATAGTACTCTGCAATCAGTTCTGCAATTCAGGGAAAACCACAGGTTAAAATAAATTATTCCAAATATCATACGGAGTAGATTATAAATTATTATAAATAAACATTAATATAATAACAAATATATATCATACCAAAAGTCGATTACATTCAATCAGAACTGTTGATCAGCACCTTGATTCATAATTAACAACATATATTAGCTTAAATTCAACAAAATACAGACCACATAACGATCAAAGACTTCACTGACCGTACAATTTCCTTCAAAACCTAATCAAACGGTTGCAAACGCAATTAAAAACGAACTTTAACTCCAATCGTTGATCCAACTCCACGATTTTAAACCTAGATTAAAGAATAACATTCAATATCAGCTGAATTCAACAAAAAGACGAATTAATATTAGTAAATTCAAACTATAAACCATCAATAACTCTCACTAGCAATAGTAATTACTTGAAATAATAACTTCCGAGCGCAATTGAAGTGTAATTAACTTCAATTTGTGCAAAATTTACTAAAATTGATAAAACAGAATCAGCCGATCAGGATCTAGTTACACGATTCAACTTCAAAACGTAGCAGAATTTCACGAATAAACATCGAATTTCATCTTCTTCCGATGAACGTTAATTTTTATAAGAATAGAAGCTTCCACATGATACAGATAAAAAAAAAAAAAGGAAAAAATTGTATAAGAACATGAAAGTGTAAATGCCTATGACTCTATGAGAGACGAAACCTTGAGGCGAGGTTCGGAAAGTGGAATTTAGGTTCGGAGAATTAACTAAATATAGGTTCGGGTTAAAAAAATTAACGGACGGTTTGGATTTAGGTTCGGGAAAGTGGAAAGTAGGTCCGGAGAATTAAGTAAAAGAGGTTTGGAGTTAGGTTGGGTGTGGTGTGGATGAATGGATGATGAGGTGGGGATGACGAAAGTTGTTGGATGGATGTTTAACGAGCGTGAGCTGTCATGATCAATTAAAAGGACATTTAATCGATTTAGCTCTGAATTTAAAGTAGCGTTGTTTTCCACCCCTGTGATAAACAAGGGTTTAATATTTTGGTTACGGACATAATTATTCCGTATTTTTTTTAAGAACAAGGGTTAGGGTAAATATTCCGTGCAGTTAGTTTTAAATTGAGAATTGAATATTTATATCTAAGAAAGTTAAGGGGTTAAAATTATAAAATATAAATTTTTTTATTTATTATTGGTCAACAGCACCAAACAATAGAGGGTTAACAATGGTTTATTTCTAAATGTTTTATGTATTTTTCATTTATTTATTTAAGTTTTTTAAACTTGTGATTAATCTTTCAAATTTCAAATTTTTTGTGCTTTAATTATTTACGGGGGTATATATTTTTTATATGGGTTAATAATTGTTTAGTTTTTAAAGTTTCACTTTTTTCCTTTTTACCCACTCAATTTTTTCCTCGTGATCTAATCCTTCAAGTTTGCAATGACTTATTGATTCAACCCTACCTTCAAAGTGTTAAACCATAAAACTTTTGAAAGTTAGATGATTAAATTATAAAAACTTAAAAGGACAAATCATTACAAAAAGGGTTTTGCTAATGTGTGCTCCCGTGACACACGTTAAGACGTATTTAATGAAGTGTAAATTTCCTTAAATATAATCATTTGCATTTAATACTCATTAATTCAATCTAATATTTACCTTTTTTTAGGGAAAATCACAAATTTGATCTTTTGACCAAACTCCTCTAACAAAATAATCCATTAACTTTTATTTTTAACAAACTAATCCACAAATTCGCGCTATAATAGACGTGCACGGCGCGACACAATTAAATAAAGCAATTAAATCAATTAATTAACAAAAGTCAGAATTTAAGCCAATCAGTAAACACCACGTGCACGTACACGAACTGGGCTTGGCGCGACGGACATGACAAGGGGCTCGACTGATTTGACGTTCCTATAGTCCTTCCTAATCATATTTAATATATAATATGTTTCCAATTTAATTAACGTAGTATTTCGTTTTTCTTTGATAACTTTTTTTGTACAATGTTTAAAATAATTCCGAATATATATATTCATTATCAGTGTAATTTTATCTACATTTCGACATAAATTTTATTGTCATATGTTACGTATTTAACGAAAACATTTTTTTAGTCTCGAAATCAACTTTTTGATATATCAAAATGTAGATAAAAATAAACTGGTCATAGTTGTACATTTAGATTTATATTATAACATATGTAAGAAAATGCTTTCGTTAAATACATTTTGATATAAAATAACGTTGATTTCGAGACTAAAAAATTGCTTTCGTGAAATATGTAACATATGACGATAAAATTTATGTCGAAATGTAGATAAAATTACACTGATAATGAATATATATTCGGAATTATTTTAAACATTGTACAAAAAAAGTTATTAAAGAAAAACGAAATACTACGTTAATTAAATAGGAAACATTATATATATTAAATATGATTAGGAAGGACAGTAGGAACGTCAAATCAGTCGCGCCCCTTGTCATGTCCGGCGCGCCGGGCCCAATTCTTATACGTGCACGTGGTGTTTTCTGATTGGCTTAAATTCTGACTTTTGTTAATTAATTGATTTAATTGCTTTATTTAATTGTGTCGCGCCGTGCACGTCTATTATAGCGCGAATTTGTGGATTAGTTTGTTAAAAATAAAAGTCATTGGATTATTTTGTTAAAGAAGTTTGGTCAAATGATCAAATTTGTGATTTTCCCTTTTTTTTATACGCATGTTAATTACAAATTCAGATATTTAAGGAAATTCCAGCTTCATTGAATACGACTTAACGTGTACCACGGGGGCACACATTAGCAAAACCCAAAACGCTTATAAAAAATAAACATCACGGTTTACACAATCAAAATTTTGAAGTATAATCAAACTTAAGCTTAAACCATCAAAATTTTGAAAATTCGAGGATCAAATCATGAGAAAAAAACTTGAGCGGTTAAAACGAAAAAATGTGAAACTTTGAGGATTAAACCATTATTAATCCTCTTTATATTTTAAAAGTTTGATGATTTAATTCCTTGAGCGTTAAATTTGTCTTTTATAATGATTTTACCTTTCTAATTTTATCAAATTTAATCATTTAACTTTTAAAAGTTTAATGACCAATAAATCAACACAAGCTTTAAATATTAAATCATTAGGAAAAAAACTTAAATAATTAAAACGCTAAAAAGTTGAACCTTAAAATATTAAACCATTATTAACTCAAAGCGAAAACATAATGTTGCATCCGTTGGCCCAGTATTGGTACAATACCTCTCATCGCACATTCGCACTAGTTTGGGAATGTCACCTTATCAGGCTTTATTTGGTCCAACACCCCCTACTTACATTCATTATACGCCAAAGGATTCTTCAAATCACACTATTGACTCATTACTGAAAGAAAGAGAAGCTCTTGTTAAGTTATTGAGATCCCATTTGTTGAATGCTCAGTGGTGAATGAAACTTCAATCAGATAAACATATAAGTAAAAGGTTTTTCAATGTCGGCGACTGGGTTTATCTTAAACTGCAACCCTACAAGTAGGGGTGTCATAAATAACCGAACCCGAATAACTAACCCGAACCCGAATAACCCGACTTTATTTGAATCGGGTTACAGGTTAGATTATAAACTTGAAAAACCGAATAACCCGACTCGAATAACCCGAAACCCGATTAAACTACCCGAAAACACCCCTACCTACAAGCAACATTCTGTGAATAAACGGGTCTATCACAAATTGGCTACAAATTTTGGACCTTTCAAGGTGATTAAGAAGGTGGTCAAGTGGCTTATCAGCTCGAGTTACCAACGGAATCAGGAATTCATGATGTGTTCCATGTTTCTTTGCTTAAAAAGAAAATGGGAAACCATGTTGTTAACCCCGGTCTGCCCCATATTACCGAGTCTGGTGAATTCAAGTTGTTACCCTTCAAAGTGTTGGATAAACGAATGATCAAGAGAAGGAACAAACTGGCTGCGGGAATTTTAATCCAATGGAGCAACTCTGATGTGGAACACGGTACTTGGGAACTTGTTGAAGATATGTAGCAAAAGTTTTCAGAGTTCGACATTTGGGGAAATTATCATCCTTGAGGAGAGGGACGTTTTCATGAGGGAAGCAGTTGATATGGATTAAGAGGTCAAAGTTAGTAATGCTAGCTGGTTCATTTAAATGATAAATGATAATAGAGATAGTCAGACCTGTAAAACTGGTTATGATTTTCAGAATTAATAAAAATTTCCCTTTTCTCTCATGAGCTGTTCTCAATTGAGTGACCTAAGATTTTTGTTCTTTTATTTGATAATCTGTACTTATCAAATATACTGTGTCACCATTAATTAATATATCTATAAGTGATAGATCTCCTTTAGAAAACTATCACACACTCTACACATAATGATACACCCAACTCAATTCACTATCAAAGCATAAGCATACACTCAAACACACAAACATACACATTTGCCCTCACAAGGGTAACATCAATCTACAAATCAAAATAAATCGATGTTCCCGCTAATTTACACATTCAAAATTTTAACCTGACTGTATCATCGGGCAGTTTCTAATCGCTTCACTAGATCTTAAAGATCTAACGCATTGACCTTGACATCAAACCATTCCTGGAACTCGTACCCCATTCCATTGCTTCTGCCACTTCTCTTTCTCGATCACTAGCATACGTTTTATCCTGTTTATTGTAAGATGAACATCTGGATATAGATGATTCCGAAGGAGAATCAATTAATTCTATTGTATCAGTTCCATCTCCTAGGAAACTGAGGGCAGTGACAACGTCACTGATCAATGGTCGAACTGATGCATCATCGTTCAGACACATGGCTGCAACTGCTATTGCTTGGTTCAAACCTTTATCTGGGTAGTCTCCTTTTAGTAGCGGGTCAGCTAGTTCGGTGAACCTTTGTGGGTTCTTGAAAATTGGGTCTGCCTATTAGTTAAACAACAAATTTAACATCAGTTAGATGGGCTACTAAATGGGTCAAAACGGCCATAATTTTGAGGAAGGGCCATGTGGATCGGGTTGAGCCACCAACATTTTTCTGTCTATCTTTCTTAATTGATAAACTAAAGAATCTAGTATGATTGCAAAAAGTATTATTCAAAGTATAAAATCAGTTTTCTTGAACTATGGGATATTTTTCACCTTTTGAAGCATCATGCCCCCAATAAAAGTTTTTGGATGGTTGTAGGACTACATTTTTCTAGCTTTCATCGTCAAGAAATGATTTTTTGTATCTTTTGAAGCAGCATGCCACACCAAAAAAATCAATAACCTTTTTCATCATTCGATGGAAGACTAAAATACCTTACAGAAGAAAGTTGGGCACATAAAATGAGATGTTTGGTTAAACTGGAATCATGGTTATGAAATTAACCCTTAAGTGATTCAGAAGATTATAAACCAAATAATTTGATCATCTACTACGTCATTTGAACCATTTTCACTTTAACTAATTATTATGGTTAGCTCTTATCAATAGCATACATGTCAAATACCTTAACCACACTTAATCTAGTGGATGGTACTTTTGATATATGACTTCTTAATGTAAGAGATATGAACCAATAAAGCAGCTAAATGGATTAAACAGAGAATGAAGTGATAAATTAGTACTTACCCAAGAAACTAGATTTTGCTCTTTATTTCTCTTCGACGTATCTACAGCTCTCCGTCCCGTAATAAGTTCCAACAAGACGACTCCATAGCTATAAATATCGGATTTGACTGTCAGTTGACCCGTTAATTGATACTCAGGTGCACAATATCCATAAGTACCCATAACTCTTGTTGACACATGTGATTTATCGCCTACAGGGCCAAGTTTGGCTAACCCGAAATCTGAAAGCTTGGCATTGAAATCGTGATCAAGTAATATGTTGGAAGACTTCAAGTCACGATATATAACAGGCGGGTTAGCCCTATCGTGCAAATATTCTAGACCTTTTGCAGCATCTAAAGCAATTTTCATCCTCGTGAACCAAGGTAGTGGTTCTTTCCATCGTGGAAGATCTGAAATATAAATCGATAATTCATTCTAACTTTTGAAGTTTTAGAAATGTTTAGAGAACTGGAATAATTGGGTAAAAGCAAATATTACTGAGTAAATGATCTTCCAGGGAACCCGCAGGCATATATTCGTAGACAAGAAGTCTTTGATCACCATCTGCACAAAATCCTATTAGAGACACTAAATTTGGATGATGAAGAAGCTTCAACATCAAAACCTCAACAATAAATTCATGGTTTCCTTGCAGCCCATTACGATCAAGTTGCTTTACAGCTACAAGCTGGACAAAAAAAAACAATACTTGTTATCTTGTTATAACTTATCACTAAAACATATCTCTATAAGGAGTGAGAACAACATTATTTGCATAATGGAAACTATTTCAACCCTTATGGGTAATGAACAAATTCACATCACAATTATTATCGATAACGGGTCAAATGAGTAAATCAAAAAGCACAAGTGTTCTTAAATAAGTGGGACTCTTCAACCCATCCCTTTTTTAATTAAGCAATTATATAAAGGTTTTAGACATTTAAGAATAATGTTGGAGACTTTGAAATTATTCAATCCAATTTACATAAATGAAAGGGTTGAAGGGTCAGCCCAAAGTGTTTTAATCCATTCTGAAATTCTACTCATTTAGACCCGAACCTGCTTCAACACATTATTTAACTACCTATTTGACACCTCTAACTTTACCTATTTACCTGTCCGGTTTTAGGGAGTCTTCCCTTGTAAACTCGCCCGAACCCACCTTCACCGATTAGTGATTCTTGCCTGAAGTTCTTTGTAACAGCAGCTAGCTCCCGAAAAGTGAAATTTTGAGCTTCGTTATTGCTGTCTGTTTCTGCTTTTGTGGCAGCTTGGTTATTGGTAGCTTCATTGCTTTCTCTCTTTGGGGAAGCTGCGGGTTTATTATGATTATTGACCTCTGCTTGAGCCCTTCCTTGATTCTCTACGCAAAGAGTTCAGAGAATACTTATTAGTAAATTTCAGTGATTTACATGCAAAATGGGTCAATGTTGTACTCTATTCTCAACGGGTCAATAGATTAAAGTAACAGAGTTAGCTAAAAATGTCAAAAGAAACCTATTAAGTAAGCTCATTTCTAAGTTGAGCTACTAGTCAATCTTAGAACATTTCAGATACATACATTATGAATCCGAACTTCCACCTTTAAGTTCATAATGGTTTATTAAACTATGTTCCTTTAGTGCAAGTATAGTTTTGTAATCATATTTGATAGATAAATTATTTACCTAAAAAAAGGACAAAAGTCCTAGCCGAAATGTTTCCACATAATATAAATCTTGAAAAAGACATCAACCTTTTACAAGGTTAAAAGATGATCGCTATTCGCTAATATGATCACAAAAGAATTTAGAGATAGCGAGTGTCTTACGCGTTTTTCCATACATACTAATTGATGGAAGGAATAAAACGTACCATGCGGATGATGTTCGCGGGGAGGTGAATTATGTACAATCGGGGTTCTCCCTCTTCGACTTGCATGTCTCCTTGATCTTCTCTTTTCCTTTGACGAAAAACATGAAAAACAACTCATGATTTCGGCCAACTTAATTTTTACGTCCAAACTAACTTCGGAATCCAATATCTGAACAATGCATTACCCTATCAAGATTAATCCTTAATCTTCCTATCAATCCTCATAGAAAAAAAATACAAAGTTTAACGTCGAAAATTCCAAGAATCATCAATTCCTTCAATCACATTACACCCATAGAATCAAAATATTATAATTCTATGCATCGCAATTCACATTCACAATGCAAGGACTACAAAATCTTTTGATTAGATAGAGAAATGGGATGAAGAAAGATAGGGGAAGAGAGAATATCCCAAAGGATGTGAAAATAAAGAAAAAATTAAGAATTAGAAGGGGAAGAAAAAACGTGGGAACCATTTGCCATGTATTTTTACTAGTTTTTGACACCTTTTTTTTAAAGTCCAATGAAAAATTTATATTTTATTTTCTTTGGTGGCATTGGGTTGGAATATGAGTGATCATGGAATGCAATTTTAGATGCCATTTGACATTTTAACAGAACTTTTATTAGAAGCGGTGATATACATAGTCTATATTGGTTCTTCATCATCATCATCATCATTTATATATGTTAATAATAAGTACGATTTTTTTTTAAATATAAAATCTAACATATGTACTATGTACAACTACCACAAATATTTACAATTTACTCTCTCAAGTAGGGCTTGAACCCTCAATCTTTTGATTGAAAGGTTCATCTTATACCGCTAAGCCAAGAGCCCTTCGGTATAATCAATGATTACATAAAGTGATTCGTCATTGCTTAACAAAGTTTATGGTGTGATCACAAACCAAACTATTCAAGTGGAGTTCAATTAACGACCGACTTTAATCTAATTCTTTTCTGCTGAATAAAAGCCAATTACGATGATCGCCACTTTTTACATCTCAGTTTCAACACCATCTTCATCGCCTTCTAAGTATGATATAAAAACTCTTTTACAATCTTATATCATCTTCATCATCTTATTCACATCAAACAAACATGGACTCATCGTCTCGTCCACAAATGATGACCAAAATTCTTATTTCGATCCAACCAACCCAATGGATTACGACACACTTCCCATTGCTTATTTATTGAGTTCTCGTTACATTTATGTAACAATGTACTTGCATCAAGTGTTTCACTTTGGCCACTGTTCAGGGGCGGAGCTACGTTGAAGGTAAGAGGTAGTCGTAGCAACGAATCCGTTCACTATACGAAGTGTATATTTCTTATGTAAAATTATGTTTTTATTGTATTCTTTATTTGTGCTACATGTTTATAAAAATTGATATACCGGTGCAGTGGCGGATTTAGAAATATAAGGTTGGGTATGCATAAAAGTACTAGATATAATTTTTTTTTAGATATGTTTACCGGGTCGGGTTTCGGGTTATTTGATTCAAAATTTTCGGTTATAGTTTTTTTTTAAACTATTTAATCAAAATTGAACTAAATCGCTTTTAAAGAACTAAACACCTCTAATCGAATTCGTTTTAGCTACAATTTCAAGATTATAATCCTAATTCAAATTCACAGTCCTAATTTTTAAAGACTATTAAATAAACGATAAATAAATAATTGGAATTTATTGTTTCAAAATCGTTAATATTTCACACCTTTAACTATTCTATTAGACGAACTTTCAAATATCCTATCATATTTATCATGTTCTAAAAGCTTCTATAGTACGGATTTAAATTTCATATCCATATCTTTGTATGGTTACGAAATTCAAATCCGTACTATATAATTTTTCAAAGTTCGGCTCATAGAATAGTAAAAAACTTAACATTCGGTATAATTGGATATGGATTCATTATTAATCACTCCGTCCATGTTTAATTGTCCATTATAAAATTGTACACAATTTCTAAAAAATATATAATTGTATTGTTGATCAATAAGAATTCACCATTTTTTACTTAAACACTTCCTGCTCGGTTGAATTTAAAATGGACAATTATTTTGAAACATCTCAAAAAGGAAACATGGGTAGTAAGCTAGTAATGAACAAGCTAGTTACATTCAATAGAATGTCATAGTTTAGCTGAGTTGTCACTTGCTATATAATTATAGCTTTTTTTGTGTGAGATGATTTGAAATGATGCATAGGGTGTTCACTCATTATTTAATGGGTATGCACTTCTTAAAAACTTTACAAAGCATATACGAAAAAAATATTTTTTAACACTACCCACAAGTCATGTACATCCGCCACTGTACCGGTGTTACAAATCACCCAAGTCAGTTATGGGATCCGCCTCTATTACTGTCTCTACAATATGATAATTCAAAACATGATTTACTATTCTCAATTTTAGCCATAATATATACTACAATATATCTATAACATATACTTAAAGCAGAATAGCTAGGGGCAATCTCATCCCTTAATTGTTTTTCCCGATATTGATCTAACGATTAAGATTAATTTAATGATACTTACACTTAACCCCCTTTATATCTAAATTAATTAATTAATATCCAATATAATATAATAATAATTATTTTAAATTTTTTAAAACCGTAAAGCATAAAAAAAATAAAAATGGTATTAATTACTTTAATAAATATAAATAAATTAAGTGAAGAAAACATATTTAGGCTAAAAATAATCGGCCAACCTCAAAAAATTCGCCTTATATTTACGAATCCTACATCTGTTTTTTTCTCTAAACCAACCATGTAACACAAATGTCATTCAAATATATTATCTTCTAATTTATTTTTAATATTTTCTTCCCTATTTTTTTTCATCTTCCTCCACTATAAATATTCATCTCCTCCCAAATTTTACACCAATCTTTGCATTTCTTCTACACCCGTTCAATGAATCCATACGATGGAAAAAACACACCAATTGAGAAACCCACTCCTCATTTGGACAATCTTAACAATGAACCTAAAGTGTAACATCCTCTCCGGTAGCCTGGTATTTTTCTATTTATAATCGTGTATTTAATTACTTTAAATAATTGTTTGCGATAAATTGTTATTTGTGAAATAGGTGAAATAAGTCTCAGGATTTATTGCGGTTAATAAAATGTTGCTTATTTTGAAATATTGAAGTTGACGGTATAATAAAATAAATTTTTCGCAATTGATTTTTAGGTTCCAGACAATAGGTTTAGAGCGGGTATTAAATACCCAATGTTGTAGGTCGGTTTAAATAAGGTCTGACCTTTATTTGGGAATCACTTTCCCAATTTCTTTCTTGCTCTCTCATTTCAATTCCATTAACCAACACATAAACCCTAAATATGATCCATTAAATTTGGCAAGAATCATAATCAAGAATTAAAGCTTCAAGTTGTGATTCAAGCTAGTAGCTCTCATCTTTTCTAGTCTTCATCTTCTTCATTTAGTAAGGTAAGAAAACTTATAGTTTATAAGTTCAAATGTTAAATAGAAATGAAATTGATGAATTGAATGATTCTTGTAAGTTTATATAGTGATTGTTTGTGTTATATGATGATGTGTGGTAATATTGGAGATGTTTGTAGCATTAGAATTGAGTTTGATGAGCTTGAATAATGAAAATGGAGTTAGGGTTCGTTCAGGTCTGTTCTTGAGCTGAAGAACAGCTGAACGCGATCCCGACTACGATTCCGGATCGCGTTCCCTTGTTATAAATGTCTTAGTCGAGTTTTTGGCCTTAGAAACGCGATCCAGGCCTATTATCCGGATCGCGTTTGCTAGTGTTTTTCGGTGACAGAATTATTTCCTCAGGACAAACGCGATCTAGCCCTATCTAGTCAGGATCGCGCTTGCATGGTTAATCTTGATGGATTTTGCAAATTTCACCAAAATGCATAAGTGTTTAGAAGGTGGTGTCTATAGTGGCACTTATTGAATGCTATAGTGGCATTTTATAAAAATGCTCATTTTGATATTTACAAATTATGAGGCAAAGTACTAACTTATGTTGATTATTGATTCTCAGATCCTCCGAAAGATAAGTGATCTCTGGAATCAGAGATTTTGAAGGCAAAGGTATCGGTGAGTGGATTCGGAACTCATCATTTGATTTAGTTGTAATCATTTGATTACAACGGATAAACGTTGATATGATCGTTGACTTATTTAATTTCATTGTTGATTATATATATCTATGTGATTTGTGTGGCCTTCGGGCATTGTTGTTAATGAGGTCAACTAGTTGATGAACTGTTGGTTGGGCTAGTGGGTTGTTGTGTGAATGGTACAGGGATGTACTTCATTTGTTGTGTGTGTTGAACTGTACCCAAGTATGATAACCACTAGCTATCGGTCTCGTCCGTTATGGCCATACGGATATGTTTGGATAAGTGATTTTGGGGAGCCGCCCGGGTGCTAAGGTTATCCCCGGATCCACCGATCCTCATTAAGTTGTTGTTGATTGTTGTGTTTGCGAATATTTGTTGTAGTTAAATTGATTTAGCTAAGTTGAATGTTGGGTGTTGGATTTACTCACTTAGCTATGTGCTAACCCCTCGTTGTTACTTCCTGCAGACTTTTGTTTTGTGCATGCGGGTGGGTAGCAGGAAGGTCAAACCTTGGAAGCATGGAATGTTTGATATTCAAGCTACTCTGATTATTTTGTAACAACTCAGTTTAGTTTATATAATACCCCGTCATGCTAGTCTTTTGAACAAGTTTTAAATTTGAAGTAACTTAAACATCTAAACTGTATTTTGGCACTTTAGCAGAATATGAAATCAAGTATTGCGTTTTATTTACCTGCGCTTCCGTATTATCTTTAATATTATTACTATGGAATGAGGGGTGTTATAAGTTGGTATCAGAGCAGAGTTTTGGGATAATTGTTCATTGTTGAATGATCAATCCCAAAACCGGAGCGTGATATATCAAACATTCATGGTTATGGGATTGGTAATGGTTGATGGTAGTTAGTATTTAGATGCTAACGATTAACAAAAGTTCAAGTGTTGTGTTGAATTTCAGAAATGGCAGATAACGAACCACCGACCACCAACCCCAACAATGTCTCCCGGATTGTCGCTCCTCAAGTAGAGACTCATACCGAGCAGCACGATCATCATGGTACTTCTCAACCAACCGGACACCAATCTAACCGAGACGAGTATATTCATGAGATGGAAGACGAGTTAATATTTCTTAGGGAATTCAAGAGGAAAGCTGAGGAAGCTGCGACTAGACAGTTATTTCAACAAACCCCGGTCTTTGGTTCTAGCTCATCCTCTCAATCAGAAAAGAAGTGTTCATACAAGACTTTTATGGCTAGTCGACCACCGGAATTTCAGGGAAGTAAAAATCCTACGGTAACGTTAAATTGGTTAAGAGATATGGAACGCAAATTTGATGTGACTTGTTGTGATGAGGAATTTAAAGTCAAGTATGTGGTTCAATGCATGAAGGATGATGCTATGGTTTGGTGGGATTCTGTTACCGGACACTTGACACAACAACAAAAGGAAGCTATTAATTGGTCTCAATTCCATTAGGCTGTTCGTAACCAATACTGTTCGGATTTTGATATTGCTAGGATTCGAAGAGAGTTTGATATTCTTCGATTAAAGGATGACATGACTATTGATGAATTGATTTCGCAGTTTACGGATAAGCTTAGATTTGTTCAACAATGGGTTCCTGATGAGAAGACCCAGATAGAACAATTTGTGGATGCTTTACCGGATAACTACCGTACGGTTGTGAGATTGGCTAAGGATTTATGGCATGCTTTCAATCTTGCAAGATCCGCCGATAGTGATTTAAGTGGTTTGCGATTATGGCAAGGAAGGGATACCACTTTCCAAAGAGCAAGAACTGAATCGTCGGGTAAGAATAAATCCAAGTGGCAAGGGAATCGGCAGGGCAGTAAGAAATTTGTTGGAAGAAATAGTTCTTCGGGAAGTTCAAATAGTTCCAACTGGTGTAGTTCGTGTAGGTCTCGGCATAATGGTCCGTGTACGGCTCAGACAAACAAATGTATGAAGTGTGGTGAATTGGGTCATGAGATAAAGAGTTGCCGTTATCCAAATTTTGTTTGTTGGACTTGTAAGAAAGAAGGGCATAGGGTCGGTCAATGTCCGGAGGCAAGGTCGGCGGGGTCGGGTTCGGTCGGGAGTTCGGGATCTTCCGGACAGAAAAGAAAGAACCCTCCTCCAGCAACTAGTAGGGCCTTTCAAATGACGGTTGATGAAGCCGTGCATACGGAAGATGTTATCACTGGTACATTTCTTATAAACTCTGTACCTGCACGTGTATTGTTTGATTCGGGTGCCCCTACTGTGATAACAAAGCCTATAGAAGTAGAAATAGTTAGTGGTAAGTTAGTTCCTGTTACCACCTCGGTGACCGGAGTTTATATTACTATTGATGATCATGTTTTTCCTATCTCCTTTTTGTTGATGCCAATCCCTAGTTTTGATGTGATAATTGGTATGGATTGGTTGAGTCAGAATAAGGCTAGTATTGATTGTCATCGGAAGTTGGTTAGGATCCCAATCTCCGAAGGGTCATATGTTGTGGCTCGAGGAGAACGAGACGGTGTAGCTATTCCTTTGATTTCGTTGATGAAAGCTAGGAAGTCATTGTCAAAAGGTTGTGAGTCATACCTAGCCTATGTAGTAGATGCCAAATTAGAAAGGAAAACTATTTCAGATGTTCCGGTTGTTTGTGAGTACTCTGAAGTGTTTCCCGATGAATTGCCTGGGTTACCACCAGTTACTCAGTTAGGGAAGTAGAATACAGAATTGATCTTGTTTCGGGCTCATCGCCGATTGCTAAAGCTCCCTATAGGTTAGTGTAACAACCGCCAAATTAGGACTAGTAATTAGTGCCTAATTCTCTGTAAATACATGTAATTAGTTATGTGTTAGGCTAATTAATGTATCGGATTATATATTGGTAAATATATACAACTTTGCGATTTGACTTAAATCGTACACAATTTAAATAGAATGAAATTCTATTCGATTAATACGGACGTTGGTGAACAAATATTTATAAACTAAAAATAACGCAATATTGACCAAAACACTATTTTATAATTAACTCGTATCACCCGATAATGACTTACACGATTTAAAAACAAAAGAAATTAAATTATACAAACTAAATTACATTTCAAACTAGTAAAGATTTAAAGAAATAATTTAAGTGAATTATATAATAAAATATGTGATTTCAGAAATAATAAACGCGCATAAATAAACATTTAACGCTTAAATGACGGAGGAAACGAACACCGCACGGAGCCCGATCGCGGGGACTGAAAAATGGGAGGATAAACCTCCCCATTTTCCCTTTTCTTTCTCATTTCCCAATCACTTTCTCTCTCTCTTATTCTCTTTCTCTCTTTTCTCTCTCTCATTTAACCATCCACCATCACCCCCATTAAATCCTCAAATACTACATCAAAACGAGCTTGGATCACACCCCTCCTTTGGAAGAAAAGCATCACCTCGCAACGATCTACCCTCATATCTTTCCGGATTTTCATTTCGGCATTTTGTAAGTTTCCGACAAATCCCGACATCTCTCGTTTTTGATCATTTTTACTAGTTTATGGTTTAAATAGGCTTATTATGTCCATTTTTGGGTTGGGTAAAAGATTTGGACCCAACGGAAACCGGGAAACTCGTTTTCGACTAAATTTCCGGCCATCAGACCGCTACGTCGCACCTGGCCAGGGGCCTCTGCGACGTCGCGGCCTACGTCGCACAAAAATCTCAACGTCGCACTAGCGACGCAGCCCCTTACGTCGCATTAATTTGCGGAGGTCATACATGGCGACGTAGACTTTAACGTCGCAAACCGAACCAACGTCGCATTAGCGACGCCACCCCCTACGTCGCATTGATTTGCGAAGGTCGCATCATGCGACGTACATGCCCACGTCGCACCTTACGTCGCTTGCAACGTCGCATGCGACGTCGCACAACCAGAACCTTGAAAACTCTGATTTTTACTAAGTGTCGGAACCAAGATTTTAACACCTGATTTTACCCAAATTCGGATCCAGATGCGTTTTTCGTCAAAGCAATATAGTAGAAATAAAAATTTTCCAAGCTGACCTGGCAGCTCGACCCCAGCCAGGGGCTCTGCCCCTTGGACCCCGCCAGGGGCTGCCGCCCTTTGGACCCCGCTACCAGGGGCGCTGCCCCCGGACCCCCGTCATTAAATGTTGTAAATACATTTCACACTAAGTGTTGAACACTTACAAATAACGAAACCTGATTCAACGATACATATAATGTTAACACTTTGAATCATTATCACAAACCGTCACCAACGGGCCATATTTGTTTTCAAACTACAAACGGATTACTAAACAAACACTTGGACATAATGAGTTGTGTAAACAACTAGCCTAGATGGTCTTGCGAGACATCTACTTACTTAACTTTATATGTTTAGGCATTTGAAGGTTACGGGTTCGGAGAACCTACGGTTGATATTACTTTCTCGTTTATTGATATAAACGTACTTGCAAAGACTCAGGTGAGTCTTACGGCCCCACTTTTACTGTTTTATCTTACTGGGGGAGATACATGCTACTTATTTTTCCTGAACACAAGTACTAAACTGATTTCTATACCAAATGGAATTGCATGAGTTAATTACTAATTACTGAAGTCTCTCCATCATATATCGTTAGTTATGGACTTAAGCGCGAACAGTAGTTAATGGATCCATTAGGGAAATGACCCTCCCTGCCCGGGGTAGTAGCGCTACCACGTACTGATTTACACGTAGAAACGGGTGACTATTATTTCGTTACTTATGCTTGCTCAATTACGAGCATGTCACGAGAGCAACTGATTATTTACGGGTTAAGCTTCGATTATGAGCCTCATGGCAACGGTATAACTTAATTACTTTACTCTTGCTGGATTTGCAAATACTTGATATACGCCTGCGGGCACTACTGATGAAATCTTGTGTTCAAACTGATTATTTACTGATAAACCTGTGAGATTCACCAACCTTTTGGTTGACCCTTTTTAGCATGTATTCTCAGGTACACTTACGGAGTAGGATCACTCCAGGATTACTAGCTAGAGTCGCATGATTTCCAAACTGCATTTAACGGAGATTCTTTGGCATTATCTTTTGTAACTATGGTTATGTAATAGAATCTCCCGCCACATACGCGGACTCTAGGCTTACATATTTTTGTAAAGAAAACTATATGTTTTCAAACGATTTAATTATGAAATGTAATTATTTTACAAAACGTCTCATTTAGAGGTCGTTTGCTGTATATCTTGTGCTTTGTATATTGATTAGTAACACCCAAGTATGCTTCCACAAATCACTAAATTTGGGGGTGTTACAGTTAGCTCCTTCGGAGATCCGTGAAATGATGAATCAGATTCAGGAGTTGTTGTATAAAGGTTTTATCAGACCTAGTTCATCGCTGTGGGGTGCACCAGTGTTATTTGTGAAAAAGAAAGATGGGTCAATGCGGATGTGCATTGATTATAGGGAATTAAATAAGAGGACTGTGAAGAATAAATATCCATTGCCCCGAATAGATGATTTGTTTGATCAGTTACAGGGTTCTTCAGTGTATTCTAAAATTGATCTGAGATCGGGTTACCATCAGGTCCGTGTTAGTGAAGAGGATGTTTCTAAAACTGCTTTCCGAACCAGGTATGGGCATTATGAATTTTTGGTTATGCCTTTTGGTTTGACGAATGCTCCAGCTGTATTTATGGATTTAATGAACCGTGTGTGTCGACCATTTTTGGATAAATTTGTGATTGTTTTCATTGATGATATACTTATTTATTCGAAATCTGAAACTGAGCATGCCACGCATTTGAGATTGGTTCTTGAAACATTGAGACGAGAACAGTTGTATGCAAAGTTTTCCAAATGTGAATTCTGGATTCGGGAAGTTCAGTTTTTGGGTCATATAATTTGTCGAGATGGTGTGAAAGTGGATCCATCAAAAGTTGCAGCTGTGATGAATTGGAATGCGCCGAAATCTGTTTCTGAGATAAGGAGTTTCCTTGGGTTAACTGGATATTATCGAAAATTTATCAAAGATTTTTCTAAGATAGCCGGCCCGTTAACCAAACTAACCCGTAAAGATGAGAAGTATGTGTGGACTGATCAACAGGAGCAAGCTTTTCAGACATTGAAACAATTGTTGTGTCAGACACCGATTTTAGCATTACCAGAAGGTACCGATAATTTTGTGGTTTATTGCGACGCTTCATATTCGGGTTTGGGTTGTGTCTTAATGCAAAGGGATAGAGTTATCGCTTATGCTTCTCGACAGTTAAAACCACATGAGAAGAATTATCCTACGCATGATTTAGAATTCGCAGCAGTTGTATTTGCCCTAAAACTTTGGAGACATTACTTATATGGGACTCGATGTGTTGTTTCAAGAGTTTGCAGTATGTGTTCTCCCAGAAAGAATTGAATATGCGGTAGAGACGATTGTAACATTCTCGAATTGGACCTAGTTGTTTTATATTATTTCTTGATTTAAATGTGTTTGGAAATAATATTGTTTGAGATAGTGAAATAATTGGAATAGGAGTTAAATATTCCAATGTGATAAGTGAATTATTAATTGTTGTAAATTAATATAGTTGACGGTGCAATAAAATGTTTGGACTCGCAAGTGGTTTTCGGGTTCCAAACAATAGATTGAGATGGGGTATTAAATTATACCCGTATATTGAAGGCGGTTGGATGAGCCGACTTATATATATCCTTTCCTATTTAGGAAAGTTATTCATTTTTATTCTGAAACTCACAGAAACTCTCTGAAAACCTCCAAATCAATCCAGAAATCAAATCAGGAAGTTGTGATTCTCGTGAAACTTCCTAATCATCAGATTACCATCGTTAGATTCCTTAATCAGTAAGTATTCTTGAGTATTTAAGAATTTGATTTTGATTAAATTGGGTAAATTGATGATTTGAGAGATTTAGATGTTATAAACTCGTTATAACTGTTATATAATGTTCATACGATGTTATTAGTGGTATATAACGGTTTGAAATTGAGTTTGGTGGGTTTTGGGCATAAAACCCGTGAGTTAGGGTTTCTGCAGATCGCACCAGGCCTGAACGACGATAGAAGCCGGCGGCTTATAGAGGAAGCCGGCGGCTTGTGCACTTTGGATAGAAGCCGGCGGCTTCATAGGTGAAGCCGGCGGTTTGTATTGCGTGGTAGGAACCCGGCGGGCATAAACCAGACCCGGCGGTTGGTGTAGTCTTTAAAACCCATTTTAGTTCTGTTACCACAAATAGTAAATTACCTGGCGGTTTGGAAAGGGGAGCCGGCGGGTGGTGGATTGAAGCCGGCGGCTTCTAGGAGGAAGCCGGCGGCTTGAAGGACTGTTTCAGCATTACTTGTTTGATTTCGATAGTAATGTGCTTGATATATGTTATAGGATAATATATGATAATGATTATATTGTAAATCATTAATACAAAATTAGGAATTAGTAATTGTAATGTTAATTATGTTAAGTTCCTAAATGTTAAAGATTGATATAAGTCATGTATTGATGATCTGGATTACTAACTTATATTTGATATTGATTCTCAGATGTGGAGAAGGCTCAGTGATATCAGACTACTGAGTGGAGACCTGAGGTAGTCGGTGAGTGGATCTGTAACCTCAGTGTGATTTAGTTGTAATGATTTGATTTACAACAAGTAATTTATAGTATTACCTTGATATGATACATCTGTAGAGATATCTTGCCATGATAGTTTAATTAGTTGCTTACTTGGCTGATTGTGCTAGTATGTAAGATTTTGAGGTCAACTTGATTTGATGGTTGGACTTGTTGTTGTTGTAGACGACAGGAGATCTCGGAAACTTGAAATGTTGGTTTAGAGATCTAGGTCGTGTGTGATTGACAACAAGTTATCGGTAGTTCTGTATGGGCCAATACAGATGATTGATAAGAGTTCCTTGAGTACCAAATCGGTATTAGGGTGTTTCAGGGACCACCGATCCTCATGATGTTGCGTGTATGACATTGATTGGATGTTGAGTGATTGATTGATTTTCTGTTTATTGTTATTTGATGTAAACAGATTGTTATGCTAGGTTGTACTGTTGCTTATAGTTTCATTCACTTAGCTTTATGCTAACCCCACCACAGTTCTTCCTGCAGGTTAAAATAGATGGGACATATTGGGCAGGAGGTTGTTGGACTGGATGGAATGTTTGACAGGCTTTTACTCTGATGTTATTTTGATAACTAAAGAGATGTTTTGAATTATATAACACCGAGTTTGTTGAAATGTCATGTATTAAACTTGAAAAAGTTATTGACATTTTGAGTACATTGATAGTATGTTTTAAATATACGCTTCCGAGTCGCAAATATTATATTAAATGTTTATAATTAACGAGGGGTGTTATAAGTTGGTATCAGAGCAATAGTTTGGGTGAATTGGACTTGATAGAATGTTCAATCCTAAACTTTGATTGAGTTGAGTCAAACATTCCAGAAGGTGTGGGTTTAGTTGATTAGTGAATGTGTGAGAAAGTAGTTAGTTGAATATGTACTAACCTTTAACAAGTTGTGAAGTGTTGCTTGATTGCAGAGACGGAGGAACATGAGTACCTGATTAGTATATTTCATGTTTCCTCAACGCTTGTGGGCTTAAGATTGTCAGGTAATCTTCGATAAGCCTGTGTTAATTTAAATTAACTTGAATTGTTTACTCTGTTATGTTGAGTAAGCCTTGTTATGAAGTTAATTGAGTCAGACTGATATGATTCCCCAGTGTTGAGTCAACTATTGATTGCTATAGGTTGACATGAGGATAGAGGTATTGAATGAGATGCTCATTGTTGTTTATTGTTGTGATTATTTCTGATTGAATTGTAAATGCAGAAATATGTTTAAGTAGACAGAGAGTTGATTAAGGTTTTAGCAAGATTGATGTTAGAACCTAAGGAGTGTCTTTATTGGTGAGACGAGATAATTGATAGTATTATGTTAATGGATTAATCACAAGGTGTGATCTAAATCCTTGCTAAGGAAGGTCGTGTCATTGAACTGATAATGACTGCTATTTGAGAAAATATGTGTTTATGTGACTATATGATATGTGTTGACTATAGTTAAACACTTGATATAAACCATGACTGATAGGTTTAAGAGTAATGTAGAGTGTAATAATGTGAAATTGATTGGGAAGTGATAGATCTTTCTGGTCAATTGTGAAATTAATAAATGAAATGTTTGATAGTAACATGATTAAGTAGACTTGTTGTGACAGTGATGCTTGATATGATAGCATATGTCAAAGTGATGATAGTTGATAAAGATGTGTCCTGAATTTTGAGGAAAATAGGGACATTGATTAATGTTAAGTGTTGAAACTATGATGATAAGTTATCATGTGTTTGAGGTTTCAGATAAGTGATATACTGAGTAATTCAGTTGCTGAAAATTAGAACATTGTGTGTATGTGAGATGACTTGCGTATGTAAGGTTGAATATGTAAAGTATTAAGCTGATTTTGAGTAGGTATCAGCTGTTAGAAACTATTAAATGGAGTATGATTGATTTGAAATCATGAAGTATTTAATATGTATGAGATGAGAGTAGATCACATTGATAATTATAATGTAGAGTAGCCTGAGAATGGATTGTGAAGAGCATAATCTTGCAACGCCTGATCACCGTTGTTATATTATGTGGTGTCACATGAACTTGTTGAGGCTACTTGGAATAAAAGAAATGTAATGTGATTTTGGAAATGGAGCATGATAGTATGCTAAGTTGTTTAATAGTTGTTTTGATAAGAAAACAATCAGTTGATAGAGCTATGATATTTAGACTGTAAAGATGCCAGTGTAAATGATAATTTTCATTGATAGATGTTTTAATGATAAACATAGATGACTAATATGATTTTGTTGAAAATGTAATTGTAACTGATTGTGTTAAATTGACCATAGGTGAATTTGATAGTGTTTGAGTGAGTCACTATTTTGTATTTGGCTTGTATGAAGCCAAAGTTGAGATAGGTTGATATTGTTTTGCTTGAGAAACTACTAGTAATTATTGAATGTAATAATTTGAAGTTTATGTTCGATAGTAAACATAAAATATGAAATGGATTGTATGGAGCCAAGATTGATGTAGGTTGACCTTGTCCTAGTAAATGATTGATGAAATTATTGAAAGTAATAATTTGAAATATATGCTTGAAAGTGGGCATATAAGAAGAAATGGTTTGTTGTGAGTTAATATTGATAGTATGTTAACTTTGAAAGTCAAACCATGAATAGAGAATTGTGTATAAAATTTATTGCTTGTGATTGGTTTGAGTTTGGGTCAAACTTGAGAAAGCAATTTGAAAATTTTATAGATTGGTTGATTGAAACCAGAGTTGACATATAGTCAACTGTTTGTGTTGAAATAGTCTAACATAGATTGAAATGTTATGATTGTGTGGAATGTGATTGAATTCCTAGATTAGTCAAATTATGTTGAGATGGGTCTTGTAAGATCCAAAGGAGATAGATGAATGGTCTAAGTTTGTGAGACTTGAGTTATTACTTAAAGCTAGTATTAAGTAATTGAAATAGTGTTAAGTATAATTGAGTATTCAGTTGGGTAATATTTGATATTTGAACTAAATATGTGTTGAAGAATTATACAGATATGAAGTCATTGTTTGATATGACAGTTATAATTTGCTAAGATATGTTAGAATAATTAAATCACATTGATTAGAATTGTGATAGGAAAATCTTACCAGTGTGTGAAGCTTGTGATAATAGCTTTGATTGGGTAAGAAGGTGAGATAAGAAATAATTGAAAGTATTATTATTAGTTGCCTAGGTTGATTGGTATCTTATAGTGAATCACTTAAGCATTGAAAGAATTTAATGGATTCTTTAGTTATTTGTTGATTGTATACAAATAAAGTAAGTGATAAAGTGATAAATTGGGATTAGATCCAAATAAGATATGATATGAAAGTATATCTGAATGTAAATGGTGTTAAAGGTTTAGTTGATCCTTGTTTGATAAATTGAGGAAATATGAATTGAAAAGTTGTTCATATTTGGAGAAATTAAGTACTTGTGCAGATTTGAAAGTGTGAAGTAAGGGAAACCTTGAAATTGATAAGTGATGATTGTATTCACCAAACTTTTATTGTAAAGTTTAGATTAAATTGTTTAAGTTATATACTAAGTGGTATGTATATAAGTGAAACATAGAATTGTTGATTGGTAATTGTTCCATGTCCTATAGTATGGATATGTGATGATTAGTAGTAATATGAAGGCTTGGTATAGACTTTAATAGTTTGAATGGCCTAGTGTATAAAATGAAATGGAATTGATGTGTATATGTCCATTTAAGAGAGTACCTGAAGTTGTGTAGATATGTATGTGTGGTATACATGATAATAAATGGCATGATAAGTTTTAATAGATTGAATTAAAATGTGCCATAAGACATGTGGAGGTTAGTTAATTGTGATTAACTTGATGTAGATTTTGTTGAAATGTGTTGTAGAGTAGCACATTGTGATATTGTGATACTTGAATTGTGGTATCATAATGTTGATTAGGATTGACTTAGTTGCTAGATTGATGGAATGTGGTACTAAGTGATTATGTGATTAAAGTTGTATAACTTCTAATTGCTTGTGATTAGTAGTTTATGATTGTAAGGTTGAGTTGAAATAACTGGTTGCTAAGAAAAGATTTTGATGTCTTACCAGTTTAAGTAATATACAAATTCTAACTTGATGGTTAGTTAAAACTTTGGAGATATATAGTGAGTATTGATAGATGTACTGAACTGTATAATCATTAGTGTTGTGATTATTGGAAGTGTTATTGTTGTTGTTAACAATTGATAGGTTGTAATGAAAGGAGTTACAAATGGAAATAAGTCAATGTAGAGGTTGGTTGATTGTAGGTAAGATTGATTGTGGTACTTTTGTTGATTGAGCAAAGTACTTGTTGATTGTAGTTTTACCTACTGAGTGTGACCTCTGCTTTGCTTATTAAGGTGATATGAATCTGGATTACTTTTAAGTAAAAGATTTCATATGATTGAAATGATATGTGAATATGATAGGGTATTCAAAAGAGTATAGGTATGAAACTTTTGGATGAAAAGTTGACCTAGATTTGAATTTCAGATCTTTGATGGTAGAGATTTAAGATTGTGATCTGTATATTAGATTGATTGTTGGTCGTGAGCTGAATTATATTTCAATGTTGCTAGGTACATTGTGGTTTAATAAACACCGTTGTAATATTGTTACTGCTGTTTTATTGTTAACGGTGATGAACAGTGAAAATAGGTTAAAGATTTTAGCATGTTGCTAATTTCGGATTGCATAGACCTATTAAGTAATGTTAAGTTTTACTTGTTGATTAAGTGATTGTAGGATTCACTTGTTAAAGTAAGTGTTTGTTTATAAGATATATCTGATTGATGATATTGATTTGGTACACTGTAAGTGTGCATAGGAAAAGATAGAAGCATGTACATTTGGATATGTGCATGTGGAAAGAATTCAAACAGTCTAAGTATAGTTGTAAGTTGCTATTGAGGACAAATGTATGTTAAGATATATGTGATTATCTCACATTAGACAGATTGAATGAGGTTAGATTTCGGGGACGAAATCTCTTTAAGGGGGGGAGAGTTGTAACATCCTCGAATTGGACCTAGTTGTTTTATATTATTTCTTGATTTAAATGTGTTTGGAAATAATATTGTTTGAGATAGTGAAATAATTTGAATAGGAGTTAAATATTCCAATGTGATAAGTGAATTATTAATTGTTGTAAATTAATATAGTTGACGGTGCAATAAAATGTTTGGACTCGCAAGTGGTTTTCGGGTTCCAAACAATAGATTGAGATGGGGTATTAAATTATACCCGTATATTGAAGGCGGTTGGATGAGCCGACTTATATATATCCTTTCCTATTTAGGAAAGTTATTCATTTTTATTCTGAAACTCACAGAAACTCTCTGAAAACCTCCAAATCAATCCAGAAATCAAATCAGGAAGTTGTGATTCTCGTGAAACTTCCTAATCATCAGATTACCATCGTTAGATTCCTTAATCAGTAAGTATTCTTGAGTATTTAAGAATTTGATTTTGATTAAATTGGGTAAATTGATGATTTGAGAGATTTAGATGTTATAAACTCGTTATAACTGTTATATAATGTTCATACGATGTTATTAGTGGTATATAACGGTTTGAAATTGAGTTTGGTGGGTTTTGGGCATAAAACCCGTGAGTTAGGGTTTCTGCAGATCGCACCAGGCCTGAACGACGATAGAAGCCGGCGGCTTATAGAGGAAGCCGGCGGCTTGTGCACTTTGGATAGAAGCCGGCGGCTTCATAGGTGAAGCCGGCGGTTTGTATTGCGTGGTAGGAACCCGGCGGGCATAAACCAGACCCGGCGGTTGGCGTAGTCTTTAAAACTCATTTTAGTTCTGTTACCACAAATAGTAAATTACCCGGCGGTTTGGAAAGAGGAGCCGGCGGGTGGTGGATTGAAGCCGGCGGCTTCTAGGAGGAAGCCGGCGGCTTGAAGGACTGTTTCAGCATTACTTGTTTGATTTCGATAGTAATGTGCTTGATATATGTTATAGGATAATATATGATAATGATTATATTGTAAATCATTAATACAAAATTAGGAATTAGTAATTGTAATGTTAATTATGTTAAGTTCCTAAATGTTAAAGATTGATATAAGTCATGTATTGATGATCTGGATTACTAACTTATATTTGATATTGATTCTCAGATGTGGAGAAGGCTCAGTGATATTAGACTACTGAGTGGAGGCCTGAGGTAGTCGGTGAGTGGATCTGTAACCTAAGTGTGATTTAGTTGTAATGATTTGATTTACAACAAGTAATTTATAGTATTACCTTGATATGATACATCTGTAGAGATATCTTGCCATGATAGTTTAATTAGTTGCTTACTTGGCTGATTGTGCTAGTATGTAAGATTTTGAGGTCAACTTGATTTGATGGTTGGACTTGTTGTTGTTGTAGACGACAGGAGATCTCGGAAACTTGAAATGTTGGTTTAGAGATCTAGGTCGTGTGTGATTGACAACAAGTTATCGGTAGTTCTGTATGGGCCAATACAGATGATTGATAAGAGTTCCTTGAGTACCAAACCGGTATTAGGGTGTCTCAGGGACCACCGATCCTCATGATGTTGTGTGTATGACATTGATTGGATGTTGAGTGATTGATTGATTTTCTGTTTATTGTTATTTGATGTAAACAGATTGTTATGCTAGGTTGTACTGTTGCTTATAGTTTCATTCACTTAGCTTTATGCTAACCCCACCACAGTTCTTCCTGCAGGTTAAAATAGATGGGACATATTGGGCAGGAGGTTGTTGGACTGGATGGAATGTTTGACAGGCTTTTACTCTGATGTTATTTTGATAACTAAAGAGATGTTTTGAATTATATAACACCGAGTTTGTTGAAATGTCATGTATTAAACTTGAAAAAGTTATTGACATTTTGAGTACATTGATAGTATGTTTTAAATATACGCTTCCGAGTCGCAAATATTATATTAAATGTTTATAATTAACGAGGGGTGTTATAACGATGGTTGGAATTGATAAAAGATTATGATTGTGAAATTAGATACCATCCGGGCAAAGCTAATGTGGTCGCCGATGCTTTAAGTCGAAAGAATACTCCTGATCGAGCTTTCTATTTAAAAGTGAATGTTTCCTCGGATTTGATTGATCAAATTAAAGTTGTACAACTTGAAGCCTTGAAAGATCAGAATCTGAAATCTGAAATCATGTTAAAACGCAAGGACGAATTAGTTGATGATTCAAGAGGATTAAAGACTTATCAGTCTCGTGTTTGGATTCCTTCCATTGGTGGTATTCGAGATTTGATTTTGAATGAAGCTCATAAGTCACGAATGTCTATTCATCCGGGCAGTACACGAATGTATAATGATTTGAAACCGTTGTATTGGTGGCCAACGATAAAAACCGACATTGCAAAGTTTGTGGGATCTTGTCATATTTGTGCTCAGGTCAAAGCGGAACATCAAAAGCCATATGGGTCGTTAAAACAGTTGGAAATACCCGAGTGGAAGTGGGATCATATAACTATGGATTTTGTGACTAAGCTACCGCGTACGGCTCGTGGCAATGATATGATTTGGGTTATAGTGGATCGATTGACAAAGAGCGCGCATTTTCTTGTTACGAGTGAGACAGCATCGTTGACTAAACTTTCTCAATTGTATGTTAACGAAATCGTTTCCAGACATGGTATTCCCTTATCGATTGTGTCAGATAGAGATACTCGTTTTGCTTCTCGTTTTTGGCAGAGTCTACAACAAGAGTTGGGTACACGTGTAAATCTTAGCACAGCTTATCATCCTCAGACCGATGGTCAGTCAGAACGTACAATTCAAACTTTAGAGGATATGCTTCGTGCTTGTATTCTGGAATATGGAGGTTCATGGGATTCGCATCTCCCATTGGTTGAGTTTACTTATAACAATTCGTACCATTCAAGTATTGGGATGCCTCCGTATGAAATGTTGTATGGTCGTCGTTGCCGTACACCCACATGTTGGTTAGAGGCAGGTGAGAAACAATTTGCTGGACCCGACATTGTTCAAATAACCGCGGATAAAGTAGCTGTTGCACGTGAGAAGTTAAAAGCCGCAAGAGATAGGCTAAAACAGTATGCGGATCCTAAAAGACGACCGGTTGTATTTTCCGAAGGTGAATTAGTGTATCTTAAAGTTTCTCCGTGGAAAGGTGTGATTAGATTCGGAAAACGTGGAAAGTTGGCGCCTAGGTACATTGGTCCATTCAAGATTCGGCAAGTTGTAAATGATCAGTCAATGTCATTGGATCTTCCTCCAGAGCTCTCTGGTATTCATGACACATTTAACGTATGTTACTTGAGAAAGTGTAATATTGAGGATCAGTCGCAAATTCTTCCATTGCAAGATTTAAAGGTTGATCAAACTCCGAAGTTAATAGAGGAACCAGTTGAAATTATTGACCGAAAGATTACCAAACTTAGGAAGAAACAAATTCCTATGGTGTTAGTAAAATGGAGACATAGTTTAGGTTCCAACCTAACTTGGGAGACCGAGGAATTGATGAAGTCCAGATATCCTGGATTGTTTGATAGGGCTGAGATTTCGGGGACGAAATCTCCTTAAGGAGGGGAGATTTGTAACATCCTCTCCGGTAGCCTGGTATTTTTCTATTTATAATCGTGTATTTAATTACTTTAAATAATTGTTTGCGATAAATTGTTATTTGTGAAATAGGTGAAATAAGTCTCAGGATTTATTGCGGTTAATAAAATGTTGCTTATTTTGAAATATTGAAGTTGACGGTATAATAAAATAAATTTTTCGCAATTGATTTTTAGGTTCCAGACAATAGGTTTAGAGCGGGTATTAAATACCCAATGTTGTAGGTCGGTTTAAATAAGGTCTGACCTTTATTTGGGAATCACTTTCCCAATTTCTTTCTTGCTCTCTCATTTCAATTCCATTAACCAACACATAAACCCTAAATATGATCCATTAAATTTGGCAAGAATCATAATCAAGAATTAAAGCTTCAAGTTGTGATTCAAGCTAGTAGCTCTCATCTTTTCTAGTCTTCATCTTCTTCATTTAGTAAGGTAAGAAAACTTATAGTTTATAAGTTCAAATGTTAAATAGAAATGAAATTGATGAATTGAATGATTCTTGTAAGTTTATATAGTGATTGTGTAACATCCTCAAATTGGGCCTAGAAGTAATAGGTATTTCCTGTAAATTTAAATGCGATTTAAATTTGTTATATGTATTGTGATAATTGAAAATAATAGGTCAAACAGTTATATGACTTTTTGTGAATAGTAAATTATTAACTGTTTTAAATTTATTTAGTTGACGGTAAAATAAAATTGTATTTCCCCGCAAATGGGTTTTAAGTTTCAGACAATAATAAATACGGGTAATGAAAATTAGCATTATATGGTATATTATATGGGAGGGTCGGTTTTACCTCCCACTTATGCATACATACATACGATTTACATATACACACACACACATCTAAACCTTAATCAAAAACATGAACAAATCATCAATTGGAGCTTCTAAGCATGAATTGAAGCTTCTATAATCATCAAGATCAAGGTATAATCTTGTGTTCTTCATTTTCTAAAACCTAGAAATTAGGGGTTTTAGTGTTCTTGGTGATAGTTCGAAATTAGGGTTTGATTATGTGATATTTATGTTAATTAAGCTTCAATAACAAGTACTAATCATTATAGCATCATCTTAGTCATGTTATATGTGTTAATTTCGTGTTTGAGATAACCCTAGAAATTGGGGGTTTTGAGTAATTGCTTAATTGGTAGGATGTTCATGAAATAGAAGCTTGGAATGATGATAAAATTGTTAGTTGATGTTTAAATGATGATTAAAATCTAAACCTAACCTTGAAATGAAGAAAATGATATATGATCACTAATAAAGGTTATGTGTTTAGTTGATAATTCAAGAATTGGAGCTTCTATGTTTAGAATAATGATGTATGATTGATAAGTGTTGATTAAAGATGATGATTTACAATGATAATGCTAAGGGTTGTGAAATTGGTTAAGTGTTCATGAGAATTTTGATGATCATGATGAGTTTGATGGTTTATATGAAGAAAGTAGTATGATTTGCTAATAAGAACCCTTAATTGATAATTAAAGAGGACGGTGTGAAATTAGTTGGTTAAGTATTCATTAGATCAAATATTGATGTTTTGATGAATAATTGATGTGGAAAGTTAGTAATCTTGTGAACGGTTTCATTATATTAGTTAACAATGATGGAGATGAATGTTGGATTAATACAAATTAATGATAAATGGTTTGATGTAATTACAATTGTATGATATTATATCAATATTGAGGCAAGTGCCAAATGACTAACTTGTGTTGTGTTATTGTATTCTCAGATGTGGATAAGACTCAGTGACATTAGACTACTGAGTGGACGACTATGATTGTCGGTGAGTGGATCTTGGACTTTCTGTCTAAGTTAGTTGTAACAACATGGTTACAACGGGTAAACTTGGTTTATTGCAATGATTGCATTAATATTAGATGGGCATGTTGGCTAAACCTTTGATTGATTATTGGCGTCCATTGTGCTATGATAGTTGTGGACTATTTGATTTGGTGGGGGTCAACTAATGTGTTGGGTTTGGATACTATTACTAGGACTTCGCAAGTGCCTTGTACATGTGTTGGACACTGAAATTGCGTCGTGTGTAGTAATAGTACCAAACTATCGGTTTAACCTCTGATTTGGCCGTCAGTTGGTTTTAAGTGTTACCTGGGGAACCATCCGCGGCATGAGGGTACCTCAAGGACCACCGATCCTTCTATGTTGCTTGTGCATTGCTTGGTTATAGGCATGTGTTAAGCTGAGTTAGATTGATAGCTTGGGATCTATTCACTTAGCTTCGTGCTAACCCCTCATTACTTCTTGCAGGTTTACTTTTGTATGTGGGTGGGCAAGAAGTACATATGGAATGGAATGTTTGACAGACTCACTCTGAAAGGGATAATACGTTAATGATTTAACAACATATTTGGATTTCTATAACACCTAAACTTAATGTGTGTAATGATTAGAATAATCTAGTTTTAAAGGTTGTATGTAAGTGGATTGCTATTTGAAATTTATGAATGCAATCTACTGCTTTCTATTAATCATGCGCTTCCGATATGTTTAAAAAAAAAAAAAAAGTTCTTGTATTTTGCGGATGTTATAGATTGTTTGTGTTATATGATGATGTGTGGTAATATTGGAGATGTTTGTAGCATTAGAATTGAGTTTGATGAGCTTGAATAATGAAAATGGAGTTAGGGTTCGTTCAGGTCTGTTCTTGAGCTGAAGAACAGCTGAACGCGATCCCGACTACGATTCCGGATCGCGTTCCCTTGTTATAAATGTCTTAGTCGAGTTTTTGGCCTTAGAAACGCGATCCAGGCCTATTATTCGGATCGCGTTTGCTAGTGTTTTTCGGTGACAGAATTATTTCCTCAGGACAAACGCGATCTAGCCCTATCTAGTCAGGATCGCGTTTGCATGGTTAATCTTGATGGATTTTGCAAATTTCACCAAAATGCATAAGTGTTTAGAAGGTGGTGTCTATAGTGGCACTTATTGAATGCTATAGTGGCATTTTATAAAAATGCTCATTTTGATATTTACAAATTATGAGGCAAAGTACTAACTTATGTTGATTATTGATTCTCAGATCCTCCGAAAGATAAGTGATCTCTGGAATCAGAGATTTTGAAGGCAAAGGTATCGGTGAGTGGATTCGGAACTCATCATTTGATTTAGTTGTAATCATTTGATTACAACGGATAAACGTTGATATGATCGTTGACTTATTTAATTTCATTGTTGATTATATATATCTATGTGCTTTGTGTGGCCTTCGGGCATTGTTGTTAATGAGGTCAACTAGTTGATGAACTGTTGGTTGGGCTAGTGGGTTGTTGTGTGAATGGTACAGGGATGTACTTCATTTGTTGTGTGTGTTGAACTGTACCCAAGTATGATAACCACTAGCTATCGGTCTCGTCCGTTATGGACATACGGATATGTTTGGATAAGTGATTTTGGGGAGCCGCCCGGGTGCTAAGGTTATCCCCGGATCCACCGATCCTCATTAAGTTGTTGTTGATTGTTGTGTTTGCGAATATTTGTTGTAGTTAAATTGATTTAGCTAAGTTGAATGTTGGGTGTTGGATTTACTCACTTAGCTATGTGCTAACCCCTCGTTGTTACTTCCTGCAGACTTTTGTTTTGTGCATGCGGGTGGGTAGCAGGAATGTCAAACCTTGGAAGCATGGAATGTTTGATATTCAAGCTACTCTGATTATTTTGTAACAACTTAGTTTAGTTTATATAATACCCCGTCATGCTAGTCTTTTGAACTAGTTTTAAATTTGAAGTAACTTAAACATCTAAACTGTATTTTGGCACTTTAGCAGAATATGAAATCAAGTATTGCGTTTTATTTACCTGCGCTTCCGTATTATCTTTAATATTATTACTATGGAATGAGGGGTGTTATATAAAGGTTTGTTCGCCATCCATCCTAATACTTCTTCACGATCATTTTGGTTGTTTATTTGTTGTACAATTTGTTAAACACTTTTTGTTTGTAGATGAATCTCATACTTATGAAAATCATGAACATCCTACTCATTTACAACGTATATTTTATATGTTTAAAATTTACCATTATTTCAATATTGTTATATAAATTGATTGAGATGTCTTCAATCCCTTTAAGATTTATTTGTTCACCTTAAAGACTAGTTTGTTTATCGATATCTTTCTTTTATATTAGTTGTTTTTTCGTTTTGTTTCCCCTTTTTTTTGGCATCCTAAGTGGTTCTTTTGATTAACAACAACCTCATAATTTTCCAAAAGGTATATTAAAATTTTTGATTATCATAAAAAATAATGTTGATATAAGTTTCCATTCATTCCTTATGTCTACTACTTGATATGTATAAATACATTCATATATAACCGAATTGAATATACCATTTTTTTTAAATTTCTTAGTAGTATGTTTTTTGTTTCTTATTTTCATTAGACCCCTCCAATGTTCAAGACTTTTACAACTGGCTGAAGATGAATTTTGCGAAGGAGGAAATAGCTGAAGCTTTGTTGCAAAGTATCATGAAAAAGATTGTTAAGGCCGATGAACAAATTAAAGTATTACGTGCGCTAGGCCATGTAATCGACGATGATTATATCGTTGATCTTAACTTCTTCACAAACATAAACCCTGTTTATATCACCTTATAGTGAAAGGAATTTCACTTATAACAGATAATAATCACAGAAACGACGATCGCAAGGTTCAAAGGGCGACCGATCCAACAACTCAATAATCTCACGGAAAAAAATATTAGCGGAAAATAAAGAGAACATATAATATGCAATCTAAGAATGCTAAATCACACAATGGGTAATATAGTAAGTCGGACCAATCATTTAAATAAATGGCCCAAAGACTTACAAATTAAAAAAAAAGTCCAACAAACAAGTTCAAAAAGGGAAATTATAATAAAAACGAGACATAGGACCAAACGGTTGTTACATATCTAAATTTATTTGAATTTCCTTTTTCCTTAATAAAAAATAAAAATAAAAACAATAAACAACAAAAGCTAATCATCCTATAAATATAAATATACTTAAAAAAATAAATAACAAAAACAATTAACAATCACCCGCGTTGACGCGGATCTTGTATCTAGTAATAATATATACGGAGTAATAAATAGATATATTAACAAGATAAGGTTGTCAATTATGCCCATACTCTTTTTCCCTTTTAGGTAAAAATAGTACTCCCTCCGTCCCAATTTTATTGTCACCAGACAAAAAGACACGCAGTTTAAGAAAATATAACTATCTCTCTCTTACTTTTTGATAAAATGACAGTTTTACCCTCTACTTTTTACCTATTTTTTTGTCTTATATATATACACTAGGGGTAAAAAAGAACTTTATTTCCTTAAACTTTCTATTTATGGAAGTGGACAATTAATTTGGTACACCCCAAAATGGAAATAATGGACAATAGAAATGGGACGGAGGGAGTAAAATACAATTGGGAGTACAAATTATGGAGGGTAATAAAGGTATTTTGTTATGGTAACTTGAAAGTGACTTGTAACGAAAGGTTAACCAAATTTTTCCCGCCAAAAACTGAAAAAAACTCTTACACGGTACACCATCACGCACTATAAAAAAGCCCTCACCTCTGTACAGTTACCCCCTCACAATTCGTACACACAGTAGTAACACACTATTTTTCACACACAAAAACACTCACCAAATCTCAGAGCAAAACCGTGAAGGAGAAAATGAGAGGACCGAAAATCACCGCTATCGTTGCTCAGAAGAAACTGAATCCGGAGTATTTTTCGCAATTCTCTTCTCTTTCAATTTATACGAATTTTTTATTATTTTCTCAGTCGTTTCGAGTAATTTTCATCGAATCTCGTCAACTGATTTTTACTTGTTCATCGTTGTTCGTTTCTTATATCTGATCGATTACTGTGTAAAATGACGTTTAACTAGCTGATTTGTTCAGTTTTCTTCGAACAATTGCTGTTTCTACTTATTATTGATCGATCTAATTCATAAACGTAATGATTATATATATTCATATCGGATCGATTTGAAGAAATTTTAAAATAATTTGTCGTTACAGGATAACGAAGAAGACGAAGGCTGATAAGAGTACGGCAAAGAAGGACAAAGCTTCGAGCAAAAATTCCGGTGCTCCAAAGCGACCTCCGTCTGCGTTCTTCGTCTTCATGTAAGTACGATTAATTTGACGCGTCGTAATCTGCTCGTTTTTGTATAAATGATGAGATCGATTTGTTTCGTACGGCTTATGTTTTATTTTTCGAAATTACAGGGAGGGATTCAGAAAGGATTTCAAGGAGAATTTTCCTGATAACAAATCTGTCTCTGTTGTACGTTTTGAATCTCATTGGCTTAGATCTCTTTGATTTTATTAATTTAGTTATTATTTATGCACGTATGATTTATGAATTATAGACTCTGTGTTAAGAGCTTAGTTTTGATCTTCGATTGATGAGGTTAGCTGTTAGTTGTATGTTTTGATATTGACTGAGCTAGAACTTTCGTTTTTGTTAATTTAGTTATGTTTACTGTATGATTCCGTGAATTAAATTCTGATTGTGCTTAATCATTGATGTAACTTGTTAAGAGCTTAGTTTTGATTCTGATTGCTGAGGTCTGTGATACTAATACATCAATATTCTGTGTGATTTGATGAACTAGATTCTGATTGTGCTTAATCATTAATGTAAGTAGAAGTTACTTGTTAAGAGCTTAATTTTGATTTTGATTCACAAGGTTAGGTGTTGGTTACAGGTTGATAAGGTCTCTGCTGTATGTTGTGAAATTCACTGACCTAGAACTATTGATTCTGTTATATTAATTGACAGTTTCTGTATGATAAAATGAATTACTATCTGATTGTACTTATTCATTGAAGTAACTTGAAAACAAGTTGTTAAGAGCTTGAATGTGATCTCTGGTTGATGAGGCTAGGTGTTGGTTACATGTTGTGAAGGTCTATGGTTTATCTTTTTTGACTTGATTAAATTTAATTACACTTATGTATGTTTTAGTAAATTAGAATCTCATTGTGTTTAATCATTCAAGTATTGTAAAAAAAATACTTGTTGAGGGCTTAATTTTGTACTCCGATTGATGAGTTTGGGTGTTGGTTACAGGTCGCAAAGGAAGGTGGAGTTAAGTGGAAGGCTATGTCTGAATCTGTAAGATATTTTCACATAATCAAACTACATGATCTGAAAACTTCTGTTCATTAATCATGTATTTAAAGCATTTGTGCAATGTGGTTTGATGTGTGTATTCTGACACTAGGAGAAAGCTCCTTATGTGGCCAAGGCTGCCACAAAGAAGGCAGAGTATGACATTGCTATGAAACAACACAATGATGGTCTTGTAATATTCTTTATATAGCCTTTTCCGTCATAATTTTTGAACTATTTGTTCATTTATTTTCTGCTATATCTTTCAAACTTATCTAATTAATTATATTTTCTATTTCTATGAAAAATCAGAATGGAACTGCAAAGGAGAAGTCTTCATCAACATCCAAATCATCAGTGGACACTAATGATGATGGGGAGCAGGAAGCTAGTAGCACTTAGGTATTTTTCTAAACAAACAGATACATTTTAGATCTAAATTTGATTTTAGCTGATCAGTGGGAATTTGAACTTGTTTTTCAAACAGCAATACTTGCGCTCCTGTAAGTAATCTTTGTTTTTACTTCTAGTCTTGAATTGCGATTTCTTTCCTGCAGATTGATGAGGCTCATGTGCTAACCATACCACCTGAAGAGAGTAGTAGTAAAGCAGATATTATGGGAGAATAAAGCAGGGTTTGCTGTTACTAATATGGATAGTAGATCACGAGTTTGCTTATGAATATTAAGTAATTAGAATATTGTAGTTTCTGAGGTCAGTTGGTACTTTTGCAATCCTTGGTGTTTTATAATGGTAGTAGGGTAAAAAGCAGTGTCACTAATATCATATGTGTAGTTGATCATGAGTTAGCTTATGAATTTCATGGTGTAGTTTCTGTTCTTAGCATCTGTTGGTATCTGTGTAGCTCTTCGAATTGAATTTGCATATTACCTTAATGATCTACTTGTTTCTCTTCAAATTTTGGCTACTACATAATGCACCGCAAGTTATAATAAACAACCGAACTACAGAACTAAGTCGGGTTGAAGCAATAGTACTTGTATCTTAGGTCTCTCAAATCTTGAGAGAGCATCTCTTTCTGTTTGAATCAGAAAGCTTTTGGTATTTTGTCTATGAAAAATTGACAATGGACATGGGCTTAAATTTGCTTTGGGCCAACCTAGGAAAAATAGGGAGCCCAATCGCCCGTCGTTCATAAATAATTGAAATTGCACTCTTTGGAGTTTGGACTGTGCATAATTTAATACAGTAGTTTATTAGAAAGAAATAATGGTGTGAATCCATCAATTTGGAAATAAATCAATAATGTTGTGTGAATCCATTTAGAGGTATACTTTATAACATTGTGTTTTTACCATTACATTTTTTTGAGAATTTCAGTGCTGTGACTTTTATAGAAAAAAAATAAATGAAAAGTTATGGATCTGGGCCTGATAATGCATTCAACCAGAGCCCAATGCTTCCAAAGCACAAAATGAACATATATTTTGTTATGATTATGAATTTATGATTGTTTTAGTCATCTTGATAAAGGAAAAAAAGACTGACAATAATCGAGCGAATCAAGTCAATTATATAAAAGGGGTTAATAATAATTAAGCTTTTGGTGGTCGTGAATCCTACGGTACTGTATGACTAGCTTCATTCAAGTCTTGCAACATCGCACGATATCGTGGGGCAGAAGAATGATCGATTCAGTGACACATATGATGGTGGCCTCTTGGAGAAGTTAAGAAACAAGAGTGTCTCGGATCGGACATCTCCGATTTAGAGTCTCTTGATTGAGAAATAATATCCGTTACAAAAGATCTTAAAGGAGAGAACGTAGTTGGACAAGCATTTTTGAATTGCTTATCTTCATTTTAAGTCGATATATTTTTAAATTTCATTGGTCGGGTAATCTACATCTACTTATGATTATTCATGTATTTATAAGTTAAACTATATCGTTCAATTTGATATTAATTATGTTACTAACGGAAATGTATATTCAAAACTAAAGAAATACTCCTATTATTTATTTAGTTATATACCCTCGCTCATTTCCGACATATCTTACCTTCACACTAGCTGATATATGTTTGCTTCTTAGAATGACGTGGCATTTTGTGGGTGTTTTTTAAAAAAGGTAAGCCTAGACTACATATCCCACGACTTGTAAATATGACAATAACAAAATATATATAAATTGTCTTCAATGAGGCTAAAATCTTCAACCACTAGGTTGATAAGTCCTCGATCATATGCTGCTAGGCCATAGGCCTTTTTGTGTATTTGGGATTGCATTTTGAATAAATTATCACGTTTATGATTAAATGTAATAATCAGAGAAAAGTGTTCGACAAAAAATAATTATCGCGTCCCATGAATTGAAAACGAATGTTGGAACATGTTTTATTCATTATTGTTTGATAATGCAAGATCTGTAAGATAACAATCTCCCAAACACCAGTATCCTAATGATATGAAACCTTCCTTTCAGATGTAACTAATGATATCATCATCTACAGACTAATTTTTAAACCGCGAGTACTATAAAACTAGCAAGAAACTAAAGAAAAACCCCGAGATTGGATGGGAAGAACTACAATTTGAATATGAATGACTCATTTTAAAAATCAAATTAACCTTACGTAGAAATGCTTTGGTTTATCTATAATCTATAGTTTTAATTACAATTTCATCTTATCATCTACCATGGTCGATCAAAATAAGGTCAACATGAGTGCTTGTTAATTATATATCCTTTTGTCAAATCAAAATAAAGTAAGAAATGTTCCATTTATTTAAAATAACAATAATAGTTTTTATGAAAAAATAAACCTTAAATCACTAGCAAAATCATGATAAGAGAGCTGTCAAACATGATCAATTAATTAATAATTGAGCATATATGTCAAAGATGTTCTTACTTACATCACACCCACAAATATAAAGATAGATGCTTTAATGCAAAATAAAATCATATTTAACTAAAAATGAAAAAAATCTTGATTAATAAAAAACATAATGAATAAAGATTTGATTAATGCTATATATGACTACTTACACAGACCTACAAATTGACATAACTTTCTGATTGGTTAAATTTTTTCTCTCTTAATCTTCACCAATCAATTTTTCACATTAACCAATCAAATTAGTAGGTCGATCTATATTTAGGCTTATCAATTTAGACCTACAAATCATTCTCCTAAAGGTTTTAAATTATTTACACATTTAAATAGTTGACCAACATTAGTCTAAATTAGATTTATTATACTCCAAATCGACAACTCTTACAAAACATATAACACATTTGGAATTTACATAATCATGTTAGCATATCTAATATTATGATTGATTATAAATCTTTATAGGATTATTATACACAATAAATATATATATATATATATATATATTTGTCGTCATTAGCAAATCATGTAGCCATGATGATTGTGAGTAAGCTTTATTGGATTTGGTGTGTTTTGCAAAGACCAAAAAGTATCAGTCAATAATTTGATTACCACCCTTTAAAGAAAGAAATTTTTGCCATGACTTGACAACATTACTCTTTTTCTACAACTACCTAAATCGTCTTTTAATCATTTCTCATCTCAAACAAAACCCTAATATCTCACCCCTTCCACCATATATGATTTGGAAAGAAAAATAAATTAAGATCATGAATTAATCCTCTAATTTCACCAAAACACTGGATTCATAATAATGATTATAACTATTTGTTCAAAACTAAAAAATCATACTTTCATAACCCTAATATCCTCACCTCTTCTCATTTTACAGAAATATATGTGATTTATTTCATCATCTTATCATTATTACCTCAACAACATAACCATGGTGCCTAGCTTCGGCCTCTCATGGCTAGCTAGTTTCTTGAAAAATTGAGTAAATATTTCAAGAAAAATGACTCACATACGCTATGTGCAAAAAAATAAACTGATCGAAGAAATTTATATTCCTACTAACGTAATCAATCACAATTTAGTTAAACAACAACGATATGATAGATCGAGAAACGCCGATTTATATAACACAAACCAATCACATAAATTCAAAAATATAAGTATAGTATATTAACGCCACCACTCTTAGAAATCTAATTAAGTAGAAAAGAAGAAAATAAGTACTAGCTAGTATTATCATCTTCATCATCTTCTTAATATATGTAAAACTTATATATAGAATAGATAGATAGATAAAGGAAAAGAGAGTACCACATATACATAGACATTTAGAAAAAATAAAAAAGTATCTCTTGCTATACATTTTTCTCTTAAAAACACAAAGTCTCAAGTTGATAAAGATGAAGATGAGGGTAAAAAACAAACATATCAAACCACTAAAAATAATCATATACCATTCATAACACCATTGCAAAAAAGCTAGCTTTCTGATTGTATCTTTACCACCGACGCCACCATTTCTTTGAATTCTTTCATGGGTATATCAATCCAATTGATCTCCAATCCAACAAAACATCGATCTAACTCTCTTACCTGTTTGAAATAGGATTTGGTCCACTAGGAACTTCATGAGCACCCGCTTCAAATGACCTTGTAGGCTTTGAATGTGATTGACGATGAGTTCTTTTCGGACGAAAATTCACAGTAGTTGTTGATGATGTTGAGGATTTATCATGAGAGCTAGAAGTGGTAGTACTTGGTTGTGTTGAAGGTACTGATGTAGCTGCCATAGAAGTAGATGATTGAAGGAGAGTGATCAATAAAATGAAGATCAAAAGAGCAATATAAAGAGAACACGAATTAGGGTTTGAGAATTGAGAGATATGTGAAGAGGATCTCAATTTAGCCATGCAGTAATTGATTGTTTCTGGGAATAAAATAAGACACCACCCCCCAAAAGACCACAAGAGATCAATATCCATTAACCAATTGCATCCACTCAAGGACTAAATCTTGAGCACCACCCCAAGAAGAGAGATTTAGAGAGAGAGAGAGAGAGAGAGAGAGAGAGAGAGAGAGAGAGAGAGAGAGAGAGAGAGAAGAGAGAAAGTGGATGCAAAAGAAGTTTTGAAATTGAGTAAACAACTAGTAGTAGTTAAAGCATTCAAATATTGAAGAAAGTCATGTATAGGAAAAGATATAGCCAAAGCTAGGTGGTGGTTGGGGTAAATTACTTGGCTATCCCTGGTGTATTTTCATGAAAGAAATGTACTTATAGTTTATATATCCTTGACTCTTTCTATTATCATTTTTTACTACAATTGGTTGTTGACTTTACTATTAGTTAGAATTGTATGTTGTTGAGTTGGTGAAACGTTTCGTATACCATTTAAGATAAAAACTAAAATCAAAATCAAATTATAAGCTAAATAAGGATCCGGATCAACATTATATTTAATTTTTGGGACATGCATGTTGGGATTGGTGAAGCTTAACGAAGAAGAAAATGTTTTAGGGCTGGAAAGTGTACGAACCCGGTGGGATTGGACTAGATCCCGGTGGATCTCTTGGACAGAGGGTATGATCCCGGTGGGATCACTAGGTCGGTCTGCATGTGTTATTTTCTTGTTCCCAAAGTTACGTCCTCCTATATAAACATACACATATATATATATGTATGTATATACATATATATATACATACATATATATATATATATATATATATATATACATATATATATATATATATATATATATATATATATATATTAACCTACGAATTTGATAGATAAAAACTCTATGGTTTGGTCTCGTAGACTAAAGCAATCTCCAAGTTGAAGATTAGACATAAGCACGTTAAATCCTTATGTCTTTATTGTTTTGTTTATCTTGTTTGCTTGTTATTCTATAATTGTATATTTTTTGTGGGTATAACCTCGATTTCACAAGTATTGTTTGGGTTAGTTAATCATCAACAACAAGTATTAGAGTGCAGATCAACTAATAGTTATTGGTTGTTTGGTTCCTCTTCAATTCCTAACAACGCATATATACATGTACACTTATTATTTACAGTATTTGTTTTATAAGAGTAATATCATACACATACAATTCTTATGTGCTGGAATATGAATATATCTTTTAGCTAGTTAATTATATGATCAATTATAAGTATCCATGTGTTCTCTAGAAATTTAAGTCATTTACTTTGACACCCTTCAAGAAAATGTGAAACTTATAAATCATATTGCTTCCTCTTTCAAAATATATTTAATTTTCCATTAACAAATTTATGATATATATTAATAAAAAGATAGCTAGATATAAAGATATATTTTGTGTTTCCAATGATAAATATGGGGCAATCAAAAGCACTCTTCTGTAACAAATTAAGTTTGGTGATATAATTAACCAAATAAAGAAAGTGAAAATGTTTGCAACTGTGGAAGTCTCATTATATTCTTCCTTTTCCTTTGTCCAAAACAACTGCTTTTCCCTTTAGAGGATAACTAACCTACAAAAGATATATGGTCATACATTACATATTACATAATACTACTATTCCATTTGGAAAGGAGGGTGTTGGTGAATTCAATGATGAGATTCTTTTACAAGAAACATTCTTAAAAAAACCCAATAAATATAATACAATCAAATATCTATCTAACGTCTAAACTATATGTAATGTCTTTGATTGCAGTACATAACTTGTTTCATACAGCTAGTGAGTCCTCAAAGTGTCAAGCTCGACTCCTTGTGACGCGAACCTAAATGACTTGCTTCATCCATTTTGTTTTCTAGACTCATTTTCGAACTCTTAACGGTGTAACTTGCAATTAACGTTTTGCCACCTTTAGCTAACTATAGGTACAGTTGGTCTGTAGATTCAGGTGAAAAAGGTATATATTCATATATGATCTTGAAATGGTGGAGTAAAGGAAATTAAAGGGGTATATTTGTCCTATAAAAGAAAAGCTGAAAAATGCACTCATATGGGCAATGGCCTGGTCTGAAAAGAACAAAAGAAAAAGAGAAGAATACAATAAAGAAAGAAAGAGTCGTAAGAAATTAAAAAAAGGAGCGATACCAGAAAGAGAGAAAGTTATAACGTGGTGGTGGATTTCAAGAGGAGAACGTTTTTGTATTTTCCTTTAATTTTTTTCTTGCTTGGAGGCTTCCCCAAGAAATCCCCTTTTTTTTTTTAATTTTAAATAATATTTGTTTATTTAAATAAAATTGATTAAAATTCATTCAGATGTGTTTTTATCTAAAGGAGGATATTACTTTCGGTAAATTATACTATGTCATAATAAAAAATAATAAAATAATTGACTTCTAATATCATTTTGAATAGTTGATAAAAATTTTTTTAAAAAAAGGGATTTTGACTTTCGTAGATGATACAGTAAATTGATCAAAAAAATGTACAGTGCTAGTAGAAATTGTTGCAACAGGACTGTTTACTTACACTTTATGAGTTTATGATATATATAGATTTTGATCAGAGTCGTGATTCGTACACCACCTTTTTTAGCCATATACCACTAACATGCTTTACAGTTTTACAGTACAACATTTTGAAGCACACTTGATGGTGTACCGTTAAAAAGAGGTGGTGTACGTACGAATCAGCACCCTTTTGATCACGAGAATTGTATATCTTCTTTGATATATAAAATTATTATTTTGTAAAGTCAAATATATACGAATTGAAGGTGACAGATGTTAATCAATCAACTAGTGATAGAATCAATTTGTTTACCTAATTATATTTTGTTGCAAATACATCGTTCCATTTTTTAATAAAAATTTAGTAAAATGTGTACATACGGAATAAGGTTTGAAAAAATATTAGTGAAATTAAATAAGTTTCCAACGTACAAAACCATATAATGATGACCTTGAGAAAGAAAATCATATTTTAGATATCAACTCTTTTAGCATCTTAATTAGTGTGTATAGTAAGGGTTAACTATTTATAAATGTACTTAACTATAATTGATATTCACAGTGTAAACCTAATTCGGGCATACATATATTGCATGTAAGAAACTTATTACTTAGTGTCATTGTATGTATTTGGTGATATAAGGTGACACTGCACGTGACATCATTACATGCACCAAGCCACCAACATACACTGGTAGTAAATAACAAGTTTCTTACACACAATTTACACACGAGTAGTTAGATACACATTATAAATATCGAACCTTAATTACATATATTTAGAAGCGCTTCCTATATAATAATCAGTACATATTAGTTTAATTCATAACAAAAAAATGAAACATTTTAAATATATTAGTTTATACATAATGTGAAAATAAATTAAGCACCCACAAAGCAAAGCATCTTGTTCTTTATTTGGCTATACACACAATAGCTAGATATATATATGTACGTACGTTTCGTTTAATTTGTCTCCCATGATGGGTATTGCATGGGACCTCCCCACCTTCATATTTTCCATGTATGATTCAATAATTTTATCGTAAAGTTGATTATTTATAGTCAAATATGGAGTAATATATTATTGGTGAAAGATGGGAAAATTGGTATGTACGTAAAGGCTAATTTCGTAATTTCACACTAAATTTATGTATGTGAGTCACAACCTCCTTTTAATGAGTGGTTAGCAAACAAAGCTTTTATGCCTTTTTTGCCTGCGAAAGTCCAAAAAATTAAAAAATTTAAATACCATTCAAAAAGATTGATACCCTAAATAGGGGGTAGCTCCATGAAACCATGTTCATCGCTAATCCATCCTATCAAAAAATATATATTCCTTACTTTTCTTTAACATATTACCCATTGTATGTTTTTCGGTCACTAATATTTTGAAGACATTATTATATGTATTACTGTTACTATTACTATTCGCTTTTCCAACCTTGATGTTCATGATTCAAATTCAAAGATCCAACCTTGATGTTGATGATTCAAATTCGAAGATCGAACAAAATGTGTATATTGCCATATTGGTGTGATACTTACGTTAGACATTATTTAACTCGTAATATTAACTTTCAGGGTGTTTTCTGAATCTATACTCATGTTTTCATGTTTATCTTATTGGATCAAAAAACCACTAAACCATCATATCAAATCACAAAGTGACATTTTTGAACTACGAGTTCAATTAAGGTTTTATACTAGCTGAAGCTGGTAATTGAAGTTAAAGTTAAATGTTGAGAGCTGAAGTTTGTGAATGGTGCTTATTTTAAAAGCTAATTAGAAAAAGTTTGATTTTAAGATCTTTTAGACTCTACTTTATTTGTTGTCAAACATGATCGTTTTGTTTAGAAGTTCAAACTTGCTAAATTAGAAGCCTTCAAAAGCCCCTAACACACCCTTACGAGTTAAGACTCTATGCACGATCCAATTTGTAACTGGCCAACTAATGCAATCAAGATCACAACTAGAGGTGTTAACGAGCCGAGCAGTTATGTAACTACTCGAGTTCGAGCCCGTTTATCTCCAATCTGAGCATCATAATATTCGAACTCGAGCCGAGCATGAACATAAATGATTGCTCGATTAGTTTCACGAGCCGAGCTTAGGAACATTAATATTCGAATTGACTCGATCGAAAGCTCATTTAATTCTCTTGAATCGACCGAGTTAATTGAGTCAAACGAGCTAAACGAGCATAGTTGTCATAATATTTTTTATTTTAAAATTAAAACTTAAGTTAGTGTTAATATAAAACTTAAATTGTATATTGTATACTTGTATTATAGCTAGACAAACACAAAGTTATACTAGGACCCTATAAAATAGTAAGCTTGAGTTTTATTCATGAGACTTCAAATTTTCCTATGTTGGTTGGATGAAACAATTAAATACAAGAAAAACTCTATAAATATAAGACTCAACTATGCACTTAGATACTTGCTTATAACTTATAGTTCATGACTTTTGAAATACCAATTAGTACAACATTTTGAGTTGAATTAATTTTCAAAAATGTGTTTTATAAACTTCAATTCAAGTTTAAAAATATTTTTTTATGTTTTTGAACAAGCTTATTTGAGAAGATAAACGAGTCTATCGAGCTCGAGTTTCTATGTATTGTAAGTATGTTCATCACGAAAGCTACTTTCGAAATAAAATTATCTCAAAATTAAATGAGCATCGAACTCGAACAATAATTAAATTTTCTTGCTCGAACTCGAACACAGTTTTAAAAGTTTAATATATCAAATCCGAGTCGAACTCGAGCCAAGTAATTATTAAACGAGTCGAGCCCAGATTGACTCATATTTGACTCGATTCGGTTCGTTAACACCCCTAATCACAACTCGTAATTAACCTTTATTCCATTGACTAAGCCATATAATACGGCCGAAATCGACATACTTTACACAATATAATTATCTTTTTTCTGCTTTGATTTAATTTCTTATCAAGTTGATCAAGAGATATAAAGTGAATCAGAATGATGTCATGATGATGATATAGCTTTAAAATAGTAGAAAGCAGAAGATGGAATTAAATTAAATTAATACAAATTAAACGGGACCAAATAAAAAGGAAATCGAATAATAATATACAATTAAACAAAACATCCTTGATCAAGTTTTCTTCCCGATTTTTAGGCAGACAAGATACCAACTCCTCGTGTTATGTTTTGCTTGTTTCTAGTACATCACTACACGGATGATAATAAATCTACAAAATTTTCAGTGTCACAAAGTCAAAAGAGTAGACCTTTAAAGTTTCGTTATTAGAATTATAACAATATTAAATACATATATCAATATATAGATATACTTGAATGTAGGCATGAACAAAAACCGGGTTGGGCAAAACTTGACCCGTACTCAATACCCGAACCGGGTACACTCCCCAAATGAGAAACCGGGTTTTCCCCCTACCCGACCCAAACCCGAATCGGGTTTTTTGACCCACGAATACCGGTTTTAAATCGGGTTTTTCCGGGTTTTATACTGGGTTTTTCAACCTGACCCGTAGTGTACCCGGTTCCAACCCGATTTTAAATTTCAAAAACCCAACCCGGGTCCCTACCTGCCGGGTACTAAAAAAATCCGACCCGGGTTAAAAAAAACCGGTTTTTTAATAACCGGTTTCGGGTTTTTTTGGGGTTCGGTTCCAGGTTCGGGTTTTTTGTTCATGACTACTTGAATGTGTATATGATTTTTATACATAAAAAGAGTAATAATATATATATTAACAGGGTGGGCCCAAAAGTAAACCTAACTCTTCTATTGGTTGAAATAATTTCTCTCTCGTAATCTAATTGGTTGAACAAAACTCCAAACGTCTCCACTGTGCCAGGGGAGTTGCCTGGAGTTATCCTTGTGGGGTGGACAATGACTGATGTCAAAGGCACATGGGACCAGGATGTTCCCGCCAATTTACACCTTTTGCGGATTATTAGACCTACTTTAGGTTGTCTATCAATCATTTTCCTAATAAATAGCGTGTATTTAAAATAGTCGATTTATGACACAGAGAAATTTTGAATGAATTTTTTTGGATTAGATCATATCGATCAAATTTTCAGCAATAGTACGCCCGTATCTGCTAAAGACATTTGGTTTCCACATAGGGTTGTCTATGATATAATCTATATGACATTATTATTTTGTGAGACATCTGAAACGTTATTGGAAAACGTTATCAACTGACAACGTTGATTTTGGTAGACATATAATACATTTGAAGACAAAATGTGAAAGACAATGTTGAATTATGTTAGATATGAGTTATCTAATGCATGGCTTGATAAGAAGAGTGTACGCTAAAGACATCATATCTTTAACTTGATATATGTCATGTGTATATATATATGTATCAGTTAAATAATTTGATTTGATGCTTGATAACACGAAATGTAGGGTCACAAAAACTTATTGTGAAAATATTGCTATAAAAGGTTTGACAATTTCCACAATAATTATTGATCATAAGAGACTAAGTGTTAGGAGTTGCTAACATTTCTTAAAATGTTTGGTTTGATGTGTGTGATATATATCACACTTGCTGAAAGTATTATGTGCTCGATAATTATATTTAATTTATTTAATCCGATGATTAAGACACCAATGGGTCATACCAATGCATCATCGACTGATACGTATGAGGTTAATTAATTACGGATTAATTATGTAGGGAAATATATAATTTGTGATTATATTTAAACTAATTGTTAGTTGAGGGTTTAATGTGTAACTATCGAATAAACTTGGTGAACAAGTTTGTAACACCCCCAAAATTCGTTTAGCGGAAGCGTTTTAGTTTAAGTACTGGGGTGTCACAATAATAAAGCATGCATACGTATCAGAGCTTATGATTACAACAGAACAATATATAATAAGATGCCAAAAGTTATTAATTACAAAGTTTACGATTCCTCGAATCGTATAAGTTAAAAGTAATAAGTTTACAAAAGTAGATTTCTGAAATATGACTAAAGCATTTCAGTTATACTAAAGAAATCCATGTGTTTCCAAAAAGTTGGCATCCTAACTTCAAGGGTCGCCTAATTCTCCATGTGTTGGCGATTCTTACATGCGCAGCTAATTCCCTGAAAAACATAGTAAAAGTCAACAACTAGGTTGAGTGAATTCACAGGTTTTAAGTTTACACAAGTTGAATCAAGTTTGTATCACAGTTGTTATCCAAATATGTTCACAAATAGTATTGCCATAATAGTCGAGTATAAGTTTTGTAGAATGTTATCCAAATACCAGTTTTGTGGGTTGTTCGCCCAAAGTTTAAGTTAAAACACGTGCTGGTCGTTCACCAGCGAGTTATAAATACACAGTACCGGTCGTTCTCCGGCCAAATACGCACGGGTCGTTCTCCCGTCCAACAAACGCATGGGTCGTTCTCCCATCCAAGACGCACGGGTCGTTCTCCCGTCCCTTGGCCAGTCGTTCTCTGGCACTAAAATACGTGGCTGGTCGTTCTCCAGCGTTTTACACAAAAGTACCGGTCGTTCTCCGATATACCAAACAAGTTTAAAAGTTATGTTTGTGTCGGTCGTTCTCCGACAAGTTACCAAATGTACCGGTCGTTCTCCGGTAAGATACCAAAATAGTTTACAGTCGTTTGCAAAACAGTTTACCGGTCGTTCTCCGGTCTAGTTAAAACAGTTTGTCGAATAAGTTATCCCATTTGTTCAGTGTATCAGTATGAAAATGTTATTTCATAAACAAAGTTCGTACAACAGTTCAATAGTTCAAAGTACTCTAACAGTTTGAGTAACACACGTATGATAAACAATCATGTAAGTAAAAGCAGTTATGGCAATAAGTAAAACAGTTGACTATGTTTTCCACCCCTGTTCAAAAGCAGTTAAATCAATAAAAGTAGGGGCTGTGAACTCACCTGTTGAGTTTAAGTAGTTGTGCGAGTGCTAGCAAACCTAAGCCCAAGTACGGTCCGAAATCTCCTAACGTCCTAAACGTACGAGATTTAATAAGTATGTGGATGTCTAAACTAATCATCCATGCTAGTGTTTGTTCATCCAAGTCACGTCCAAATCGTTTGTTTAATGTTTGTATTTCGTTGTTTATGAAAATGTATACGACTCGTTGGTGAAAGTTTGGAATCAACATTTCGATAAAACAAGTATGTTTAAATTGTTTGTAAGGCTCGTGAATCGAATTTGTATAAAGATATGCGTTTTCGGTTAGTTCGACACTTAGTGAAAACAAGTTTTTAAACTTTCTGTTTTTAGCGACGTAAGGTGCGACGCTGGGTGGTTATGCGACGTAGGGTGCGACGTACGGGTCTACGTCGCATTCAGGTTTTGCGACGTCATGGGTTGCGTCGCATAGGCGACGCTCGCAATTTAATGCGACGTAGTGGTCTGCGTCGCTATGTGCGACGTAAGGAAGGGTAATGCGACGTAGAGGCCTACGTCGCAGTACTGTTTTCGGTCCCAATGCGACGTAGTCGCCTGTTCGACGAACAGCGAGAAAATAACGAGTTTTGGGTCGATTTCGGACGTTTTCGGTTGTATAAAACACTAAAACATGTAAATCTAAGTATATTAAACACTAAGTAGCAATTATAACTTTGAAATCTAAAGATTTGCGGGATTTGTCGGAAACTTACGAGTGTCGGATTTGAAATCCGAAAAGGTAGAAGTGTAGATCGGGAACTCGTGATCGTTTTATTCCAAAGGAGCTATGTGATTCGGCGTCGTTTTAGCGTAGTTTTGGTGTGATTTGTGTGATTTTTGGATGAGTTTTTAGAGAGAAGGAGGAGAAAAGAAAAGAGGAGAGAGAGAGATGAGATGAGAATGAAAGAAAAGTGAGGTGGGGAGGGGGTTTTGTCCCCTTTCTCGCCTCCGTGTTTGTTTACCCGATCGTTAAATGTTACGGTATTTCAACTAATGTATTTTTAAATTACATATTTCATTATATTTAATTAGGCTCTTTTTATGGAACCAAATTTATAAATTTTATAAATTTCAAACTTTGTTTGATTTTTAATTATACGTTTTGACGTTTTGCGTTATAAAATAAATTGGTAAATATTTTTTGACAAAATATTTATTAGTTACTACGTTATTTAATAATTTCGTTTTATTAAATAATTTTTGTTCACCAACAGTCGTACATTTTTGTCGCGTTTGTTTTCAAATTGTTCTGTACGTAATTACAACTAATTACGAATACGTAATACTGCGCGTACTAACTAGTTGGGCTATGCTAGACTTACCTCTAAAATGTGTTGTGAATTCACTCAAGTAGGGAATTAGCCTAATAATGCAAGTGATTAATATAATTAATCGCGTTTAAATTTGCGAGTTGTTACATTCTCCCCATGTTAGAGAAATCTCGTCCCGAGATTTAAAAATCAAGTCGGATCGCCCGCGGCGCATGTTCTCCGATAAGTCATGTCGTTACAATAATAGTAATAGTTTGTGTAGTGATCTATGTTTGCCAATATAGTTTTAACTGTTTAGTATACTCGCGGTATAGTTTGATAGTTCAAGTTCGTTTCGTGGTTAGCGTTTACCAAGTGGTGTGTTCGAATTGACATTCGAATGAAAGGAACGTTAAATCGTAGCAAGAGTTGGTAAGACATACCGTGTTTGCCATAGTCCGCAACAGTTTCCGGTGCACGGAGGATGTATGCGCGGCCACGAGCCGGTGGGATGGTTGCGATGTGGTTGTTGTTGTTTTGATTGTTGTTTCCGGGGTTGTTCTGGTTGTTGTTCAGTTTCGGACATTGGTTTCGAAAATGTCCGGATTCACCGCACTCGTAACACGTGTTTGATCGAGGAGGAGGGTTGGTTTTACAGTTTTGGGCCAAATGACCCCAGTTTTTGCAGTCTTGGCAGAAAGCACAGTTGCCATTATGATGCATCCCGCACTTGTCGCATTTTGGTTTGTTGCCAAGATAGGTTTTGGGTCCAGAGTTGGTGATTGCGGCAAAGGCTCGGGTGTTTCCCGGGTTTCTATTTTGTTGACCCTGACGGTCGTTACCCTCGCTGTTCCATTTGCGTTTGAGGGTTCCAGAGTCGCCCGCATCAGTACGGGTAAGTTCAGTTTTCCCTGTGATAGCTTTCAGGGTTCCAATTTCGACCGCGTCGTCGGTTAAGCTGTGAGCCAGATCCACTGCGCTCCTAAAAGTGGCGGGTTTGGAGGACATAACCATGCCTCGGATTTGTGGTGCCAAACCCCTGTTGTAACGCTCAATGCGTTTGCTCTCGGGGGTTACCATATGAGGCACCAGACGTGCAAGCTCCTGAAATCTAGTTGTGTAACCGGAAATGTCAGCTCCGATCATCTGAATGTTCCAAAACTCGGTTTCGAGTTTCTGCATCTCGTTGGGAGGGCAGAATTCCTCCATCATCATCTGCTTCAGAGTTACCCAGGTCATAGAATGAGCAGCTGGGCGTCCCATAATCTGGACTTGAGCGTTCCACCAGGTTAGCGCTTTGTCGGCTAAAGTGCAGGTGGCGTATTTCACGATCTTGTCGTTGGCGCAGTCGCTGATGTCGATGACTGATTCCATCTTTTCAATCCAGTGGACCAGGCCAATGGCCCCTTCGGTCCCGGTGAAGGTGCTGGGTTTACAAGACTGAAAGGTTTTGTAGGAACACCCCTGCTGGGTATTAGTTGGAGTTTCGCTGTTGACGGGGGTAGCTCCACTGTTGTTGGTTGGGTTTTCACGATTTCTGCTAGCCTCGTACTGAGCAATAGCCTCAGCCACGCGGCGTTCGATGATTTGTTCGGTTGTTTCTGGAGGTACAGGTGGAGAATTTCGTCGACTGTTTCGAGTCTTTCTTTGTTTAGGCGGCATGCTGACGTTCTGCGATGAAAAGATGCAGAAGTCAATGCCAATGAAAAATATGTGAGGAATAAAGTTTCACATATTTCAAGTTTTCGAGTATCAAGCAAAATTTGTCGAATCCCCATCACGTATCTTACGACTATGAAACACCCATATGTACTTAGTATGATATAATCACGTTGGCCAGGCGTCATTATATGATGCCAAATACATACTTCTTTTCATCAACCGTTTAATCACGATCAGGTTCATATGAGATCAGAGTACAATGAACGAGTCGGAGGTGGTGAACAGTTCACGCGTATCGAGGTATCGTAACGATAGTTTAGATGTATGCAAATGTATGTATGCATGTACGTTCTAGCCAAGGCTATAGTCTAGGTCTCTAGGTTTCTAAGTCACCTAAAGTTTCCTAGTTCGCTATAACCATTGGCTCTGATACCAATCTGTAACACCCCCAAAATTCGTTTAGCGGAAGCGTTTTAGTTTAAGTACTGGGGTGTCACAATAATAAAGCATGCATACGTATCAGAGCTTATGATTACAACAGAACAATATATAATAAGATGCCAAAAGTTATTAATTACAAAGTTTACGATTCCTCGAATCGTATAAGTTAAAAGTAATAAGTTTACAAAAGTAGATTTCTGAAATATGACTAAAGCATTTCAGTTATACTAAAGAAATCCATGTGTTTCCAAAAAGTTGGCATCCTAACTTCAAGGGTCGCCTAATTCTCCATGTGTTGGCGATTCTTACATGCGCAGCTAATTCCCTGAAAAACATAGTAAAAGTCAACAACTAGGTTGAGTGAATTCACAGGTTTTAAGTTTACACAAGTTGAATCAAGTTTGTATCACAGTTGTTATCCAAATATGTTCACAAATAGTATTGCCATAATAGTCGAGTATAAGTTTTGTAGAATGTTATCCAAATACCAGTTTTGTGGGTTGTTCGCCCAAAGTTTAAGTTAAAACACGTGCTGGTCGTTCACCAGCGAGTTATAAATACACAGTACCGGTCGTTCTCCGGCCAAATACGCACGGGTCGTTCTCCCGTCCAACAAACGCATGGGTCGTTCTCCCATCCAAGACGCACGGGTCGTTCTCCCGTCCCTTGGCCAGTCGTTCTCTGGCACTAAAATACGTGGCTGGTCGTTCTCCAGCGTTTTACACAAAAGTACCGGTCGTTCTCCGATATACCAAACAAGTTTAAAAGTTATGTTTGTGTCGGTCGTTCTCCGACAAGTTACCAAATGTACCGGTCGTTCTCCGGTAAGATACCAAAATAGTTTACAGTCGTTTGCAAAACAGTTTACCGGTCGTTCTCCGGTCTAGTTAAAACAGTTTGTCGAATAAGTTATCCCATTTGTTCAGTGTATCAGTATGAAAATGTTATTTCATAAACAAAGTTCGTACAACAGTTCAATAGTTCAAAGTACTCTAACAGTTTGAGTAACACACGTATGATAAACAATCATGTAAGTAAAAGCAGTTATGGCAATAAGTAAAACAGTTGACTATGTTTTCCACCCCTGTTCAAAAGCAGTTAAATCAATAAAAGTAGGGGCTGTGAACTCACCTGTTGAGTTTAAGTAGTTGTGCGAGTGCTAGCAAACCTAAGCCCAAGTACGGTCCGAAATCTCCTAACGTCCTAAACGTACGAGATTTAATAAGTATGTGGATGTCTAAACTAATCATCCATGCTAGTGTTTGTTCATCCAAGTCACGTCCAAATCGTTTGTTTAATGTTTGTATTTCGTTGTTTATGAAAATGTATACGACTCGTTGGTGAAAGTTTGGAATCAACATTTCGATAAAACAAGTATGTTTAAATTGTTTGTAAGGCTCGTGAATCGAATTTGTATAAAGATATGCGTTTTCGGTTAGTTCGACACTTAGTGAAAACAAGTTTTTAAACTTTCTGTTTTTAGCGACGTAAGGTGCGACGCTGGGTGGTTATGCGACGTAGGGTGCGACGTACGGGTCTACGTCGCATTCAGGTTTTGCGACGTCATGGGTTGCGTCGCATAGGCGACGCTCGCAATTTAATGCGACGTAGTGGTCTGCGTCGCTATGTGCGACGTAAGGAAGGGTAATGCGACGTAGAGGCCTACGTCGCAGTACTGTTTTCGGTCCCAATGCGACGTAGTCGCCTGTTCGACGAACAGCGAGAAAATAACGAGTTTTGGGTCGATTTCGGACGTTTTCGGTTGTATAAAACACTAAAACATGTAAATCTAAGTATATTAAACACTAAGTAGCAATTATAACTTTGAAATCTAAAGATTTGCGGGATTTGTCGGAAACTTACGAGTGTCGGATTTGAAATCCGAAAAGGTAGAAGTGTAGATCGGGAACTCGTGATCGTTTTATTCCAAAGGAGCTATGTGATTCGGCGTCGTTTTAGCGTAGTTTTGGTGTGATTTGTGTGATTTTTGGATGAGTTTTTAGAGAGAAGGAGGAGAAAAGAAAAGAGGAGAGAGAGAGATGAGATGAGAATGAAAGAAAAGTGAGGTGGGGAGGGGGTTTTGTCCCCTTTCTCGCCTCCGTGTTTGTTTACCCGATCGTTAAATGTTACGGTATTTCAACTAATGTATTTTTAAATTACATATTTCATTATATTTAATTAGGCTCTTTTTATGGAACCAAATTTATAAATTTTATAAATTTCAAACTTTGTTTGATTTTTAATTATACGTTTTGACGTTTTGCGTTATAAAATAAATTGGTAAATATTTTTTGACAAAATATTTATTAGTTACTACGTTATTTAATAATTTCGTTTTATTAAATAATTTTTGTTCACCAACAGTCGTACATTTTTGTCGCGTTTGTTTTCAAATTGTTCTGTACGTAATTACAACTAATTACGAATACGTAATACTGCGCGTACTAACTAGTTGGGCTATGCTAGACTTACCTCTAAAATGTGTTGTGAATTCACTCAAGTAGGGAATTAGCCTAATAATGCAAGTGATTAATATAATTAATCGCGTTTAAATTTGCGAGTTGTTACAAAGTTGGAGTTACCTATAAATATAATGCTAGGGATTAGCATTAGGGTTTGATAAAACACACAACAAGGAAAAACCCACAAACCCTCTCTCCCTCTCCCTCTCCTCTTGTTCGGCCGAACCCAAGCAAACCCCAAAGTCGATTTCGACTTTGGGCTTGTCGAACCACACACACACTTGTGTGTTTGTTTTTCGGTTTGTGCGCGTTGTTACTAATTCGTAGTAAAGGTTAACGCATTAATAAGAACAAGCAACAACTAGCGGTTGTATCTATAATGATGACTAGTATTGGTACGAATACGTTGGCACCTCCGAGCAAGAAACAAAAGACTGATCATTCCGAGCAAGTCACTGTAAGTTGTTTCTTTCGTCTCGTTTAATTGTTGATTGATTTACTACAAGTATTTGGATCCGCGGTAAATGGGTTTAATATTGTTTTATTATTTTCCGCATATTAAAGTTTTAATATTTAATAAAATTAACCGGTAAAACCCATCAGTGGTATCAGAGCCGCTTATACTTGTTTAAATCATCAAAGATACATGATTTATTTAATTTTGATCCGTATAAAATTATGAGAATTGAATTTTGTGGTTTAGTTAAAAATCGATTTATATATGTATATGTGTATTTCGATTTTTGTTAATAAATAATATTATTGTAATTGTTTGTATTGTACAAAACCTAATCTTGATTGATAGGGTTTTTGGAACCCTAGTTAAGTCGATTAGGTTTATGGTTTTGGTGATACTCACCTTGGCCGAATCCGACCCAACCCCTATTGGGATTCCGGTTGTTGATTCGCTAAGAAAGATCTTGAAGTATAGTCTTAAACCGTATTACTACAATAATTATTAGTTATAATTGATTAATTAAATAAAACTGTTGTTTTTTAATTAATTAGATGGATCAAAATTAAGTTATGTATGTTTGAATGTTAATGTTGATTAAAGTTTATATAAAGATCAAACCTTTTGGCATACTTGTTTTAATTTATTATATAGGAATGAGTTTGCATTTATTTGCATGTTATATGCAAACCGATTCCTATAATAGCCAAAAGTTAGGATCTTACATTTATGACATGTTTGTGGTACATAGCCAAGCCAACGACCAAATATTGCATATTGTGTGTTGTGTGTAATGTTGTGGTTATTTTAATTGTAATTTATCGTTTTATGGTATGAGGAGGCCTGCGTGCCAATTTACAACCTCTTTTGATTATGTAAATTTTGTTTTAAAATAGATAGGTTAGAATAGTTTATTTTTAAATTAAATGTAAAAAAAAAAAAAAAGACAAACAAGCGGAGCAATTTTGGAGCATATGGAGCACGGAGCTTATTTGGATGGAAACATCAAGTGGGAGTTTTTGGACTTCATCAACGCCAGAATTGTGTCATGTTTGTCCCATAGGAAAGGACCGTTTAATTCGTGTTGGCTCACGAATTAAACAATTAGATTTGGTTGGCTATGTTACCGGTTTTTATGTTTTATTCATTATTATATAAATGCGTGGTTGTGGTATGTTTAAATATTAAACAAATGACACGAACATAAAACCATTGCTTAAAAGCATAAATTTTAAAATAGTTATTTGATAAAGTTTTAAAATGTGTTTTAAATAAAGACGTATTATAAATCATTATGATTTATATATAAAGCGTATATATATTTTTAAAAGGTAAAAGATATGTTTTAAAATTAGTTATTTAAAACTAGAAAATATTGGGAACACGATTTAATTGAAACGTGAAAGAACCCTATAAAATTAAACCTAAAGCGTCCTCCATAAAGAGACATTCATACCGACCCCAACTCCATATCCTTTGCCGCCTCCGCGGGTGGGTATGGTTACACTTGGGTTAGGGTGAAGTGTGAGAGCCGCGATATCCACTTGAGAAGATGGCCGGATCTCCACAGTTTCGATATGGTACGGTTTATTGGTGATTCGAGTTGAGAACTTCGCCCAAGATGCGTGATGAGGTTAAACATGCCCGGCTCAACCGGAACCTCATAAAGTCTAGGAGTTGTAGAAATACAATTGATGAACGCGTCATCTACCTAAAAGCTATTGCTATGCCATTGCAGCCTTCGTTGAGGGCATACAATAGTGGAATGTCGGGTCCTAGGCTAATAAGTCAAATTTAGGGTTGTTTGATTTATTAGAAATAATCAATACTGAATTATGAATTTGTTTTATTTTCTGTAGATGGCAATTAACAACACAAAACAAAGACTTCTCCCTGGTAATCGTCATGAACGTTACAATGCAAGTTGTGATTTCAAGGCGCTTAGGATGGAGAAAGGGCAGTCGGTGAACGATTATTGGACGAACGTTAAAGTTGTCTTGGATCGTTTGAATGAGCTTCATTATGAAATCCCAACGGATTGTATTTTGATAAGGTTGCTTGATTCATTAAATGAGGACTTTAAATCCTTTTGTTTAATGTATGACATTGATGGCGAATCGACCATATCAAAATTCTACAAGGATTTGCTTGCTTATGAGACGCAAAATGAGTTCAACATGGTATTCAAAGACTTGAACTTTGAAGATGATGATTTTGATGACTTGCCTAGCATTCCCTGCCCCACATGTGGGAATGAAGATTTATGCGGTTGTGTGCTTGATTTGGAGGATATTGAAATGGTTGATAATTTTGATTCTGGTATGTTTATGATTGATTGTCTTATGACTTCTTTTGATTCTTGGGTATTAGATACTGCATGTGGTAATCACATCTGCAATAACTTGCATGGTTTTGAAAGAAGTAGAAAATTGGGACAAGGCGAGTTAAGTTTGCGCGTCGGTGATGGAACAAATGTTGGTGCCGAAGCCGTGGGAACTTATAAACTTGCCCTCCCTACGGGGTTAATTTTAGAGCTTAATAATTGTTACTACGTTTCTAGAATTATTAAGAATGTAATTTCGTATGACTTGTTAATGGATGATGGTTTTGATTTTATTTCTAAAGGAAAGACATTTTTGGTTTATCGCAATAATGTTTTTTTCTTTAAAGCTATCTCCCAATGTGGTTTGTATACTTTAGAATTACATTCCCCTTCTAGTACAATTCTTCATATAAATGCTAATGTTGATATTAACAAAGCATACCTTTGGCATTGTCGTTTAGGCCATATAAATGAAAAACGCATTGAAGAGCTCCATAAAAATGGACTCTTGGACACTTTTGATTTTAAATCATTTGATAAATGCGAATCTTGCATTTCTGGTAAAATGACAAAGGCACCTTTCAAAGGAACTAATGAAAGGGCAAATGACTTATTGGAAATCATACATACTGATGTGTGTGGACCTTTTAGTCATGAAGCTAGAGGTGGATACCGTTACTTCATTACATTTACTGATGATTTAAGTAGATATGGATATGTTTACTTAATGAAACGTAAATCTGAAAGTTTTGGTAAATTCAAAGACTTTCAAAATGAAGTTGAGAATCAATTAAGTAAGAAGATAAAGAAGCTTCGGTCTGACCGAGGTGGAGAATATCTAAGCGAAGAATTTGAGCGTCATTTGAGAGATTGTGGAATTGTCTCACAATTAACTCCTCCATATACACCTCAGTGGAATGGAGTATCCGAACGTCGAAATCGTACTTTGTTGGACATGGTACGATCTATGATGAATCAAACGGATTTGCCTTTATCCTTTTGGGGACACGCACTCGAAACAGCGGCATATACACTAAACCGTGTACCATCTAAATCAGTTGTTACAACTCCGTATGAGTTGTGGTATGGTAGATCTCCAAATTTATCATACATGAAGATTTGGGGTTGTAGGGTACATGTCAAACGACCTGTAGTCGACAAACTTGAGTCTAAAACTGATAAATGTATATTTGTTGGATACCCCAAGGAAACTAGGGGCTATTATTTCTATAATCCAAGTGAAAACAAAGTGTTTGTAGCTCGTTATGGATATTTTCTTGAAGAGGATTTCCTTGACAAGAAAAATGATGGAAATAATCACATCCTTGAAGAAGTAGAGGAAGAACAAATATCACATGAGGTGGTGGTACCTATTCAACATGATGATGTTGATGATCAACATGAAGATGTTGATGATCAACATGACAATGTTGATACTATTGAGACACCTAGTGTAACATCCTCAAATTGGGCCTAGGAGTAATAGGTATTTCCAGTAAATTTAAATACGATTTAAATTTGTTATATGTGTTTGATTGTAAAAATAATAGGTCAAATAGTTAAATGACTTATTGTGAATATTAAAATATTACCTGTTTTAAATTTATTTAGTTGACGGTAAAATAAAATTGTATTTCCCCGCAAGTGGTTTTTAAGTTCCAGACAATAATAAATACGGGGAACGAAAACTAACACTTATATGGTATATTATATGTTTGGGTCGGTTTTATCTCCCACAAATACATACATATGTACGTATGAACAAATGCACACACACATATGATCCAATCCACAAAATTATGAAGAAATCATCAAATTGAAGGTCACAAATTCGGATTCAAGCTTCTAGCATGAAGATTATCATCTTCTAATCCTTCTTTTCAACTTGTAAGTTCTTAATCTTTGAGTTATAAACCCTAGAAATTGGGGGTTTGATGTTCTTGAGTAAAAATCCGAATTTAGGGTTTGATTATGTGATATTTATGTTAGTTAAGCTTCAATAACAAGTATTAATCATTCTATTATCATTATAAACATGTTATAATTGTTAATTCATGATTTTCATGTTAACCTAGAAATGGGGTTTTGGATAATTGATTTTATTGGCATGATTAATCTTGTATCTAGGCTTGTAATGATCATATTATTGTTAATTGATAAGTAATTCTTGATTGTAAGTGAAACACTAACTTAGAAATGATGGACATTATATATGATCATTAATGGAGTTCATGTGTTTAGTTGATAATTCAAGAATTTGAGATTCTATGCTTAGAATAATGATGTATGATTTATAAGTATTGATTAAAGATGATGATTTACATTGGTTATGTTAAGAGTTGTGAAATTGATTAAGTGTTCATGAGAATTTTGATAATCATGATGAGTTTGATGGTTTATATGAAGAAAGTAGTATGATTTGCTAATAAGAACCCTTAATTGATAATTAAAGAGGACGGTGTGAAATTAGTTGGTTAAGTATTCATTAGATCAAATATTGATGTTTTGATGAATAATTGATGTGGAAAGTTAGTAATCTTGTTAATGGTTTCATTATATTAGTTAACAATGATGGAGATGAATGTTGGATTAATACAAGTTAATGATAAATGGTTTGATGTAATTACAATTGTATGATATTATATCAATATTGAGGCAAGTGTCAAATGACTAACTTGTGTTGTGTTATTGTATTCTCAGATGTGGAGAAGACTCAGTGACATTAGACTACTGAGTGGACGACTATGATTGTTGGTGAGTGGATCTTGGACTTTCAGTCTAAGTTAGTTGTAACAACATGGTTACAACTGGTAAACTTGGTTTATTGCAATGATTGCATTAATATTATATTGGCATGTTGGCTAAACCTTGATTTATTATTGGCGTCCATTGTGCTATGATAGTTGTGGACTATTTGATTTGGTGGGGGTCAACTAATGTGTTGGGTTTGGATACTATTACTAGGACTTCGCAAGTGCCTTGTACATGTGTTGGACACTGAAATTGAGTCGTGTGTAGTAATAGTACCAAACTATCGGTTTAACCTCTGATTTGGCCGTCAGTTGGTTTAAGTGTTACTTGGGGAACCATCCGCGGCATGAGGGTACCTCAAGGACCACCGATCCTTCTATGTTGATTGTGCATTGCTTGGTTATAGGCATGTGTTAAGCTGAGTTAGATTGATAGCTTGGGATCTATTCACTTAGCTTCGTGCTAACCCCTCATTACTTCTTGCAGGTTTACTTCTGTATGTGGGTGGGCAAGAAGTACATATGGAATGGAATGTTTGACAGGCTTACTCTGAAATGGATAATACGTTAATGATTTAACAACACATTGGGATTTCTATAACATCTAAACTTAATGTGTGTAATGATTAGAATAATCTAGTTTTAAAGGTTTGTATATAAGTGGATTGCTATTTGAAATGTATGTATGCAATCCACTGGTTTCTATTAATCATGCGCTTCCGATATGTTTAAAAAAAAAAAAAATGTCCTTGTATTTTGCGGGTGTTTTAAATTGCAGCTCAATTGGTGATACTAAGTGGTAAGACTTAGTATTAAAGGGATTCATGTTCGAATCCAACAACCTACCTGAGATGTTCAGGAGATAGGTTGGGGTGCATTGGGCTGCAGACCTGGCCCAATGGCTTATATTAACATTCCTCCTTGGGCCTGCGGGCGATGGAGGGGGTGTTACATAAAAAGTGCACTTTTTATGTAACACCCTCCTCCATCGCCCGCAGGCCCAAGGAGGAATGTTAATATAAGCCATTGGGCCAGGTCTGCAGCCCAATGCACCCCAACCCATCTGGTATAGTATTCCACTAATACCCAGGTTGTTGAGAGACTCGAACATGAGACCTCCCCTTTAATATCAAGTCTTACCACTTGATATCACCAATTGAGCTGCAGCTCAATTGGTGATATCAAGTGGTAAGACTTGATATTAAAGGGGAGGTCTCATGTTCGAGTCTCTCAACAACATGGGTATTAGTGGAATACTATACTAGATGGGTTGGGGTGCATTGGGCTGCAGACCTGGCCCAATGGCTTATATTAACATTCCTCCTTGGGCCTGCGGGTAATGGAGGAGGGTGTTACACCTAGTCTTCGAAGATCCGACCGGATGCGTAGTGTACCTAGTAGGTATGTCTATGTCATTGAAGATGGTGGTTTGCAAAAACCAACTTCTTACAATGAAGCAATGTCTAGTTCGGAGTCTGATAAATGGCAAGAAGCCATGAAGGCTGAGATGCAATCCATGTATGACAACAAAGTTTGGGAACTTAGTGAACTTCCGCCTGATGGTAAAGCTGTTGGGTGTAAGTGGGTTTTCAAGAAGAAAACTGACATGGATGGTAAGGTACAAACTTATAAAGCAAGGTTGGTTGCAAAAGGTTTTACTCAAACTCATGGTATTGACTATGATGAAACTTTTTCACCTGTAGCCATGCTTAAGTCTATTAGGATTCTAATGGCCATAGCTGCATACTATGATTACGAGATATGGCAAATGGATGTCAAAACCGCCTTCCTTAATGGGAACTTGACTGAGGTTGTGTATATGTCACAACCGGATGGTTTTGTGGATCCTAAAAGACCTAAAGGAGTTTGTAAATTGCTTAAATCTATTTATGGATTAAAGCAAGCATCTAGGAGTTGGAACTTATGTTTTGATGAGAAGATAAAGGAGTTTGGTTTCATCAAAAGCGAGTTCGAACCATGTGTCTATAGGAAGTTTAGTGGGAGCGACATTACCTTCTTGGTTTTATATGTAGATGACATATTGCTCATTGGAAATAGTACTAACATGCTTAAAAGTGTTAAGTTGTGGCTTAGTAAATGTTTTCAAATGAAGGACCTTGGAGAGGCAGCCTATATTCTTGGAATCAAAATTTTGAGAAACAGGAGTAAAAGGTTGATTGGACTAAGTCAAAGTACATACATTGACAAGATCTTGAGTAAATTCAAGATGGATGAATCCAAGAAAGGGATGATTCCGTTGTCAGCTGGATTGGTTCTTACGAAGAGTCAATGTCCCGAGACTGAAGTGGACAAAGAAAACATGAAAGGTATCCCATATGCTTCGGCAGTGGGATCTATCATGTATGCTATGTTATGTACTAGACCGGATGTCGCATATGCTATTAGTGTTACGAGTAGATTCCAACAAAATCCGGGAATCAAGCATTGGGGAGCTGTGAAGAATATCTTTAAGTACTTACGAAGAACTAAAGATATGGTCTTAACTTTTGGTGGTGAGAAAATGGAGCTCAAAGTGATTGGTCATACTGATGCTAGTTTTCAAACCAGCAAAGAGGACTCTAGATCGCAATCAGGTTTTGTGTTTATGTTAAATGGAGGAGCAGTAAGCTGGAAGAGTTCAAAGCAAAGTACTGTAGCCGATTCCACTACAGAGGCGGAGTATATTGCTGCAAATGATGCTGCAAAGGAAGCTGTTTGGTTGAAGAATTTCATAATGGATCTTGGAGTTGTTCCCAGTATCTCCAATCCAATTGAAATTTTTTGTGATAATATTGGTGCTGTGGCGCAAGCTAAAGAACCAAGAGCTCATCACAAATCTAAACACATACTTCGTAAGTTTCACTTGATTCGAGAAATTATCGAACGAGGTGATGTGAAAATACAACAAATTCCAACCGATGATAATGCTGATGATCCGTTGACGAAAGCGTTGTCTCAAGCCAAGCATTACAAGCATGCTGAATTCATAGGCATGAAGTATCTCTAGGCTTATTATTTAATTCTTTATGTATTGGTTAAACAATTGAACTTTATTGAAATTCAAAGAGATGTTTTTTGTTTTGCGTATTTCTTTAAAATGTTCAATTATTTAGTATGTTTTAGCAATCCATGGAATTGCGCATGACGGATTCCAAAAACTTCCATAGCCTACTCGTTGTCGTGGGAATCACAATGGGGTGATGGTGACTGTGAAATATTGGCCGAAATCTTAATTAGGACTTATAGCATTAAGGTTGTCAAAGATTCATGGGTATTTGATTTGATCAAATATTGGTTGACCCTCTTTGAGTGTAACTTCATGGACTTCTATCATAAGTTAACTCAAGTGAGATATCCTCATTACATGAGACGTTAATTGCATTCAAGCTTAGTTAACATTGGGCTTAGGCACAGTCTAACGTTATGCGTAAATGTGTAGCCATAACGGCTGGTTGCTGGGTTCAGTGGGAGCTAAGTGTAGAGTGGTTAATTGTCAAGATGGAATTTGCACCTCTTTTAAAGAGAGATATTGTTAGGCCTTTGATGGTTAAAACTGGAGAATGCGTGGCCGCGCTCGGAGAGTATTAGACTTCCGTCATTTTGAACCAGTTGAGACTAGATCAAGAACAAACAAAGTATCATTTGGTTGAGTAAATTCCATGCCAGATACTCTTGTAATATCGTGTTGCAAAAGGATATGCTGCTCTTTTAATATACCGTTGTGAATAGGTGATTCAACTAAAATCATGCGAGGTATAAGAGTTCTTATGACTCGGTTATCCTATGTGTCTTGCTAGGGACCGCCATAGGAAACTTAATAAGTTAAGTATAATCATCTATGCACAAGTGGGAGTCTGAAAGTATTATGTGCTCGATAATTATATTTAATTTATTTAATCCGATGATTAAGACACCAATGGGTCATACCAATGCATCGTCGACTGATACGTATGAGGTTAATTAATTACGGATTAATTATGTAGGGAAATATATAATTTGTGATTATATTTAAACTAATTGTTAGTTGAGGGTTTAATGTGTAACTATCGAATAAACTTGGTGAACAAGTTGGAGTTACCTATAAATATAATGCTAGGGATTAGCATTAGGGTTTGATAAAACACACAACAAGGAAAAACCCACAAACCCTCTCTCCCTCTCCCTCTCCTCTTGTTCGGCCGAACCCAAGCAAACCCCAAAGTCGATTTCGACTTTGGGCTTGTCGAACCACACACACACTTGTGTGTTTGTTTTTCGGTTTGTGCGCGTTGTTACTAATTCGTAGTAAAGGTTAACGCATTAATAAGAACAAGCAACAACTAGCGGTTGTATCTATAATGATGACTAGTATTGGTACGAATACGTTGGCACCTCCGAGCAAGAAACAAAAGACTGATCATTCCGAGCAAGTCACTGTAAGTTGTTTCTTTCATCTCGTTTAATTGTTGATTGATTTACTACAAGTATTTGGATCCGCGATAAATGGGTTTAATATTGTTTTATTATTTTCCGCATATTAAAGTTTTAATATTTAATAAAATTAACCGGTAAAACCCATCACTTGCTATATCCACTAAGACTTCATCCCACACCAAAATATATATATATATATATATATATATATATATATATATATATATATATATATATATATATATATATATATATATATATATAACGTACTACTTCCATCCCACTCAAAGTGTTCACTTTGATTTTGCACACAGTTTTAGAATTCTCCACCAACTACACTTTTCACCAATCAAATAACATATCTACCCACTAAAGTCTCTTTCGATTGGTTGAAATATGGAAGTGGATAATTATTTGGAAAAACATATCTTCCCACTAATTTGGGACAACCCAAAATAATAATGTAGACATTTGGGATTGTTTTATAAACCACATTTATTTTTCATATATAATATATCATGTAATATATACGCACGTTTTGCATTCTTATAATATAATACTAGCCTCTATACCCGTGTATTACACGGGGTTGAACGAAAACAAATAGATTTTAAAAGTTGTTAATATGAATGATTAAATCTTATCAACGCATCATCAAATCAAATTGTGATATTATAATAGTCCTAATGTATTACGAATACCTATTGTGATATGATAATAGTCATGATGTATTACGAATACCTATTTGGATAAAATTATCATAATTAATTTTCTTTATATTAATAAATAACTAATGATTTATGATGTCACTAAATTCTATAATTTAGCTAATTGGACAAAATTGAGTAATTCTATTGGTTGATTAGATTTTTAATGACATCATCAATTGATTCTTATATATAATTTAAGATTACTCAATCGCTGGTGTTCTGATTTGACACAAAGTATTTTCACAATCACCACTGTCCAGTGCACGTATCCTTTTAGTAATTTATGATAGTAATAAACATGAAAAACAGAAGAAAAGTTGATATATTTCAACATAAACTTTTAGTACGACGACTGATAATTTACTCTGTGTTCGAGTTCGTGGTTTTATCTACCTCAACCTCAATCCTAATACGTACATTGTGTTAGTTTAGTTAATCGTGTAATTATTTGAACCAGAACCTAGTACGTCATGCATTTATTAAACAGATCGATGAACGATCGATCATATCAAGCCGCTTACTGCCCAAACTAGAATTAAATTGTCACTCCAACAAGTATCTCATTTTTACACAGTCTATCATATTCTACACGTTTCATAATTGATAGAGTGTATAATTTTATCAGTTTATCGCATTTTAACATATGTATAACATGTATATACATTTATAAGCGAGTACAAATTAATGAATTATTAAGGTTTATGGCGTTAACACTAATCAATTTACCAGAATCATAGAACTGTGATCCCTTCCTTTATTTAGAATTATATGACGCCTAGAATATACTATTAAAAATTAAATGCGTGTCGGTATCAACCTGTGTACAAATGTTGACTTTTTTTTTTTTTTTTGAAAGGCTAACAGAAATCGCATAGGTACTCCGTACGGGGAGACCCAATGGCTAAGTCTCCATATACTGGCCCAATCCAGCCGTACGGAGCCCTTAAGCGCCCCAAGTTACTCCAAATCTGGGAAAAACCCACTAATCCTTCCGCCTGAAGGCACGACAACGAATTAATGGTAAAACCCGCTGGCCTCAAGGATCGAACCTGGGTTTCCCAGGTCTCCTGACTTTTTTAATGTCATGAACAGAATCAAGAATCTAATTAATAAGTAAAATTGTTTACGCCAATTTATATATACGCACTACAATAACATACTCAAAGTTGTAAAAGTACATGCAAATCAATTACAACTAGCTGGTAACCCGCGCAATGCAGCGGTAATTGCATTATTAATGTGATGGTAATCGCTGACAAAACGATAATGGTTGTATTGTCTAAAGTTTTGTGTTCATTTGACATATTGGTAAACGAATGCTATATTTGCTTGCGTTCATGAACATGAACAACATAATAGTTCATTTATCCATTCGTGTTCGTTCATTTGTTTAAAAAACTTTAATGTACGAATATCAACATGCTTCGTTCGCTCTCCTTCAATTCGACTACGGGCTTAATAACATTGTAAAGATTTGTTAGATTTGCATCATCAGATTTCTATTACTACTACTACTACTACTATTGCTGCTGCTGCTGCTGCTACTGCTACTATAATGAATATTGGGTAAAAAAGCTGGTTAATTTTGTGTAGTAAATATCAATTATCCAAGTGAATATCAATCTGAGAATAATTAAAAATTATCATGCATGTGACAATCAAAGACTCAAACTTAGATGATATAATTACATTAGATTAAGTTATTTTTATTTCAATTATTCAAACAATCTGTTGATTGTTCTTTAGTTTTAAAATAAATAAAATGATGAATATCAATCTATAGAGATATTATAGTTAGTAATAAATATATTTGTGATTGAGTAATTAGTAATTAATGATTAAACTTACCATATTGATTTAGTCAAATGAAAAGGGTAAAATAGGTATTTCCGATATGACATTTATAAATTTTAAGGCTCCTACCCTAAATGCATTATAAGGGGTATATTAGTTAGCAATAAATATATTTGTGATTGAGTAATTGGAAATTAATGATTAAACTTACCATATTGATTTAGTCAAATGAAAAGGGTAAAATAGGTATTTCCGATATGACATTTATAAATTTTAAGGCTCCTACCCTAAATGCATTATAAGGGGTATTAGATAAGGGTTATTATTATTCTTATTCACAAAAAATAAAATAAATAAATAAAATGAGAATTTGTGTGTTGAATATAAGCCATCAGAAGTTAAACATCCAATCAAAAGATTTGAAAGGAAATTAGGTAAATAAAGAAAGATTTGGCTGTTTTGAATTAGGTGATCAACAACAATAATATTAAAGATCATATCGATGAACCAAATGCCAAAATGTCAATAAAATGAGGTAACCTCTTGGAACCATATTCTTGTTGCATTTGCTAGATAATAAAGTGTCAAAATGGGTAGTGTAAGCAATATATAGTTAATTATGCTAACTAAGCTTGATTGAAAAATCTATGTCCATTATTAACGTAATTAGTTAAAGTGTAGATTCTTGGAGACAAGGTTGGAGCCACATTGAAAGCAGGGGCAACACTCGCTACGAGTCTATTTGCTATAGACAGTATAAATTCCTTATAAAATTTTGTATTTATTGCTACATTGCTTGTTTGTACTACGAGCTCATACCAATTATGATACCCCTGTTACAAATCACCCCAAATCCTCGATCTGGCACTATAATAATGGAGAGAAAAAAACACATATATGAAACTCGTATGTGTGACTTTTATGAATCTATCTTTATTGTATAGAGAACACACGAGTATGTGGGTCATGTTTGTAGGTCCTACATGTATAATATATACACGTACATTTATATATCACGATAGTCGATAGATTTTCTTCAATTCCATATGTAAGTGTGAGCATGTGGAAGAGGATATAGGCCAAAGATGTGGACTTGTGAGACGCTCATGGTACCATAAAGATTTTTCATAAAAGTGAGTGTCATCACAAAACCTATCTAAATTGTTGATGTCTCATTTTCACCATTATTGCCCATATATCAATTTTTATTTATGTTTACATTCAACAAGTGATAAAAACAAGAAAAAGATTTTCAACTTGACCATTTAATTTTAGGAGGTGAGAAAATTAGGGAACAAAACAGTGCAAGAGTTTAAGTACTTATATCAAGCAAAATGAGGATGAGTTTATGAAATGGTCTCATTTTTCGGTATGTATGGACGGACTTTTTCTTTTTATCAGTCGTTTTGAGTGAATATGAATATCGTCTTTCACATATTGTTGCTTGGGTTGAATTTGTGAATTGGACAACATTAACGCTTATAAACGTATACAAAATTATAAAAATTCACGGTTTCTTTTTTTGCCTCTTAAAATTTAATCAATAGCTAAACGCTTTCGGTTAATGACAATAACGCTCCATTCATTCTTGATAAGACAAGCTATAGAATAGAAGTAATTATATATGCTTGCAATCAAATCATTTCTTTTCCTTTGTTGATTAATAATCTCCCTTTTCTCATGAAACTTACTAAACAAAATTCCCATTTATAGGTGTGAGAGCAAGTCTTCAAACGAATCTATTTTCAGTATGTAAGTAATGGAATTAGTTCCAAAGGCATAAAATCCTGAGAATTTATCCCAAATTATATAATCCCACTTTTCTCAGAGTATTTCCCACTCCTACTTTTCGATTTTTTATATCATTCAATCGAAAACTGTAAAGATATTTTCTACTAATTAGTGATTACCCCGATTAAACCGCATAAATCAGAGTCGCCAAAAATACTAGCTCTCTCTGAATAATCTATGCAAGGAAAACTTCATCCGTTTATCCGTTTACAACACGTTAAGGCTAGCTTGTCAAAATACGTATAACGCCCCAAAATTTACAACCGTTTTTTTTTTTTTTTTTTAACTCGGAAGCTCAAGTCCCTAAACATATATATACATAAAATGACATGTCGTCATCTTCCATTACCTAAGTTCTAAGTATTGATTATTAACGTTTACAAAACAATCCTTTATATCCTGGGCATTATATAAATACACATTTTAAACTGTATTAAATAAATCAGAGTAATCCTAGTCAAACATTCTTCAGTTACTCCTTGTCCCGCCCATAACTAGAGATATTAACCTGCAAGGAGTAAACAACGAGGGATTAGCACGAAGCTAAGTGAGTTAACTCATCACCAACAATACAACCTAGTTTAACACTATGAGTTCACTTCATATAACATTTTGACTCAACATCACCAGAGGATCGGTGGTCCTTGTGGCGCCCTCAGCCGCGGTGGCCCACCAAGCGACACTTACACCAACTGCAGGCCAGTACAGTGGTTAACCGATAACTGTATGTTACCTTTAGTCAACACAAGCCTTACTCACAACGAATGTTCACAACCCTTGTGTTGACTAACCTGTAACAACACAGTCCAACATAGTTGACCTCTATTAACACAGTTACCAATAGGTCACTTAACACTTAAAACTTTAACACTTTAACACAATTCACAATTCAACTTAACACAGGAATAACACTTAACACTTGAAGTAACCACAATAGTGATCACTAAATTATAGTGAGAGATCAAAGTCCACTCACCGACTACCATAGTCGCCCACTCAGTAGTCTAATATCACTGAGTCTTCTCCATATCTGGAAATACAACAAAATACACAAGTCAGTTACTTGTATCAAATCTACATAACATTACTCCAATAGATTTATACCAACAAATCCAAATTACTCAAATCATAACGATTTAGCACAATCATTAAAATTCTCAATATTCAATCCATACCTTTATGGATTTACATCATATTTCTCAAATCATCATCTAATCATGATTAACTATCATGATAATCACTTTTTATTTACAATTAAATCAACTTATCACCAACTTGATTTAATTCCATATTTATCATCATTAATTCACAATCACTATCAACTATGAACATAGAATCACATCCTTACTTTAATTCAACTCAATTATAGTAAATCAACATAAGTAAACTATCAACCTCATATAACAATCTCTTCTAATTTATCACTCAAGGTGATTAACACATAATCATCACACTTTCACAAATTTCACTTGAATTACCATTCACTTACTTGGTTAATTCATTATTATCAACAAATTCTCAAGAACACTTATTCACTCATACTTTTTTAGTTAAATCATTTCAATCATCATCACTAATCACCTCTAATATGTTTATTAACAATACATATCACTTACACTTTATTAGATTAGGCTCATATATCCTACTTCAAGAACAATCAATGAAACCCATCACTTTATTCATGATATATATATATCATATTCATCATTTCTAAGTTAGTGTTTCTATTATAATCATCATTTACCCATCCACTAACAAGAATTTAACCACCACAACTTTCAATTTTCGGATTATAATCAATAACCCATCAAAATCATCAAAAACTTAAGAACCAAGATTAATTTACACACTTAAGCTTGAATCTTGCTAGATATCAACAACAATAAGCTTAACTAACATCAATTTCACATAATCAAAGCCCAATTTCGAATTATCACCAAGAACATCAAAAACCCCCAATTTCTAGGGTTTAAAATTAAAGATTAAGAACTTACAAGTTGAAAGGAAGAATTAGAAGATGATAATCTTCATGTTAGAAGCTTGAATCCGAATTATGAAGCTCCAATTTTGATAATTTCTTCATGTTTTTGAGTTAGGGTTTGTGTTTGTATGTATGAATGTATGAATACGTACGTATGTATGTGTGTGTGGGAATAAAACCCGATCCATCTTATATAATATACCATATAAGTGTTAATTTTCATTCCCCGTATTTATTATTGTCTGGAACTTAAAAACCATTTGCGGGGAAACACAATTTTATTTTACCGTCAACTAAATAAATTTAAAACAATCAATATTTCACTAGCCACAATATTTCCTGAGGCTTATCGACCTATTAATTATACAATCAAACACAATAACAATTTTAAATCGCATTTAAAATTTACAGAAAATATCTATTACTTCTAGGCCCAATTTGAGGATGTTACAATACGTTTGTAACTAACCATGTTGGCTCCAATGTTTTTTTTTTCCCTTAGAATTGCTTTTCGTCTTCAAATATAGGGTGTATTTGACAATCCAATTTCAAATGATTATTGAGATTCTAGGAGCTTGAACTTCTCATTTCAAGCATCTCCATCCCTTAAAAATTCACAAACTTTGTTTGGCATGAAAATTGGAATGTGAATTCTTTAAAAAATTATCCCCTTAACAAGAAGCTCTTAAAACTAGCTTATCGAAAGAATCCTCATCCCCTTTTATGAAATTTCTACATTACCCTTTTATAATTATTCAAAATTTAAAATTATAAACTCTATGTCTATTTGTGTCATTTTGCATTAATAAGCTCAAGCTACATCTAGTTAGTCAAATACTTACAAAAAAATAAAAGTTTTAACTCCAACCCTAAATAAAAACTCAGACTCCAACTTCTAAGTTACAGCTCCAGCTTCAGCTCCATCACCATCTCCAACTCCAGCTAATTAATTTGGATAAATGACAAAAGTCGGCTACGTACTGACACAAATTATTTCAAGTATGCAACTTACTTAATTTATTGTCTAGGTATGCAACAAACTGGAATATTTTGTATTGATATAGGTAATATAGTAACCAGTTACCTGTTTAGCCGGTAATATTCATTAGTTGGCTTTTTTCTTTTAATAAAATGGCTGATGTGGCTTTTTATTACACGTGGCTTACAAGTAGATTGTATAGTATTTTTTTTATTATTATTTTTCTTTTAGGATTTAGGATAACAGATACGTAGTATATATCACTCCGTAATTGTTTCTTGGAATTCTTTCTTCAAGTTTTATTACTTGTACTTCCAACTATGCATGACGTACAACCTTTTACTTAGTCATCATCATCATCCTTCGAATATGAAACCCAGATTCAGTAAATTTCGATCAACAAACAGGATTGCTGCTATTTATTATTAAATTATTGATTCTTGGAATTCAAAATGAAAGAACCCTAACACCATTATTTAATATGTCTACTATACAAACAATCAAAGAACCCCAATTACAAAAATTAAAAAACATAAAGCTAGAAGTGAATCGAAGAGCCCTCATGTTTAACGAGATTGATATCGGAGGTGCAAAATGACCGGTTCCAGGTGCAGCCACATCTGCAGCACCACTGTCACCACCGTCGGAGCAGAGACGGCAACGGCAACACCACCACCGGCGGCACCGACGTTCACGATGAGGTTGTCTAGGTTTTTCTTCTCACACAACTTAGTAAACGCGGACAATATGATTTAATGTTCACATTTGCTGCACCTTTTCAGACTATAGATACATACAATATTAGAAATTATTCAACCCTAAATTAACAATATTAAAAATTAAATTGAGAGAAATTAGATGATTAAAGTGATTGTGATTCCATCATCGCGAAGGATCAATGAACCGTAAGTACAAACGAACTCATGAATGTATATAACATTATAACAATAAAAAGTAATGAACAAATGGAGGTTTAGCCGTAGTGATGCTGCTGTTTGCGTTTTTGTTGTGGAAGAGCATCAATATGATCTTGTTATTCTTTAAGAATTTTTTTAATGTGGCTTTTTTTTTTGTTTGGTTTTTTTAATTCAAAACAAATAATAAAAAGATAATAAAAGAAAGATATAAAAGACAGAAAAATACATTAAATTGTTTTTTATTTTAATTTACAGCTAAATTCTTACGTGTACGTGTGACATGGCATAATAAATCGCATAATAAATCGCATAATAAATCGATGTGGCTGCTGATATGTAAGTCTAGTCAACCTTTTCATATATCAAAAGGTAAAAATGAACTTGTAAAGATTTTAGCACGAAATTCTCCGGTTTGTTGCATACATGGACAATAAATTAGGTAAGTTGCGTACTTGAAATAATTTATGGCAGTACGTAGCTTATTTTTGTCATTTACCCAATTAATTTTGCCAAACACCAATGGTATTGATATATGGGAAAATAATCTGTGCAACAAAAATGCAGTTAGCTTGTTTAGGGGTTAAATATGTAAATTTGAGAGAGTTAAGGGACTGAAGATGTAATATATTAATATTTCCTATTTATCCTATTGGTCAACCGCACAAAACAACACATATGATTTGCCCTTGATATATTGTTAAAAAAACATTTATTTGTAAATGTGTCATTTTTTTTATGTAGCAGACGGTAGGTGTAATTTTTTATGCCACCAACCATATGAGTAATGAATTATGACCAATATATACATATGCATGAGGGTCTTAAGTCTTAACATCATTATCAAATCATGAGAGTATCTCATCAACCTACTAATACTAATTAGTTGGTCTCAACTTTTAAGGGGGATGTTATTTTCAATAAGTGACCCTCAGCTTGAATTTAGGGGGATCGATTAGGAGATGGCCATGCTCCACTTTTTAATTTCATTGTGTCCTTCTTCTGCATAAACTACAATAATTGGCAATCTTTAAAATCATCCCTAAAAATGGTTGCCTTTTCAACCATACTCTAACTACAAATTTTTACCATATTCAGTGAGGATTTTTCTTTGCAATTATACCAATTTGCTTTTGGATCTAGTTAAGACTATTACTTTCTATTCTAGAAAACTTAAATTTTTAACATCATTGTTATACTTGTAGTCTTGTAGGCCAAAGAGCGGTGTCGCACGTTATGTGTACCAGAAAAAAATAATCTAAATTGTACACATGACAGATGGGTCGTCACTGAAAGTGGGTCTTGATTGGAGCAGATGGGTCAGTTATCGTATGGGTGTTTCGAATGGGTTGCATGTTATGACTTATGTCTTTTTTGATGTAGGAGTTTTGGGTGGCTAGTTTTATTTCAAATTTCTTTTAGATTGCCTTTTCTTTTTTAATTTTTCTCGGGCTCCTTTTTACCTGGTTTTTTGTATCCTTGTTCTCGGCCCTCGTTGCTTGCGAGTGGTCTCTTTTTAAAGCAAGCTTTGACATTCGGAAAAACAAAATTGTACACATGACAAGCAACTATGCATCTAAAGAGTAATGGCGGAGACAAAGGGGACCGAATGGTGCGCGACCCCCCTAACAGTTTTTCAGTGTATAGAATTCAATGATCCATCAAAAAATGGTGACGACAATTATCATAGTTCGTAGAACCTTCTATGTTATTGTTCCACAATGAAGTGAGACTCCATGAACTATTGGCTTCACCTCTGCTAAAGAGAAGGGGAAGGGGATCACCTACCATCATGTGACTTGCAAGTTATATATATGCAAAATTGGAATTAATTCACATGATCACTGTTCATTAGCTTTTAAACATAAGTTGGTCACCTGAATCTTTCTTATAAATTTTGCACACTTTATTGATAAAAGAAGCAATAAGTAATGGCTCAAGTGGGAAACCATGCTTTATAAAAAGATAAATCACTTGAATTTGATTAATGTAATGGTAACAAGTCTTGTTCAATAAAAAAGTTTGTCTTGTAAAAAAGATGGTAGGGCACAAGATGATCTTCTAAAATGCATCTTTTGCTTTTATAAATTCTATTAAAAGTAGAATCCACCTATCATTCTCAAACCCCTGTTCATGTTCCCACTAGTAGAAATTCAAACAATAAACAACAAATTAAGAGCTATAAGACATCATTAATTTTGTATAAGATTAAGCCCGACAAACATTTACCTAATCGACAAATCAAATTACTATTAATTACCTTTTTCGCTATCAAATGTTACTATTCAACAGCCCACCTATGAAATTATTAGATTAAAGATTAGTACGTTAAATCCGTAATTCAAGAAATATTTAAAATATGAATTTTAGCTATGATTCATCAAAGAGGTGAAAATTTCAACCCGTTTATTTTGAATGTGTCAATTTGAGTTATGTAAAATCCTAAACGGGTCAAATCAAGAAAGTATAGCTAGAAGGAGAATGGGTCAAATGGGTCACCTCTATTCAGTTTAATGCCCACAACATTGTAGATCAAACAATTAGATTACTACTGCAGCTTCCTTTTTTGTAATTATAATTAACACCTTTATTATATATAGGGACCATTAACAAAAAAAAAAAAAAAGAGGGTCATTGCTGGTCAACCCGACCCGTCATGTTTTTACCTAATACCCGCTACCTAGCCTGTGACCCGTCCATCTTGCCACCTGTAATTCATCATGTTATGCATTGAAATCTTTGATTTTATGTCTAGGTATGAACACAGTCATCCAAAAAGCTCATAACTTGACGATCGTCTTCCCTGCGTATAATTAGAGCTTGGATTATACAATTAATAACGTCGTGATCAGATATTAAAATCATAATACCCCATAATCTTATACAATATTATCCTTTGATTCCAGCCAAAGTTGCTTTTGGGTCAAAAGGAGAGGCTACTATACTTGTTTTTATGTAGAATTTTGTATTTGGTTTAGGAATATGAACAATCTTTTACTTAAACAATACTCCATGTGATTAGTCAAAGAAAAACTTGTTCACGACATGCATTTCTTTTCTTTTTTATCGTATTAGGCAATTATTAGAATAATCTGAAGCATTCTACGTCATATGATTGATAGAAGCCGAATGATATATCAAAAGTACAGAAACTACAAAAGAAATACAACATCGGCTAGCTTTTGTAGAGTCTCTGATAATGTACACATTGCCTATTTTGCTTACGTAAAAATTGGTTCTTGAAAATGGCCTTGTGATGTCAGCTGATTCAAGAAATATACTGCAGTAGTACCTCCGGCAATACAGAAGAAACTGATTTTAATATATGTTCCAATTATAAGTAAATAGCATTAATGTCGCGGATACAGATGAAGAGACGGGCACATAACTACTGGACTTATTGTCAATAGAGTTTTAACAAATTTACGGGTCAACCCAACCTGGCCCTTTATGACCTGTTACACCCAGAATTTTGCACCAACATTCTATATATGATAAACAACTTTCAAATATACATATCTAAGATTACACATCATCCATTTAGTATAGACTTTACCAAAGTCTCATTTAATATAAGATATGCTTCATAAAATTGTGAACTTAAAATTAACATTTATATATAAGCTTTGACATGAATCAAAATCTAGAATTTATACTTATTAGTGCAACTCATTGAAACCGGAAGCGTATGATTCAAGCTTCCAACTGTGTCTTAGTATCCCATTTCCCCTTGATCCGTCTAGCTTGCATACCCAGGGCACACATCCCACACACACACACACGCATAAGCTTATAACTTAATGACTAACATGAGTTTATATAACAAAATAAGCGTTTCATGTGATCAAAACCTATGAACCTTTTTGTAAAGATTAAAGCATAACTCCCTCATTATTTGTCATAAGCATGACTTGCAACTACGCATCCAACTATTAGTGATCCAGTCACTAAGACATTCATCTAGCTATGGATCGAAGCTAATAGACACCATCGTTATCAGCCAAAGCACATAGCTTTCTTAGTACCTCACTAGCATAACCTAGTACCCATGGCATATGACAGTATATAGTTGCATGTTTACAAATAAATATTACTCGTATTGTGTCGTACAACATTGCATAAACATAGTTTTGATATGTTACCCGTTTGTACAATTTATAATTTTCACTGTACATAATTTAAAATCACAATCAATGTAGCTTTTTTTGCAAGCACTACTACAACCACAAATGTGTTTATGAACTCAAAGCTTGTTGCCTGATATTACAAGTGAATCTGCATCTGCAAGAGCCATGGCTACTTAAAGTCGTAAAGACCATATGAATTGATATCATGTAAGCAAGGCAATTCGACCCCAGATTCGTTCATGTTCTTAACATCGTGAAACACCAAATCAATAGCTTAAACTCTGCAAGAAAAACATATCTAAAGTGCTCAAATATGGTACTTAGAATGCATATTTCATTCTTGTATGCTACAAGCCCTTGGCATAAGTAAAGAATACAACTTTACCATGCACATAAGTACATATCCACAACTAATGAGCTTGGACATTGGGAAGAAGTTTGGATGAATTATAGTTTAGAAACTATATATACATCAATCAAGATCTAAAAAGAGTTCAGTTATATATGAGAGCGATGGATCATAAATATAGAGCTTGGGAAACTAAAATATGTTTATTGTCTCCTGAAATGATCCACCATTATACAAGTTTTGAAGTTTATGAGAAACCTTAACCTGTAATTTACAAAACCAGAACTGATTAGTTAATCTTTTCATATAAATTCAAGTAAGCAACAAAGATCGAAATGATCTGTATTTTGTAATCTGTTTGAGGATAACAAATCACAATCTTAACTTTCTAGTATTTAAGTAAAGCCATAGTGCTTAAATAGCTTATTCACTCTTCTTTATCTTTATCTTAATATAGAGACAAATATATTTTCTTATTTATCGATCGATTCCCAATTAATCAGACCTAATCACTCGAAAACATCAAAAAATACTATTACAACTTCAAGTAGTAGAAACGCATCCAAATACTATTTTCTATCATAGCTCATTATCTGATTCGCATTATCCGATATCACATAATCACTATCAAAACGCACAATCAAACGCCTACTCAAACTCTAAACAACAAAACTAAAGTGAATAGCACAAAACAAAAACTCTAACACAAAACTGAAAATCCCACACAAAACTCGGAAATCTACCACAAAACTTAGACAAAACGAAAAATATCGCATAAAAGTAAATTTCTTACAAAAAACTAGAACACTTGCACAAAACTAGAAGCAGAGCCCACAACTCAGAAACCTCGCACAAAACTCAGACAAACTAAAAAATATAGCACAAAACAAAACAAAAATCGCCCAAACTAGAAATCTCGCACAAAATCCTGAAAGATCGCATAAAACCAAAAATTTCGAATACATATGCTTTTTCTAAAGTTTTTTTTGTGCAATAAAGCTTTAATAAACTTTTCTTCATTTGGGGAAAAGTTTTTTTAACTAAAAGGTTGAGATTTGTCAAGCTTTTTAACCGATATATATTCATTTTACTTCCTTTTTCTTGTACTAAAAAGTTTCTAAATAGCTTTTTATATTGGAGCCAAAGCTTTTTTAATAATTTATGATGTAAAAGATAAAAAAGTTTTGGAAAACTTTTATCATTGGAGGTGCTCTAAGTGAAAGCTAAGAATCGTACATATTCTGCGAATCGCACCTGATTAGCATTACCACATACTGTTGGGATATGACCACGTAATAAATAAATGCATGTCCGGAAATATTTAAGCGTACGGGGTCACACGTATTGACACTTATGCTCAATATAATTAATTAATATAAATGTGAGATATATTAATTAATCCGTTCAAGAAATAAACGTTTATTAAAATGTTAATTGTACGTTTATTAAAAAGAGAGGGACTTAAATGTAATTAGTAAACTTGGAGAATTCTGGAACATTCCAGAAAACCCTACGAGGCTGGCCCATGGGTTTAGGATAAATCCTAAACTTATTTTCCAAGTTACCTACACCCTATAAATAGAGAGATAATTAAACCCTGAAAAAATTAATTAATTATCCTCTCTCTATCTTGTATACGTACGAAACAAAACAAAACAAAGGGTTTCTTTTGTTTTTTGTCATCTTGTGGTTTGACCAAGGAATAAGAACGGAGTACTAGCATACCTATTGAGGCTGCTGTCGTGTGTGCGATCGTAGAGGGGTTTTACTTTAAACCCTCAACTATTTAATTATAGTTTATTGGAGCTTTGCTAAAGGTACAATTCAATCTTAGCTAATTACATGTACGTGTTTATTCGCTTCCGCAATTGTGTGACAATTTGAATATATTATATTGTATACTCTAACAGTGGTATCAGAGCCACGCATATGTGTTTGTAATTAGTTAGATTTGTTAAACATAAAATTTGTGGAGAGTTTTTGTTTGTTTGGTACGTCGACCAACAGGAACGATTTTTTGGTTTGGTTGCAATCGACGGATGCACATGACCGAAAGGAACAAATATTTTGTTTGGGTTTTGGTTTGTGACGGACAACAGGAATGAACCAGAAAAAAAAATATTTTTTGGTGATTGTGTATTCAATACGACAAACAGGAAACAAAGCAGAGAAAAAAAAAAAAAGGTTTTTGTTTAGTTTGGTCATGTAGTAGATCCAGCAAGTCAACAATTAAAAAATATATATATATTGGTGTGGCCTCGTCGGACAAGCCTTAAACAGGAAAGTTTTTTTTTAGTTGGTTGTTGGTGATCATTTGCATTATTAAACAAAATATTTTTTTTTGTTTGTTTGTTTGTAAGGAATAAAATTAAATCTTTTAGTTAATTGTTAAACTTTATAAATCTCATTGCAAATTTGATGTTTAACAAGAATAATAACATGTTTAGTGTAACTTGTTTGTTATTATTGATGTACCTATTAAATTAGCAAATAAAGGGTATCCATGAAATTCATGCATAATTTGTCATGGATATCACTTTTACATGATATGCTGGTTAAATTTAATTGTTAATAGTGATGATTATGTGCTACTTGTTTAAATTGTTTAATTAACAAGTTGTCCCTAGTTGCCATGTTTTAGGGTTCTACCAAATGTTGCATGAAAATTAATTGTTAATAGATTAGTAAGTTTATTTATTTTGCTTATTCTTATTGTAACTTGTAAAGTAAAATGGTTTTATGGAAAAAATAAACTGGACTAATAACTATGAAATAAGATTTATTATTTTCTTGCAAATCTTATTGTCAACTCGGGTTGGGCTCACATACCGTAATTTTCTCCCACGACGAGATTTGCAAGTTAATAATTTCTTTTAAACCACGACTAGGAGCTTGTATAAGAGAGGTATCTTCGACTTGGTGTCTAAGATGACGGGTTGGATAAACGATGTAAAGATCCTAGCCCCTCCTCTGGCCTCTTCATGGCCTCTTTTATACATGGCCGAAAAGGTTTAAAACATGTTGAATCGTCAATTTTAATAAAAGTGCAATCTCTAATTTAATATGAATATTAAATTAGACATCTTGACGCACGTTAATAAGTGGATTAACTGGAAAATTTTTATTAAAATCTATGATACGAAGATGTGTGCATGCTTCTTCGTACATATTTGATACACATTATCAAATTATTACCCATTTAAATTAAGTCATATGCCATCCAATTTGTAAGAACACTTGTACTTGCTTTTTGCTCTGCGTGAGACGTAGGTGAATTGTATCCAAGGTAAATTACCACTCATCGTGAGACGGTGGTGGACTATTTACAGTTCTTAATTGGACGACTTAAAACGAGTTAAGCGGTGAGATCCTTAAGCCCGTGGCATACGATGGGATGAAACATGCTTAATGAAACTTACTGCTTGATCACTAAGTACACATTAAGTCCCATAATTCTAGGAATTGCACTTGTAATGCAATTATTGATCGTCACTTACCTTTTTGAGTACACCATTGCTAGCAGATCAACTGATGTGATGGTGGTATGTCAATTAGGATCCTAGCCTTAAGAAATTTAATTGTTTATACATATGTATAAACATTTGGGTATTTAATTTTCTTTAAGGATTTATTATCGAAAATACTAAACTTGAACTTTTATCTATTGTAGATGGCAAATCCTGCACCGAACTCGAATTATTCGGCTTTCAGGCAAATGCTAGAAAAAGAAAAACTTTCTGGAAGTAATTTCAATGATTGGTTTCGTCAACTAAGGATTGTCCTTCGTGTTGAGAAGAAAACTGACATCATTGTAAAGCCGTTGGGACCTGCTCCTGTTGTTACTGCTCCTGCTGAGGAATTAGCAGCATGGAACGCTCTTTATGATCGTCATAATGAAGTTGCTTGTTTGATGCTCGGCAGCATGACTCCCGAACTTCAAAAGCAATTTGAAAATCATAGTTCACTTGATATGATTACAGAGCTTCTTCCAAAGAAATTGGCTACTCCACAAATCCTTGGGATTAGAAGTGGAAAGATCCAGAAAGATAAGAAACCGCAAGCTAAGGGTAAGGCTAAGGGCAAGGGAAAGCAAGGTGCTTATGTCCCTAAACCTAAGCAAACCCCTCCAGCGAAGAAAGAGCATCCGGCTAAGAATGAGGCGTGTCACCACTGTTCTGAAGTGGGACACTGGAAGAGGAGTTGTCCTGCCTATCTTGCTGAGTTGATAAATATGAAGAAGAAGCAAGCCGGTTCGACCGGACCTTCAAGTGTCTTCACGATAGAATTATATTCTTTCTCTAATTCAAAATCCTGGGTATATGACACTGGTTGTGGTACACACATTTGTAATACCCTACAGGGATTTAGAGGAAAGAAGAAACTGAAACATGGGGCACTCTACTTGTACGTGGGCAATGGTCTACGTGCAGCTGTAGAAGCCATTGGAAGTTTTGACTTAGTTTTGCCTTCGGGCTTAATCATTGTATTAGACAATTGTTATTATGCACCTACTATTACTATAGGTGTTGTTTCAGTTTCACTTTTGAAAGATAATGGATTTATCAATGTTTTTACTGATTATGGTATTTCAGTTTTTAAAGATAATGTTCATTATTTTATTGCTATTCCTTGTGATGGTATTTATGAAATTGATATGCATGATCATGTTTCAAAAGTAAATTCTATGTATTCAGTTAGCAACAAAAGAGCCAAGCCTAACTTGGACTCTACCTATCTTTGGCACTGTCGTCTTGCACACATTGGAAAGAAACGCATTGAAAGGCTTCAACGTGAAGGGCTTTTAAAATCAAATGATAATGGATCTTTTGATAAATGCGTGTCTTGTGTTTCGGGTAAGATGACAAAGAAACCCTTTCCGCATAAAACGCAAAGGGCTACTGATCTACTTGGAATCATACAAACTGATGTTTGTGGTCCATTTAGACATGTGTCAAGACAAGGTGCTAGCTATTTCATCACTTTCACTGATGATTTCAGTCGTTATGGTTATGTTTACTTGCTTAAACATAAACATGAAGTCTTTGAAACATTTAAAGTGTTTAAAAATGAAGTAGAAAATCAACTCGGTAAGACCATCAAGATCCTTCGTTCGGATCGAGGTGGTGAATACTTAAGCCAAGAGTTTAAGGATTATCTGAAAGCGTGTGGAATTGTCCAACAGCTTACTCCTCCATACACACCACAACATAATGGAGTGTCTGAGAGGAGGAATCGAACCCTGTTAGACATGGTGAGATCCATGATGAACCTTACAACTCTCCCATTATCATTTTGGGATTATGCTCTAGAATCTGCTGTACGTATTTTGAATATGGTTCCAACCAAGAAGGTTGATAAGACACCACATGAACTGTGGCATGGAAGAGTCCCTAATTTGTCTTACTTAAAGGTCTGGGGATGTGAGGCACTTGTGAAGCGGGATACGCCTGACAAACTCGAGCAAATATCTATTAAGTGCATCTTTGTAGGATACCCAAAGGAAACAATGGGTTACTACTTCTACATTCCTTCTGAAAATACTGTTAAAGTTGCTCGATATGCTGAGTTCTTTGAAAAGAATCTCATAGCTCAAGAAAACAGTGGGAGGGTAGTAGAACTTGATGAGACTCAAGAGGAAGATGCATCACCTTCTACAAACACTAGCGAACATCAACTTGGGGGGGAAAAGTGGTCAAAGTGTTGAACCTCAAGTCGATGTTGTTCCAATTCGTAGGTCCGCAAGGACTATACGTGCTCCAGAGAAGTTGTGTCTAAATGTAGAATCTGAGGAACACGTGTTAGGGGATCTTAATGAACCTCTTAGTTTCAAAGCTGCATTATCAGATCCAGAATCTGAAAAATGGCTTGAAGCTGCGAATGTGGAAATGAAATCCATGAAAGATAATCAAGTCTGGCGCTTGGTTGATCTTCCACCCAATGCTAAAACCGTTGGCTGCAAGTGGCTCTTCAAGAAGAAGACCGACATGGATGGAAATGTACACACCTATAAAGCTCGTCTCGTAGCGAAGGGTTATACTCAAGTCTACGGAGTTGACTATGATGAAACCTTCTCTCCTGTCGCGGACATTAGGGCTATTAGGATTCTCTTAGCTATAGCAGCGTACTATGACTATGAGATTTGGCAAATGGATGTCAAGACTGCCTTCTTAAATGGTTACTTAGACGAGGATGTCTATATGGTTCAACCTGAAGGCTTCATTGATCCAAAACATCCCAGCAAAGTGTGCAAGCTTCAAAGATCCATTTATGGACTAAAGCAAGCATCAAGAAGCTGGAACAAGAGGTTTGATGAGGAAATCAAAAAGTTTGGATTCACTCAAAACCCTGATGAGCCATGTGTATATCAAAAAGCTAGTGGGAGTAATGTTACTTTCCTTGTCTTATATGTTGATGACATATTGATCATAGGAAATCACATTCCAATGTTACAAGATGTAAAATCCTACCTTGGAAAGTGTTTCGCTATGAAAGACTTGGGAGAAGCAGCATTTATTCTTGGAATCAAGATCTATAGAGATAGAACAAAGCGGTTAATTGGACTAAGTCAAAGTGCTTATATTGATAAGATCTTAAAGAGATTTAAGATGGAAAATTCTAAGCGTGGAAATGTTCCGATGCAAGAAAGACTTGACTTGAATAGCAAACAGTGTGCTTCTACACCTGCTGAGGTGGAGCGTATGCAAAGGGTTCCTTATGCTTCGGCTGTGGGATCTATCATGTATGCGGTTAGATGCACTAGACCTGATGTGGCGTTCGCACAGAACATAACCAGCCGATTTCAACAGAATCCAGGTGAAAGTCACTGGACTGCTGTGAAAAATATTCTCAAGTACCTGAGGGCTACTAGAGATATGTTCCTAGTTTATGGTGGAAATCCTGAAGCTGAGCTCAAAGTGACTGGATATTGTGATGCTGGATTTCAGACCGATAGAGACGATATGAAGTCTCAGACAGGATACGTCTTCGTCTTGAATGGAGGCGCAGTGGATTGGAAGAGCAAGAAGCAATCCACAACTGCCATGTCTGCAACAGAATCAGAGTACATAGCATCTTCGGAAGCTGCGATGGAAGCTGTCTGGATTAGAAAATTTATATTTGGGCTTGGCGTGGTTCCCACAAATAAAAACCCCATAGAGTTATACTGCGATAACTCAGGAGCAATTATCATTGCCAATGAACCTGGAGTTCAGAAAGGGGCCAGACATTATCCTAGGAGATATCACTATGTTCGGGAGCAGATCGAATTAGGTGAAATCAATCTACTCAAAGTTCACACAGATGATAATCTAGCTGATCCGTTTACGAAGGCTTTACCTAAGGGAAAGCTTAATCAACATGCCGAGGGCATAGGACTTCGTTTTGCTAGTTATTTCATGTAACTCTGTGTTTTAGTATTTGGATAAAGGATGTTAGACAATTATTATCTAATAAATGAATTAAAGTACTTGGTATATTTGTTTTCATTTAATAATTAATTGTATCATATATTTGCATGTTTAATCCATGAATAATTTATATTATTCTAAAATGTCCATTATCGATCAACTATGTGGGAATATAGTTGAACTAAGATAAATCTGAGTGATTGGTATGGATGGTCCCACCAAACTCACATGATATCCATGAGATGCATATCGGACTACCCCAACTGACAAGTTATTGCTTTATGGATCGGCGTCATTAAGTGAAACTTGTAAATGGTTGCTTTACTTATCCTTAGACTTGAGATGCAAGCAGGTCTTGCATGTATGGATTGCAACTTCTTGATATAGTTATAGCTATCCTGAATAAGGTAGTAATAAAGGGCTATTTTCAGAAGTGTAGTGAAGTACATGACTGACACGTGTAGTCAAGATAGAATTTGTTCCTTCAATTAGCTATTGAAGTATGATACCACTGGGCCCCTCATTAGAATTAATTAAGATGTGTGTACGGCCGTACCCAAATGAATTCTAGATTGTCTCAATTGATTTGGTAATCTTGATTGATTAAAGGAATGAGAAACAGAATCGTTAACCTATGGAATGACATTGATCCATATCCATAATTAACAAGGTATCTGAAACAAAGGGATAGTGAAGACTAAAATCATTTTCTTAAGAAGCTTGATTATACTTTAAGAAATTATATTATACTTTGAGAAACTATAATATATTTTAAGAAACTTTACTTAAACATTTTCGGGGGCATTGGCGTGTTGCTAGACGCTTACCAATGTCATTGCTTTTATTAATGACATGCTCAAGTGGGAGCTGTTGGGATATGACCACGTAATAAATAAATGCATGTCCGGAAATATTTAAGCCTACGGGGTCACACGTATTGACACTTATGCTCAATATAATTAATTAATATAAATGTGAGATATATTAATTAATCCGTTCAAGAAATAAACGTTTATTAAAATGTTAATTGTACGTTTATTAAAAAAGAGAGGGACTTAAATGTAATTAGTAACCTTGGAGAATTCTGGAACATTCCAGAAAACCCTACGAGGCTGGCCCATGGGTTTAGGATAAATCCTAAACTTATTTTCCAAGTTACCTACACCCTATAAATAGAGAGATAATTAAACCCTGAAAAAATTAATTAATTATCCTCTCTCTTTCTTGTATACGTACGAAACAAAACAAAACAAAGGGTTTCTTTTGTTTTTTGTCATCTTGTGGTTTGACCAAGGAATAAGAACGGAGTATTAGCATACCTACTGAGGCTGCTGTCGTGTGTGCGATCGTAGAGGGGTTTTACTTTAAACCCTCAACTATTTAATTATAGTTTATTGGAGCTTTGCTAAAGGTACAATTCAATCTTAACTAATTACATGTACGTGTTTATTCGCTTCCGCAATTGTGTGACAATTTGAATATATTATATTGTATACTCTAACACATACCACAAAACCTTCGAAAATCGTATATGCGTATATATAAATTCGTTCAAAATTACATAATACAGAAATTGAAGTGTCGATTGGATGTTAATATGTTATCATTAATTTTTCTTTTCGATCATGATAGTTCCCTCAAGTTTGTAAATCAGCAAGGCTTAGCCCTCTTGGTATTTTGGGCCTGATCCGGCCCATATTCTTCGTAAAGCCTGGCCTGGTCTACCCTGGACTTTGGCAAGTTTTTTCCATGCCTTTTTAAACTGATGGGCCAATTTTTTTTTTATTTTTCACCTCGAAGGCTCGAACAGTTCTTTTTCAAAAGCATAAAATTTTGAAAAATTAAAGAAGATTAGGAAAAAAAATATAGGCCAAAATATATTTGTTGTTCAAATACCTTTTCTAACCTTTATTATTATTATTATTATTATTATTATTATTATTATTATTATTATTATTATTATTATAACTGACGCAATTGGTCAAAATTAACGTGATTTTGTAATTTCTATATGTACAATAGTAACTTTTTTCCTAACCATGGTTGTGACCTTTGGCCAACTAATCCATGGGAGGTGACCCCACCGCCACATAAAACTCTTCCTTCTTAGGAGTTTGGCGTAACCACTTCATAGTGTTTGCACCCAACGAAATTTAAATTTAAGACCTCTCACTATTTTGTAACGAAGCCCAAACTTTTACAAGTTGGGGCCACCCTTGGTGGTTAAATATATATACTACAATAGTAAATCAAATACATACAAAAGCCGTTTAAATAATTGCATACATACAATATATAGTTTCAAAGTTGAATACACACAATAGTAGAATATATAAAGTTATATACATCAGAAACTATAAACTACTCCATCCGTTTTAATACAACTGTTTACATTATAATTTTAGGCGTTCCAAATAATTGTCCACTTTCATGCTACAACCGATAAAAAAAACTTTAGTACATAGATATATATTATTTAATTTAAATGGTAAAAAATATATAGTTGTCCTAAAATTGTGTCTATAAACGCATAAACTAGGGATGAGCGTGATACAGGACCGGTACCGTACCGTACCAAACCGGTTGATACCGCTTTTCATTTTTCTTATATTGTGAATACCATATACCGTACCAATTGAAGTGGTTTGGTACCGGTACGGTACGGGTACTAGTACGGTAAAAAGTGGTACTATACCTGCTTGGTACCGGAAATATGACAATACAAAAGTGAACAATGTTCCGTTGTAAAAATTGGTAAAACACAAAAACATAAATTCACCTCAATACCAAACTGGACCAAGTATGTTAACTTAAACAAAAAAAATGACAAATAATCGTCATGTTTGTGTTTTCGAAATAAAGTACATAATAGTCAATATCATTCACATTAATTTATCAAGCACGAAATTATCAACAACAACATTGCTCATAATATAACATAAATAAATAAAGTTGATAATTGTGATATTGAACATATAAAATAAACATGGCCCTAAAGATGATTCCCATTACTCAGAGTGTCATAAATTGTAATCATAGGATTTTATATATTTGCGTAAAAAGAATATAGGTACTTTCATATTCTTTGTTGTTTATGATAATGATGACGATGGTGGTGGTAGTGGTTGCATATTATGATGACGATTGTAGTTGATTGTGATCTTTAGTAATTGATGATGATTAGGATTTAGGTTTTGTACATGTAATAAACTCATCAGTCGCAGTATAATATGTGTTACCATCAACCGTTCTTATTTCTTAATAAACAATATTATCGTATAAATTAAATGGTGGCAAAAAGATAGTTTTATACCGGTACTAGGTACTAAACTGGAAAAATACCGGTACCATACCGAAAGTACCGCTTCCAAAAAAACAAGTTTATATAAGTACCGAATACCGTACCATTTGAAGTAGGATGGTACTGGTACGAGTATGGTATTTGAATTTCGGTACTAATGCTCATCCCTACCATAAACAATTTGACCGGGATGAGGGATTATTATTATTATAGTTGATAATTATTTTGGGACGGAGGTAATAGTAAATACTCCGTAAGTAATACTACGTAGTAATTACTACTATATTACTCCGTAGTATATTTAATTTAATTTAATTATTTATTTTATTTTATTTAATTTAATAGTATTGTTATTGTTATTTTCGTAAACAATAAAAAGTACTCCGTAGTATTACTAGTAATTTTCGGCGCCTCCTCTTCTTCTAAAACCCTAATTCTTCTTCATAACCCCTTTCTTCCTTCTGTAACTCAACTCAACTCAACCTAACCTAATCGCACACTCACAATCCAAACATGCCGAAAAGAAGTAAAAGTAAGCAAATTTATATATATATATATATATATATATATATATATATATATATATATATATTCATATATCTTCATCTTCAATTTCAGTTGATGCATTTATCCTATTAATTAAATAGTTCATATTTGTCCAAACAATAAACAAGCTTGTAAACATTCATGTTCGTGTATATATATGTGATTATATCTTATTGTTCAATTGCAGTGATTCATGTATGACTATTATTAATTGTTGATAATAAAATGTGCAGAGAGTAAAAGCAAAAGAGTAACATTAAAACAGAAGCATAAAGTAATTAAGAAGGTGAAGGAGCACCATAAGAAGAAGGCTAAAGAAGCGAAAAAACTAGGGTTGCATAAAAGAACTAAGGTTGAGAAGGATCCAGGTATTCCTAATGATTGGCCTTTTAAGGAGCAGGAGCTTAAGGCACTTGAAGCTCGACGTACTAAGGCGCTCGAGGAACTCGAGGCGAAAAAAGCTGCGCGCAAAGAGAGGGTAATTTGTTTTTACTTTGATAGTTACATAGTTTATGGTTTTAATGTGGTTATTTGAATGGAATATCTTGCTTTATAGTCCTTAATTTGATTTGTCAATGTGAAATATATCAACTTATAATGCTTAGATACAATCAACAAGTTAAACCATAGCGCGCTACTCATGATTATGTACTATCAAGAAAACTAGAGCAATTGCAGTCTCTATAAAATGGCATGTTAAGTGGCAACCTAGGATTAGAATAAGATCTAATTGATTAAGAAAGTTCGTGTTTTTAGGGGCAGTGGGACTAGAATCACTCAATCACTTAAAATTCGTTGCTATCTTGTTTTTTGGGCACTAAGTTCGTTTGAGAAATTTGTCAATATATAACGTTGTCTGCTACAAGGCTTGAGCTTAAAATGACACTATATGTTACTTCAGGCTAAGAAGAGGAAGTTAGGTCTATTGGAGGACGACGGGGATGATATCACAAATCTGGCCGAGCAGGTTTCTGCAAAAGAACAAGAATTTGGTCAGAAAAAAGTCGGTGATAATTCAAGTAAAACCCCAGGTATGTGTCAACGTTTGGTTTTCTTTACACTTTTACCATCTTTTCTTACTCGAGTGCGTATCTGGTTGTCGTTGTGAACTTGTGACTATAGAAGTTTTTGGATTTTTCGTACATTTCAGAGAGGTTGTTTTACAAGGAATTGGCAAAAGTTATTGAAGCATCAGATGTCATTCTGGAAGTGCTTGATGCTCGGGATCCCATTGGTACCCGCTGTACTGATATGGAAAAGATGGTATTGAAAGCTGGTCCTGAAAAACATCTTGTGTTGCTCCTCAATAAAATAGGTAATATTCATGTATTCTCTGCCTTTTGCCCTTTAATATAACTATATAAGGATAAGCTTTTCTTAGTTATCTGCTTGTTTTAAGGGACAAAAGTCTAATTAACATCAGTTTCTACTAGCTGCAACAAACCTGATCATCAGTGGGTAAAAATAAGTTAACCAACCCTTTTACAACCTGGCTTTGAGAGCCTTGTACTCCTGTCTTACAAAATGTATCACAAAATAGGTTAGTCACTCAAAGAACTGATTATCTGATTATTACAACTGCAAACAGTAAATGCACATTTAAATGCTTCTGCTACAGTATTTAAGTTGCAACTTACTCAAATACTATCTGACTCTAATAATTCAAAATCACATAATCATCTCAAAATGTACATCCAAATTCCTCTGTATACTTGTCATATTCTGACTGTATGTCGTTTACGTGTGTTAAAATTTGGATATTAGATCTGGTTCCCCGTGAAGCTGCTGAAAAGTGGCTCAAGTATCTTAGAGAGGAGTTACCAGCAGTGGCTTTTAAATGTAGCACTCAAAAGCAGAAAACTAATCTGGGATGGAAGTCCTTAAAGGCCGCAAAAAAGACCAGTAATCTTTTGCAAACAAGTGACTGTCTTGGAGCGGAAACTCTTCTAAAGCTACTGAAGAATTACTCTAGAAGTCACGAGGTATGTCTTTAGCGAAGTTATAATGTAATTTTTTTTTCCGACAACTTTGACACATTTACTTATGAATGAGTTATTTTGTTCATGTTTGATCTACCCAGAGTGAATTAAAAATGTATAAAGTTAGCTTAAAGGAAACATATAAAATGGTTGGACATATAGGAACTCCTCCATAGTGTTTTTTTTAATGATTAGTCATTTAATTGTTCCATTATTTAAAGGTAGATTAACATTGGAACTATATTGTTTGTATAACTAGATTTAGCAATCAAGACACTAATTATTTTTCCAAAAATTAAAATTTTTGAACAGACAGTGTTTCAGTTTGGTCTAACTGATAAAACCAATTTCGACCTGTACACATTTTTTCCCTTGTTTATCCCGTCAACAGAGCCCATAAAAACTTCTCATGCAGTTGATTAGGTGGTGTCAACTAGAGGTGACAAAACGGTCGGGTTTGTCCAACTTTATTACCCGTATTAAATTTAGTTTCTAAATGGATGTATGTATAATACAGTTATAATACTGTTTTATCTTACAATATAGGGCTAAAATTTTTCTAATTTTTTTTTTCTAAATAAAATGATTTAGGAAGGTGTAACCGTTTATATACACCTGAGGAGACTTCTAACCATTCAACCTGTTCGACCTTATTGGCTCATTTTTTGTTGTTATTTAAGTTGATTTTACTCATTGTATCTAATAATAATCAAATTTAATATAAGTTAACTCGTTCTTATATGCTGAGTTCATATTGCCACCTTACCGTCAACTCCTGAATTTTATATTGATAGCTTGCTTTTTATTGCAGGTTAAAAAATCGATAACTGTGGGTGTAGTTGGCCTGCCTAATGTAGGCAAGAGCAGTTTAATCAATAGTTTGAAGAGATGCCATGCTGTCAATGCTGGAGCTACACCTGGTCTCACAAGAACCATGCAAGAAGTTCAGTTGGACAAGGATGTTAAATTATTGGACTGCCCTGGTGTTGTTATGCTTAAATCTGGGGAGAATGATGCTACTGTAGCTCTTAGAAATTGCATAAAAATTGAGAAGCTAGAGGATCCTGTTTCTTCAGGTAATTGAACTTATCATCCTCGAAAGGTCTGTAATATGGGTTATTGTTAAGTGTCACACTTCCAACCCATCTATATGATAACAGGTTGTATTGGGATTTATAAATAAAAATAAAAATATTGGGTCAAACAGGTTAAATAGTTTAAACTAGTTATTGAGAAAATGAGTTGAAACATGACTGAGCAGGTTGAAAGTCTTCTATGTGTATTCCACATTTTTTTAACAGGTTAACCCAATTTGATCCGACTCCTTAAACTCGTACATATCTGTTTCAAACCGAACGGATATGAGCAGTTACCCAGCCCTGCAGTTTTGTCACCTCGAATTTAAATTTACTGTAAAATTTGGCTGGACTTATAAACTTGCAAACAAGTGGTCAACTTTTTGAACCATCTTACCTGGCTCTTTGATTCAACTTAACCATCTTTCTTACTAAAATGTCAGAAATTAACCCCAGCACAGTTTACAAGTTTTATGAACTTTTTTTAGGTAAACATAGAAGTAATCAACTTACAGCACAATTTGCCCATTTTCACCTGCTTTGTGAACTATAATATATGCTGCACAAAGCTAAGTGTGAAGTCAGCAGTGCAAAAGTTATAGATTTAACTTTCAAGTGTCATTAAATGCTTTTTTATGTGAACTGCAGTGATGGAAATCCTCAAGTTATCTCCCACAGAGATGTTGGTAACATTATACAAGATTCCTACCTTTGCTTCTGTCGATGACTTTCTTTCCAAGGTAGCCACTGTTAGAGGTAAGCTCAAAAAGGGTGGTACTTTGGACAATGATGCTGCTGCAAGAGTCGTTTTGCAGGATTGGAATGAAGGTTTGTACTAGTGGAACCTTGATCTATTTGCACGCGTATGCATTTACTTATGAACGGGTCTATTTAGGTTGTGTTTCATTGCATAAGAGTCAATTAAAAAAAGGTAGCTAAAAGAGGAACAAGTCATGGGTTTGAAACTTTCTGAAAGTCTTATTAGTGCGTACAACCTCTCAAATCCTTTTATCCGATTAGATTGTTACTGTAGTTAATAGTTATACGGTATTTGACCTTTTGTAATCAAATAAATAATACATAATACATTAAGCATCTACAATTTATATTGATGGGCAAAGAAGTCTTAGCAGATCTACTCAATGTAACTCGGCCTGGTCTAACCTATACCAAAATGTCCCTTTTGAACTGGAATAGGTTGTGAACTGTTGCCGAAACCGCCTATCGGCATGCACATATCCTTTTAAATTGTTCGGTTCAAAGAAGTAGTTGATTACTGTATTATGTGTGTGGTTGTAATCACAATCAAAACATTAGTTTCTATCAAGTAGCTCTAGAAATCTGACAAAAAAGTGTCTGTGGTCGACCTCGTCCCCAGCTTGTTGCAACCATACTAAAAATGACATGTTTCAAACCCGTTATGACTGTAACCAAGTTGTTGTACCTGCCCATCTCGCCACCTTTGGTTTGCATAAATATTAAAAGTGAAAGACCCCGTATATCCTTCCTGGAACAAGAAATAGAAAACATTGAGAAAATGAAAGAAATAAAGCAACTAAAGGATGCTTATTTTCACCTTTTTTGCAGGTAAAATCCAATACTACACAATGCCTCCAGCTAGGAACGAAGGAGAGGTTATGGAGGCAAAAATTGTATTGGAACTAGGAAAAGAGTTCAATGTGCATGAAGTATATGGCACTGAATCGTCGTATATTGGCAGCCTCAAATCTGTAAACGAATTGAATCCTGTTGAGATACCACCAAGGGAACCTGTTGCTTTAGACGAGTCAATGCTCGAGGTTTGTATTGTATTTCCACATTACATTCAAGTGTTATACATAATACATGCATCCATCTAATTACCAGATGTCATGAAAGTTTTAAACAAAGATTACTAATCTCTGATGAAGTATTATTGGATGCTTTTTGCAACTATCACTTTAATCTTGCAATATTTGTATCTATTTTGTCAACTTATATTGTCCAGATTTTTTTATTTGTAATTATTGAGGGGAACATTGTAGGTTTTAACGTGAAAGGATTGGCTAAGGCTGTTGGAGTTTGTACCTTAGGCAGTAAGAATCAAGAACTTCCATGCTGATTGATCTCGTTCTTAACTGTATGAATGTTTGCTTCTACAGGATGATAAACAACCAGAAACAACTGTAGAAAGCAACACGGAGAATGATGGAGATCAAGCTATGGCAGAAGACAAAGATGCATCAGAAAACAAGGTAAAGAATTCAAGTAGCCAACAAAACGAGAAACTTTATGCAGCTGAAGGTGTTCTTAACACCAAGCAAAGGAAAGCAGAAAAAAAGAGAAGGAAAAAAGCCACCAAATCTGACACAATGGACGAAGATGAGCCAGTTGATGGTGATTATGACTTTAAAGTGGATTATGTGAAGAAAGGATCTACAGACATGGATGTGGTTGAGGTAGATGAAGATGAAGATGATGGTTCAGTTGACAAAAATGAAACCAAACCTGAGTGAATCAACTGGTGGTTCAGTTGACAGCGAAGGTTGATCCGAGTGAATCCACAGAGAAACACTGATGAAATTTGTGGTGTGGTTTTGGAAAAATTCAGGCAATTTTTTTGATAACGTGTAGGAAATATGCTTGAATTGTAATCTTTGGAGTACAACTTACGAATACTTGTGGATCGGTGAGAACTGAACGATCCATTTAATTTCTCTATTTGTTATGAAAGAGCTTATAAATTATATTTATTACCTTTCATTGAGTTGTATTACACTTCTTAGGTTCTAAGCCGTTCCAAATTTGATATCACCAATGATAATAGGTTTTAGATTCAACTATCTAGCAGCATACAGAAGTCAGCAGGCTGAGTAACGACTCAAAACATATTTGGTCATGTTTAGCCGAAACAGCAGCTTAAAAAAATAACTCATCATGGGTTTAACCCTGATAGAGAAACTATATTGTGAATCAACCATTTTATAAGTATATAAGTTGAAATGAAGATTACTAATATGATTCACACCAAAATAACTACATTTATAGGCACCTTCATAGATCCCTTCTAAAGGAGTTTAAATTACTCTTTAATAACTTGTATATGATATAAACTCAACCCATATCCATGTAATAGCTTAATTTTCCACAAAGCCTAAACTAGTGCTTAAATACCAAAACCAAACCAATGTCAGCCAATAACACATATTTGATTCACAGTTTATCTCAATCATCTATCGATATTCCTAAAAGTGGGTCCGTGCTGCCATTATTCGTGCTCTGATCTTCAGAACCTGAGCTAGATGAAGACGGAGAAACTGTAGGTTCATCAATGGCTGCAGAAACATTTATAGTTTCGGTAGCAGTTGGTGAAGAAATATTCGATGCAGCAGAAGTTGGAACAAGGCCTTGTGCTTCCAAGGCTTCACGTGCCGCTTTCTCTTTGGCCTTTTTAGCTCTTTCTAGCACTTCATCCTGCATATCAGTCCATAAAACAGATTTACACCGTATATTCAAATAAAAATGCTCCAACATTTCCATCTTTCAAAATATTATCATGTTAATCATTATCATTAACCCTTATAAATTGTTTAGGGGTTTCCTTTAGAGACTTGAACTTTTAAAGATCGAAAATGACGAAATTATCCTTGGATACAATGAGAAGGACAAAATTACCGATCTTTGAACTTGGAAAAGATCCTAATAGTCAAAGTAATATTTTTATATTAAATAATATGTAATGTCTTCAATAAATAATTAATTGAAATTTCGGAAATAAACCTATATGTCAACTATTATTTTTAACATTGTTGGTTATTTTTACCACTAATCAGAATCGCGGTAATAATAAAATCTCTAATAGTGTACGTAAAAAATAAACACATGAGAATCGAAAATAGACTATTCAACCCGCCGCTATGCGCGGGCAGAATTCTATATTACTTAATTACTTGGTACATGTTAAATATGATGTCTCATTTAACTTTTACAATGTTAGTTAAGATGACAACCTTCCTGTCTTGTCCACCTTTGTTTGATTATTCTTTAAGTTAATAATACCAATTGTTTTCCAAATTTTCAAATTTCAACTAAATGACTTTACTTCCATCCTTCAGCTACAAAGTTTACTATTTTTACGATCATATTTGAGGTCGTTAATTTTGCTGAAGCTATTGGTTTGTAAATTGATTTTCTTAACTAATGTAATATAAATTTTGAATGAAACAATAAAATATATTCTCAAAGAAAATATATATTTTTTAATTGAAGATATAACGTATATTTCAAATGAACATATAATATGTATTGCAGGTACCTGAAACTCTTGTACTTGCTTTTGTTGTTCAGCTTGCAACCGGCCAACCGTACTCAAGAACTCCCCAACGGTAGATTCAATACGTTCATTTAGCGCTTCTGCGAAAGCCTTCCCCAAGAAAAACGCATCCAAAACTTGTTTACTTTCATTTTCTGTAAATTCCAATTCTTCATGTTTAAGGTAGTACTTTCGTTCATTTTGAGGTAAGCAGTATTCATTCCATAAACCAAAAATAATATATTCATGCAAGTATGCAACATGGTTTCGTGTCTAATAAAAACGACCAAGGCATCTGTAGTGTAAACTAATACAGTAATATTTTACCACGCACATGCGCACCTTAAATTCTTTCAAGTATTTTGAAGTGTAAAAAACACGTCTATTATTATAGTTCATATCATGACATTTTTCACTTGGCAAAAGCATGCATTGCATATATGTTGAATAGTGATTCAAGCAAACCATACAATGAAAAGTTGGAAATTTTCACTAAGCTTTTCACTATGCAGCCACACGATTCTCGATTCTAGTTCTTCAATTCTAGGAAAATCTAAGTGTCGTAAATGGTATTCAATATTTACTATTCAATAAATGGAAACATTGACATAAGCACTGACTAGACCAAATGTATTCCCAAACAAAAGTCGTATCTCTTTAATTCTCACAGAAAAACTAGTAATTTTTTCGTTGGGGGCTGTTTAACAATGCAATTTAACTAATCATAATGATATTCATCTTTGAATATTATGCTCAAAATAATCAGCTAAAAATCGAATTCTAATCATTCAAAGTTTCAATTATCATTTTTAAACTTCTCATCCAAACACCCCATTATACAGTTTTGTTCACAGATTTTCATACACTGGGTATATATATAAATATATAAATCCAATACCAATTTGACTAAAAAAAGTCAAAATGTATATCTAGGCACAATCACACTATCAGGGTCCATAAACAAATTCTTGATCAAAGAATCAAATCAACGATAATAACTTAATATAACAACAAAATTCAATAAACCAAGTATAGAATACAAGCAAAACCTTGTAAAAATTCAATCTTTCTACTACCTAACACCCTAAACATAGCATTCTAGAAGTCAAATTTAATAACAAATGAAATAGTCATACCCCCAAGGTCAAAGTCAAAATAACAAGAAGTCAAAATTAACAAACAGTCTAACACACAAAACCCTCATATAAATTAATTAATACCTGGAGCAGGGTCACTAGGCGTGCTGCTACAATTACATCTAAACACACGTTTGGAAATAACCAAATTCTTCTGCAAGAACACACCTACTGATTTATTCCCACAGTTTTTTGAGGATTTCAGGCAAATTAGTGAACAAGATGATGACTTTAAGGTTTTATTGATTTGGGAATTCGATGGAACACGAGAATATACCGTTGGTGAAGATATTGATGTACTCATTTTGTGCGAGTTTAGGGAAAAAGATGAAAGATTTATGTTATTATTTGTGAATGTAATGGTTCATAAATCATGAGGATTTAAAATTTATATAATAAATATTAAATATTAATGAGTAATATTGGAGTAGGACTGTAGGACAGTACTGTGAGATAGAGTTTGGGCCACTTTTGTTCATGGACCATACATACCTTTTTGGATTCATGGGACTGGGCTCATTATGTGACACGTTGTGTGTGTATTCTTTGAAACTTATAGGGTGGTTGTTTACGTGTTTGTTTGTTTTTCATATATTTCTGCCGGTTGAAATTAGGTGCGGAGACACGTTGAAGGTAGAGATAGTTGTAGTTACGGATTTATTCGTTATATGAAGTGTAAATTTCTTCTAAAATCGCATTCATTGTTGTATTCTTTGTCTATGTTACGAGTTCACAAAAAATGAAGGATTAATAATGGTTTAACCCTCAAAGTTTCACTTTTTTTTTTTTTCGTTTAACCACTCAAGTTTTTCCCTCATGATTTAACCCTTTAAGTTTGCATTGACTTATTAGTTTAACCCTTTGAAGGGTTAAACCATTAAAATTTTGAAAGTTAGATGATTAAACTAGAAAAAGTTAAAAGGGCAAAATTATTATAATTGATAAAATTTAAGTAGGGCTGCAAACGAGTCGAGCTTTTATCGAGCAACTCGAGCTCGGCTCGAGCTTGAGCTTGATCGAGTCGAGCTTTTATCGAGTTCGAGCCCGAGCTCGAGCTTAAAAATTGTAAGGCCCGATCCTTACGTGAACCAAAATATATCATTTATATATTATATTTCGAAAATCGGAAGCGCAAGTCCCCAAAACAAAACATTTACATACTTACAAAGCTTCCCAGTTTAACGACTACAACATATAACAACATTAGTTTAACATTTACAACCATATTAACACAAACGGGCTTATATAAAACGTTTTTCAAAAGACATTCACAAAAGGTCAGAGTTGCGCCAAGCTTTAGTCAAACTTCCAGTCAACATCTACAACCCGAACATCTACATCTACATCAACTAACCACAATCTGCAAAACATTAAACAACGAGGGGATTAGCCAATGCTAAGTGAATGGAACCGTAACCGACGGTTCAACCCACTCATAACAAGTCTTACAACAAAGCAACAACAACAATTAAACACATAAGCACATAACGTCAAGAGGACCGGCGGTTCCTGGTATCCAACCAACCCAGAAACCACGACTACTGGGCGCCAAGCCATTCCCAGTAATCAACCGATAGCTTGAGTACTACCTTCACTGACTAGGCTTATTCTCAACTATGTGTCTCAAAGAAACCTCGACAACTACACAGTAGTACCCAAACCCAACCCAGACAGCAGTTGACCTCTGAAAACAACCACGTTGCATTCACAATGCAAAAGCACACAACAACAAGCAACAGTTCACAACTGTTCACAACTGATCAACTATTCAACAACAATCGCACAACAACTCATATAATCAGCAACATAAACGAAATAGACAAGACTGGTACCGGTACGACCAATAACAACAACCTACTAATATAAACCATCCTGGTTACCCGTTGTAACCGAACCCGTTACAACTGGGTGGAACCGAGGACTACAATTCCACTCACCGAATAGTTACGCTTGATCGCCAACTCAGAGGTCTTATTTTACTGAGTGGCCGTCTGCTTATCTGGAAACAACAATAACACCAAGTCAGTAACGGTTTAACATTTATCATAACTACTTATCTCATAATCGCACATCAATCATGCATCAAATTAACTTTTATCAATTCTCATAACGCTTTACAATATCATCTAACATATATCTTATATCATATATCATAATACAACCATAGCACTTATAACATAATTAATTATCATCCATGCACAAACTGCAAGTTAACACATTTGACGAATTTTAACACACCAACGCGATCCAGCAAGGAGAGCCAGGATCGCGTTCGCCTTTATAAAATCAATCGACCTTCAAGTTCTACTTATCAACGCGATCCAGAAAAAGAGGGTGGGATCGCGTTCACCTTTAGAAAATATTCTGTATCCGTTTTACACTTGGAAACGCGATCCGGAAACGAGGGCGGGATCGCGTTCGTATGACCAAAACTCGAATATACCAAATTATAACTAAGTAACGCGATCCGGGAAAAGGGTTAGGATCGCGTTCACACGTTCAAAATTTCCTGCACTTTCAGCATAAACACTACATACGGACCAAAACCCAAATTTCACCAAAATCAGTTGAAACCACGAATTTAACCAAGTAAATAACCACAAACTTCAACCATAAACATATAATAACATCGAACAACATCATCTAACAACAATCCTACTCATGCATCATCATCAAATCAATCAAAATCATCAAACCCTAAGCTATGAACACAAAATGAAAAACCCTAACATTTCTACCATATAATCACCTTGTAATCCTGTTAAAATCGTTATCTAATCATTTAGAAACATCATACACATGTTATTCAAGCTTCAATTCTTACAAATCATTCATATTCATTCTAAACCCAATTTCTATAATATAAGCTCAAGAACACAAATAACACTTACAATCCAAATGAAAGAGATGATATAGATGATGATGATAATCACTTTCCCTTTAGCTAGTTTCAATCTCAACTTTGTTCTTGATTTTACTTTGAAGAATGTTAGAGAGAGTTTGAGAGAGTTTTCAAGAAGAACAAAAGAAGAAATGGTAGGTGAAATGATCCAGAGATTTCCACCGTCTCATTTTTATTAAGTGTAATATTATACCCGTTCTTAACCTATTGTCTGGAACCCGAAAATACCCGTAAGTCAAAATACTTTTATTTTACCGTCAACTTTAATAAATTAAAACAAGCAATAATTTATTAGTCACTATAAAACTGAGGCTCTTTTACTTGTTTATTATTAAATAAACCAACCGAACTTAATAAAATACAATTTATTTCTAGGCCCAGAAACAGGATGTTACAAATCTTCCCCCCTTAAAGGATTTCGTCCCCGAAATCCACTCCCACACATAATTATACCAAACGCTACAATGACACCTATAAGCATACAATACTATAAACTATATTACATCAAAGTAATTATAGAATCTACCTGGGTTATTCACTTCAAGCAACTCCCCCACTGTCACTTGATCTCCCACTGTCATATGAAAAGCTCGTGGAGGCGCCATCTTTCTCTTCTGTCCAATTGATGATGCAGAACCCGAACCAGAACCCGAACTTCCAGCTACACCCGAACCTTGCCTAACATATTCCGGACATTGTCCTGCCCGATGACCCTCTTTCTTGCAGTTCCAACACACAGACTGAGGAAATGTACACTCTCTACTACCATGCCCAAATGCTCCACACTTAATGCACCTTAACGTTTGAGGAGTACATGGACCCGAATGTCTCGACCTACAAGCATTACGCCAAAGGTTTGGATCACTACCCACCGAGCCCTCACTAAACTCAATTCTCCGATTCTGACTCTTGCTTACAGTAGTACCACTCTTAGAAAGTTGCACCGACTTATTCTTATTAGACTTCTCCCATGCTTGATTGTCACTATGCACCGACCTAGCTAACTCAAAAGCCTCCGTCAAAGAACGTGCCAACCTCACTGATGTTCGGTACTGTGGTGGTAAAGTCTTAACAAAATGGGTAATCCTAGTCCTCTCGTCCGGAACCCATTGCTGAACAAATCTTAACTTATCAGTGAATTGATTGATAAGTTCATCCATTGTCATTTTCTCAGAAAACTCCAAATCCAAAAACTCCTGCCTAAGTCTAAGCATATCAAACTCAGAGCAGAATTGCTTACTAAACTCTCTATGAAACTCAGCCCAAGTAATTCTAGATCTCTGCTCCGGTGTCATTTGTGCAGTCGCAGAATCCCACCAATTCATTGCTTGACCTTTCAATAACTGAACCGCATATTTAACTCTTAACTCATCTTCACACTGACACACCTCAAATTTCCTCTCGGTGTCCCTTAACCAATTCAATGTCACCATCGGATCATTACCTCCCTCAAAGTCTTTAGGTCCGCACGCTTTAAAAGTCTTAAATGAACACAACCTATTCTGCTGAGGTGGAGGAGGAGACTGATATGCTTGCTGAGCTACTCTAGATTGTAACTCCAAATACAACTGTTCTATCTTTCTAAGTCTTATAACCTCATCCTCCATATGCAACACATAATCCTCTTGACTAGCTTCATCATGATTCACATTGGAAGTACCACCCTGATTAACATTATTATTTTCTGGAGGTGGAAGCTCCGTCCTAGTAACATTGTTGGGATCCGGGTTCTCATCATCTGCCATTCCTGTACTCACAACCAAAACACAACTTGCAACTTGTTAATCGTTAGTATCACCTATACTAACCAATCCCCAACCAAAAGCTAATCCCACTAACCGAAAAGTTTGACTAACACCAAATAGATTTGGGATTGAACATTCGCAAATGCCCAATTCACCCAAACCTATGGCTCTGATACCAACTTGTAAGGCCCGATCCTTACGTGAACCAAAATATATCATTTATATATTATATTTCGAAAATCGGAAGCGCAAGTCCCCAAAACAAAACATTTACCGACTTACAAAGCTTCCCAGTTTAACGACTACAACATATAACAACATTAGTTTAACATTTACAACCATATTAACACAAACGGGCTTATATAAAACGTTTTTCAAAAGACATTCACAAAAGGTCAGAGTTGCGCCAAGCTTTAGTCAAACTTCCAGTCAACATCTACAACCCGAACATCTACATCTACATCAACTAACCACAATCTGCAAAACATTAAACAACGAGGGGATTAGCCAATGCTAAGTGAATGGAACCGTAACCGACGGTTCAACCCACTCATAACAAGTCTTACAACAAAGCAACAACAACAATTAAACACATAAGCACATAACGTCAAGAGGACCGGCGGTTCCTGGTATCCAACCAACCCAGAAACCACGACTACTGGGCGCCAAGCCATTCCCAGTAATCAACCGATAGCTTGAGTACTACCTTCACTGACTAGGCTTATTCTCAACTATGTGTCTCAAAGAAACCTCGACAACTACACAGTAGTACCCAAACCCAACCCAGACAGCAGTTGACCTCTGAAAACAACCACGTTGCATTCACAATGCAAAAGCACACAACAACAAGCAACAGTTCACAACTGTTCACAACTGATCAACTATTCAACAACAATCGCACAACAACTCATATAATCAGCAACATAAACGAAATAGACAAGACTGGTACCGGTACGACCAATAACAACAACCTACTAATATAAACCATCCTGGTTACCCGTTGTAACCGAACCCGTTACAACTGGGTGGAACCGAGGACTACAATTCCACTCACCGAATAGTTACGCTTGATCGCCAACTCAGAGGTCTTATTTTACTGAGTGGCCGTCTGCTTATCTGGAAACAACAATAACACCAAGTCAGTAACGGTTTAACATTTATCATAACTACTTATCTCATAATCGCACATCAATCATGCATCAAATTAACTTTTATCAATTCTCATAACGCTTTACAATATCATCTAACATATATCTTATATCATATATCATAATACAACCATAGCACTTATAACATAATTAATTATCATCCATGCACAAACTGCAAGTTAACACATTTGACGAATTTTAACACACCAACGCGATCCAGCAAGGAGAGCCAGGATCGCGTTCGCCTTTATAAAATCAATCGACCTTCAAGTTCTACTTATCAACGCGATCCAGAAAAAGAGGGTGGGATCGCGTTCACCTTTAGAAAATATTCTGTATCCGTTTTACACTTGGAAACGCGATCCGGAAACGAGGGCGGGATCGCGTTCGTATGACCAAAACTCGAATATACCAAATTATAACTAAGTAACGCGATCCGGGAAAAGGGTTAGGATCGCGTTCACACGTTCAAAATTTCCTGCACTTTCAGCATAAACACCACATACGGACCAAAACCCAAATTTCACCAAAATCAGTTGAAACCACGAATTTAACCAAGTAAATAACCACAAACTTCAACCATAAACATATAATAACATCGAACAACATCATCTAACAACAATCCTACTCATGCATCATCATCAAATCAATCAAAATCATCAAACCCTAAGCTATGAACACAAAATGAAAAACCCTAACATTTCTACCATATAATCACCTTGTAATCCTGTTAAAATCGTTATCTAATCATTTAGAAACATCATACACATGTTATTCAAGCTTCAATTCTTACAAATCATTCATATTCATTCTAAACCCAATTTCTATAATATAAGCTCAAGAACACAAATAACACTTACAATCCAAATGAAAGAGATGATATAGATGATGATGATAATCACTTTCCCTTTAGCTAGTTTCAATCTCAACTTTGTTCTTGATTTTACTTTGAAGAATGTTAGAGAGAGTTTGAGAGAGTTTTCAAGAAGAACAAAAGAAGAAATGGTAGGTGAAATGATCCAGAGATTTCCACCGTCCCATTTTTATTAAGTGTAATATTATACCCGTTCTTAACCTATTGTCTGGAACCCGAAAATACCCGTAAGTCAAAATACTTTTATTTTACCGTCAACTTTAATAAATTAAAACAAGCAATAATTTATTAGTCACTATAAAAACTGAGGCTCTTTTACTTGTTTATTATTAAATAAACCAACCGAACTTAATAAAATACAATTTATTTCTAGGCCCAGAAACAGGATGTTACAAAAATCAAGCTCGAAATATATATCGAGCCGAGCTCGAGCCTTGAAGAGCTCGGCTCGAGCTCTTGTCGAGCTTTTCGAGCCTTAATTAATATCTATATTTGTATGTACATATATATGAAATTTCTTATATGTAAATGATATTATTATTATTTTTAGAAATTTTATACTATTTACATAGTTTTTGACTTGTTTTCATGATGTATCTTAATTATATATATATTTGAAATGATTTTTATTATTGATCTTTATTTTTTAAATATATATAAAATACTTTTGAATATTAAAAATTATTATTTATAAAAAATTCGAGCTTTTCGAGCCGAGCTCGAGCCATTCAAAAACAATTTCGAGCCGAGCTTGAGCCTGCATCGTAAAAGCTCGTCTAGCTTTCGAGCCGAGCTCGAGCTTACCCTAAATGAGTCGAGCCGAGCTCGAGCTCGGCTCGACTCGATTCGATTACAGCCCTAACTTTAAGTATTAAACCATCAATTTTCTGAAGTAAAAGAATCTTGGAGGATTAAACTACCAAAATTTAGAAACCTGAAGGATTAAATCATTAGAAAAAAATTTGAGTGGTTAAAACGAAAAAAAAATGAAACTTGAATGATTAAACCATTATTAACCCAAAAATGAAAGGGTCACCCTAAATTCTGAATCCACCACTAGATAAAATTTACAATAGGTTTATTAATATACCACATAGGGTAAGGTTCAAATGAGACTAAAATTTTGTGTGAGAATGGAGGAACCAATGATATGATGCCATGTGTACAAAGAGAATACAAAACCCATTTACCCCTTAAGTTAAATGTCTCACAAACGACAAATCGAAAAATTGTGAAAATTGCACCATTAGATTCAGCGTTTGATCCTCTTCGATTTGCCGTCCATTAAGACATACTTTCGACGAGTTTTTTTTTTTTTCATTATTTTTGGTGGGTTTCACATTACTAACAGGTGTGTTACGGTGTTGCGTTTAGGGTTTAGGGTTTGGGGTTTATGGGTTAGGGTTGGGAGTTTGGGGTTCCTCAAACTCCCAACCCTAAACCCTAACCCCTAAATCCCAAACCCTAAACCCTAAACGCTTTATAAAACTCTAAACCCTAAATCATACTAAACCCTAAACCCTAAACCCTGCTAAACCCTAACACTAAAGCCTGCTAAACCCTAACACTAAACCCTGCTAAACCCTAACTCTAAACCCTGCTAACCTCAAACCCTAAACCCTAAACCCTAACCCCCAAACCCTAAACCCTAAACGCAACACTTTAACACATGTGTTAGTAAATGTGAAACCCACCAAAAAAATGAAAAAAAAACTTTTCGAAAGTATGTCTTGAGGGACGGCAAATCGAAGAGAAGAAAACGACGAATTTAATGGTGCAATTTTCATAATTTTTCGATTTGTCGTTTGTGAGATAATTGATGTTGGGGGTAAATGGGTTTTGTACATGTGGAACATTCTCTTTGTACACATGGCTTGATATCATTGGTTCCCTCATTCTCACACAAATTCCTATTCTCATTTGAACCCTACCCTATGTTTTTGTAAAATATTGATAATTTGTAGTGTTAGTTGAGATAATATGTGAAAGACGATATCCAAATTAACTCAAGTACTCAACACTTCGTTAATTAGAGTGTTTAATTAGCCATATTGATGAACGCTATTGTTTTCATAATATTTTAGCCTTTCGGCTAGGCGTCTAAAGGCTAAACTTACAACTTACAATTACAACCGACAAAAATAATTTAGATTTATCTACTTCATGTCAACTATGCCTAATTTACATACTCTCACGCCAAATGTTTTCACTCGTGTTAGGTATGAAAGGCAAAATAACTATTAAAGCTCTAGTCATTCATAATTAGTGATTTGTGATTACATATAAATTTGTATTAATTAATCCTTAAAAAAACTAATGTCTAAGAATACAAGAAATTTGGTATATCGACAATGTAGTCACCAAAGATGATCATTTAATTTGGATACTACTACTACTATTATATAAGGTAAAGATTGATAATTTTGACACATCAGTCAACTTATAAAGTATGTCACATGTAACTTTTAACATTTATAATCATTGTCTCACATCGACATGAACCAACCATATATTATATCTCAGAATATGTGGTTAGCAAGAGGTGCAAAATTTATATATTTATGTATTGTAGTTGGAAAGAATGCAAGAAAATAAATGTGGTACTTGTTAACTTCTGCTATACGTATTTATTAACTTTGTAGTTGATTAACAAAATACCACAATCCTACCCTTAAAATGCTAATTCTTCATTTACTTCGTTTCAGATAGAACATACGAGAAATTGATAAAGGATAGATAACCTAAACAAATCTACAATATGATTATGATAGATTAATCGGCTTCGGATACTAAAATAGTATTCTGGTCCAATACTCACCGGACTTAAAAAAAAAAAAAACGTTATTTACTAGTAAAAAGATTGTTATTATAAAAATAAATCAGTAAATCACCATCTAAGATGCCAATAACAACATTTGTAGTCATGATATTGGATTGTGAACGATTGAATGGTACATTATCACGACTGACTTATGAATGATTGAAATCAAAACAAGAGGTGCAAAATTTCGTAAGGATTCCTAAGCCTACAAAACTCAAACTCAAACCTACGACTCAAACCTACTTTTTTTGAATTAAAACAAAAAAATCCACAATGATCATGTATACCACATATTCAACCACGACAAATTACGACTCGAACGTCATAATGATGGCATTTCGTAAGGATTCCTAAGGATAGCACAAGGAGCGACATTATCGACTTGATAAAGCTCCCCTACAATAGACCATAAATGGTCAACTATTAATCAAAAAAATTATAAATTTTTACATTAGAGTTCGTTTAAACATTAAAATAAATTAGAATTTAAAAGTAAACAAAATAAGGATATGATAAAAATTCAAAAGCCATGACTATTCAACAAAACACAGCGTGGCATTTTCGTAATTTCCAAAAAACCCACAACCTTTTTTTATTTATTTTTTTATTCAAACAAAATTCCAAATATTCTTCCACCTACAGAAAACCCCCAAAACCAAACCCACTCCTTTTCATTTCCACTTTCTCTCTCTAGAAAAACACACACAGAATCACCACCGTAGAGAGAGAAAGCTTAAAATGGGACAGCAATCGTTGATCTACAGTTTCGTTGCTAGAGGAACCGTTATTCTCGCCGAATACACCGAATTCACCGGCAATTTCACTTCCATCGCTGCTCAATGTCTCCAGAAGCTTCCAGCAACCAACAATAAGTTTACTTACAATTGCGATGGTCACACTTTTAATTATCTCGTTGAAGACGGATTCAGTAAGTCCCGATCTGACCTAGTTTTGCGATTTATACAAGTTTTTACTCGATCTGATCGTATTTGTTGGTCGATTTGAATATATCATGTGTTATTTTTGTTGCTATATAGGTTAAGACAGGTGATTCTAGGTTTTAGTGTGTGCTGGTTTGATTTTTATACATGTCGTGATTTATGTGATTGTATCATAGATTTGGAGTCGATGAGCTTGATGTATTTGAATCTGTATGTATTGATTTGGTTTGCGTAATTGCGTTTGTGTAACCTCAGCGAATCGGTTAGTTTATATGCGGATGCGGATGTTAATGGATCAAGTAGAATGTCATTTTGTAGGCTTTTTGAAGAGATAAATGCTGGTTGATTTGAAATGTTTACGTGTTATTGTGTTAGTTTGTATGAAGATTTGAGGTTTTTAGGTTCAATAAAGTGATTCTTGGTTTTAGTATTTGTTAATTTGATTAGTGTGACTACACGTCATATTGCAGATTTGATGACTGTTGCTAGATCGATTTGACTTTTTTGTTGATGAACTTGATGTGTGTGACAGTGTGAGTCCGTATGTATTTTGTTTTTGTGTTGACGTGGATTGAGTTTCGTATGCTTAGTGACTCTGTAAACCTAAATTTTGACGTTAATCAGTTGGATAGAGTTCCTTAACGAACTCCACAGGTAGAATGTCATTGTGTACTCTACATGAAAAGATAATCTATGGTAGGTTTTTGGTATTATTTATTAATGTAATATGTGAAGTGAATTAGTTGAAGTGTCATGCTATTATTATTTAGATGTACTAATAGAAGTATGCGTAGCTCATGTTGTCGTAATGTTTTTTGTTTTATTTTGTTTTTTAATTTTTGGATCAGAATCACAAATCTGGCAGTCTAGTTTAGGCTGTGTTTTTGCTATTGGCAGCATCTGCTTTATATAGTATTTGTTTTATTGCATAATACATGCAGTGAAGTCTTTGTAACAGGTTAATGCTAGCTACAAACAGTAAATAAGTGAACTCTTGGGTTTCAAAATGGATTATCTTTTGCACTTCCTAGTTTATATGAAGTACATAAGTCATCTCTACGAGGCGTGTTTTAGTTTCATTGACTATTATATTGGGAATATAGCTTCCTCCATTCGTTTTTTTCAACATAGGTTGACTAACTATGTTTTAACTTCTCTTTGAATTATGAAGCATACTGTGTTGTGGCCGTTGAATCTGTTGGTAGACAGGTTCCAATGGCTTTTCTTGAGCGAGTCAAGGATGACTTTACTAAAAAATATGGAGGGGGAAAAGCTGCAACAGCATCTGCCAATAGTCTTAGCAAAGAATTCGGGTAATCCTCATACTCCATTTTAGTTCGTGTTCTTTACAACCTTTAAGGTCTTTACTTTTATAACTAATGTTCCCTTGCACACATTTCTTTTATACCAGTTCTAAGCTGAAGGAGCAGATGCAGTATTGTGTTGACCATCCAGAAGAGATCAGTAAGCTTGCTAAGGTGAAAGCTCAGGTCTCAGAAGTCAAGGGTGTGATGATGGAAAATATTGAGAAGGTATAACTCAAGAGCTATTTCAACTAAATGTTCGAACGCATGCATGCTCCTTGTGCAAGATCTTTTATGGTTCCATGATTAAATTTCCTTATGTTGGTTCTTAATCTTTCTTGTAATCTTGAACATGTAGGTTCTTGACCGTGAAGAGAAGATCGAGCTTCTGGTTGATAAAACAGAGAACCTTCGTTCTCAGGTTGGTGAATCCATGGACATTGTTTCTTTCTTTATCATGCTTTGAAACTGAATATTACAATAGTAAAACTAGATGGTTTGTGTTTGTGGCTTAAGGGGGTGAGGTTCTTGTTAGGTTAGCCATAGAGTTGTTGGGGCTGATTGGCTACATTTTTTTGTTTTTTATTTATATATCAATATCAATAGTTATTGCTTTCATTATGATTACAAGAACAATTATATTACAATAATAATCTGATGGGAGGTTATAGTTGTTGGGGCTTATTAGGTAATGGGTAATATCGGGCTGGGCCGGGTTTTGTTGACCTACAAACATTGTTTAGCTAGTAATTTTTATATAAAATAATTATTGCGTTCATTATGAATATATGATTACAAAAACAATTTTGTTACAATAATATTTTGAATAGTCGAACAAACGGATTTGGAAAGTTGTATACTCCGTATTTGTATGCATATAAAGTAGACTTTGGGTGACTTTCGACCTGTTAGAGATTGGGGACAACTATTATCGACTTATTCATAAGTTAATTCGTTGAAGTTGTCACTTCCTTGTATTCTATGTTTGACCTTTGCATATGGACATTTTATGGGACCATAAATACATGAGCATGATTTGATGTTATTATGCAGGCACAAGATTTCAGGACTCAAGGCACACAGATTAGGCGAAAGTTGTGGTTACAAAACATGAAGATTAAACTGATAGTTCTTGGAATCATCATCGCCTTGATTCTCATTATAGTTCTATCAGCTTGTGGCGGATTCAAGTGTGGCAAGTAAGATACGTCTTTGTTTCAGTGATTTAGGATGGTAAAAATCTCATTTATGGGAAGGAAAAAAACTCAGGGCTTCGTCGTCCCATGTTTATTTGTTTGCTGATATTGGTTTTCTTTTGCTAGTTTTTTTTTTTTTTGAAGTGACACGGGCCCATCTTTTGTAACGAAAAAGCTTTATATTGTGATATAGTGGTTGTATAGTTTGTATCTTAAGTATCATTGATGCGGATATTTTACTAGGAAAACAATTAGATTGTTGTTTTTTGTTTTCTCCTAGGACTGATTGTTGAACTGTTTGTTAAGGTTATTTGAGAATTGTTGTATGAGACCCAAACCTAGCCATCAGGGATGGAAAAAAAGGTTCAGATTGACTAAGCTGTAGGTATAAGTCCCGGTTTCATGTATTTTGGAAAATTGGATCTCCTTCATTCAAAGATCGTTCCACTTGTATTCTGGAAATGAAACTGAACTGTTTTTTTTCCCTTGTAAGAGTGATGTTTGCATTATACTTTGCCTTTAGAATGTGTTGCAAACTTAATTTTATGATTCAGAATCATAATACTAAGTTTTGTAGACAGTAGTGATTGGTAGATCCATATATGTTTCTTTTAGTGTTTCGCTCAAGATTGTCGCAATATGTCACACATTGTTGTAAGAAAACTGATATTTTAGGGCAAATGCAAAGTTAAGCAACGCTAGAACCTATTTTTTTTTTCTTTTTGAAATCTGCCTCTAGCAGTTTTCGATTATTTACTGTGATATGTATGGTCTTGGGTTATCAATAATGATTTAGAATTCAGATTCTTGATCGATCCACTGTTATTATGTCAATGTTGATCTGTGATTGTTTCTATTTTGATACTATTTAGTTGAGTGATATAGAATTCGGATGCGATGTATATTTGTATCATTGTATGGCTTAAAATCCATGGTCATCCACCAAAATTTCAACGATAAAACCAACATACTAACCATCACGTAGTACTAATTTAATAAGGGTATCATAAATGTCAACTATGGCTTTAATATTTGTTAAGACTTTAGTATAGATGTAACGATAAGGAATATTTTATAAACCTAACAGATTGGGTTTCAAACTAGCACCAAAAATAACAAAATAACACAATGACAATGATAATGATAAAACTAGTTTAGATATGTTCGCTATTGGTTAGGAACCATGTTTGGTCCCCGTACCAAACTTAACACTGACTACTTGTTTCAAGTTATATTCGTCTACTTTTGGATTTGAACCAAGCGGTACCGCTACTGCAAACGTTCTGACTTCACATGTGTGATCGACATGTGAGGGGTTCGAATCCGTTTCCCAACACATGTGGTTGATTTGTAGACGGATGATTTGCCCGGCGTCGATGTTCCTTGCGGGTGGGGCGAACTTGTACCATTGAAATATGGTACAGGGGTAAGGGGTACTCTCCCAATTTTTATTTTTTTTTAATGAATCATGAACCAATTTGAACAAAACAAACCAATTTTATTTTAATATATCACCAACAAATATTTCAACAATTAGTAAAGGTTTTCTTGTTGAATAACCACTTAAACATTACATACAAGTATACAACGACTCACCCACTAGCAAAGTAGCAAATATACATGGGCCCAAGATCGATTATTTTCATACCCAAAAAATAACAAATTATTCTAAAGACATAATTTAAAATTCTAACAAGCTAATTGATCCCTAAACTTTTCAATATCTTCAAATATAGGCAACCTTTTTGATTTATTGGGGGCCCATACATTCATTAATGTTTCAAGCCCATTAACAAAATCTTCATCTAGATCCAAGCCCGGGAGGTTCTCCGGAGAACCCAATGGCGGCCTTCGCCGTGTTTCCAATTCCGTCAACAGTTCCTGGGCCCGGACGCAAGCCTTGGTATCCTCCGATCCGTGAAGCCTACCATTTACGACGTCCTGGAGGACTAATTCTGCGTCTTTGTAACGGGCCTGTTTCATTAGGCAAAGGCCCAAGTTGCATGCCTTGTTTGCATCTGGCTCAATCATTTGGGCTTTCTTGTACACCACCTCTGCTGCCATGAAGTTTGACTTTTGCATGTAAGCCCAGCCCAAATTGCCCTGTTAATCCCGCCCAAAAAGTCCAAATGTCAAAGCTTATTCCACCCAAAATAGTTCACTATGTTATCTATGAATATGTACAACAGTACAAGTGTATTGTGTGATGGTACAATTTGTGACAAAAGGAGCTATTTAGATAGTTTTTAGTCCGAGTTTGAAGCAAATACAAGTGATAAAAAAAAAACCCAAGCCCGAGCTAGAAATGTAATTACTTCTACTTTCAAGCTCGATCTAGATCCCAATTCCGCTTAAAATAGATACCTAATTAAGTTAGACACGTTAAAATCTCACATACAAGTACAATGGATTGTTGCTTCTTGAAAGATCGAAAATTACCAAAATCTTGGAAGTTTCTTGTTTTACCGAGACTTGGAACTTTTTGCCATGCGATCGAGCAGTTCTTGTAGCTTTTCCATTAAAAGCTTCTCCTTTATAAATCAACCTAAGCTTTTGCTTCAATAAACATATTTGTTCATCCACTCTCCCACATTTCTATCATAAGATTATGTTAATGCCAAATCCAAACTCATATCCAACATTAAACCGAAATAAATAAATAATCAATCTGCAGTTGTATATAATCTTACAGAAGTCTTACAGAAGTTATGATTATAAATCATGTAACAAGTTAACAACACGTATCACATTGATATGAAACGAGAACTTTGAGCTTCTTATTTACGGCATCTGAAGGTACCCGGTTATTACCAATATAATATACTTTGGTGTTTTAGTTAGTTATATTCCTGTGAATGCATGATGAGCTGAGGTTGTACCTTGTATAAGTCAATAAGAAGATTATCAAGAGATTGTTGTGCATGTTTGGAGCAAAGGCATCTAAAGGACTTGATGGCTTCAATGGCTTCTGCAGTTCTATCCAGCTGCTTCATCACTACCACCATGTCTTTTAGTGCACTATCCACTCTATCTCCTTCATTTATTGCCTTCCAAAACCATACAATTGCATCCTCTATATTCTTCTCTACCAACTGCATAATTTATTAATCTACTAACAATAAGTTATAATATATGCAATTTAAATTCCTTTACTAAAAAACTGCCATTATTAGATGATATTTATTTAGTCTGCAGTCATTATTTATGATGTCTTTTATCCAAATATAGAAATATAGAAATTCTATGGTTCTAGATGTGTTGCTAATTTTAGTAAGGAAATTTGGAAAAAAAATTGGTAGGTTAAGTTGCCATCTGAATGGTGCATGCTATTTTCAAATTTTGTTCAATCAATGATGTATTTTGGATACATGCAATAACCATCCAATATTTTCAAATACTAAAATCAATAATGGTTACTCACTTACTCTATTTGTATATTCATTTTTGTGTTAGTGTATAACATATTGTTTTGATCCTAAACAAATACTCTCTTGATCCGCACCCATATTAATTGTTTACGATACTGTTTTTGTTCCATAAAACATGTCGAAATGCAAAAAATAACTATTAAAAATCATTTACCTCACTATTTTATCCTCATTTATTACTCCTCAAATCATGCATTTTATAAAGTTGTATCACATGAAAATTAAAAGAAGTTAAAGGGGGATATATTCATGAAACCCAAAATAGAAATATCAATTATATCAATCATTGTATGAATTATAAGAAAAAACCAAGTTATATCGTCATCAAAATAATTGTATCATGTCGAAAAAACAATTAATGTACTCATGTCAAGTATGTCTAATGTAAATGCTATCTTTAGTTCTAAACTTATGAACTAGTTTTGGTTCACAATATCACTTTGGTTTGACTATCACACACATGTATAGTATTCAAGCTTAAATGGATATATGAAACTTTAATCGTCGATTTCATGTTAATAAAAAAACCATAAGTATAAATTAACATTGATATAATTATAAGTTTGTTGATGCATAATATCAAAAACACATTAACACACACGGCTAGAGAACATCAAAAATATAAGATGAGGTAAACGAACATCGAGTACAAATGAGAAAACGAAAAATATAAATCTCTTGTGATATAGAAGGATAAGAATTTATATAATTCTGATTTCCAGTACGAAAACTGAAAAATGTGACTCATTGATCGACCTTTGATGATCTAGAAAAAGCGATTATAGACGTTAACCCTAGATCGACAAAGTCGGTCAAACTTCAAAACGATCATTCACCATCAAATTTTTCATATAACTAGTGATTTGAATACACGTTACTCTACCGATAAATCGATCATTTTTAAGAACATCAAAGATCTTCAAGTTAATTTGTTTGTGTATATAAAAAAATCCAAAGTCAAAGAGTTTGATCAATAAGTTGAAATATTCAGAATCGAAACAAAGTTAAATTTTGATCAGTTTTAGCAATCTAATTAAGTTCACATATCTGATTGTTTACAGATCTCTAAAATAATAACATAAACAATAATAAGGATTGATTAAGGTAGCGTATATAAATAAATATAAATCAATTCTATATGTGATGAAACCATAGAATGAACCTGAGCATGTTTAGCTTTAACATAAGGAGCATCTCTACAAGGAAGTTTATGAACAACATGAAAAACGTCGTCGTTTTTCTTCTTGGAACTCACTTCCATATCTCTCTTTATCTACAAGAATTCAGGCAATAATCATATAATGAGGAAGTTAATGAATCTGGACGCAAATACGTCTGGATACAATTTATGAGTTATTAGATTAATAATAGGTTGAGAGCTTTCCGAATAGACTATTGTATGTCCCATTGCCAGGCATAATTATTAGGAGTAGTTATTACAAGGTAAATGATCAACTGATGTAAAATAATACTGTTAATCTGTCATACATAGTACTAAAATAATTTCAGTTTACTATTTATAATTATTATTAATATTACATCTAAGAGCACACGGAGTGGGCTCGTTCCCGTCTGCGTTTTGGCTCCAGAACGCCGTGGGACGGCGTTCAACCACTCTGTGATGCCGTTCCTGACGGCGTTCACGGACCACCGTCTACTTCCCGACACTGTTCACCAACGGATTCTTCCTTTTTTTATTATTTTTTTTGTGTTTTGTTCCCAATTTTTTGTGTTTTTATTATTCCAGAACACTGTCCAGAACACTGTTACCACTCCACAGAATCCTCACTCACAAGATTCTCCAGAACACTGTCCTGAACACCGTGTTTAGGCCGTCACCACTCCGAGTGCTCTAGTTGCTTTGCATAAGAGGGGTATGGTATTGTACGGTATAACACTATCAGAGCACAGGGTGTGGTAAACAGTGTTCTGGACTATGTTCTGGAGAATGTTGTTGGTGAGGATTTTGTGGTGTGGTAACAGTGTTCTGGACAGTGTTCTCAAAACTTATTTTTGTTTTTATATTTATTTTTGTGTGGGGCAAAACTAAAAAATATGAGAACACTGATGTATTCAACGTCTCATTTAAGACATTGTGACAAGAATATTGACAAGAACACCAATGAGAACATTGTCATGGTGTGGCAGAACACTGTGACACAGTGTTCTCGATGAAGAAAATTGTTGGGAACGTTGTGACACCGAGTGCTCTTAACACATTTAGTGGTTGACATTTATTAGAGGGGATTTTAGAAGATTGATCTTCTAGCGTTTAACAATCTCAATTTTCTCATCTACGTTTGACAACAAAAATATTTGAATGATTATTGAAAAAAGAATCCTCATTAATTCCTTTTTAAAGAAGTTTTGAAAAAGATACTTTAGCTCTAGCTTTAGTCAACCACAACCTACGGTCAGCTAGTTCTTACCAAACATACAAATAGGGTTGTTCACAGTTCGGATAAAATCGGATTATCCAATTGGATAATTCAGATTGGATCATATGGTTTGGATAATTAGATTTTTGGATTGGCTCGGATCAAAACCAAACTTATTATTTTGGATCACGGATTGGTTTTGGTTAGTAAATTACAAACCGGATTATCCAAAAAAACCAAATAACAAATACATGCACATACAAAATAGTTTAGTAACTTATTAATATTCTATAAACCAAATAACAAACCAAGTAACTTATTATTTTGGATCACGGATTGGTTTTGGTTAGTAAATTACAAATCGGATTATCCAAAAAAACCAAATAACAAATACATGCACATACAAAATAGTTTAGTAACTTATTAATATTCTATAAATATCCAAATATAATAGGTAGTTTATAGTTTACAAAATTATTTACTTATATATATGTAGGTAATTTATACTTTCGTTTTACATTTTAGTATTATATTGCATACACATGTATATGTACTAGGAGGTTCAAATGAGAACCATCTATTCTTATGGGAGTTTATAGATACAACAAAAATATTACTTCATACAACAAACTGTACAATCGTTAAAGCGCACAGTACAAACAAACTGAAGCATATGTTTGGTGTATGAATTAAATTCTTTGTTGTATTTATCACTTCCCATTCTGTATAAGTTTATTATAATATATAATATATTTTTATTACATATTGTAAATATTTATGTATATATTTGGATATCCAAAAACCAAACAGATCCATCCAAATAGTAATTCGGATGGATCGGTTTGGTTTTTGAATTTGTTTGGATGGATCGGATTCATATTTTCGAAACCATAATCCATTTGAATTCATCTATACAGATCGGTTTTGAACTGATCCATCCATTTGAACCCCGTACATACAAATACTACGTGTATCAATTTCTCTATTCACCACACCATGTAGAATATCATTACCCCTTATATCAAATGTCAAACCATATCTTCAATTTATCTTGATATTTTAAACAACTTATCATCATTTTATCATGATAGCATGGCATTATGAGATGTTAAGATATTTATGAGATTTTTAAGGGTAGGTTTGTCTTATAAATGTACCTTATACCCCAGTAACCCCACCACTAATGCTTTGTTTTTTTTTATCTTAATGATTGATAGTATAAAATAAGTATGATACTCTAATTTGTTAATTAGTTTAATTTCTTTCGTGAAACACGTTATTTTATTAAAAAAAATTTAATAAATAATCTTAATCTTATAAAAGCATAAAAAAGTTAAGCAAAAGTTGGTGTAAACATAAAAAATTCGAAACATTAAAATGGCAAACATAAATTATATAACCTTAATATATATGACGTAAATAGAAAGTTTTAGTAACAAAATAAATAAAATGATTAATTAAACCCAAGACAAGATGATAGTTTTTAGCGTTTTAACAACCGTTCACATTAGTTTATTATCAAATTTACCATACAAGTGATGGCCAGAGAAACGAAACGATACCACTATTACGTTAAGTTTATCTATTTATCAAAACATTGCAAACTTGATATAAAATATGTGACTTTAAACGCTTTATTTTCCAACTACTTCAAACTATAAGCACCTACTCAATCACCAAGTATTTATCTTCATCATACTATTCACATATAGATGTAATTAGAATAACTAAATGCATGCACATAATTTTAGAACGATAATCATATTATAGAAACTACATTGATTTGATTATTGTATGTAACTGTCCCCTCGCAAGCGAGGGGCATATAATAACTCGTTTTAATCAATGTATATCATCTAGACATTGTATATATGCTTTATTTTTGTCTATACATATTAATTTTGATGTTGTATAAATCATCAAAACATAGCATAACTAATTATGGGGCTATATAGTATATTTACACTACACTTCTATATTGATCGGAAAGAAGAATATAAAAATTCCACCTTTTCTTACTGTGCATGATCAATGGACATAATATCATACTTATGATTTCTTTTAATTTATATTTTATAAATGTTCATTGATTAAAAAGTTGTGAGTTCAATTCTAATACAAGACAATGTATATATCTATATTTATTTATACTCCCTTATAAAGGGTTTGCATCTTTTCTTTAGAGGCTTACATTTTTCAAGATGCGAAATGTCTATTATGCCCTTATAATTAATTAACTATTTTTATATTTATCAATCAATATATACTAATAAATCAATTGGCTAAATAAATATGAAAATGTTAACAATTAACATAATATGATACATTTATTTTATTCACTTTCTTCTTTTATATCAAACATTTGACTTATATTAAATTGAACAATTGTTAAAACGCATTCTACTATTATATAGACAAAATAAAAAACAAAAAATTGAGACATCAAATCGTGCAAGATACTGAACAAATTATGTGAATTACTCATGATAAAACGTCACTGTTGGTCATCGATGTAAGTCAACATTGCTAACGACCACCGTCAACGACTATTGCTGTCTCTTTCATTAACATTATTGTTAGTTATCATCATCGATCACTACTACATTTTTCTAATTTGTTACCGCTGCATTGCGCGGGTGATTTATTAGTGGGTATGTGTGTGTGTGTGTGTGTGTATATATATATATGTATGTATGTATGTATGTATGTATGTATGTATGTATGTATGTATGTATGTATGTATATGTGTGTGTGACTAAGGAAAATAAAAGCTTTTCTATTACGAACTAAAGAGGTACGACTATCTACATCTTGCCTCCCCCATACCCTGCTATTATCGGGATTAGGTATTGTTGTTGTTGTTGTGGCAATTATACAATATATATATATATATATATATATATATATATATATATATATATATATATATATATATATATATATATATATTACATAATATGACAATCACACTGTTACATACTTACTGCCCCGAAACTGCAATCTCTTAATATATATACCTCTCATACCGTTAGATCAAAATCCGTTTAGTTATCATATTTTTATTTTTTTCTACAAACAAAATATAATGGCTGAAGTTTGAAATTCTACTGGAGTACTATCTTTTATACACGGCCCAAATAGTTGGGGCGATTCGTGACAAATAAAGACCCAAATAAATGGGTTGGGCTTCTCATACATTTTACACTTTACAGGCATACAAAGTTTGTGGAGAAAATAACGCACTTGAAACAAATCTATATATAGACAAACAATTAGACATAAGCAATTAGTTATTAAGATGTTAACTTTTTTCCCTTCTGTTTCTTATCCTTGATGAAATTCGTAAATCGTTAAGTTTGAACATGATCGTTATGTTACTTATAAGAACTGAATGAATAATAGCCTGAATTAGGTGCATTTTTCTGATACTTAAACTTGTATCTTTGTATGCATGTTTCAACATTTGTAAAAAACCCGACCCTTACAACATTCTTTTGCCTGAATCGACCAACTACTACTACCTACCACTAACAACAAACATTTTCGTGTCGTCCCTTTCCATCATCGAATAACGGCCCACTCCTCCTTTCTCTCATCCCATTCCATGAAGTTGTCCCACATCCGTTCATTTTTTTTTCTCGAATCAACGTATCTTTGCCATAAGAGTTTAGAAGTTTATACCTTGGTCATGTATAAACATCAGTAAGGCTATGATATTGATTTAAAATTGATAACCTCTTTTAATCATATTTGCTAAGTTTGGTGTCATAGTATGGAGGATAACCTTTATTAAAGTTAGGATGCATTTAACAAAGGGTAATTTTTTTTATGCATAAATCTATACTCTGTGTAAGGTGTAGCACAATATATAAGAATTTATTAAAATTGAAATTTGGGTACATTAGTTGGATCAGGGGTGGAGCTAGGATATTTCATATAGTGGGGGCAAATTTTTTTTTTCTATCATTTTGGGAGGGCAAAACTCCAAAACTGTCACTGATAACCTTAAAAAATTTATTTTTTTCCACAATTCTAGATTTTTAGGGGGGGCGACTGCCCCCCATGCCCCTCTCTAGCTCCGCCCCTGAGTTGAATCAAGCTACATATATAGCTGGTGCCTGGTAACACATACTAGTATCTAAGGACTAGCGGTTTTCTAGAACTTAATAATTAATGTGACTTAATTTGTGATATTTGGTGAAGCTAAATTACCAACTAAAGTTGCTTGATATCATCAAATCATAACAATTAAGGGTGAGTTTGGTTTGCTTTTAATGAAATTACTATGGGTGTGAGATTGATAGTGATTGATGTAAAATGTGAATGAAAATCATCTCCAAACCCACCTCTTTGACTGGATTTGAGGGTATGTTTGGATTAAGCTAAGGGTTTAGATAGATGAGAATGAGAATCGTAAGAAATTATACATGGTGTTTGGTTGATGGAGATGGGTCTTAGAATTCGGGAATGAAACCTTTTTTTGAGGATTTTCACAAACCCATCTAGTATGGCGGGTTGCATTTTAAAGTAATCATACCCATTCTCATTCAATCCTATATCCATAGTGATTCCTTTACTCAAACCAAACACACCCTAAAAACCTTCATCTTAAAGATTTCATTCACAATTTTCAAAACTTACACCCCTTAAACAAACAGCTAAATACCTATCATTCCCACTAACTCACATTTCTATTTCCATCAACCAAAATCCTCAATCCAAACACACCTTAAGCCGTAGAAACTTGAAAGTCATGAAAGATTGAACGACAATAGTTTAACCATCTAAAAGTGTAGAACATGCTATAAAGTATAAACTTATTCAAAAATAATATTTGAACTTATAACATAGTTATATACTCTCAAATATTTACTTATGATCTCCGTCTAAACGCAATGTAGTGAAGAAACTTGGGGGTTTACTCTAGTAATTATAAGATTAGTATTTAAGTTCAAATACAGTATCAACTCGTCATATATACAATATCAACTAGTGAATCATAAAAATATAAAGATGAACAAACTATAACTTAATCAATGAAACCTATTATCCGGACATGGGTACCGAGCTCGCTCTAACAATCTCTCCCTATTTGTACAGTTTATCAGGATCGTCGTTAATAAGTTTACACGATTCGTAAAGATCAGACCTGATTATCTCTATCCATAATTCTATGCAACATCACCATGTAGAATCTGATGAAGCGAAATGGTGGAACAAAAACCTATGACTTTATGGAACCTATTGACCGGTTCGGGCAAATTAGGAACCTTCCTCCAACTACACTTCCTCAAATCCGAACTAATTTTACATACACAAGCTGGATAATTCCGACGATTTTCTTCATTAAACACAAAAATGAAATTCCCAAATCCTACACATTTCAAGCTAGCAAATTTATCATCTTCATCACTATCAAACAAACAATAAAGCAAGCCCTGAGGCATAATCGCGACTTCTCTAAACTCCATTGTCAATTCATCGATTCTCCATAGATTAAACGACGGACCACAAGGATCGTTACATAATCCGGCCAACATTAGGTGGCCTCCACAAGATATCATAAAAGAAATGATCACACTTGGTGGCCGCAGTGTCTGAACCCCATTCCAAACCCGATTTTCGAAATCAAATGATGTAACGAAACATGAATGTATGCCAAAAACATAAAACTTGGATTTAAATAAAGCCGATGATAATGATTGCGATGAATTCCCTGATCTAAAATCTGCAGGCAAAGGTGGACATAGATCCCATGAATTTGAATTTGGGTTATATATTTCAACCGCTAAATGATCTTCGATATCAACTAATCCGCCAATAAACCTAACACCTCCGACAACAATAATCGTGGGCAAATTCATATTCAAATGTGAAGAAAACCCATGATTGACAACACCTACTAAAGGGTTTAACCGTGAATATTTTAAAGGTGTAGTTTCCTGCCAAAATGGTTTCAAAATAGTGGAAAAGCTAAAATGATTAGCATTGGTATTGAACAAGAACCCTCCGGAGCCAATCAACGACGATTCTTGTGCAATCGAGGGTGGGAAATGATTGTTTGGAAGTTTGATCCATTCATTTGAAATCGGGTCAAATGCAAAGGCTTGATTGTTTTTAGTAAAAATGTTGTTACGACCGTAAATAAAGAACCAAGGGGTTGTTGTGGCGGCGATGGCCGTCGTGGGGAAGGAGGCGTCGGTGGTGATCGAATGCCATAGTTTACAAACTACGGAACAACGAACGATTGAACGAATTGGGAGGTGAGACAAGATGAGTTGGGTTAAATCTGTGCTAAGAAAATTGAAGTAATTGATTGAATCTTGTTGTTGTTGTTCCATTTGGTTTGATGAATTTGTTGTTAGAATTAGAAGAATATTTGGGGATTGTTTTTGATTGGATTTAAATGGATTTGAAGGATGGGATGAAATGTGGTTGAAAATAAGGAGGCTGCTAGTTCAATGAAATTTGCGGTCAGGAGAATTCAACGAATTGGTCCACTTTTTCGTACTATGTCCTTCGTCAATTCAGGGGGGTTAAAATTCGGATATCCGAAAATTTAGAAATTCGAAATTTTGGATACCAGATTTTATTATCCGAATTTGAATCCGAAATTTTGAATATCCGAATTATCCGAAAATCATAAAAACTACTCCGTAGTTTTGAAATCTATTAAAATGTCAACATTACGTGATCAAAACTTAAGTTTTTTAGTAAAAAATTAAACTACATAATATCAATAGTAATCAAATATTCAATAACTATAATGTATTTATATCTTGTATCTATAATAATATTTGAAAAAAAAAATTATGATATTTCGGATATCGGATATCCGAACTATCCGAAATGTTTGAAAAATGATATCCGAATCCGAAATTTCGGATATCCGAAATTCACCCTATCCAAATTTTCAGATATCCAAAATTTCGGATAGTTTCGGATCGGGTTTTCAGATTTTCAGATTTCGGATACGGATACTTTTTCTCATTCAATGGCTTTATATTCACTATATTTTCATTTTTTTTTTTCCTTTTCGGCATTATACTTATTACCTTCTTGGTTGGGTACGGTTATAAGATTCAAGTTTGTTAGCATATAAACAGAGTTACAAACCCAAAATCATTATTGAGTAACTTAAACTAAAAGTACGTTCTTTCAATTTTATTATCCATGTTTCCATTTTAGAATATTCCGTACAATTAGAGACACGAATACTGAAAGATAATCAAATAAACGTAAATGAAAGACGATCGAGGCCTGTGTTGAACACAGTTCCCTTAAAATAGATTCTCTGTCTATTTCCCAGGGTACAACGATCAAAGCAGTTGTACTGTCGGACATGACCTACTTGCCTGAAAGTATAACGGAAGGAGATGCGACATAGCCTTCAACTTGAAATCGAGTCGAGATGGCAGCTTCGTTTTCTCTTGTGTGTTTATGAATGTGTAATAGTTTTTTTTCCGTATTTTCAAATGGATCCAAAGGCCTCCATTTATACTAAAAGTGTTGACTTCTTTTGCAAGGTAAATCTTGGTAATATCTCAAACGATTTACAAAATCGTTTTTATTATATTGACAAGATTTGTTCCATAGATAAAATCTTCCAAAAATATGGAAGGTTCAAAAATTGGCATGTAGAAATGAAAGTAAAACACAAGTCAAATGATTCAATAAGGATTGAATCCTTTCACTTATAAACCTTTCTCAAGTTTGTCTCTCCTCCAATGTGGGATTTTATCTACACGCATTTAGTCTTCCTTTTTTCATTTCAAGTCATCCACTTTGAAAGTCGATATATCATTCATATTAGTTACATTTTGGACATATGTTAGCTTGTTGCGAAGGTCTCGTCAAGGATTACGCAAACTCACAAAGTACTATCAATATATAAAATATATACACATACTTATTTATGTCCAAAGTTGGTGAAAACTAATGTTTTCAACCAATTTTTTCAACAATTCCCCACATGAATGGAGATCGACCGAAAACACACAAAAATTTCGATAAACTTCCAACAGTTGAACCCTGCAAAGGATAGGTAGATGTTACCCTTTGAACTCTCCCTTATGAAAATATACTTAGTCTCCTAGCTGTCAGTAGAACGCGATGTCTTTGAACTGAGCTGCTGTTTATGTAGACAACAATACATTTCACACAGAATTCTTCCTGACATGGTCAAATCCTCATAGTCGTGTTCGTTATGGTCCTGAACACTAGCCTGGTTCTGCAAGAGCTCTTAGGAATTGCGCCCCCCACAATTCCTTTCGAAGCGACCCCATTTATCTCTCACATAGGTGATTCTTTATAATAACTTAAATCATTGTAGTTATACAAAATTCATTAAAAGCCAAAAGCTTTGCCTTACATCAATGTCACTGTTATTTATTGGAATGGACTAGGAAGTTGAATAACTCCCTCACATGTTTTTGGAGGTTTAAGAACTCCCCCACAGTGAACTCCCTTAGTTCATACAGTTAGGTTATCCTATTGAACCTAGATCTTGGGATCTCCAGTCAACTAGGTTAGGTTTTCCTTCATATAAACTTTTCTTTCAAGGGCTTTAGTCTCATTCCACAACTTGATCTCTTCTCAACCCTATGGTTGTTGGATCCGCTGTTATCATAGATAACCTATAAAGAGATCAGTTGTTCTAGTGGTATTATATTGTCCATGACAACCTTAATTAGTTGTTACAATTCTCACTTGATTGTAAAATCTAATAAATCCTTTATGTCAACATATCTCCACTACACTTTGTACAACAGGTAAGCAAATTGAGTACTCTTTTATATTTACTTTTCTCTGAAAGTAATATCATCTTACCTTATATTTCTATTACTCTTTGTGTACTCCACTCGGTCATCATAGAAATTTTAGACTCTTCCGTCATGACCCTTGTATACTACATCGTTCAATATAGAAACATTCGTCTTACTTTAAGACAACCTTTGTATACTTTATCCAAGAAATTCTAATAATAATTGTGTACAACACTTGATTAATTAGAATTCGGATCTTCCCATATCAAAATGCAAGACACCCCCATATTTTTATATTATTCTGGAAAATTTCTTCCCTTTTTATAAGAATGTTAAGTATGGGGTTTCGTACAAGAAGTATTATCTATCTTGACTTCCCCCACATGTCTTGCATATTGTCATCTTTCTCATATATTCACAAATGATGCAAATTCATTACCGTTAGAAAGTTAACTAAACTCTATATAGATATAGTTTAAAACTTTCTCATCATATTCAGAGCAATTCTTAGTTATACTCTAGGTTTGACCTAGAAACATAAAATTTAAGCATCTTAAAAATGATGCAACACCCGAATAAGCTCCTCTAAATCCGAGCTCCATTTAGGCAATTCAAATCCTGAAATAATATAACAAAAGATATACATCTTTATGTCCATAGTTCTCCTAGGATTTATTCTAACTCAATTCCATATTAAGCATGGAAACAATCTTGCATCATTGTCTCATCCATTTGATTTCACAATATACCAAATCTTACTTTTACCGAATGAAGATTTAATTTTGTCTATACATAAATCCATACAATGGAATGTTCGCTGTTAATTGATCCCTGCAGAAGATCATAATTAACAAGTCCAAGTCTAGCATGCCATAGACTTCAAGACTTAAGCATAAGAACAGAAGATGCATCATTCTGATTCTTAATAACTTTCTTATTACAAGGAATCTTGCATGTCCTTTGTAAATACTCATTCTTATTTTTAGACAAAAATCCACTACCGAGACTTAAATACCATCATAAATAAAGACATTTAGGAGTGTCTCAAATACGATATCTCGTATCAATCATTCAGTTTATTATTTCCTTCATAATCATAATGTGTATGCCTTTGATCTATGAAGTTTCGCTAATGCCCCTAAATAGCTTTACCTTGAACTTATCTAATTCATACCACAAAATTTGATTTATATCATACTTGTGATAAGTAGAATTACTTCCAACATCATAACCTTATGATATTCTCTCTTTAGAATCTTGACTACGTATTGTCAAGTTATTTTGGATGTAATCCTGCAACTTATTCAACCTCATTTATGTATCAACAACAATGAGGTCAACAAGAATCAATAAATGAATCTTGCTAGATTCAATATCTTAGTGCCATACGTTAAATTCATGCTTGAATTTTCACATATTATGACATATCCGCAAGTCATGCATGTTGTTATCACTAACATGCCTTTCAATTTCATAAATTTGAGACCACATTCTAACCCGATGTGTTCAAATTTATCTCTTTTCAATGAATTAACAAATTTAGGTTTCAATTATTGTCATGGCGAATATAACAATCCTCAAATCGTTATATACCTAAATCACATTTTGTAAATTCGCGTTAAATTATAATTTTAATATTGACATAAGTGTTTAAAAATATTTAATGAAATGTACTAGTTTTATACCCATAAAACCTATTAGCTAATCCGCTAATTTACAACCATACATTATGTAATCATGTAAGTCAACTAAAACATTTTTATCGCAAGTTTTAATCAAACACAATAATTTTAACGGACTAGTAAAATTACCATGATAAAATTTAAGAGAAATTAAAACATTATTAACGTTCTCATCATTTTCAATAGTAGATATGTCAATTTCATCAATCATGATTATCATCATCCCTTTCAAGTGATAATCGACAATGCTTCTACAAGTATCCTACAAGTGTCCCAACCGCAAGGAACAAAAGGAGTTTTTTTTTTCTTTTTCTCATTTTCAAGCACAAGCTTATCACTAAGATTTATAGTACACTAGTTCAATGACCCGTGACTACACGGGTTTGACAAAGAAATAAAAATATAAGATTAATTGGTATATTTTCCATCTATAATAATATGTATACATATAAGTTCTACCTATTGATTTTGTATTATTACGTTTTGTAGGCTAGTTTTAGTGATACATTTACGTAATCAATAATAAAAAAAGGTAAGAATGTAAAAGTTAACCATGTATACTCGATTGTAAAGACTTAACATTATATAAAGATAATGATATAAAAAACTTCCATACTTTTACAATATATTATCAATATTAACATAACGTAACTTGATCCATTTCTTTCTTATCTTCAGTTTGTTCTTACTTTCGCTTCATTTATTTTCCGGTACCTATAGTTCATACCTGAATAGATCAAAATTGTCAGATCAAGTTACACATATAGGTTGGGGGTTCAAGCCTCACTTGAGGCAGTAAGCTGTAAATATTTGTGGTGATTGTACCTAATAGTATGTTAAATTGTACATTTGAATAGGCATCATCCCACGAGCCAACTTTATTTCAAGTATAACCACAATTACAAAGTACATGTTTGATGGGTAGATTTCCTAGGTAAAAAATAGTAACTAATTAAAATGAAAATATCATAACCAAGTCATGCTATAATAAGACCTGTTTGCCACATCTTTTTACACATGCCCGAGTTAAAAGTTAGCCCGTCATTGCTGTACTGTCTCGAAGAATCATAGATGTTTACTAATCCATGACTCCAAGTCTCCACCATTTGTACACTCTTTCCAATATAGCCCACTCATCCATGCACAAAACAAATGAATGGTCCACCGAGTCGATGTCATCATTACAGCACGGACAGAGGATTGAATCTGAATCGATCCCTCTTTTATCGAGTTCTTCTCCTAAAAATGAACGGTTGTATGCTTACCTTGTATTTCCTTATTTGGAATCGTTTATAACTTAATATCATCTTCGTTGATCGAAACAAACCATTATTAACATAAATCAGCTGCTACATTGATACCTAAAAAAGAAATAAAAACCAACTGTAATGAATCTAAAATCTAAAATATCCAAGAAACGATACTTGGTACTTTACTTGCATTCTAAATTTCGCACATACACTTAGCATGCATATAAAATGCAGCTAGAATCACAAATTGTAAGAGTTTAAGACAAAGACATACCTCACAAAATTAGATTCACCAAGACCAGATCCTAGATGACCACAAATATAACTACAAATCAAAAAACAGAACATTTACAAAAGGGCTAGAGCATCTGAAACAAAAATTACTGATGGAGAACAAAAAAAAACAAATTAGCATAACACATTGCTTCACCATCATTAGACCTCAAACTTAGCCTAATAGAATCCAAACCCAGAATTATCAAATAAATTCAGTCTATCGCAACGTATCACTTACCAAATGGGTTGAAAGTGGTCTGAAATGTACTTTCAATGTCTACAACCACTTTTATCATTTTTCAAAAGTTTACTAATAATGTGTATCGCTATAGTCATTTACAGATTTCTCTATATACAAAAAAGATACTCCGGGTCAACATACCGACACCTTAGCTCACCTGAATAATTGAATTTATGATACCTGAAGTAAAACTCATTACCTATTACTTAACTTGTACACAGTGTGAGTATGCAACATCCACGTCTTTTTTGCCTTAATGTCACTGCAATCAACCATATGCAAGTTTGTCAAAGAAACCTAAGACAAAAAATTAGAAGTTTAAAAGATTACAAAAGGTGCGAATATAAGTTCACAATCCTGAAAACTAACTACGATACAACCAACACATGTAAAAACTACCATACCACTCTAGAACCATATATACACACACACACACACACACACACAAACACTATACAATATCAAGGAAAAAATACCTATCACAGCTTAGGCACATTGTCAACTTCAAACGTAGAACAAAATCTAGAATTCTAGATATAATGTACTTGTTTTCAAGCATCTAATAATCAACCATAACCTTCATCTCAATATATACAATGTTTAATGGATTGGGGGAAATTCAACCTACAACTATATTCTCAAAAACAATAATTCAAACCTGTACATATTTTCGATCATGGACTAAGACCATGAACCATATGCTTACACACTCATTCACACATACATATGCATACACACTTACTTGAAACCTGCAAAAATCAAACCCACGTTTCAGTTTTACTTACAATCTCATAGAAACTGAAATAATCAAAATAGTTATTCATAACCAACCATTCAAAAATCAGTTTCACTAACTGGAAAAGTTAGATAAAGCCGAATATACCGTTACTAAGTAATCGAATTTATTCAAGCCAATGCTCTCATTGACAAAGAGATGTACATCATTATAAATAATATAACCGGTGCTCTCATTTAATCCGCAAGACATAGTCTCATTTATCTAGTTGAAAAACAGTATAAAATCATATAATTATAGAGGAGATTCATCCTTATTAACCTTATCAATGGACTTTACAGTTACTGGATCATTTTCACCTGGTAATCATTTGAAAAATATCTTCACATAAAGAAACACCCATTTACCACATCTACGTCTTTAACAAAAACATGTGTGAAGTGAGGTAGGTTCTCATCCATAGCTTCATGGCACCACTTCCTATCGTTCTCCTTTCTAAGTCATGAACCTCTCAAGTGCACTCGAAAACAGCAATCATATAGAACCCACCTGGGAAAAAAATAAAAATAGAATTATATTTATGTGATCATAGCCTTAAAAGATAACACAACATGTACCTACCATGAGCCATGGCATAAACAATATTTCTAAGCCACAAGATGAAGACTATTTTGCTATAAACAAATCTTTGATCCTCTTTCATAAGCAAATGAATCCCCTGAACTCAAGAAACAAAGAAAACCATTATCTTTAATCTAAAAGTCTAATCTTTTTGCAGAAATCATATGATAATTAATTCACAATTAAAACAAAATCGACTAAAAAAGTTTACAAATTTCTTCCAAAACTTAACCATCAGACCCAAAAAGCACAAAGAATAAATCCTCAAACTCAAAATCCCATGACTAAATCCAAAAAACCTCAACCTTTTCTTGAAGAAATCGTATAATTGTATATCACAAAACAAAACCCATATCAAAGTTTCCAACTTTGATCAGAAAAACTAAATTATGAGACCCAAAAAAGTATACAAAAGAATTCAACCAAGAAAAGAATCGACATTAATAATTTTTTCAATGCATAAACTATGTAATCGAAAATCATAAAAATAAAATAGTCATCATACTATATACTACAAAAGTCAACAAAAACATCACAAAATACCCAAATTACCCCATCAGATAATGAATCATTCTGATAAAATTTGTGAGTAGAATAACTAAAAAACAACTTGCGTTCATCCCGTCTTATAATGAATCATTATATTATCCTCAAAATCATTGAGCAACAAAAGCAAATAAAGAGCAAAACTAATATTTAAGTAAAGAAAAGAGTGAAGAAATGATGATCCATGTAATTAATTAAAACCCTAACCTTTTCAAGAATCTGCAGCGGAAACTCGATTAATTATATACATTTTCTCGTTTTTGAATCTTGTTCTAATAGCAAGATCGAAACCCTAAAAAATTAAAATGGTGAAGTAGAAGAACTCTTAATTGATATTAGTTCGAACCTGAAATATGAAGAAATATTAGTTAGAACTCTGTTAGAGATATCGAAAAAGAAACATAGATTCAGATTTGAATGAAGCTCTTGAGAAAGAGAAATAATGTTGTGAGTAACCTGATGAGGAAGAAGAAAGACTGAGTTATGGGAAGAATGAATTCTAATTTTCAATTTTTGGCGGCTGCATAGAAAAAGGCAGGCGTGAATTTGTTTTGGGAAGAAGAGACCAATTAAATTTAAGCGTGACTTTATTGAAAAGCCCCATTTACTGCAAGCATGCTTGTTGGAATGTGGGAAAACCCCCTCTTTGGAGGGCTTAAAGTAATTTTTTATTTATTAAAGAAATTCAAAAAAACCACAAAAATTCTTTTACCACATTATGTGTAACACCCGCCAAATTAGGACTAGTAATTAGTGCCTAATCATATGTTAATACATGTAATTAGTTCCTGGTTAGGCTAATTAATGTATCGAATTATATATATTGTTGAATATATACGAAAATGCGATTTGGTTAAATCGTACGCAAATTTAAATCGAATGTATTTCGATTCAATTTAATACGGGCGTTGGTGACCAATTTTATTAAATAACGTTGTTATGTCAAAAATATTATTATGATAATATTTCGTATTCATTCGTATCGTACAAACAAAACTTACACAAATTAAAATATTAGAACGCGCAAACTAAATAAACAAACTTACATTTTGTAACTCAAATATAAATAGAATTATAAAACATTTAAATAAAATATCGCGTAATAATTTGTATTTTAAAAACATACCATTTAATTTGTAAAATAATTATTTAACGTTTAAACGACGGAGCAAACGAACACCGCACGGAGCGGAAACGCGGGGCGAAAAATGGGAGGATAACCTCCCATTCCCCACCATTTTCTTTCATTTCATTTCTTCTTCCTATCTCTTTTCCCTCTTTTCTCTCAAACTACACCATCACCACCACCATACAAATACACCAAATAACACCTCAAAACGACCGTAAATCGCCATACTCGTTTGGAGAAAAACGTTCACCTATTCCCGATCTACAAAGCTATCTTTTCGGATTTCTCATCCGACACTTTGTAAGTTTCCGACAAATCCCGAAATCTCTCGTTTTTAAGTGTTTTCACCTTCTAGCTGTTTGTTTAAGCTTATAATGTCCATATTTGGGTTGGGTAAAAGTTTTGGACCGAACGGAAACCGAAAAACTCGTTTTCGACACATTTTCCGGCCAACAGACCGCTACGTCGCAGTTGGCCCAGAATTTATGCGACGTCAGCTTCTACGTCGCAAAACCCCTCGTAACGTCGCATAGTGCGACGTCAGTCACAACGTCGCACGAATCCTCGACGTCGCATATAGCGACGCAACCTATTACGTCGCATTAGCGACGCAGCACCCTACGTCGCATTAGCGACGCAGCACCCTACGTCGCATTAAATTGCGAAACGTCGCCTTTAGCGACGTCATGCTCAACGTGCAACCCTACCTGCGACGTCGCACCCAACGTCGCACAAATCAGAACCTCAAAAACATAGATTTTTACTAAGTGTCGAGACTCGAAATTTATCACTCGATTTACCCAAATTCAGATCCCAGATGCGTTTTTCGTCAAAGCAATATAGTAGAAATAAAAATTTTCCAAGCTGACCTGGCAACTCGACCCCAGCCAGGGGCTCTGCCCCTTGGACCCCGCCAGGGGCTGCCGCCCCTTGGACCCCGCTACCAGGGGCGCTGCCCCCGGACCCCCATACTTAGATTCCGTAACGGCTTCTAAAACACAATCAAAACACATTTTTTCAAGTAAAACGCCACGAAATCAAAATAATAATAGTTGAGATTATTATTACAAATCCGTCACCAACGGGCCGTACATGTTTTCAAACATTCAAATCAATCAACCAAATGGCATTTGGACATTATAGTTGGACGAACAACTACAAGGTAGTCTTATTAGATACCTTCGCATATTATAACCATCGCGTGTCGTGGACACCCTCAGGTTACAAGTCTTTGGACTTCGATTCTCGGCTAATCATTCTCAGTTTATTTTCATAAACTCAACGACTCAGGTGAGTCTCATAGCCCCTCTTTTTACTGTTTTACTCAGGGGTGTGATATATTGCTCAACTTTTAACATGTGAACGCAAGTTCCAACTTTTCATATACTACATGAGTTTTTCGAAACTAATCATTTTAAAGTCCTCCGTCAGCATAGTTGTTAATACGTTGTAGCGTGAATATTAGTATATGGTACCATATAGGATTGACCCACCTCGTCCGGGTTAGCAAGCACTAACCGGGTAAACGGACGTACTAATATTTGGAAAGACGAATGTGGATTAGGCATTCGTGGAGGCACCTCGCCCGGAATTCTCTATAGGGGACCCGGCCCTCGAGTTAAGCTCAACTATGTGCTCATGGCTGTATACACGATGACTATCATTTAATTGCTGGATGCAATTCATTATTAAATTGCTGGATGCAATTCATTATTTAAATCTTGCGGTTCACACTATATTAACTGATTTCAAACCTGTGAGCTCACCAGCTTTTAGCTGACCTTTTAGCATATATCGCAGGTACCAAGCAGTAGGATGTTTCTGCTTCAGGATTTTAGCTCGAGTCAGCATACAGAAGATTGAGATTTTCTTGCATTAGTATATTTTGTACAAGTACTTATGTACTGAAATCTCATTTGATTTAAACTCGAGCTATGTAAAGCTTTAAATGTTGTAAACATTTCTATTATCTATGTATTTTGTTAAAACGACGCATATAGAGTCGTTTACTATATATCTTTGTGCTTTGTTATTGATTAGTAACACCCAAATCAAGCTTCCGCAAATCATTAAATTTGGGGGTGTTACAGATTGGTATCAGAGCCTAAGGTTATAGTGAACTAGGTTGCATTTAGTGAGCCTAGACTATGACCATTAGGCAGTATTCCTTATTAGGTATAACTGGTTCAGTGATTACATCATACGAGTTTAATTTAACATAGCCTGATCAACTATGTACAATTAAGCAAAGATGATGTAAGATCTGAAGGTAGTTATGGCTGAACAGGGTACAATAGAAGACTCTGACCTCGAGAGAACCGAGACTTAAACATGTTTATGCTAGACACTCAATAGGCTATATTATATAGTAGCTATATGAATATAGGCCTCAATCTTACTAACGCTTTGTCTCAGAAATGGCAAACATCCCATCAAATTCATCTCGCTCTCAATCCGGGTCGCAGAACCCAAGGGTAGCAAGGAGGAACAACAGGTTGCCTCGAGCTGGCCCGTATCCCACTCACATCGCCTTACCGGCTTTAGCCGCTAGGGTAAACCAACACGAGCAGCGACTTCGCACCATGGATGTCGTGCTGCAGGAAACGAACGAAAACTGGAGACTTACATCCCTTGAACGCATCGAACAAGTCTCCGACGACCTGGAAACCACAAACAACAACATGGATGTCCTTCGCAACCAAATAATAGAAATAAGGGTGGAAAATGCCCTTCTGCAACAAAGGATGGAAGAATGTGAACAGCGTTCACATGAAGCAGAAGAGTATGCCCGTGGACTAACACAACGACTAGCACTAGCAGAAGATAACGCCCGTCAAGCTAGCAGACTTGCAAACACTGTGGACCGTCTTGTCACGATGATGGAACAAATTAATCTACGTTAAGACTAGTGTAGTCTTTGTCTTGTAATCTATCCTGTAATCTAGTAACTATCTACGCGCTACTCTAAAATTCGGTCGGATGTAACCATTCCCGACGCCTCTTGTAATACATCCGTAGGGTGTAACCTTTGAACTTGTATTAGCTATCAAATATTCCTTGTTGTTCAACTCATATTAATTGTCATTTTTTTCCATGTTGATGTCATGTATTACTGCTTTTCTACATGTACATCTATAACAAATACAACTTTCCTACGAAATCTCATGTATCTTCATTTCTTTTATTGAAGAATCATGCCGCCAAAGACACGACCTTACACCGATGCTCAGATTACGTCACTCATAACCCAGGCTGTGACAGAAGCCTTGGCTCGGAATACACCACCAAACTCCACAAGAAACAGCGATGCCGCTGAAACCTCTGCCGTCAAACCTTGTTCTTACAAGGACTTTCAAAGCTGCAAACCCTCGAGCTTCAAGGGTTCTGAAGGAGCCATCGGACTGATCAGATGGTTCGAGAAAATGGAAACTGTTTTCCGTGTCAGTAAATGCGCGGAGAATGACAAAGTAAACTTCGCCACCTGCTCTCTTGAAGATGATGCCCACTCTTGGTGGAATTCATATACCCAATCAGTGGGTGCTGACATTGCCTACCAACTCTCTTGGGAGGACTTGAAAGCAAAGCTCACTGCCAAGTACTGCTCAATCGCCAAACTCCAAAAGCTAGATGAGGAGTTCTGGAACTTAAAGGTTCAGGGTGGTGATATCGATGGTTATACCACCAGGTTTCAACAACTAGCTGCCCTCCGCCCAGCTATGGTGAGCACTGAACCTGATAAAATCAGGAAGTACGTCCTTGGTCTCCCTGATCCTGTTCGGGGACACGTCATATCTTCAAAACCAACCACCATTGACGGTGCGATCCTATTGGCCCAAGACCTGATGTCCATGAGCCAAGATTCTGAACCACCCACTTCATCCTCTCACAACAACAAACGCAAGTGGTCTGACTACCACAACAACCCCTCCAACCAACAAAACAAGAAACCCGACACCATCAAAGCTTACAACACCACCACTGACATCATCCGGGGCTACACTGGGAGCAAACCCTATTGTTCCAAGTGCAGTCGCCACCATGAAGGCTCCTGTGGTCCCTTTTGCAACAATTGCAAGAGGTACGGCCACCTCACCAAAGATTGCCGCTCTCCTGCCAACAACAATTCCAACAACAACATCAGACCACCCAAAGTATGCTTTGAGTGTGGGAAACCTGGGCATTTCAGAGACTCGTGCCCAAAACTGAAGAACAACAACAACAACCGCAACAACAGCAACAACAACAACAACACCCGAAGCAGAGCCTTCGTCATTAAATCTGGGGACGCCCGCCAAGACCCGAATGTGGTCTCGGGTATGTTCCTCCTCAACAACTTAACTGCTTCTGTTCTATTTGATACTGGTGCTGATAGAAGCTTTATCTCTGATGACTTTTGCCCACTACTTGACATCAATCCTGTTGCCTTAGATGTTAAGTACACTGTAGAACTAGCAAATGGCGAACTTATAGAAACCGATAGTGTGATACCTAATTGCACTTTAAACCTAGCTGACGAACCCTTCCCAATCGATCTTGTACCCGTTGAAATCGGAAGTTTCGATGTCATCATTGGAATGGACTGGTTGTCCAAACACCGAGCTGAAATCGTTTGTTACGATAAGATCGTCCGCATTCCACTCGCTGCCGGTGGAACCTTGATCATACAGGGGGAGACCGGTGGGACGGGACTCAATATCATCTCTTGTTTAAAAACCCGAAAATTTCTGAGAAAGGGTTACCCTGCAATACTCGCACACATCACAGAGAAGAAGTCGGAGGAGAAGCGACTTGAGGATGTGCCAATTGTTAGAGACTTTCCCGAAGTCTTTCCGGAAGAACTACCTGGTTTACCTCCGCCTAGACAGGTTGAGTTCTCAATTGATCTCGTGCCGGGTGCCGCACCGGTGGCCCGTGCACCATACCGTTTAGCCCCATCCGGACTTCAGGAGTTGTCCGCTCAGTTACAGGAACTTCTGGATAGAGGATTCATTAGGCCGAGTTCTTCGCCTTGGGGAGCTCCGGTCTTATTTGTTAAAAAGAAGGACGGTTCATTTCGAATGTGCATCGACTACCGAGAGTTGAACAAATTGACCGTCAAGAACCGTTATCCACTTCCTCGCATTGATGATCTATTCGACCAACTTCAGGGTTCAAGCTTCTACTCAAAAATCGACCTGCGATCAGGCTATCATCAGTTACGAGTTCGCGACACCGATATTCCAAAAACTGCTTTCAGAACTCGTTACGGGCACTACGAATTCCAAGTGATGCCCTTTGGTCTAACCAACGCACCGGCTGTATTCATGGACCTCATGAATCGGGTGTGCAAACCTTACCTCGATAAGTTTGTCATCATCTTTATTGATGACATACTCATTTACTCGCGCAACGAGCAAGAACATGCGCAACACCTCAGAACCATCCTTGAACTACTTAGACACGAGGAGCTGTATGCAAAATTCTCTAAGTGTGAGTTCTGGATCCAAACTGTTCAATTCCTTGGTCACGTGATCGACAGTCAAGGAATTCACGTTGACCCATCAAAAATCGAGGCTATCAAAGACTGGCAAGCACCCACCTCTGCAACTGAAGTACGACAATTCTTGGGTCTTGCTGGGTACTATCGGCGATTTATCGAAAACTTCTCTAAAATAGCTCAACCACTCACGGTACTGACTCAGAAGGACAAAAGGTTCGATTGGACCGATAAACAAGAGTCAGCATTTCAACTTCTAAAACAAAAGCTTTGCAGTGCTCCAATTCTATCCTTACCCGAAGGCACCGATGACTTCGTGGTATACTGTGATGCTTCTCACCAAGGTCTTGGTTGCGTATTGATGCAACGAGATAAAGTCATTGCCTATGCCTCACGACAGCTGAAAATTCACGAAAAGAACTACACCACTCATGATCTCGAACTTGGAGTTGTCGTTTTTGCTCTCAAAATCTGGAGACATTATCTCTACGGCACTAAGTGCACAATCTTTACCGATCACAAAAGTCTCCAACATATATTCGATCAGAAGGATCTCAATATGAGGCAACGTCGATGGGTCGAGTTGCTTACCGATTACGACTGCGAGATCAAGTACCATCCAGGGAAGGCTAATGTTGTAGCCGATGCCCTCAGCCGAAAGGAACGACCGAAACCACTTCGAGTCCGAGCTCTCAGTATGACCATTCATAACGATCTTACTATTCAAATTCATACCGCTCAGATCGAAGCCCTGAAACCTGAAAACATCAAAAACGAAGCCTTACGGGGTATTGACAAACAATTTGAAATCAAATCTAACGGGATTAGGTATTTCTTAAACCGAATCTGGTTGCCTAATTTCGGGAACCTACGAGACTTGGTGATGGATGAAGCTCACAAGTCTAAATATTCTATCCACCCGGGATCCGATAAGATGTACCACGGAATCAAGGAATTTTATTGGTGGCCAAACATGAAGGCCGAAATCGCCACTTATGTCAGCAGGTGTCTTACTTGCTCGAAAGTCAAAACTGAACATCAGAAACCTTCTGGTTTACTCCAACAACCTGAAATCCCTGAATGGAAATGGGAACAAATTGCCATAGATTTCATAACCAAACTACCCAAGTCGGCGAGCGGTTGCGATACCATTTGGGTGATTGTCGATCGTCTCACCAAATCTGCTCATTTCCTGGCAATCAAAGAAAACGATAAAATGGAACGCCTTACACAAATCTACATCAAGGAAATCGTTTCTCATCACGGCGTTCCAATCTCAATCATCTCTGACAGAGATGCCCGCTTTACCTCTCACTTTTGGCAATCACTTCAAAAAGCATTGGGTACTCGTCTCGATATGAGCACCGCGTACCATCCTCAAACCGACGGCCAAAGTGAACGAACCATCCAAACCCTGGAAGATATGTTACGCGCCTGCGTAGTTGATTTTGGTACAAACTGGGAAAGACACCTACCGTTGTGCGAATTCTCGTACAATAACAGCTATCACGCCAGCATCAAGGCTGCTCCTTTTGAGGCACTGTACGGTCGTAAGTGCCGATCACCGATCTGTTGGACTGAAGTGGGAGACAGTCAACTCACTGGTCCTGAACTCATACACGCCACCACTGAGAAAATTGTGGAAATCCAAAACCGACTCAAAGCCGCACGTGATCGTCAGAAAAGTTACGCTGACGTGAGACGCAAACCGCTCGAGTTCCAAGTTGGGGATCGAGTACTCTTAAAAGTATCGCCTTGGAAAGGCGTCATCCGTTTTGGCAAACGCGGGAAGTTGAATCCCAGGTACATCGGGCCTTTTGAGATCCTCGAACGGATTGGCCCCGTAGCTTATCGATTGCAGCTGCCATCCGAACTCAGCAGCGTGCACCCCACTTTTCATATTTCAAATTTGAAGAAGTGTCTGTCTGATGAGACACTTATTATCCCACTAGATGAAATTCGTATTGACGATAAACTTCACTTCGTTGAGGAACCCGCTGAAATTATGGACCGTGAGGTCAAACAACTGAAACAAAGTCGTATTCCCATCGTCAAGGTCAGATGGAATTCGCGGCGTGGTCCGGAATTCACCTGGGAACGGGAAGACCAGATGCGACTCAAATATCCTCAACTCTTCACTGATTCTACCTCGAACACGACCTCGAGCTAAATTTCGGGACGAAATTCTTCTAACAGGGGGAGAATGTAACACCCGCCAAATTAGGACTAGTAATTAGTGCCTAATCATATGTTAATACATGTAATTAGTTCCTGGTTAGGCTAATTAATGTATCGAATTATATATATTGTTGAATATATACGAAAATGCGATTTGGTTAAATCGTACGCAAATTTAAATCGAATGTATTTCGATTCAATTTAATACGGACGTTGGTGACCAATTTTATTAAATAACGTTGTTATGTCAAAAATATTATTATGATAATATTTCGTATTCATTCGTATCGTACAAACAAAACTTACACAAATTAAAATATTAGAACGCGCAAACTAAATAAACAAACTTACATTTTGTAACTCAAATATAAATAGAATTATAAAACATTTAAATAAAATATCGCGTAATAATTTGTATTTTAAAAACATACCATTTAATTTGTAAAATAATTATTTAACGTTTAAACGACGGAGCAAACGAACACCGCACGGAGCGGAAACGCGGGGCGAAAAATGGGAGGATAACCTCCCATTCCCCACCATTTTCTTTCATTTCATTTCTTCTTCCTATCTCTCTTCCCTCTTTTCTCTCAAACTACACCATCACCACCACCATACAAATACACCAAATAACACCTCAAAACGACCGTAAATCGCCATACTCGTTTGGAGAAAAACGTTCACCTATTCCCGATCTACAACGCTATCTTTTCGGATTTCTCATCCGACACTTTGTAAGTTTCCGACAAATCCCGAAATCTCTCGTTTTTAAGTGTTTTCACCTTCTAGCTGTTTGTTTAAGCTTATAATGTCCATATTTGGGTTGGGTAAAAGTTTTGGACCGAACGGAAACCGAAAAACTCGTTTTCGACACATTTTCCGGCCAACAGACCGCTACGTCGCAGTTGGCCCAGAATTTATGCGACGTCAGCTTCTACGTCGCAAAACCCCTCGTAACGTCGCATAGTGCGACGTCAGTCACAACGTCGCACGAATCCTCGACGTCGCATATAGCGACGCAACCTATTACGTCGCATTAGCGACGCAGCACCCTACGTCGCATTAGCGACGCAGCACCCTACGTCGCATTAAATTGCGAAACGTCGCCTTTAGCGACGTCATGCTCAACGTGCAACCCTACCTGCGACGTCGCACCCAACGTCGCACAAATCAGAACCTCAAAAACATAGATTTTTACTAAGTGTCGAGACTCGAAATTTATCACTCGATTTACCCAAATTCAGATCCCAGATGCGTTTTTCGTCAAAGCAATATAGTAGAAATAAAAATTTTCCAAGCTGACCTGGCAACTCGACCCCAGCCAGGGGCTCTGCCCCTTGGACCCCGCCAGGGGCTGCCGCCCCTTGGACCCCGCTACCAGGGGCGCTGCCCCCGGACCCCCATACTTAGATTCCGTAACGGCTTCTAAAACACAATCAAAACACATTTTTTCAAGTAAAACGCCACGAAATCAAAATAATAATAGTTGAGATTATTATTACAAATCCGTCACCAACGGGCCGTACATGTTTTCAAACATTCAAATCAATCAACCAAATGGCATTTGGACATTATAGTTGGACGAACAACTACAAGGTAGTCTTATTAGATACCTTCGCATATTATAACCATCGCGTGTCGTGGACACCCTCAGGTTACAAGTCTTTGGACTTCGATTCTCGGCTAATCATTCTCAGTTTATTTTCATAAACTCAACGACTCAGGTGAGTCTCATAGCCCCTCTTTTTACTGTTTTACTCAGGGGTGTGATATATTGCTCAACTTTTAACATGTGAACGCAAGTTCCAACTTTTCATATACTACATGAGTTTTTCGAAACTAATCATTTTAAAGTCCTCCGTCAGCATAGTTGTTAATACGTTGTAGCGTGAATATTAGTATATGGTACCATATAGGATTGACCCACCTCGTCCGGGTTAGCAAGCACTAACCGGGTAAACGGACGTACTAATATTTGGAAAGACGAATGTGGATTAGGCATTCGTGGAGGCACCTCGCCCGGAATTCTCTATAGGGGACCCGGCCCTCGAGTTAAGCTCAACTATGTGCTCATGGCTGTATACACGATGACTATCATTTAATTGCTGGATGCAATTCATTATTAAATTGCTGGATGCAATTCATTATTTAAATCTTGCGGTTCACACTATATTAACTGATTTCAAACCTGTGAGCTCACCAGCTTTTAGCTGACCTTTTAGCATATATCGCAGGTACCAAGCAGTAGGATGTTTCTGCTTCAGGATTTTAGCTCGAGTCAGCATACAGAAGATTGAGATTTTCTTGCATTAGTATATTTTGTACAAGTACTTATGTACTGAAATCTCATTTGATTTAAACTCGAGCTATGTAAAGCTTTAAATGTTGTAAACATTTCTATTATCTATATATTTTGTTAAAACGACGCATATAAGAGTCGTTTACTATATATCTTTGTGCTTTGTTATTGATTAGTAACACCCAAATCAAGCTTCCGCAAATCATTAAATTTGGGGGTGTTACATTATGCCACGTCATCATCTTAAACAGCCTAAGAATTCGCCATATCAGCTTCATGACATCAGCATCAACTCTCTTTTATTAGATAGGAAAGATTCATCCATAGTCAACTTGCTATTGGATGTTACCATTTTTGAGACGTTGAGAACATGTGAAACATCTCTTATGAGCACGGTCAAAATTGTAGATAACCTCAGTTCTACAATTTCAATTCACAATAACAATGTCCGACGACATCAATAAGTAGCAACTGTTTCTCAAGTTTCTCATAAGCTTAAATAAGTTTCCACAAACATGTGGCATCCCCAATATCAAAGACCATCTCGAGCACTCAATTATATAGCGGAATTATACATCCACGTATAAATGAACTACATCCATGATATAGTTCTCCTAACGGCCATTTGTGGTCTATAGCCCCAATTGGTGCTCTCGGCATCCACTAGCTCATATCCACAACTCATTACAAAACTTAGAACAATCAACAAACTCGTTTCTAAAGTTTTATTAAATAATTAACAAAACTACTTCTATCATGAGTAGTAGGCCATTAATAACATGTGTTAACTATTTTCCAAAAATTCAAAAAAGTATTAACCTTACAACTTGAATAAATAATTGGTTTCACTCAATGCATTTGAATTATACTTTCAAACAATACATGTTTATGAGAGTTATACATTTCTATTTCTTTCAGAAACTGTTCAACCACTCCCAAAGTGTCACCAATTTTCCCTAAAGGGCTTGATAGTCAATTAAATTATATCCAAAACTACACGCAAGAGTAGTTACCCATGATCATAACAAACCATCCTCGAGCATTAAAAATCCTACCGAGATTGTACAACACTGAGACGGTTCCCACAGTTTTTTCATCGCTTTGTGGTGTCACTACGGTACTCCCGAGTTCTATCCATTACAGATTCAATTCATGTTTCATGTGAAAGTAAACCGCTAGAAGTTGATAACTATTCATAGAAGCAATAATCAAAACTACTTCTTCCAACGCATTTTTTAAAGTTCATAGAAGCCAATGATTACAAACAAGTACTTCTTCTAGAGTAGTATCGTACCATCATGTTTGTTAAATAATGATTTTTCTTGCACTACATTTATTTCAAATCAAGTTGATGATAGAATTATTAAACCATAATAATTTGTACTTCATGTACATTACAATTATTTAATAACTGAAAGACTCACATAACCATATATGTTCAATATAATGGTTTTGATAATGCTTAAGTAGCCCAAATATAAACCATATTCCATTTGACTACTAGCTAGTTTAAATCCATCAGACAATAATATTTGAGTACACTAAGTAGATTACTTGTAATGACAAAAAAAAAAAAAAAAAAAAAAACTTGATTTTAAAGTTAAATTTGTAACAATCCAAGTTGACTGTTAGTCCAAAACAATTTAACCATTATACCAACTTTCGTTAAAATTGTAGCCAACTAGCCATTTGAGTAACCTTTTAAATTGGGCGTCAAATTTCATAATAACATTTCTTTTAAAGTTGCTATAAATAGCATTTATAGAACTTGATCGACATCCATGTTTCATTTAGAATACTATCTAAAATTACAACGAATCAAGGTGGTAAATATGAAATCTAGCATGTTTCAAAAATTTACCCGTAAACTTCTGACTAACGTCCATATTAGACTAAATAAAGTCCACGTTCCGAAGCGACTTGTGTAAGTCCACGTTCCATAACAGTGTCAATAAATTAAGCAGACAATTAGTTCCTTTAAATATTGGTTTCTTAAAAGAAACTAGTACCTGTAACCATTATTTGCTTGCATGTACGCTCACCATGCCAATTGATCCAAACACTATAATATGGATTAGTGGTTTAATAGCTTAAAACATAAGCAAACCAACTCTCCTAATCTACTAGTGGATCCAAAATTCAAAACTATTTAACCTTCAGTTTAAAAAAAAATAAAATCAACCGATTTAATTTACCGAACTCGCCGTAAAACACGTTACGTGTATCCAGTCACAATATTTTAAAATTTGGTTCAATCAAACCAAAGTTTTAATTCTGAAATCTAACTTGTTTCAGAAATCAATCAACAAAATCAAACGTATACAACTTCTGTTTTACCAAAATGGTGGTTCAAATCACTTTCGAATTTTTGATCATCCAAAATTTTGAATCTAACAAATTGGAATGAAGGGAGTACAATATTTGATATCGATTAGAAAAAATAATCATTAAGGTATCGTAGTAGTAAGACATCCTAATATACTCACATGAGGTTTCAACTTTGAACATCTAAGTAAACATCTCGGAGGTTGGCTATGAAAACGGTTAGAAACGACCACTGATATATATATCCCGATTAAACTACATTTAACCGAGTAAACACAAAATAAGATACTTCTTTCTCAAAGAATCTGAACACGAAAAACGTCTATTTTACTACTTCACACTTGCCAATATTTTACTACCTCAAATCTATTTTACTACTTCACACTTGGCAATATTTTACTACCTCATCTTTTGATCGATATGGGAAAATCCATTTTTATTTCTAACTTTGGTAATTTGGTTCCTAACATCCTAATCAGCTGTATCAGCATCATTACCAGTTTTTCAAACTATAACTAATCTGAAGTTCATTTTTATGGGTTGTAAAGTTTTGTGAGATAATAATGGTAGCCCTTACGATTGTCAATATCAATAATGAATTTCGTGAATAAATTGTTTGTACTTTATCGTTAGATGTAATTATCATTTATTTATTTTTTGAAAGGCTAAGTATATAATATAAATATGTCTAATAGCAATGAGCTAGTTAGACCCCAAACTGTACAAAACACCAAAAGATATATTTGGACCCAAATCCAAACTGAGAGGATACCAAAAGGGATGAAAAAAACCTGAAAAAACTTCAGGAAAAAATCCCCGATAATAGGGGCCGCGCCACCGGTTTTCACCCTATACCGTTTTTGATGGAATCCCGAGAGGATTTAGGCCCAAGTAATATCCACACCAACAAACTCAACTATTCATTATGATTTTAACCTTATCGTAACATGTTAATGCATTAATTAAATACTTATTGATAGCTTAGACTGTCATTAACAAAACTCAAAAAATACAAAAATCATTCATATACTCTACAACTTGAAGTAGAGAATCGTGTCCATATAGATTCCAATATGATGAAATGTTTTCTTGATTACTAGAAATAAGATTGTACAATCGACCGAAGAACGAAACATGGAAACATTCGTTATCAATCGCTTATAGATAACATAAGATCTTATTAAAGAATAAGGTGACTAAAGACGAACGATATGAACTTAAATCTTGAATTAATACAACAACTTGAAACACCTACAATGTTCTACATGAAACATAAAGGATGTACATAGATCATTCAGAATACGTGTCTTAAAACACAATTCTGATCACTTATGAACAGAATTAACAGTAATCGTTAAAAGCTTAGAAAACCATCTTCATCATCAAAAAATATAAACCAATTTATCTTTGAATTCTTCGATATTTCCCCTGATGTATTCATAGCTCTAAGACCACAACTGTTGCAAAAAACACACAAAATTCATTAAATGTGTTAGATTAACAAAAAAATTAAAGAAGTAGCTACAGTTTGTAATTAAGAATGAAGTATGTAATTAACAAAAGAGACTTACAATCCGAATCACTTGTGATCCAACTTCCAGATCTCACGCTTACAAAGCTCGAATTGCCATCATGATTTGAATGAATTTCTATGTTCAAGTTTTGGTCATTCTTATTATTAGAAGAAACCGACAGTGCAGAAGAAAACGTCGAACAACTTTCTACTTCCCATCTGAAACTAATCTTTGGAGAATCATTGGTCAATTGATCATCATCTTTTGTCATTTTAAGTGTCCTTTTATTTCTAAACTGTGCTACCTGAAAAAGGAAACAAGAGAATAAGAACCCCTTTTTCTAGACATTTTGCTAAATATGAAACACTGTACATGATGACATGGTTACATGTAGTATATATATAAGTTACAAGTAGATTACTGAACCCTGTAATTCTGTAAATACCATATCTTTTGCTTTTTTGTTAGTTTTGTTACTAGATGACTGAAAAAAACTGGTTTGATTCCGGTTTTGAATATATTGATCCATTTTTAGCCCTATAGCACACAAGATTATGTGTTGCTAGCTGCACAAGAAAAAAAAAAATTGTTCCTATTCTTAAATTTTTTAAACTTGGAACTAAACAAAATAAGTACTAACCTTTCTAGCAATATATTTCCCTCCCTTTTCAGATTTTGCAGCAGCAGCCCATTTTATCAACTCTTTCATTCTTGTAATGGTTTTTGTATTTTCACCGGTTCCTTTCTTCAAATCAAAACTCAAATTTGGGGTCAGGATTTTTGAGGACGACGAACTTGTGCTTGATTCGTTGACGGGCAAAACCTTTTTTCCAACACGAGGTGTTACATCAACATCTTTAATTTTAAAGGTTGCACTGAACGTTAGCCCTCGAACGATATCTTCTTTCTTCATCTTCATCAAGTTTACGAAGGAAGGACAGTGGAGAAAGAGGGAGGAGGAAGGTGGTGGTGGTTAGAGAATTAGAGAGTTAGAGTGCCACCTTGAAGAGGCATTGTAGCATCTGTCCATGTGTGTTTGAGCTTTAATAAAGAAGTAAGAACATGGTGTCCTCAATGATTTTGATTAGAATATGATTAGAGATACGTATATGCTAAAATTTTCTAATTATTTGAGATTATTATTTTATAATTATATGTTATTTAGTAGCAGCAACGTGGATATGTTATATGCATCTTAAGATGTTATAACCTCGATGTTATACATTGTCGATTATCTTTTTGGTACGTACACAAATAAGTTGTACACTTGTATTTGATAGCATTTTAAAAGTCAAATTATAACAATTTCGATATATTTACTTCACTAACATGTCACAAACTATTTCTACTAATTATTTGTTAATTTTTTTTTTTTTTTGAAATAATAAATAAGTGGTAAATAATAAAAAGAAAAGAATAATAGGGAGGTAGGACAATGATCGGTCAAATGGACAGCACCAAGAAGATCTAGCTGTTCTGTCTACGTGTGTGTGGGATGCCGAGGATCAAGATTCTTGTAATTAGGATTCCAATAAAAAAAAATATGACATTTTTATTTATTATTATTTTAGGTTGCTTTTAGAAATAATTTTCCTTAATGAAACTTTTCAAAAAAGTAAGTTGGTTGTTTCCAATTTACTTGTATATATGCTACCTGTATTTATGGATGGCAATGGTCGAGAAACAACCCGTTGCCTGTTAGTAGCTCATCGTGGGTGAATAAATCCGCAAAAATTTCACCCGCAGGTGGGTTACGGGTATGAACTTTTACATGTTGGCGGGTCACAGACGGGTGATGGATATAGACTTTTACCCGCGGGTAAATCTGACCCACGAACGTACAAAACACATTATAGTTACTCTCAAGTGGATTTGTATAATTTATCATATATATATATGTATATATAATGGTTAATTTTAACAATATATAATGAAACTATTCATATAGAGATTAAAGAGTATAGTATTCATGTTTCGAATTGGAAAAAGTTATTAAATGATCAAGAAAAAAATATCAAACAAATTGATTGTAACACCCCCAAATTTGTTTAGCGGAAACATTTAGTTTTACTACGGGGGTGCCACAATAACAAAGCATGACATTCGTATCAGAGCTTATGATTACAACAGAACATAATATATTAAGATGCCAAAAGTGTTAATTACAAAGTTTACGATTCATCAAATCGTACAAGTTAAAAGTAATAAGTTTACAAAAGTAGATTTCTGAAATATGACTAAAACATTTCAGTTATACTAAAGAAATCCATGTGTTTCCAAAAGTTGGCATCCTAAACTTCACGGGTCGCCTAATTCTCCATGTGTGTTGGCGATTCTTATATGCGCAGCTAATTCCCTGAAAAACATAGTAAATGTCAACAACGAGGTTGAGTGAATTCACAGGTTTCATGTTTACAAGTTCAGTTTTGATAAATCACTGTCGTTTATAATGTATCGTTGGGATGTCACCCAAAAGTGTTGTTCGTAAAACCAAATATGTTTCCAAATAGTTGTTTGTAGGAATGTTCGTATCCTATTAGTTGTAGGAAAGTCGTATCCTATTTTCAAGTATGTCATGTAGGATTATACGTATCCTAATCGTAGATATGTTTCGTTGGGATTTTGCCCAAAAGTATAATTCAAGTTATAGTAGGAATGTAGGTATCCTATTAGATGATCGTAGGTGTAACACCCCCATAAGACCCATACTTGGACCACGTGCGGGCAGTGTTACTATTGAGTTGAGTATCCTAATCGTTTGGTGGGTCCATGTTAGTAGGAAACCCAGTGCCCATGTCAGAAGGGACTTTTCATCAGTCGAATAACAATAGTAGACCTATGTTCGTAGGATCTAGTGCCCATGTTCGTAGGGACCTTTCAGTAGTGTTGCCCATGTTCGTAGGGACTTTTCAATAGTGTTGCCCATGTTCGTAGGGACTTTTCAATAATATTGCCCATGTCAGTAGGGACTTTTCAGTAGTGTTGCCCATGTTCGTAGGGACTTTTCAATAGTGTTGCCCATGTTCGTAGGGACTTTTCAATAGTGTTGCCCATGTTCGTAGGGACTTTTCAATAGTGTTGCCCATGTTCGTAGGGACTTTTCAGTTACCCAGTCCGTTATATAAAGTGTTGCTGGTTATCCTCCAGCGTTCTCAAAACATGTTCATGTGCTTACAGCGTTGGTAGTATGAAAGTATTATGTAACACCCCCCCTAAGACCCGTACCTGGACCACGTGCGGGCAGTGTCACATATTATGTTGTAATCGTCAGTTTGTTTATCAGTTTACCAGTTTGATGTACTCCACTTGATTGAGTAAAATAGTATACAACCATGTTTGTATAAAAGTGTTTGACTATGTTTTCCACCCCTGTTCAAAGCAGTTAAAACAGTAAAAGTAGGGGCTGTGAACTCACCTGTTGAGTTAAGTAGTTGTGCGAGTGCTAGCAAACCTAAGCCCAAGTACAGTCCGAGATCTCCTAACGTCCTAAACGTACGAGATTTAATAAGTATGTGGATGTCTAAGTTAATCATCCATGCTAGTGTTTGTACAACCAAGTTATGTACAAGTGTTTGTTAAACGTTCACATTTGTATTTCGTTGTTTGTGAAAATGTATACGACTCGTTGGTGATAGTTTGAAATCATAATTTCAATAAAATAGCGTGTCTGTAATGTTTGTAAAGTTCACATATAGCATTGTATGTAAGTATTCGTTATCGGTTAAGTTCGACACTTAGTGTGAAAATAGTTTGTAAAGTTTCTGTTTTCTGCGACACAATGGTTGTGTCGCATGGTGCGACACAATTCTGCGACACAAGAGTTGTGTCGCAGAGATTCGAGGTGCTGAGTCAACAGCAACATAAAGCGTTGTGTCGCATGGGTTTTGCGACATAAGGTACGACATAATCGTTGTGTCGTATGGATACGACATAAGATGGTTTGGTACGACACAATCGTTGTGTCGTATGGTTTCTGCGACACAGTATGCGACACAATCGTTGTGTCGCATAGATGAACACCAGCCCAGAAACATCGGCTGTCGTGATTTTTCCGATTAAAAACCAAATTTTAACCCGTTTTCCGGCCATAAAACCTTGATTTCTTCCATTATATAGTTAAAACTAAGTTGTATGTTCAATATTACGCCAATATATTACATAAAAACGAGTATATCTAAGTTTTTAGGAAATTCTTACAATTGCGAATCGGGACCAAATGAGGGAGAATTTGATAATACGGCTTTTGTTAATGTTGTTCCTTAGCTTGAGGGGATTCCGAAAATGTAATTTTCGTGGGTTGATTTGTGAATCCGAATTTTTGATGTGGATTGGGTTGAGAGAAAATGTGTGTGTTTTTGGTGGTGAGAAATGAAAATGAGGAAGAAATGGGGGTTTGGGTGGGGGTTTGGGGCATATTTTTGGGAACCAAAAGGGGTCCCATTTTGCGGTATTTTATCCGTGTTTGTTTACCCGATCGTTAATTATTTAAATTATTTTATCTAATACGTTTTTAAATATGGATTTCATTATATTTTTAAATTAGATATTTTTATAAAACCCATTTAGATTAAGTTATTAAAATTTTAACTTTGTTTTATTTTGATTATACAATTTAACGTTTCACTTTATATAAACTTGGTAAATATTATCGACATAATATTTATTATGCGTTTACGTTATTTAATAACTCCCGTTTTATTAAATAATTTTGTTCACCAACCGTCGTATATTTTTGTCGCGTTCGTTTTCAGATTGTTCAGTACGTAATTACAACTAATTATGAATAAGTAATACTACGCGTATTATCTAGTTGGGCTTTGCTAGACTTACCTCTAAAATGTATTGTGAATTCACTCAAGTAGGGAATTAGCCTAATAATGCGAGTGATTAATGTTTATAATTGTGTTTAAATTTGCGAGGTGTTACATTCTCCCCATGTTAGAGAAATCTCGTCCCGAGATTTAAAATCAAATCGGATCGCCCGCGGCGTATGTTCTCCGATAAGTCATGTTGTTAACAGTAATAATAGTTTGTGTGGCGCTCAATTGTTGCCATAGAAGTTCAATCAGTTTAAGTATGCTCGTGGCATAATTCCATATGTTGTGGGTTTCGTTTCGTGGTCAGAGTTTACCAAGTGTTGTGTTCGAATCGACATTCGAATAAAACGTATGTTAAATCATAGCAACAGCTGTTAAGACATACCGTGCTAGCCGAGGTCCGTAACCGTTTCCGGTGCACGGAGGATGTATGCACGTCCACGAGCTGGTGGGACGTTAGCAATGCGGTTGTTGTTATTCTGATTGTTGTTGGCGTTGTTGAGTTGGGGGCACTGATTTCGGTAGTGTCCCGGGTCGTCACATCGGAAACAGCCAGTGTTTCGTTGTTCGTTGTTCATGGGGTGAGTTCTACAAGCTTCGGTTCTGTGTCCAAATCGGTTGCAGTTACCACAGAAGAAACAATCCCCTTCGTGGTGTTTTTCACACTTTCCACATTTAGGCCTTTTGCCTTGATATGTTTTTGGTTCGGGGTTGGTGATTGCGGCGTAAGCTCGGACGTTCCCCGGGTTCCTGTTTTGTTTACCCTGACGGTCGTTACCAACGTTGTTCCACTTTCATTTGTGGTATCCAGATTCGCCCGCATCAGTACGGGTAGGTTCAGTTTTCCCTGTGGTAGCTTTAAGGGTTCCAATTAAGACCGCGTTGTCGGTCAAGCTTTGAGCAAGGTCAACTGCGCTCCTAAAAGTGGCAGGTTTGGAGGACATGACCATGCCTCGGATTTGTGGGGCCAAACCCCGGTTGTAACGCTCAATGCGTTTGCTTTTGGGTGTCACCATGTGGGGTACCAGTCGTGCGAGTTCCTGGAACCTTGTTGTGTATCCGGTAATATCAGCACCGACCATTTGAATGTTCCATAGCTCGGTTTCCAGTTTCTGTTGCTCACTCTGGGAGCAAAACTCTTCCATCATCATTCTTTTCAGGGTTTCCCAGGTGATGGAGTAAGCGGTTGTACGGCCGAGGATCTGAATTTGAGTGTTCCACCAAGTCAACGCTTTGTCAGCTAAGGTACAGGTGGCGTACTTTACTATTTTGTCAGCGGCGCAGTCGCTGATGTCGATCACTGACTCCGTTTTCTCAATCCAGTGGACTAGGCCAATGGCCCCTTCAGTCCCGGTGAAGGTACTCGGTTTGCAGGCTTGGAATGTTTTGTATGAACATCCCTACTGGGTATTCGTCGGTGTTTCACTGTTGACGGGGGTGGCTCCACTGTTATGTACCACGTGTTCACGATTTCGGCTTGCCTCGTATTGGGCAATTGCCTCTGCTACACGACGTTCAATTATCTGTTCGGTGGTTTCGACGACAGGAGGTGTATTTGTTTGGCGACTGTTGCGAGTCTTTCTTTATTTAGGCGGCATGCTGACGTTCTGCGAGGAAGGAAATGCAGAAGTCAATGCCAATGAAAGGGATGTGAAGGATAAAAATTTCACATAGTTCAGTTATCGAGTATTTGAGGAGAAATGACAAGATCCCCATCACGTATCTTACGACTATGAAACACCCATATGTACTTAGTATAATATAATCACGTTGTCCAGACGTCATTATATGATGCTAAATACATACTTCTTTTCATCAACCGTTTAACACGATCCGGTTCACATGAGATCTGAGTACAATGAACGAGTCGAATGTGGTGAACAGTTCACGCGTATCGAGGTATCGTAACGATAGTTTAGATGTATGTATATGCGTGTATGCACGTGCGTTCTAGCCAAGGCTATAGTCTAGGTCTCTAGGTCTCTAAGTCACCTAAAGTTTCCTAGTTCGCTATAACCAATGGCTCTGATACCAATCTGTAACACCCCCAAATTTGTTTAGCGGAAGCATTTAGTTTGAGTACGGGGGTGCCACAATAACAAAGCATGCATACGTATCAGAGCTTATGATTACAACAGAACATAATATATTAAGATGCCAAAAGTTTTAATTACAAAGTTTACGATTCATCAAATCGTACAAGTTAAAAGTAATAAGTTTACAAAAGTATATTTCTGAAATATGACTAAAACATTTCAGTTATACTAAAGAAATCTATGTGTTTCCAAAAGTTGGCATCCTAAACTTCACGGGTCGCCTAATTCTCCATGTGTGTTAAGTGTTAATTACAAAGTTTACGATTCATCAAATCATACAAGTTAAAAGCAATAAGTTTACAAAAGTAGATTTCTGAAATATGACTAAAACATTTCAGTTATACTAAAGAAATCCATGTGTTTTCAAAAGTTGGCATCCTAAACTTCACGGGTCGCCTAATTCTCCATGTGTGTTGGCGATTCTTATATGCGCAGCTAATTCCCTGAAAAACATAGTAAAAGTCAACAACGAGGTTGAGTGAATTCACAGGTTTCATGTTTACAAGTTCAGTTTTGATAAACCACTGTCGTTTATAATGTATCGTTGGGATGTCACCCAAAAGTGTTGTTCGTAAAACCAAATATGTTTCCAAATAGTTGTTTGTAGGAATGTTCGTGTCCTATTAGTTGTAGGAAAGTCGTATCCTATTTTCAAGTATATCCTGTAGGATTATACGTATCCTAATCGTAGATATGTTTCGTTGGGATTTTGCCCAAAAGTATAGTTCAAGTTATAGTAGGAATGTAGGTATCCTATTAGATGATCGTAGGTGTAACACCCCCATAAGACCTGTACTTGGACCACGTGCGGGCAGTGTTACTATTGAGTTGAGTATCCTAATCGTTTGGTGGGTCCATGTTAGTAGGAAACCCAGTGCCCATGTCAGAAGGGACTTTTCATCAGTCGAATAACAATAGTAGACCCATGTTCGTAGGATCTAGTGCCCATGTTCGTAGGGACCTTTCAGTAGTGTTGCCCATGTTCGTAGGGACATTTCAATAGTGTTGCCCATGTTCATAGGGACTTTTCAATAGTATAGCCCATGTCAGTAGGGACTTTTCAGTAGTGTTGCCCATGTTCGTAGGGACTTTTCAATAGTGTTGCCCATGTTCGTAGGGACTTTTCAATAGTGTTGCCCATGTTCGTAGGGACTTTTCAGTTACCCAGTCCGTTATATAAAGTGTTGCTGGTTATCCTCCAGAGTTCTCAAAACATGTTCATGTGCTTACAGCGTTGGTAGTATGAAAGTATTATGTAACACCCCCCCCCCCCCTAAGACCCGTACCTGGACCACGTGCGGGCAGTGTCACATATTATGTTGTAATCGTCAGTTTGTTTATCAGTTTACCAGTTTGATGTACTCCACTTGATTGAGTAAAATAGTATACAACCATGTTTTTATAAAAGTGTTTGACTATGTTTTCCACCCCTGTTCAAAGCAGTTAAAACAGTAAAAGTAGGGGCTGTGAACTCACCTGTTGAGTTAAGTAGTTGTGCGAGTGCTAGCAAACCTAAGCCCAAGTACAGTCCGAGATCTCCTAACGTCCTAAACGTACGAGATTTAATAAGTATGTGGATGTCTAAGTTAATCATCCATGCTAGTGTTTGTACAACCAAGTTATGTACAAGTGTTTGTTAAACGTTCACGTTTGTATTTCGTTGTTTGTGAAAATGTATACGACTCGTTGGTGATAGTTTGAAATCATAATTTCAATAAAATAGCGTGTCTGTAATGTTTGTAAAGTTCACATATAGCATTGTATGTAAGTATTCGTTATCGGTTAAGTTCGACACTTAGTGTGAAAATAGTTTGTAAAGTTTCTGTTTTCTGCGACACAATATGCGACACAATGGTTGTGTCGCATGGTGCGACACAATTCTGCGACACAAGAGTTGTGTCGCAGAGATTCGAGGTGCTGAGTCAACAGCGACATAAAGCGTTGTGTCGCATGGGTTTTGCGACATAAGGTACGACATAATCGTTGTGTCGTATGGATACGACATAAGATGGTTTGGTACGACACAATCGTTGTGTCGTATGGTTTCTGCGACACAGTATGCGACACAATCGTTGTGTCGCATAGATGAACACCAGCCCAGAAACATCGGCTGTCGTGATTTTTCCGATTAAAAACCAAATTTTAACCCGTTTTCCGGCCATAAAACCTTGATTTCTTCCATTATATAGTTAAAACTAAGTTGTATGTTCAATATTACGCCAATATATAACATAAAAACGAGTAAATCTAAGTTTTTAGGAAATTCTTACAATTGCGAATCGGGACCAAATGAGGAAGAATTTGATGATACGGCTTTTGTTAATGTTGTTCCTTAGCTTGAGGGGATTCCGAAAATGTAATTTTCGTGGGTTGATTTGTGAATCCGAATTTTTGATGTGGATTGGGTTGAGAGAAAATGTGTGTGTTTTTGGTGGTGAGAAATGAAAATGAGGAAGAAATGGGGGTTTGGGTGGGGGTTTGGGGCAGATTTTTGGGAACCAAAAGGGGTCCCATTTTGCGGTATTTTATCCGTGTTTGTTTACCCGATCGTTAATTATTTAAATTATTTTATCTAATACGTTTTTAAATATGGATTTCATTATATTTTTAAATTAGATATTTTTATAAAACCCATTTAGATTAAGTTATTAAAATTTTAACTTTGTTTTATTTTGATTATACAATTTAACGTTTCACTTTATATAAACTTGGTAAATATTATCGACATAATATTTATTATGCGTTTACGTTATTTAATAACTCCCGTTTTATTAAATAATTTTGTTCACCAACCGTCGTATATTTTTGTCGCGTTCGTTTTCAGATTGTTCAGTACGTAATTACAACTAATTACGAATACGTAATACTACGCGTATTATCTAGTTGGGCTTTGCTAGACTTACCTCTAAAATGTGTTGTGAATTCACTCAAGTAGGGAATTAGCCTAATAATGCGAGTGATTAATGTTTATAATTGTGTTTAAATTTGCGAGGTGTTACGTTGATGGTTATCGAATTATTAGTCCAAATGTCTTAAATTTTAACAGTTTAATTCGTTTAAAATTATGATTCGTGATTTGAACATGTTGAAAAACATTTTTTTAGATTAAAATTGTATGGAATATTTTGATAAAATATTTGTATTATTTAAAACTCGCGAGTTAGCCGCGACCCGTGGGCATCCGCGGATCGTGGGTATGGGTGTAAAATTAAACCCGCTAGCGGGTATCCGCGGGTTCAAGGGTCTAAAAAAACCAGCGTGGGCGGGTAGCGGGTTTGGCATATCCGTACCCACGACCCGCAGGTGCCATCCCTACCTGAATTTTAGATTTACTAGTAGATAATGTGCGCTATGCTGCGGAAATGATTTTTGTCGATCATTATGATTAATCATTTCATATATAGTTGATGCAAATAAATGCCATAGATCAACAACAACAACAACAACAAATCCGGTGTGATATTTATGAAGTAGTCTGGTCATAAAAGTTAGAATTCGTTTATTGACGTATAATTTATTTTTGTTTTCTCTTTATTTTATTGTCATTTCTTATTTTTTCTAAAATTTTTTTTCCAGGCTTATTAAACTATGTAAATAGAAAGTGATTGGTTAAAAAAATATGGATATTGATTAGTGTAATTCTTTAAAAAAAATTGTTTCCAAAATAAAAAATATTAAATGTGTGAAATGTTGATTCTTCTAAAAATACATATCGTTGACTTTTCAAGGGGTAAAATGGGTATTTTTGATAGGACAAATGCTAAGTTTTAAGCTAATAGCTTAAACCAATTATAAGGGTTTTAGATTTAGATTTATCTTTTCTTTTATTTTATTTTTGTGAAGATATCATAAGCAGAGAAAGAGGGTTTTTATATAAGACAAGTGAGGGATGAATCTAACGGAGATGGTCAAGAGGGACAACCAGGCAGAGATGTGGGAAATGTGTTTGATTCTTTTATCAATGTGACAATCATGTGGTGGTTATTCTTTTTTTTTTTTTTTTTTTTATCATTAATTAATGTTGATTATAAATGTTGTATAATGGGTATGTCTAATGTCTAATGGATTGAATAGTAGCATAATATGGGTTAGATCAAGTTTAAATAGATCGGTTTGTGTTTAGTTTTTTGTGTGATATAGATGATGAACAATTCTATTTTATATGCATTATTAATTTTTACAAACTTAATCCTTAATTTTGAAAAGTTCAATTAACGATACTTTTATATCTTAGGTGTTATTAACGATACAAATGTTTTTCTCTGCGTATAATGTTATAAGGAGGTACTCTGATTAACCGAAGGGTTAAAGGCCTACACTGGCAACATACTTTCACTTTTGTTACAAGGTAGATAACAAATCAATTTATTACCAATTTAAGTAATGTACTTGTAAAAATGTGTCAATGTATGTAATATAATAATTTATAATTACATTACATACCTTGGAAATAGTTATGTAAAGTACATTTCAATCGTAACACTTTTTACTGATACATTACATACTTTAGTAATAAAACTGATTTGTTACCTACTTTGTAACAAAAGTAAAAATACGTTGCCAATTTATACATTTAACGCTTGATGAATAGAAAGGGGAAGAAAGTGAAACTATAGTTGTTGCATGTTAACTAGTTTGGGCATATGGAAAGATGTTTCCAAGACAAAAGACAATGAGGTGCAAATCTAAAGATGATAGTAGGCTCACATGGGGCTGCAAATTCATTTATTTGTTTAGAATATATACAAAACTGGAAAAATTAAAAAATTTGAGAAAAGATGATGGGATTGAGGACTACCAAATTACCAACATGGAAATATGCTTTTACAAATACCATTACCTTTTAAAACCTCAACTCTCGATTCAGTTTTCTAATTATTATTATAAGAATACTAGGTGAAGGACCCGCAACAGCGCGGGCTTTGATATTTTCGTATTATAAATTATTTTTTAAAATTAAATGATGATTTAATATTGTTATGCTTGTGCAATCTAACAGTGAAATATTGTTACCTAGTTGGTCCTTTTGTTTGATAAATGGTAATAAGATTCAACTAGATTCGTATGCTCGTAAGCATTGTACAATTTCAAAAATAGAAGGGCAGTGTGCGTAACTTCATGGAATTAATTTAATTAAATATGATGTTTAAAAGAAACACATACAACCTTTAAATAATACCTAGTAGATAACACTTGCAAACACCTATCGATTAACTATGAGAGTTGGGAAAACATAATGAGTTAAGACAATCTTGCCTACAACAATCATATATTCACTACCCGGATCATGTTTAAAGCAATGTATGTTATTAAAAAAATGAAACCAAGCTTTATCCTTTATCATCATCTCCTGGAAGCCCGAGGTTTTGATGCTTTTGCAAGTGGGTATCATCATCCTCTAGCCATCATATAAACTTCAAAAAAACTGACAATGTAAACCCGTGTGAATTAAAAACATCAAATCATCTAAACAAACAAACAATAATAAAATGTGAGTAAGTTGGTGCATCAGTATAACTAATACATATATATGCAAAAAGGTTTATATGGAGTGTTGGCACCTGATGTAAACGAAAAAATTCTATAGGCTTATACTTTTCTTAGTAGGTATCGTAAGATGTTCATCTATTTTGACTGAAACTTTCAAGCAATTGCACCTGATTTCGTTTCCATGTATGGTGACGGCAGATTTAAAAACATTGGAAGGAGAAAGCTAGAAAACATGTACATGTTACCTTTAGAAACTACCGCGAAGACCCACCCATTTTATTACCTAAACAAACGATCAAAGAAGATGGTGTATCTAGAAATTGCTTATATATGTCAAACAACCGTTTGACCGTTAATATTCATACTAAGCTTCAAAACTTTAAAAAAAAAAATCATTTGTGATCATTCATTTCCTAATTCTTGCTTTTGAATGTAGTATTCAATCTCAAGTTGATTTCATATAAATTTTTGCACCAGCTCTTTACACCAGAAACAATCAAATGGACATTTTAACCAAATGGGTCAAACTGCACCAAATTAGCATATTCCAAAATACTTCGTGGCATAATAAACATGATTAACAGACCAACATGACTTTATATCCCCATTGTAAACATACAATAGCAACAACAGTCTAATCAAATTCATAAGCCAAATTTAACACTGAAATAAGTATAAGAAAAAGACATGTCAAGCTTTAAGCCTTTACATGGTAACCCATTACATGCATTATTGAGAATGTATAGACCAAAACACTCATCAAAACCAACTGTGAAAGTGGGGATACACCGATGAAAGAGATTGTCTTGGGTCAACCCCGAACCAACCAATCTTGGGTCAACCACCCCTTTAAAACCTGAACTCATTTTCACCCGCCCATATTGCAATCTTTAATACATACATATAACATGATCTACAATGTGAATTATGTCCTTAGAATGAAATGGACCTTTTTGGGCGTACGTCCTTCAAGCATGTCATATTACATTTTAGAAATAACGTATTACAATTCAAGTATATGTTAAGTGTATATTAACCTTAATTCATGTACACTGATTAGCAATCATTTAATTCAAACTTATTTTCACAACTAATATAAGTATCATTTGTACCATTTAATCCACATGAGCAATTATAAGTCACTCACAATTCATACCACTACTTGAAATAAATAGATACAGAGTATTTAAGTTACCTGCTAACCAGCTTATGCTGTTTTGATAGTCTATACGTTCATGTTGCCCTTGGTTCCAAATTACTGATCTCCTTTCAGATATATCACCTTAGTCGCGAAAAAGTGATAAGATAAACGTTAGATGATCTATGTAAGGTTAATAGAAAAAATCCAAACAGTAGAAAATATTATATGGCCGTTTGCGACATAATGTAGAAAAATTATTCAATGTTTGGTAATATGTTTTATAAACTTCAATAGCAGCATGACTTCATCGATGGCACAAAAATATCTTAAACCTTCTGTCAAGGACAAATACAATACACAATACCTTTAGTTGACAAAGAATGAATGTATATAAACTTGCTTAAACGATAGAACAAAGTAGGATACAAAGAATGTAGATGGTATTCAAAAATAGTAAAGCTAACCTTTGAAAACTCTGAAATATCATTGTGATCCTTCTTCAATTCATTCGGGACCAAACGCACAAGCTTTCTTTTCCCAACAGTAATCCCTTCAAAATCACTCCCTAACACCTGAATGACTATGCTGGTTACGTTAGAACAATATTTAGAACATAAAAACTCACAACAAATCTACTAAATAAAGTGGCATCATGTAACATAAATGACAAAGTTGAGAACAATTGTAACTCCATTATAACGACAACTATATATACCACTAAAACGGTACCTTCGGTTTACTAATTCCCGCAAGCAATCATCTTAAGTTAGTTCCTCATGAGGAACTTTTCGTTTCTGACTTAGTATCTTGCATAGCACCTCACGGGCACCTATTCAAAGTATGATCTGAAACAAAGGATAACACAAAATCCAAGCACACACACAATTCCTAACTAAATGTCGAAACTTTGATTCAAGAAAACTTACTAAATTGTTTCTCATAACAGCAACAAAACGAACATTAAATTTTATTCAATAATTAAAAACCCTAATTTGAATTTATGTATGGAAGAACATAGTACCTGATTGACTGTATAAGGGTTAGTGAATCGCTGGTGTAACAATTATTGGAATCAACAAAGTACCGTGATTTCTCCATGTTTTTGAAAACCTGATACACCAAAAAGACGAACCCTAAAAATCAGAATTGATGGTAATCAAACACACCTATCAGGTGGTGCTGAAAGAATGAAAGAATTATGCTATATATATCAAAAATACCTGCAGGTCGTGTACATGCTCACGAATCCTAATCAGGATTAATTATCAAATTGAAAGATGATAATAAAAAGTAGGCCAAATAAAATCAAATCTACCTGAAATTAATCGATTAAGATAATCCACGAAACCGAATAGAAATTGAGATCAAATGAGAAAACATCACCATCCAGCGTTAATTAATAACATCAAATCCATTTATATATTTTTGTTAAGCTTATGAGTTCCATCAGGGTTTTGAAAATTATATATGAAAAAGAGGGTTGAAATATAAACGTACGGGAGGACTAAAATTCAGGGATTTGGGGACGGGAAGAATTTACAAAGAAAATCAAATAAATAAATATATCTGTCTCAAAAAATTATTTGTTTATATTTATTTATTTCTTATTTATTTATTTTGAAAGGTTAACAAATAATTTGGGGTGTTAATTGTACATATTTTAAACTTATTTAAGCCATTGATCTCTAATTGTGGAGGCTAATCAATGGTCAAAATTCCTTAATGGTATCCTCTTTTAATTATATATAAAAGATATATCAGTGTTATACATCCATTAATGCATAGAGTATTAGAGGATATCAGCAAAACAGACACTAAACATCAAAAACCAGGGACCCTATATTTTATGCATATGTTAACTAGCATTAACAATTATTACCCCACAATTAAGTCGTTGTAGTATAGTGGTAAGTATTCCCGCCTGTCACGCGGGTGGCCCGGGTTCAATCTTCGGTAGCGGCGTTTCTTTTTCAATCATCACCAAGGTGGTCTATTGGTGATGCGTGGTGAGACCTTTTAACAAGAGGTCGTGCGATATTCGCTCTACTATGTAACATGAATAGGGAGAATACTCTTACATTGGCCCACCAAAAGTAGCCCGATAAACGTATTGCAAGCATACAATTAAGAGTCATCTTAATCATTTTTCTATAGCTATATCTTTCACCTTGCAAGGGACTAAGGGTTCAATTCTCTGGATATTCACGACACAATATATAGGAAATCTAATATGTTCTATTATCATAATAATTAGATGTTTTTCACTTTCCACCTATACATTTTCCCGTAGCTAGAAAAAGTCGTACAAAAGTTTTTAAAGTTCAGCCATATTGGACAAAAAAGATACAATGGTGAAAATTAGGATGGTGATTTCAAATTGGCTCCACTAAACCTTTAATGAAAAAACTAATAGACATCACTTTGTACATAGGCGTTTGTTTGTAGACGATCACTCATCTTCTTGGGGATACGAGGGATACCATACACGGTTTTGATTAGCGAAGACCTCCTTCACAACTGAAATTTGACCAGATCATAAGACAATTATTTTATCGATCTATTCAAATGGAATAGGCATTCGATAATCAAAACCATGTATGACATTCCTCATCCCCCCAAGAAGATGAGTGGCAAGCTTCATTTTATTCATGCTTTCATCCATGTTTTTATCTTCGCAAAATAGATTTTGCAGATTGGTAAAGCTTGCCGCAAATATTTCACTTATTGTATTTATAAGATGATTGAATAGATCGCTTTCATCTACTTAATCAACACTACCATTGTTCGTATTCAGTAATGTATCACAAACACGATTCATCGTGTTTTAGTGTGTGCAATATGAAGTCTGATATGACGTAAAAAGTCATGATTTTACACACATTATGGTAAACATCAAATAGCATAAAATCAGAAATATCCAGCACTCCTAGATTACTTTCTATTATGTATAGATATATACACGTCAAAAGCATATTATAGGATTCCTACATTAACACTGTGTTCTCGAGTTTAGATATAGGTGGAAAAGAAAGGAAAGGAATAAAGAAAAAAAGAAAAGAAAGAAAGAGGAAGGAAGGAAGATAACTTAGTGAATTGTGTTCTTAAATTGAAAGGAAACGAAAGGAAGGAAACTTGTCCCTCCTAATCATCCCGAAAATGGGAGGAAAGAGTTGGAAAAAAAATACACATGAACCTTCCCTCCTCTTCCTTCCCCTTCCTTTTCTTTCCGTGTATAAAATAACTCAAGAACACAATTTTGTTCTTCAATCCTTTCACATCCTTTCTTTTCCACCCTCCAACTAACTCGAGAACACAGTGTAAACTACAAGGGTTCAATTCTCTGGATATTCACGACACAATGTATAGGAAATCTAATATGTGCATTATCATAATAATTAGATGTTTTTTACTTTCCACCTATACATTTTCCCGTAGCTAGAAAAATTCGTACAAAGGTTTTTAAAGTTCAGCCATATTGGACAAAAAAGATACAATGCTGGAAAAAACAGGACGGTGATTTCAAATTGGTTCCATTAAATCTTTAATGAAAAAACTAATAGACATCACTTTGTACATAGGCGTTTGTTTGTAGACGATCACGATGACGGTAATTTTTATATTACCGTTATATTTGGGTTCATTTGCACAAACATGTACTAACCGTTGGAGGTTGTATGTTCACATTTTCTCAGGTACAATACATGATGCAATTTGGTAAATTGAGTCGAATGTAGAGTTAAAAAATTTTGTTGTTTCATTTGAGGATAGTGTAGATTTTCATGAGAGAACACTGAAGTCCATTGTGAACTCAGAATCGGTATGTTCGAGAAGGGAAGCATAATAAGCCCAAATGTTTGTTAAGACTCTTACATAGAACAAGAAGCTTCATAAGCATGCTTACATTAGTTGATCATAACATGCATGAAATAGAACTTGTGAGCTTTGGAGTTTGCCAATACTAAGCTTGACAGCGATAGCAATATCGCTTCTCAATACGTAAGAGCCAAATGAGCTCTTAAAAAGTGTTGGTGACATATCTATCAGATGAGAACAATATCTCTCGAATTAAGAGCATCTAGTATGAGATTAGTCGAAAGTGTAAGTGGTTAGGGGATTCTCTAAATCAATATACATATGTTGGAAAATCACCGAAGGAGGTATTGAGATGTTTTGACATATACTCTGTATACCAAATGAGAGAGAATATAGAAAAATACATCATACTGCACACAATAAACATGAAAATCGTGTTTGTAAAACAATACTGAATACGAACAAGGGTAGTTTTATTGAATAGATAAAAGAGATCTATTCAATTAGCTAATAAATACTATAAGTGAAATATTTGTGGCAAACTTTACAAATATGCAACATGTAATTTTAAATAATAGCTAAGATAGAAAGATGGATGAAAGGATGAAAAAAATGAAGCTTGCTAGTCGTCTTCTTGGGGATACGAGGGAAACCATACGCGGTTTTGATTAGCGAAGACCTCCTTCACAACTAAATTTTGACCTGATAATAAGACAAATATTTTATCGATCTGTTCAAATGGAATAAGCATTCGATAATCAAAACCATGTATAACATTCCTCGTCCCCCTTAGAAGACGAGTGGCAAGCTTCATTTTATTCATGCTAGCTTTCATCCGTGTTTTTATATTCACAAAATAGATTTTGCAGATTGGTAGAGCTTGCCGTAAATATTTCACTTATTGTATTTATTAAATGATTGAATAGAGTTCATCTACTTGATCAACAATATCATTGTTCATATTCAGTAGTGTATCACAAACACGATTCATCGTGTTTTAGTATGTGCAATATGAAGTCTGATGTGACGCAAAAAGTCATATTTTTACGCACATTATGGTAAACATCAAATAGCATAAAATTAGAAATATCCAACACTCCTAGATTACTTTCTATTATGTATATATATATACCCGTCAAAAGCATATTACAGGATTCCTACATTAAATTCTTCAATCCTTTCACTTCCATTTGTTTCCACCCTCCAACTAGCTCGAGAACAAAGTGTAAACTACAAGGGTTCAATTCTCTATATATTCATGACACAATGTATAGGAAATCTAATAGGTGCTATTATCATAATAATCAGATGTTTTTCACTTTCCACCTATACATTTTCCCGTAGCTAGAAAAAGTTGTACAAAGGTTTTTAAAGTTCAGCCATATTGGACAAAAAAGATACAATGGTGAAAAAAAACAGGACGGTGATTTCAAATTAGCTCCACTAAACCTTTAATGAAAAAACTAATAGACATCACTTTGTACATAGGCGTTTGTTTGTAGACGATCACAATGATGGTAATTTATATATTACCGTTATTATTTGGGTTCATTTGCACAAACATGTACTAACCGTTGGAGGTTGTATGTTCACATTTTCTCAGGTACAATACATGATGCAATTTGGTAAATTGAGTCAAATGTAGAGTTAAAAAATTTTGTTGTTTCATTTGAGGATAGTGTAGACTTTCATGAGAGAACACTAAAGTCCCTTGTGAACTCAGAATCGATATGTTCGAGAAGGGAAGCATAATAAGCCCAAATTTTTGTTAAGACTCTTACATAGAACAAGAAGCTTCATAAGCATGCTTACATTAGTTGATCATAACATGCATGAAATAGAACTTGTGAGCTTTGGAGTTTGCCAATACTAAGCTTGACAGCGATAGCAATATCGCTTCTCAATACGTAAGAGCCAAATGAGCTCTTAAAAAGTGTTGGTGACATATCTATCAGATGAGAACAATATCTCTCGAATTAAGAGCATCTAGTATGAGATTAGTCGAAAGCGTAAGTGGTTAGGGGATTCTCTAAATCAATGCACATATGTTGGAAAATCACCGAAGGAGGTATTGAGATGTTTTGACATATACTCTGTATACCAAATGAGAGAGAATATAGAAAAATACATCATACTGCACACAATAAACATGAAAATCGTGTTTGCGAAACTATACTGAATACGAACAAGGATAGTTTTATTGAATAGATAAAAGAGATCTATTCAAGTAGCTAATAAATACTATAAGTGAAATATTTGTGGCAAACTTTACAAATATGCAACATGTAATTTTAAATAATAGCTAAGATAGAAAGATGGATGAAAGGATGAAAAAAATGAAGCTTGCCAGTCTTCTTCTTGGGGATACGAGGGATACCATACGCGGTTTTGATTAGCGAAGACCTCCTTCACAACTGAAATTGGACCAGATAATAAGACAAATATTTTATCGATCTGTTCAAATGGAATAGGCATTCGATAATCAAAACCATGTATAACATTTCTCGTCCCCCCAAGAAGACGAGTGGCAAGCTTCATTTTATTCATGCTTTCTTCCATGTTTTTATCTTCGGAAAATAGATTTTGCAGATTGGTAGAGCTTGCCGTAAATATTTCACTTATTGTATTTATTAGATGATTGAATAGATTTCATCTACTTAATCAACACTACCATTGTTCGTATCAGTAATGTATCACAAACACGATTCATCGTGTTTTAGTGTGTGCAATATGAAGTCTGATGTGACGCAAAAAGTCATGTTTTTACGCACATTATGGTAAACATCAAATAGCTTAAAATCAGAAATTTCCAGCACTCCTAGATTACTTTCTATTATGTATAGATATATACACGTTAAAAGCCTATTACAGGATTTCTACATTACACTGTATTCTCGAGTTTAGATATATGTGGAAAAGAAAGGAAAGGAATAAAGAAGAAAATAAAAGAAAGAAAGAGGAAGGAAGATAACTTAGTGAATTGTGTTCTTAAATTGAAGGGAAACGAAGGGAAGGAAACTTGTCCCTCCTAATCATCCAAAAATGGGAGGAAAGAGTTAGAACAAAAATACACATGAGCCTTCCCTCATCTTCCTTCCCCTTCCTTTTCTTTCCTTGTATAATATAACTCGAACACAATTTTGTCCTTCAATCCTTTCACTTCTTTTCTTTTCCACCCTCCAACTAACTCGAGAACACAGTGTAAGGGAGTGCATAAAGGTGGCTATTCCAGATACAAATAGTCAAAGGTTGACAACGTATAGAGAAAAACCTGAAATGAACATTTGTATCTTTTAATTTTCAAGTCAAGAAGATGAAACACCGAGGATCGAAACATGGTAAATAAATTAACTAGTCTACAATTCTTACTTTTGGTGAAACGAACCATATGCATTAAATTCGGTATTTTGAGCATGAACCCCGGACTTGGACCCTCCCTTTCATGATAGGGGTGTCGCAGCAGGACCTTGGGGGTCGGCGTCTGCTAGTATAAACAGGGTTTTAATGCCGATCTTTGTTGCAACTTTTTCTTTAATTTTAATTTTTAATGGCTTATGTAAACCCACTAAAACTTCATGTACGACATTTTTAGTGGGATAAATTAATGGTGTTGGAAGTGGATAATAACTAGTTTAGGGGAAAAGTAGTGAAAAGTTAAAGTGATGCTGATGTGTCAAAAGTGGTTGCAAATGCCATATCCGATGCCTTGTTATGGTATGATACTATGATGTTCCCACCTTGACGAAGTGAAACTCTAATAAGGACTTCTTCTTTGGGACTAGTAGGCTTAACATGACCAGCAATTAAGATCATTAGGACTTGGCTTTAGGGGACCAATAATCATTGGGTTGATTGTTATTGTATAAAAGAATTCGGTGTCCTAATTTATAGTCTTGTAGTGGTTCATAATAAATAGATCCAAAGATTTGAGATCAAAATCCAATTCCTGTTAACAAAAGAACCAGTGCTCTAGATGATAGAGTTGAAATAACTTAATATATATGCTAGATATATAAATCGATTTTCAAGCTTCAATAAACACGAGTTTAAGAAATAATTTTTGAATAATTCAATTGTTTCTCTCTTAGTTATTGGACTAATAGTTGGGGGAAGGTTAAAGTACGAGCGCTTGTTATGATAGGAATGGTAGAAACGAGTATTTTTATTTTAACATTAACTATTTTTTTATATAAAAACTTCATATCAGATTATGACGTGTATGCAATAGCAAGTCGCTTGCTAGGATTTGGGTTCTGTTTTCATAATTTCCTACATTATTCAATACTATGCCAAAATCTTTGAAAACAAGTCATTTTTAAAAATAAAAAAAACTCTCCCATATGATTTAAAAATGTATCAGGGTGACACACCGTTTGGGATAGATTTTTTAGGCCTCTTAAATTTGAAGGATTTATGCGGTTATCTACTTTATCCACCCTTCAAAAATAGTTATGTACCGGACACATTATCATAAAATTTAAGAATTGTTAGAGAACGTAAATCACTTCTCATCATTATCAGTAGATAAAAAATACAGTTAAAGATTACGAGAAAGCGATTATTAGTAAAGGGAGTTGATACATATAACAAATAAATAAATTAATTATACATCAAATTGTACAATTGTTAAAGCTTATAGTATAATCACACTAAAGTATAAGTTTGGTGTATTAATCAAATATTTTGTTGTATTTATCAATACCCCTAAAAAAGTGAAAAGGGAAGTAAATTATAAAGTACAACTACAACGGTTATTTAGCGAATCAGCAAAAATAAGAAATTGAAAAATTGTAATCGTCGTTCATTCATTTTACCTGCTAAAAGTTTATAACCAACATTATTAACATGTTATTGTATATTTCTTTATTACAAGGGTTAAGTGGTTGTAAATGTATTTAATTAAGCTTTGATATTCATAGTGTTTATTTAACTATTCGGGTGTACGTTATGTGTAAGAAACTTGTTATTTATTGATATTGTATGTATTATGGTGACGTGTCATCTTATATAACACGTCACAAATGTTCATACAATGAGAATATAAATAACAAGTTTTCTTATACACAATTTATATCCGAGTAATTAGGTACACTAGAAATATCATAACTTAGTATATTTACAAGTAATTAATCCTATCCTTATGATAATGTATGAAAATAAGAATTAAGTAAAGCATGTAACATGTTAAAGATAAGTAATGTAACACGTACACACTGTGAGAAATGAAATGCTTTTTATATTTGTACTCCATCTTTTATTTTTTATAATTTATAATTTATAATAATAATAAAAATAAAAATAAATAATAAAGGAAAATATTTTATCATAAATAAAATTATGACACCACCATTGAAACTCATTCCCAATTTTCGTTCCCCTTTTTCTCGACGATCAAAATTGACTGAAAATTTGTACGATTGCTTGTAAATTTCTTTCAAATTCTTCAATCCGATACGCGTACATGAAGAAGTGATGACTTAATTGAATTGTAATTTCGTACCTTCATTTTTTCACGTTTGATTTCGGATTAAATTTGATTATTCGTTGATCTGATATCATTCATTTGTATAATTTGTTGATGCTAGCATAAGTTGATCATATTTAGGTGCAATTTTGGTGGTGGCTCGATAAATTATGGAAATTTGTGCAAATTCAACTTGAAGCTAGGGTTAGGGTTTTGTATTTGATGAGTTAAAATGGTTTGTGATGTTCAACCATCCGAAATTTAGGATATTATTTTTTCCTTATAAGACTAAAAAGTTACTGTAATTGTTTTAAGTATACTTCAATTGTCTTAAATTAATATATTGTGATTAAATATTACTGAGCAGAGATTTAGGGGTTTACAACTGTATATAAGCTATACTATATGTATATATAAATACATATATATAATCCAAAATGATAGATCACTTTTTGTGTTGTGAAAGACGAAGGAATATGTGTAAACGATGGCCAAATTCTGGTAAACTAATTGTGAAATGTGGGATTAAGAGTTACCATATTGATGATTAACACGAGATGCGCTGCTTGAGGAGTTCCTTAACTAGTGTTAGTGTCATTTAGGTTAGCGGTTTAATTTAAGGAAGTGGTGCTTGTGTTGCTGTAAGGGTCCTAAGTCACTTGCATACGAATCCAAAAGAAAGTAAAACCTTATTATAGATTGTTGTTCTATATATTAGGATATCATGCACTTGACTATTGCTTTCTATTATGTGGCACAACTGCAGGTTTGAGCACTCATCTGTTTTTGTGAATCAAGCTAGATTCAGAATCTCTAACTTTTTTTATTTCAATTTTGAGGCAGCAACTGTTCAAGGGGTGTACAAGTAAATTATTTGATGCATTGGACTATTGAGTGACAACCAATATTCAAGATACAGTAAGACCAGTTAAAGATTTAGAACGCGATAATCTTGATCAACCCGTAAAGATTCTTCTTATAAGGACCATTCTCAAAGTGCATTATATCGGTGAGTTTATATCTAAATGAATGAGTCATGTTTCTAACCCCGATTTATGTGATCCTATCATCCTTTATTATTTTATCCTGGATATCTTGTTTATTTGCTGCCCACTGGTATATTCGACTAGTTCACTAGATTCTTGTTAAGCTTTCGGGGTATTAGATGATATGCTTTATTTACGACTACTCTGGAATTCAAATATGCTGGCTATTCTTTCATGGTGAATCTTATCACTTTGGTGAGTATGTTATTGGTGGTTTTACAGACTTGTTACATAAGTGACCATCTACTATTGCTAGCAAATGTGTTGCTATAAATAGTATATGCATTTGGTTTAACATGCGAAATTGGAACGTAGGTAGTTGTGTAGAGGTGTTATGCATGTCACTTTCATTAGCGTTGCTGGCATAAGCCATCTTTTTGGAGTAACCATAGTTTATTTAGCCCTGACTAAGTAAATTAAGACAGTAAATAAAACATACTCATGTGCAAATGGATACTTGAATACATACTCGTATTTTTTTTCATTTTATTTAGGTGTTTTTGTGCATTACTGTTACATACGCGGTTCACCTTTGGTTCATCTTTGTTGGTGGTTCTGCTTAGTGGGGTTTTTTTTTTCATGGTTGAACATGTGCACAACTGCACACCATGTCAATAGTTGCAGAATGAGTATGTTGCATTGTAAATTACAAACTCCGTCCCTATGCTTATCAAAAATATAAACAAATAGAAATCCCAACTTCGCCAAGTTGAAAGATCCACAATTTGGGTAAAATTGACCATATTACCCTCATCATGTTCAGCCTCTTTTTTTGAGTCTTGAACATCTGTTCTTCTTAAATAACTAATTCATAGCGCCAAAGGTCGCTCATGAATGCATATAAATATGATAAAATTATATAGCAAAATGATAACTTTTTGTCAAGCACAGGGACCAAATCTTTTTTTGTTTCGTCTTGATATTTTGGGTGAATCAGACAATCAGTTGGTGTCTATTATTTGAATGTTTTAAGTAACGTATTACAGTGAAGTAGATGGCGAGTAGAAAAAGAAAAATACCACATGATGCCGACATCAGTGCACTTCACAAGGAATGGGACGAAATTTCTTGCCCCATATGCATGGACCATCCCCACAATGCTGTTCTTATCCTCTGCAGTTCTCATGAAAAAGGCTGTAGATCTTTCATTTGTGACACCAGTTATCGACACTCAAATTGCCTCGATCGATACAAAAAACTTGTTTCTGAAAGCAGTGACCCTACCACAAATCCACCTAGTTTGATACATATAAGCGATAATCCAATTGAAGCTAATCAAATTCATGAACCAGTGCAACCGAATGCAATTGAATATGTTGAGTTGGCTGGAGGACCTCTAGATTCTGAAAATATTGGTAATAGTAATAATAATACATCAAGTCCGAGTTCAAGCTCTTGCCTAAAATGCCCTTTGTGTCGGGGAAATGTAGCAGGGTGGGAGGTGGTGGAGGAGGCTAGGCAGTATCTAAATTTGAAATCGCGAAGTTGTTCTCAGGAATCATGTTCGTTTTCTGGGAGTTATAGAGAGCTGAGACGGCATGCTAGACGGGCCCATCCGACAGCCAGACCGTCTGATGTTGACCCAACTCGTGAAAGAGCATGGAGGCGTCTCGAGCACCAGAGAGAATACGGTGATATAGTTAGTGCCATTCGGTCAGCCATGCCTGGAGCGGTTGTTTTTGGTGACTATGCTGTTGAAAACGGAGATAATCGAGTACCTGGTGAGGTTAGGGAGAGGGCTATAGGGGAAGGAGGGAATAATGGACACTGGTGGACTGCTTTTTTCTTGTTTCAGATGATTGGGTCGATGGAATCGCCTCCTGCTGACCGGAGAAGCAGTGCGAGAGCTAGGGTTGCATCACGACACCGCCGTCGACGGCTAATGTGGGGCGAAAGTTTGTTGGGTTTACAAGATGATGAAGATGATGATGACAGTGATGATGAGCCTTTTAGGTTGGATTTGGTGAATGATAATGTTGAAGATCGTCATCCTTCCGAAAACCCGAGGAGGCGTAGGCGCAGGTTAACTCGGTACAGATCAGACGAAGATCAATCGTGAAGAATCTGGTAGTCTTTCCCTGTTGTTCGTAGTACAGTAGAGGTGGCTAAATTTGGTAAATGTTAGAAAAGGGAGTTTCCATATATGTTTTGTCTAAAAAATGGAATTATCAGATGGGTTGGGTAACGGGTCAGAAGGGGCACGCGTCAAAATGGTTTTTTAGTGGGTTCATATGGTAGGGTTAGGTAGACTTGCAACAATTTTAGTACCTCCTTTTTTTGTGATAAAAAGCTAGTGTGTCAGATACATCTACAGCTTCTATGTTAGTGACATTTAAATTTTATGAATTGAAGATACACTTTTTGTGACTCATAACCCATTTGACCCATTTAGTATGGCTCATAACAGGCTGGGTTGGCTCTCTGAGGCGCTGTTTGTGCAAAAAGTAAAGTTTGTTATAAACCCTAAAAAGCCTATTTTAAAAAATATAATGTTAATGAATTATATGATTTTGGAGGTCGTAAGCATTAAACTAATATTTAGGGAACTATCGACCCATTTGATCCGTGCCTTTTCTTTGCTAAATTTTCTGATGCTACCTATTTGAGCTCTTAGAAAATGAAGCATAACCTAATTGTTCAAATTCATCCATAACCAAACGGGTCAAAATGCCACCTCTAAGTGTGGGAATTGATTATAACCCCTCATCGTTTATCCTGTTCCAGTTTTATGCAGATAAGAGCGAACACGATTCTCCAACTTGTGTTCTTGCTTTGTCAACACAGGTGGAGAGATCAGTCATTGAATTTGAATTTCATATCCACATCATCTGCACAGTTGTTTTTTCAATTAATGAAAGAAGAAGTAAGTGAAGGCAGTCGTTATCTTGTTAACATTCACAAAATCTTTCTGTTTCTGGTTTTGGGTTTTCATGACAGTCTGAGGGATGTCTGCAATATATTCCCCCAGGGTTGTTCTTATGGTGGTGGTTAATGTTTAGGGTACTGGGGGAATTTACATTACTTTCTTTGCGCTTGTGTACACCATTTATGTCAACTATTTCATGAAATATTTGAATTTCAATGTATTTCTCTGTAATGACATAATCTATATCTATATAAGTTATTGTGTGGCTTGTCGTTATCATATATTGCCAACTATTAATTGGAATAAGTATCGGGGAATTGGAGGTTCAAGTTCAAACATTGGCAATGACGTACGAATATAACCTTTATGTGGTCAAGCCGGTCTCCTAAAAAGTTTTACTTAATTCGAGTTTATGTAGTGGTGGATTCTGACTTCGTGGATTATTCATTCAAAGATTGGACATCACAGTTATAAAAAAAAAAACGAAAAAACAAATTGCTAAGTATCATCTACGTCAACGGGTAGAGTAAAGATTGAATGCTTAGGAATTTGTCCAGTGGAGACCCAAATTCAACCTCCACGGATTGTTACTTTGTGGCTTGGTGCTTAGCTCGGTTCTTTGTGAAATTTATGATTTAGATAAAAAAAAAGACCGATCAAAATTACAATTGATAGGAAGGTAAAAAGCCGTTACTGATATATTGAAACTAAAATCATACTGTACTTGGTTATTGAAATCCATTGCCATTTTGCCAACAACAAAAGAGAAAACACAAACTTTTTGTAAACTACCGAAAATGAATCTAAAACCTTTTTTATCCTTTACAAACATGTTACAAAGATTATCAATATTGGTAGCATACTTGCATTATATTCTAAAAGTTTTATCATCTAACGTATAGTATTTCAAAATAAGAGAGATTTTGATTACTTATGTTTTTTCAACTATATTAAAGGTATCGCACTATTTGAGATAAATTTTGAGGCCTCTGAAATTTAAAGACTTTGACGATCGACCACCTCGCTCATAACTACCCCGACTCCAAACACGCCCACTTGTTAAAAAGAAGTTTTGCACACCTAACATGACAATTGTGGAACAAAATTGTATTATTAAATTTTGTATGTAGTAAAACTTTTTATTATATTTTTTGGCAATTAACAATTTTTAATAGAGTGAGGTTCAAATGAATACATTATACATCAACTTTTTGTATGATCTCTAATTGAGGAGGAAAAAATGTTGATTGATGCAATTTTTATGATTTTTCGACTTACCATTTGGAAGATATTTAATTTTTAAAAACGTGGGGGAAAATGAGTTTAGTGACACGTGACGCATGCTTATTGGTTCCTCCATTCTCACAAAAAGTTATTGTACTCATTTGAACCTCACTCTGTTAAATTTTGTATATCGTAAATTTTTTATTTTATTTCTCGGCAATTAACAATTTTTTCATATATTAATTTGTATGTATTTATTAAGTTTTTTATATTTCTTTTGTTTTTTTAATCAAAAATGTATATGTATATATATTTATCCAAGTGCAGATTCTATGGAAGTTGGAAATAACGAACATTAACTTGAAGATTGGGCGCCTGCGTACATGAAACAATGAGTTATTTACTAAAAACGTTAACGAAGAAACAAGACGTTGATTCCATAATCAGAGATACAATCGATAAACTTCTCGTTCTTCGTTTCGGCAGATCTTCTGATTCCGTTTGTCTTCTACTTGATGATATCGTACGCACACTTCTAATTCTAATTTCCAATCCCCTTTTTATTATTAGGGTTTTTTAATTCATTCATTAATTTTTGTCTAATAATTGTGTTGTTGATATTAAATTTACAGCTGTCAAAATCAGAACATGAGGTATCAAAATTTGCAAGTATAGCGTTAGTGGATGTTGATTCTGAAGAGATTCAAGTTTATTTGAAATATTTTGATATCACTTTTATACCTTCAACTGTTTTCTTCTTTAATGCTCATCATATGAAGATGGATTCCGGGTAATTATTTATTAATTAACTAGTTATAATTATAATAATATCTTGAGCTTATTTGATTACTCCATCATCATTTTTATATATTTATATGGAATGTCCCTGTATGTAACAAACTTTTATTTAGCCTCGAATGTTAGTATGCTAGTAATGCCATCAATTTACATGTTATAAAAGGTTTATTTACGTATATATCGGTAACATAATAAAATGAAAGTTCGTTAAGATATTTGTAAAAAGTTATTTGTTGATTTTTAATTGAAAGTTTGCAACTTGCAAAAGAAAAAAAATTGTTTTCATTTTGGGTTTTGCTAATGTGCGCCCCCCGTGGTACACGTGAAAGTGCATTTAATGAACCCCTAATTTCTTTATATATCAATATTTGTAATTAATATAAGCATAAAAATGGTAAATATTAAATTGAATTAATGAGTGTTAAATGTAATTGTTAAATTTATAGTAAATTTCGACTTCATTAAATATATCTTATCGTATGCCACAGGTCACGTGTTAGCAAAAACATTTCATTTTTTAAGGTTTGTAAAACGTACATATTTGTTAAGTTAACAAATATAATTGGTTGATGAGATTGGCAATGATGCAATAGTATTCTCACACTTCATGTTAAAGGGGGTGTTTGGGTCACTGGGCTAATAGCACATAAATCATAGCTAATGTTGTTAATACAACTGTATGATTGTATCCCAGATTCTTTTACTTCTTTTTAAAAATGTTTTGCTGTATTTCGCTTGACTACAGGAGTGCAGATCACACAAAGTGGGTAGGAGCATTTCACAGAAAACAAGATTTCATTGATGTCGTAGAGGTATGCATGCCTCTATTATCCATTCTCTACAAGCCCTCAAATTCAAGATATACTGTGACTATTAACATTCCCCGAATCTTTTGGAATTTGCTTTTATGTTCTCTCTCTCTCTCTCTCTCTCTCTCTCTCTCTCTCTTATTTTTTTGGAATACATATATCGTTACTTCTTACGTCTAAGTACTATTTTCAGGTCTTAAGAAATGTTGTGTTACTTTGTTTGTAAGAATTTGTAATAGAATGTGTTTTAGCATTTAAGACTGTAGATTTATGCGTTGATTGTTGCTTACTGGAGTACACCCTTTATGATAAACTTTATGGTCTGAATATTTAAGTAAACGGAAATTTTTTGAACTCCTTGTTTGTTTGAAATCCCTGATCCAAACATCATGAAGACTTGTTTATTATCAATATCATAAGGTGGCGAGTTGGGCAGCCAGGTTGGCTTGCCGTCACTTCTTTCTTAGTTTCATCACAATTAGTTAGGATTTTTAGAGTATTAAAATGTTCTTCCAGCTTACATGAGTAAAGCAATATAGGAGATTGTGAATACTTGAGTATGTTATGGGCAACTTTTAAAACAATCGACTTGTTTTTTTTATCTGACCAAATATCAAATAAGTTTAACCGAAAGTAGTCCATTTTCACTTAAAGTAATTGAAATAGTTCCCTCTTACTGAATATGACATTGCCTCTATAGCCTTTAGATGCATATTTTCGAGGGAACATATTGTTAAATGCAACTAAGTTTTTTAGAAAATTTACATGAAAATGCCCAAAAATGTTTTTTTTTGTTTGTCTACTTTGATTTCAGCAAGTCTAATCACCTTATACGGCATTAATATTCATCCTTGATGTTTCTTTTTTGTCATAAAGCATTGTTATTGATAGGTGCGTTGTGTTTGCTTGCAGGAAATTTTTAGAGGCGCTATGAAAGGCAAGCTGATAGTGAATTGCCCAATTCCTCCCGAGCGAATACCAAAGTTCCAGTTGTTATATAAAGGCGTGTGAAGGTAATTTTGATATGATGATTGCTATTTCTAAGTTAATAATTAATAATAATGCAACAATACAAGACATATGGATGTGTGTAAAAAATAGTTTGTCTAGTTTAGGTACACCATTTCTTCTCACATTTCTTTTACATCATTCTGTCTACCCCTTTATATTCGAGGCAAAGTGACAAGCTTTTGGTTATTTTACTTGACTTACGATAGCAAATTTTCTCTTTAGATCATCATACCTCTTTTTGCATACTTTGCTATCTGGGTGTTATTTCATAATCTTATAAATCCTATGTTCTTGGTGCAGATGTAAAAAAATGTGCTCTGCTCATTCTGGATTATCTTGTCCTATTATGGCTCCATCATTGACTGAAGTACGTATATGCATATATAATGCTTCCGTTTGTTTCACAAGGTATAATAAAATGTAGCAGGGCATCTTGAATTTGTATACAATATTGCATTATGGTAATGTACCAGAGAAAAAATTATAACAGGCATTAATTAGAAAGCTCAAAAACTTCTACATTATGTCTTGTCATGAAAAATGTATTACCATCAGCATAACTTAAAAAAGACCAGTAACTTTCATGTTACAGTCTTGATTTATTATATGCAAAATCAACCAGCCATCGTTGCCATTCTTTATGAAATATAATTGTGTCTATAATGCCTCCTTTAATGAATGATTGTACGATGTAATGGTCCACTCAATCTCCTCTTTCAAACACTGCTGCAGCCCCCATACCAGAACCTGCAACATTTGTAAACGTCAAGATCATTATCTCCATATATATCATGTGCAGCAAAGGCAAAATTGTCCAACTATACTAAATGACCCCAATTAACCCCTCAAAATACACTTGCTGCACCTAGTCTTACATGTGTTTTGCTCCATGGATGATTATTTTCTTAATATAGTTAATAGCTTTTACTGAAATAACTGTCCAACTTTTTCTAATAAAGCGGTTTTGGAGGTTATAAGCCCATTTAGACAAGTTTTTATATACTACGCAACAGATCCTTTTAAAGGCCAATCGACCCATGTTCACCTAAACAGGTTAAAATTGCTACCAATAGGATAGATCAAGACGCACCTATGCACATTGAAACAACACCAAATCGACTATCCTTCCCACGACGCTTCATCTCATGAAGTAAAGTTGCAACACAGCGAGCTCCTGAGATTCAAAAAATATAGGTCTCAATGAGAACTCACCCTTTTTAATGAATGAAATACCAGAAAAGTAGCTTAAAAAAATTGTAAGTTACCTGTAGCTCCCAAAGGATGCCCAATAGCCATGGCTCCTCCATTTACGTTCACTTTTTGAGGATCAAGTTGTAGCTTTTTGCGGCAATATACAAATTGGGATGCAAAGGCCTGTAACACATTGAATGAACTATTACTATTACTTTCACAGGGAAAAATCCAAAATTTAAATCTAACCATGCTGTAGTAGAACAAAAGAAAGTAAAATATGATACCTCATTTATTTCAAAAAGATCAATGTTATCAAGCTCTAGACCTGCCGACTTCACAGCTGCTGGAATTGCAACAGCAGGACCAATGCCCATAATAGCAGGGTCCACACCAACAGCTTCAAAACTCCTGTACGAATATATTGTAAGTATGTACCACATACCTTCGAAAAATGCAGCATATTTCATTTTTGCATATCTAATTCTAACGTCGTCACAACAAAGAACTGCTAAGATTGATAAAGGCCTTTATATACTCCTAATTTGTGTTTAAACAACTAACATAAAACTATGTGCCCAATAATTTGTTGCAATTCTCGTTGGATAAGCGGAGCAGTTGAAGTAATAACTAAGAGCATAGGATGTGATTTGTTTGGGCTCGTAGAATGAGCTTTTAACTATCAATCAAATAACCATATGAGTGATGCTGTTAACCTTAAAACCTTATACTCTAAACAAATATAAGGCAGGTCAATAGACCAACTTTTTTTAATTTCGAATGGTCAAACATACCTAAATACACCAAGGATCGGAAGACCCTTCTTTAGAGCCACACTTCTTTTCATGAGGAGGACCGCACCAGCACCATCACTAATCTGACTTGCAGTCCCTAGTCAAGAAAAGATCATTCATGGGTTCTATTATTTAGAGATGGAAATTTTAACCCATTTTACTTGTAATTGGTCGAGTCAGACTATGTTTTATCTTTAAGCGGCCAACCAGGTAAGTTAAAAACGATTAGCTTAAAAGAAAATTAGTCATCCATGTAGGGGTTCAGACTGAGTGTATTTTTAATGCATAAAACTTCCTTATTAGTTTTAAAAAGTAATTTTGACAGTCAAAATAAAATATAATAATAAAAAATGAAAAAGAAAGAAAATGTCAAGGATAAAAAAGTATGTCCGTCAACCCAGCCCAACCCGCCCATTTTGCCACCTTTGGTTTTTATGTATAATATATAACCATATATACCTGCTGTCGTAGTACCATCCTTTTTGAATGATGGCTTCAATTTTGCTAGATCGGACATGTTCGTGCTTGGCCTAATACCATCATCTACAGATATTATAACTGGCTTTTCCTCACCAGTTTTTGGGTCAACGATCTACGCATAGATACAAGTCGCTTTTGAGATGAAAGACTAATATCAACTTCAACATTGGTAATGTTGATCTTGACTTTGTAACAAAAAGCATATTAATTTGAATATAATCAATGCTTTGATTTCAAAAATCGAGATATGTACCTTGGTATAAACAGGAACAATCTCATCTTTAAATTTCCCGGATGAAGTTGCTATAGCAGCACGCCTATGAGACTCAACCTATCAAATAATATGGACTTAGCAGTTAGCAGGGTTAAATCCTACAAGTTACTATCATGAGTTTTGACAAAAGTAAAAAGAAAAAATTGGTCGACTCTTATAAGTCAAAACTCACTGCAGCTTGATCTTGTTCTTCCCTAGTCACACCAAAACGCTGCGCTACATTTTCGGATGTGATCCCCATAGGTAGGAGACAGTCTCTGGCTTGTGCAAATTTGTCCACCTGTTAACATTGTATCTAGTTATAGATTAACCCTTAAAAACCAGTTTTTAAGTTTTGAAATAAGGTAAACTAGGGAATTGATGCTGACTTTTGGGTTGACTTTTGAAATAGGCCCAATATGGTCAATGCTCATTGACTCTACTCCAGCACCAATACCTACATGATGAACATGAACATTAAAGGCTATGTTTTCAGTACTGTGGATTTGGGATGCATGGATCAAACATTATGAAAAATGAGGATGTGGGGGTGTATTATATTTTTGGTTTATGCATATGTATACAAATTTAAAACTAGCAACCAATTATATTACAAAGTCGACTCATAATTCGTACACTAAATTATGAAACAAATACATATTTAACGAGGGATATTCAATCCCATCCTAATTAAAACCATGAGATTAAAACAAAGTTTTGGCTGCTTTACCTATGTCATAAAATCCTGCCTTTATGTAAGCAGCAACATCAGCTACTGCCTGGAGGCCAGATGAACATTGCCTGTTCACCGTTCTAATGGGCACAGTATCTGGAAGAAATCCAAATTATATCAAATCCAATACAAAGGTCATTAAAAAAATGAAAAAAATATGAAGAGAAACTTCATTAAGAGTACCTGGGAAACCAGCATACAGTGCAGCCATTCTGCATTCGATTCCCCTTTGAGAACCTGGTGCTAAAACTGTACCCACAATTATATCCCCTACCTCACGCGGATTCACATTTGTCTTCTCTATCAATGCCTAATCATTATCATAAAAAAGGTTAAACTTCATAAATTAGAATAGAGATAAGCCAATAACCACAATGATTCTAAAAGTTAGAAACATGTTGACTTATATAGTCGGATATAATTTCAGATACGAAAAATATGTAATTTGGTGACATATAATCACCAAAATGATCAACTAATATGCATAGAAAAAGGTAGATTAGACTTCGGCATAATGCACAAAAGGTAGTAAAGTAACAAGGTTATGCCCCATTCACTACAAAATTAATAGAAAGCTGACTTTTGAGGTCAAACATGCTTTCTAGTTCAATATTAGTAGTACAGCATTTGTCACGACTGATCACCAACGGTTAGTTATTTGTATCTATAACTACTTTGCAGACTTGCAACCATCATTTTCTAGATTCATACGAACTTGCAGTTGATGTTGTCAAAAATCCAAATTTAGATGTCTGACCTTTAGAACAGTTGAGAGTAAATCATCAGGAAGAGTATCCTTAAAACCTCCACGTTTAGATTTGCATTGGGCAGTACGGTATGCACTGTGATAGCACAAATGTAACTAAATAAATTGCATAAATGGGAACTTTGTGAGAAGGAAATAAAGTGGACCCCTTATTGTGAATTTTATTCATTTTATTTATTGTCCTCATCTCTAATATAGAAGTAACATGACCCATCGTGTTACTTGAGACTTGAGAGGATCCTAATCCTTGTTTATATATACAAAAGAGAGAAACTTACGCTACAATTACAACATCATCTCCAGAAGCAGTTGTCTGGTGATAACCAGAACTATCCCCAGCTAAACAGCTTGAAGCCTAGTTGAAGAAAATGAAAATTTTATCAGTCATTAAGTTTACAAACATAACCAAATGATATAGATTAAACATTAAAGTTCAAACATAGAAACTCCATTTACAACGGATGAACCAACGGTTTAACAACTCATCTATCGATCTTAAAAGTAAATTATACATATTTTTTACTACCCTGTTCTTAATATTTTTTTTCTTTAATTGGCTACATTTTTATCTGATATTCTGATACAACACTTGCCTTTTTAATCAGTTAATTTATTTTTTACTCCTTTTGTTTGGATATTTCCTTTTAGATGGTTCTTATGTTTGTTATGGACTTGTTGACTTTTAAAGTCAAAGTCTTAAAGTCCTTATACTTTAGCTACTCATAAATTCAAATATTCCAATATTTAATTACTATTACTACTTGTAACCAGTCTTATAGTTTATTGAGCTTTAATGACTCAATATCAGATTTTCGAACCAAGAACAGATATAGCCGCTAACTATACGATAGGTTAGCCTCTCAATACCAACCAAGTACAACTGTGCGATCTAATCTATGAAAAGGGTATGGTTAAGATATGCCAACTTTCATCAAACAATGCATATAAAACCTAACCATCCACAAATATGGAACTAAACAAATATCAATATAAATGAACCTAACCCTTAACTCATGACTAATAATTTTCCTTTTCTTGTGTATCCGTATTATACCATACATGCTTACCCGTAAATATATACCATTACTTTCTTGTTATTGATCTCTGCTATAAGCATATAACCATGGATTTACCAACAATCAAATTCCACTAATAATTATTTATTAAAAATAAAACATAGATTAAAAACATCGGTACCAAACCGATTTCAACCTTCCTTCGTCGACTTTTTTAAGTAGGAAAATAAAATACCTTAAAGTAAATCTTCACCATAGTTTATACCATACTAGTTAGGATATCAAATATCTCCTTTTGCAAACTTAACATCTTTTGATCATTTTAAGCTAGATAAATTTCTTTTACCTAAAGAAAACAGGCTGTTTTTTTTATCAAACTGATAAGTTAAGCTGTTTTAGGGATTTTGCTATCTTGTGATGCTTAAGAAGGTATATTGTCAATTACTCTTGTTGTAAAAAGAAAATATCTCTTTATATATTTAAAAGGAAGATTAAATTAGGTTGTCATTAATGCGTTAATCCCCCTTGGTGTAATCATGACCCTTCAATACATTACCAACTCTAATATTAAACCATTGAAATAAGTCTAAGTAGCCTTAGTGTAACACCCTGAAATTGGGCTCAGTAGAATCAGGTATTTCTTTAGATTTAAATATGTACATTTAATTGTTGAATATGTTTGAATGTGAAATTAATAGATAAACAAGCCTCAGGAAATATTGTGGCTAGAAAAATATTAATTGTTTTGAATAATCTTAGATGACGGTAAAATAAAATAATTTTCTTGTAATTGGTATTTAGGTTCCAGACAATAGATCAAAGAATAGTATAATATTGTACTGTAAATTAAAAGGGGCCGGTTTAATAAAAGGATGGGGTCGATTCATTTTTCCCCAAATTCTCATTTTCACCTAGTTTCTAACCTAACTAAAAAACCTATCTAATATCTCTTGCAAATCAAAAGATTACACCAAATAAATTGAAGATTGAAGCTTGGAAACATTAAGATCATATTCATCACCAACTTGTTTGCTCTCTCCATCTTGTAAGTTTTGTTTTTTTAGTTTGAATGGAAATAGTTAGGTTATAAGTGATTTTGATGTTTGATGATGAATTGTTGTTTGAATCTTGTGTATATGATGTTATTAAGTGTTATGGTTCATTAAAAACGTTAAAAATCTGAGTTACAAGTTGAGTTTGGTCGATTTTGTGGTTTTGGTTCGTGCTGTGTAATTACAGGTTTGAACCTCTGCTGAAAAATTGAGGAACGCGATCCTGCATCATTGACCGGATCGCATTGCCATGTGTTACTTGGTTACCGCATATTTTGTTCTTATAAACGCGATCCTGAAGCCTCTTACCCGGATCGCGTTGATCAGTAGAATATTGAGTTCGTTTGGATTTGTTCTTGCGAACGCGATCCAAGCCTTTTTTCCGGATCGCGTTCCACAGTGTATTTTGGTGACAGAATATTTTCCTTAAGAGGAACGCGATCCCAACCCAATTGTCTGGATCGCGTTTGTCTTTGTAATTTTGAAGATTTTGATATTTTGTGAACTTATATGAATCTACCACTTATATGATTTAATTATCGATATTTCTTGATTATTAATGTATGTAATTGAGTATAGTCATAATTAATTATGAGACAAGTTATTAACTTGTGTTTTAATTGTGTGTACAGAGACACCGAAGACTCAATAAAATAAGACTTTTGAGTTTGGAGAAGGAGACTGACAGGTGAGTGGACTTTGATCTCTCGTTATGTTTGGTGATCACTTATGTGGTTACTTCAAGTGTTATTTGTGCATTCTTGTGTTACGGCATATTGTGAACTAGAAGCAAGTGTTAAGAAACCTTTTGGTGATTGTGTTAAAGAGGTCAATCTTGTTGGACGTTTTGCTACAGGTTAGTCAACACGAGAGTTGTGAACATGTGTTGTGAATGGAGCTTGTGTTGACTAAAGGTAGCAAACCGTTATCGGTTAACCACTGTATTGGCCTGCAGTTGGTGTAAGAGTCGCTTGGTGGGCCACCGCGGCTGAGGGTGCCACAAGGGCCACCGATCCTCTAGTGATGTTGAGTCAAAGTGTTAATTGTTGTAGACTCATAGTGTTAAACTAAGTGTAGTGTTAGTGATGAGTTAATTCACTTAGCTTCGTGCTAATCCCTCGTTGTTTACTCCTTGCAGGTTAATATATATTTTGTTAAGGGCGGGTCTCGGAGTAAATTGAAGGAGTGTTCGACAATGATAGAACTCTGATGACTTTTGTACTACTTTAAATGTTTTGTTAAAGTAACGCCCATCTAATTTGTGTAACTATATAACAAAATGCTTATGTAAATGATTATGTATATTTTGGTAATACAGGGTTATATATATATATATATATATATATATATATATATATATATATATATATATATATATATATATATATATATATGGGATATTGCTTCCGCAATGTTTAAAAAAAAAAAAAAATAGTGTTTTAAAATTAAGGGCGTTATACTTAGTAATTAAACAAATTACTCCTAATTCAAATCAACCATATATGGATTTAATTTCCAAACCAAAGAGTTGACTATTTCAACAACAAAATCAGTACATAATTAAACAACATTTAAATGAGATTAATTCATTTATGTGATAAATCTTAAAAATATAATAATATTTCTTTATATTTATATACTATATCCGTTCCAAAATAAATATCCACATTAATATTTATATATGTCCCAAAATTATTGTCTCACTTGCAAAAAGTAACTATAAAATACTATTAAACTCCTCATTTTACCCTCATTTATTACTTTCAATCATTTATATCTTAAATAAATTCAGTCAAACTTGCCTTGAATATAAGGGTAAAACTGACATTTAACTAACATATCTTAAATCAAACAAAAAATGTTTGGGGGACCCTATTTTTTGTGACGGGGGGAATATATAGAAAATTCAATTGACATGGGTAAATATAAGACAAAAGTTGGCATGATGGACGGCTATTTTATTGCTATAAATCTATTTACTGACCGATTTATTTAATTTTGATTGTAATTGCAATATATTTACCATTTTTAGTCAATTGCTCATGGTTTTATATATTAACAATGAACTTTTTCATCCATTTGTAATAAAAAAATTTACACCCGGCATCAATATTATATAAATTCAATCAATATTCACAATCTTTCATTTGTAGCCTCGCGAATTCGCAGGTTATATTCTAGTACCTTAATAAATTAATACTTAAAACATTAATTACCTAAAATAAAATTATTGATAAATTTAATTACCAATTAATTCAATTAGTAGCTCAAATGAAACACATGCCTACCTCCTCCCGGAAATAACTTTCATACACAAATCATAATTTTTCATAAACACATCATAATTATCCATAAACACATACATTACATATTAACCTAATATGTCACATTATGCCTTTTATGCAACCTTTGTTAGTTACAAAACATTTAAATTTATAACTATATCGCTTGTTTGGTTGGTTGCGGTCGTTATATAGATCATGTTTTTTTCTAGTTAAGGAAATTGTGAAAAGATTATCAAAATAAGGAAATTAAATTAGTACTATCTTATCTTAACTATAGATAAAGATAATTCTCTTCTTCATTTATCTTAATCTTGATTTGATATGATTTTGATCCAATCAAGATAAATTAATATATCATCCCTATCTAATTACCATTAACATTTCAATGATTTTAAAATTTTTACTACCTAATAATAATCTCTTACCGCTATATATAAATCAAATTTCACTATATTTATCCTATATTTAAAAAAAAAACTTTCAATCTCTCTTCAATATTACACCACCGCTACCATTATTAGTGCTACCGTTTTTACCATCGTATTGCACGGGTCGAGTTGGACATAAATTTTCTAATACTTTATTATAAAACATAACAAAATTACAAATCAAGAACTAATCTATATACCAAAATAATTTCAAAACTCCATTTAGAATTTAGATTCATGTGCATTTATTCCGACACATTGCGTACTCTAAGCCATAAATAATTGAAAATCGCCGGAAACAACAAAAAATAGACCGAAAAAGGACTAAAAATCATCGAAAATCGCAAGAAACAACGAAAGAGACCAAAAAAACACCAAGTAAATGAAAACCACAATAATAAACATGAGATACAATCAGCCATAAAAACATATATAGTAGTACAAAAGCAATCAAAGTCATCTTTTTTTGTGCGACGTGTGAATCAGTCAGCGTTACCGGTTATCAACGTTTTACGATAATGAATCAAACTCACACAGATTTAATCAATTAAAAAGATGTATAAACAAACTTACAGAGATGGTAGAATATTCATTTCTGTGATTAGAAGAAGAAGAAGAAACTGAAGAAGTAGGTTGAAGATGCTGAAGCAGAATCTTTTGTCTGTTAATGGCTTTATCCATTATTACTCTGTTTCTTTGTGATGAATAATTGATTTCTGCACTCAGAGATCAAACAGCTTACAAAAAAAACATGTAATGTATGTGTATATATATACTGAAAAATAAAAGTAATCTTTGTGAGTTGTGAGTGGGTGTGGGCCAGTGGTGGGCCCGGGGGCCAATGCACATGTGAAATTAATTAATTAGATAGCTTTTTATCGAGTTTTGACGGGATTACGACTAAAGATATGGATGACTTTCACGTTTCTTAGTCATGAGAAATCACCTCCAAATCGTGGTTTTGATAAACAAGATAAAAATGAAATTGAAACATATATACATAGCCAGCTGTGACACGTCATTTTATTGTTTTAAAACGAGAAATTGCAACCTGTGACGAATATTATTCGCTTTAGTCGAGCAACGCTTGTTTAAGAATTTGAGAGTTCTAGCTCGGATTCTGAAATTTCGTAGTTACTCAAGCTTGACTCGTAATTTATGAATCCAATCCGAGTTGAACTTAAACGAACTCGAACTTAGAATTCATGTAGAATCTCAAATTATGAATAGATACAAATAAATGATATGTGAAAGCTACACAACAACTTATATCAATATATATACATTAAGAATCTTTAAGTCCAACCAAAAACTGAACTATTGATCAAATAGAAGTTAAAACTTAAAATCAATTCAAAAGGTAAGGTCTGTGGTCAAGTATATGATCAGAAAGTCTGTTTTTTTATATTGTTTTTATTGTCAATAAGCCACTTGTGACCCACCACTCAATTAAAATAATTCATAAATGTGAATCATGTTTTGTGTGTGTTGAGTTTGGTAGCATAGTGTGAAACATTGGTTGGAAATAGTAGAGTTCACACACCTACTGATTAGTTACTTTTTAGTTAGTTGTATGAATATTAATCTATAACCGTTTGTTGTAACTAATATTCCATTCACAAGTTTATTACTCCGTCCGTCCCAAAATAAGTGTCATGTTTTAGTTTTTGAAGTATTTCTTTTTCAACTTTGACCTTAAATATCTTTGTTTGTGCTATATAATACTTTATGAAAATTATACCAATGGAAATACATTTAAAACTCAATCCATTTATATATTTTGCATCAAGTATTATATAACACAAACAAAAATATTTAAGGTCAAAGTTGAAAAAGAAAGACTCAAAAAGTCAAAACATTACACTTATTTTGGGACGGAGGTAGTATAAGTTATTTTAATGGGTGTATAAATGTAAATATGAATTTTTTTTTTTTTTCAAATAAATTGATTTTTTTATTTTTTATAAAGAAAAAAATTAGAAAGGCAGAGCTACACCTACCTCACATAATATTTAACGTGTTTTATACTTACACATATCTTTACATTTTTTTCATTTTTAAAATAAAGTTATATCTTTGTTTTTCTATATAAAGCCCGTGTAGTCACAGGTCATAGAACTAGTAATATATATTTATAAGTTTCAACCACGCAATATATACATATTGACTTACTCAAGACTTGAACCTATAACTTCTAGATTGGAAGAGTTTGTAACACACCACTAGGTCAAAGACCATTCGATATGTTTTATTTTTAGCTATTCAGAAGTTAGACGATTAATTCTTGTTAATTTGATGAACCCATTCTCAAATTTTTTTGTTTCCGTTCTAGAAAAATTGGTATCGACATCATCTTTAATGAGTCAAAATTTTAGTTATTGATGTGTACAATATATGCCTGAATAGACTCTTGCATTCGATGCATAATCAAGTGATGAAATTTGTTAAAGGAAAAAAAAAAAGGTCAATGATGAACTATATTATAGTTGTAAGTCAGTCAAGTCTTATAAAAGTCAATATTTTTATTTGAAACATGTATATGCTTTTCATATACTGATGCAATTAAACTATTAAAGAGATCCTTCGTCCAAAGTTCCCTGAAAATGCTTTTCATATACCATATGACATCAATCACTATATCTTACGAATTATCAATATATTTTATACTCCCTCCGTCCTACCCGAAATATTCACATTACTATTTTTGAGTTGTCACAAATAAGTGTTCACTTCCATGTTTCAACCAATCGAAAAAGACTATAGATATGTTATTTGATTGGTGAAAAATATCATGAGTGGAGAATCCTAAAACTATATGTAAAAACGTAAAGTTAAAGTTGACACTTTGAGTGAGACGGATGGAATATGACATTAGACCAATCTTCAACTATTAATGGTCAGACCAATGTATTGGTTCTCATTAACAACAATATAGAGTATTTCTCCTCGTTTGATAGATTAAATTACGTATGGTCGATGTGGTATACTCTATGTAACAATTTCAGTTTTAGGGTTGAATTTTTAGGGGTTTAGTCCCTTGACCTGAATTTATGTTTCATTGTCGATCTCTGACCCAAACAAGCGTTAATATTTTCCAATAACTCTCATCGCGTGCTTTTCACGAATGCTAGTATCTGACTTTCGAGTTTTATTCTTGGTCCGTGTAGTATTCTCCCATATGTTAAAGACCTTGCTAGTCCCTAGTAAAGTGAAAAATTCAGATTTGTGGATGAGACTTAAGGAAAAAATTTACGACAATGAAATGAACAAATTTTGAGAGAACGAGGCAGGGAACCCTCATCAATTACAATGAATATTTGTTATTGTATATTTAACGATGAATAAAATCTATAAATCGATACTATTAATAATGAATATCAATTTTGGAGGTTGTGTAGTTCTCTCTAAATCTGTAGTTCTCTGATCTGATTCCTTTATAATTATTTTGTTTCTACATGTTTAGTATTAGAGGGGTGCCAACGCTCCGTCACTTCGCAAAGTGACTGTCGTCGGTTTGAAGAATACCATTGGCAGCAAGGCTTTTTGCGTCAGTTTGTGGAGTGAAGTGAAGAAAAAGTGGGGCCACGTTATTAAATAAATGTTTTTTTTAAGTGTCTAGAAATAAATGTATAATGGTAAATGTTGGGCCAAAAAAAATGAGTGACATGTTACTGCTGGTAGTGTTGTGTCAGTTTTGAAAAGTGATGACGTGACGCTGATGTGGCAAAAACTAATGCATCACTTTGTTTCACTAATTATATAATGAGATGTTGTATGATATACATTTAGAACTATCACACCCTGTCTAAAGCGGAAACAACGGGGTACAACCATGATAAGATCACAACACATCAATATATAGAACTCTAAATGAAATTACAGATCAATGTGTTGTAATGTCATTAACATGAGAAATGGTTCGTGCCAAAACAATACACATCAACAATGATAATATGTCTTACAATCATTAAATGCCATCAACAAGATTAAGGCTAAACATATAACACCCCTTGTTTCATAACATTATTTAAATATATTTTACATCGGAAGCGTAAGTCCAGAACATACATTTCAGATTATAGTATATACATATAAAATCAAACCGTTTCAAATAATTATACCATTAGGATTCAGACTATTTCAAATCATAGTTTATCCACTTGGGTGTTATGTAATTCAAAACAGAACACTGATTTATCCAAATCATATATCAGAGTAAAAATCCAGTCGTCAAACATTCCATCCAGTCAAAAGCTTCTTGCCCGCCCGTTATATCAAACTATAACCTGCAAGAAGTGGGGTGGGTGGGATTAGCATAAAGCTAAGTGAGTGAATAAATAATCAACAGTCCAACTTAGCATAACAATCATGTTTATAGCAAATAATCGTAAACAAATAATATCTAGGGAAATTAATCAAAATGCCACTTTTTCGGAACGTATTTTTCGTTTTGCCACTTTTTTAAAAAAATTGCGGATTTACCCCCCCCCCCCCCCAGTCGCCGGTCGCATCATGCGACCTGCGACCCGTTACCTGCGACCCGCGACCTAATGGGTTACCGAGTAAAAGACAAGCCCAAGTTCCTTATGACCCGTTCACCGGTCGCAGGTCGCACCACGCGACCTGCGACCCGAGCTCGGCGACCTGCGACCCGGCCTTGAACGACATCGATGAGCGATTAGCGATTAACGATTAACGGGTAACTAGTCGCAACTCATGTTCACTAGTCGTAACTCTTGTTCACTGGTCGTAATTCTTGGTCACTAGTAGTAAGTTATCAGTTTCAGATTTTTCAATTTCAGATTTTTCAGATAAGATTTTCTGACATTTTTCATATTTTTTCAAGATAAGATTTTTCAAGATAAGTTTTTTCAGATTTTCTAGATAAGATTTTCTGACATTTTTAAGATTTTTTGTACTTTTTGGATAATGATCTGGATAATTTCCATTTTAACAATATCAGATTTTTGTAGTTTCAATACTTTTCATTTTAACATCCATCTCTGCAATCACTCTCAAATTCTCACACTCCTCTCATCATCCTTTTAACATATCATTCTTCAGGTACAAATTTTCACCCACTCAGGTAGTATTGCGTTTTTTGATGGACAAGTTTAAAGTTTTTATATGTTTTGGGGGTCGTTTTGAATATGTTAACAACATGCAAATGTATTTGCCAATAGAATGTAGTAGAGTGCCGTTAAAACTTCCAGTGGTACCAGAGAAGCCCATGACGTGCAGAGTTTTATTGAAAAACGTATTAAGAAAGGTAGGTCTACCACTTGATTCACATGTTTGTCTAAAATATATGGAAGGTCAATATGTAACATCCTCAAAACTGGCCTAGTTGAATTTAGTATTTTCCTCAATTATTAAATTGATTATTTAAAATGTTTGGGGTAAAGTTTAAATCATTTTTACTTGATAGATAAATGAGTAAAATGATCGAATAAATAATTGTGATTAGTACATTATAAATTGTTTTAAATTAATAAGATTGAAAGAGTATAAAAAGATTTGTTTTCGCAAATAGTTTTTAGGTTCCAGACAATAGATTTGGAACGGGAATAAAATTAAATAATTTTGAGTCGGTTTGTGGAGAGCCGACATTCACTTGTTAACTTTCCCCAACTTCACTTTTCTTCATATCTTTGAGAACTTAAAACAAGTAGAGATCATTAACAAATTTAAATCACACTAGGCTGTGATTTGATCCAAGTATATTATCTTTATCATCACCATCGTGATTTCTCATCTCTTCATTAATTGTAAGTACTTTTGGCCCTATTATGTTCTATACATGAAATTGATTTGTGATTAAATCGTATGAGTAGATAATAAGTATGTGAAATTAAGTTTAGAGGTTTATACTTGATGATTATAGGATTGATTATTGGATATGAATAGAATAGATATGTGTTCTTGATAAATATACATGAGTATATGAGATTGAAATGGAATTTGAAGATGGAAAAGTGTTAGATGTTGTACAGAGTTGATATTGTTTATAAGTTTTAGCTTCAATTTGATTCAGGAACTGAGTTTGTAGTTTTGGGTGTTTTGATTTCGGACATAGCTAGGGTGAACAGCAGCAGGTCGCAGGTGCTGGGTGGATACCCGGCGGGTACCACCCATACCCGGCGGGTAATGGGGCAGACAGCAGACCAGTTCCTGCATCTTGTTATATAATCACTTGTTTAACTTGTTATGATCTTATATGTTAAGAAGTGAAGTAAAATCATGGAATATAACGGATATATATATATATATATATATATATATATATATATATATATATATATATATATATATTACTCTATCATGTACAATATACCCCTAAAGTGAATCGATGATGATTTGGTAACTTGGTTATTGATTATTTTAAGTTATGTCGTGTTTGAGTGTGCTGGATTTTGCTGTTACTGAAATGGGCTGTGAACCCGGTGGCTCATGGTAGCCAACCGGCGAATCCTAGTGGCCAGCCGACGGGTCTTTCCCCTGACCCGGTTGTCTGTTTACCGACCCGACTGCTTCTACACCCTTTAAAACACAATTTGGTTCTGATGATGAAACTTGTAAGTCACCCGGTGGGTAGGGCGAATGACCCGGCTGTTTATGAGTTTAACCCGGCGGGTCCAGTGGTCCAGTGGAATATAACGGATATATATATATATATATATATATATATATATATATATATATATATATATATATATATATATATATGTTACTCTATCATGTACAATATACCCCTAAAGTGAATTGATGATGATTTGGTAACTTGGTTATTGATTATTTTAAGTTATGTCGTGTTTGAGTGTGCTGGATTTTGCTGTTACTGAAATGGGCTGTGAACCCGGTGGCTCATGGTAGCCAACCGGCTGCTGCTGTATGCTTAAGAGGAACCGGCGAATCCTAGTGGCCAGCCGGCGAGTCTTTCCCCTGACCCGGTTGTCTGTTTACCGACCCGACTGCTTCTACACCCTTTAAAACACAATTTGGTTTTGATGATGAAACTTGTAAATCACCCGGTGGGTAGGGCGAATGACCCGGCTATTTATGAGTTTAACCCGGCGGGTCCAGTGGACCACCCGACGGTTCCATGACCTACGACAGGAAACTGTTTTTAATTCTTGAACTTAATCATAATAGTTATGTTATATGTTTATACATTGTTGGATAAGTACTATGAGATGATAATAATTATGATTATAAATGATGGAACTAAATTAAGTGAGTATAATGACTTGTAATCTAGTAGATTGATGGTAAGAATTTATGAATGAATATGATTCTATAGGGTACCATGTGATGAGAATATTACAAGTTTTAATAACCATATTTCCTTAAAGTTGCGTGGAATTAGAAAAGATGCATAACATACAAGTTTAATGATTATGTGATGATTCAAATACTTGTGTAGTAGATCCTACTTATGGTTAATTAATAACATGATGGCTTAAATAATGTTGTTATTTACATAAATGATATCGATTTGAGATAAGTAACTGACTTGTGTTACTCTATGGTGATTTCAGATACGCAGAAGAACTCAGTGACATTAGACTACTGAGTTAGACGACTGAGGTAACGGTGAGTGGATCTATAAACCTCAATTTGGTTTAGTTGTAACAGGTTTGTTACAACGAGTAATTGTATTATTATTATTGTTTCAGTTGCCATGATTATTATGGTTTATTAGTAATAATACTGTGGATAAATTATTATTCTGATATGATGACATGGTGAGTTTATAAATACGTGATCACTTGAAATATTGCTATTGTGCATTGATGTATTGCCTTTGGGCATTGATTATTCAGAGGCCAGCCTGGAGCTGGGCTTGGGTTTGCTATAATGTTGGATAACGCAGGGTCTTAGTACAAGTGTCATTGTCGTAGCCTGTGTTGTTTCAGTTATAGCACCAAGTAGTCGGTTAAACCTCTGTATGGGCCTGCAGTTGGTTAAGAAGTGTTCTTGGCTGAAGGTTTCCCCAAGAACCACCGGTCCTCTTTGACGCCAGTTGTTTGTGATGTTGAAAGCTGTAAATAGTTGTATTGTGTGTATATGATTATTTGTTTCACACAAGTTTGTTATGCTAAGTTGAATTGTAGTTTATTGATTTACTCACTTAGCGTTGAGCTAATCCCCCACATTTATACTTCCTGCAGGTTATCTTTAATATGTGGGTAGCAGGAAGCTGAAGCCTTTGGCAAGGGATGTTTGACAACTGTGAACTCTGATATAACTTTTGTAATAAAGTTAAAGAAGTTAGTATTATATAACACCTCGACTATGGTTTGTAGTTTTGAACACATTCTGAACTTAAATGTGTTGGTTTTAAAACAGTTATGCGGTTAAACTGTTGGGTAGTCAAGTTTGAAAAGTTATGTACATTTTATAATGTATATTAATAAAATTTGTTTTATTCATAAAGTATGTACGCTTCCGAGTTAAATTGTATAATATTCATATACAGAAAGAGGGGTGTTATACAATATGTTGTTGATATAAATGATGATATTGATGATTTTGGTGATTTTCTGTGTCATGCAATTAACAATGCTCCGATAGAAATTTACATTGTTGATCTTGTACGAAATGTTTCTGGTAAGGGTAGCAATCAACCTAGTAGTAGTAGTTCTGGTTTTCAACCATAGAACCAACAACAGACTACTGAATACTACCAACAAGCTCAATATCAGTCATTTCAACAACCCTTTCAACAACCTCAATATCAGCCATTTCAACAGCCCTTTCAACAACCACAATATCAGCAATTTCAACAGCCCGTTCAACAATTTTCGTTTCCTTATCAACCACAATATCAATTTCATTATCATGCTCCTCCACAAAATACAGTTTTCCATCCAACAGAACACCCGATGAACCCTTCATTTAGGGTAGTTGAAGAGACCCAAGATAATTATAAATTTGATTCGGATGTTCAATATGATCAATCTCATTCAAATTACTATGTGGAGGAGCCAGATCCAGATCCACATCCTCATGTTTATGATCATTATGATGAGGAAAATGTCAATCCACCAAAGGATCATGACCATCCATTTTGTAATCACATTGTTGAAGATGATGAGGATGATGAGGGGTGATGAGGAGGATGAGCCTGATCCAAGAGATATGTACGACAAACCAATACCAGTAAAATCAGCCGAACCTGATATATTCTGGAATATACCAACGCCGTCAGGGGAGGAAGAAAAAGAAGTTCATAAACGGCCAGATGCAATGTATGAGAAATCTTGTCGGATTCGAGAGGGCCAAACATTCGTAAGTAAAGAGGAATTTCTGCTTCAATTGCATACCAAGTGTCTAGAAGAGGGTTTTCAGATTAAACCAACACAATCAGACAAAAAAAGGTACAGAGCAAAATGTATTTTGCCTAATTGTGATTGGAAGATAAGCGCAGCGTGTATTCGATATTGTGACAACTTCCAAGTAAGGAAGTTACGTGACGCGCACACATGTTCTCGCACCCAAATCTTGGCAAATAGTCGTCATGCAACCAAGAAAGTGCTTGGTAACCTTTTGAAGGAGGCGATGACTTTGGAAGGTCGTGTATACAGAGGCAAAGAGATCAAACTTGATATGACTGAACGGTTTAAAATCAGCCTTACATATAACCAAGCATGGAAAGCAAAGTGTTATGCTATAGGGCTGTTGAGAGGTAGTCCCGCTGAATCGTTTAAGAAACTTCCCATTTATCTGCACAACCTAAAACTACATAACCCGGGGAGCACTACGAATCTCCGTACAGACGACGAGGATAAATTTGTAATGTGTTACATGTCCATCGGAGCAGCTGTAAGTAATTATTATTAGTCAATGACATACGTACATTATTATATAATTTACAATTATTTTTTTCTGAATTTGCAGATACGTTCATTTGTCAACCATACACGCCCAATAATAATCATAGATGTGGCACATTTGAAGGGTGGGTACTTGGGTACTAACTTAATTGTTGTGGCGATGGACGGTAATAATGGCATCTTGTCATTGGCTTATGGCATTGGTGCGGGAGAGACGACCGACGTGTGGACCTGGTTCTTGGGAAACTTACGTGACGCGCTTGAATCTGCCGGTGGGGTTGACAACCTCACATTCATCTCTGATAGGGCTGCAGCAATTGCGGCCGGTATTTCAGATGTATTCCTAGAGGCATTTCATGCCCTCTGTAGCCGTCATTTGTTAATGAACCTGAAAAGCAAATCTGCAAAAGTCAAGCACTTTGAATGGCATTACTGGAAAATGTGTAAGGCCTACCGAAAGTCGGATTTCGATGAACATTTTGATGTCATTTCTAGACATTTACCAACTTCAGATAATGTTCTTAGAGAGGTGGGGAAAGAAAGATGGTCAAGGCATCATTCAACAAAGACACGATATGCTTACCTCACGACTAATAGTGCGGAATCCATTAACGCCATGACCAAGCATGCAAGAAAACTCCCGGTGACAATGTTACTGGAGTTTTTTAGATCTTCAGTACAACAATGGTATTTCAAACATCGAAATACTGCCGCGGCCGTTAAAACACCTGTCACGCCATATGCCGAACACAAAATTGGTAAGAGGGTTGGCAAATCACTCAGCTGGAAGGTCAACCCATCCACAAACATGATATGTGAGGTGGTGGATTGGCAAAAGAATGGAACAGTCAACTTGGAAGCAAGAACCTGCACTTGTAAGCAATGGCAACTCTCTGGTTTACCTTGCGGACACGTAGCGGCAGTGATCCGTCACTTTAAAATGGACAATGTCAGCTGTTTTGCGGAGAGGTATTTCACCACGGAAACATATCGGGCAGCCTACAGTGAGGCTATAAATCCAACACCTCTTCCTTCAGAATGGGAAGATCCAGGTAATCTGCAGACTTGCTTACCGCCGGTACTTGTGAAGAGGCAATCTGGCTGCCCACCTGGCCGTGCTCGTATTCCTTCGAAAGGAGAGGAGAAACGGGAATACAAAAATGTATGTAGCAGGTGCAAGGAACGCGGTCATAGTCGAGTTAATTGTACGGCTCCTTACGATAGAACCGATGAGCCAACCCGATCAAGAACCACCGCAAGATCAAACTCAAGGTCCAAATCAAGATCCAAATCAAGATCGAAGAAAGTAAGTTATTAAATTTATTCATATTAACACATAAAATTTACATTGTGTTATTAATACAATCGTCATTACTTGACTTGCAGCAGACGTCCACAAAATCAACGAAAAGCAAGTTCGAGGAGGATGGAGGAGAGCCATCCCAAGCGACTCAAACTTATCCGAGTGTACATTTGAGTCAACCTTGAGTCACATTTGGATTTGTTGTGATGAAAAAAACTATGTTTGCATTATTGTGTTGTATTTGAAAAAAACTATGTTATGTACTTGTTAGCAATGTTATCTATGTTTGCATTATTGTGTTGTATTTGATTAACTTACTTTGTTTGAACATTACTAAACCTATCATTACATAATGATTATAAATCATATAATTACATTAACAACACAACATAACTGGCCAACTATCCACTTTATTGAAAGAAAGATACGAATTACAAGATTTAACCAAAAACTAATCGAATAAACGCCTAGCGGCAGAAGAGCCGGTAATAACCTTAGACATTGCAAACGACATTGTTGGATCAGAATTCGAGAAATGTGACAAATCGTTGCGGGTAACATACACCTCAATTTCTCTATGTATTTTGGCATAGTCAGTAATCTTCTTGAGTTGCTCGACATCATCTGTTATCAATTCTAAACCATTATCTAGGTCTTTTTCATGCTCTTTAAAGTAAAAATACCATTTCGGTGGAGGCACGTAACCGAGCTCGTTCAAAGCCGTTTCCAAAAGTTTGGTTGAAAATTCATCGGCCTCAACGCAGTCAAGAAACGTCAATGAACCTTGAGTGTACATTCTGTAAGCGCCCTGAAAATGTCCGGCGTGACGGAAAGCAACACTAAACATCCAGGGTACTTGTGCGTATATTATCTCAGTTGATGGTTCTTCATTTGGAGATCGAAAATACCAAAAATGTTCATCCAAAACCATTTTCAGAAAACTAATGACTAAGATATATGAAAAAGTTGAGAATGTGGTGAGAATGTGAAGTGTTGATAATTCTATCTTACAGTTACACTATTTATAAATAAATAGAAAAGAAAATCAAGGAAAATCTTATCCAAAAAGATAAGATATCTTATCTCAAAAATAGAAAAAGTTATAAAAAAACTTATCAAAAAAGTACAAAAAATCCAGAAAATCTTAACAAAATGTCAGAAAATCTTATCTGAAAAATCTTATCTTTAAAATTTTGAAAATTGTATTTTACGACTAGTGAACAAGACTTACGACTAGTGACAAAGATTTACGACTAGTGACCAAGAATTCCGACTAGTGACCAAGACTTACGGCTAGTGACCAAGACCCCTCGATGTCGTTCACAGACGGGTCGCAGGTCGCCGAGCTCGGGTCGCAGGTCGCATGGTGCGACCTGCGATCGGTGAACGAGTCGTTACGCGGCTTGGGCTTGTCTTTTACTCGGTAACCCATTCGGTCGCGGGTCGCAGGTAACGGGTCGCAGGTCGCATGATGCGACCGGCGACCGGGGGAGGGGGGGGGGGTAAATCCGCAATTTTTTTAAAAAAGTGGCAAAACGAAAAATACGTTCCGAAAAAGTGGCATTTTGATTAATTTCCCTAATATCTATGTTTACAGCATAAAGCATCGTAAACACACAATCTCAATGAGGATCGGTGGCTCTTGAGAAACCCTACTGCCGTAGTGGCTCTCAAAGAACACTTACCGTCAATCTGTATGGCCAATACAGAATAGACCGATAACTTGGTACTAATTTCATACGACCTAATTTCCTGTTAACGATATGTACTAGGAAATTACTGTCGTCTAACAATAGTAACCAAGCCCAACATCTTGCTGACCTCAATAACCAATGCTCAAAGGCAATATATCAAGTGATCACATATTCACATACTCATCATGGCAATGTGTCAGACTTATTAGTCTATCAACAATATTATTACAATTAAACCATAATCATCATGATAACTAAAATTGTAATAATACGTTTACCCGTTGTAACCAAACTTGTTACAACTAAATCACACTGAGGATTACAGATTCACTCACCGTTACCTCAGCCGCAAGCTCAGAGGTCTAATATTACTGAGCCTTCTCCGTATCTGAGAATACAATTAAATAATGAGTTAGTAATTCGTTCCATAACATATAACTCATTTTATAATCATATAGCATATCTCAATACATACTACAAAATATAAATCAAAACCAGCTTGTAAATAAAATCGTATTACTTTACAACTAATGGTTTTAACCAAGTTATGACAAGTCAACTTATATAATTATTTACTCAATTATCTAGTTCCAAGTCATCATCATAACATATTTACCCAATCAGGTAATCCCTGAGGTCTAAGAAAACAAAAGTCCAATCCGAACTATAATCAGAAAGTCCCGAAATAAGGTTCAAGAACTGAAAAATGCCATTTTCAGCCCCAAGACAGCCCCGAATGGTCTTAAACTGCCTAGGCTCTTAGAATAGAGCATTGATCATTGGGCAGTTTTCGAGTGACCATGCGAATTTCAACCCAATCCGAGTTAATGAAATTTGTTACTTATTCGCTAAACTGAAAACACTTGCGCATTTTAAAAATTTGCAAACCCAAAACTTGCCAAGAACCGCTTTACCCGCCGGGTAACTTGTTACCAACCGGGTACCATTTTAGGTTACTTACCCGCCGGGTAAGGGTTGTATCCGCCGGGTACACCCTTCGTCCAGCAACCTGCAACAGGTTCCAAAACCCAGCCCCGAAAATCTTAAACCCAAATCAACAAACTCAGATTCTGATCAGTTCTAATACATCAAATACTTCAACAAATATCATATATCATCAACTAGTAACATCTCAAGTTTCAATTTCATACAAATCAATACTTAGCCTAATTTCAATCAAAATTCAAGTTTCAAGAACACAATTTCAAGAATTGAACTTACAATCCAGATGATGATGATGAAATGAAACTGAGATTGAATCAAAGTCTTGAATCAATTTGAATTTAATGGTTTCTTGGTTTGGATCTTTTTTTCTTTTTTTTTGGTTACTGAGTTTAGAAAACAAAAGAAAATAATAAGTCGGCTCAAACCTAAACCGACCTTATATTCTTTAAAATGTATCCCCTTCAAAACCTATTGTCTGGAACCTAAAAACCATTTACGATTCCAACAATTTTATTTTACCTTCAACTGTAGAAAGTTAAAAATCAATAGTTTACTAGTCACAATAAGTCATTTGACTTTTTAACTCATTATTCACAATAAAGTTAATAAAATAACAACTAAGTTTCCTAACTCATTAAACAAATAATGTACAGTCAGGAAATTACTGTAATGCCACTAGGCCCTTAAGGTGGGTGTTACAAAACACGCCTTCTACGAATAGTATCTCACGCAATTTAGTCTGTGCAATCTAATAGTCCACTAAGTTCCTCTAGTCTCATCTCTTGTTGTGCTAGTATAACCTGAAAAGATATGCTCAAAAACGTCAATACATAAGTTGGTGAGTTTCGTAGGTTTGAAACAACACACAAAAATATAAACTTTTGCTGTGATAATAACGAGTTAGGACAATGCAATGAAAATGTACACATAAGTGAAATAATGTAAACGATACGTCTCAACACACTGTCATCACTCCACGATGAAGTATGACCAAACAAACCCCTGTGACTGCAGTAGCTACTCAATATGGCTTTAATGTATATGTAACGTATAACATTAGGTACTTACTCTCGAAAGAATAAGGCCTTGTGAAATAATGGCTTCAATGTATACAAACATATACATTAGGTACTCACTTCCGAAAGAGTAAGGTCTTGTGAACAAATGAATCCAACAACCAAATGCATATACTTCACATAGTGTCAATTGTCCAAGAAAAGAAATGAATACATTCACAACATGTAAAACAATTGATAAAAACACGAGCATACTTTTCCCTAAATTTGAAAACAAGTAATGAAAACGGAGCCACGAAAACTCACCTTGAGTACCAAAGTAAATATCGTCCCCAAATGAATCCACCAAACAAGACGCAAATCTACAATTCGAATATGTATTGGTTACAACCTAGACAATGCTATGTCCTTCCATTGTATCCCATGTTTAAGTTTAAATCACCTCTATTATGTTTTCTCACAACAAAACCTCGAATGTCTTGACTAACACAAGTTCCAATTTATACAAAATAGTTGTAGTTTACACACTATCTTGCATTTCAATTTCTGTCCAGAATTTTATACCACTTTACAAATTTTAAATCATAACTGAACAAAATTATTAGACTCTACAAATTGTACCAGTGACACTTTGATGTGTTAAGAATACTCAGTAATTTTTCTAGAATTTATTTCGAGAGTTAACTATTTTTAAAAATTCTTAAAAGTGAACTGCTCAAAACAAGGACATTTCCTGACACCACAAATCTTTTATTAAAGTTAAAATATTTAGAGACCTTCAAAATTTATAATATTTTTAGAGGAAGTTAGTTAACATATCGAAAGTATTCCAGTAAAATTTTCAAGACCAAACTCACTGTTAAACATACGTTTCAAAAATCCACAAGACAACCATAATTACAAACTGAAAACTCAGAACTGACCTTTAATCTTATAAAATTATTTTGACTGAAACATCTCGACACAAAACCAATGCCATTTGAAAGTAGACTTCTAGTACTTAAGTTTAGACTCAAGTTTCATCCAAAAACATCGTAAAATGACCAAGTTACACCTCCCCCAACCCGACACTTAAATCGGCCCAGATTTAGGGTTCATGTATTCAATCCTCAATCTTTTGTATAAACCACCCAAAACGCGCATATGATCAAATATCTCACTCCTAACTGTAACACCCGCCAATTTAGGACTAGTAAATAGTGCCTAATCATACATTAATACATGTAATTAGTTCCTGATTAGGCTAATTAATGTATCGAATTATATATATTGTTGAATATATACGAAAATGCGATTTGGTTAAATCGTACGCAAATTTAAATCGAATGTATTTCGATTCAATTTAATACGGACGTTGGTGACCAATTTTATTAAATAACGTTGTTATGTCAAAAATATTATTATGATAATATTTCGTATTCATTCGTATCGTACAAACAAACCTTACACAATTTAAAATATTAAAACGCGCAAATTAAATAAACTAACTTACCATTTTATAACTCAAATATAAATTAAATTATAAAACATTTAAATAAAATCTCGCGTAATAATTTGTATTTTAAAACGTACCTTTAATATTTAAAATAATTATTTACGATTAAACGACGGAGAAAACGAACACCGCACGGAGCGGGAACGCGGGGCGAAAATGGGAGGATAACCTCCCATTCCCACCATCTCTTCTCTCATTTATCTTTTTCTTTCTCTCTCTTCTTTCTTCTTTTCTCTCAAATCACTAACCACCACCCCCTCCACATTTTTCTACGAAATCGCAAAATAACAACATCAAACGGCCTCGGATTATACCATCTCTTTGGAAGAAAACAACCACCGCATCACGATCTATCATCCTATCTTTTCGGATTTTTGATCCGACAATTTGTAAGTTTCCGACAAATCCCGAAATCTCCCGTTTTCAAGTGTTTTTGCTTGTTAGTAGTTTATATCAACTTATAATGTCCAAATATGGGTTGGGTAAAAGTTTTGGACCAAACGGAAACCGAAAAACTCGTTTTCGACACATTTTCCGGCCAACAGAACGCTACGTCGCTTTTGGACCCAGATTTATGCGACGTCACCTGCGACGTCGCAAAACCCCTCGTAACGTCGCATAGTGCGACGTCAGTCACAACGTCGCACGAATCCTCGACGTCGCATATAGCGACGCAGCCTATTACGTCGCATTAGCGACGCAGCACCCTACGTCGCATTAAATTGCGAAACGTCGCCTTTAGCGACGTCATGCTCAACGTCGCAACCCTACCTGCGACGTCGCACCCAACGTCGCACAAACCAGAACCTCAAAAACACAGATTTTTACTAAGTGTCGAGACTCGAAATTTATTACTCGATTTTACCCAAATTCAGATCCCAGATGCGTTTTTCGTCAAAGCAATATAGTAGAAATAAAAATTTTCCAAGCTGACCTGGCAGCTCGACCCCAGCCAGGGGCTCTGCCCCTTGGACCCCGCCAGGGGCTGCCGCCCCTTGGACCCCGCTACCAGGGGCGCTGCCCCCGGACCCCCGTACTTAGATTCCGTAACGGCTTCTAAAACACAATCAAAACACATTTTTCAAGTAAAACGACACGAAATCAAAATAATAATAGTTGAGATTATTATTACAAATCCGTCACCAACGGGCCGTACACTTTTCAAATACTTAAACTTATCAACCAAATAGTGGAAATTTGGACATTATAGTTGAACGAACAACTACAAGGGTGATCTGTTGAGATACCCAATCATGATTATAACCATCGCGTGTCGTGGACACCCTCAGGTTACAAGTCTTTGGACTTCATACTCGGCTAATCAACTTACGTTTGTTTAAACGCACTCAGACTCAGGTGAGTCTCATAGCCCCTCTTTTACTGTTTTACTCAGGGGTGTGATATACTGCTCAACTTTTAACATGTGAACGCAAGTACCAACTTTTCATATACTACATGAGTTTTTCGAAACTAATCATTTTAAAGTCCTCCGTCAGCATAGTTGTTAATACGTTGTAGCGTGAATATTAGTATATGGTACCATATAGGATTGACCCACCTCGTTCGGGTTAGCAAGCACTAACCGGGTAAACGAACGTACTAATATTTGGGAAGACGAATGTGGATTAGGCATTCGTGGAGGCACCTCGCCCGGAATTCTCTATAGGGGACCCGGCCCTCGAGTTAAGCTCAACTATGTGCTCATGGCTGTATACACGATGACTATCATTTAATTGCTGGATGCAATTCATTATTTAAATCTTGCGGTTCATACTATATTAACTGATTTCAAACCTGTGAGCTCACCAGCTTTTAGCTGACCTTTTAGCATATATCGCAGGTACCAAGCAGTAGGATGTTTCTGCTTCAGGACTTTAGCTCGAGTCAGCATACAGACGATTGAGATTTTCTTGCATCAGTATATTTTTGTACAAGTACTTATGTACTGAAATCTCATTTTATTTAAACTCGAGCTATGTAAAGCTTTAAATGTTGTAAGCATTTCTATTATCAATATATTTTGTTAAAACGACGCATATAGAGTCGTTTACTATATATCTTTGTGCTTTGTTATTGATTAGTAACACCCAAATCAAGCTTCCGCAAATCATTAAATTTGGGGGTGTTACATAACAATTTTAACACTGACTTTATTCATTTTCTCATGATTACATCATTAGGAATACAATGGATCGAACCGAAAGAAAACGACAACAACGAAACAATCGAAATAACGTATTAACGAATGAAATCGGATAAGAATAATACCAACTATCGAATGATCGCACGAGAACCTCCCTTAGAATCTGTAAATAATGAGAGCATATATCCTTAGAATTCGTTTTTAGGAATAGATTAAGCGTATGGAAGGATTATAGAAGCAAGATCTTACCACCGCACATGAAATCAAATGTTTTCGGTTGATAGAAAGGTTTAGATAATGAACTCCTTGAGTTTTAGGGTTTAGAAATCGAATATATGTTGGAAAAATCGCCTCTAGTCGTCAGAAATCGAATGTAGGGTTTGCAAATACGTTTCTAGGGTTAAAAATCGAATTTATACTCGTCAGACAGGATCGCGTCGCGAAATACACTAATTCGCGTCGCGAAAGTGTGCAAATCACGTCGGTAAAGGTTACAAATCGCGTCGCGATTTGTGCTCAGATTTCAGCCCATGTTTCGTTTACGTTTTGCTTCGTATCTTCTTCGTTACACGTCGGATTGCGGTGATTCTTTTTGCGTTGGATTCGTTTTTCAAAAACGAAGACTTTGATGTAAATAAATCTCTAAAATGAGTCTTTTCACATAAATAAGTTTTTACGGTTTGATTTACGATTACGGTTTGGTGACAGTTGTCACAAGAACCTTGAGGAGTTTGTGGCTCGGTATTATCACAAGCGTGTAGTAGTCGTGTACATAGTCTCATGCGTCTATTTACCACTTCCTTCAAGTTGAAAAAATAAAACTCCTCTTCATACGGTCTTTGTTGGTAAATAACTAGTCGATGTAAAACTTATTAGACTCATGGTACATGTTGGCTAAACAATCAACATGTCGAACTTCTTCCAACAAATGTGTGTTCATATTGTTTTGGGGTATTCAGGATTTAGCTCAAATCAAGATCCTTTTATCGTTAGTTTTTTATCTTTAGCAAGGTACTTTACTTCAAGCTTAACATTAATTTGTAGCCTTAGACTTGAGCTTTTATTATTCAAAAGAATCTGATAATAATTTTTATCTCTAAGAAATAGTGGGACAATTAATTAATTAAAGGCTAAAAGCCTATATTCACTTGGTTTGAATATATCATTGATCTAATCTCTTGAAGCCCTGTATTATACATTTTGAATCGGCCCAACCCGGACGAGCCCATCCACAAGGACCACAACTCCACTTGTGTTTCTCGATAACTGTCAAGTTTAAACAGAAAAAAAGAAGAAGAAGAATTTGGATTATACATATCAAATTTACATCAGTATCAATTTGATCTGATTGGTTCACATATTATGTTACATCATTATCATTTTGTACAAATTTTTTTTCTAGAATTTTTTTAAGTTTATCATTTCCTATATTGAAATGGGTTATCAAATTGATAAATGGTTAGGCCCATATAACCATGGTCCATATTTGGGTAAACTGGAATTCATCCTGTTAACCAAATCATATCTGCCCTAACCCAAATCTTTGGTACGAGTATTGTGCGCACAGGTCATATGTTAGAAACATGTTAAATCGACCCAATAACCCAAGCTCTTTTATATATTCACCCGTATGGAACTAAATATTTACAATAACTAAAGACAAATTTTGTCATATTATAGTGAGTTACCATTTGTCTCGGTATCTTTAGGTTCGAGTTCCATCTAACGGTCATTTTTTCGGAGTTCGACTTGACTTGTGATGTAGGTGTATCAAAGTCTCTTCTTAAGTAGGAGTCGGGTGATTACCCGTGTGTTTTGTGAACTATCTTCTATTTTTTTTTATAAAAGTTTTGTTAACTACAATTACTTAATGTTTGCATCCGTAATTCATGTGCAACTCAAAAGATGAAAAAATATTAAAAAATCGATTGATGGGATTAACTTCCGAAGACTTAAGTGTTTTTTTATTAATTATTTTATTTATTATTACTTTTTTAAGTTTTTTACGGAGTAGTATATATCACATCTAGAAGACGTCAAAGTTTTGAGCAGCAAAAGGCCGCTATCGTGTCATTAACTACTCGTATTATATATAGATAAGTTTATCATTATTGGGCTATTATATATATATTTTACATAAGTCAAATCGTTAGCTACAAATCAGTCAAATCTTGAAAGTTGAAATGCATTGATAGCTACTATTATTACGATCCTTGAAACACCCTGTAGGATGTAAAGACACTCTAGTAGGAGTCTACAACCTTACTAATAACCAAGAAAGGTGTGTCAAGGATGACGGCATATATCAAAAGAGCGCATGCCAAAATTGGCATGACAAATAAATTGTGTTGAGTCATAGTGGCAACTACGTAATATTTTTAGTTGTTATCAAATAACTTATAAAGACGTCTTTAAAAAAAAACTTTTGACAACTTTTTCTATTTTGAATAGATATCATATTACTTTAATTAAAACCTTTTCACTTCTAAATCTAAATATTAATAAAAGAAAACTTTCTTACCCTCAATTTTGCTTAAAATCAACACCTATTAACCAATAAGAATGCTTTATTTCACATCAATTTTAATTAACCAATCAAATGCACCAATTTACCTAAAAAATCTCTTTTAAAATAAAAATTTAATATAATTGAATTAAATAAATATATCATTTTTACCGTGAATTAAAATTAAAATATTGAAATATAGTTTCCTATGGCTCACGGATTGCTTCATTAATATTATATCATTTAATATAATATTAATGTATATCATAAATAAATATAGATAAATATTGATTGATATAAATTAATAAAAGAAACTATGCTATTATAATGTTTGAATCGTAAAAGTGTTCATTTTTTATTATTATTATACATTTACATTGACGATCCATGTACGTACACGGGTTTAAAGATAATGACTTCTTTAGAGAATTTATCATCAAATTTATACTATAATGTCATTGCCATGTTTATATAAAAATATATGTTTATGCACGGGTTTAAACTAATAATAAAGGAATACCTTTTGTATTAAAATATTTTGTGAAATAAAGACCTACTAACCAATCGAATAATTTAATTTATTAAACTATGGATTAACCAATCAAATACACTGATTTATCTAAAAAGTATGTATTGAAAAAACCCCAATAGTTCTCTTATTGTAAAGTTTTTACCTATATATATTATTTCATTATTATTGCCGTGTTTATATATAAATATATGTGTATGCACGGGTATAAACTAATAATTAACGAAAAGCTTTTGTATTGAAATATTTTGTGAAATAAAGACCTACTAACTAATCGAATAATTTAATTTATTAAACTATGGATTAACCAATCAAATACACCGATTTATCTAAAAAGTATATATTGAAAAAACCCCAATAGTTCTCTTATTGTAAAGTTTTTACGTATATATAATTTCATTATTATTATTATTATTATTATTATTATTATTATTATTATTGGTAAGAATATTACATCGTTTTATCATATGTTGAAAAGGAGCGTTATGTATTAGTTTGTTGATTTGATAAAGTCTTCGATTTTAAATATAACTTCTAGAGTGACTAATTATCACTTTTTCAAATGTAACTCCGTGTGAACATGTAATATGTACTTAATCCTCAATCCTCAAAGAAAGAAAGGCAAAAAAAAAAAAAACCTCCAATTTTTGTAGCTTTTTACTATTAATTTGCAAAATATTACACTTCAATATAGATCCTGACTAATTGATCAAAATAATATAGGTTCCTACCATTATCGGGTCGTTATTCAAGGTAAATTAATGTTATGAGTATCTAATTTCTCATCATCTAATATCTTTAAACTTTAAGTGTGAATTGATAACTACTAATTAGTAACATGAAATTAAATAAGAATACGAATTCTCCATAAACATTTTTGACTAATGGGTGTACTAATCCTGTCACATGAAAAACTATTAGAAACGATACTCGAGTAGGAGATAAAGAGATTTAATAAAAATAAAATGAAGATGGTTTTACTTTTCAATCCCGTGTTTTTACACGGGTTTAAAATCTAGTTAATAATAAAAGCTTTTTAAAAGTCATTTTCATCAATTCTCAATATCTCATACATATGACAAGTTTTTTTAAGCCACATAAACAAAATAAGTAGTCTGAGTTTTTTTTTTAATTAACATAAAACTTTAACTCCTATAAGAAAAAACTTTTCGATAACTTATTATTGTTTTTTTTAAAGAAAAAGCTTTGAAAAAATCCACTAGAGATGCTCTACGTATTGCATGAATTCTTTCACTTAGAGCACAAGGAGTGGTTGACATTATGTTTGGTGTTCAATTGAACATTGAAGTTTAACACGGATACAATTTTGAGGGGAGTGATTCAATGTTCAATTCAATGGTCAAGTGGGCTCCAAAATTATTTCAAACCAATCAGGAAAAAGAAAAACAAAATAAGGAAAAATGTTAGAAATCAACGTTCTACCTAGATAACTGAAAGTGAACGCCAAACTTAAACGCCGGTCCGGTGTCATAAACACCGGGATCCATCGTTCAAGTTGCTGAATGCTGGTCCTTTGCCTTGCCCACTCCCAGTGCTCTTAAAGTGACTTATTTCGTTTTGAGATAAACATTTACCTTATCACAATAGTAAAAGTTATCACGTGAAAAAATATTTTGTAAATACAACATAGGAGAGGGTTTTGATTTATTTGTGGGAATGGCAATGAGTATGGGTATAGGAATGAGAATGAAAAGTGTAACACCTGCTAAATTAGGATAATTAATTATGCCTAATTAATTGTAACTAGATGTAATTAGTATATAATAGGACTAATTGCAGACTCTATTTGTATATATATAAGGTGATTTATATATATATGTGTGTGTACTTACGCGATTTGGATAAATCGTGCGAATTAACCGGACGGAGTCCGACACAGTTTACTTGGACGTTGGTGACAGAAATTTACTTAAATAATGAGAACGTATTTTGTTATATAAAATACGCAACAGAACGAGCATTATTTATATATTATAGTGACGACATTTTAACTAACGCAACAAAACGTAATAAACGCGACTTAATAATTGAAATATTGCGACACAAACGTTTTTATTATTAATTTCAAAGTATTTTTATTTAAATATTCCAGTTACATTTTTAAAAATATAACGGTTTGATTAAATACTAAAAACAAAGGATTAAACGATTAGGACACGGAGTAAATACTGAGTTTTAGGGAGCGTTTACCCCTCCCTTGTCTCTTGGATCAGCCAACACCCCTTCCCCCTCCTCATTCTTCTTTCATTTTCATTATCTCCAAAAACACACACACCTCCAAAAACACTCTCACTAAAAATACTACCAAATTTTCGGACTACAAACCAACCCACGAAATTTACATATTCAGAATCACCATCACGAGTGGAGCAAGAATATCAAGATCGTTTTCACCATTTCATCCTCCATTTAGCTCAATTTTCAAAAGTAAGAAATTCCTAAAATCTTAGATCTATTCAATTTGGTGTAATGTTTTGATGTTTTGATGTGTACACAACTTAGATATAACCTAATACATGAAGAATACACGATTTTATAGCTCAAAAATGGGTTAGATTTGCGTTTTTGGTCGGAAAATCACGAAACCCGAAAGTTTCTGGACTGATGTTCATCTTTGCGACACAACGTTTGTGTCGCATGCTATGTCGCATAAACCATTTAGTGTCGTATTTTGTGTCGTACGTTATGTCGCACTATTGTGTCGCACTTTTTATGCGACACAACCCTTATGTCGCTATTAAATTAGCATCGCAAGCTTTTGCGACACAACCACTGTGTCGCAGAGCTCTTGTGTCGCACTTTATGCGACACAACCACTGTGTCGCATACCAAACTTTAGTGTCGCAGATTGTGTCGCAAAAACACAGAAAACCAGAAATTTAAAGTCAAAGTTACTGTACAAAAAAGTCAAATTTTACTGTAGCAGTACTGTAGCAAATCTACTGTAGCAAAGTCAACAATTTAGAATTATTTTGATGAACCGTCACCAATGGGCCAAAACTGTTTTCTCAAAACAAACGACTACGAACATACAAACGAACATTGGACTTAACTAGTTGTGTACAACTAAACGGAACGTCTTGCGAGACACATACTTACATAACTTCATATGATTAGGCATTTGAAGGTTACGGGTTCAGAGAACCTACTTGCTTTACTTACTACTTGCTAATTGCAACTGATTACTACAAGACTCAGGTGAGTCTTACAGCCCCACTTTTACTGTTTTATACTTTGGGGTGAGATACTTAGCAACTGTTTTACGTATGAACACAATGTACTGAACTGAAAACATTACTGTATACAAACAAACGCATGAGTTACTTTTATCCACTGAAAGCCTCCTAATCGTAAGTTGTTAGTTATGGACTTAAGCGCGATTACTAATAGATGGATTCATTTGGGACTGACAATCCCTGTCTGGGGTGGTAGCGCCACCACGTACTGATTTACACGTAGAAACAGACATATTAGTATTTGTTACATATGAGTGTGCGGATAGCACTCACGGGGGTACGTGATATATTCACACTACACGGTTAAGCTTCAACTTATGAGCTCATGGCACTGTACTGATTAACTGATTTACTTACTTTGCTTGATAGCAATACGGGTACATACTTGTGGTTCATAACACTTACTTATTACTAAACCTGTGAGATTCACCAACCTTTTTGGTTGACACTTTTTAGCTTTGTATCTCAGGTACACTTACGGAGTAGAGTCACTCCAGGATTACTAGCTAGAGTCGCATGATTTTACAAACTGCATTTAACGGAGATTCTTTGGCATTATCTTTTGTAACTATGGTTATGTAATAGAATCTCCCGCTATACGCGTGGGCTCTAGGGAATTACATTTTGTATACGAAAACCTTCGGTTTTCAAACGATTATTAATTATGAGATGTAACTATTTTACAAACGTCTCATTTAGAGGTCGTTTGCTATTAATCTTGTGCTTTGTATATTGATTAGTAACACCCAATGTATGCGTCCGCAAATCGTTAAATTTGGGGGTGTTAGAGATTGGTATCAGAGCCTAAGGTTATAGTGAACTAGGTTGCATTTAGTGAGCCTAGACTATGACCATTAGGCAGTATCCTTTATTAGGTATAACCGGTTCAGTGATTACATCATACGAGTTTAATTTAACATAGCCTGATCAACTATGTACAATTAAGCAAAGACGATGTAAGATCTGAAAGGGGTTATGGCTGAACAGGGTACAATAGAAGACTCTGACTTCGAGAGAACCGAGACTTAAACATGTTTATGCTAGACACTCAATAGGCTATATTATATAGGGACTATATGAATATAGGCCTCAATCTTACTAACGCTTTGTCTCAGAAATGGCAAACATCCCATCCGATTCATCTCGTTCTCAATCCGGGTCGCAAAACCCGAGGGTAGCTAGGAGGAACAACAGGTTGCCTCGAGCTGGCCCGTACTCTACTCACTTCACCTTGCCGGCCTTAGCTGCTAGGGTGAACCAACACGAGCAGCGACTTCGCACCATGGATGTCGTGTTGCAAGAAACAAACGAAAACTGGAGACTTACAGCACTCGAGCGCATCGAACAAGTCTCTGAGGATCACGAAACCACCGTTAATAATGTGGACGTTCTTCTCAACAAAGTGGTGGAGATAAGCGTGGAAACCACTCTTTTGAAACACAGACTTGATGAGTGTGAACAACGCTCACGGGAAACGGAAGAATATAACCGTGGATTGGTACAGCGACTAGCATTAGCTGAAGACAATGCTCGACAAGCCAGCAGACTTGCAAATACTGTGGATCGTCTCATCGAAATGATGGAGCAGATTAACCTACGTTAAGACTAACTTAGTCTTTGTTTTGTAAACTATTCTGTAAATCTAGTAACTATCTAAGCACTACTCTATGTTTCAATCGGATGTAACAATTCCCGACATCATTTGTAACACATCCGTAGGATGTAACCTTTGAACTAGTATCATCTATTAATTATTCCTTGCTGTTTCGACTCATGTTAATTGCCATAGTTCTCTTCATAATGATGTTATGTATTACCACCTTTATACAAGTACATCTGAAATAAATACAACCTTCTTACAAAATCTCATGTATCTTCATTTCTTTTATTGAAGAGTCATGCCGCCAAAGTCAAGACCTTATACTGATGCTCAGATCACGTCACTCATAACCCAGGCTGTTACTGAAGCCTTGGCTCGAAATACTCCGCCAAACTCCACAAGAAACAGCGATGCCGCTGAAACCTCTGCTGCTAAACCTTGTTCATACAAGGATTTTCAAAACTGCAAACCCTTGAGCTTCAAGGGGACCGAAGGAGCCATCGGACTTATCAGATGGTTCGAAAAGATGGAATCCGTTTTCCGCATCAGCAAATGTGCGGAGGACGACAAAGTCAAATTCTCCACCTGCACCCTCGAAGATGGTGCCCTCTCGTGGTGGAATTCCTATACCCAGTCCGTGGGGATTGACACCGCTTACCTACTCCTTTGGGAGGATCTAAAGAAAATGCTCACGGATGAGTATTGCCCGTCCGAACAACTTCACAAGCTGGACGAAGAGTTCTGGAACTTAAAAGTGCAAGGAACTGATATCGTTGGATACACCACTCGATTCCAACAACTCACCGTCCTTCGCCCAGCTATGGCAGGTACTGAGCCTGACAAGATTAAGAAATACATCCGCGGCCTCCCGGAACCAGTCCGGGGAAACGTCGCCTCCTCAAACCAAACCACTCTTCACGGTGCCATTCGGTTGGCCCATGAACTTCTAGCTATGAACGAGGACCCAGAACCACCCACTCCTTCCTCCAACAACAATAAAAGAAAATGGTCCGACAACCACAACAACCACCAAACCAAGAAACCCGAGACCATTAAAGCCTACACCGCCAATACTGATGACAAGGGGGCGTACAAGGGAACCAAGCCCTATTGCTCAAAGTGTCAACGACACCACTATGGTTCGTGTCCCTGTAGCAAGTGTAAGAGGTTTGGACACTTGGCTAAGGACTGTAGATCAAACACCACTGACACCAACACCTCTGCACCAAAGACTTGTTATGGGTGCAACGGTACGGGGCATTTCAAGAAAGACTGCCCGAAACTGAACAACAACAACAAGAACAACAACAATGCTCGAGGAAGAGCTTTTGTACTGAAATCTGGGGAAGCCCGTCAAGACCCGAATGTGGTCACGGGTACGTTTCTTCTCAACAACTTGACTGCATCTGTATTATTTGATACTGGAGCTGATAAGAGCTTTATTTCTGATGAGTTTTATCCACTACTAGACACCACACCTATTGCCTTAGATACTAAGTACACTGTAGAATTGGCAAACGGAAAACTTATTGAGGCCGACAGTGTGATACCTGATTGCACATTGAACCTAGCTAACGAGCTCTTTTCCATTGACTTGATACCTGTCGAAATCGGCAGTTTTGACATCATCGTCGGTATGGATTGGTTGTCCAAGTACCGAGCCGAAATCGTTTGTTTTGAGAAAATTGTACGCATTCCTCTCGTCACCGGTGGAACTTTGAGCATACAAGGGGAGACCGGTGGGTCGAGAATAAATATCATTTCTTGCATGAAAACCCGAAAATACTTGAGAAAAGGGTACCAGGCAATCCTCGCACACGTTATTGAGAAAAAGTCAGTGGAGAAACGACTTGAAGATGTGCCTATTGTTCAAGACTTCCCAGAAGTCTTTCCTGAAGACTTGCCTGGCCTACCGCCAACTAGACAAGTCGAATTCTCTATTGATCTTGTGCCCGGCGCAGCACCCGTGGCACGAGCCCCTTACCGACTAGCCCCATCCGAACTTCAGGAGTTGTCTACTCAGTTACAAGAACTCCTGGACAAGGGATTTATTCGACCAAGTTCCTCACCTTGGGGAGCTCCGGTCCTGTTTGTGAAAAAGAAAGACGGTTCTTTCCGTATGTGCATCGACTACCGTGAACTCAACAAATTAACTGTCAAGAACCGTTACCCACTTCCTCGCATCGATGACCTGTTTGACCAACTTCAGGGGTCGAGTTTTTATTCAAAAATCGATCTACGGTCGGGTTATCACCAACTCCGAGTTCGTGATGAAGATATTCCTAAAACAGCTTTCCGAACTCGCTACGGGCATTATGAATTCCAAGTGATGCCATTCGGCTTAACCAACGCACCGGCAGTATTCATGGATCTTATGAATCGAGTGTGCAAACCTTACCTCGACAAGTTTGTTATCGTTTTCATTGATGACATTCTGATTTACTCGCGCAACGAACAAGAACACGCGCAACACCTGAAAACTATCCTAGAGCTGCTCAAACACGAAGAGTTATACGCCAAATTCTCTAAGTGTGAGTTCTGGATGCAAACCGTTCAATTCCTTGGACACGTCATTGACAATCAAGGGATTCATGTCGATCCTTCAAAAATCGAGGCTATCAAGTGTTGGCAAGCACCTACAACATCAACCGAGGTACGCCAATTCTTAGGACTCGCCGGATACTACAGGCGGTTCATTGAGAATTTTTCGAAAATAGCCCTACCTCTCACTGCACTGACTCAAAAAGAAAAGAAGTTCGATTGGACTGACAAACAGGAGTCAGCTTTTCAGCTTCTAAAACAGAAACTCTGCAGTGCACCTATCTTATCTTTACCCGAAGGCAACGATGACTTCGTGGTATACTGTGATGCTTCACACCAAGGTCTTGGTTGCGTGCTGATGCAACGAGACAAAGTCATCGCTTACGCCTCTCGACAACTCAAGGTCCACGAAAAGAATTACACAACTCATGACCTAGAGTTGGGGGCTGTTGTATTCGCTCTGAAAATCTGGAGACACTACTTATACGGTACCAAGTGTACAATCTTTACTGACCATAAAAGTCTCCAACATATATTCGATCAAAAGGATCTCAACATGAGGCAACGTCGATGGGTCGAGTTGCTTACTGATTACGATTGCGAAATTCGCTATCATCCAGGCAAGGCGAATGTTGTCGCCGATGCTTTAAGCCGAAAGGAACGAGTGAAACCACTTCGAGTTCGAGCTCTCAGTATGACCATTCACAACGACCTTATCAATCAAACTCTCACCGCTCAACTCGAAGCACTCAAACCAGAAAACTTGATAAACGAGGCCTTGCGAGGCATGGACAAACAATTTGAAACCAAACCTAACGGGGCCAAATACTTCTCGAATCGAATCTGGTTACCAAGTTTTGGGAACCTTCGAGACTTGGTGATGAATGAAGCTCACAAGTCAAAATACTCTATACACCCCGGTGCCGACAAAATGTACCACGGCATCAAGGAAATGTACTGGTGGCCCAACATGAAATCGGACATTGCAACCTATGTTGGCAAGTGTTTTACTTGTTCCAAAGTTAAAGCTGAACACCAGAAACCCTCCGGTTTGCTACAACAACCCGAAATACCACAATGGAAATGGTAGCAGATCACCATGGATTTCATTACTAAACTCCCGAAAACTTCTAACGGTTGCGATACCATTTGGGTGATCGTTGACCGACTCACTAAATCTGCTCATTTCCTAGCCATCAAGGAAACTGATAAGATGGAACGTTTGACACGGATCTACCTGAAAGAAATCGTGTCAAGACACGGCGTGCCTATCTCAATCATCTCCGACCGAGATGCTCGATTTACTTCTCGCTTCTGGCAGTCACTGCAAAAATCTCTTGGTACTCGTCTGGATATGAGTACGGCTTACCATCCTCAAACCGATGGCCAGAGCGAACGAACCATACAAACACTGGAAGACATGCTACGAGCCTGCGTAGTTGACTTCGGTAAAAACTGGGAAATTCACTTACCATTGTGCGAGTTCTCGTACAACAACAGTTACCACACCAGCATAAAGGCTGCACCCTTCGAGGCACTGTACGGTCGTAAGTGCCGGTCACCTATCTGTTGGACTGAGGTGGGGGATACACAACTCACCGGTCCAGAAATCATACATGAAACAACTGAAAAGATCGTCGGCATACAAAACAGACTAAAAGCCGCGCGTGATCGTCAGAAAAGCTATGCTGATGTGAGACGCAAACACCTTGAGTTCCAAGCAGGGGACAAAGTACTTCTCAAAGTGGCACCGTGGAAAGGTGTCATTCGATTCGGAAAACGAGGCAAACTAAATCCTAGATACATCGGACCATTCGAAATCCTTGAAAAGATTGGTCCAGTGGCATACCGCCTGCAACTTCCTGCTGAACTTAGCAGCGTACACAACACATTCCACATTTCTAACTTGAAGAAATGTCTGTCTGACGAGACGCTGATTATACCACTCGACGAAATTCAAATCGATGATAAACTTCATTTTGTCGAGGAACCTATGGAAATCATGGACCGCGAGGTCAAGCGATTGAAACAGAGTCGTATTCCCATCGTAAAGGTCAGGTGGAATTCTAGGCGCGGCCCTGAGTTCACCTGGGAACGGGAAGACCAAATACGACAGAAATATCCACATCTCTTCCCAGATAACGCACCGTCCGTGCACTCAAGCTAATTTCGGGACGAAATTTCTTTAACAAGGGGAGAATGTAACACCTGCTAAATTAGGATAATTAATTATGCCTAATTAATTGTAACTAGATGTAATTAGTATGTAATAGGACTAATTGCAGACTCTATTTGTATATATATAAGGTGATTTATATATATGTGTGTGTGTACTTACGCGATTTGGATAAATCGTGCGAATTAACCGGACGGAGTCCGACACAGTTTACTTGGACGTTGGTGACAGAAATTTACTTAAATAATGAGAACGTATTTTGTTATATAAAATACGCAACAGAACGAGCATTATTTATATATTATAGTGACGACATTTTAACTAACGCAACAAAACGTAATAAACGCGACTTAATAATTGAAATATTGCGACACAAACGTTTTTATTATTAATTTCAAAGTATTTTTATTTAAATATTCCAGTTACATTTTTAAAAATATAACGGTTTGATTAAATACTAAAAACAAAGGATTAAACGATTAGGACACGGAGTAAATACTGAGTTTTAGGGAGCGTTTACCCCTCCCTTGTCTCTTGGATCAGCCAACACCCCTTCCCCCTCCTCATTCTTCTTTCATTTTCATTATCTCCAAAAACACACACACCTCCAAAAACACTCTCACTAAAAATACTACCAAATTTTCGGACTACAAACCAACCCACGAAATTTACATATTCAGAATCACCATCACGAGTGGAGCAAGAATATCAAGATCGTTTTCACCATTTCATCCTCCATTTAGCTCGATTTGCAAAAGTAAGAAATTCCTAAAATCTTAGATCTATTCAATTTGGTGTAATGTTTTGATGTGTACACAACTTAGATATAACCTAATACATGAAGAATACACGATTTTATAGCTCAAAAATGGGTTAGATTTGCGTTTTTGGTCGGAAAATCACGAAACCCGAAAGTTTCTGGACTGATGTTCATCTTTGCGACACAACGTTTGTGTCGCATGCTATGTCGCATAAACCATTTAGTGTCGTATTTTGTGTCGTACGTTATGTCGCACTATTGTGTCGCACTTTTTATGCGACACAACCCTTATGTCGCTATTAAATTAGCATCGCAAGCTTTTGCGACACAACCACTGTGTCGCAGAGCTCTTGTGTCGCACTTTATGCGACACAACCACTGTGTCGCATACCAAACTTTAGTGTCGCAGATTGTGTCGCAAAAACACAGAAAACCAGAAATTTAAAGTCAAAGTTACTGTACAAAAAAGTCAAATTTTACTGTAGCAGTACTGTAGCAAATCTACTGTAGCAAAGTCAACAATTTAGAATTATTTTGATGAACCGTCACCAATGGGCCAAAACTGTTTTCTCAAAACAAACGACTACGAACATACAAACGAACATTGGACTTAACTAGTTGTGTACAACTAAACGGAACGTCTTGCGAGACACATACTTACATAACTTCATATGATTAGGCATTTGAAGGTTACGGGTTCAGAGAACCTACTTGCTTTACTTACTACTTGCTAATTGCAACTGATTACTACGAGACTCAGGTGAGTCTTACAGCCCCACTTTTACTGTTTTATACTTTGGGGTGAGATACTTAGCAACTGTTTTACGTATGAACACAATGTACTGAACTGAAAACATTACTGTATACAAACAAACGCATGAGTTACTTTTATCCACTGAAAGCCTCCTAATCGTAAGTTGTTAGTTATGGACTTAAGCGCGATTACTAATAGATGGATCCATTTGGGACTGACAATCCCTGTCTGGGGTGGTAGCGCCACCACGTACTGATTTACACGTAGAAACAGACATATTAGTATTTGTTACATATGAGTGTGCGGATAGCACTCACGGGGGTACGTGATATATTCACACTACACGGTTAAGCTTCAACTTATGAGCTCATGGCACTGTACTGATTAACTGATTTACTTACTTTGCTTGACAGCAATACGGGTACATACTTGTGGTTCATAACACTTACTTATTACTAAACCTGTGAGATTCACCAACCTTTTTGGTTGACACTTTTTAGCTTTGTATCTCAGGTACACTTACGGAGTAGGGTCACTCCAGGATTACTAGCTAGAGTCGCATGATTTTACAAACTGCATTTAACGGAGATTCTTTGGCATTATCTTTTGTAACTATGGTTATGTAATAGAATCTCCCGCTATACGCGTGGGCTCTAGGGAATTACATTTTGTATACGAAAACCTTCGGTTTTCAAACGATTATTAATTATGAGATGTAACTGTTTTACAAACGTCTCATTTAGAGGTCGTTTGCTATTAATCTTGTGCTTTGTATATTGATTAGTAACACCCAATGTATGCTTCCGCAAATCGTTAAATTTGGGGGTGTTACAAAAAGTAAACCCACCCCTTTAGATGAGTTTAGAGTATGCTCATTCTTATACGTTTGATATCCAACTTTTAAATTCAATCCCATAATCCAAACACTATGAACGGGAATGAAACCCATACCTCGATTCATATTCCCATAAACCAAACACATCATCAGTTTCATAAATCTACGTTTTTAAAGACTTATCTAAGTACGACATATACACTACATGGTTCTAATGTAAAACTTGTTTATGATTAGGTTCTTGTACTTTATCATTAAACAAAGAATCTTATGAATTATACGTGACGGAACTAAAAATTTGAAGTTAAGGGGATTCAACTTTACCACAACATTATTATATCAATGGTATTTGTATGAACATATGAAACTATGAATTAATGGACAATCAAGAGGAATCAAATGATATAACAATACTTTCAAAATGACTCGTGTATACTAAAATAATAATAATACGCAATTTAAGTTATTTGATGCATCAATTTATATCTTCTTAAAGAGAACATTAAAAACTATCATTAATTTGTTTTAAGAACCTTTGCTAATACTATTTAAGAAATTCGACATATGATAAATGTCATGTGCTCAAATAAAATGAGTTAAAAAAATACAATTTATTGTTTCGTTATTTATTAAGCTTTACACTTTTTACTATTGTATAAGCTGAATTTTGAAAAATTATATTGTATGTGTTGAACTTGTAAATATGGTCTATTGTATGTAAAATTTCTTTTTTGGGTAAGGTCCAAAAAGAAATGTTTTCTTTTTTGGCATTACTTAAAAAGAAGATAATACATATAATAGATCATATTGACAAGTTCACTACGTACCATAAAACAATGAAAATATATTTAAAGTGTAAAATTTAACACAGAATGAAACAATAAATACAAAAAAATATTTTCTGATGCATACAAATCGCGAGCAACGCGGACCAAAAAGGAATTTCTAAAACCTTCCATTGAATCTAAGCTTATAAATTTACTAAAAAGCCCCTTGGCGCTTTAAGTTGACCGTAACTGTTCGTTGTTCTACGGTTTATTATTTCCATATCTATATCTATCTATCTATATTATTACTCCGTATTATTATTTATTATATACAGAAGATTACAGATAGATTTAATAATTCATCTACGCAAACATATTCGAACCATCGGAATCGAACAATCGTCACCGGCACTCCGTCGATTGACCGGAGTTGAATCCTAATCATACTAAAAATTCACCGGAACTTGAGAGTTTTGCAACTGTTTTCGTAGATCTACGGAAGCAACAAAGAATTAGTTGTTTTAGCTTCGGAGAACTTGTGGCTTCATCGACGATGGAGCAATCTCCGGTACCGGTTCCGGTTCCGGTTAGCTCGAGTTCAGCGGAAGATTCTGTTGAGATTGAGAAGGAAGTTACTGTTAGTAGTCAAAGTGGAGCTGAAGTAGATGTTAATGGAAAGGTGGCTGCTGATGTTACTGTTACCGGTTCTAATGGCGGTACTGATCATTCAGGTTCGTTGATTTATTAGTTATTTGTTGAATTGTTATTGATCTGCTTATGATTTGTTTGGATTGCCAGTACTTTTAGGAAATGTTTTAATGTAGTTTAGCCACTAATAATGAATTCTATTGATATGTTAGGGCATATATAGTAATTATAATCATGAATATAATGATATGAACATGAATATACCAGTGTGAAAATGTTGTGTGATTTCAAATGGTGCTGCTACTTATTTAGATTCAGTAGATATTATTTATCTGTTAAATTGTTGTTGATCTGCTTGTGATTCGTGTAGATTGCCAGTAGTTGTAGGTAATGAGATGATAGGTTTTGATGTAGTTCAGCTACTAATAGTGAATTCTATTGATATGTTAGGGCATATATAACAATGCATGAATATAATGATATCAACATGAATATATATACTAGTTTGAACATGTTGTGTGATTTTCAATAGTGCTGCTACTTACTAGAGTCAGTAGATATTATTTATTTGTAATTTTGTTGTTGGTGGATAATGTTAGCCTGTTAGGATTCGATGATCAATAAATCGTAGGAAATGAGAAGAAAGTCATCGGTGTAGTTTGGCAAGTAACCTGTGATTATTTGATATGATAGAGAATATGTATAGTAATCTAAAAATAATAATCTGAACACTAGTGTCGGAACAATTATTCCTTTTTTAGTGAAGTACTAAGGAAAATGAGTATATAAGGAAACAAAACGATGCTAATATGGGGCTAGATGTTGGATTGGAAGTTGACTCCCAATATTCTGGAAGACAAATAATTTCATTTGTATTATGAATAATATATGTAATATCACACTACATTTGAGAACGAGGATCGGTTTGTTGATTACTCATATATATATGGTTGGTTACATTAATTTTCATAGTCTCTTTAATATGCAAAAGTAACTATGAAAGGAGTTATCTGTAAGGTGGTATTGTTTTTTTCTTTCTATTTGTTATCCTTTCACCAATGATACTAATAGTTAAATTTTAATGTAATTAAAACTTACCGTTGCTGTTCTGAAAGGTTGTAAACTTGTAATATATCATTTTACAACAAATGCTCCAAACCTTGTCATGCTAAGAAGAATTAGAGCACCAACTACTAACCCAAGTTGCAGATTCCAATTATGATGTCAATTGTCAAATACCAATCTGAAGATCTGTCCATTGAGTTTTTGTTCACTTTTGATGTTGTCCAAATAGAATTTCGATACTCAAGTTTACCTCTCACCTAGCAGTTCTAGACTTTAAGTTCTGTTTATATTTGGCTGGATCATTTGGGGTTCCATGCTCTAGTCTATTTACAAGTTCCAGAGCTTTTCTTCTGAAATATTTGTTCTTGACCTCATATTGACTATGATCTGTGGCAGGGCATGATGGCAGGAGTGTACCTACATTGCGTAAATTGCAATCCGAAATCTCAAATTATATACTAGGAAGCTCTGAAAAGAAAGAGTCATCTCTCAGTCAGTTTAAGCTGGAAAAATCAAAAACTGAAAAGCCTAAACGTGGTATTATGCTTGCTGAAGAGAAGCCTCAAACATTAAATGAAACTCTATCTGCACAGCAGAAGGTAAATCGTGTTCCCATATATGCAGATATGTGTGTTCATACTCGATTATGGTATTAAGACCGAATCTAATGAAAATTATTACTTTTCAATATATAAGGGCACAAATATATTTATTTAATACACAAGTTTATCTATGACAGTATGACTATCATCAAACTTTAACTAGAGCTGCAAACAAGTATATATTGAGCTTTAAACGAGTTTCTACTAGTATATGGTGCCAAGCCAGACATTATTAGTGTCGTGTATTGTGTGATAGCTGTAATGGCTTATGGCTCTAGTGATCTACTCTGATTTCAAGGTCTCTACTTGGTTCGATGTGAGTAGAGTTGGATATCTAGGTTTGCCAATTTCAAGTTCTTAAAAGAGCTTATACTTTTGGGTTTAATGTAAATCCTGTATGAACCTATAACATTAATGTTGTTGGTATTCTAGTGAATCAGTAGTATTTTTATCATTCAAGTTGAGTTAGATTTCAAATTAGTTGAGTCAAGCCTGGTGGTCAGATAAATGAACCCTGCTCATTAATTTTGGCGGGTATCGAAATGAGGTTTGCTCAGGTAGCTTCTAGGGTCTGTTTGAGTTGGGCTAAACTGTTCATGTACACAGACCCTAACTTTTTTACAACTCAATTTAGAGCGTCACAATGTTTCATATATTACACCTTCAACACCAGGCTGTAATGAAAGAAGATGCCTTTCTCTCTTGGCATGAAGCCCTTTCCATATACAAAACCCAGAATGCTATAGAGAAATCTCACTAAAAACATTATATTACATGCTTCAGCAAGAACTCAGGATTATATCTGACTGAAACAGCATGCCAGTTCTATAAAAATCACTACTGAACTACAATGGTTAACGTTACAACTATTAATGAAATAAAAATGAACAAAATGTCGAACAACAACATGACTTTCAAGTCCCGGAATGTCCATGCTCGCTTAAGATCAATGTTGGAGGGATGCAAATTTTTTATCCAAATTTAAACTAGCTATATAAATACGAGCCTACAGCTGGGACAATGTGAGAAGCATTATTAAATTAATAGTCTCAAGCGAGGCAACTATTTTATGTTCGCACCCCAGAAATCTTCTATTAATTCTTTACCCAACCTATCAAGACTTGGAAAATGATGTTGGGCTTTTAACTGATCGGATGGGATATATTAGTTACATTAAGAAAATGAAAAGGAGGAAAAACTAATTCATTCTCTATTTTGCGTTCAATAGGAAAATTCTGATATGTATCCCGTACCGTGATGAGTTCACATGGAGCCATAGATTTGTGATTGGCAGGTTATTGGAGAAAAGAGGTTATTCGGATGATGATGACTATAGAAGGTGTTTAAGGGCTATTCGTTAGTTTTGTTTCAAGTGTTTCGTGGAGTTAGTACTTGGTCAAGGTGCTGTTGTAGTTAGATAGGAGTCGTTTAAATTGGATCTTGGTATTAGGGTGCTAGGTGTGCTGTTTTGCTTAGGTTGTTTTGGTGTATGTAATTCTAGCTTCTTGCTCGTTTTTTTTAATGTATTTCTTTATGCTATTAAAAAAAAAAGTGTGTGACATGCCCCTTCATATGACTCAGTTGGATTTCTCCATATACAGCTTAGATATCCTGAAGTTTCTCTTAATAATGATATAGTTTCAGCTACATTGTTCATTATTTTCATGAGTTCAGAATTGAGCATCTTACGTTAGTTATGATGGGTTGCTTTGTGGCTTGTAGTTACAGCATATATCTTGTAGTTTTTTTCTTTCTTTCTTTCTGCGCTGTACCTTTTGATTTGTGTTTAGTTATACCCAGGTTGACTTTGTTAAAAGTTGCTATGTGTTTGTATGAACTCACATGTTTGTGATTTCTGTTGGAACATTTTAAATGTTGCAGCTCCAAATGTTGAACAAAATGGCTACCGTAAAAGATGATGGAACAGTAGAGTTCGAGATACCTGGAGAATTTGAACTGAATGCTTTAGGGGGTGGATGTGTTGATGCTTATGGAGCATGCAATGAAGACCCCAATAACTCATCGGAACCTCGGTATTTTCGACCATTGCAAGTAGTAATACTTATTGTCGGAACTCGTGGTGATGTGCAACCATTCATTGCAATTGCGAAGCGTTTGCAGGTGGTCCCCTAAATTTATTGTTCTTTACTATCTTCAATTGATGGCTATTAGCAATTGTGAAACATATGGATTGCTGATGATTAATCATACGACTCGTAACCTCGGGCTCTTTAGTTTTGATTGAATTCAATCTTACACTGCCATTCTTAGCTAGGCTCTTGCTTACAATTCTTATTGAAATGGAAAAGACTCGCCAGTTTTTCTAAATTCATATTGAGTATAGAGTTTACTCATCTCATTTTAAATTAAATTTATAAAAAAAAAATTGATTGCTACCCAACCTCTCAGGAAAAGATTGATTGTAATTCTTAATCGACCTTTTCTCTGAAAGGATTTTTGGATTATCCCATTTCCATCATTTTGTTGATCGGAGGTCTGGCTCCCTGCTCACATCTTTCATAAAGTTTCTTTGCTGCGGTTACATCATCAGAGACTACTGATTTGATAAGCTATTATTAACCCATTTCACGTGGCTTATGATATTTAGTTATTTACTGTGCGTTGATGATATTTCATGATGGCAGATTTTTGAAATAGAAACTTAAATACCTTTTTAATATTATGGGTCAGATAGGAGCTCTTGAAGTTCAACTTCACCTTAGCTAGTTAGAATTTCCAGTTGGCATCACTCACAATCTTAGTCATGGGGTTTGTACGTGTATAAGTTGTTATCATATGCTTAAATGGGCTGCAGTTTTTTTTATGTAAAGTAGTTATCCTATCCAATCGTTGCAATTTTCAATTGTTTCAAATTATCAACAAGTGAAAGGTCTTCTGTTATTATTTCTTCAATAACCAAATTGTTCATGCTTCTATGCTATTTTGGGCTCCATATTCAGATATGCCGTAACAGATGGCATTGAAGGATGCACTTTTGTTTTCTTGGTTCCAGTGCACATGGTGATACTAAATTGTTTAGTAATGCTTACTTGTATAATTGAGCTATCTTTTCCATTTTCCATTTCTTCATGGTTACTTGTTTGTTAACTTGGTCAATATTCAGTTGTGTTCTTTGCAGAGATTTTTCTCTGTCTTCTCTTATTTAATTTTTTAAATTTTTTTATTTCATTTTATAATGATTTAGTAATGGAGTAAAATAATAAACACATATTCTGGGCTGACAATATGTTTTTCTTTTTAAAATCGAAGTTTGTGGTTGACTCATGGGCAGTGAATTTATTTCAGGAATATGGTCATCGTGTTAGACTGGCGACTCATGCAAATTTCAAGGATTTTGTCTTGACTGCTGGTTTAGAGTTCTATCCCCTAGGTGGTGATCCAAAAGTTCTTGCTGAATGTACGTTCCCATTGCCTCTTTTTATATTGCATTAACTTGATGACCTTAAACAAATGACTAGTAAAGCAATAAGTATCTTCTGAATCTTGTTTGTGCAACTTTGAAAGCATTGCTATTACATGTTATGATTGGAGCAGCTGTAATATTTTTATTCTGAACAAAGATGTGTGTAATCCCCATTCTTGTTCACCTTGATTTTGTGCATAGAAAATGATCCTTATGCTTAAAAAGTCATAGGAATACACAAGTAATTAGCGCCATCATAAGCATGGATGGACAAAACGTTTTCGAATATAAATGTCACATATGTTTGAATTCTGTTTGGGTTTTTATAAAAAATATCAATTGGGCATGATGCACAGGTCTTATTTTTCATCAACGTACAGTCACTTAGAATGGTCACGAATCACAAAGTTTGATCCAAAAGGATTTTGTTCAAAACATAAGGCTATTCTATTGACTAAGTGAGAAGTCCCTGATCAATGGGTTGCCATTACTAAGAAGCTTTTATGTTTTGTTTTTATGCAGACATGGTTAAGAACAAAGGATTTTTGCCTTCTGGTCCTTCAGAAATTCCTGTTCAGAGGAGTCAGATGAAAGACATAATTTTTTCATTACTTGCAGCATGCAAAGAGCCTGATCTTGATACTGGAATCCCCTTTAAAGCCGATGCAATAATGGCCAATCCCCCAGCATATGGTAACTTCCTGACTCAAGTAGTAATTTAAGCACTATGATCTGTTTCTCACAAAATGTCATGTTACCTAATGTCTTCAACATCCAATGTTGCCTTTTGAATCTGAATAATAATTGACTTGGCATGAAGCGTGCAGCGTGCTTTGATGCAACTTTTTTCTTTTTACCCTTTTTCATACAGTGTATATTTTACGACGTGTTTTCATCAATTTTAGCTTTTACTTGCTAAATATTTAAGACGTATTTAGTCTGTGTTGACCAAATGACTGTTAATAAATCCTCTATCTGAAATCATGCTTCCGAAACGTAGATTCTTCGATGTGTTTTTGTCAATTATAGCTTTTACTTGGTTAAAATTTAAGACATATCTAGCTTGCATTGACCTATTATAAAGAACTTTCTACTTGAAATCATGGCGTCTGCCACAGCCCTGGTGTATTAGCTGTAAATCATAACTTGCCTGTTCATGTATCACATGCATATTGATGATTTGTTTATTCCTGCATGGTCATAGTACACTTCAAGTTCAGTTGCTGTGATTTCCCCATGAAAAATGAACAGATTATTTTTCTTCTAGATTAACAGATATTAAGATGTTCCATGATTTATAGACAGTGACACGATATAGCTCAGTTAAAATGCCCATGTAGGTTAACAATGGGCTCTATCATGTTCATTTACTATTTGAGCATGAATTATCTTCTGTTTATGTTCTTATATTTGCTGTCATTATATTCTATCATTAGATCAACCCGCAGGGAGCACTCTAATACCTTAAAGTTTTATTCTGATATCCAGTTGGGAAGTGTTATTACTTTATTGTAAATGGACTGCGAATAACTATTTCATATTAAACTGAACATGTACATTTCCAGTTTTTTACCCTAGCAGTATACTGCTTTAAAGTTCCCTATTAACTAACTAATTGAGTTGATTATGTTTCAGGACATACACATGTTGCTGAGGCACTGAAAATACCCATTCATATATTTTTTACAATGCCTTGGACGTAAGTTTTCATCTGATATTGATTACAGCATCAGAAAATTTTCTATTGTTCAAGTTTTTTGGTTTGATAAGAATGCCTTTAGTTTATTTTCACATTTAATATTTGTAGGGGTGACAAAATGGGTGGGCGGGGTAATGGGTTCGGATAGAACGAGCAATGTGTTAATACAGACTAAAACAAATCAGGCTGTACCCGACCCACAAATGGTGTTTTTGTCCCTTAAATTGTTTATAGAATTAGTATCTTAAAATTGAGTGCCAGACTATATTATTACAACAATGATAAGGTCTTCTCCATTTGAATAGTTTTTTAGATGACTTTCAACCTGTTAGAAGTTTTTTCATTTGCTTAAAGTTAAATTTCTTAGCTCGACCCTGTTGACCCATCAGAGATCAAACGAAACCCAAAATCGGTCAAAATTGCTACCTCTAGCTATTTGGCTGGGTAAGGATTCTTAATTTTCATTAGATGTGACTTAAATTTTGTTGCATATCAGGCCTACTAGCGATTTTCCTCATCCTCTATCCCGTGTTAAACAACCAGCTGGATATAGAGTAAGTTCATTGGTTGACTTCCCTTTTCTGTTAATGCAACTTTTGCCAACTTACACATAGTTAACCTTTTGTATCTAATTTGCATTCCTGCAGCTGTCATATCAAATAGTTGACTCTTTGATATGGCTTGGAATTCGAGACATGATAAATGATGTTAGGAAAAAAAAGTTGAAGCTGCGTCCTGTCACTTATTTAAGTGGTTCTCAAGGCTCTGAAACTGATATTCCCCATGCATACATTTGGAGTCCTCATCTTGTTCCCAAACCAAAAGGTAACTCACAGCCTCTAGTTGATGCATTTTTTATTCAATGCAAAGTTGGTTTCTGTCATCTCATTACTCTAATTCTTTTGCATAACAATTACCCTTTAGATCTTTTCCTTCTAGAGTGTAACTGGTCTGTGTCTAGTTATCAAAGCCACATCGAGTTGGGCTTTCTAAAATGATTTGAACTTGTGGCTAATTAGAGATGGCAATTTCAGCCCATTGATATGAATATGGATCAATTTGGGTAGTATTTTATTCACTGCGGGTCAAACAGGTTAATATACAAAATTCAGCTATAAATGAAACTCATTTTCAGAGAAGACCACATGGTTGATGATTTGACAAACTAAAAAATCGAATGATGTTCCATGTTTTATACTGACAGTGTCATATTTCATGCGTATACCATAATTTTGATAATGCTTATTTTGAGGCTTTAAGTATCCAAGCCTTGATTTTAAGATGTGGATTAACTCCGTATATAATGCAGACTGGGGACCTAAGATTGATGTGGTTGGATTTTGTTTCCTTGATCTTGCTTCAAACTACGAACCTCCTGAAGAACTTGTACGTTGGCTTAAAGCTGGTCCAAAGCCTATCTACATTGGATTTGGTAGCCTTGTAAGTTTTATCTTATAGTATCAATTTTTATATGCTATTCATGATTCATGATGTTTGTAGAGAAGTACGCTGAAGTGCCAATAAAGTAATATAAATAGTAAATGCATTGCAGTGTCCCAAACTTACCTCTTCATAGCGATAACTAATGGGTAGGTTGAGAGGTTGGGTAACTGGTTAGGGTTTAAACGGGTCACTTATAGTATGGGTCAAGACAAGTAGGGTGGTGTGTAGTTGGCCCGCAAACACTTTTTGTAGCCTTTTAATTAGACTGGAACTTGTGCGACCCCTTTCCTGTTTTGCTCAACTTTCTACTTCGCCCCGTATTAGATAGAACACAACCCAAGTATCGCAAGTGAAGGGGTCAAAATTTTCACCTCTAGCTATGATATGTAATTTCATTATTTGAGCATATTTACATGAATGAATAGTTATAATAAAATATCGAAGATGAAGAAAGAGCCAAATTTCTGAGCAAGACCATGTAGACGACAGAGAGCAACCCTGGGAGATATTTCAAAATAGCAAAACTCACTCTGCTAGCAGATGTGGAATAGAACATACCCAAACCGAAAACTATATAACCAAGTTGGGTTGGCTATTTGTTTTTTAGTATTTGAACTTGTAATCATGTGTATCAGAAAAGGTTTCCTTTTCTTTATTCAAAAATAGAGATGCTTTCTCAATCCGACCTTGTAAATATAAAATGATTGTGTTAATTACACAGAACAACTATTCTATGACATGTTGCCTAAATCTTTGAATAAAAAATATAAGAGGTTTGTGCTTACACAAGAAAATCTCTCTCCTCTCGCTGCCCCGGAAAATATACTTTTCTTTGTTTCATGAATCAAGATAGTGATTTATAAAATTTTATATTTATCCATTGCAGCCTGTTCAAGAACCTGAGAAAATGACGCAGACAATTGTCAAAGCTCTAGAAATGACTGGACAAAGAGGCATCATCAATAAAGGATGGGGTGGTCTTGGTATCTGTAAGTATATGATTCCCTTAATTCTGACATGATTGCCGTTTATAATATGTATGTCTTTTACAAGCTCATAGTTTTCATGTTACATGGTCTTGTTTTGGAACTACTCAACTATGTCAAAATGAATGTTGTCTGATTTTGCATGTGTGGAGTCGAAACTGATGTAGCTTAACTTTGTCTCTCCAGTGACAGAGCCAAAGGATTTTGTATACTCACTGGACAACATCCCTCACGACTGGCTTTTTTTGCAATGTTCAGCTGTGGTGAGTCTACACAATCAACTTCATTGCTATTGCTAGATTCTTATACGTTTATCAGAAAATTAAAGATTTTCGGTATTATGTTACCTTTTGATCATAAATAAGTTTGTGTTGATCTTCTCTTAGAATTGCACTGGTTTTATTTGTCATAAGACCTAATATAATCAGCACCGCCCAAACTTAAAAAATTATGAGACATCACCATCTTTACAATATCAAATATATTACTTCATTAGAAGTTCAACTTTTTTGGAGCAACGTTGTTTTGGGTTAACTCAACCTGAATCCTTTTGACCAGTAAAATTAAGTACCCATTTTGACCTATTACCCAAGTTGGCCATATTGACAAAGATTTCAAGCATTTAGTATTTCAAAATTTGGAAAATGTCATAAACTTTAGTTTGTTTGAACATCCATTGCTGAATACTTCCGCTATGGTTCATGGTTTACCCGTAATGTGGTTTGCTATTCTTATACTTCCAGGTGCATCATGGAGGTGCAGGGACTACAGCTGCTGGTCTTAAAGCTGCGGTAATACCTTTCAACAACTTCTCTTGTACAGGTTTCATTTCTGATTTCCATTATCTAACTATCTCTTTACTTCATTTGGAATTCAGTGCCCAACTACAATCGTACCTTTCTTTGGTGACCAACCGTTTTGGGGAGATCGAGTTCATAGCAGAGGTGTTGGGCCGCCACCCATACCGGTTGACCAGTTTACGCTTAACAAGCTTGTTGAGGCAATTAAATTTATGCTAGATCCCAAGGTAACCAACTCCTTGTATTACTTGTATGTACCATGTCCCTGTTAGAGTATGAGTTTGATTCCTGACGGTCAAATGAGTACATTTATTCTCAAAGTCTTTAATATCATCAATTGGTTCAAACTTGTCACCTTTGCAAAATAGTATCAGGTGTGTTGTCGACACACACACACACAAAACACTTGAATATCATATGTTAACTTTGAATTTGGAACATTACCGTGATCTTGTAGGTGAAGGAGCGAGCAGTGGAACTTGCGAAGGCAATGGAGAACGAGGATGGGGTGGAAGGGGCAGTGAGAGCTTTCTTAAAACACCTTCCCTTACAATTACCCGATACAAAGCCTCCAAGCAAACCTTCAAAATCGACGCCTACCAGACCCGCACCAACCAAACCCGCAAAATCACCACCAACCAAACAGTCGAGTTCAAGGCCGCCCAACCATTCAAGTTCATTTTCCATATCAGGTTGTTTTGGGTGTTCCTGATTATTATTTAAACTATTTGGCGTCCACCTCTCAGTACATGCTATCAGTTTACATCATATGTGTAGCCTCATATATCAACGAGTGTGTAATTAATTATTATGCATTCATGGAAAATTTACTCCATACTTGCCGTTGTTGATAAAACCACGCTACCTAACCTACAGGTTGGATCGTGTTCGTTGATGTATATTTGGAGAACATTTGTTTATCCCTCTTTTGTTTGCTTGTTGGTAATTTGTAGTATTGTATAGTGCAAACAGTATTGTGGCCGCTGTTAGTGTATTGATCTTTCGTGTATTTAGATAAAACATAGGTGATTATTGCATAGGGATGACAATGAATCGCGTATACTTTAAAGTTTATTTATACTTGATTTATATATTCATACTTTTGAAGTCAATATTTTTGCTTTTGTATTTCATTTTACAGTTTGTAATTACATTCACTAGTAGCACCGATCGTTTCTCCTTGGTATATTTAAACTTATATAAGTGCCTTTGAAAGTATGCGTCGTGGAATTCTATGGTGTAATATTATCATTTCTCGTTGATATATTCATACTTTAGGGTACGTTTGTTTCGCAAAATGTTTTTAAAAAAGTTGAAGTCTATAAAATTGAACGAATTATATTTGTTTTCATCCGTTTCTACATATCTTTTTTTAAAGTACGCAATAATGCTGAACGTGCTATCCACATTCGGTGTATGTGAGCTATCTTGCAGAAAAAAAATCATTGAGGTACCTACAATCAGACAAGTTAGATCTTTATCTATATATTGCAAGTAACACATGTACTATTTTGATTGCATGAGCGTGGATCGCAACGGCATGTAGGAATGCAGGACCACAAACTGATTAAAAGGTAGCATGTTTGTGTTTGGATTGGTGTTGTGAAGCCGTGATCCTTACTGTTACAACTTACTTCTTCGTGTCTGACTTGGGTTGTGTCACTAGAGGTGGTATAATACATCGCAATCGATCTTAGATAACACAAGATAACGAGTTATATAATCTATAACTACATAATGACTTAAAACGGGCGATTCCGAATCTTGTTAATTAGGTCATCTCGAAAACAAGTCCTTGTCATATTTTTAAAATACAATCTTTCATATTGTTAGAACATGTGTAGCTTCTTGTTATCCGAACGAAGTTCTTGATAACGACATATAATAAAACTAACAACTTTTACTCTACTTTTTTACATATATTTTTTTAATTTTTGTTGTTAAAAAAGAGGAAAAAAGTGAGAGGATAAAGGGTAGGAAACAGTTGCATGAGAATAGGAAATGAAGAAGGGCGGCAGAACAGAGGAAGCAGCCAATAGATTGAATAAAAGTTGTAATCAGGCAGAGCCAGTGGGTGAAGGTGTCAGAGATACCTGTATTTTTCTCCCATAAAGCTAACACAACAAGATCCTTACAGACGTGTTTCCACCCAAATTATTTAGAAACAAATTCGATTTCTTCTTTTACAAAAAAATTATGAGAGGACTATTAGCCTATCGGTATATAACGTTATGTAACGACTACGCAACCAAGTAATTGTATTGTGGGTTCAAGTCTTATGAAAGATAATGTGTGTATATTGTGTCCGATTATTTGTACATAGTATGTGAGATATGTTGTTTCTTCGCCGTCCTGGAAAAAGAATGTATTAAAAAGCATTTACATAACTTCTTTCGAAGATTAAAAAGCTTCGGTAGCACTACGTTATATATCACATTATCAGTCTCTTTACCCCCTATCTACACTACCCCTACTGTCACTTTACACTAACACCGTGCTTATGTAGTACTATTCGAATGTCTCATAGTTGCATACCATTCTGTGTTTTCTAGCACTTCCGTATGAGGATTGTTTAAGGGTGATGATCCTTACACCACCAAAATTATCCATACACCACTAACTGTGCTTTACAGTGTTGTACAGTACAACACTATAAAGCATATTTAGTGGTGTATGGATAATTTTTAGTTGTGTAAGGATCACTCCCCATTGTTTAAGTAGTAGGGAAAACATCCATAATGTTGCGTATTAGAAATAAGACAGAGATGTGGAAAGTTTTATAAAATACTTATATTTACATCCTTCAAAATTGGTTACTTACATTGAACTAGAGGTGGCAATTTTAGACCCATTGGTTAATTTTGGGTCAATTTGGTTAATTTTTAGGAGGGGTGGGTTTGTTGGGTCTCCTCCCCATTTTTTGGATGGGTCTAAATGGGTTTTTCAATATAACCTCTAATTATGTAACAATTAACCAACGGGTTTAGACAGGTCTAGCGGGTAATTTTTTTTTTTTTTCACCTCATTTCATTTTTTTCATTTTTAAATCAAATAAAAAAAAAATTTGGTGAACCCGATGACCCGACCCGACCCGAGACCCATTTGACCCGGACCCGTTTAGACCCATCCTTCTAAATGACCCATCTAGACCCGGACCCATTTAGACCCAAACCCATCTAGACCCGTGATCCGACCCGACCCGACCCATTCATTTTGCCACCTCTACATTGAACATGATAAGTTTGCGTAATATTAGTATTACGTATAAGTGGCAAAATGAATGAGTCGGGTCGGGTCGGGTCGGGTCTAGATTGGTTTGGGTCTAGATGGGTTTGGGTCTAAATGGGTCCGGATCTAGATGAGTCATTTAGGAGGATGAGTCTAAACGGGTTCGGGTCAAATGGTTCTCGAATCGGGTCGACCCATCGGGTTTCCACCCAACTTTTTTTTTTATTCAAGTGAAAAATGAAATGGGGTGAAAAAAAAAGTACCCACTAGACCCGTTGGTTAATTGTTATACAATTGGAGGTTATATTAAATGCTCATTTAGACCCATCCAAAAAAACGGGGAGAGACCCAACAAACTCATCCCCTCATAAATATTGACCAAGTTGACCCATAAATGACTAATGGGTCTAAAATTGTCACCTCTAGTATTACGGATCATTTTCACTTACGAATATGATGAAAAACTCTAGAGGAATGTGGACAACGTGGAAAGGGTTGAGCAAGTTGGAAGCTGACAGTGAGCCCCTTGTTTAAGTCTGATAAAAAGCTTTAAAAGATATTACTACCTTTATCATGCCATACCAAACAAAGGCAACTAGCTCTTCAACTTGCTGACTTTGAAGACAGTTGTAAGTGTTTTCATTAAGTTTGTGATGAGATAAACTATATCCAGTGTTAATAACTTGTATTTCACGCAGTAACAGTTGTACATTACTTAATCAAGGTTGTATTTGATTTCAACAGGTAAAAATCGTACTTTAAATTGGAGTCAGCCCTAATGGATAGAAAGTTAAAGAATAGAGACAGATACATATGCATGAAGTATTGATTATACTGAAAAGAAATACCCAAAAAAGATGAAAATTTAAAACCTCCTTTAATGTTGTTTAAGCTTTTACCTTCAGATAGTAGGATTATAGCCCCCTTCAATCTACCACCACCAAAGTGAAACTTTTATCAAAATTCCGATAAGATTATGACGAGCATTAGACTCACAAGTCGACTTTTACAAGTCAAATAAGAAATCCAAAAAAACGAGGTGCCTCGGACCTCAACTCTTAAATGACTTCGACCCTTACGAGCCATTAATTGACTATTCCGGATCGTGTATAACTCTTACAAGTCTTCTTCAGATAAACTTTTAGTGTAATGTAATAAAAAGAATAAAAAGACAAAAAACCATAAAACGAAATGACAAATCTATTTTAAATTAATCATCTGTGTTTTAAATTAATCATCTGTGTTAATTGTCAGTCAACAACATCACCATCGACTCTTTCATGTTTTACTTCTCTTAAAGAACAAAAATGTTGAACAATAATATACATATAAACATATATATTTATTGTAAAATAGTGGATCGAGTCACGAGTTAAAAATCAAGATTTCGAGTTTTACAAGTTGACAACAATGGGCGGCAACAGTGCAACACAAGTGAAAGTGAAACTACGAAGTGTAAAAATGCCTGCAAAATAAAGTTCAAGTGCCCATGCAACCCCATAAACTGTCAGAACAACTTCTGAAGTGAATAAAGAAGAAGACATTAGATTCCATTTCCCAATTATATAATAACTAAAATTATAAATGGGTTTTGCAGAAACATGCAGGAACGTATTGGTGCACACTTATTCACCAATCCCTCTCTTATCTCTTGTGTTCCCAAGCCCATACAATACACCCTCCCTCTCTGCTCAATCTATCTTTTTTATACTCCTATAAATATATTAAACTGACTACATACATACCATATTAACAATTCACCTACACACTTTCCAATCACAAACAACTACTTTCTCAACTCTTTTATCCTTCATCTTCTACCCATTTTGAACTACTCTGCGATTAACTGGTTATCTTTTCGTAGTTTCGATCTGTTCATTTCCCACTCCGCCACTTTCTTCTGATCACACTTCTATATATATCGTCACAAGGTCTCGCACGTTTCATCGACTTTCTATAGAATCTTTAATTGGATCTATTCCTATTCTACGTTCTGCAGGACTCGAGTCTAAATCTTATTCTTTATTTGTGATTTAACAGGGAAAAACAAATGGAAGGTGCAAAGGTTGTCCATGATGAGGAGCATAAAACTGCAAAGTCTTTTCCATGTCAATTTTGCTCGAGAAAGTTTTACAGTTCTCAAGCTTTAGGAGGTCATCAAAATGCTCACAAGAAAGAAAGAACAGCAGCAAGAAATACTAAAAGGGCAGCTAATGGGCAATGCAATTATTCTACTTCTTTGCTTACACAAACTCCAATGATGTTTGCTCCCACGAATCAGATTGGAATTCTGAATCCATCTCTTTATATTACTGCTCACGCAGCTAATCTATGTCAGTTTCAAGGCCAACAATTTGGATCTGACGCAACGGGTCGATTCGACAATCTTATGTACTACAGAGCCAACTACATGAATCAGAATCCGTATAATCAGTTAGATCAACAGGATGAGCATCAAAGTTACTTGAATTGTCAGAGGAGCATAATTGGGAATGAGAATGCACCAGAACATATGTTTGTGAATGTGACGAGTGAGAGTAAAGGTGTTAAAGATAAAGATACTCAAAAGCTTGATCTTTCACTCCATTTATGAAAAGATATGAGTTTCCTAGATAGGGTTAAAAAAGAAAGAGCTTTATTAGATCTTCGGTTTCCACTTTTGGCAAGTTTTGGGATTTCAGTGTTTAAATTTCTTGGAATAATCAAGGTATGAAAAGAAAGCCATATGTGGTGGCTTTTTTGGAAACTACATTAGTTACATAGTGTTTCAGGAACACCTTTCTCATTTTAGAGAATAAGTTGATAGATGTCATTTCATCAGTTATTGGTAATGCAATATCCATTTGCATGGATGTTGGACATTTTAGGAAAGTGACAAAGAACAACCTTCTATGTTTCTGTGTTTTTTTCTAGTACTTTAACTTGGAGAAAATATACTCATAAGAACTAAACAGAAGCAAAATCACCTAAATAAACCAAAGGGGTTCTAATGCAAGAACATTTCTGTAAAATCCGGTTCATCTAAAGTAACAGGGTTGAATCTACAAACAGCTTAGCTTGTTTACCTAAAAGTCCAATTTTGAGCAGTTCTATACTTAAGTAAAAAACTCGTTTAGAAGTCACAACCAAATAGTATTTGTTAGTATACTGCGCCAAAAGACCTTCTTAGAGATGGTTGAATATTCACAGATTAGTGGTTCCTTCTTTTCCCATATTTGATTTCTCAATCATATATTTTTTGATATCGATACCTCTGAGGGGTTGCATTTTTTCCTGCCTTTGGTCAAAAGTAAGAAAAAAAACATTCCTGCTTTCTGTGGGTACGGCAAAGGTAGATGTAAGTCTGTGACATTGCAATACGTCTCACCTCTAAAAGATTTCCTCATGTTGAATTTGTGTTCAATCTCTTTAACTCATATCTTCCATCAAACATAAGAATTAAACTAAACATTATTTAACAACTTATAAAGAAAAAAGATAAACACTAAACATATTCAAATAGCTGGCCTCAGTAGGCACCATTTTATATCACCAAGATACTAATAAACTTAAAAACAAGAAAATAAATATATAACTCTTTAAATCACTCACAGATAGCATCAACAGCTTCAGGCTTTTCATGGTTTCATCATCAACTCCCAATTGCCCTGAGCTCCTCCAACCTTGACTTTATTTGATCTTGCATCAATTCTAATCTCTTTGAATACACCTCCAATTCCAATATATGTTGCTTCCTCCATTTCTCATCATTCATATCCCCGATTGAAAAATTCATCGATCCACCAAACGGATTCATATTCATATTCATTCCACCTAACCCTAACCCTAAACCCCTCGAACCACCCCCATTCGGCGAATTATTAACCAATTCCTTAAACAATGGCAATAAACAACTCTTCACAGTCTCCTCAACCACATTTAAAGTTACAGGATCCGTAACTCCCGTCCCTGGCCCCATACCATGACCATACTGTTGCTGATGCTGTTGCTGCTGATTGTAATTCTCTTCCATTTTAACTGCGGCAGATGCAGTTCTCGATCGCTTACGTGACCTCGGCGTTTTCTTCTCCACATAATTAGGATCACCGAATTCATTTCCATTATGATCATTCAAATTAAAACTCATGTTAGCATTCGCATGATGATTCTCTTCATCATCAATCCCTACGACATCCGCAGCCGCGGAAATAGGAACAGCGGCAGCAGCAGTTTCGTTCCAGATCTTACAGGATAAATCGAAAGTAGCTTGATCATGAGGACTTTTAAATACATACTCTTTACCAGAACTAATCTTATTAAGCACGTTGCGATACTTTTTTTTCAGTCTCCTAAGTTTCTCAACTAACTGATTTTTATTAAAATCTAACTGTAATTTACCTTTAATTTGATCATAAAACGCCGCCGTATCATGATGATGAGAATTATTAGAACCTCTTTGTGTAATGTAATCAAGGAAGCCTTGTAAGAGCTCAATTTCATCTTCATCAGTCCATAACCGCTGAAACAGCCTTCTAGAATCATCTACCGCCAACGGTTTTTTAATTTCAACGATCGAATTCGAATCGGTCCGCATGGCGGAAGCTTTCGCGGTTGACGTCGGTGTTACGGTTGCGGTTGGAGTAGCGGCAGCGGTGTTTGGAATTCCGGCGACAGCGATCGTGACTTCGCCGGCGGCAGATGAAATTGAGTCGTCTTCTTCTTCTGCTTCTTCGCCGTCGTCTTCTTCCTCTACACCGTCGATTAGGTCAACGTCGTCTTCTTCCATTTGTTGATTTTGTAAATCTTCGCTTTCGTCATCGTCTTCTTCGTCGAGATCTTCGTCGACGTAGACGGTGGCGTTGTTATCTTCGTCATCGGAAGCCATGGTGATCGGCCGTAGTCGATTTTGAGTCCGTTGGTGGTGCAGGTGGTTCGAGGTAGGTTAACTAGGGTTCGGTGGTAAACAAAAGGGTCTGGTTTGGTGGTTGTTGGTGTCAACCGGAAGATCCGAGTTCCTAGCTAATGGGCCGGATGTCTAGTTAGGCCCATTTATAACATGACAAGTAAGCCCACATATTTTAATTTAAACACAATGAAAACAATCTCTACTTGATGCGCAGTTGGGTATCGATCTATATCGAGATATATATATATATATATATATATATATATATATATATATATATATATATATAGGGGGGGGAGATCATGAGGAAAGGAGGCACACATCCCGGTCAATGCAAAAGTCAACGCGGTGACATTTTTGTAAATAACTTAAAATCACCTCCCAGGCTCGTAAACATGCATTTCAAAAGCATGTTAATCAAAATCAAATTTTCAGCACGTTAACATGCATTTCAAAAGCATGTTAATCAAAGTTACAATTTAAACATTCATTTAAGGTGAATATTAGCTCATATTGTTATTATTGTATAATAACTCATATTCATTATAAATGCATGTTAACATCTCATTGAATTTTTAACATTCATTCATGATGAATATTAATTTATATCATGCTGATGAACATCATAACATTCATTTATAATGCATATAAGCTCATATATATTGCGATAGGGTAAATTGATTTTGTCGGCTATGTACCCCCCTGTTTGTCCCAAGGTCGGCAACTTACCCTCTAAAGTTCCAATGTATGCTATCTAATCTTATATTATGTGCCTTTACCAAAAAAAAAAACCCTTATATTATGTGCTAGAATCTCTTAAAAATTAAGTTTTACCGTTTCGGGCTTTTAATTGCTCATTGAGCAGCAATGTGTCAGACCACGTGTCGCATTTGTAATCGTCCACGTCGTCAATTTAACCCGTTGTTCCGGTCACAAGTTACCATCTTACCTACATCGATACAAACTTTACCACTTAAATGCAGACATTGGAACTTTAGAGGGTAAGTTGCCGACCTTGGGACAAACAGGGGGGTACATAGCCGACAAAATCAATTTACCCATTGCGATACATTGATGAATGTTATTTTATTACATTCAACATGTATAATAACTTATATAAGGTAAAAAACAACAAAAATGAATGTTTAAGAATCTTTATTGTAATTTTGATTAACATGATTCGCAAATGCATGTTAACCTTCTGAAATTTACATTTTTGAAATTCAATGATGAATGACGATTATAATACAATTAATTCCTCGTTTATAAGTTTTGAATTACGAAATTCGTTTAATTTTATTGTTTTCAATGAAAAATAAAATATTTCACAAAAACCCAAAAGTTACACCCAAACTTTAATATTTTTGATGAATATGTATAACGAGGAATTGATGATCTAAATGAATGCGATTGATGAATTCGAAATTTTATAATGTTTCTGATTGATGAATCAATGAAAAACATACTTTAATTTGGGTTTTTTTGACAAAAATTGGTGAAGTGTGTAAGAAAAAAGTGAGGAGGAAATGGGTGGCTGAGAGTTGCTTCCCTCCTTCCCTCAAATTTAGTACTTCCCTCTTGATCCTTCCCCTATATATATATATATATATATATATATATATATAGGGTGGGGTCAGAGGAGAATGTATTATTTGAGAAGAAGGAGGAGAAGAATTTTCAAATTTTCATTTTTACCCCCTCCACATTTTTAATAGTGTACACTACTCCCTCCTACTTTCTTCCTACCCACCCCTCCCCTCCACCACCCACCACTAGCTGCTGCCACCCGCCGCCGCCGCCACCGGTCGTCGGAAAATTTTTTTTTAATTTTTTTCTTAATTAAAATTTTTTTTTTTCATAATTTTTTTTTTTTTACATATTATCACTTTGTACTGCATTTTATTATTTTTATTGCATTTTGTATATATGTTTAGTAGATATTATTCATTTTTACTGCATTTTTGTATTTTACACATAATTCTTTTGATTTGTTTACTGCATTTTATTTATACACCTCAATCTTATATATATAGTTTGTTTTTTACTGCATTTTAAGTTATACATAATATATTTTTTACTGCATTTTGTTAAAATTACGCTTCATTTTATTATTATTCACTGCATTTTGCATATATTTCATGTATTACATATTGTTTATTTTTTACTGCATTTTATATTATACAAATGATCCATTTTTACTGCATTTTGTATGAAAGTATAATACATACTACTGTTTTTACTGCATTTTGCATATATTTATTTAGTACACGTTTTACTGCATTTTATATTATATATAATCTATTTGTACCACATTTTATTTTTTTACTGCATTTTGTTATTTTCACTGCATTTTATATTATACACAATCTATTTGTACTGCATTTTGTTATTTTCACTGCATTTTGTTATTTTTGCTGCATTTTTCATATATTTCATTCATTATATATTGTTTGTTATTCACTGCATTTTGTATTTTACATATTATCGATTTGTACTGCATTTTGTATTTTACATATTATCTATTTGTATTGCATTTTGTATTAAAGTATAATAAATATTATTGTTTTTATTGCATTTTGCATATACATCATTTAGGATATATTATTCTCTTTTTACTGCATTTTAGATTATATATATAATCCATTTGTACGGTATTTTGTTGACGTCGGGTATAGATGATGCGGTAAAATATATAAAAGTTTTAGTTAATTAACAATAATATACAAAATGCAGTGAAAAAAACGTATAGTCTTATTAAAAATGCAGTAGGAAAAGAAATACTATATTTAATAAAAGATTTATGGGAAAAAAAAAATTTTAAAAAAAATTTTTTTGAAAAAAAAAAATTTTGAAATTTTTTTTTCCGGCAACCGGATTCTGGCGGCGGCTGGCGGCAGTCAGGTGGTGGCAGCAAGTGGTGGGGGTGGTGGGGTGGTGGTAGGTGAGGTTGGAGGAAGAAGAAGGTAGGAGGGGGAAGAAAATAAAGTGGAAGAGTTAAAATGTAAAAGTCTAAATAGTGTAAGGGGTGTGGAGTGAAAATTAATGTTATATTTTTTTTTGTTAACTAATACCTTTATTTTTGAAAGTAATTACAAAATTGCCACCCTTTTTAACCATTGATCCAACCCAAAAGATCATCCAATGGTCACAAATAAAACTTCTCCTCCTTCTCCTCATATGATCCCTTCCCCTATGATCCCCAATCATATATATATATATATATATATATATATATATATATATATATATATATATATATATATATATATATATATATTCATATATAAAACATCTCCACATTTCAATTTTAACACTACTTAAAATATTCAATCTTCCTAAAATGTCCCTATCCCATTCTCTATTATCTTTTACTATTTATTCTCCACTAACTAAACTTCCATTAATACCCTATCCCATTATCTATTATTTTTAATTACTATTTATTCTCCACTAACTACACTTTTCATCCATCAAATATTAAATTTACACTTTTCACCCAAAATAGTAATGTCGACATTTTAAATGGGACGGACGGAATACAATATGTTTTTATTTTAAAACATTTGCTCGCTCCTCCATTCACCGTTGCCATTTTCACCGCTGCATTGCGCGGGTATTGTGCTAGTATATATATATATATATATATATATAGGATCCGGTTCAATTGAGAACCAAAAAAATTACGAGAACCGTGAGAACTACTAGATTGCATGTTTGTTCACATGTAATTAACTTGATTCACATGTGAACATTGATTTAGGTTAGGTTGGGAAGAAAAAAAATTCGAAAATTATGTCTTAAAACACGTTTTACCTGATTTGTTCATATTATCGTTCATATATAAACATAAATTTGATTTTTTGCGTTTTTCGCTATAATTTTAGGATTTTTCCAAGAAGAATCAAGATAATAAAAAGCAAAACCCTAGTCGACCAAGAAGCTCTACTCGTGTTCGGATAATGGCTGCAGGTAAACTTGTACTGTATTTAAAGATAGTTTTATATTTCGAATCCCTTAATAATAAGTATTCTTTTTTTTTTTGCGCTATAGAAGAAAAAGACTTATCATAAAACGCTGTCCTAATTTGTGTATATAGATGCCGTAGCTAGTCGGAGCTTAATACGAATGATTTGCATGGCTTGATCACCGTGTAGCTTGTATATATAAGAAGACATGAACGTATAATAATAATATTAGATGCTTAACGACAGTTGTATTGGATCAGATTATTAAAAGCATATGTTAGAGTCGAGTGAGATGATAAGAACTAGTAGTATATATTTATCTAGTACTATGATAGCTAGAGCTCGAGTTCGAGAGGTAGTCAGTGGTTAAGTGTATGTGAGATTGTTTTTTTGCTAGATTTATTGTGTAACGTGTCGTGTTTTATGGTACTATTTGATTTGATGATCTTCTTTGGGTCATTAGACGTTTTCTCGTGTTTTATGGTACTATTTGATTTGATGATCTTCTTTGGGTCATTAGACGTTTTCTATGGCTCCTGTTGAGTAATCGGGTATTGTTGACGGTCATGGTCAACCCGATTCGAAGCAAAATCGGGTATTGTTGACGGGTCGTGGGTCAACCCGATTCGAGCAAACCCGATGCACGTAGTTAAACTGTTGGAATTAGTCAATTACTCTTATCATGCATGTTTGAATGGGTAGTTGTAAATTAGTCTCATGCATAAGTTTAGAAAAATTAAAGCACTAGTCACGTATACACTAGTTGATTTCATCTAATGTTCCCATTTACTCCTTAAGTTTAGGATATGCATTTTCTTATTTAAGTTGTAATTTTGTTTTGAGAATCAATGAATAAAAGATATCAGAAAATTGCTCCAAACGTTTTCTTTCTTTATATTCAAATATTCCTTACGTTTTAATTGCAGGTGGTAAAGTATTTAAGTACCCGACGATGACTATAGCCCAGGATGGTTTTAAACTGAAGGTGGTTGAGGGTGAATTCACCGACTCTCAGATTATAGTATTGCTTGGCGAACATGGAAGCGGGAAGACAACATTCATCCGTTTGCCGGTAAACATTCTTTTTGTTTTATCATATTTGACATCTTTTTCCATCAAACAAACATTTTGGTCAATAATACCTCTAATTGCTTATTACATTGTGTGGGTGCCTAACCCTATATATAGATATTACTTATTCATCTAATAATCTGTAGAAAGGTTTGCGGGACCCTGATACCGTTGAAGGCCCTCATCTGAAGTATTATGCCGCTTACAAGGCCCAAACCATCTTGCGCCCCTACCCTATCAAAGTGTGGGAATTGTTACGTAAAAACATTAATGACGTGACTCTGGATCCTCTGTTTGTTGAAGAAGTCATGGAACCTCTTCAAATCGAGCAGCTAATGGATCGAATGGTTTCCAATCTTTCTCGTGAAGAGGCGCAAAGACTTGCATAGTGTTTGTGCCTTGGAAAGGTAATAATTATTTTTGTTACTATTTATCATCATCATGATCTTTTGGCGATCTCATTTGCCTTTCTTTTGTGTTTTCATCTCAGGGTTCTCATATTTACTTGATAGATGAACCAAGTGCACTCCTCAGTCCCGAACAGCGTAATGTTGCCTCAAGAGATCTAAAGAGATTTATTCAACTTTTCAACAAGACTGCATTTGTGGTCGAACATGACTCGACAATGGTGGAGCATCTAGCTGATAAGGTCATCGTTTTTGAAGGGACACCATCTGTTGATTGTGTAGCAAATGCCCTTCAGCCGTGGAATCTTTTCTTAGCTGTAAGTGTTAATTCATCACCTATATATATACTGTAACTTTTTTATCATCTAAACACACATATTCAAACACCGCCTACTCGCTAAAGGAACGCTATAAGGTATGCAAGAACAATCTTTCTTTAACACATTATGAAAATTTAAAAGCAAAGAAAAAACATCTCTATTTTCATTTTGTCCAATATCTCGTATTCTTGCAAATTGTGGCCTCTTTCTTAACCTTGTCTACAAACAAGGTTGCTTATACGCAATCAAAAGCGTAGTAGAGATTGTTTTACCTTCCACAAGTGCTATCCGAGATATCTACAAACAAGGTTGCTTATATGCAATCAAAAGCGTAGTAGCGATTGTTTTAACTTCTACAAGTGCTATCCGAGATGTTTTAATGCTATTATTCAGACTTTAATGTTTGTGTTTTGATACTGTGAGGGCGCCGGCCAAATGTTCTTGGACTGAGTTCATTACCAAATAGGAAGACAAGTGGGTAGAGAAGTTTTGTGTGGTATAGCTGGGAAGGAAACTGCATACCTCGCTCTTTAGGATTAGATGAAAGTTATTATTATGTCTTTGAGTTTTTATTACGAGTAACTTAGTCATTTGGACATATAAGATATACTTTGAATTTACCAAGCATATATTTGAAATTTAAATCAAGATTATATTAGATGTTACCATTAGCCTTCTTCTAACTCTATACAATAGATCCTGCACAAGGAAGCAACTTAATGAGCATTATTGAAGTATACCATTTCAACTACGTACAAAAACTTGTCATTAGGCCCATTTTTTGTAACTTATATCCACAAGTCATATGAATTTTATAAGATGGGTCTGCAACATTGTCGCTGAGTTTCAAGAGAAACAATGAAGTATTTTAAGGGTGGCCAGATAAATGATCGGAACGGTTATGAGGATATCTCATTTATGTTGCCCATAACCCACGTGTGTTTTTCTGCGTGTTCTTCAAATTCCGGATTCCAGTTTTCCTCTGTTTTCCCCTTTGAATGTATTAAACGGGTCTATTTAGTTGAATTAATGTATGGAGATGAATGAATTCATGATTGAGTTAGTTTATTAAGGATTGTGCTCATAATTTTTTAGCAGTTGTTGGGAAACAGTTACAATTTTGAGTCCACATCATCTGCTTGCTTCTAATTTACTTATCCCTCACGCCGTAATTACCCTCACTCATGTAACACCCCAAATTTAAATACAATGCATACAAAGAAGTTATTAGAATTTCTATAGCCTATATATTGAAGTTTTATACCGGTGACGAGAGGAATGTGGACAACTTTATTGTAGCAGATAACTTCAGCGCGGTGCTTGGACAACCAATCCATGCCAACAATGTCGTCGAAACTTCCAATCTCAACAGGAATGACATCAATGGTGAAGAGCTCGTCGGCTAAGTTTAAAGTGCAATTTAGTATTACACTATCGGTCTCTATGAGTTTATCATTAGCTAACTCTACCATTTACTTATCATCCGAAACCACATTCGGGTCCTGACGGACTTCCTTGGAGTTCAGCACGAAAGCTCTTCCTTTAGCAGTGTTTTTGCCCTTGTTCTTCAACTTTGGGCACTCATTCCTAAAGTGCCCTGTGTCTCCACACTCATAGCAGGACTTAGGTTTGTTAGTGGCGGTGTTGGCATTGGTAGATCTGCAGTCTTTGGCCAGATGCCCATACCTTTGACATTTTCCACATGGAGTACCGCAAGGACCTTCATGATGTCTGCGGCACTTTGAACAGGAGGGTTCATTCCCTGAATAGCTCTTTTTAGATTCTGAACCAGAGGTGTAGGCCTCAACAGTATCAGACCTTTTCGATGATGGTTGATCTTGATTGGGGTTCCCAGACTACTTTCTTTTGTTAAAACCAGAGTTATTTCCATCCTACGTAACAACTCAATAGCACCTTCAGTGCCTTTTGAAATTTTGAGACTTGCAGTTAGAGGAGTCCTTGTATGTGCAAGATTTTGTTTCGATTACTAATTACTAGATCATGAACGCTCTCCGTGGTTGCGGTGGTTTCCTTCATTTGACCGTGAGTATGATGGATAGTTTCGGAGATGTCTTCCTAATCCGAGTACATCTGAGCGATGCGGCCTTGAGCTAGTTCCATCCAATTTGAATGAGTTTCGTGTTGTTCAATTTTCAAGTAGTGTAACGTGCGTTCGTGATGATGCAAGCGGGCAGTTAACACAGGCATGGTGAGATGTGTCGGTTCTTGAGTATAAGAGGAAAGATCCATAGCTGAGTATCTTCCAACATCAGCAGGGATTTCAATGTTATTTTTTTTTTCGATTCTCTATGTAGTAACAGCCATTGGTAACCAGCTCCACTGATGTTGTAACACCCCAAAAACGTAAAAGTATTATTGTGATAAGTCAATAAATAATTGTTTTAAGTTGATAAAGTGGTAAGAAAAATAAAATGGTAGAAAACGCAAATGGTTTTAAGTTCAAGACAATAGGTCCAAAGGGGGACCGACTTAAAGTGTAGAAGTGGATATATATGACTTTTAATTCTCAAAAACTTCCACACACCCTCACGTATTATTTAGAAAGAAATAAGAAGAAAGAAAAAGGGAGAAAACATATTTCATCCCTGTGATTGCAATGGGACTCAAAAGAGAGTGTGGAATTGACCACGAATTTAGGAAAAGAAGTTACCCTCTTTATCCCCTTCTCAATTATTCCTTACACACACTCAAACACATACAGTAGAAAGGAACGGGAGAAAGAAAAAGAAAGAGTAGGGTCGCAGGAAGAAAAAGGAACAAGGAATCAAATAAAATACCAATTTCCATTCCTATTCTTGAATTCAAATTAGTCACAGATGCTGGTTCTTCATCTCTGTCCTATTTTTACTTGTAAGTAAGTTTAATTTTATTAGATTTAACCTAAATAATTGCTTATGGTGAATTGGTATGGAGTAATGAATTATAAAAGGAATAAGACCATAAAAGATGTTAGTTTGATGCAATTAGTTGTTATTAGTAATAAGAAATCTGAGTTTGATGAGTTTTGTGAAGGAAATCGAATAGCCATGTTGAGCTGAAAGTGCAGGTCTGAGAACGAGGGGGAATCCGGCGGATTCCCGTTAATCCGGCGGATTCTGTCTGCTGTTTGAGAAACTTGATTTTTAATATGACTGTGTGGTCACAAATTCTATATAAAGTAATATATAAATTAAATATGAGTTGTTATTACTATTAAAGTTATGGTTTGATTCACTAGAGTAAAGATTAGAGTTATAGTGGAGTATGAAACATAATGATTATTCAGAAATGAGTTCTAGTGGTATTCAATATAATAAACGATAAAAGTTAATAAGGTTATTATGAAAAGTGTAATTAAGTAGTTATATGACGTTTGATGAAGTAAGTGCCGATGACGATTATTAGCAAGCTAAATGTGTATTATAATTATGTGTTTATCAGATATGTGATTCAAGATCCAAGACACGGCATTTGCACGCGTTATGATTTACTTACTTATTCTGCTAAAGACCCAGGTGAGTAATATGGGGGATTAAATATGTAATGATTGTGTACACCGGAAGGGGTTACACAATTAGAATGCAGTATGTTTGAGTATATTATTATTATATGCCAGTTTACTATTATAGAGTGTTATGGTTGAGATTACCTGAAGGTTTATACTCATTTGTTATATGTGCTCAGTAGTTATACGTTATTATGATATGATTGTAAATAAAGAATAAATGCACATATATGAATGAAAGAAAAGGTGTATGTGATTTATGTGTATTGGGAATTTTAGAGATCAGTTTGATGTCAGATTTCAGGTGCAGCTAAAGGCGTGCAGAGCACGTGGTCATGTTATGTTTCCATTACTCAGATAAGTGAGTAGAGTGACATGTGGAACCAAGGAGTGATTTATCATTCGCTTGGTGGTATCTAAGTAATGACTTTGTCATTAGCTTAGTTTAATGTCAATTTGTATAAATTGGCATGTAAGATAGTTAAGGATCCTTAACGGTACAGATTATAATATAGTATGCCTACCACTTAGAGGTAGGGTACTAGTCAGAAATAAAGGTTCAGATGATCTCTACAATTTCCTAAAAGTTATATGATTGAACAGAAACAGAATAAGTACAGATTATATGTTGATGTGTAATGTGAAAGTACATTATTTATTTAGTTGTTCATATTATTCACTAAGCTTTGGCTTACCCCGTTCAGTTGATTACGTTGCAGGTATGTGGTTAGTTTGAACCAATGAAGTTAAGAGTTGACTATGCTTGCTAGAAATGACGTGGAGTGGAGCTTGAATGAAATGGTTAGATAAGCTCCTATTCTTTTAAATTATCGTTATGACTATACTTGTATAAGTCACCCGATCAATGATATTATAGTCAAAGTAGAAAAGAAAGTAAAGTTAGACGATTTTTAAATAATCGTGTATGAAATTGATTGGAGGGTCAAACTAATGGGACCAATGTAGTCAAATGTTTATATGTATGTTTGACTGCAAAGTATAAAAGATGATTCAACGAAATGATATTATAAAATTTAAAAGTACACAGGTTTGAATATAAAAGGATATTAAAGAAAAATTTTCAGGGTGTTTCAAGTTGGTATCAGAGCGATGGTTTGAGAGAATTAGGTAATCCACAGTGAGATTTCCTAATCTTAAACCGATATGAAATGCTTAATTTCGTATGTTGAGTATGTGTAGTAGTAAAGTACAGTAGACAGAACTGATATGCTTCCCTGTAGTGAATTATTCGATATTGGTTATGTGTTAATTTAGTAACAGAATGTTAAAAGAAATGTTAGTATATCGAATAGTTCTAATTGAAAGTTAGTATGTTTATAATGTTAAAGAAAATGGATAGGCGAGATAGAGAAAGATTTTATATGACTGTGCTTACAGAATATGAACAAATGTGAATAAATAGTTGTACAGAAAAATGTGAAAGAATATGCTTATATGCTTAGTTATGTGTAAAGACCCAGTTATGTCAAGTATACAGCTTGGCTAACTTATGTTGGCCATATGTTCAGAGGTACATATAATTGCTAATAGGTATATTGGCAATGTAATATGAGTTCAGATGAAATAGTTGCTAACTTAAGTTAGCTACAGTTGATGTGATAAGTAAATGTTATATGTGTACAGAATTTTAAGTAATCAGAAATACTGACCAAGGTCAGTTATAAAGTAAAGAATGTTATGACATCAGATAAAGTAGTAGAGGCTGTGATGAATGCCTCATAAAAGATTGTTGATTGATTATATGAAATTATTTGTTTATGTGAAGATGAGTATCTAAATGACAACTTATAATTGAGTTATTATTGTTGCTGAATTGTTATGTTATGTGTTATGTGTATGAAATGAATAGTCACAATGAGAATTAATGATATGAAGTAACCTGATGATGGAAGTGTGAAAAACATAATATAGCCACGCTTGATCACCGTAGCTATATTATGCTATGTCACCGGAAGTTATTGAGGTCATCGATTATCAGAGAGACTTAATGTGACGATGTTGTGAGTAAGTGTTAGATATGTATAAACTCGGTAGCGAGTATAACAGAAATTCAGTTTAATTGTACAAGTGTGCATGATTATGTGATTATGATGGTACAAATGACATGTTAAATAAGTGATTGGAAAGAGTTATAAAGTAATGTCAAAAGGGAATTTTGGATTAATTCCACTTTCCTAAAAATGTAAGTTATGTCAATAAGGACATGGAAAAGTTAAACGTAAATGTTATATGATGCAAGTTATTATTAAAACCTCAATGAGTTGATTGGTACCTCATGTAGGTTGTCAACTAATGTAAATGTTGAAGTAAGTTAAAGTTAAGATATTATGAATATCGTTATGGTATGAGGTCTAATATGTAGAATTGAGAATGTAGTAAAGTGACAAAATGAGACTTTGGTTCAATTAAATGATGCCGTGTAGTCGTCATTTTGAAATGGTCAATGTTGATTAGCAAGTTAGTGAATGATTAAAGTTAAAGGTTATAGTAAATGGGGCAAAGGTGCCCAAATGAAATATTAAAGTATTCATGGCTTAAAAGTACCGACGTATGAATATGTTAAATATTATTGGTTTAGACCTATTGTTGTTAGTTTAAAGGAAGAGGATAAAGTTTAAAGTCAGAACTGAATAAGTAAGTCGAGTAAGTGATTATGTTTATGTTAGTTATCGAAAATGTTGACTTACTCGGATAAGTTATAATAAATGGATATATGAAGAAAGGTTAATGTTAATGGTCTAGTTGACTTTAATTGGTCAAATGATGATGTTAACAAGTTAGTTTGACTTGAATAAGTCAATTGGATGAAAAGTGTCAAGAAAAGGGTGTCAATATGGTTGAAAACCCAAATGGGTCGTTTTGGTGCCCAAATGGGTCACTAATAAGGTTAAGTGTTATTTTGGACTAGAATTGATGAAAGTTGGATGTCAGAATTGTAATGTTTTGTAAAAAGATATGTCATGTGAAATGGTCCAAAATAGCCGAAGACAAGTCAAAGGTCCATCTAGATTTAAAACGTGAAATTAAGAAAAGTGAAAGTTGAGAAATGTTCATTCAGTTAAGACATATGTACCTGCAAAATTTTAACTGCACAGGTACAGTCGTTTGAAAGTTATGTAAGTTAGAAGTTCAATTTTTATTATAAATTGTTGCAGGTTGTATGTGCTGTCAAAATAAGGTAGAATCCGGCGGATTCTGATGAATCCGGCGGATTCACTGACCGGATTGCCAGGTTTTAGTTCTGTTCATGAATTGAGCTGAGAAGAGTAGGGAATCCGGCGGATTCCAATGAATCCGGCGGATTCGTCCGTTTTCAGACAACCTTCAAGTTAAAATAAAAATAAATAAGAATGTATAATGATTCAGGAAATTGCGGTTTAGTGTTATAAATGGTAAAGGGTACAAGTATGTAGCATTGACTTGATTGGTCAATGATTGCTACATGATTCTTAAGTTGACGGAAAGTGAAAATGATATGATTGCGGATCACATTTATGTAAGAAATTTTAAGTGATTCAGACAGGTATGTATTCTATGATCAATAGATTAGTTGTAGAAAAAGAAAAGTACACGTGTACGTTTAACGATATTAGCAAGGTTGCTAGTTTTAAATGGTAAAGTTTGTCTTAAGTACTTATGTTTAAAGATAATTAAGGGTGCAAATATAAGTAAATCTTGTGAATGTGTTGATCCATACGGGTCAAGTACAAAAAGAGTATATGAATGTTAATAAAATGCATACTTTTAGTGTGCATGTGGAAAGAATTGAAAGTACATGTTTAAACCTATAAGTTGCTCACCTAGTGTGATAAGTATTATATATATTAGTTGTTAAACAAAAAGTTAATTCAGAAATCAGAAAGAAATGATTAATATAGCACTTGATGCCGGTAAGAAAGTTAATGAAAAGATGTACATGTTACATATGCTTATGTGAGAAAGTAGAGGGCACACAGATTGTGTGCAAATAAAGAGGACAGAATGCACATTTTGTGCATATAATGGTAAAGTTATGTGTATACTTGTTATATGTACGAGTTATAAGTTATAAATGGTGTAAATGATTATGTAATGAAATGTAAAAATGAGAAAGGATATGAGACCCAGGTAAAAAGGTCAATCGATTTAAGAAGATATGATTAAGTACATGTATACATGCACCCTTAGAAAGAAGTCAGAAAATGTTATAAATGTACAAGCTGGTATGTATTTAAGGTAAGAAAGGTTAAAAATGTATGTAAGATAATAAAGAAATACGCACGTTAAACATGAAGCTATTATGTGATATATGTAAAGTTGTACGTTAAAGCAGATAAATATAGATATATATAAACAGGTTAAACTTTTTGAAATGGGTGTATTAAATTATAGATTCATGACAAGTATTGCTAGTAGTGTATGTTTTTGTCCACATGGACTAAGTTGTTAGAGGAATAAATATGTCAGATAAAGTAAGAAAATAGTTGAGACAGATATAATGTATGTATAAGTGTATGTTTTCACTAAAATAGAAAGTATGAAGGCGGATTAGATACGATTGATATTCGTGAGGACACGAATGAAATAAGTGAGGGAGAGTTGTAACACCCCAAAAACGTAAAAGTATTATTGTGATAAGTCAATAAATAATTGTTTTAAGTTGATAAAGTGGTAAGAAAAATAAAATGGTAGAAAACGCAAATGGTTTTAAGTTCCAGACAATAGGTCCAAAGGGGGACCGACTTAAAGTGTACAAGTGGATATATGTGACTTTTAATTCTCAAAACTTCCACACACCCTCACGTATTATTTAGAAAGAAATAAGAAGAAAGAAAAAGGGAGAAAACATATTTCATCCCTGTGATTGCGATGGGACTCAAAAGGGAGTGTGGAATTGACCAAGAATTTAGGAAAAGAAGTTAGCCTCTTTATCCCCTTCTCAATTATTCCTTACACACACTCAAACACATACAGTAGAAAGGAACGGGAGAAAGAAAAAGAAAGAGTAGGGTCGCAGGAAGAAAAAGGAACAAGGAATCAAACAAAATACCAATTTCCATTCCTATTCTTGAATTCAAATTAGTCACAGATGCTGGTTCTTCATCTCTGTCCTATTTTTACTTGTAAGTAAGTTTAATTTTATTAGATTTAACCTAAATAATTGCTTATGGTGAATTGGTATGGAGTAATGAATTATAAAAGGAATAAGACCATAAAAGATGTTAGTTTGATGCAATTAGTTGTTATTAGTAATAAGAAATATGAGTTTGATGAGTTTTGTGAAGGAAATCGAATAGCCATGTTGAGCTGAAAGTGCAGGTCTGAGAACGAGGGGGAATCCGGCGGATTCCCGTTAATCCGGCGGATTCTGTCTGCTGTTTGAGAAACTTGATTTTTAATATGACTGTGTGGTCACAAATTCTATATAAAGTAATATATAAATTAAATATGAGTTGTTATTACTATTAAAGTTATGGTTTGATTCACTAGAGTAAAGATTAGAGTTAAAGTGGAGTATGAAACATAATGATTATTCATAAATGAGTTCTAGTGGTATTCAATATAATAAACGATAAAAGTTAATAAGGTTATTATGAAAAGTGTAATTAAGTAGTTATATGACGTTTGATGAAGTAAGTGCCGATGACGATTATTAGCAAGCTAAATGTGTATTATAATTATGTGTTTATCAGATATGTGATTCAAGATCCAAGACACGGCATTTGCACGCGTTATGATTTACTTACTTATTCTGCTAAAGACCCAGGTGAGTAATATGGGGAATTAAATAGGTAATGATTATGTACACCGGAAGGGGTTACACAATTAGAATGCAGTATGTTTGAGTATATTATTATTATATGCCAGTTTACTATTATAGAGTGTTATGGTTGAGATTACCTGAAGGTTTATACTCATTTGTTATATGTGCTCAGTAGTTATACGTTATTATGATATGATTGTAAATAAAGAATAAATGCACATATATGAATGAAAGAAAAGGTGTATGTGATTTATGTGTATTGGGAATTTTAGAGATCAGTTTGATGTCAGATTTCAGGTGCAGCTAAAGGCGTGCAGAGCACGTGGTCATGTTATGTTTCCATTACTCAGATAAGTGAGTAGAGTGACATGTGGAACCAAGGAGTGATTTATCATTCGCTTGGTGGTATCTAAGTAATGACTTTGTCATTAGCTTAGTTTAATGTCAATTTGTATAAATTGGCATGTAAGATAGATAAGGATCCTTAACGGTACAGATTATAATATAGTATGCCTACCACTTAGAGGTAGGGTACTAGTCAGAAATAAAGGTTCAGATGATCTCTACAATTTCCTAAAAGTTATATGATTGAACAGAAACAGAATAAGTACAGATTATATGTTGATGTGTAATGTGAAAGTACATTATTTATTTAGTTGTTCATATTATTCACTAAGCTTTGGCTTACCCCGTTCAGTTGATTACGTTGCAGGTATGTGGTTAGTTTGAACCAATGAAGTTAAGAGTTGACTATGCTTGCTAGAAATGACGTGGAGTGGAGCTTGAATGAAATGGTTAGATAAGTTCCTATTCTTTTAAATTATCGTTATGACTATACTTGTATAAGTCACCCGATCAATGATATTATAGTCAAAGTCGAAAAGAAAGTAAAGTTAGACGATTTTTAAATAATCGTGTATGAAATTGATTGGAGGGTCAAACTAATGGGACCAATGTAGTCAAATGTTTGTATGTATGTTTGACTGCAAAGTATAAAAGATGATTCAACGAAATGATATTATAAAATTTAAAAGTACACATGTTTGAATATAAAAGTATATTAAAGAAAAATTTTCAGGGTGTTTCAGATGTGCAAGAACTCGATGGCGATTTATTGCAAATACGTTTTCTGTGACGGCTGGGTTGTGATATGGTCTGGCTCGATAAGAGCTAATAGTGCGTCTAGCCACGAGTGCTTCTGAGTGGCTGCGAGGTGAGCGAGAGATAGACGATGAAGTACGTGTAGTTTGTCTAGATGATGAGTCGCCATCTTCTATGGCAAGAGCGTTTAACAAGTGAGGCCTATATTCATAATCATATCATATAATATAGCCTAAAGTATAGCAGTTTTGCTAGTAGTACATTTCGATCGCGATCCCGAAGGATAATATGGTGGAAAGAATGCGAAGCGATATCTTTCAAGTGTGTACGTGACGGTACAGCGAGACCTGTAGTTATTCTTTACGCGTATATAAATAGATAGACGGTGGTAGATGAAAACAAGTCTCGTTCTTTATATCTAGTGATACGATAGTAGTAAGACGTGTCAGCTTCGATGACGTGAGCATTTACGAGTGATTATCATGTGAGGTATATATATATTCGATATATATAATAACGTAGAGAGTCGTACGCGGGTAAGGCCTATTCATATATACCTACAATACATATAATAGCCTATAGAGTAGTACGTAGGTGAGGCCTATGTATGTATATATACCTATATCACATAATAGCCTAGTGTGTGTCTAGCACAAAACAAGTATAAGTCCCGATTTCTCTCGTGGTCAGAGTCAACTAGTGCATTCCTGTTCAATATAACCCTTTTCAGACATCACATCATATTTATTTAATTGTACATAGTTAGCTACGCTATGTTAATTAAATTCGTATGATGTAATTCCTGAACCAGTTATACCTAATGAGGAATACTGCCTAACGGTCATAGTCTAGGCCCACTAAATGCAACCTTGTTCACTATAACCTTAGGCTCTGATACCAATCTGTCGCACCCCCAGATTATGATGCGGAAGCGATTCGGGTCAGGGAGCGACTAATCAAATATCAACAGCACATAAGATATAATGAACGACTCTATATGCGTCGTTTACAATACATTGATATTATAAAAGTATTACACTGTTATAATAGTTTACAAAAGCTCGAATTGATGTAAGAGATTCTATGTCATAACTAATTTATACAAAATATAGTAATGCATGATAATCTCTTGATGTTTGCATGAGACTCGAGCTAATGGGCATCCTGAGTGAGCAGACTTACTGCTGCTGCGAACCTGAGAATACACGCTAAATTGGTCAGCTTACGCTGGTGAGCTCACAGGTTTAATGATAAAGTATAATGTATGAACCGCAAGATTTAAGTATGATGATTTGCAATTAAGCAAATAAATAAATGATAAATGATGTATATAACTGCCATGAGCACATAGTCTGAGCTTAACTGAGGTGTCAGGATCACAATTAAGTGCCTGAGCGAGGGTGCCTCTATGCGTGTGCCTAATCAACATACGTATGAACAAATGATAATGCGTCCGTTTTGACCAGTCAGTGCTTGCTGACCCGGACGGGGATTGTCAGTCCCATATGGTACCATACACTAACATTCACGCTACAAAGTATTACCAAACTATGCTAATGAGGACTTATGATGATTAGACGATTAACTCATGCAGGATATAGTGATATTTGATACTTGCGTTCACATGTAAAACAAAACAGGCATGTATTCTCACCCCTAGAGTAAAAACAGTAAAATAGGGGCTATGAGACTCACCTGAGTCTGATGTGTTTGCAAAACAAGCAAATATGATGTTGCACCAAATGATGTGTCCGCAGACTGTAACCTGCCGGGCGTCCAAAACGCGCAAGGTTTTAATGATTAGATGTCTCAACAGAACATCTATGCTAGTTGTTCCCTCAACTAGTTATGTCCAAATATATTGGTTTGTTTGTTCATGTTTTTGACAACATGTACGGCCCGTTTGTGGTGGTTTGTAATAATATTTCCCAAAGTATTATTATTATGTGTAACACCCCCAAATTTAATGATTTGCGGAAGCACGATTTGGGTGTTACTAATCAATAACAAAGCACAAAGATAAATAGTAAACGACTCTATATGCGTCGTTTTAACAAAAATATATTAACACTGAAATGTTTACAACGTTGAGGCTTTACATAGCTCGAGTTTAAATAAAAGAGAGATTTCAGTACATAAGTACTTGTACAAAATATACTAATGCAAGAAAATCTCTAAAGTCTGCATGCTGACTCGAGCTACAAATCCTGAAGCCGAAACAACCTACTGCTTGGTACCTGCGATACATGCTAAATGGGTCAGCTAAAGCTGGTGAGCTCACAGGTTTGAAATCAAGTAATATAGTATGAACCGCAAGATTTAAATAATTGAATTGCATCCAGCAACTGATAATTTATATGTATACAGCCATGAGCACATAGTTGAGCTTAACTCGAGGGCCGGGTCCCCTAAAGAGAAATCCGGGCGAGGTGCCTCCACGAATGCCTAATCAGCATTCGTCTTCCCAAATATTAGTACGTCCGTTTACCCGATTAGTGCTTGCTAACCCGGACGAGGAGGGTCAATCCTATATGGTACCATATACTAATATTCACGCTACAACGTATTAACAACTATGCTGACGGAGGACTTTAAATGATTAGTTGTGAAAAACTCATGTAGTATATGAAATGTTTGTACTTGCGTTCACATGTTAAAAATGAGCAATATATCACACCCCTGAGTAAAACAGTAAAAAGAGGGGCCATGAGACTCACCTGAGTCTTGTGAGTTTAACTTAATAAACTTGAGTTGATTAGCCGAGTAATGAAGTCCAAAGACTTGTAACCTGAGGGTGTCCACGACACGCGATGGTTATACACATGATTGGGTATCTCAAAAGATCACCCTTTTAGTTGTTACACAACTATACATATGTCCAAATTACTACGATTTGGTTGGTTTGTTAAGTGTTTGAAAACGTGTACGGCCCGTTGGAGATTAATTGTAATAATAGTCCTGATGTTATCACATTGATTTCGAAATGTTATACTCGAAAAGTATATTCCATTATGTTTGAAAAGTTGTATCGTATAAGCGTTTTGAAGTCATACAAGTTTGACACTTGGTGAGAAATGTGCTTACGGAATCTAAGTACGGGGGTCCGGGGGCAGCGCCCCTGGCGTGGTCCAAGGGGCTGAATTCGGGTAAAATCGAGTGATAAATTTTGAGTCTCGACACTTAGTAAAAATATGAGTTTTCTGTGTTTTGCGACACAATATGCGACACAAAAGTTTGTCATGCGACACAGGGGTTATGTCGCATAAATATGCGACACAATATCTATACGACACAAAGGTTGTGTCGCATAGATTCGAGATGATGATTCAACAGCGACATAGTGATTGTGTCGTATGAAAATACGACATAGAATACGACATAATGGTTGTGTCGCAAGACTTACGACACTAATTATTTAGTACGACACAAGATGCGACATAACAGGTTTTATACGACACAACATGCGACACAAGGCTTGTGTCGCATTGAAGAACACCAGCCCAGAAAGTTTCGACTGTCGAGGTTTTTCCGGCCAAAACTCAATTCGAACTCATTTTTAAGCTATAAAATCGTGTTCTACACTTTGTAATGGACATATATAAGTTATATAAACGACTATCAAGTGAAAATACTAAGAATCGAGTGGTTTCGGGATTTTGTCGGAAACTTACAAAGTGGCGAAATGAAAATCCGGAAAGATAGAAGTGTAGATCGTTGCGAGGTGGTTGTGAATCTCTAAAAATCTTGACGATCCGAGTGCGTTTCGTGGTGTTATTTGATGGATTAGTGTGATGTTGGTAGTGGTTTGTTTGAGAGAAAAAGGAAGAGAGGAGAGAGAGGGGAAAGGAGGAAATGAGAAAAAGAGGTGGAAAGTGGGAGGTTATCCTCCACATTTCAGTCTCCGCCCCGCGCTCCGCGTGGTGTTCGTTTTCTCCGTCATTTAGCGTTTTAATAAATATTTTGCGTGTTAATTAACCATTTTAAAATACGAATTTTTGTTTAATAATCTAATTAAATTGTTTTACCAACTATCTACTAATTTAAAGATTTAAATTGTGATTTAAATAATTTGTGTATTTTGTTTCTAATTGCGTAAGTTTTAATTGTACGAAGCGGGACAACTTTGGGAATAAAATTTAAACAGTAGTTTGGACCCAGTAATGTTTTCAAATAATGTTTTATACTTAAATATAAATTGTGTCACCAACGTCCGTATTTATGGAACCGAAATACATTCGATTTAAATTGCGTACGATTTATTCAAATCGCAAAGTTTGTATATATTCATCAATATATATTTTGATACATTAATTAGCCTAATACAGAACTAATTACATGTATTAACAGAGAATTAGGCACTAATTACTAGTCCTAATTTGGCGGGTGTTACATTATGTTTGTTTCATTTATTGACTTGTAAAAATATACGTATTTGTTTAAGTGTTTCAACACATGTATCGTTATCCGTAAATATCGTAGCATCGTTTTTGTTAAAGTTTCATAGTAAAACACCTAAAACAATTGTTTCGAGCCAAAATCTAAAGTTTTACATTTCATTTTACGTTTTTCGTACCGAGACTCGTTTCGGTTGACTTGGTCAAACGTGTTCGGTTTGACCCGAAACTTTTACACAAGTATTAAAATAGTTAACTAAGACTTATAAAGTTGTCGGTACGTTTTATGGACACAGAACCGAAGCTTGTAGAACTCACCCCACGAACAACGAACAACGAAACACTGGCTGTTTCCGATGTGACGACCCGGGACACTACGGAAATCAGTGCCCCCAACTCAATAACACCAACAACAATCAGAATAACAACAACCAGAACAACCCGGGAACAACAATCACAACAACAACAACCGCATCGTAACCATCCCACCGGGTCGTAGCCGCGCATACATCCTCCGTGCACCGGAAACGGTTGCGGACCTCGGCTAGCACGGTACGTCCTAACAGCTGTTGCTACGATTCTCTTTTATTCGAATGTCGATTCGAACATAACGCTTGGTAAACTCTGACCACGAAACTAAACACACAACTTATTGAACTATGCCGCGAGCATACTTAAACTGATTGAAATTTTATGGCAACAAATGAGCGCCACGCAAACTATTGTGATTGTTAACAACATGACTTATCGGAGAACATACGCCGCGGGCGATCCGACTTGATTTTAAATCTCGGGACGAGATTTCTCTAACATGGGGAGAATGTAACACCCCGCAATTTTAAACGCGATTATTAACGTTAATCACTTGCATTATTAGGCTAATTCACTACTTGAGTGAATCCACAACACATTTTAGAGGTAAGTCTAGCAAAGCCCAACTAGATAATACGCGTAGTATTACGTATTCGTAATTAGATGTAATTACATACGAAACGAATTGAAAACAAACGCGACAAAAATATACGACTGTTAGTGAACAAAGTTATTTAATAAAACGAAATATTTAAATAACGATATTAACAATTAAATATTATGTCGATAATATTTACATATCATTTTATAACGTAAAACGTAAACTTGTATAATTTAAAATAAAACGGAGTTAAAATGTTATAACTAAATTAATATGGTTTCATAAAAAGGATCCTAATTAAAAATATAATGAAATATGAAATTAAGAATGTATCATTTAAAATATTTGAGTAATTAACGATCGGGTAAACGAACACGGGAACGGAAAATGGGGAACAATACCCCTCCCCACCTCACTTTTCCTCTCATTTTCTCACCATCTCTTTCTCTCTCTACACTCTCTTTTATCTCATCTTTCTCTCTCTCTAAAAACCAAATAAATACTCACTAATCACTCAAAAACTACACCAAAAACGCAATGGATCATCACCCTCCTTTGGAATAAAGTGATCACGAGACCACGATCTACCTTTCTATCTTCTCGGATTTTAAATCCGACCACTCGTAAGTTTCCGACAAATCCCGCAAATCTTTAGATTTTGAAGTTTTCGTTCATATTAGTGTTTAATATACTTAGTTATAACCTAAACAACAAAGAAAACATGATTTTATAGCCTGAAAATGCGTTAGATTTGGGTTTTTAATCGGAAAAACGCGACAGCCGCTGGGTTCTGTCTGGGTGTTCATCTTTGCGACACAACGCTTGTGTCGCAGGCTTGTGTCGCATAAACCATGTTGTGTCGTATAAACCATGCTATGTCGTATTTTGTGTCGTAGCTTATGTCGTACCACTATGTCGCACCATTGTGTCGCAGACTCTCTGCGACACAACCCTTATGTCGCTATTGACTTAGCACCGATCGCTTATGCGACACAACCCTTGTGTCGCTAAGCTCTTGTGTCGCACTCCCATGCGACACAACCCTTGTGTCGCATACCAAACTGTTGTGTCGCATATTGTGTCGCAGAAAACAGAAACTTTACAAACTATTTTTACACTAAGTGTCGAACTTAACCGATAACGAATACTTACATACAATGCTATATGTGAACTTTACAAACATTACAAACACGCTATTTTATTGAAATTATGATTTCAAACTATCACCAACGAGTCGTATACCTTTTCACAAACAACGAAATACAAACGTAAACGTTTAACAAACACTTGGAATATAACTTGGTGGTACGAACACTAGCATGGATGATTAGTTTAGACATCCACATACTTATTAAATCTCGTGCGTTTAGGACGTTAGGAGATCTCGGACTGTACTTGGGCTTAGGTTTGCTAGCACTCGCACAACTACTTAACTCAACAGGTGAGTTCACAGCCCCTACTTTTACTGTTTTAACTGCTTGAACAGGGGTGGATAACATAGTCAAACACTTTTATACGAACATGGTTGTATACTATTTTACTCAAACAAGTGGAGTACATTGAACTGGTAAAATGATACACAAACTGACGATTACAACATAATATTTTCATACTACCAACGCTGTAAACACATAAACATGTTTTGAGAACGCTGGAGGATAATCAGCAACACTTTATGTAACGGACTGGGTAACTAAAAGTCCCTGCTGACATGGGCACTAGATCCCACTAACACGGATCTACTATCGTTATTACATTATTGAAAAGTCCCTACTGACATGGGCAACATTACTGAAAAGTCCCTACTGACATGGGCACAGACTATTGAAAAGTCCCTACTGACATGGGCACCGACTGTTGAAAAGTCCCTTCTGACATGGGCACTAGATCCTGCGAACATGGGTCTACTATTGTTATTAAACTGATGAAAAGCCTCTACTGACATGAGCACTGGGTTCCTACTGACATGGTCCCACTAAACGATTAGGATACTGACATTCCTACGAGACACAACTATTAGGATACTGACATTCCTACGATTATCTAATAGGATACCTACATTCCTACTATAACTTGAACTATACTTTTGGACAATATCCCAACGAAACATATCTACGATTAGGATACGTATAATCCTACAGAACATACTTGAAAATAGGATACTGCTTTCCTACAACTACTAGGATACGAATTTTCCTACAAACAACCATTTGGAAACGTATTTGGTTTTACGAATTACACTTTTGGGTGACATCCCAAAGATACTGTATAAACAACAAGTGGGTTATCAACTGTACAATGAAACATAAAACCTATGAATTCACTCAACCTAGTTGTTGACTTTTACTATGTTTTTCAGGGAATTAGCTGCGCATGTAAGAATCGCCAACACACATGGAGAATTAGGCGACCCGTGAAGTTTTAGGATGCCAACTTTTTGGAAACATATGGATTTCTCTAGTATAACTGAAATTGTTTTAGTCATATTCCAGAAATCTCCTTTTGTAAACTTATTACTTTCAACTTGTACGATTCGATGAATCGTAAACTTTGTAATTAACCCTTTTGGCATCTTAATATATTAAGTTCTGTTGTAATCATATGCTCTGATACGTATGCATGCTTTGTTATTGTGGCACCCCTGTACTTAATCCAAATGCTTCCGCTAAACAAATTTGGGGGTGTTACAGTCGCAAAGATCAGAATATACACAAAATACGTACGGATCTAGAAAAAGTGAAAAACACGAAAGTTTTAGCTCTTTTCAATACGCAACTTTTAAAAAACAATTCGTTATTTAATTCTTCCTAGAACTCAAGTTATGGCCGTTTTTGTACACTGACTTTTATGGGCAGATTTATGCATGTTTGTATATGTTGTATAAAAACGTATTTTAAGCTCATCTTTGGACATAAACATGTTAATGGAGCAAGATAATATGTAAATAAATAACATGCAATTAAATTTAGTGAGGGTTTAGTTTATGTTCATACAATTAATTGATGAAGAATGAGAGGAGAGGATGATGATGATCTTGGTTTTGCTCCTTCTTGCTCTTGAACCTTGAAGTAAGTTGATGATTAATGGTGATTTTTGGTGACTTTTAAAACACCCCTCATTTGAATACAACACTATTATATTATTATCACGGAAGCGTATATTTTAAAATACATATTTCATTATTATACACTAAAACTGGGTATAACTTTTCACAATATTTATACAACCTGTTTAACAACTAGTCCAACTATGGTTCACTTGTTACAAAACGGGGTATTATATCATACAAATCATGGTTTATAACAAACTTTATCAGAGTCGCCAACATCAAACATTCCCTACTACTAGAGCATCATATTCCTGCAACCCACATCCCAAAACATAACCTGCAGGAAATAAAATGAGGGATTAGCACGAAGCTAAGTGAATGAATTCATCACACACCAATTAACTTAGCTTAACTACTTGTTTACACCAAACAACCGTAAACACACAAATCAACTAATCAACAATTTAATGAATGAGGATCGGTGGTTCTGGAGAATACCATAATACCCGGGTGGCTTCTCAAGAACACTTATCCAAACATATCCGTATGGCCAAAACGGACGAGACCGATAGCTACTAGTTATTATAATCAACCACAGGTTCTACACACAACGAATGAATCAAGTCCATGTGAAATTCATATAATAACCAACCAGCTCAACCAACCAGTTCAACTCGTTGACCTCATTAACAACTGATGCCCAAATGCCAAATAACACGTAGATTTACAAACAACAATATCAACTAAATAATTCAACAATTATATCTACGTTCACTTGTTGCAACCAAACAGTTACAACTAAATCAAAGGGTGAGTTCTAAATCCACTCACCGATACCTCTGTAGTCTCAAACTCAGAAGGACTATGTCACTTATTCTTTGGTTTATCTGAAATACCACATAACAACACAAGTTAGTATTCCATAACAATTGTATATTTGACTCCAAGTATATACATCACCACTAACTCATGATCAATCCAAATATTGAACATTATTCAAGTCACTCAATTACGATTCATAAGATCATATAATTCGAGCATTCTTGCTTAAGTTACTTTTTAAGTATCATAAATTTCACTTAATTATTATATCATATAAATCAATGAATCGATACATCACAAGCACCTGTACTTCAAATTCTCATATAAGTTCATATCAATCCACAACTTCAAACTCAAATTTGACATCGTAATTAATTCATTATGATTCACCATGAAATCAACTAACAAAGTTCACCTAATATCATTCAATTAATCGAAATTTCATGCTCAAATTTACTTGACCCTATTAACCCATTCAAAACAATATTTCTAGGCATGAACTATAAAAAAACTCATTTCCATTCATACCAAATCAACTCATAATATAATCATCACCAAGAAATAAATCAATCCATCGATTTCACCCTATCTTTAGAATACCTTGTTTCAACTACTAATTAAGTTCATATGATACAAACAAAATAGAGTACATAATTACTTACAATTAAGAAGAGCAGGAAAAGAGAATGATTTGGAGATTTATTCAAGTATTCACTTATTAATCAATCACAAGAACCAAGTTTATTTATTACTTATTTTGGTGTTCTGTTTTGGTTGTCAAAGTACAAGAGAAGTACTTTCCTAAATGGGAAAGTGATGATAAATAGGTCGGCTCACCAAGTTTAAACCGACCCAACATTTATTTTAATTCAATCCCCTTCTTTAACCTATTGTCTGGAACCTAAAATCATTTCACAGTTCCAACAATATTATTTCTTTACAACCATATTAGTTTAACAAAATAAGTTATTTATCTAACACAATAACTTACTTAACTTTCTAAACTAATATTATCAACTAACAATTAATATTAAATTTATCCTAACACAATAAATAATATTTAAAGTTCAGGAAAATACCAGACCCATATGGAGGATGTTACAACTTTGGATCTAGATTTTTGGTGAGATGAGGGCTGGTATGATGATGATGATGGTGGGATTATGGAGAGAAAAGTGAAGGGAAGAGTGTGAAATGAAATGATAGAAAGGTGGAGTGCATGTGTGGTTTGAGGTGGTGTAGTCAAGGAAGCAAAAGAAATGATTGGGTGCATGTGGGTGGCAAAAATCGGCAGATTTTTCATGGGACCCACACAAGATTTGGTCACTTTTTGTTTCCCCAAAATTACGCTACGTGCGGTGCCCGTTTACCCGTTCGTTTCGACGTTTTTAGACGTTTAACGTTTTATACACGCGTTTTAAATGACGATTAAATTTTGATATTTTTCCCTTGAAGTATTTAATCTAGATACTTGAAAACATTTATAAAAATGTTCCGTTAATTTATCGGTCTCGATTTGCGCGTTCGTTTTACGGAGGTTTAATCGCGTGACGTTTAAACTAACCGTTTTTGTTATCGTTTTAAATGAAAGTTTTACTTGAAATGATATATTTTAAACTTATAAAATATATTTTTGGTTTTCGTTCGATTGTCGGCGCGTTTCACGCGTTTATGTAATATACGGGTTACTTAATACGATACAAATGATTTATTAAATATTATCAACATAATATTTATGAGTTTATGAGTTTATTAATAATTTCATATTATTTAATATTTTGTTCACCAACGTCCGTATTTATGATGTCGGAATTCATCCGAATATGTAAATGTACGATTTAAACAAATCGCATACGTGTGTGTATATATAATAAATATATCGATACACATAATGATCCACATAATTAATCCTAATTACATGTATTAGTACTATGATTAGGCACTAATTACTAGCCCTAATTGGTCGGGTGTCACACCAGGTTCAGGGTTACAAATACATGGGGCTTACTTATATAGGGAAAAACAAACTTGCACAACAAGAAATTGTCTTTTTCTACCGACCTAAAACTCACACAGTGTTTCTGATAATCACGCTGTGAGTTTTCCTCTGATCCTGAAAATCAGAGTGTGAGTTTATTGTTTAAGTTTGTGTTTCCCTATATAAGTAAACCCCGTGTACTTGTAAGTTGTAACCCTTAACATGGAGCATGAAAATTAATAAGAAAAATCTATCGGTTTGACCCCATGGACTAAACCAGTCTCCTAGTCGGAGATCGAAAATAACCACGTTAATTGATTGTGTCGTTTACATTATTGTTCATATTTTATCATCCTATGTGGAAAGTGTGATTCGCCAACCCCACAGGTGTGGTGACACCGCTGCAGTGGCGGGTGCCGGCGTGGTGAACCCTAGGTAGTGTCAACAACATTATTGGAGTTCCTTTTTCCTTTTGTTTTTTGTTGTTTAAATTAAGTTTTTAAGTAAAAAGGTGTTTATATTGGGTCCCAGATTTAGTGTGATGATAACATGTAAAGTGGAATCAAATATAATTTTCAATGTGATGCGATATAACAACTATTGCAGGTCAATGTGATCCGTTATAATTTTAATGTAAAGGTGACACGTTAGAGGTGGAAAGTGCATGCTAAGCAAGTTCTAGGGCCTAATCTCAATTTCCAAAAGATTGAGCATCTCAAGATATGGAGGGCTTTGGCATTGAGGAATGTTGTTTGTTTGCTACTGTCCGGATGCTCCTTGTAACTTGAGGTTTGAGACCCATTTTGTAGCTTTATTATACATCGACTTCAGTATTATATCTGTATCCTTTATAAACCATTTAACATTCTCTTTCTTAAATACTTAAAAACCATTTTATATGCACAATGTACAAATCATAAAAACACACACAATTATCACACATTATCTACATCTACACTTAACCATAATGCATTCAACTCTTAACACATATACAATACACTACATTAAAATGATTCGAACTTATCAAATTGCACTGCAATATCTTCCGATTAAAAATTATTCTTTTTCAACGAATTTTTGAATATCATTTCGCAGCATGGCGCGGATAAACTGCTAGTTTCTAATCTAAGTATAAATATGTTCAAATGATTCAAACTAGGACCAAAGCTTAGGATAATTCATAATCTGTTCAACAATGCAACGTACGTTAAGTTACTATATATAAATACAATGCTATAATGAATTAATGATTCAAACTAGGACCAAAGCTTAGGGTAATTCATAATTGTACTTTATAACTTAACCATTGTTGGCTAGACATAAGTCAAGGTGATCGACCAATCAATATAAGAGGGGTAGTAAATATGTGTGTGTGTATGTACACATGGATACGATAATACGTACACTAAATGGTTAAAGGTTCAAACGGAAACCATAAAAAGGTATAGAATTGCAATAACTTTTATATTATAGGGATTTTGACTTGTGAGTAGATTCAATCAAATACGTACGAATGTTGATGTAGATTAAGGTTAAAGCAAAATAGTTTGAGAAAACTTTCAATATTATATTTAAAGTCATATTTATATTTTTTTCGTTCACATGTACGCATTTCGTATGTACACATGTGAACACTTCATATGATGTATAGTTTAACTTGCATTTTGTGGTTTTTAACTTTTGTTTGTCAATAATATGGATATTATATAACATTTATATGTAATTTGTTACGTTTACATGTATAAAAATTATGTAATTTAAAAGTTCTCAGCAATTTTTTTACTTTTTGTGCTTTTTGTGCTTCTCATTTTAACCTAACCCCACTAAATGTATGTATTTATGTGTTTTAGTGTGTATACACTACACACACTCACCAAGTTAATACAAGAAAGGGGTAGCATGGATATGTATTTGCTATAGTTTTAAACTAGATTCCAACCCCGCGTATACAAATGCGATGCTGATTGTTTAATTAAAATATAGATTGTAGAATATATAATATAATTAATATAGATGAACTTAATTGATTAATTGAATATTAATTTATAATTGATGATTTTATAACTCCGCCTCTTATATATATTATATGTAAGATACGAATTATCAATCAACAATAATACAAAAGCATGTGTAAAAAGTTTAAAATGTCTAATTACATTTTATTCTAACGCAAATGGTAATTTGAATTCGAATTTTACGTACTCATTTTTGGGGCATTATTTTATCTTAGTCAATAAATAAAAAACCAATGATGTATCAAGATTAGCATGCTTTGTGAAACTAATCATGGTATTACACCATTATCATTACATAATCTCCATTTTGAAATGACCACCAACCCTACAACTTTTGCATGCCTTTCTTTAAATATATATAATCATTTGCTCTTCTCTTTTGTCAATGCTTTTTAGATTCTTTTTCCTTCCCTTTGTTAGCATTTGTATAAATATTTTGCTTTAATCGTATGGGGAAATAATGCATTATACTCCGTAGTATGTACTACAATGTTTATAGGAGCATGTTACTTATTTAAAATGACTAGTGATAAATACAACACATCTTTTGAGTCATACACTACTTTTTACGCATTCTGAAGCAGTACTGTACAACACTGCAATGTATGATTTTGGTGTATGAATAAAAAAAAGTTGTATATATCAACACCCATTTAAAGTACTCTACTTAGAACGTTTAAAATGGTATTTCTGACCTTAAAAAGGTAACGTATTTATACAAATCTTGAATAAAGGGGCTACGAAGGATAACATATTAACATACTTATGCTAAAAATTGCTATAGTTGGTATGCATAAATTTTTTGTCTAAAGATCGATGAAAATGAAAAACACATAGCAAAATCAAGGGTTGATTTAACAACACAAACACAGTCTTTACTTAGGATTTGAAAACTGTTATAGACTTAGAGGCTCAAATGCAACAATTTTCATGGTGCATTTGTTGATTTTGATGGCGGTTATATGAGGTGGTGATAATATAAAAAAGTGAGACATAAGATGTGTTTTACAAAAATAACTATTCGTTGAAGCTGAAAATTTATAGCTGGAGAAGGTAGTTGAAACTTATATTATAAGCTACAAGACGGAGTTTATGTGTCTACAAGTGTTTGGTAAAACTAACGAGAGCTTATTGATGTAAATTGATATAAAAAAACAAAAAGTATATGATAAATAATGATATAATGGATACTTATGTAATTTTTCCTTTCATAAGCTTGAAACTTATTTTTTATAAGCTACTTCAACTATCTTTTATTTTTTATAGCTTATTTTTTCAATAAGCTCGTAAAGTTTTTATTTACCAAACGATGTTAGAAGCTTGAACTTATAGAAAAAATAAACTTAAGCCTCTATAAGATCCAAGAAACTCGCATATCAAACACAACCATAGACTTAATATATGTTTGTGTTCATTTGTGTGTACACAAAAACATAAAAAAGTGAGCATAATGTAAAAACGTTTGTCGAAAATTAAATTTATCAAGTTTTGTTTTAGACATATATGTTAAACGTACCAACATTTTTGTAACAAATTATTAAATGCACTTCCCCTTTCATTCAAAACGGCTACTAAAACCAGGGTTTTTGTATTTTATTCACCCAACAAAACCTTAAATAATCTCACAATCCCCTGAATTCATCTCACGTATACATCCCCCTCATCATCCCCCGTCCATTTTCAATCCAACGGTCCAACATTAAAGCTCCAAATTCTCACGCTTCACATTTTTCAAATATAAAAATAAAAAAGTGGGAACAAAATCACTACCAGTCAACACTCCAGTTTCACCTTTCCCTAAACACTACATCTTTCTCTCTCTAAAAACCCCAACTTTCTCTCTCTAAAAACCTCAAACTTTCAGACCATGACATTTTCCAGCTTGTTGAGTTGTCTGTTTGTAATGTTGTTTTCTGTTGTAACAACCTTAACAACATCATCTGACGTGGACTTACTTCTTAACAGAATCAAACCTTCGATTCAAGGGAAAAATAAAAACTTGCTTATGAATTCATGGAATACGTCTGTGCCGTTATGTCAATGGCGCGGAGTTAAGTTCGTTTATTCTAACGGAACGCCGTTAGAATGTACGGACGTTTCGTCGAAACAATGGTCGAATGTGTCACTATCAAAAGATCCTGATATTTATTTGAGGTCGTTGCAGCTGCCGTCGGCAAATCTTTCCGGTGAGCTTCCGCCGGAGATCGGAGAGTTTTCGTCGTTGCAGAGTTTGTATTTGTCGGTTAATTTGTTATCCGGGTCGATACCGTTGGAAATCGGGTATAGTTCTTCGTTATCGGATATTGATTTGGGGAATAATTTGTTATCCGGGTCGGTTCCGGGTTCTGTTTGGAATTTGTGTGATAAATTGGTGTCTATTCGGGTTCATGGGAATTTGTTGTCCGGGGCAATACCCGGACCCGGGTTACCGAATGTTAGTTGTGGGAATTTAGTTAACTTTGACTTTGGTCAAAATAATTTTTCTGGGGTTTTTCCTGGGTTTTTGACTGGTTTTAAAGGGATAAAGGAGCTTGATGTTAGTAGTAATAATTTATTTGGGGCGATTCCAAATGGGTTAAGTGATTTAAAATTGGAAAAATTGAATCTTAGTTATAATAATTTTTCAGGGGTTTTGCCTAATTTTGGGGGATTAAAATTTGGGGTGGATTCATTTGAAGGAAATGATGTAAGTTTATGTGGTGAACCATTGAAGAAATGTGCTGATCAAAGGGGTAATGGTGGAATAAGTTCGGGTGCGGTTGCTGGGATTGTGATTAGTTTAATGACTTTAATTGTTGTTTTAGCCTCATTGTTGATTGGGTATTCGCAAAGGAAAAAGAAAAGGAATTTTGATGAAGAAGAGGATGAATTTGAGGACGTTGAAGAGGATGAAAACGGCGGTGTTGGTGAAGGGAAATTGATTTTGTTTCAAGGTGGTGAGCATTTGACATTAGATGATGTATTGAATGCTACAGGTCAAGTTATGGAGAAAACGAGTTATGGGACGATTTATAAGGCGAAATTGGCGGATGGTGGGACGATTGCTTTGAGGTTGTTGAGAGAAGGGAGTTGTAAAGATGGTAGTTTGTGTTTGCCAGCGATTAAGCAATTGGGGAGGATTAGGCATGAGAGTTTGATTCCATTGAGAGCGTTTTATCAAGGGAAGAGAGGGGAGAAGTTGTTGATTTATGATTATCTTCCGAATAGAACTTTACACGAGCTCTTACATGGTAACGATTCTAATTGGTTACAAATTTTCGTTGATATATTATAGTTGGTTAAATCATACATGATATAAATGTGTTATGGTTAGCAATGTGCGATGTGCCTTATGATGTCTATATTTGGTAATAGGTTCATAACTTGTGCATTCTATGACCGAGTTATGTGCAATAATTAATGTGCTCTGTGGTATCTACATTTGGTGATAGTTACTTAAATCATGTGTAATATATGCTTCATGTATAAAATGAATCATGCATAAGACAGTATGTGTTCTATGTAAAAGTGTAAAACATGATTTAAGATGTGTGTATTGGTTGATAATTGCTTATCACGCTTAATATAGCTGTATTGTGTTAAGGTATTTGATGTTTTGTTAGAACATAAAATACACACGCCCACACCTCAAACCACATATTATTTACATATTCTGTCTCAAGTGAGGCTTTAGCCTACAACGTCTTGATTGATGATACAGCTAGGCCACATGCCCCTTGATGTTTGAGTATGCAATTTAGTATTTCTATATAGGGGTGATGGTTTTTTAAATAACTGCTCAAACCTCAAGAAGATGTATATTCGGTGATACTTGCTTAGATCATACATAATAATTGTATTGCCATACGTATACTTAGGTAGTTGCTTATCATGCATTAATACAATACTGTGCTTTAGCATATGTCTGCATATATCATGCACGATATGTAACTTGCATTGCGCTCTATAATATGTTTTATGGTATGCATCTTAGATGATGGTTGCTAAAAGCCTCAAGGAAATGTATATTCGGTGATACTTGCTTAGATCATACATGCATGATAATCGTATTACAATATGTATACTTAGTTACTTGCGTATCATGCATTGATACAATACTGTGCTTTAGCATATGTACATTAGATGATAGCTGCTAATATCATGCATGATATGTAACTTGCATTGCGCTCGATAATATGTTTTATGGTGTGCATCTTAGATGATGGTTGCTAAAAGCATGCATCATATAATTGCATTGTCGTCAATTCTCTGCTTCAAGTCATATACATATGAGGTGCTTAACAACAAAATGTTAGAATGTGAAACTTGAGAAGATTTTTAATTTTAGGAACATTTCGATAGAAAACTCGTTTATGCTATACTATTAAGATGTGTAATGTCGCAGGTGTAAATAAATTGGGTTGATCCACAAGTTCTATATGTTTGTTATTTCATTGGAGTTTTTTTTCACTAAACCCGACCATTTTGCCACCAGTTGTAATTGTATAATATAATGTTAATTTGTTCCATAACATGTATTTTGGGTCTGTGCTGTTAGATTTTTTCATATAAATCGAATTAATCAGTAATTGGTGACTTGCTTTTTTCAGAATCACGGCCTGGAAAGCCGATTTTAAACTGGGCTCGGAGGCACAAGATAGCATTGGCTATAGCCAAAGGGCTAGCCCATCTACACTCAAGTATCGAGACGCCCGTTACTCATGGCAACATTAGGTCAAGAAACGTTCTAGTCGATGATTTCTTCGTAGCCCGGCTGACGGATTTCGGTCTCTACAAACTCATGATCCCAGCAGTAGCGGATGAAATCATTGCATCAGCAAAAACCGACGGTTACAAGGCTCCCGAGCTTCAAAAGATGAAAAATTGCAATTCAAGAACTGACGTGTACGCTTTCGGGATCTTATTATTGGAAATTTTGTTAGGAAAGAAGCCCGGGAAAACTGGTAACCGTGACGCTTTTGTTGATCTACCGGCTGTAGTGAAGGTTGCGGTACTAGAGGAAACAACGATGGAGGTTTTTGATGTTGAGGTTTTGAAAGGAATTAGGAGCCCAATGGAAGATGGTGTGGTTCAAGCGTTGAAGTTAGCGATGGGATGTTGTGCACCGGTTGCAGCAGTTAGACCATCGATGGACGAAGTTGTGAAACAGCTCGAGGAAAATAGGCCGAGAAACCGATCAGCATTGTATAGCCCGGCTGAAACAAGAAGCGGAATGGATACACCGTTTTAATCATTTTTGTCGGTTCGAGTCGTGAAAATAGAGCGTTTCTAAACTGTAATGGCTAGATGTACTACATAGAAAAGACTTTAATTTTTTTAGTAATTTGGTGCATTAGGGTTTTGATGTGTTGGTAAAGTGGTAATGTTAGTTTGTAGCAGATGAATGTATGCAAGCAAGACTTGATTAAAGGGATATACCTTTTGATTTTGTATGATTAAAGATATTTGAAACATGCTTAAAAAGACCTTTTTTTTTTGTCCTTGTTGACAAGGGTTATAATATAATACTGTATAATCCTTATTTATCTTGATAGCACTTTTACTTTTAGAGACATTTTACAGAAGATAAAAAGAAAAAGGGGTGTGAATGTTCATTTTTGAAATGATGAATTCAACCATTTTTTATAGAAGTTATAATATTTGATTATAACCAGGATGTTCTTGCCCCTCGCAACGATTACAGTAATTATCATAAATTAATAATTTGAGGCTAGAGAAATGGTTGGAAATACTTACAGGATACTCCGGTTAATGCATACATTTGAGTAAAGACACTTGTCCTCTCCGATTAACATGAACAAGAAAAACCTCATCCTTTTATTAATAATAAAAGATAAAAGATGACAACCAAATTGCAATTCCATATACGTATATGATGTTTGAGTTGTCTGCGAGCTCATATTATGTTATTTATTTAAACGACGACTATATAGTTTTTTTTGCACATATCTGTGTTTGGTAAAATGAACGCTAATACAACCATAAAGTTCTAAAATAATCCAAGACGATTAAAAATTGGTGGTTAAAGTAATTTAAGTGCAATGTAATAAGATCCCTTTTTCACTTTTATTTACGGGTAAGCATAGGATGTTTTATACAGAGGAGGTTTTATATATTCAGGTTACTCGAGAAGGGCAATCATATTTACTCAGATATACGCGGCATAATCGGGTTATCTCGTGACCGTTACCATTTCCATAGTCACCCTAAGATATGCTGCTAGTAATATTTGAACCATTTCTGACCCTTTTTCACTTTTGCTTCTAACACATAATATTGCTTTATTTTGGTAAACAACAATTACTTTATAGACTTTAAGTCTTTGACTACAAAAAAGTGGCGGATCTAGAGAATAAAGTCACAGTGGTTCATTTTGCCTTGACTCAATAACTTGGTTGCGGCGACAAACTAGTTCGAGCAATATAAACGGGTCGGGTCGTTAATACGAAACATAAAACATACTCATAGACTTATGTTTAGCATTATCTTCAATGGTTTTTTTTTTCTTTTTACGTTTGTTGTTTGAGCATCAATTGGAGATAGACTAGGTTGTGTAAATCTTTTCACTTTAACTGCAATTACAACAAAAAACATTTAGACCAGCTTGAATTTTATTAAGGCTCAACCACTCAAAATAGAGGGGAGTAAAAGAATACATACAATAGGGCCTCTAAGATAAAAACCAAAGAAGAAAAAAAATGAAAAATAAAACACCAACTTAATTTTTAAGATGGATAATTAAAGTTCAAATACAATGCACAATTATCAATTTAGGGGTATACAATCAAAATGTTCATCACTAAACAATAACACAATCATCACAACAAATGTATCAAAATTCAAAAATTTTTACACAATAAACAAAAACCAATTTTATATTTTAGAGATACCTAAAATCAAAAATTATCTCTAAAGTATAAATTTGGAGAGTGAGAGGTGGGCTCCACACAGGTCTTGTTAACGATACTTGTTACTTTCAAGAATTGGGCTATTCATTGACTAACATGCAATTATTTGGGCTATTAATAGGCCAAAATATCTAGGTAGGTCATATAACTATTGTAGCACGGTTCTCATACGTATTATCTAAATCTTCTCTGAAAAGTTTTGAAAGTTAAGGTTTGTCATCTGACCCATGTGATATACTACTAAATCCGCCTCTGCTACAAAATATGTACCAGAATAGATGTTATATTTCATAAAAGCAATAATATTTTAAAGTCAATTTACTTATTAATTTATTATTACGGTATATTTGAACTGGTTAATTAGAACCAATACAGCTATACCGACATTGTTTTTTTTGAGATTGGGAATAAAAAGGTATAATAATTAAAAAAAATAGAGGATATTATTTATATTAAAAATTATATAAAAGATTAGTACTATTGTATAATTATATATTATATATTATATATATTATAGTATAAAAATTAATTAATGTATATAAATAAAAAACTTGTTTAGGCTCGTGAGCTTGTTCGAGCTCGATATAAAAAGCTCAAGCTCGAGCTCGGTTATCAAACGAGCTTCAAACTATGTTTCTCGGGCTCGAGCTCGTTTAGGTTCAGCTCGAGTTGAGCTTTTAACGAGTCAAGCTCGAGTAGCTCGCGAGCAGTCTCGACTCATTTACACCCTTAATGTTCTATAGAAATAAACTAGACATTTAATCACTTAAAATGGCATTAAACAACCATTTCACAACCGATTACGGAACACGTCCAATGGATTATGTTGTTGATGTAGTGTATAAAACGTAAAACAAATTAAACTTGTTGATTCTAGGAATACCCAGAAATAATTCTTCCAACAAACGTTTATTTACAAAGAATACCGTTAGGCTAATTTTCAACTCACAACTTGAGAGAAAAATCAAATTTCTTGAAAATAAAAACTAAGTTGTTTACAATGTCACATGAACCCTAAATAACAAGCAGAATTTCGAATGGGCTAAAAAACATAACGGGCCGGTCAAAAAGCCCAAAACAAAAGTTCAAATTCAACCGAAAAAACATAAAATGGCCCATATCTTCTAAATGGAGCCATTTTTGGGCTTTGAGGGTGGGCTTAACCGCCTATGGCGGTTATTAGCTTGGTGGGCCTCGCTCCAAGCTTCGATTCGCCTGCTCATGGGCCTGAAACGAAGCCCTGTAGCCCAAGTTATGGCCTTTTTTATGCAGCCCTTTTTGTTACACAATGTAACACCCGACAAATTAGGACTAGTTATTAATACCTAATCACTTTCTAATACATGTAATTAGTTCTATGTTAGGCTAATTGTATGTGTCGCACCCCCAGATTATGATGCGGAAGCGATTCGGGTCGGGGCACGACTAATCTAATATCAACAGCACATAAGATATAATGAACGACTCTATATGCGTCGTTTACAATACATTGATATTATAAAAGTCTTACACTGTTATAATAGTTTACAAAAGCTCAAATTAATGTAAGAGATTCTATGTCATAACTAATTTATACAAAATATAGTAATGCATGATAATCTCCTGATGCTTGCATGAGACTCGAGCTAATGGGCATCCTGAGTGAACAGACTTACTGCTGCTGCGAACCTGAGAATACACGCTAAATTGGTCAGCTTACGCTGGTGAGCTCACATGTTTAATGATAAAATATAATGTATGAACCGCAAGATTTGAGTGTAATAACTTGTAATTAAACAAATAAGTAAATGATGTATATAACTGTCATGAGCACATAGTCTGAGCTTAACTGAGGTGTCAGGATCACAATTAAGTGCCTGAGCGAGGGTGCCTCTATGCGTATGCCTAATCAACACACGTATGAACAAATGATAATGCGTCCGTTTTGACCAGTCAGTGCTTGCTGACCCGGACCAGGATTGTCAGTCCCATATGGTACAATACACTAACATTCACGCTACAAAGTATTACCAAACTATGCTAATGAGGACTTATGATGATTAGATGATTAACTTATACAGAATATAGCGATATTTGATACTTGCGTTCACATGTAAAACAAAATAGAGCATGTATTCCCACCCCTGGGTTAAAAACAGTAAAATGAGGGGCTATGAGACTCACCTGAGTCTGGTGTGTTAGCAAAACAAGCAAATATGATGTTGTACCAAATGATGTGTCCGCAGACTGTAACATGTCGGGCGTTCAAAATGCGCAAGGTTATATGAGTGAGTAGATGTCTCAACAAATCATCTATGCTAGTTGTCCATCAACTAGTTATGTCCAATGTTTGATTGTTTTGTTTAAGTTTTGAAAACATGTACGGCCCGTAGGTGATAGTTTGTATTGTACGAATGTAAGTTTTGTATAAGGTTTGATTATTGTAGGTGTTGAATACTTAGTGTAGTAAGTATTGTTCAAGCTTCTTTTATTGTATTCGAAAGTACGTGTATACATTTATATCCGAATGTTGTGGTCAAATATGTTGTTTTCTGAAAGTCAACAGAAGTCAACTTGGTCAAACTGGTCAAACTTAGTCAAAATGGTCAAACTAGTCAAACTGGTCAAATCTGGTCAAACTAGTCAAACTGGTCAAATCTGATCAATCTAGTCAAACTGGTCAAACTAGTCAAACTGGTCAAATCTGGTCAAACTAGTCAAATCTGGTCAAACTGGTCAAACTAGCTCAGTTTGACCCGAAACTTTTACACAAGTCTTAAAATAGTTAACTAAGACTTATAAAGTTGTCGGTACGTTTTATGGTCGGCCCGAAGTGTCGGTTTTATGTTTATGTCAAAAACAGTCCCAAAATGTGTTTTTCGGTTTATGTCGGTTTGTTTCGCCACTCGGTTTCACTAACTTCTGGTCCAAAGTAATGTTCACAATTTTTACCAACTGTTTATGTGTGTGTCTAGTTCATAACCTGATTTTTCCAAGATCTATAATGTCCATTTAGATAGGTAATAAATTTTGCGAAAGAACCGTACTCGGTTTTCGACAAACATCAGACAGTCGCAAAAATCAGATTATACACAAAAATTCGTACGGATCTGGAAAAAGTGCAAAACACGAAAGTTGTAGCTCTTTTTAATACTCAACTTTTAAAAAAAATTCGTTGTCTAACTCTTAATAAAACTCAAGTTATCATCGTTTTTGTACACTGATTTTTCAAAGACAGAAACTGTCACTTTTTGTATGTTTATGTATGTGTTCTAAAAACGAGTTTCAAGCTTAAATTTGGACATAACATGGTTAGATGATTAACTAAACATCAAAATAATCAACATGCAATTATATTTATAAATAGTTTAGGAGATTTCTTACAAAGAATGATGAAGAGAAGTTGAAGGTGGTGAGAATGGACTTGATCTTTGCTTCCTCCTTGAAATCTTGAAGAACAATGGTGGATGGTGATGTTAGATGATGATGATGACTGATTTTACTTCAGTATTTTAGAGGGAGTGAGAGAGAGATTGGGGAAATAGAGAGAAATTAGAAAGAGTGTGAAAATAATTTTGAGTGTAAGAATGAGGAATTGCATGAGTGTTTAGTGGTTTAAATCAAAATGAAATCATTTTGATCACATGGGGAAGGGATGGGGCGGTTTTCATGGGGCCCATAGGGGCTGAGTTTTGTTCAAATTTGATTCCTCGATTTGCGTTCCGTGCGGTGTTCGTTCTCTCGTTCGTTTCGACGTTTATTTAGACGTTAAACGTTTAATACTTACGTTTTAGATAACGATTCAAATCTCGATATTTTTTATTGGAGTATTTAATATAGTACTTGAAAACATTTATAAAAATGTTCCATTTATTTATCGACCTCGATTTGCGTGTTCGTTTTACGGAGGTTTAATCGCGTAGCGTTTTAATTAGCCGTTTTTCGTTATCGATTTAAAATACGATATTTCCAATGAAATTTTTACTCGAAATGATATATTTTAAACTTATAAAATATATTTTGGTTCTTATTCGATTATCGGGCGCTTTTCGCGCGTTTTCGTCGCGTTTGTGATACTTTATACGATACGTTTTACATGTTGAATATTATCAACATAATATTTAGAGATTTTTGAGCTTATTAAATAATTTCACATTATTTAACATTTTGTTCACCAACGTCCGCATTTATAATGTATCGGAATCCATCCGAAAGTGAAATGTACGATTTAAACAAATCGCATACGTGTGTATATATAATAATTTATCAATACACATAATGATACACATAATTAACCCTAATTATATGTATTAGGACTTATGATTAGGCACTAATACTAGCCCTAATTGGTCGGGTGTCACAGTATGTATCATTATATATATTGTTATATATATACACGTACGCGATTGAATTTAATCATGCATATTCATATCGGGCGGATCCCGACACATTAATACGGACGTTGGTGAACTCAATTTATTGAATAATGTAAAATTATTTAATAAACATATTTATCTCCAAATATTATTTTGATAATATTTCATAAGTAGTTCGTAACGAGCAAAATGCTCAGAAACAACCAAGAACGCGCGAGACGCGCCTGAAAATCGAAACAAACCTAAGTTATATTTTTATAAATCATCAAAAAGTATTTTGATAAAATACTTCAGTATAATTATCGTAATTTATAGCGATAACAAAAACGTTTAGTTTAAACGTCACGATTATTTAAATCATACAACGACCTCGTAAATCAATACCGACATCGTAACCAAACATTTTTATAAATGTTTTCTACGTATTATGAGTAATACTTCAATTTAAACATATCGAAATTCAAACGTTATTTAAAACACGTACGTATAACGTTTAAATTACAAACGAACGTTTAAACGACCGGGGAAACGAACACCGCACGGAGTGCGAATACAGGGAACAAATAGGGGCGATCCCACACCTCAGTGGGGCCCACCCCCAACCGGCCAAAACATGGAGGATGGCTCCATGTTTTGTGGATCTTGTAGTTGACTAACAAAAACCCCTTTTCCCTCCCAAATTTCCTCATTCTTGCTCCCACCTCCCATCTCTCTAACATCTCTCTAAAATACACACTCTCCCTCTCTATCACTCTCTAAAATCTGCCCAAGAAAGATCATCACAAATCACTATCAATCTAACAACATTTTCTTGAAGAAAAACGTAAAGGAAACACAACCGAGCAACATTCTCTCGTTTCGTCTCTAGATCATCAATCTCTTGTAAGAAATCCTTAAAGCTTTCACTAGTTTCACTTTCTTTACATTCATAAACATGTTTAGTAGTTCATTTGACAAGAAAATGTCCAAATATAAGCTTGAAAAACGTTTTACACAAATATATATAAATCACAGTTTTCTGCCCAGATTTTTCGTCTCACAAAATCGACTATATCTCGAAACCTAGGAAGAACCAACTCATGACATTTAAACGAAAAATGTTCATTAAGATACCAGCTACAACTTTCATTTTTTGGCTCTCGGACCAGATCCTCACGGATCATGGTGAAAAACGTGAATCTTTGGACTGAACCCACTTTCGGACCAAATCTGACCACATCTCGTGTTTATTTTTTGTTAAAAATAGTAAACGAGCATATAAAAATACCATAAAGTGCATAAATGAACTAGACATATATGAGGACATGTGTGATTTTTGGTTAGGTATGAATCGGACTATAAATGGTCGACACTCTATATCTCGAAACCTAGGAAGAACCAACTCATGACATTTAAACGAAAAATGTTCATTAAGATACCAGCTACAACTTTCATTTTTTGGCTCTCGGACCAGATCCTCACGGATCATGGTGAAAAACGTGAATCTTTGGACTGAACCCACTTTCGGACCAAATCTGACCACATCTCGTGTTTATTTTTTGTTAAAAATAGTAAACGAGCATATAAAAATACCATAAAGTGCATAAATGAACTAGACATATATGAGGACATGTGTGATTTTTGGTTAGGTATGAATCGAGTTCAAAATCCGGAAAAATGAATACTAAGGGATGTTTTGATATTTTCATAAAACCGACACTTCGGGTTAACCACGACACGAAACGATAATTTTTACAAGCGTTAGAAACATATTTAAGACTTCCCTAAAAGTTTCGGGTCGAACCGAACACATTTGACCAAGTCAACGAAAACGAACACTTAAACGAAATCGGAAATCACACCCGCGACAATACCATTGTCGCATGAACCGTGTCCGACAATGCCTCATTGTCGCATGAACAGTGATCCGAGAACCCTATTGTCGCATAACTATTGTCGTAGCATCATTGTCGCAAAAACTAACACTTTCATACTTGAAACCGTCCGATAATTGCTATTGTCTCATGAATAGTGATTCCCGATAATCGCTATTGTCTCATGAATAGTAACTTGCTAAGTTGCTATTGTCTCATGAATAGTGATTCCCGATAATCGCTATTGTCTCATGAATAGTAACTTGCTATTGTCTCATGAATAGTAATTCCCGATAATCGCTAATGTCTCATGAATAGTAACTTGCTATTGTCTCATGAATAGTGATTCCCGATAATCGCTACTGTCTCATGAATAGTAACTTGCTATTGTCTCATGAATAGTAATTCCCGACAATCCTTATTGTCTCATAAATAGTGTTCAACACTAACTTTGCGTAAACGACTTTTCAAACAAGACAATATTACAATATACTTGATTTAACGTCAATACAATAGTTGGAATAACTCGTAAACATATGACACATATACTTTTGTAAGTATACAACGAGACCAACATAATAATAATGTTTTTAATAATCATTATTACAAAACTCACCAACGGGCCGTACATGTTTTCAAAACTCAAACTAATCAAACAACAACCAAATCATTTGGACATTAATAGTTGGATGAACAACTAGCATGGACGGTCTTTTGAGACGTCTACATATAACCTTGCGCGTTTTGAACGCCCGGCAGGTTACAGTCTTCGGACAACATCACCTTGTGCAACATCATACTTGCTTGATAGCAACACACCAGACTCAGGTGAGTCTCATAGCCCCGACTTTTTACAGTTTTTACTCCCGGGGTGGGAATACATACTCGTTTTGGTTTACATGTGGACATGAGTACTAAACCTCGATATATACTGCATGAGTTGTTTTGCTAATCATTTTAAAGCCCTCCACTACATAGTTTGTTTATATGGATTTAGCGCGATTGTTAGTGTATGGTACCATATGGGATTGACAATCCCCGTCCGGGTTAGCACGCACTAACTGGTCAAACGGACGCATTAGCATTTGTTCATACGAGTGTAGATTAGGCACTCGCAGGGAGGCACCCTCGCTCAGGCACTTGGTTGTGATCCTGACACCTCAGTTAAGCTCAAACTATGGGCTCATGGCAGTGATATACATCTATTTTATTTGTTTGGTTGCAAATCATTGTACTAAACCTTATGGTTCACACATCTATGATTCATCATTATACAAACCTGTGAGCTCACCAGCTTTTTAGGTGACCTTTTAGTATGTATTCTCAGGTACTCAGCAGCAGTAGGTCTGCTCATATTCAGGATACTTAGCTCGAGTCGCATACAGACATCAGCAGATTCCCATGCATTACTATATTTTGTAACATAGTATGCCATAGAATCTCTCATTTTGGCTTACGAGCTTTTGTAACTATTATTACATTGTAAACTTTTATTATATCAATGTAATCAGTAAACGACGCATATAGAGTCGTTCATTATATATCTTATGTGCTTGTGATATTTGATTAGTCGCGCCCCGACCCGATTCGCTTCCGCAACCCGAATTTGGGGGTGCGACGGATTGGTATCAGAGCCTAAGGTTATAGTGAACTAGGTTGCATTTAGTGGTCCTAGACTATGACCGTTAGGCAGTATTTCCTTACTAGGTATGACTGGTTCAGGGATTACATCATACGACTTTAATTTAACATAGCCTGATCAACTATGTACAATTAAGGAAAGATGATGTGAGAGCTGAAACAGTTATGTTGAACAGGAATACACTAGTTGACTCTGACCACGAGAGAAACGGGACTCATACTTGTTTTGTGTTAGACACACACTAGGCTATTATGTAATATACGTGTATATACATAGGCCTCACGTACTACTCTCTAGGCTATTATATATGGGATATATATGAATAGGCCTCACGTACCACTCTCCAGGCTATTATATATTTGAGATATATGAATAGGCCTCACATACATTAGTACGCTCGCTATGTAAATAGCTAACTTTTCTCTCGTGACACTTACGAAACACGCTCATCGGTTTACACTACCACGCCAACCTGACTTATGTCACACCAACGCACCACCTTTGGCGAACTCTAATGATTTCATAGAAATAACGTCTAACACTCGAAACCGACATATTTCTAAGGACTAAAATCCTTTTTCCTGCCATTTCTATAGAACTCACTCGCGCGGAAAATGTCAAGCATTCCAACAAACGATTACCTGTCAGATAACGACCAGATCAATGATGAACAAATCCAGTACACGTATCTCGATGAAGATATCGCTCCTATGGAAAACATGATGAATGAAAACATCGAAAACCACGACCTTGGATTAGTCAACGTTGAAGAGTACGAAAGAGTACGAGATCAGGCTGAAGGCTTAGATAATCGCAACTGGGAATTGAAACTGAAATGCAAGCTCTACGAGATGGAGCTGAGAATTCTGAGGAGATCCTTTTCCGAATGAATTCAGGATCAGATCCTCTACTGCAAGGAAGTGACTGCAAGCCTGTACTACCAGACAACCACCTGGGTCAAAGGTATGTACCGACAGGCACTTGTGGATGCTTTTGTTTATCAGGCGCCTCCACGATACCGCGACATGCTCGAAGCTCGTTACTACCCTTACGACCTCGACCTAGAATAGATCAATGGTAACCTTAACCACCTTGTATAGCGGATAGTGTGTATGTAATAGGTCAAGTTAGGACCCCCAATCCGATGGGTATATTGAAATCCCATCCCCTTTTGTATAACCCTCGCTATCTGCCGGAAGTGATAATTTCCGGCAACTTTTGTAAACTCTAACTCTTGTAATCTTATGGTCACAAATGTTGAATGATCACAATCCTACTATCTTTTATAATTAACCAGTGATAAATCATACCTCGACACTTTACCTACGGTGATAGAAACGCACACGCTAATCGTCCCCTCAATTATAACAAATAACGACATCACCTACGAACAACCCATCCGAAAAGGACCTACTTGAGAAGGTTCCGTTTGAGGATCAACCAACTAAACTCCCGTCCCATGAGAGATTCATCACTAGGGGCGAGATACTTCGACTATTCACGTGTTCTTTTCACACGCATTCATTGTCGTGCAGACAACTGCCAATTAAATTGGCCAACCGCAACGCTCAAGTCCAGGAATATTCTTCCATCAACTGAACTGAACCCAACGACTCATGCGCGCCTTGATTTCAATTTTGACCACACTGGTTACCACTGGATTAGTATTGCAAGAGACGCTCACCATGACTAAGTCCACAAAAACTTTCACAAACACAAACGAATCATTTTGATCATTACGGTACCTCCGTACTTACCTGATTTAGTACTTCGGTACTTACATGGTGACATTTGCGCGCACATGTAGAAAGTTTATGAGAAACACCATTCCTAGCCCTCGCGCTACACACGAAAACCTCATAGTTTGTACTTACTTAGCCCTTGTGCCACATCTACACAATTTTGGGATACAATCTACTATTAGCCGTAGAGCTACACTTTAAGGACATAAGATCCGCACATACTTACAGCACATTGGTGCTGCACTCACAGTACGTTGATACTGCACCACGGCACTTAGCGCCACATCTCATAGTACATGGGTACTACATTCATAGTACATGGGTACTACATTCATAGTATATTGGTACTACATTACTGTGCCCCCAGCACTGCCTTCACAGTACATTGGTACTGCACCCCAATACCTTGAGTACTACACTTTGACACCTTAGGGCTACCATAGTACGAGGGTACTGCATCCTTGTCCATTGAACTATCACAAAAACGTGATCATGGCTGACTACTACTAACACACTACTCAGTCGTTATTTCGACTACACGATAAAACCAATAACTTCACTAACCCTAACACTTGAAACGTGGGAAAACACGAAAACATGACTGAGAATCAACTCGACAGACTTACATACTACGCGTGACACCGAAGACTTCGACTCCATTGGGGATAGAAAATCCCGCCTCGTGAATTGTCCTGATTATAACAAACTCAAACATCTTTCAAAAACTTTGAAGTCTGAAACCTTGCAACTCATACCTTAAATGGTCCCTGATCTTTAATGTCGCACATCACCAAACCCCACAATGTACAGTTGTACGTTGCTTCTTGTATGAACATTATGATAATCCTAACCTTGATGTAAAACCTCATGTGTCATTTCATCCTTGTCATTAAGACTCTCATCATGTTGCCCCGACGACAAATACTTCATTCAAGCCGAGCTTGACCAATACTTTGCCCAAACGAGTAACTACTGTTTTAACTACTCGACACTTGCAAACATTCGACGAGGAGACACCGAACGACATATCTCCATCCCGATCATGTACGTATAAGGATTTTATGAACCACAAACCTCTAAACATCGAAGGCACTGAAGGTGCCATGTACCTGTTACACCACCCGATCAAATCAGTTGGCACTACCGTGCCCATCCATAATTGATCCGGAATGTAAAGGATCGAACGTTACATCTGGGGAATTCCTCCACGCATTCAGAGTATGGTCACTGCCTCAAACTCTAAAACCACTATAGGTACCATTTGTATGGCACATAATCTTTTGGTACAGGTGGTTCGCCAAGGAACACCTGCTACCAAATACATTTCAAACCCGTCTAGAGATAAACCGCGTAAATGGATTGAGAACCCCAACCAGCCAGCCGACAAAAAGCCTGCTACTCCTGAGCCCTATGCTATTGACTCTGACGATTTAAAGTCAAACAAGGGGAGCGAACCCTACTGCTTCCGTGCTACATGCTTTGATAAATCCTCCATAACACTCAGTGTTTCATTTGTATCCTTAGGAGTTAAATACTCAATAGGACTAAGAAACGACAAACCTTTTCAGCCGTCTGTGCACCTATCCTATTATTACCCGAAGGCACCAATGACTTCGTGGTATACTGCGATGCTTCACACCAAGGTCTTGGTTGCGGGTTGATGCAACAAGACAAGGTCATTGCCTACGCCTCCCGACGGCTCAAAGTTCACGAAAAGATATTTACCACTCATAATCTCGAATTGGGAGCCGTAGTATTTGCACTCAAAATCTGGAGACACTAAATGGACGGCACTAAATGTACAACCTTTACCGATCATAAAAGTCTCCAACACATATTAGATCAAAAGGATCTCAACATGAGGCAACGTCGATGGGTCGAGTTGCTTACCGCTTATGATCGCGAGGTCTGTTATTATCCAGGCAAGGCAAATGTTGTTGCCGATGCCCTCAGTCGAAAGGAACGTGTAAAACCTCCTCGAGTCCGAGCTCTCAGCATGACAATTCACAACAATCTTGTTGCTCAAATCCTCGCTGCTCAACTCGAAGCACTCAAACCCGAAAACATCACAAACGAAGCCTTGCGAGGCATGGACAAACAGTTTGAATTCAAACCTAACGGTACTCGACAATTCTCTAACCGAATATGGTTACAAAACTTTGGCAACTTAAGAGATTTGGTGATGGACGAAGCTCACAAATCTCGCTATCCTATACATCCTGGATCTGACAAGATATATCACGTTATCAAAGATCTATACTGGTGGCCTAACATGAAAGCCGACATCGCCACCTATGTCGATAAATGCTTAACCTGTTCTAAGGTCAAGGCCGAGTATCAGAAACCTTCCGGCTTGCTACAACAACCGGAAATCCCTCAATGGAAATGGGAGCAGATCTCCATGGATTTCATCACAAAACTCTCGAAAACATTGAGCAGTTGCGATACCATTTGGGTGATCGTCGATCGTCTCACAAAATCTGCTCATTTCCTAGCCATCAAAGAAACAAATAAAATAGAACGCCTCACACGAATCTATCTCAAGGAAATTGTATCACGACATGGCGTTCCAATCTCGATTATTTCTGACAGAGATAGTCGTTTCACATCTCACTTTTGGCAGTCACTTCAAAAGTCATTGGGTACTCGTCTGGATATGAGTACTGCATATCATCCTCAAACCGACGGCCAAAGTGAACGAACCATTCAAACACTGGAAGACATGCTACGGGCTTGCGTAGTTGATTTCGGTGCAAACTGGGAACATCACCTACCATTGTGCAAATTTTCGTACAACAACAGCTACCATACCAGTATTGGAGCTGCACCTTTCGAGGCACTGTACGGTCGTAAGTGCCGATCACCTGTCTGTTGGACCGAAGTGGGAGACAGCCAAAATCACTGGTCCTGAAATCATACACGAAACAACAAAGAAAATCATTGGTATCCAAAACAGACTCAAAGCCGCACGTGATCGTCAGAAAAGTTATGCTGACGTGAGACGCAAACATCTCGAGTTCCAGGTTGGGGATCGAGTACTCTTGAAAGTATCGCCTTGGAAAGGTATCATCCATTTTGGTAAACGCGGGAAATTGAACCCCAGATACATTGGACCTTTTGAGATCCTGGAAAGGATTGGTCCAGTGGCATATCGTTTGCAGCTGCCACCCGAGCTCAGCAGCGTGCATCCCACATTTCACATTTCTAACCTGAAGAAATGTCTATCTGATGAGACACTTATTATTCCTCTCGACGAAATTCATATCGATGATAAACTCCATTTTGTCAAGACACCAGTAGAAATCATGGACCGTGAGGTCAAACAATTGAAGCAAAGTCGTATTCCCATCGTTAAAGTCCGGTGGAATTCGCAGCGTGGCCCGGAATTCACTTGGGAACGGGAAGACCAAATGCGACTCAAGTACCCACAGCTATTCACAGACTCCACTCCACTCCCGACTCAGAGCTAAATTTCGGGACGAAATTCTCCTAACAAGGGGAGAATGTGACACCCGACAAATTAGGACTAGTTATTGGTACCTCATTGTCGCATGAACAGTGTCCGACAATGCCTCATTGTCGCATGAACAGTGATCCGAGAACCCTATTGTCGCATAACTATTGTCGTAGCATCATTGTCGCAAAAACTAACACTTTCATACTTGAAACCGTCCGATAATTGCTATTGTCTCATGAATAGTGATTCCCGATAATCGCTATTGTCTCATGAATAGTAACTTGCTAAGTTGCTATTGTCTCATGAATAGTGATTCCCGATAATCGCTATTGTCTCATGAATAGTAACTTGCTATTGTCTCATGAATAGTAATTCCCGATAATCGCCATTGTCTCATGAATAGTAACTTGCTATTGTCTCATGAATAGTGATTCCCGATAATCGCTACTGTCTCATGAATAGTAACTTGCTATTGTATCATGAATAGTAATTCCCGACAATCCTTATTGTCTCATAAATAGTGTTCAACACTAACTTTGCGTAAACGACTTTTCAAACAAGACAATATTACAATATACTTGATTTAACGTCAATACAATATTTGGAATAACTCGTAAACATATGACACATATACTTTTGTAAGTATACAACGAGACCAACATAATAATAATGTTTTTAATAATCATTATTACAAAACTCACCAACGGGCCGTACATGTTTTCAAAACTCAAACTAATCAAACAACAACCAAATCATTTGGACATTACTAGTTGGATGAACAACTAGCATGGACGGTCTTTTGAGACGTCTACATATAACCTTGCGCGTTTTGAACGCCCGGCAAGTTACAGTCTTCGGACAACATCACCTTGTGCAACATCATACTTGCTTGATAGCAACACACCAGACTCAGGTGAGTCTCATAGCCCCGACTTTTTACAGTTTTTACTCCCGGGGTGGGAATACATACTCGTTTTGGTTTACATGTGGACATGAGTACTAAACCTCGATATATACTGCATGAGTTGTTTTGCTAATCATTTTAAAGCCCTCCACTACATAGTTTGTTTATATGGATTTAGCGCGATTGTTAGTGTATGGTACCATATGGGATTGACAATCCCCGTCCGGGTTAGCACGCACTAACTGGTCAAACGGACGCATTAGCATTTGTTCATACGAGTGTAGATTAGGCACTCGCAGGGAGGCACCCTCGCTCAGGCACTTGGTTGTGATCCTGACACCTCAGTTAAGCTCAAACTATGGGCTCATGGCAGTGATATACATCTATTTTATTTGTTTGGTTGCAAATCATTGTACTAAACCTTATGGTTCACACATCTATGATTCATCATTATACAAACCTGTGAGCTCACCAGCTTTTTAGGTGACCTTTTAGTATTTATTCTCAGGTACTCAGCAGCAGTAGGTCTGCTCATATTCAGGATACTTAGCTCGAGTCGCATACAGACATCAGCAGATTCCCATGCATTACTATATTTTGTAACATAGTATGCCATAGAATCTCTCATTTTGGCTTACGAGCATTTGTAACTATTATTACATTGTAAACTTTTATTATATCAATGTAATCAGTAAACGACACATATAGAGTCGTTCATTATATATCTTATGTGCTTGTGATATTTGGTTAGTCGCGCCCCGACCCGATTCGCTTCCGCAACCCGAATTTGGGGGTGCGACATACAATTATGTGTGACACCCGTCAAATTAGGACTATTAATTAGGGCCTAATCAAGTTTTAATACATGTAATTAGATCTATGTTAGGCTAATTTGTGTATCAAATAATATATATTGTTGAATATATACAAGTATGCGATTTGATTAAATCGTACAAGATTGAAATCGAATGTAATTCGTTTCAAGCAAATACGGACGTTGGTGAACAATTTTATTGAATAATATAATATTATTTAATAACACTATTATGTCCCAAAATATTATTGTTATAATATTTCAATTCAATTTCATATTGTACAAATAACATATACGCGATTAAAATGTTAGACGCGCGAACAAACGAAACAAGTTAACGTTATATTTTATAACGCAATTATTAAGTATTTGGTAAAATAATTCAACAAAAATATTTGTATTTTAAAATGTACGGTTAAACGTATAAAATAATTAATTGACGTTTAAACGATCGGGAAAACGAACACCGCACGAAGCGCGAACGCAAGGATTAAAAATTTGAGACACACCCACCTTGGGTGGGCCCCACCGACCGTCCAAGGGACAAAAAGGGGGAAACCCTTCCTTTTTTCCCATTTTCATCATCATCACCATCATCTTTCTCTTTCCCCTTTTCTCTCAAATCACCACACCAAACCACCACCTTAAATCACAAAATAACACCCTCAAACGTCATCAAATCATCAAGATTTTTAGAGAAAAGGAACCACCACGCAACGATCTACAACCTCATATTTTCGGATTTTCGATTCGACACTTTGTAAGTTTTCCGACAAAAGTCGAAACCTCTCGTTTTCACTCATTTTTACATGTTTGTAGTTTATATAAGTTTGTAATGTCCATATAAGGGTTGGGTAAAAGATTTGGACCGAACGGTGGCAGGAAAACTCGTTTTCGACACAAATTCCGGCCATCAGACCGTAATGTCGCTTTTGGACCAGACTTTATGCGACGTCAGCTACAACGTCGCAGAACCTCTCACAATGTCGCATGGTGCGACATCATCCTCAACGTCGCATTAAGTTGCTAACGTCGCACATAGCGACATCGACTCCAACGTCGCGGGAACCTACAACGTCGCACATAGCGACATAACACCTAATGTCGCATTAAATTGCGAATGTCGCACTTAGCGACGCCACGAATAATGTCGTAGTCATGACCTGCGACATCACACCTTACGTCGCACCCAATGTCACAGGAGACAGAACCTTGAAAACTCGGTTTTTACTAAGTGTCAAAACATGAAATTTATCACTTGATTTTACCCAAATTCAAATCCTAGATGCGTTTTTCACCAAAGCGACCCCGCTAGGGGTTGCCACCCCTGGAACCCCGCTAACCAGGGGCGCTGCCCCCGGACCCCCGTGACTTAGAGTTTGTAAATACATTTCACCATGTGTCAAACTCGTATAACACTTCGACTTCATAATAATAATACTTTGAAATTATTATTTCAAACCGTCACTAACGGGCCGTACACGTTTTCAAATACTCAAGTCAATCAACCAAATCGTAGTAATTTGGACAAGTCAATCAACCAAATCATGGTAATTTGGACATTATAGTTGAACGAACAACTACAAAGGTAGTCTTTTAAGATACCTATTCAATTAATAACCATCGCGCGTATTGGACGCCCTCAGGTTACAAATCTTCAGACATCAATTCAAGGCTAATCGATTCAAGTCTATTTAGATAAACAAACAAGGCTCAGGTGAGTCTCATGGCCCCTACTTTACTACTTTTCAATCAGGGGTGTGATTACATTGCTCGTTTTATTTACATGTTGAACGCAAGTACAAATCAATCAAATACTACATGAGTTGTTTTCAACTAATCACTAAAGCTCTCCATAGCATAGTCTGGTAATACATCTGTAGCGTGAATGTTAGTATATGATATCATATAGGATTGACAATCTTCGTCCGGGTTAGCACACACTAACTGGTCAAACGGATGTATTAGCATTTGGGAAGACGAGTGTAGATTAGGCACTCGTAGGAGGCACCTCAGTTGGGTTTCCTTAATTGGACCTGACACTTAAGTTAAGCTCAGACTATGTGCTCATGGCTGTATAACTTTTATTTTGCTTAATTGCATTTTAAATTCAATTATAAATCTTGCGGTTCATACAATTATGTGTTGACATACAAACCTGTGAGCTCACCAGCGTTTCGCTGACCCATTTTAGCATGTATCACAGGTACGCAGCAGTAGGTTGGACTGCCCAAGCAGGAATCATTAGCTCGAGTTAGCATTCATACATCAGAGATTTAAATTGCATTATTATATTTTGTATAAAGTAATTATGTGATGTAAATCTCTCAATTTCATTAACTGAGCTAATGTAAATATTATTTTGATGTAAACTTATGTTTTATCAATACAAGTTCAAAACGACGCATATAGTGGTCGTTCATTATATCTTGTGTGCTTGATATGTAATTAGTCGCGCCCCGACCCGATTCGCTTCCGCATCATAATTTGGGGGTGCGACATTATGGGCCTCCAGAAACACAAGGGCCCTTTCTTCAACACTTAGGCCTCCATCAGTTGTCAACTGGACGCGTCACTATGCAATCCATTATTCGCAATTGGCTTGCCAAGATCGCAGTAGCCAGCAACCAAACCATCGGTCCCAGTGTCCCACAATCGACACATTGCGTAACCGAGATAGGCATTATAGAAAAATAAGTTACTGAAATTTGAAACAAGGTATATATGTAATTTTCCGCTTGTTCTACATCAGATAATGTCGGCTTTAATAGTGATTAACTTAAATTTACGTTCTCTTTAACTATACATTTTTACTGAAGAGTAACTATAAAAGTACTCTTTAAGAATAAAATAGACATTCGATTACCTGAAAACGACAATAATCACATATTCTTACAACTACATGCATCTTGTCTAGTATATAACTTATTTTACAATGAACATAATAAACGTTCTTGTTTATTATTATAAGGAAGGTTTTGTTAACGGAAGCCTCTAGGGCTCTCGTTTATAAAGTTGGACATGCATAAATGATTGTACATTCAACATAAAATCAGGGGGTCAACATAAATTCGGAAGTATACATGGAGTTTGTTATGGTTTTTGTACAGCTATTGATGCATGTCTACAACCTACAGGTCTTAATCAAAGCCCTAAGGGCTCTTATTATCATTTTCCTTATTGTAATTATATATTTGTTATTAGATATTATTATATACATTTAATCTAATCTAATATTATATAGGATTTAATTTATCATCGTTTTTTCAGATACTATAGAAAGAATTGGCATATCACATCTTTTTCATTTTCATCATATTTAGATTAAAATTAATTTTTTTTAAAGTTTTATTAAAATAATCGACCCGAATATAAATTTCGATGTTACTAATCCATTAGTGGGCCCAAATAAGTCAGTAAGGATAGCTGGATAGGTAACCCATAATCCATTAACCTCTCAATTAGTAGGCCTTTTGGACCTTAATCAAAGACCCAGCCCAACTGACGATCCGACCCGACCCGACTCTACCACACATTCCTCGGACCCCTTCCATATGAACGATTGAACGATACAAAAATGCTTTCTTGAACAAAAAGATAACAAAAAACACATAAAAACACAACTTCAAAACCCCAAATTTTCAGATCCTCACTTCATCTTCATCTTCCCCAAAATTAAAACCAACAATCAATCATGGGTCAAGGAACACCAGGAGGATTGAACCGTCAAAACCAATCCGATCGAAAACCCGACGGTTCCGATAAAAAAGAAAAAAAATTCGAACCGGCAGCACCACCGGCTCGCGTGGGCCGGAAACAACGAAAACAAAAAGGACCGGAAGCAGCAGCTAGGTTACCAACAGTAACACCACACACAAAATGCAGGTTACGATTACTCAAACTAGAAAGAATCAAAGATTACTTGTTAATGGAAGAAGAATTCGTTGCAAATCAGGAACGATTAAAACCACAAGAAGAGAAAACCGAAGAGGATCGATCGAAAGTTGATGATTTGCGAGGCTCACCGATGAGCGTCGGGAATTTGGAAGAATTGATCGATGAGAATCATGCGATTGTTTCGAGCTCGGTTGGACCGGAATATTATGTAGGGATATTGTCGTTTGTTGATAAAGATCAGTTGGAACCTGGTTGTGCTATTTTGATGCATAATAAGGTATGTTAGGGTTTTGATTTAGTTCATGTTTATTGAGATTGATTTGATGCATAATATAAGGTATGTTAGGGTTATGATTTTATTGAGCTTGATTTGATTCTGCTTAGGGTTGTATGTAGACATATACGAGTGTATTAGGGTATGTTAGGGTTTTGAATTTTGATTGATTTGGTTTTAGATAGTTGAGCTTTATTTTAGTTGGCCTAGCTTTGTGTATAGATATATAATTGTGTGTTTGATAGGGTTTTGAAATATCATGTAGTAAATAAGGTCAATAGATTAGCTGATGGATAACTACAAATTGTGAGCTGTTGATTTTGATGTTTTGAAGTTTTTATGGAACACTTTAGTTATGATATGCAATTGTCAAGTGTGTGAATTTTTGAGTGGCTCTTACGGTTCTTACTAATATATAGGGTCTTATTTGATTCGACCCTATATGTATATATGCATGTGTGGAGTGCAGGGATCATGTAGGAAGTAAGAAAATGTAGAATTTGAATCATAGAAGTCGGACAAAAGCACTAGTTTACAAATTTATATCTCTAGTAAAGTATGTGATAAATTTAATAATGATGAAAGTTGAAAAAATCACAAACGTGAACTGTTTTCAAGCATTTAGATGCATCATTGCGTTGGCATAATTTTGCGATATTTTCAACAAATAAAATTACAATTCTTTGTAACATTGTTCAACCAGGAATGCTTCGAAACAGTTCACTGAAGATATGAAAATTTTAATTTGTGAATTAGTCGATTATATGTTTCAAATCCATATTTCCTTTGCGAACACTTTTTACCAACAATAGCTTCTTATCGGAACCTCCCACAAATCCACAATATAATTTGTTAGTCTAAGAACTAGATTCTCAAAGTTGTGTGGCTAGATTGCCATTGAAGGTATTGAAGTGGGAAGCCTATTACTGAGTTGCTAATGTATTGGCTTATGTTGCAGTATCCTCGTTTCATTTGAAATTAAGAGCGAGTGCTATATGATTTTTTTAGCTCAAATTAGCTTTTTAAATTGTAATGAATACAAGCTTGGTCTAGACTCTAGACAATGATTCTAGACTGCCTGATTTCTGGAGTTTCGACGCGTTCATTAGAATTTCATGTCGTTTGCTATTGAGATAGAATATCAAGGTTTCATTGTTAAGATAAGCCTGAAGCTGGAGTGTAGTTTTAGTTATACGAATGTTCTAATCATCCTATATCCTTGAACACCCTCAGGTTCTGTCTGTTGTTGGGCTTCTTCAAGACGATGTCGACCCCATGGTGTCTGTAATGAAGGTTGAGAAGGCTCCTTTGGAGTCTTATGCTGATATTGGTGGGCTAGACGCCCAGATACAAGAAATCAAGGAGGCTGTGGAGCTTCCTTTGACTCACCCTGAATTATACGAGGACATAGGTATCAAACCTCCAAAGGGAGTTATACTCTATGGAGAGCCGGGAACTGGCAAGACATTGCTTGCAAAGGTGTGCACTTAAAACTTCTATCTGATGATCTGATTCATACTTCTTTGCTTGCAAGACACATTGTGGACTAATTAATAATAGGTTGTGCGAGTCTAAGTTGTATCTGAGCATTTTGTTTGTTATATTCAGGCAGTGGCTAACTCTACGTCAGCAACATTCTTACGTGTTGTTGGAAGTGAGCTGATTCAAAAGTACCTTGGGGATGGTCCTAAGTTGGTCAGAGAACTCTTCAGAGTTGCTGATGACTTATCTCCATCTATCGTTTTCATCGACGAAATTGATGCTGTTGGTACAAAGAGGTATGTTAATGAAAACTATATTATCTTGGATGTTTTGTTATGAGAAAGATGACTGATTAGGATTTTTCTGCAGGTACGATGCACACTCTGGGGGTGAGCGTGAAATCCAGAGGACTATGTTGGAACTTTTGAATCAGTTGGATGGTTTTGATTCGAGAGGTGATGTTAAAGTCATACTTGCAACTAATAAGATTGAAAGTCTTGACCCAGCGTTGCTTCGACCCGGTCGTATAGATAGGAAGATAGAGTTCCCTCTTCCTGACATTAAAACAAGGAGGCGCATATTCACGGTACAGTGTCACGATTTTGCAATTTATCAAAGCTTTAAACTTTATTAATAAATTGTCCAGTTGTCAGTATATTTCTTAGGATATTAATAGTTTGGTGATTTAATCAAATATTTGACAGAAGTGGCTACGACGGACTTCGTTTAATCAATGATTTTAAACCAGATTTTATTATCATAAAGTTTGAGAATCTTAAATAATGTAATTCATTCTCAAAGGTTATTTTTTTTTACAGACAAGGTTCAATTAGCTAACATCATGTTTTACCAACATTAAAGCATATGCACATATACAAATTATAGATGTATTAATACTTGCTTGATAAATTTTTCCGTTCAGATACACACATCAAGGATGACCTTATCTGATGACGTTAATTTGGAAGAATTCGTTATGACTAAAGACGAGTTTTCTGGGGCTGATATCAAGGCTATTTGTACCGAAGCTGGATTGCTTGCTTTGAGAGAACGCCGAATGAAGGTTAGACATTACAAATTTCTACTAGTGATTTTGCTGATATGCCTGAAAAATATGATGTGCTTAGCCTGACTTGACATGTAATATTATCTAATGTTTTACGTTTATTCTCAGGTGACACATGCAGATTTTAAGAAGGCCAAGGATAAGGTTATGTTCAAGAAGAAGGAAGGTGTACCAGAAGGGCTTTATATGTAAGAACACTCTTTCTATCTGGACATATGCCCCTTTGGTCGCTTTTGCTAGTTTCATTCAGACTTTGTATACAGTCGGTTTGGACCCCTTTATTTTGTATGTTTAAGTGTTTGTTTCTCCCATGTTCTGCGAGCATTTAACTATGTTGTAATACTTTATTTCCTGGTAGAAAAGTAAGTTCCCTTTTCTAGACACTTGGTTTCCATTGTCTATCCCTTTTTATGTTTAATTCGTTTTAATTCTTGTTGATATCGTAATATATTGGGTTATGTCCTTTTAATAACACTTGACGAAAGCTTTAACCGTTTTGGTGTCTGTCACAAAAGTTTAAACATGATTTGTTTTCGTCAAGAGTCATTTAGGAGGATATAACTTTACTCGATGGCAAAATTTTAAATTTTGATCGTGATAGACTTGGTAACTACCTTGATTGAAAGTTAACTGACAATATGCTAGGACGGATATTGAAAGTTTTGTATTTTTCAATCATAACATTATATTATACAAAATAGTATTTTGGCTTCTATATCTTGATTTCTGTTGGCCTTTTCGGGTTCACTTGCACATTATTACAAACGACTATTCCCAAAGAAGCAGAGCACATGACATTTCTTCAAAGTTGGGTTCCAAGAAAACATACACAATTATTGCAACACCCCCTTCAACCGCATATTTACCAAAAGAAAAAGAAAAAGAGACATTTCTTCAAAGTTGGGTTCCAAGTACCTTTTGATATTTACTGGCCTAAAAAAACTATCTACAGAAGAATACAAATCTTGATGCCTTTCTACCGGTATTTGGGAGCAGTAGGAAGTCATCAAATTAGAGCGAAAAAACAGAAATAAGTAAAACCGAACGCCATTCGTGCACATTTTCTACGACTCTATATAATGTGTATAAGATTCCTTATGAATGTTAGAGATGAGCGATACAGATCTTGAAATGCTAAATGTTGAAATAAGAGAAATAAAATCAAAGAACGCTAATGTATCTATGTATAATTACACATCAAACGCAAAACCAGCTATTTTGTTGACACCTGACAACATTTGGATCCTCGTATCCCTCTTACGCTACAAAATTTTGTCGGCTGAGAAGCCTAAACTCTTCCTATAATCAACCTGAAAATGCACAAAGATTAGCAAATAGATTACTTTATAGTTCTTGTGAAAATTATATAAATAAAAACCTGGGGGACTTCGCTTACTGGTTTGGTGAATATCAGGGTTGGTTACATCTTTGGTGCCGCTACTCGGCTTAATTGGGGGCATGCCGCCGATTCCTTGACTCTGCAAAAAGCAAAACTAGTGAGCTCTGAGTTATGAATAGAGGTCACAAAATGGGTGGGTTGATTATCAGGTGGAATTAAACGTGGGTCAAATGGGACGGGTTGTGTTGATCCCACACAACTTTTTTGTACGAATTTTCTAAAAGTTTCTAAAGAGTAGTGTACAATGACTTGTACAAAAACTATAATGTGGAAAAAGTTATCTATTTCTGTACATGAGACGATTCAAAAGGATTTCTAGTTACATTTTGAACGACTCTTTGAGTCTTAGCCCATTTGACAGAAATCATTTTTGGTTAAGTTTCTAAATTATACTTGTTTGACATGTTGTCGATGGAGATACAATCTTCGTCTTAACCCAAACACGCTACACTATTTGTGGGAAAGATGATGTATCATCACTAGTTCAAAAAGAGAGAGTACATACCAAAGGAACTTGTAATTGTGCTTGTTGGAGACCAAGGTACTGTTGAAACGGATCCACAAAACTGGGAACTCGAGGTTGGTTTTGATTATTTAGAGGAAATGAACTCATCGTTGGAGCAGTCATATTAGCTGCTTGACTTGTTGTAGGATCCGCAACAGTAACTGGTGACATGTTATACCCTGGAACCGGAAAACATTGACCAAGATGAGCTGCTGCTGCTGCCACCGCAGCTGGATTGTGCATGGACGAGCCTTGTAAAATGGCAGGATATGGAACCATGGTACGATGCATCCCCATACCCATACCCATCCCCATAGCGATTTGCGGTACGTATTGCTGGACACCTGGGAAGATCATTGGAACCATGCCACATCCCATCGACATCATCTGAAAAAGTGATCATATATGTCATTGCTTTCGTCGCATACTCGTGTAAATATCTGATTCGCTCTAACATTATTGTAACACCCCGTCATCCCACATTAGAAGCTTAAAATATGCATTGATCGTCGCCCTTTAGGGGATTATATAATAAAATGTATTACAGCTAATGCACGACTTAAGCTCTTAACAACTACCTATTAGGTTGTCGTTATCAAAACCCTTAAAAGAGAATTAAGAGTTATATATCCATTAAAATTGTAAACTTATTGGTAACTTCTACCATGGTCTTAAATTAATTAAGTTGAGCGTGAGGTTATTAAAATTAATTTGTCATAGCGTCTTCAAGAAACATGCAAGATTTATGTAAATACCTGAACTTGCATTTGAAGCGACTTCAAGTACTCAATTGCCTCATCCAACATTGAAGCTTTATCAGACTAGATATATATGTAGTTCGATCAATAAGATGTTTTAAAAGTAACGAACTAAGAACTAACATACCATATACAAGTTGAAAAGAATGTTTGTGCTATGAACCTTATTGCAACGAGGTATTAGATCTTGCAAGGCCTTCATTTTTTCATTAATCCTATCACGACGTTTCTACAAAAGAATCAAACACAACATAGTTTGTGACGACCCATATGAGTATTAACACATCTGTCAATACCGAAACTGAACTTTTAGAAGTAAAGTACAAACCCTCTCTGAGAGATTATGGACCTCTGCAGCACGAGACCTTTTCGTAGAGGTTGATGCACCATGTGATTGCTTCTTTTCATCAGGATACACAAACTCGACGTCCTTCACATGAAAGATATATAATTAATTAAGCAAATCAAAACGCATAACCATCATGGAGTGTTGCACGACATATACATTTTAGGAAAGAAAAGCGAATTATTAATGATTTATAAGTCACTCAACTATAAATTTTTTATCAAAGTGTCATTGACGCCATGTATTCGTTGGCTAAGCGAAACAGGGGTCTTTGGGGTAACCTCGTAACAACAATGTTGCATTAAAATTTCGGCTTTTTTCTCTGTTCACTAGTTCTAAATAGTCCATACACTTGCCTCTAGTTTCGCCTTATGCTTCAACAGTTCAACATACACATTTATTAACTAATTAATACTCCGTATTATATCTAAAGTAGATACTTTATGACTTTCTTATCTTTAATCACTATGATCCCATCATAAAAACAAAATGATCAGCAATCATTGTCCCTTATGTCCGCTAAAAGCTCCATATAATTTAACAAGAGAATGAACCCCCAAAATGAAAATGTAGCCTAGGCCTTTGTTTCTAACACTAAAATCATCAAATTCAAATATATCAAGCTCTTTTGATTTGTAAATTGCATCGAACTACATACGAGTTGGTTTAGGTTTGACCATCAAAATAACGGAATAGGTTGACCCTGTTCATTAGACCCATAAGAACAACGTGAAATGACCCCGAACCCAAGGTTATGACTAATATCGGTCATATAGGTCATATAGGTCCAATTATCTTTTACATATTTTCAGACTACGCAAATCAACCAGTTCGAGTATACCTACCTTGCTACGCTACCCAGGCCCTTTTGTGCTTTTTTTTCATCAATGATGCCTAAAATTACAGGTTTAGTGTGTTTTCTTGTGGCAATTAATAATGTCCCTAAAAGCTCACATACATCGAGTTCTCATAGTAAACTCACTTACAAAAGTCATTGATTTTAAATCCCAAATGAGGGAACACAAGCTTTAACAGTTGAACTTGATATATAGAAAAAGGCACTAATTAGAAGCATGGTCCAACTTGACACCCATGACCCATATGCAAGATTTATATACATTCTATTCTAATACTTATTTAAAAAAAAATTTAACATAATATTAAACTTGCATAGTTACATGAGATTGGACACATAGAATATTGTAGATAACCCAGAGTTTGAAACCACAAGTAGCTCACAGTCTGAGTCTTCCCTGTTTCCTGACCACTAGTTTTATTTATTATTTGATTTTTGGATTTTATATAAATAAATTTATCTACTCATATGTTTTTGCATAAATAGATTTTTGTTTTAGACTGATGATTCAGTGTACAACAAAGATACACATACACGTGTCAAAGTAGTGACACCCACAACATGTGATGTGGCTAACCTTTGACAGTTTGACACCCATTATAAAATTTCACTCCAAGCATGCATTGGAACTTGATGATATCCCACTACATAACATATACTGTCAGGAACTTTTACAATCCAACTTGTACAAAGTTCAGTGCCTAAGTCCAAATGACAGGGTCAATCTAAACTCAAATAGTGATAGATCGAGAAACCAAATGACAGGGTCAATCTAAACTCAATTAGTGATGGATCAAGAAACCAAATGACAGGGTCAATCTAAACTCAATTAGTGATAGATCGATAGAGTAACTCATAAACTTACATACATGTTTTATCCCAACTCGTACAACTATACAAGTCCAGTAAAGAAGTTTAAATAAGATTTCACTTTAAACTAATTGATAATAGATAGAGTAACTCATATATTTAGATACATGTTTTGTCTCAACTCGTACAACTATGCCCAGTACATAAGTTTATATAAGATTTCGCTCTAAACTAATCGGTGATAAATTAAGGGATAAAAGGCAAAGACAATAAACTTATAAATTTGAGTTTCAATATGATGAGGTACCAGGCTAGGACTAAGCCCAAACTTAGACCCATAATATATGTCTCAAAGGAATGAATGACACCTGACGCCAGCAGTCGAGGGCCAACAAACGACACCAAGTGACTAGTCAACATCATGTGACAAAAGCATGATCAGTGATCAACACGACAGAATGGTACATGATGACGATGAGTGACAATGACACCTCAATAGACACGTGCATCACCACACCCATGTCGAAAGAGGAAAGCCTTAGAAAGACAGATCATGTTAGGAATACATCATGAAGCAGTAAATGGAAACCACAAGACTCCAAGTTACAACCACTATATATACAACTAAATAACCACAAGGCTGGGGGATCTCAACTCATTCACTACACATTTACTCTACTACATTATACACACACTTGTACTCCCATACTGAAGGAGGTTCTCGACTTCGTGGCGTATAACCTACAATTACTTGAATGTGGTGTGGGTTACCAATTGGGAATCGTCAGCCCAAGAGCTATTTAGCTCTTCGGTTCGGGACCTCTTTTCCCTTCATCCTTAACCTTCATCAGGTGACAGCTAAAGATCACTCTTTGTCCAGTGACCGCTAAAAGTCATCCTCCATCCATTATCCTTCAGCCTTAATCAATGAGCCCTAAGCACTACAGTAAGTCTCTTGGTGCAACACAATCGAACAACAAATACACGCAAACGCAATCTTCTACCAACACTTATTGTCTTCAAAACGGTGCACATGCTAATTGAAGTGCTGCTACTAAACGACACACACGCACAAAGAGACAAACCTACAGATAACGCTAATTTTATAGACATAACTAAAATCTAACTAAATACTCAATTCTATATATATAATTATCCTCTATTTGCTTCTTTTCCAACGAATTTTCATTGCTCAAAATATTATAAAATCCACATCACAACATATAATTATCTAAAATCAAGGGTTCAGTACTCCATGCACGTTTAATGATGATAACAACCATAGTTACTAAATATATATGTAAAAGTCGTATGTGTGTACAAGTATCAAATCAACCTATTTTTTATTTTTTATTCAATCATATTTAAAGTTAAATTAACGATTTATTATATATAAATAAATGAGATTATACATACGTACCTCATTGTGATATTCCATGTCGTCCGTGTCCCTACTCTTGCGTTTTTGATCATCAGTTGGCACCGGTGGTTCTTGAGTTGTTGGCTCAATGCCCGCGCTTTCCCCTGAGCCACCGGTACCATGAGATGATGTTACGCTAATCTCGCATGTCTCTCTCTCTTTTCTAGTTGACGACGGACCTTTAAAGAAAAAATTGGTGTTATATTTACTAAAATATATGTTCACGAGATAAAAATTTCACAATTTTAAATTAATCCTTCTAATACTCGACAAGAAAAAATTATCATTATATTATACACATTTCAAGAATTTGTACAAAGTTTTGTAAGTGTACATTCCGGAACAAGAAGAATAGTAAAATAAAGTTTTTATAATTACGAGACAAAAAGAGAGTACGAATGATAATAGTACCTGGCGAAATAACACCACTTGTACCTCCACTACTGTTGACATTCAAGTGTGTCGGTTTTTCCGACACGCTTGAACCTCTGGACTCCTGCGCTTCAACCCTCAGCGCCACAACGTTCGTTAACGGCCGCGAGGCCGGCCCTACCTTACTCGCACTAGCTTGACCTAGTTCAAGATCCCTCCCTCTACCAGCTTTAGAAAAATGCCCAAAGTTCGTAAACTTAGGTTGTTTTACTTCACCTTCCATACGCTTATACGTCGGAACCGGAGGCCGTGACGACGGAATCTTCACCGACGGAGGTGGCAGCAGTGGTAGTGACGTAGCAACGGTAGCGTCGACAACCGGAGCCGGATACACAATACCGTTATTATTATCATTATTATTATTATATAAATAACTTCCTAATAGTGTATTATTATTTTTATTATTATCATCAACCGGAAAATGAAGCCACGAGGCCATTTCATCTTCTTGCATAAACAAATCAGATGGCCGTGTTTCATCTTCAACTATTGCAGATTTTATCTCATATCTAGTCGTCACTGCTGCTCTCGTTTCCGGTTTTTTCGTTTTCTGATTTTGACTTTGACTTTGATTATGACTTTGCATTAGTACTTGGCCGTTATTCCAAAGTAACTCCATAACATCTTCATTTTCTCCCCTGAAAAAAGAAAAAAAATCGAGAATTTTTACGTTAAGCTCAATTTTTATATAACGTAATCAGAAATTGAAAGATGAATGTATAAATTACATCGTTGATTTGTCAGGTAACTCCGGAATTAAGTAATCATCGTTGGCCGTTCCGAATTCAGGAACGATATAATTCATCTTCTTAAAAATTCTTCAAAATCGAGCTAAATTCATAAATTAAATCAAGTTACTGGTGATTGCGATCGCGATGAGCTCGAACGACATACGTAGAGTCGCGTAATGTTAGTTCCGTCGGAAAACGAGATCACGACACGATTTCACAGATAATTAGTGACCGTTGATGTGTGTAACTGTGTAAGTGAACTCATCAAGGATTGTCGAAACTGTATTTTGATGTATATGAGAAACGATATAGTAAGAAATCTGGTAATAAGTGATGGCGGTTGAAGAGAATTGTGAAGTTTTTTTATTTATGGAAATGATGAGTACAACTGTTTTTTTTGGGATGAGTTTGATATGAATGTAGCTCAGGTCGAACCAAAATGATAAAGGTATTATTTATTTATTTATATTAATATATTAATAAATATACTAAATTGTCAATTTATCTATGTCCCATTTTATCCTTATTATTCATACAAAAAAAATTATAATAATAACGAAGGCCGACATTTTCTGTAGTCATTACTCCCTCCGTCCCATTTCTATTGTCCATTATTTTCATTTTGGGGTGTACCAAATTAATTGTCCACTTCCATAAATATAAAGTTTAAGGAAATAAAGTCCTTTTTTACCCCTAGTGTATATATATAAGACCAAAAAATAGGTAAAAATTAGAGGGTAAAACTGTCATTTTATCAAAAAGTAAGAGAGAGATAGTTATATTTTCTTAAACTGCGTGTCTTTTTGTCTGGTGACAATAAAATTGGGACGGAGGGAGTAGTAACTTTTATTATTTTAACATTTTTTATAAGCATTGCTAAGGTCTAAAGGTTGAAAAATAACTGTATTTTATTCATCACTAGACATAAATATATATATATATATATATATATATATATATATATATATATATATATATACTTCCTACCAAAACAAATTTCTTCTTCCAAAAGTCGCACAGTTTTAAAATTTACCAAAATTTTACTTACATTCGAAAATAGTAAGTTATTCATTTAATTTGAGATAAAGGTGGTACTAAATTTAAACGAATGTGTTCAATAGAATAACAATATGACAATTATATTCACGAGACATAGAACAAAATCGAGAGGAAAAGAATGAAAAATCATTGTGATGGCATACGAATTCGACGCCGTGTTTGTTTCCCTAAGTTTCTTCCCAACGCAACAAAAAATTGCGAACCATTTTCTTCATTTTGATGTACGAATTAATTACCCATTAAAAACATTTGAAAATTGTATGTAAATACTTTTAAGAAAAACCATTTCGTGTATATGAAATTCTTCTAAATGTTAACTACGTATTTACGCCCGTTGTCAATACACATAATATAAGATATTTCCGTACATAAATTATACATTTGAAAATTTTCATACAAATATATTGTGACACTTCGCAATTTTCAGTACAATTAAGTACAGTGAACTCGTGAATCCTACGCTAATTTCCTGATTAAGTTTAAACAAAACTTTTGATGTGATTTAAGCCTAGCAAGCCCAAATACTTTTAAACAAGAAATATTACATAATATGTGATTTATTATAATCATGTACAAACGTATCAGAACGAATCCAACAAAATAAATACAAAAGTTCGTGACACAAAAATAATTAATAATTCGATTATTAATTTCGAGTATTAATGTATCTATAACATATAGATAAAATGATTTAAATATACGTTTTACATAAAACGTATTATTTAACGAACATAAACAATTGTAAAACGTACCCAGAGATCACAAATCATAAAAGTTCTATTTTTCTCATACGTTTGAAAGTATTTGGAACAATACCTCAAAATATGAATTCGTAATTTAACTGAAATTTGGTAAAATGTACAAATTATACAACAGTCTAAAATAATGAGAATCTCATTATTCTAATTTTAAACAACGAACCAGGAGAGCATCTACAAAATAAAAATATAAAATATTATATTTTATATTGTTATAATTATACCCGTATCCAAAATTAACGGGTTAAATACCTAACAATTTAACACCAAAATATCTAGTGACACATTATTTGGAGACAAGAAATTTCCATGCCATGCTTTCTTTTGACTTGCAATAATCGGCCACCAAACACACCAATGCTCCAATAATGTTGATCACTTGTTCATTTTATTATTCAACCAACTTTTTTTTTCGAGAAAATCACAATTTTGATCAGTTTACCAAGCCCACTTAAACAAAATAATCCGTTGACTTCCATTTTTAACAAAGTAATCCACCGATTGGCGCCGCCCCCGGCGCCCCGGCGCCCCTGACACAACCCACCACCCAAAAAATGCCACGTGTACGAGATCCAGTGCCAAAAAAAATACCCGGCGCCCCATGTTTTTTTTGGCGCCCCCTCTCCTTCGTTTTCCCTTTTCTTGGCGCCCCACTCCTTCGTTTCCCTTCTTCTTGGCGCCCATGATTTTTAATGGCGCCCCTCATTTTTTTAATCGGCGCCAACGGCTGGATCCTCATACACGTGGCATTTTTTGGGTGGTGGGTTGTGTCAGGGGCGCCGGGGGGCGGCGCCAATCGGTGGATTACTTTGTTAAAAATGGAAGTCAACGGATTATTTTGTTTAAATGGGCTTGGTAAACGGATCAAAATTGTGATTTTCTGTTTTTTTTCCACATTTGTTCCCTCTTCTTTTGCTCTCTCATACGGCTCAAGAACAGCCTTAAACACCCATCATTATCATCCACTTTAATACCACCATTCAACCAACACAATTTTTAGCAAGGAAAGGAAGGAAGAGCTAGCTTCAAGTATCATCACATAACCTTCTTTCATTCCATCTAATTTAAAAGCTTTGTAAGGATACTACTTCTATCAAATTTTATTTCATAAAATTTAGCGTTGTGCGTATTACTAGTTAATATACTTGTAATGTTTATCTCCAAATATATTTGTCAAATGATGGTCAATAGTAGTTTAATTTGATGTTGTATCTACTAACAACATGTTAAATTGATATTTGTCAATTTTTGAATATTATAATAATGGCACAAGTTTGACCGAATGACAGGAACTTTTGATCTTTAAAATTAGGTTTCATCTTCATATGTGATGAAAGACTTAACCTTTGATTTTGGTAATAATAAAGGAAAACTAACTGTAAATATGTTAGATGATTATGTATGAATTGTTATCATATTATAAGTCAAAAAGCTCCATACTCATTATCTACTAGTGAGAGTTTGAAGATAACACAAATTTTGTCATAAAAAGTATGAATATTAAGTGGCCAAATATTAATTGTATATTAATATGTAGGCATGAACCATGCTGAGTCATGTGGATTAACAGCTAAACGCGATCCAACCTCTAAGCTGGGATCACGTATTACTTGTTAATTCGCAGTACGTATGTTGTCACGTATTAAGCTTAAAACAGAATTTATATTCGGTCCGAATCAAGTAAATTTTAGTATAAAAAAATTTCAAACGACCGAGTAATAATATTTATAACCGTACATTTAGTTCGAACTCACTACAATGATACAACTAAGTGTACATGACAACTTTTGGGAATATTAATATTTATAAACGGAGTAAAAAGGGTACGAGTTAAACGTATTGTATGAGACAATATTTTATATACATAACGACTAACTATATATATATATATATATATATATATATATATATATATATATATATATATATATACAACTACATACATGTATATACATATACGAAACGAAATATACGACATAAGAAATAATAACGATATTTCAACGTAATGTCAACAACTATATGTACAGAATAAGAAATCAACAATTTCTTTAAACAAACAAACTATTAACATAAATTGATTCAACAAATCAAAGTACTTATGTTAATACAATTATTGCGTATAGGTTGACATACCTTGGGCGCGCTACCCATCTTTGCTAGCATTCACATCAAGCAAACGATAGTGAGTTCACAGCCCCTACTTTACAATGTTTTATGCTTTTAAAACTTGGGGTGAGAAACATAGCTAATGTTTTACTATAACATGCAATAACTGTTCATAATTGCTTTGGTGCGTATGTGTTACTTAATTGTTTAAGTATTTATGTGATACTGATTATACGAATGACTTCATACTATGTTGGCGTACTATTTGTGTATACCTACATGCTGTTGTATAAACGACTCATAGGATATTACCTTCTTACAAATTATTGTGAATGATCTTATTTGACTTACTTGTCAAATCTTTTGCTAAATGAATATGGTTAAATAAACCCTACACATAAAAAAACCTGTGAATTCACTCAACCACGTGTTGACGTTTTACTATGTTTTTCAGGTAACTAGCAGCACTAATAAGACTGCACGCATAAGGAGTTAGGCGACCCGTGACTAATTAAGATGCCACATTTTGGGACACTTAAGATTTCTTTGTATAAATGATTTACATTAATCATATTTATGAAATCTTCTTTCGGAAACTGTGTATTTTATACTGATTGTATTTTATAATACTATTCTACAACTTTAGCGAGTTATAGTCCTTTTTGTTACAAACTAACTTCATAAATGGCATCTTAATTTACTGTTCAGCAATAATCATAAGCTCTGATCTGGCATGATGTTCAACGTTAACGTCAGCACCCCCGCTTACTTTAATGCTTCCGCTAATCGCGCGTTGACCGCGTTGACCGAATTTGGGGGTGTCACAGATTGGTATCAGAGTCATTGGTTATAGCGAACTAGAGTTCTTTAAGTGACCTAGAGACTTAGAGACCTAGACTATAGCCTTGGCTAGAACATACATGCACACATTTTCATACGCCTAACTCTCTATATGATGACTATTGTCGCAATGTGTTTAGATGAATAATTGCGTGTTCCTACACGTGACTTCTCAAATATGGTTTGTTAGGATATTTTAATTTGATGATACAAAATAATTAAAGACGAGGGACTAAAAGTGTAAAGTGTTTAATTAGTTTTCTCCTACGATTAGGTTTTCTTGTAACCCTAAGATCTCTATTATATAAAGAGACATAGGGACGTAGGTTTTGGTGTGCACACATAATGTAGACCCGTAGGGTTTTGGTTTAGCCTCAAGATCAAGGTTTCTTGACCCTGTTGCAATTGTGTAACTGTTCTATTATGATCTAATAGAATTGAGGCTTTGATTGATAACATTGATGTTTTTATTGTTATTCCGCACTTTACGATTAATTCATTGTTATCATTGTATCCTAGATCAAGACCTAAAAAGTCTCGAGCTAGATCATTATTAGCTTTTCACAATTGGTATCAGAGCAAGGTGGCTCGTGATCTAGGATCTATAAAGTTTTACAAGCAAGAGAAGCCGTATTGAAGAAACCCTAGAAGATTGCAAGAAAAATTCGTAATTCGTCACTTTCTGCACAGCCATGGTAAAAAATTCAGATCTCATTCGTTAACCGTTAGATTGTCGTGAAATATGAACTGTAGGTTCTTAACATATAGGCGCACATTCGTACCGAAGGAATTTTCGATCTGAGTTTTTGATTGAGAGATATTCATTGTCGAAATTGGTTGCTGAAAGTTTAGGGTTTTTCAGAACGACAGAAGTTAAACGGTCACTGTGTCTTCGTTATCCAACGAAAGTTGATGATTTTTGGATATGTTATAGAAGACATATGTATCTACATCTTGTAAAAATTTCATAGTGATTGGATGTTTCTACAAAGAGATATTAAAATTCGAAGTTAATGCAGTAAGTTTATGGTTTCTTTCGTGCAGCTGAAGTCAGAAAATTACTGTAGATTCGTTAACCATTGGATCGACTTGATTTTTGGATATGTGGTTAATGAAACATTGATCGACTTCGTGTAAAAATTTGAACATGATCAGATACGTCATCAGAGAGATATATAATTCTGAAGTTGCTGCCACTGCTGGTTAAATGTGCTAACCACTGCTAGTAGAAGCTTCCCACTGCTAGTACAAGTTTACCGCTGCTAGAACATTCTTACCACTGTTTGTACAATATTGCCACTGCTAGATGGCTTTTGCCACTGCTAGTACAAACATGCCTCTGCTAGTTATACTAGACAGTGCCACTGTTAGTTATTTGGATAGTGCCACTGCTAGTTAGCAGTTACCACTGTTAGTTGACGTGCAAACGTTAAAACTGTTAGAACAAAACAGTTGATGGTTTTGGATCTCGATTGGAATTGTTTTCATAACAATTTATTCTTATTGATTTAATGGCTCGTTCATAAAGATTATATGAAGATGTGATTACGAAGAAGGTTGATTGTAGCTTATTTGATATTGTAGTTGAGTTTTTCAGCTATGTATCTTATCATATCTCAAAGTGATGATGTTAAGCTTTGAAGATAACTTGTTTGGTTTGTATGGTGACGACGAAGACTTGACAAATCTAGCAAACGTGTGAGATTAAACTTATGATGCTCAATGCTCACATTTGCTATCACTTGGAAGAGTGGGTTGCTCGGTGACTTATTATGGAAAATAAGGATTTTTGTCAAAGAGATTGTGATCTACTTATACACTGGAATATAAGTTTCAACGTCGTGGATAGTACAAGATATAAGGTACAAGTTTGGAAGATTTAATTTCTTTGTTAAGTTTGTTATGCTCTATTTTCTTCACCGACCAGTAATCATTACATAGAGCTAATAAAAGTTTGAGATTCAAGAGATGGTTAACATATTGATTTGAGGGGAAGCTTATCGAAAAAGTGTTTAACCATCAGAAGATGTTCATGCATAATTATTTGGGAAAAGGTTTCATTACTACTGCTAGTTGTATATTACTACTGCTAGTGTAATTTTCTAATGCTCAAATTCATTATTCTTATTATGCGTCATGGAGGGTAATTTCAGACATTAGAAGATTGGATTAGTGGTGTACTATATAGCATGTGGTTGTAAAATTTCAAGTTTCTTATCTTTTTGAAGAACCCTATTGGATTATGACAAAAAGGGGAAGAAGAATTAGAGATCAAGATCAAGAGATTTGCAACTTATTGAATGGCATGACATGTTTACAAGAAATCAAGAGTTAAGGGGAAGTTTGTACGAGAAGATGTTTATTTTGTTTATTTTGTCATCATCAAATAGGGGAAGATTGTTAGGATATTTTAATTTGATGATACAAAATAATTAAAGATGAGGGACTAAAAGTGTAAAGTGTTTAATTAGTTTTCTCCTACGATTAGGTTTTCTTGTAACCCTAAGATCTCTATTATATAAAGAGACATAGGGACGTAGGTTTTGGTGTGCACACATAATGTAGACCCGTAGGGTTTTGGTTTAGCCTCAAGATCAAGGTTTCTTGACCCTGTTGCAATTGTGTAACTGTTCTATTATGATCTAATAGAATTGAGGCTTTGATTGATAACATTGATGTTTTTATTGTTATTCCGCACTTTACGATTAATTCATTGTTATCATTGTATCCTAGATCAAGACCTAAAAAGTCTCGAGCTAGATCATTATTAGCTTTTCACATGGTTGGAATAACAATGACAACTCGATACACGAGAGACCATCAACCAACAAACGTCATACACTTAATCTATACAGACGTTATCGTCTGAGGTATAATTAATCTGACTTGTAGTCATTGAAACAAACTACACTTTAGGCAGTCAAGCCTACTTGAGCATTAGAAAAATGTTTGGAGGCACATATATCATATTAAAAGCCTGAAACTCTTCTCATACATTACGACCTCCCACTTATATGAGCGAACATATATAAAACTAATGGTCCATACCTTAGTTATTATACGTCACATACTAATCAGGGAACTTCCTGACACACAAAATGACGTCTTAAAACTACAGAAAGACACCTCCCGACTGGATGGGGGCATGATCTCCACATAAGAGCGCCTTAAACTTGTTGAAGGCCACACGAACTTAGAAAACGAAACTGCCCACGCTACCGGTGCCGGAGCACAAATGCTAGAAGAGCATACTTGAGTGGCAGATAGTGTAGCTGAGGCCAGCATGATGATAACTATATGATGGCGGCTGTAGGTGCATACTTATCTTAACTTCGTTAAACCGACGTACGAAGGGCTATGCTCCTGCAGTACTGTACTAAAACTTCTATATGATGAATACACATTATTTCCATCATATTTTATACGAACACGATCATACAAAAGTTATAGTTGACTACTATGCAAACAAACTCTCACTTTCTAAAGGACTGAACAAATCCTCGCTAAACATTAAACGATTAGGACTGACAACTTATCAGTCGAATGGATGGAGGGAATAAACGAAGGTTGCTATGCGTAATATAGTCACGAGCATTAAATACTACAAGGACAAACATAGTAAGGTGTCGTTATACACTAATCGATATAGAGTCTTAAACAACCACTAGGGTAACCAGACCCAATCCTGTGAAACAAATTCCTCCCCACAAATAACAAACTTTATATGACAGTCTATATAGAAATTGTCTATGAAAATGCCTTACTATATTTTGGATAAAATTCCAACAAAAACTATATTTTGGAAAACATTCCAACGGAAACTATATATTTTGGATAACTTTCCAACAAGAACTGTATTTTGGATGGCGTTCCAACAAAACTATAACTTTGGATGGTATCCCTACAAACACTTTGAATAGGAAACTGGAGAACGTACAAGTACACATTTATTAACCGTAGAACGACCGGTAGTATCTATAATAAATCGGAGAACGTTCCGATAATATTTAAATATACTGGAAACGTACCAGTGAGGCCTCAAACCGGAGAACAACCGGTGGATTAACTGAAGAACAATCAGTACTGTGAATTGCTGGAGAACAACCAGCAATGTTACAAACCGGAGAACGACCGGTGGATAAACTAGAGAACGACCATCGAAGTGTTTGAAACTATATTTTGGGTAACGTCCCAACAAGGTTATATTTTGGGAAACGTTAACTCTTGATTTAATTAACCTGTGTTTCCTACGACAACTACGGTGGAAATGTTAATCTATAATTAGGTTAACATGTGTTTTATACGATAACTATTCTGGGGAAATGTTATTTCTATTAAATAACTTGTGTTTCCTATAAACCATTACTTTAGGAAATGTTTCTCTTAAGTGATAAACTTGTGTTTCCTACAAAACAAACAACAAAACTATATTATGGGCAGACATCCCACTTATACCATGTTTGGGCAGACATCCCGACACAACTATATTATGGGAAGATATCCCACTTAAATTGTAATTTGGGCAGACATCCCAACTAAACTACATTAGGGACAAATATCCCACTTAAATTGTAATTTGGGCAGACATCCCAAATAAACTACATTAGGGACAGATATCCCAATTAAATCGTAAACAGGGTAGACATCTCGACTAAAATGTATCTTGGGAGACATCCCAACGAAACCTTACTTTTGGACGACAATCCAACAAAGCGAAATTGATTTAATCCTAACACCGTCACTGAGATGTTGTGGAAAACGATGACTTAACTTTAAGAAGTTAACTCACGTAAACCTAGATGACAAACACGTCATAGAACTAACCGATGGTAAGTTGATCGAATCAGGAGAAATAGTACCGGGATGTATCCTAACGCTTGAGGGTCATCTCTTCGAAATAGACTTACCACAGGTAGAGATGAGAAGTTTCGACATTATAGCCGGTATGGACTAGTTGTCAAGGAATTAAACTGAGGTTGTATGTTGGATACGTTGGTACGGTTACCACTACTCATTATCCCCGACAAAGATAAGTGCATTACATTTTGCATATGACAGTTGGAGGCGTCATATTGACGTCAGTGCCGATCACCACTCTATTGGAGAGAGTTGGGTGACAGACAACTATCTGGTAAGTAGATTGTCCAAGAAACTACGGACAAAATATTTCAAGAACTTAACCAACTGAAAACAGCGTGAGGCTAACAAAAGATTTCGCCGATAACCACTGTAAACCTATTGAAATTCAAGAAAGTGACAACGCTTTACACAAAGTATCGCCCTGGAAAGGGGTCGCACAACTTGGGTAAACTTAACCCACGAAATATTTAGGACCTTTCAAAAATCCTTGTAAGGATTGGTCCTAGACTCACAAACTAAACCTATCTCAGGAGCTTAACAACATCTATGACACTTTTCAAATTACTAATTTGGAAAAGTGCCTCTCCGACGGAGTGCTTAACACAACAATAACAACTATGGGGATAATTACGAGTCCCACTACGAGAACAACTACAATAACAAATATGGGAACAACTATGATAACAACTATGAGTTCCACTACGATAACAACTTCGATTCCATCTATGATTTAGAATGGACATACTTTAATTTGGTATATGTACAAAACATTGGAAAACTTTATAAACTTTGAAAATTTAACTCATGGATTTTAGTTGACACTAAACGCGTGTTACTCATTCCTCAATACCACAATTACTGATTTGACGTCGAGAGCATCATAGGAATGACGTAGCTAGGTCAACGTTAAACTCAGGATCTGCATTTAGCAGACGAGTCAACTTACTATGTTGACAACTGGTTAGTCACGATAGGACTACACTGTGAACAACCATCATATAACAATTTATTGAAGAATGGACTACGATGATATAACTACGATTTGAAACACGGAATAGTCAGAACATGACTAATATGATATAAACTACTAGGATAGACTACGACATAAGTCCTGGATGATCAACAACGACGATGTAAGCTGCCAATACCAATGGTAACTATACACCAGTGAACTAATGAACAGACATCTGTCCCTTGAATGTGAAAGGTCATCATATATAAAGCCTTCTCCCTATTTCTTAGGTTGCCAGCACGACACTAGCCTAACAAGGGGAGGAAGACAAATACAACTGAACGTCACGCTAGTTGACACATACCCGACTATCAGTGGGTGATACACAGACCACAATCGACACACTAGGCTATTATATATGTGTATATGCATATATATGTATAGCCCCCCACCCCCAACTACACTTGTGAGCTGCGAAACAGACAAGGAATGACTACCTTTAAACTCGTTCTAAGACATTCTAGGCCTACTCTCAGTTAAAAGACTTAGTTACAACTGAGTCATGAGGTAAAGTATTCAGGCACTAACAACTTATAACATAACTTAAATTTCGAGGACGAAATTTCTTTAACAAGGGGAGAATGTGACACTTCGCAATTTTCAGTACAATTAAGTACAGTGAACTCGTGAATCCTACGCTAATTTCCTGATTAAGTTTAAACAAAACTTTTGATGTGATTTAAGCCTAGCAAGCCCAAATACTTTTAAACAAGAAATATTACATAATATGTGATTTATTATAATCATGTACAAACGTATCAGAACGAATCCAACAAAATAAATACAAAAGTTCGTGACACAAAAATAATTAATAATTCGATTATTAATTTCGAGTATTAATGTATCTATAACATATAGATAAAATGATTTAAATATACGTTTTACATAAAACGTATTATTTAACGAACAGAAACAATTGTAAAACGTACCCAGAGATCACAAATCATAAAAGTTCTATTTTTCTCATACGTTTGAAAGTATTTGGAACAATACCTCAAAATATGAATTCGTAATTTAACTGAAATTTGGTAAAATGTACAAATTATACAACAGTCTAAAATAATGAGAATCTCATTATTCTAATTTTAAACAACGAACCAGGAGAGCATCTACAAAATAAAAATATAAAATATTATATTTTATATTGTTATAATTATACCCGTATCCGAAATTAACGGGTTAAATACCTAACAATTTAACACCAAAATATCTAGTGACACATTATTTGGAGACAAGAAATTTCCATGCCATGCTTTCTTTTGACTTGCAATAATCGGCCACCAAACACACCAATGCTCCAATAATGTTGATCACTTGTTCATTTTATTATTCAACCAACTTTTTTTTTCCACATTTGTTCCCTCTTCTTTTGCTCTCTCATACGGCTCAAGAACAGCCTTAAACACCCATCATTATCATCCACTTTAATACCACCATTCAACCAACACAATTTTTAGCAAGGAAAGGAAGGAAGAGCTAGCTTCAAGTATCATCACATAACCTTCTTTCATTCCATCTAATTTAAAAGCTTTGTAAGGATACTACTTCTATCAAATTTTATTTCATAAAATTTAGCGTTGTGCGTATTACTAGTTAATATACTTGTAATGTTTATCTCCAAATATATTTGTCAAATGATGGTCAATAGTAGTTTAATTTGATGTTGTATCTACTAACAACATGTTAAATTGATATTTGTCAATTTTTGAATATTATAATAATGGCACAAGTTTGACCGAATGACAGGAACTTTTGATCTTTAAAATAAGGTTTCATCTTCATATGTGATGAAAGACTTAACCTTTGATTTTGGTAATAATAAAGGAAAACTAACTGTAAATATGTTAGATGATTTTGTATGAATTGTTATCATATTATAAGTCAAAAAGCTCCATACTCATTATCTACTAGTGAGAGTTTGAAGATAACACAAATTTTGTCATAAAAAGTACGAATATTAAGTGGCCAAATATTAATTGTATATTAATATGTAGGCATGAACCATGCTGAGTCATGTGGATTAACAGCTAAACGCGATCCAACCTCTAAGCTGGGATCACGTATTACTTGTTAATTCGCAGTACGTATGTTGTCGCGTATTAAGCTTAAAACAGAATTTATATTCGGTCCGAATCAAGTAAATTTTAGTATAAAAAAATTTCAAACGACCGAGTAATAATATTTATAACCGTACATTTAGTTCGAACTCACTACAATGATACAACTAAGTGTACATGACAACTTTTGGGAATATTAATATTTATAAACGGAGTAAAAAGGGTACGAGTTAAACGTATTGTATGAGACAATATTTTATATACATAACGACTAACTATATATATATATATATATATATATATATATATATATATATATATACAACTACATACATGTATATACATATACGAAACGAAATATACGACATAAGAAATAATAACGATATTTCAACGTAATGTCAACAACTATATGTACAGAATAAGAAATCAACAATTTCTTTAAACAAACAAACTATTAACATAAATTGATTCAACAAATCAAAGTACTTATGTTAATACAATTATTGCGTATAGGTTGACATACCTTGGGCGCGCTACCCATCTTTGCTAGCATTCACATCAAGCAAACGATAGTGAGTTCACAGCCCCTACTTTACAATGTTTTATGCTTTTAAAACTTGGGGTGAGAAACATAGCTAATGTTTTACTATAACATGCAATAACTGTTCATAATTGCTTTGGTGCGTATGTGTTACTTAATTGTTTAAGTATTTATGTGATACTGATTATACGAATGACTTCATACTATGTTGGCGTACTATTTGTGTATACCTACATGCTGTTGTATAAACGACTCATAGGATATTACCTTCTTACAAATTATTGTGAATGATCTTATTTGACTTACTTGTCAAATCTTTTGCTAAATGAATATGGTTAAATAAACCCTACACATAAAAAAACCTGTGAATTCACTCAACCACGTGTTGACGTTTTACTATGTTTTTCAGGTAACTAGCAGCACTAATAAGACTGCACGCATAAGGAGTTAGACGACCCGTGACTAATTAAGATGCCACATTTTGGGACACTTAAGATTTCTTTGTATAAATGATTTACATTAATCATATTTATGAAATCTTCTTTCGGAAACTGTGTATTTTATACTGATTGTATTTTATAATACTATTCTACAACTTTAGCGAGTTATAGTCCTTTTTGTTACAAACTAACTTCATAAATGGCATCTTAATTTACTGTTCAGCAATAATCATAAGCTCTGATCTGGCATGATGTTCAACGTTAACGTCAGCACCCCCGCTTACTTTAATGCTTCCGCTAATCGCGCGTTGACCGAATTTGGGGGTGTCACATATATATTGTGAATGTTTAATTTGTTGCATACATCAACAACAACATCAATACCCGCTATAAGTAGCGTATAAGGGAGGTAAGATGTAGACAATCGTACCTCTAAGGTAGAAACACTGTTTTCAGAAAGACCTCCGACAAATGTGTGTTTTGTTGCATAATTATAATAATAGTAATAAATAAATAAACGGTAAATTTTAATACATTCCGATAACATTAACCCACCCAATAACTGACATTTTAAAATGGATTCAAGATCTACTAATAATCATCAATCACTCCAAAAGTCTACAAATGAATTGGCATACAATATTATCCGATAATCGAACTTTAACTGGTGGACACTTCTTTTGTCTTAGAATTGAAAGCATCATCGTATTATCTGAAACTTGAATAAAAAGCTAAATTGAGTTTAAAGGGAATGAGCATAAAAGTTTAGCAACTATAAAGGACCAAATTATTAATTTTTTATTTTATTGCTTCAGCCCAAAATTGGAGCGATTGGTATTGTAGTGTAGGAACATTACATATGAATGGTCATCATTTTGATTTTTTAAATTTAAGTTTCCACCAATCATTGATTTTATCCTTTCACTTGTTCAATACTTTTATATCCTTGTTTAGAACTACGGAATACTATACTTTTTTCAAACCATCTACGTACGAACTTATAATAGAGCCTTATAATTAATTAGCCTCAGATTGATAAGAGCTTAATTACATTATGCATATTAGTGATCATGGGTTACTAATAACTTGTATCGTGATTCTAAGTTGATTTTGTAAGTTATTGACCCAATTATTTCTCTCGTTTTACCCGGGTAACCTGAAAAGGAAAAACCTTGTCCGTTTATTGTTTAACCTGACCCAATGATTTCTCTCCATGTAAAGTATTACGTATAAAAATGAATATAGTTATTGGAGATCGATAGATGATAGTTCATACGAGTTCGACTTATGCATCTCATTTGATGTTGGTTATAGGTACATAATGTAAATTACAATGATAATGTTGATTGGAAGGTGCATGCAAGGCTAACTTGGAGTATTTAGTTTAAGGTGTAAGATGCCACAATCTTAGTTGGTTCTAATCTTAGAACTTATATAACGTTTTATAAAATAAAGAAAAGGAGAATGATGTGAGAAAATTTTGGATATTATAAAAATTGCACAGCAATATGGACACCAATTTCTTTTCTTTTTTTTTTACACCAAATTCTTTGCATGTGCCTATAGTTTGAGTTGTTTTCCCAACCCCACGACTAAAAAAAATTCATATGGATTTCACCATTTGTTAGCTAACACGTGGAGCATTTATATATATAAGTTGTAAGATTGAATCCAAACGAAGTAATTAAATGGATAGTTATGAATTGAAATACACGAGTTCACCTGTGAGTGACTCAGTGCATGTTGCAGATACAGTGGCGGACCCAGAAAACTTAGTTGTTGGTGTCACAAAAAATTAAAATTCACTCAACTTGTTAGTTTATTAAGTTATTTTACATAGTTAGGTACACCACCTAAATATGAGTGGTAGCACTCCTAAAAAATAAATAGCTTTTTAACTGATTTTACACTAAGTCAACTTAATTGACTGATATCACGTGCCACCCCTGGCTATACCGTAAGTCCATCCCTGTGTATATATGAGTTAGGCTAATTTGGAGGTTACATAACTATAAACAATAATATCATTCTCATTTCATTACTATCTTAATAATTTTGGAACCAAACGCAGCGTTGGCTTTTTAACCATCTTATGAAATGACGAATGAATGACTTATTAGTTATTACCCGTTAAAACCGACTCTCAACACATGAAGATAACGACATGACATATTACTCATTTAAGTTGGACCCAAACACTTGTCGGATATCATAACTTTGTTTTCATACTTTGCAACGGTTTTATCCGTTGCTAGCTAAAGACAAACTAACCATTCAATCAATATCCATTTGTTGGGTCATTTTAATGCATTTATTGAAAATGGGTAAGTGCACGAAAATGTAATGAACTATGCTCTGACATTCATTGTATGTAACGAACTATTCTGACATTCATTGTATGTAATGAACTTGCTAATTTCCTTCATTGTATGTAACGAACTTGTATTTTGGGCAGATCAACGGTCCTAAGAATGCCACGTGTCGCCCTACATAATGAACACTTGGAAAAATCAAGGAAAATACTAGTTCGTTACATACAATGGAGGAAATTAGCAAGTTCGTTACATACAATGAATGTCAGAATAGTTCGTTACATACAATGAATGTCAGAGCATAGTTCATTACATTTTCGTGCACATACCCCTATTGAAAAATCATCACCCATCACTTCCTTCAATAAATAAATAAAATCCACCACAGCTAAACCATCACAACGGGGCAGTGTAGACGGTTGTAAAGGTGTAAATGAGTCGAAACTGTTCGCGAGCTCGGATTGACTCGTTTACAGTCCTAGAGAGTTGCTCCATCTTCAATTTGTTTTATTATTGACGGTAGTTTAAAATTTGAACCCTTACAATTACTAAATGAAATTGTTTTTAAGAGTATTTTAGATATTTGAACCGAATTTTTTTGTCTTTAGAATAATTTTCTGAACCTGCCACCCATATGATAAGAGTAGAAAAAAAAACAAAGTAAACTCATATGTCACAATTGTAAGTAAACTGTAGACTAAAATAATCATGTTTTTTAGTTACTCGTGTGGTTAGTACATTTTTCTAACCCTTGTAGCTAGTAAGAATATTTTTCAGTCCCTTAAATATTTTTTGAACTGCCCTGTTGCTTTCGTACTTGATCGTTTTGACTCGAGTATTAAATACACGTACTGTGTACAAATTACGATCCTTCTAGCTCGACAAGTTTCATCATCGAGTTGCACCTTTCGTACGGAGCAAACAAATCATCTATCGGGTTGACTATACAAAGCATTTATCGTGATTAAGGCTCTAAGACATGTCACAACATTCACAACACATGTATGATAATTAAAAAAAATAAATTAATACAAACAGTTAAACACCTTATTTTGTACATAAACAAAAATCTATGATAAAAGACGCTAGTAATAAAACTATAAAAGTGTCAAAAGATGAATAAAAGTATTCTTACTTGTATAGTTGTATGTAGGCGTGCACAACCAAACCGGGTTGCATAACCCGACCCGAAAAAAACCCGAACCCGAACCGGTCAAAACCGGTTTTGACCAAAACCGGTTCGGGTTATACTCAACCCGTAGGTTTGAAACCGGTTTGGCATGCGGACCGGTTCCATGGGTTATACTCAACCCGTAGGTTTGAAACCGGTTTGGCATGCGGACCGTTGGAACCGGTTAGGAACCAGTTTGACCGGAACCGGTTTGAAAAACCGGTTTGAAACTGGTTTTTTGAATTTTTGAAAAAAATAGCTGTTTGGGAGCGTTTTGTAGCCGTTTTTTGTGGATATTTTTTACATTTTTGCCATTCCAAATCACTATAAATACAAGGCTTGAGTTTAGGTTCATTCACAACTTCAAAACACTCATACATATCTACAAAAACTCAAAAAACTCAAAAACGAATACTATATTCTCATGGCAACTCAATCTTCTTCGGCTTTCCATGGTGTTGGTTCTTCAAATGCACCAACGATTGTGAAACAATTGCCCAACAAAAGAAATCCGGAGATTTGGAGTGCTTACGACAAAGTGTTGTTGTCGGATGGTTCGATTAAAGCGCATTGTAAACGTTGTAAGTTGTTCTTCAAACCCGACTCCAACACCACCTTGAAAAATCATACCGAGAAGCATTGTGCGGGACTCAAAGGTAATCCGGAAGCAAGTGGGCAATCTTCGATGGCACGAGATGGTTCTATATTTACATACGATGTGGAACGGTGTCGACAAGCTTTTGCGGGTTATGTAATTCAAGAAGCTTTGCCTTTCAACCACTTCGACAACCCTCGGCTTACTAGGGTGATTCAAACCACTCTTCAACCGCGATATAACAATGTAAGTCGTACTACTCTTAAACGCGATGCCCTTAAATTGTGGAAAGATGCTAAAAAACAACTAAAAATCGGTTTTGAAAATTTAAATACATGTGTATCATTAACAACCGATGTTTGGTCGGCTCCTCATGGTTTGCCCGGTTCGTACCTTTGTGTAACCGCACATTGGGTTGATCCCGCAACTTGGCAAATGATGAAACGTACCATTGCTTTTGAAGACTTTGAGTATCCTCACACGGGTCAAAACTTATTTTACATGTTACGAAGTGTGATTAAAATGTTTAAATTGGAAGAAAAGGTTTTTTCAATATCTTTTGACAACGCTAGTAATAATACACTTGCCGTTTCAAAATTAATACTAAAATACGCACCACCATTGAAGGGCATTTTTTATCATAGTCGATGTGTTGCACACATCATTAACTTGGTTGTGCAAGCCGGACTAGCGGTTGAAGATGTAGACGAAGTAAAAACGAGGTTTAAATCTATGTTGCAAGACGTTTTTCAAAAGGGTAAAGCTAGATACAAATCTTATGAAATTGTGCAAGGATACGAATTCTATTTTTTTAACCCCTAATTGGGACATGCCCGTTAGATGGAATTCGACCTACCATATGTTTGTATGTGGTTTACGCCAACGCGATACTTTACAAGTTTTCCATGATCATCTTGTTACAAAAGGTCTTGCAACACCATTTCCAATCATATATTGGGAGTATATTAAAAAGATGGTCGAATTGCTCAAACTTTTCAAAACCGCGACTACTTTATTATCGGGTGTTTATTATCCAACTAGCTTTTTGGTGCTTAATCAAATTTGGTTAATGACTACAAAATTAAACGACTACGTGTGTGAAGGTCCTATATTTGAAGAAATGGTGGCTCCCATGAAAGAAAAACTAAAAAAATATTTTCAAGAAATGCCACCGGTAATTACTTGTTCCGCCGCAATTAACCCTTGTTTAAATGTTACCGGGGTGGAAATGCTTATCGATAACATTTGTCACAATTTGGATTTGAATGAGGCCGACCCATTGTTTTCACATAATGCAAAAACGGATTTTAACAAATGTTTGGGAGATTTATTTGGCGTATATTTTCAAAAATATAGTTCAACCACACATGTGTCCGGTAGTACGGCTAACCCAATGTTTTCTTCATCTTCTTCTAGCAATCCAATGCTAAACTTTTATAATAGTTTAAGACAAGAAAACAATAAACGGGCAAGGGGTGATGGTAACCAAAATACCACTAACGAATATGGGAGATATACGACCACGGATTTTTTGGCCACTATTCTACCCAATGAGTTCGAACAATTTGATATTTTGGCTTGGTGGAAAGAGAGGGAATCTCAATTTCCCATTCTAGCCATCATGGCCCGAGATTTACTAACCGTCCAAGCTTCTACGGTAGCTTCGGAATCCGCTTTTTCTCTTAGTGGCAGGGTATTATCTATACGAAGAACAAGACTCACACCGGCCTCCTTAGAGATGTGCATTTGCTTGAAGGATCACTTGGACGCCGCGGAACGCATACAAAATGTATCAAGTCTTGAAGGTGAAATGGAATACGAAGAAGACATACACAATATCGAGGTGGAAGAAGGTGTAACAATATCACTTTCCGACGAAGAAATTGCTCTTGATCAAGCTTCGCGCGAGGCTACCTCCGAAGAAGATTTCGACTTTTGAAGATTAATACAAGTTGAAGATTACTACACGATTACATTTTCGGGTGATGGCCATGCCGAAGCTCGAAATGTATTCGTTGGTATATTTTATATTTTTAGTTGTAATTGTATTATGAAGACTTAGAAGACTTTTGTTTAATTTATTGTTCAATTACGTTTGTATTACTAATGTTCTACCAATTCAATAAAAAAAATTTGCTCCAAACATTGTTTATCCTTAAAAAGCCTAATGCTAAAACGTGTTTGATAAATGCAAGGAAGTTTTTACTAAACACACGGAAATGTACAACTCTTTATGCATACAGTATCACTTTTTATGCACATGTTTCCTTGCATTTAGTAAAACATTCCTTGAAAGTATCAACTCACTTTGAATTATATAGAATTTTCGGATTCAATAATATTTTTAAGGAGATTTAGAAGCCTTTTGGTTATGTTATTGATCAATTATGTTTCCATTACTAATGTTCTACAAAGTTAATGAAAAAAATTTGGCCCAAACATTGCTTTTCATTAAAACGCTTAACGCTCGAACGTTTATGAATTATATAGAATTTTCGGATTCAATAATATTTTTAAGGAGATTTAGAAGCCTTTTGGTTATGTTATTGATCAATTATATTTCCATTACTAATGTTCTACAAAGTTAATGAAAAAAATTTGGCCCAAACGTTGCTTTTCATTAAAACGCTTAACGATCGAACGTTTATGAATTATATAGAATTTTCGGATTCAATAATATTTTTAAGGAGATTTAGAAGCCTTTTGGTTTGGTTATTGATCAATTATGTTTCCATTACTAATGTTCTACAAAGTTAATGAAAAAAATTTGGCCCAAACGTTGCTTTTCATTAAAACGCTTAACGATCGAACGAAAAATGAATTATATAGACTTTTTCGATTCAATACTTTTTTAACGAAGATTTAGATGCCTTTTGGTTTGGTTATTGATCAATTATGTTTTCAATACTAATGTTTTACAATATAAATGAAAAAAAAATAGACCGAAACATTCGTTTTCCTTAAAACGCTTATCGATCGAACGAAAAATGAATTATATAGACTTTTTCGATTCAATACTTTTTTTTAACAAGATTTAGAGGCGTTTTGGTTTAGTTATCGATCAATTATGTTTCCAATACTTATGTTCTACGAACTCAATGAAAAAGTTTTGACCCAAACATTCGTTTTCCTTGAAACGCTCGCGAAAAACGGAATTATATAAAAACCGGGTTGAAACCGGTTTTGGAACCGGTTCGGGTTCGACCCTATACAAATCGGGTTAGATCGGGTTGGGGTTTGGGTGGCCAAAACCGGGTTGGACCTGAACCGGTTTTGGGCCAAACCGGTTTTGACCATGTTTGACCAAAACCGGTTTCGGGTCGGGTCGGGTCGGGTTCTCTCAAAACCGGGTTATGTGCACCACTAGTTGTATGGGTTGAAAGAAAATACCACTATCCTATAGAATAAAGCCCAATGGGCTGAGCTCGGAATTTTCCATATATCCATATACAGTCCAATGGCCCAAGATGTAAAAATAGCCACGTAGGACAACATTATCAGAAAAATATGTGTTCGCAAAACACTAGTATTTGGATAAAAAAGAACATTACCATCCAAAATTCAATTTCAGATACATTTCATCATCTCAACAATTTTCGGTATCTAATCCATCACACGACTTTGATCGAAATGGCATTCTGCAGTATTGCGTCCATCGTTTCTGGAGTTGTGATGAAATCAAACATTACCACCTTCGAAACCAACTCAATCAAGTCTGTTATGGTTATGTTCTCTTTGAAAAAGACCAGAAGTACACGATTCGTTGTAAAGGCTGGTGAAGAAGGGGCTGTGGGCGCGATATCAATCGAAGAAGATAAGTCAAAACCACCTCCAATTGGACCCAAAAGAGGAACCAAAGTACTAAGCTAACCTTTTTTTTTCTTTCTATTTTTACTTCAAATGGTACATTGATCCACAAATAGTTACACTTATCAAAAGCTTGATACTTGAAGCCACACCCTCATGGTTAAAGGTTATCTTGACTGCTAGGCCAATGGCCCTTTCGTCTAACTTTACAATCAGTTCCTGCTTGAGTTGATATTATTTGAAACCGAAAAAGGTGTTAGAAGTAAGTATTAATTAGAAAAAAAAAACAAAAAAACTTTGAAGTATCAGTTTCATAGCTAAATACTATTTTGTAATTACATTTGCTACATTAAATATGTTTAAATAAGAAAGAACAACTATGAAAAAATAGCTTATATATCCCATAAATATGGAAAAATAGTCATAAATTATCAATCTTTTTGTACCTTATGGTAACATGTTCTTTATAAACAGGTTAAAATTCTTAAGCAGGAATCCTACTGGTGTAATAGTGTTGGAACGGTAGTGAGCGTTGATCAGGTAAAGCCAATTAATACTCGTCCCATCGATGTCTATATATTTAAGTTTGGATGCTAACTTGTATACACTTTCTTGTAATGTGCAGGACCCAAACGCTCGTTATCCGGTTGTTGTGCGGTTTAACAAAGTCAACTATGCAAATGTATCAACAAACAACTACGGACTAGATGAGATTGAAGAAGTTTAGAGTTCACTTTGCAAATGTAGACTTGATTTAGCTTCCGTCTCTCGCTAGAAATTTTGCTTACGAATTTTGTAAAATGTTACAACCATCTGAGTTTCTTCATTAGTATAATGTGCAATTCATTAAACGCCATTTGCTCATTTACATAACATCTTTGATTCAAAAAACACAATTAGCTAAAGGATCAAATGGTTCATGTTGTTGTTGTGTTAAATGAGGATTATTCCGCGGTTAAAATTATAAATATAGAATGATCTAGATATACGATACAGAAAAAGATTAGAGTCCTATCAAAGAAGCAAAAAACTAGAACTGCGTGACACATGACTCGACCAACTTATAGTATCCAATCTAGAAAGATCTCTGATTACCGCGAAATTAGAAACCAACCCAACTAACCGATAACATGGCATCACAAGAAAGTTTGAGGTGCAATGAAAGTTCATAACTTCAAATATTCATCCTCGGTTTGTTTAAACTTAACTAGAAAGCATGCAGTTTTGCTACACGGGTGATTTCCCCGCAATTTTATTATTTATAGTAAAACCTAGGAGCGGATGTAGGATTTATTATTTGGGGGGCAAAAATAATTTTTTTTGTTTATTTGTCCAATTACGTGGGGCAAAACTTAAAATATATCATAAATACCTATTAAAAATTTTCTATTTTACATGATTTGAGAATCTTAGGGGGGCTACTAGGGGTGTTCAAAAAATTCCGAAACCGGAAAACCGGAACCGAATTTTAGGTTAACCGAACCGAAATTCTTTTGTTTTTCGGTTTGGTTAACCGAACCGGTATTTTTTCGGTTTCGGTTCACACTTTAGGGATAATCGGTTAACCGAAAAACCGAAAATTTTAAATAATTAATTTTAATATGTATATTTTTTAAAGATATATATAGTTATATACTTAATTATATGACATGAATGTTAGGTAATAGACTATATTTATATTTATATACAATTATTATAAATCAAAATTATTTACTTATTTAGTATTTAATATATTTATTATGATACATGATACCATTTTGGAATTGGAAAAATTAGAGAACAGTAAGTTTATCTTACTATTATAGTTTTATAGAGCTAAGATTTGTTTTATAATATTCTTGATATGTTCTTTCAACTACATTTGTTATATAAGTTATAGTAATATGTAAGTTATTGTTATCTATTGTAGGTATTGCAGATTTAGAACGAGAATAACCAACAATTGAAATTGATGAATCATCATACATAATAGTGGAAGATGAAGTTTAAGTCTCTTGAAAGATCGATGAAGGGGCATGTATCTTTGTAAAAAATGGGGGATCAAGATACACGGATATATTTTTGTGAAGTGGCTAATACTTTTTGGTAAAGAACTTCAACTTAGATAATGATATATAAGTTTGCAAGCTACGAATATGTATCTTTTGTAATTTGGTGGCATATTTAACTATAAGCATACACCAATGGATGTTGAAATGTATTAGGATATGTGTTAACATATATATTTTGATGATTTTGTATGGGTGCTATTCTTTTTTTTAATATGATTAGTAGATAAGAAACGGTTAGTTGGTTAACCACATAACCGAACCGTAGAAGTCGGTTAACCGATTACCGGTTAACTAGTGAACCTAATTTTCGGTTAACAGGTTTCCGGTTAACTGAACTCCCGGTTAACCGTCCATGAACACCCGGACAGCTGCCCCCGTGCTCCCTCTACATCCGCCCCTGGTAATTAGTAAAATGGATCATTAATTGAATGTACACACTACTAAATGATCATCCTTTTGGGGAATTGAAAAGCCCAAACTTTATACTTTATTATTTTGTTAGTGGACATAGCATGTTACTACAATAGGCCAATCAAACGGCCCAAATTAACATTGTACCCATTGTTTTCCAAATACCATTTGTTATTCTAAAAATAGATTTACTACTATAGTAGTAAAGTTCTATTATGTTTTTGTCAAATTATGCATTTAGCTGTTAACCAACTAAAACTTTAGTTAAAGCAAGATGATTCAAAGGAGTCGAGTAAATTAAAAATCGCTAAAAAGTATTTTCATATACTTAAGAGTTCGTAAACTTGTATTCAAGTAGAATGAATTCACATCTGTCATTGTAATCGCATTTCATGTATTCGTATTTATAAAGTTAAAAAACAGATACCAAAAAAGTGTTTGTAGGTCTACTTCACATTATCCGTTTTGAAGTACACACATTTTGACTCGTCGAAAGCACTAATTTGATCAACTAGCTATATACACAATTAACAAACATGATCTTCGACCTCCTAATTTTAACAGATCGGCTCAATGAACATTTTCAGTTATTCCCACGAGGGAGTACGTTTTTTTTGTTTATGAAACCAAAGGAGACTTGCCAAACCCATGTGTACATTTTGAAACCAGAAAACAAAAGGAGACAAATGGCAACTCTTTTAGATTGTGTAATTTTGAAGTTCAAGTTTTAGAGTTAAAGTTGTGGTCAGGAATTGATAGTGGGCCTCTTTAAATTTTGTTTGGTCAAAGGTATGGGGGATCATGTGGCTTGTTCTTGATTTTGGCCAAGTAAAGAGAAGGCAAGAACACACCTAGTGGGCTAGTGGGCTGCATTTAACTCTTCTATTTTGTTTTCGTTTTTAAATATTTTTTGTCTTTTTCTCATTTACTATATATATGTTATATGTTATTATTTCGATTTATGATCAGTTTGAGGTTTTAATGCATGAGTTTAGTTTGCAATCTGTATAACTAAATTGGATTTGTCTTTTGGTTTATAGTTAAATTAGGTTTCGAGCGAATGAGATAAGATTTCGGATTTAGTCGGTTTCTAGTCCAATTGTGTTTGAATGACTTCAATTTGACAAACAAACCCAAACATAAAGTTCAGTTTTGTAATCAAACCAAATCTAGGACGAAAAACGAAAGTCAAAATGTTGGATTCGAATTCGATTGGGTTCGGTTGTCAGGTTTTTAATTTCAAATAGGTAAACCTCATTTTCATACGCATCCAATTTGGTAATGAACGTTTTTAGGTAAATTTTCATGTTTTATTTTGGTTTTAGTAAATTATTAAAAGTGCATAAACGGATTGATTGTGAAAGCTTTATAAATATGGTTATTTTAGTGACGTTATTGTTGGTTGCAATTACAATATCCCGCATTGTAATATTAAAGAAATAAATGCTTGCATAAAAGCTCAAAAAATACTTTTTTAATCACCAATTAACTTTAGAGTAAAATCTCACCGGACTTTAATATTTGGAATGTTGTTGGGCTAAACTATTCTCCAATGGTATCAAACTACACTTAATTTTTCGCTTAGTTACATTATTATAAGTTAGAACTTACTCGTGTGTTTTGATTGGCTAACAATCGACGGATCTTATATATATGTAACATTTAATAAAGTTAATATATCAAGAAGCAAATGTTACAAAATTCGTAGTATGTAACAATTATTTTTTGATCTTCTTCTTTTTTTTTTTTCCTTTTTTAATTTAATTTATTCTGATGTTGAAAAGTGTTATATACTTTCAGATGGAAATTATTTGAGAAAATTACAAAAACAGTCCTTATGGTTTAACCTGAATTGCACATTTAGTCCTTTAATTAATTTAATTACATAGATGATCCTTTCTTTTGAAACTTGTTACGTAAATAGTCCTTTACACTAACGATTGTTAAATCTCCGTTAAAAAGGACCACGTGTGTAGTTTTTTTTATTCTTTTAAATTTTATAATTTTTGAGTAGATATAAATTATAAAATTCAAAATATGTATATATACATTATTAGGTGCACAACATCATTTTCAGATTTCACATTTCGCTTAGCAAATTCATGATTAAATTGTTCCTCTTCCACATTTGTCTTTCACCACTCAAGGACCCTCTGTTACCCATTCATCTTATCTCGTAATGACTTTAGTGGTCACTGTCTTTTTTCTTTTGTATCCTTTTCGATGACCCTAACTAAAAGTAAAATGACGTTGAAAAGTGGGAACTAATTAAGTCAAAAACGTATATTTAGGTAGGAAAAGATGGTGGTAAAATATAAATTTGATTTTATGTATAGAGGTGTTAACGAACCGAGCACTTATCGAGCTACTCGAGTTCGAAATCGTTTATCTCGAATTCGAGCATAATACTATTCGAGCCCGAGTCGAGTTCGAACATAAAAAGACTGCTCGATTAGTTTCACGAGCCGAACTTCAAAGCAATAAATTCGACTCGGCTCGTTAGGATGAGATGAACACACTATAAATATCAAGAATCTAATTACATACTTACTTATTATTAGTGTTTGATGATAACTAATTAAACTTACACATTTTAAGTTTAATTAAGTGTAAATGTCTTTTACAAACTTTATTTCAAGTTTCATAAAATAGTTAGTATACTTTTTAATGAGCTTGTTTAAGCTTATAAACGATTTTATCGAGCTTGAGCTTCTAAACAAACATTTCGAGCTCAAATAACTTTTTTTTTTTGTAAATTGTCATAAACTTAAACGAGTATAGAGCTCGAGCTCGAACAATAAATTATTATCCGAGTCCGAACTCGAATCTGGTATTTAAAAAGTTAATCGAGTTCGAGTCGAACTCGAATATACTTATTTTTTAAACGAGTCAAGTCGAGCATCAGGATATTCGAATTGACTCGATTAATCAACAGCCTTGGTTATAGAGGAGAATATGATCAAATTTGATAATGAATAAAATGAGTGAATTGAAAATTATGTTATGTGCACCATATAATGTATCTATACATATGCTAGATTTTATTAATTATCTTTTACTCAAAAAAATTCAGAGGATTAATTTTTTTACATGCATGGTCCTTTTTAACGGAGATTTAACAATCGTTAGTGTAAAGGACTATTTACGTAACAAGTTTCAAAAGAAAGGATCATCTATGTAATTAAATTAATTAAAGGACTGAATATGCAATTCATGTCAAACCATAAGGACGATTTTTGTAATTTTCTCAAATTATTTTGGAGAAAATTATGTTGAGGCTCTGGCCTCTAGCTAGCTACCTTGCCATACACCACACAAAACTTTGTACAGTTTATTACATTATTTAGGTCACTTTATTTTATCTTAGTTTTCCTCATATAATTGTCACATTGGGTTGTTGGTGTTTCTTAGACAGTTGACTATAAATTTATGTAAATTATCAAATCACATTGTTTACAAATATATTTTCATTAGAGTGTTAACTTGATGAGTTAATTGAGTTTTATACATCATTAAAAAGGAACCTAACTGACTGGCTGCACATTTTGAGGTGGCTACGAAAATTGTCGGAAGTGGTCACGGATACTTCGATTAGGCCGGGTAGACCTGAGTAAAAATAGTCGCCCTCCCCGAATAACTTGAACAAGAAAAACCTCATCCATTTACCTGTTTTCTGTAAAAAAAAAAAATAACTTAAATTAATTACAACCATAGTATGGGTGTTCATTTTTCTTATGTGGGTGGTTTAATTTTCGAAAGGAATATAATACATTAGTTTTTAGGATATATATTAACATCTAATTAACAATTAACAATAAGTATAATATTATCAACTTAAATGATTGATCATACTTCTCATTTCTTTGTCAAATGAGTTGGTTGCACCACCAATAACATCAATCAGTGATCATGATTCATGAATTAACATTGTAATATATATGCTCCCTTTTTCTCCACCTTCCTCAAGTTACCACGGAATAATTAACTCAAATGTTTAATTCTTACACAATAAACACGCATATAAATTACACACAAAACACACATTAGGGAACATAATACCTAAAATTACTCATAAGTAATACTTAAGTAGACAACATTAAGTAGACATCACTGACATGAGTGTCTTATAGGTTTAATTTACTTCCTCCAAAGCCAACATATTACGTATATAAACCACGTAGTCCTAATAAAGATACCCTCCTTTTCCCCCTTTTTCTCATCTCATACCCCATCTCACCCATCTAATCAATCACATTATGTTTTTTTTTTACTTTCTGGGTATACCCTCTCTTATTCTTACCCCTGGTTAGTCTAAAACTGAAACTGATTCTGTATTGAACTGGGACCGATCTTAGATAAAACTGAATTGGAAAAGGACTGAACTGGAACTGTAGTGGGGCCGGGGGTATACCCAAACACCTGAGGGTGTCTTTAGAATTCCCCTAATAAAGTCAACTTTTAATTTTAAACGTTATACGTGCATCCTTTTGTTAAGAGGTTTTTCTAACGTATAATATCTCGAAATACGTTTTAAGATACATTTAATGAAAATAAAATCTTTCTTAAATATTAACATCTACTCAATACTTGTTAGTTCAATCTAAGAGCACTTCCAACGGGAGTCGTCACTTTCATCGGTTTCAACCGACGGAACCAACACCGATGGGCGATGGCACCGGCCCATCGGTTGGTTTTCGTCGGATATCCGACAAGCGTTGCTTATGTTTTATTTTTTTTCTTTTCTTTCTGTGTATAAAAGTAAAGGTAAATTGGTAAATGTTGGACTCAAAAATTAAAGTGATGGGTCATTGATTGCAGGGGTCCGTTAATTTCAGCCAGTTTTAAAAAAAACTGATATGGCACTAACGTGGCGCGGTCGGTTTAAGTCAGTTTTAGTCGCGATTGGGTGTGGTCTAATACTCCATTAAATTACCTTTGTTATACATATTCTAAATAAAAATATTAATATTTAAGAAATTTACGAATTCATTAAATATACCTTAACGTGTGTCATGTGGCAAATATTTGAAAACGTACTCATGAAAATATATGTATCTACTATGTATACTACAGTATGTAGTAAGAAGATAAGAAATGAATGTAATTGTAAACCTACAACCATAACAACTATTCGTATTATATTACTGTATATGTTACATATATGTTTATGTATTTATTGCAATTGGGAATATAATTAGTGGGATATGTATCATTATAAGGAGGATATAATAGAGGATATAATAAATATTGATCCGCAAGTTGAGCACAAGTATTATATTGACATCAATAAATGGACCATTTTTTAAGAAAAAAAAAATTATGAAAGTCACATGCATACAAAAATAATGTTGCCAAGAATGATATATCTTCCATCGCATATGCCTTATTTTCAGTTTCCACATTATACACACAGCATATTATACTACTCGTATAATTTATTTATACTTACAATTATTATAATGTATCAAACTATTTATTTTAATCATATATATGTTATATGTTATTTATGTCTCTATAGATTATAGATATAATAAATAATAGGGTGGACTTTCTCATGTACAAAATAATTAACCTTGTTATTCGATAGTTAGACAAAAAGCTAGTAGAGATTTAACTCAAATTAAATCTCCTAAATTATCTTTAAATTATAAACCCAAAGGACCAAGCAAAAAAGACTATATTTTCAAGATGGTTTGGTTTAAAGTTGAAACTAGATTGATCAAACTCAAATAGTAGATGGCGTTTGCTGTAGCGTAATATGTATAACTAACTTAAGACGAACTTGAATCCGAGACATCTAAGTTATGTTAATAAGCTTCAATTCGATTGTTTTCGAGAGCAATAAACCGTATTAGTTTAAGTTTATTTTCCAAATACTTTGTATTTTGTGCAAGTTAAATTCAACCAAAAACTCAAATGAATAATAGTACAAAATACTTTGCAAAATGAAAGACAGAAAGGATACAACACTTGAAAATATATGAACTACACAAGGATACAATTAATGTCACTATAAAATAAAAGGATTCTTTTACAACATGCATAAAAAATAAAAATATTAGAAAAAAAAAATAAAAATAAAAAAAGGGAGCCTCATCGTCCTCACTATGCAAAACACCCAAACATTCTTCAAAAACTGCTGCTAGGGCTTTCAGGAGTGGGCTGGCCTTGTGTGTGCTATCATCTGCTTTTTTTTTTTTTTTTTTTTCTTTTTGTGTTTCTTTTATATATCTCAGTATATTCATATATATTTTATAAAGAATAATAAATAATAAAAGACAAAAGAAATACAATTTCTAAATTTAGAAAGTTGAGATGCATCTTCTGTGTGTTGGGACCTTCTGTTTTTTCTGATTTAATTCCTTTTTCCATTCTTTTCCAATATCTTTTGATATTTTCACTGCATCAGCAGAAGCACCAGCCAACCCTCTTCTTGTGAACCCAGCTGCATATAATCCTCCTTTTCCCTTCCAACCATTTGGGAATGGTGTTTTTGGGAATCCATTTTCAGCAAAGAATTCTTTTTCCTGTAATTAAAAAGGTAAATTTTCATTAGTCAAATGATCAATGGGTTTAAATAAATAAAAGGTTGTTAAAAAGTTTGGATTTTGATGCTTACATGAAGCCAAAATGGAACATTGCTGAAGTATCCAGTTGCTAGAATGACTGAATCAATGTTAAGGATGTCACCGTTGACTAATTCGACGGTTTTGGCAGTGAATTTTTTGATTCCAGGCACAACAGTGATCTCGCCTGATCGAATCTTTTCGAGTGCTCCAATGTCAAGAACTGGTGTTTTTCCATGGTGGTTTTTGAGTGTTAATGGACCTAAAGCTGGTCTTTTAATACCATAGTTTTGGATGTTTCCAATTATGAACCATGCAAAGATCAATAGAAGTCTATCAACTATCCATAGAGGTAGCCATGCCATAAGCATCATGGCTAAATCGAATGTTGATTTACCAAACATTTCTCTTGGTAAAACATGAACTGAGCTTCGGATAACCATTGATGGTTTTGCATTGTGGTTAGAGAGATCAAGAGAGACTTCCATACCTGAATTACCACAACCGACGACCAAAACATTCTTTCCTGCGTACTTTACTCCAGTTTTGTAATCTTTTGCATGGATTACTTCACCGGAGAAGTCTTCTAAGCCTTCGATTTCAGGAATCACTCCTTCGGCGTTTTCTCCTGTGGCTACCACAAGCATCTGACAGATATACTCCGTCTCAGATCGGATTGACCCGATTGTTGAGACGGTTTTTACCCGCCAGAGCTTGCATGCCACATCATATTTAGCTGACTTGACACACTCGTTGAATTGTGGTTTGATGTCAAACCTTTTGGCGTAGTCCTCGAGATAAGCAATGAATTGCTTCTTAGTGGGGTACTCGGGGTACTCTTCGGGGAAGGGTACTTTAGGAAGTTGACAGAATTTTTTCGGGAGGTGGAGTTTTAGGCGATCATAGGTACGCTTTTGCCAAAGAGAAGCAATGCAGTCAGATCTTTCGATGACTACAAATGGAATCCCTTGGTCCTTAAGGCAAGCCGATATTGCTAGCCCTGAAGGGCCCGCTCCTACTATCACGGGCCCGTTGACCCACACACATCGAGGGCCATAGAAGTTGTTTTGCTCAGAAAATCTAAACATTGTTGCAAATTTTTGATGGAACACAAATAAATGAATGTGTTAAAAGTATTAGATTTGGTACAAAGTAGAGAGTTTTGGTTGAAGTTTGATGAAGGATTGGTATTTGTAGGTTGTTTGTATGTTTTTTACTAGTGAAAGATAGAAGATTGTTGTTGAAGTGAGTTGTGAATGAAATGGGATAGGGGATGGAGGGTGTATATATAGGGTGGAAGTTGGGATGGCTTGTGGGGTGGGGTGGCATGTGATAAGGTGGTGGGGACAATTAATACAATCTTCAAGGGTCACTCTAAATCATAAGCTAACAATTATTTTAAAGATTTATCTACAGAATAACAATAGATCATAATATAAGCAATTATATGGTTAGTGGACGTATTATATGTAATAGATAGTTCACACATATATCCATAGGTGGTTTACTTAGTTTTTACTTATAAGAAGTACTCAAAAGAAACCATTGTAAAAGATGATATCACATCTTTGCAACCTATTGACATCCAAAACGCAAAGCTAAATGAACATGTTATATTCCACGACACCAACGGTCAAACCCGACATGGAATATACCTACTTGCGTCGTAAGATTGAATAAATTCGTCATATGCATGCACATGATCGGGTTTAGTTAACCAAGTTTCGTGGTCACAACAGGAAGTCTTATTGCACAAAAGTTAATTTCACAATTTGAATAAACGATTCAACATTGATTATAACGTTTTACGATTCAAAATATCGAGATTTGAAAGGGTTAAAAACGGATTTAGTAAAGAAAAAAGAAAATGAAAGGGTACGTTGGTATATATAAATTTGATAGTACTAAATAATTTTTTTTTTCAACTTATTAAATCAGTTAATTCTTAATGAAAACGCTAACCCTAGTAGCATAATTAGGTTTGTTTACCATGTTTTTTTTTGAAAGGCAGTTTTTGGATCACTGACGGGGGCCCATTACCATGTTTAAACTTTAAAGTTTAAACTTACCTTTAGTAGAAACAAGAAAAAAAAACTCATAAAGATCACAGGGCATATTAATGAATGAGTGAAACTGACGTGTCAACTTTGATGCTATATATGGTTGAATGTGGTCCCCGCTTCCCAACTCAGAGAGAGAATCCAAATATCTTACCTGGCAATGGTGACTAGGATGTGAGTGTTTACCATGTGGAGTAAATTCAGTGACACTAGTTGACTAGTTTGACCACTCTATGGCTGGAACCATAGCTGTTAGGCTTGTTAGCCAAGTTGGCCACTTTCTTCTCCTGGCTCATAGGTCATAGCCACTTTAGCATTGTGGTTAACTCATGTATGATATAATTTGTAGATATGTTCCAATAGTGTACATACAATTAAAAAAAAAAAAAACAAAACGTAATAATGATTAATGCGTACACTATTTTGATACTTTTTATAAAGGTAGAGGGATTATTGTACTCATCTTAATTATACATATGTTATGTAGGCCAAAAGTTTCAAAGTGACCATGTACTTTTATAAAAAAAATAATCTTTAAAGATGTTCGGACTTATGCATGATATCATTTCGATTATCTTTATAAAATTTGATATACCATCACATCAGATTTTGTTACTATGTATTTATTGGTATGTTTTGGTGATTTAAATATATGCTCCATACTTAAGTATGGAGGGAAAAAGTTTTCTAATATGGTAGGGTTTGATCATAAAGCTTTGAAAAATTTAAAGTATAATAATTTTAAATTTATTATTATTATTATCCATTCTTCAACAATATCATGATAAAATCATAATTGATGCATAAATAAAATTTATTTTTTCTTGCCTTTCCAATATTTTAAGAAATTTAAAGTGGGAATATACATGTTTAGAAAATGTCTAGACAAATTTAATATCAAAATTCACTAAATCACTTTTCGATATTATAATTTATACAAAAATGAGAAACCTAATATGAAGGCGATAATTGTCATTCGTTTATTTTCTTACTAAATAATGTTAATAACCGACAATCTGAATCGGCTCACAATTCGTTTTTTTTTTGAAACGGCAAATATATTAATAACACCGCAACTTAGCAAGAAACTAAGAGTAGCAAGGAAATTACATCAAGAAAATAAAGACAAAAGAGAATAATCAAATGGGGCAACAAACTCAATCATCCTAATTATAGGGAATATTACTTCTATGCTTAATCCAAAGGAAAGAAGTGGATGTAATATCACCCGTGATGGCGGTAAACGAACTCCTGAAATTATTGAAAACCAAATCATTTCTTGCCTTCCAAATACTAGTATCTAATATCAAACTCAATCACTTACATCATTTTCATAATGGAAGTCGAAATCGAAATCTTAATCGTATCATAATAAATAAATTAAATTAAATTAGAATAAAGTAGAAAGTCACCGGCCCGGCCGGCCTCAAATAACTCAATTGATAGCAATTCCAATAACCTCGGAATTGCATAAAGCTGTCATACCCTTATTTCCATGCATGGCTACATTATATGCATGCTTATCATGTAATTGTGTGCCCAAGCTTGAACCAATAACCCAAACCTACCCATCATGCAAGCTCTATTATTCACAACCGACCATCATTTTAAAAACAGCTTTTAATCAACACTTCTTATGAAGTCGATGAGCAATTGAGCATGCATAATTAATAATTATATATAATCGTTAATTACATATTGATCACGCGTAAATGAACCGAAAGTAACTTAAAGTTGTAACTTTTTATTAAAATTATAATCATTTAAAGTTTAATAAAATGTCATGTCACTAGTTAAACATGAAATTATGTGATTGGAGACATTATATATAGAAAAATGTAGGGGTGTTCAATCGGTCGGTTCTCGGTTTATATGGTTTATTCGGTTTGGGTTAGTCGGTTTTGAGAATATGTTAGAATCGCCCAATAACCAAACCGAATGTAGGTAAAACCAACCAATAAACCGTCGGGTTAATCGGTTTGGGGCTCATTAAACCGAAAATTAGACGCAATTCAAAATGTTGATGGAAGAAATTGTTGTAAAATCAAATCCTCCTCCTATCTGTCAAGACAAACATGAGTGGAGGTCCACAAATGTATATTATGTAACACCATTTAGTCATATACAAACATTAAACATACATTCGATGATTTTTATCTGTTCCAATTGCTATTACATGAGAATGTGGAGCTTAATTTGTAAACGATGATGGGATGCCATTTGTAAAATATAATTACTTTTATACAACTATTATTGTACAAAGTTGTAAGAATCATACACCAATACATTTGTAAATAATAATGTCATGCACTACTTTGATTAGTCTACCGGTATGGAATTCATTCTAATTTAAGTTAACCTTTCCAGTTCCTGTTTAATCTCAAATCACACTTGTTAAAAAAATAACATGTATAATATTTATCGGGTATTCGGTTTGGCCCCAAAGTCTAAGATGAATAACCAAAACCAAACCAAAAATCAATATTTTATCCTGGTTAGAACTAAACACCCAAACCTTACCCAAATAGTCCAAACCCAACTAACCCAAACACATTTGGATCGGGCGGTTAGTCGGGTTAAACCATTTAATAAACACCCCTAGAAAAATGCTCTTTGTCTAACATTGTATGTATACCTAAAAATATGATTGGTGGATAAATTAACATCGTATAACATTTCTCTATAAGTTAGAAAAATAAGATAGAGTAACCAGGACTCATATGTCATGTAATGTATAATCCATTTAGACATATATTTTAATCACATTTAAGTTACTCTTACACATATATTAACATTATTAATATATACAAGTTGGATTTTAAATATATGATGTGCATTCCAACATATGTAACTTGTATTCGTAGTTTCTACATGGGAAGAAGATAGCAAACATGCATGTGCTAAAACTTTACATTCCCGGTATATATAGTTATCTGTGTATGCTTATTTAAATTATTATTTATACGAGTATATAGTGAGTCAGTGAGTGAGTGAGAAATCCCATGCAAAAAAAAAAAAAAAAAAAAAAAAAAATTAATTAATTCCCTTTTTGGGTATCCCTAGTGTAATACCAGAATTGCGATACTGCTTTACAACCTTACAGATCGATTGATCGATTGAAAAAGGATCAAGATTCTTGAATCCAAACAAACGCAACGATTTAATTTATTTTTTATATACTTAAAGTAGTTTAATTTAAATTATTTTCGTTCAACTTTATTAGAATGGCCGGTTGGCTTCAAGAAAGCGTGTTGTTGGATGAATATATATTTTGCTAATTAAATAGTTTTAGGTGATCACGCGTAATCAAAAAAGTTAGAGAAAACAAGATGGGAAAATTAATATTTATATACATAAAATTAATTATATATTCAAGATAAAAACAAATTAATTAAGTTTGTGTTTAGATAATATAATTTGTATTTCATGGGAACTCAATTGCATGGCCTCACTCTAACAATAAAGTTTAGGTACTTAGAACGGTACACAAAAGACAATTTTCTAAATAATACTCTATCTTCATAAATTTATTTGTTTTTAAAGTTATTATTAATGTAGTAGCTAGGTATTATTATTATTAATTTATTATTATTCTTATTATCATCATACCTACTATATATACGTCTAATTAATAGACACTCGATATTATAGTTATCAAAATCAAGATAAATTTGAACCTTTTTAGAATAAAAATAGTTGTCTTAGATATTCATGGTCTTTTGGTTAGTATGTACAATAGAAACATTTAATATTCATCTAACTCTATTTTATAATGAAACATATTTTGTCACATCACTATGATGATGATGTTGATGATTTGTATATATTCGGAGATTGTTGATGCGTTGTGCATTATTGACACTTCAATATACTAGTATTGGTTATCTTGCTTAACGTTTTAGATGTTTAACTAAACTAATCACTAAGAAGTAATTTCACAATCAACAACATACATTCTTAAAAGATCAAAGGAGTAATGCGTTTGACTTAATAGTACAAAGTTATGTTTAACTTGGTATCTATCCAACTTACGGAGTAGCTAGTATGAGATCATGTGTCGTATTTATATATGTGAGTTATTTGAATGTGTTGAGAGCTGAACGTCTCTAACGTGTAGCAGTATTCAAATTTTAATGAGTTTTATAAATTGTACCTTATTCGTTGTGTTGATCGATATGTAGAAACAAGGAGCTCAACGATTTCTAACATGGTTACTTACAGAATCAACCTAGTAGAAATTATATAACCTCTCCATCTTTCATATGAACACAAACCAAGGATTAAGAAAATAATCATCTTATTCATTATAATACAAAACTATTATCAAGATATAAATCAGAATTAATGATTTAGAAAATCGAAATAACTAAACAAAATTGCTAGCACAATGATTATAGTGAAATATACAAATTAATTAAGACATACTCGATCATTGTTGTTAATAGTGATTGTTAGTTGGAACCTTGATTGATATTGCGTGGTTATCATATGAAAACTCCCGTTAATGGAGTATTATTATCTCATGGTCAACCAAAAGAATTCTAAACAAATACATCAAATATGCAAGTTGTTGCACAACATAAGGTTAAGTCATCCATTATTCAAAAGGGTCCTACTAAGATTTCGAAAATTTTCTATTATCATCCTGGAAACGACAAATTAATTAGGTTGAAAATGTTTATATATACTTAGCTTATAGACCAAATTTTAGTTGTTGTGGTTTATATTTTTAAATTTTATATTTACATGGAAAACTAAAGTAGTGTAGCAACTCATTTTAGTTGATAAAACTACTCATAAATGTATTTATAAAATCATGAAACTTATAGTTAATTTATTATAAAGATTCTTAATTAATGATTCTATTTTGAGATATATAATTTGTATAATTAATCATACATATATTTTTTTAGCAAAGTATATCTAAACAAAATGATCAACTAATACCCACATTATTGTTATACTATAGTAATATTGATCGATATTGAATTGGTTCACGGGATATAGCATATATATATGCATGCTTTATTTTTGTTTTTTTTAATAGGATGCTATCTTTTTTTCTTGAAGCGCAATTTTAGAATCATTGACGGACCATTTTGGCCTACCCGATCATCTCGACAATTTGACACCACAAACTTTACATACTATTAATATAAAAAATAAATATTTATATTTTATAACTTTTAAACCCTCGAGTTTCTGATACATATGTACATAAGAACTCTCTTTGAAAAGTTAACGTACAACACCTAAAATTACTGATTATTTTCTCTTTGATTCACACATTAATGTATTTTTTGCTTTACACATAAATATTTGTACAAAAACTTTAATCCCAATTCATCATGATGAAACTTCATATAATTATTTTTATCTACTAACATGCCAATAGCTAGCGATGTATCTAATAGCTAGTCTTGATTATGTTTTAACAATGAACATTCTATTACACGATCGATGATCGAATTTATATTCCATTTAGCTCGTATAACTTTGACCTATATCCCTCTAGAGGATGAAGATGATCATGAATTCATAACCTTGTTATTTGAGACTATCATAAGACATTCTTAGCCATTAGAACAAACTCAACTAAATCTAGATATGATCAAATAGGCAAGAACCGAAAAAGGATCATGAAAAGTTTTAAAAAATAAATAGCTAGCTAGCTAGGTAGCCGATTTATATTGATAAATAACGAATAGATGTTGGTACAAAACAAAAGCGTAGTTGAAGTGGATGGAATCAGCCACGTCTATGAGCTGAATACCATTAGTAGGATCACATGATGGCAACATGGGAGCCTTTGAAGGAATAAAACCATTAATACAAAATCTAAACAATCAAGATTTAGTATCTTCAAGAAAACCCAGAATTAATTTTAAAATGTATAAAAGAATCTAGCATATGCAAAAATATTTGGAGACTAGAAAGATTTACAAAGATTCTTATATACAAAATTCCTCTCTTTAATTAATATCATGAATTGGATAAAACAAAATGCATGAAAAATGTGGATTTTATAATCTTTCTTTGTCGCGAATTAAGGAATGAGTTTGATAACGAGTATAAATAGGTATATAATGCAGATCATAGCGGGTCATTCCGTTGAGACCTAATTAATACCTATTTTTTTTTGTGAAACTTTACTGATAAAGAAAATGATAACGATTATTATAAGACATATATTATCATTAAGACCTTAAAATATTGACTAATACGATACTTGTAGTGAGATATAATAAACATATTGTGCCCTTTATGGCCATGCTAAACATAATACAAATGAATGTTGCACTAAATGGTTATCTAAATTGTTAGAATCATAATGTAAATCTATTTATGGTATTCTTATGCATTTAGATAAGTTTTGTACTAATTCAATCATCGTAAGTAAATTGAAGCCCTGTACAACAAGTGAACGTCGTCTACTTTCTATGGTAATACTGACAAATATAGAGGCCGGTGTTGTATCTTTTTTCTACCGCATTATTACAAAAGATGTTGATCATAATCTTAATAACGAATTTAAAGCGTGTAAAATCGAATATGATCAAGAGATAAATTATAGCGATCATGATAAACTGGAGCAACGATGACCGTGCTTAATTTATTTTTAATTAGTTCACTATTCATATAAGATGTGTTTAAAACGTTTATAGGTCATAAGAATTGAAACTCCTCATCATAAGTTTTTAGCTTCGAGCTATTGAGTAACTATTATCATAAGTTTAAACGTTAATTAGAGTTTTATTTAGTCAATCCGTAGCATGTGAGATCTATAAATGGTATCAGAGCTAGCAATCGTTTTTTCAACGTGTAGTGAATACTTGAGACACATGTGTCTTGATCCTATAAAAGTATTACTCGTTGGTTTGCATAAATTTATAAAGACTTCGTTAATACGCAAGAAATTTATCATTTATTATCATTATAATCAAGCTAGATTATATAGTAATCAATCTTAATTATATGTTATCTATAATCTATAATTCTTAAGTCGTGTACTGCCAACCACCTCATAAGTTGCATCTAGAGTTTGGGGTACTACCAAAAACGAAATAGGGTAAAAACCGGTGACTCGGCCCCTAGTTTCGGAGATTTTTTCCTGGTTCTCTCATGTTTTTTTCATCCCTTCTAGTACCTCGCAGTTAAGATCCAAGGGCTTGGTATTTGGAAGTTACTTTGGTGTATGAAACTTTGTACCTTTGGAGCTTTCTAGCGACTTGCTAGTAGTCCGGTTATTTATATATTTGCTGCCTTAAAAAAAAATGTTGCATCTAGAGTTATTATTATGTGTCACCTTACAAAATAATATGTCTTGAACTAGTAAAAATTACGCCCAATACGTAAGCTGCATTAATGAGATGAAATGATGACTTTATTTTTCTTGGGGTTGCATGACTCTTACAAATTCCCATAATAAAGCAACAATAATACATTAATTAATTAGTTCTTAATTAAGTGATAATTAATTGAAGTGTTAGTTAGATTTGACTCGATGCTAAAACACAACTAATTTACCCCCCATGGTTTAAATATTGCAATGAAATACCCCCCATGGTTTAAATATTGCAATGAAAACCGCTTGTGAGAAGGGGTTTTTTCAAGGAATAAAGATTGGAAATTCTGGTTCACAAGTTTCTCATCTTTTCTATGCGGATGATGCTTTGTTCATAGGTGAAGGAAACATTGACAATCTGAAAAATCTTGCACGAATCCTAAAATGCTTTCAGGTATCCTCTGGCCTTCAAGTTAATTTTCACAAATCTAAAGTTTTTGGCTGTAATGCAAATGATAGGCAGATTAATCGTTGGTCAAAAGCTCTCGGATGTGCCATTGATACATTCCCATTTACCTATCTTGGTGTCCCGGTTGGTGCTAATATGAACAGAAAAAAACATTGGCAGCCCGTTTTAGATAGATTTCACAGGAAGCTCTCAAGTTGGAAGTCAAATAATTTATCGTTTGGAGGAAGGCTTACTTTGGTAAAATCCGTGCTCGGTAGTTTGCCATTATACTACTTTTCATTATATAAAGCTCCTGAAGGTATCTTGGAAAGATTAGAGCAAATCAGAAGAAAGTTTTTGTGGGGAGGTGACATTTCTAAAAACAAGATCTGTTGGGTTTCTTGGTCCAAAGTTTTGGCATCAAAAGCTAGTGGTGGCCTTGGAATTGGTTTACTTAAAGCTCAAAACTTCGCTCTTCTGTTAAAATGGATATGGAGGCTAACAAATGATAATAATTCCATCTGGCAAGAAGTAATAAGGTCGGTTCATAATTTAGAACACAAATCGGTTCTCGTTTTTCATAAGACTGGAACTTCGGGTGTTTGGAGAAGCATATCAAGATGTGTTATGGCCTTGGATCCTTTCGGTTTCTCGTTCAAGGACTTCTTTAAAATTCAGGTAGGTTCTGGTAATAATGTCTTGTTTTGGAAAGATACGTGGATCGGAGAAAGTGCTTTGTGTCAAAGATTTCCGCTTCTATTCTCTCTAGATACCAACAAGAATTGTTTCATTCATGAGAGGATTGGTAATAATTGTTTCACTTGGTGCTGATCAGATGGTTTATTCACACATCATCACGTATCTGAATTATGTGATCTTTTGCATACACTATCAGGTTTTAACTTAAACAATGAGAAGGATAAGTTAATATGTTCGTTATTTTCAAATGGTGAGTATAAAGTCCATGGTATAAGGTCGAAGTTAGATGAATCCATTGGAGGGGTCTCAAATCAATCGGCTCATGTATGGAATAAGATTGTTCCTATCAAAGTAAATTGTTTTGTTTGGAGAGCTTCGTTAGGCAAAATTCCGGTGGCTGTGAATCTTGTTGAGAGAGGCATAAGAGTTGATTCAATCACATGTAAGAGATGTAATTTGGGTTTAGAAGATGTAAACCATGCATTACTTACATGCCCAAGTTCAATGGAGATTTGGAATATTATTTTCAATTGGTGCAAAATTCCTTTGCCGTCAATTTCTTCGATTGCAGGCATCCTTGATTTTGGGTTAAAGTGGGGGAATTGCTCCAAGAAAAGAAGTATTCTAATGACCATTATTCTCTGTTCATTGTGGCACATTTGGAAGGCAAGAAACGAGATGATTTTCAATAATCATAAGAAGGCGATGGCGAGTATTGAAGGAGAAATTGTCTCATCTAGTTTTACTTGGGTTAAATATAGGGGTAGTATTGATTGTAATAGAGTAGATTGGAGTTGCTATCCTTTGATTGTTTAAATGTTTTGAGGTGTTTTGTATTCTTTCCGGCTTAGTTTCTTGCGAAGTCCGGGATCTCATATTAATATATATTTGCCGTTTCAAAAAAAAAAACACAACTAATTTAACAAACGGTCGGTAAATTTGTTTAAATGGATAAATGAGGCAGCAAATTATTTATTATATATGCAAAAAAAAAAGTTTAAGTTGGTTAAACGATTGATTGAATATGTTTACTTTAAATAAAAATAAATAACATATGTTTTGGGATAATTTTGAGTTCAAAAATCATGCTTATAAGTTAAAAACAGCGTGAAAAGCAAAAATATTCTGATAAAGACATTCCTTAAATCCTTAGTAATATCATATGACTTTGAAGTTATATGCGCGTTACAATACCCCCGTTATCAGCATAAACGAGCACAGTGAATCCAATTAACTAGAACATAGGCGCGCAACGTTATCTGAGGCCCTACTTTTAGAAATTAAAAATTGTCAATTATTAACTTGACATGCAAATGACACATATAACAACATGAAAGTACAATAACTTTTAAATGTTGAAACATAAAAGTAATATTGTAAACTCGTATACCAAAAATGAACTTACATCATATGTAGTCCATGACCAATCTGCGTTTTTATTATAGATTAAAGTATCATACAAGTTAAAAATTAATAATCGTGACCTAAATAGCATTATATACTTAAAAATAAATCTAGTAAAAATAGTCAATCAAACTAAAACATGATATATACTTATAGACGTACTTATAGTTAATGAATTTATTTATTTATTCATATTATTTATTAATTATTAATTATTAATTAATAATAAGAGAATGAAGCATTGCACCTGGCTGAATCACAGGCTTGCATGTGGCATCTATGAGCTATTTTCTTACTTATTTTACGTTATTTCAATTATATTTTATGAAAATAATTGAAAGAAAATTGGAACTTAAAAAACCCCACAACTTGATTCTTTTATTAATCACAAGGGGCTCATGCATGCTAACAAAACTTGACCCGAATTTAACTCTCAATTCCCAGGTGCTATTTATATATCTTTGTGCTTCCCCTGTAAATAGCATTTTATATAACTCAATCTTTAAAGAAAGAAAATAGCATTTTATATCTAAAAATGGATGAACGGTACATATTATCTAGCTAATTATCTGGTGATGTTTAAAAATTACTGATCACTTTCAACCATTGTTTTAATTGGTTAATTGACGTGTACGTAGTGTTAGACTAATCTAGACCAACATTACAATGCTAACTATCATTTATCATCTAGTCGTATGAAACGGGACAATGAGTTATGCTAAAAAACGTCGAATTCTAAAAGACGTAGAATTCAAACTTTTTGATTAGAGAATTAATTAGGTTATTAACATTGAATTCTAGTTCCTTTAAAAACTAACCTCTAAAGATTTGATATTATATACTAGTAAAAAATATGTTTATGCCATTTTTTAGCTCAAAAATTATTTAATAATCAAGATATATAGTCATCACTTGTAAGTGAAGCCAACTAGTATAATGATACACATTTGCATTGATGAGTGTTTTAGAAAGCACATGAGAAGCACTAAGAGGCCGGTAAAAAAAATATTATACTATAATATTAAAGAAATGTTAATATATTCTTTGCTTAATTGACTTTGAACCATATTTATATGGTGGCTCATGTTATATATGTTTCCTAAAACAGAATGTCAAACTTGATATATTGTTGACTTAATAAGGTTTCTTTTTAAAATAACTTCTAGTATTAGTAAATACTCTTTTAGCTATTGAGTCGAGCACAAAAGTCAACCCTTATTTTTAATGTTGGAAAATGCTAAAGATAGCCCTAAGGGCTATGTATAAGAAATTCAGACATGCATAAATGGTTTGTACTCTGATAATAATCACCCACCCCTTGAATTTAACTTCTCCCAACCAACTTAATGTACCACTACTTTATGCATTAACTTAATCCTTAAACATAGCCCTTAGGGCTACATTTAGCAAAATCCATGTATGTTTAATTATCCTAAAAGGGTGTTTTAATTAGAAGTTGACCATTAAACTAGGTCAAAGCTCTTTCTTTTGGTCAAAATGATGTGTTTTAACTCATAAACTTATAGTAACCATAATAAATACGTGTATGCAATTCTACTTTAAAGCGAACAACATATATATAATTCATATATAAATTATTATGTTAAAGATTTTTGTTCAAATTGTTTAAGTAGTTTACATTTGCTTGGTAAGTGGTCAATGTAGGATATGGTGCTCATCAAACATTATGTTTTATATAATTTTTACGACATTCGGTATCTTTTTTAAGTGTTATCTAGTTGTTTCATAGTCGTCGCGAGTCGAAAATTATAAATATGTGCCATAAGTATAAGTAGCTAGTTCAATAGATTATATTAGCAAGAAGAAAGTTTAAAGTGATATAACATCACCTAAAAACTATGTCCTACTCATAGAATTAAGAGTAATGCATGTGATAGTCAAGTTAGAAAGCATATAAATGGAGGCATTGAAGTCAGTCAAAACACATATTAATGCACTTTTGAGAAAAAAAAACTACAAGGAATCTTGAGAATTCAACATTCATTTACCAGAGAGAAGAATATAGCAAGTAATGCATTGAATCTTTATAATATCTATTAATTGTTAATTAATAGATTTTATTCTACAAAAATTAAATTAATATTATTTATCAAGTAATAAAACAACCACCTAATCAACTATATTAACTGTCAACACAATGATAGTCCACATTTAAATATATCAAATTCAAAAAAGCACATATAAAGAGGGATGCAAGAATATAAAGAACATGACATAGTTGAGATTCTTTGAGTTTATGTCATGTAAACAAAGTTTGACCACATATCAAAGAGAGGAAACACATGAGGCCACATGAAAATTTGGTGAGAATATTTGAGTCTTTGAATGGATTTTAAAGATGATTCAAACTATTTGAATACAATGAATAATAAGGAATTTAGGTTCTTTTTTTATTATTGTAAAAGATTAAGCAGTTAAAGCCCTAATTAGTAGTAATTAGCAAAAAGCTATTAAAAGTTTTTGCACATGATTTATATATGCACCTTACATTTGTGTGTTTTTGTTTGTGGCCAAAATATATGTAAAGGTAACAAAATAGTATGCATATGCATTTTTGTTTAATAGAAACGGGTAAACAGAAAAGGTTCATGTTCAGGTTACCCGAGAAAAGTCAAGTTATTTGATTCAAATGTACGAGAGCTAAATGGTATGCTTGTGATCGTTACTGAACTTTTTAACTATTTATTAAAACTTGAACATATTGAATCGTTTTTAGACTTCAAAGTCTTCAATGACACCTGTTTTACTGATAAGTCATTTTGATGATGGTTATTTTCTGTAAATAAATATAAATCAGATTTACTAATATTTAAGGGTCTTTGTAAAGACACCTCTCTTTTTCTCATCTCATATCCACTCACATCCATCTAATCAATTACATCATATTTTTTTTTTACTTTTTGAGTATACCCCCTCTTTTTATTTTAATTCCTACCGCTAGTTAGTTTAAAACTGAAATTGATTTTGTACTGAACTAGGACTGATCTTAGATAAAACTAAACTGAAAAAGGACTTGACTGAAAATGAAACGGATTTGGAGGTATACCCAGACACCCAGGGTGTCATTACAATTTCTCATATTTAAACACCGACCCAATCTAGGATGTTTTCTTTTCATTTATTACACTGATTTTGTCATGCACACACATGAAATTCATCAACAAGAACTCATTGGTGACACTTGGCTCCAAGTCTTAAACACGTTTGACTAAGTTTTCAAAGCTTTTGGATCATTAATACTTTGCAAATGTTTGTTGAGTATTATAATTAACCTTAGTCTAAATACTTCATCACCAAACTAACATGTGCACCTTAATTATTATCATAGGTAGATAATTAAACTATCATAGTTTTTTTTTTTTTTTTAATGATATTCACTTACTCATCATCACAATAATTAATAATCCCAACTAAATTAGTTTTTAATTTTCTTTAAGCATTTTGTGGTTTGACCACATGAATATAATATACAAATATTCTTTATTTGGTTTGAATGATTACAACATAACAAACAAATCAGATGAGATGTTGACTAACATAGATTAATGTTAATGGTTTTCATATATGTTATTTAATTTTATATAAACTTAACCTATTTTGAATCATATAAAATAAAGTTTAGGTAAAGTTGATTCATGCATGCAAAACTATGAACATGGTAAGTGCTTCAATGGTCAAGTTTTTCGTCACGAAAAATACCCAATGTAATAAATGGAAAATTATGACACACACACAACCATATAAAACCAATGTATAAATCTATGTATTTAGGAGTCGCGTTATCGACCAAATAGAATTAATGATGAGTAAAGTGATCACATCGAGACCGATATGTTTTTGAACGGTAAAAGTTAGTATATTTCAACGATATAAAAAACTACGCCGAATTACAACCTCGAGGCCAATATGATTGAAAACTTAATCGTACACATATACAGTGGCGGTACTACACTGGGGCAGTGTAGGCTGCTGCTCACAGGGGGATTTTTAATATGACTTTATATAATTTAAGTTTAGAAATGTTACAGTGAATTCGCATGCAGCTTAGTGGTATGGCACCTTCGTTTTTAAACAAATGGTCCCCTGTTCGAATCGTTCTTTGTACTTTAATTTTTTTTTTATTCCAATCCTCTCTTCTGTTCTCCTTTCTTTATAGTTACAAAGTAGATCTTTTTACTTTTATTGATTATATATGTATAATTATTTCTAACAATATAAAGAAACTAATTATTAAGCTTTATACCGAACATTTTCATATAGTAGTTTTTTTTTAAGAAAGGGATCGTAGGAGCAGGGCTCCATTGCCAATGGGAGGCATCCATGTGTCTTTTGTGTTCCCCCTACAGCAACTTACCAGGGACTATTCTTGTACATTTTACATACTTTTGGAGCTGACCGCAAAAACTTTAAAATATTACCATTTTTAAGCTAAATCTTCCATTAAAACTTCCTATCCATCTTCTCCCTCCTTCTTTCCATCTCTGTCGTTACCTCTTTTGCCGATAACGTCTCATCATCTGATCCGTTGATCTATCAAGTTGTACCGGAGGAAGAAGTTGCAGCTGATTTGATACGTAACGCTGAGCACCACTTTAATATGTTTACAACTAAGTTCGGTAGAGCATATGCTAATCAAGACGAACACGATTACCGTTTAACTGTGTTTAAGTCCAACTTGCACCGTGCTAAACGTCATGAGCTGCTTTGATCCGACGGCTTAGCATGGTGTTACGAAGTTTTCCGATTTAACTCCATCGAAGTTTAAGAAGTACCTTCGATTGAAGAATCCCGATCTTAAGCTTCCGGCTAATGCTCATAAAGCTCTGATTCTTCCTGCTACTGATTTACCGGAAGATTTTGATTGGCGCAAAAAAGGCGTCGTTACTCTCGTTAAAAATCAGGTAGTTAAGATTTTATATGTGTGTTCGTATTTGAGTTCGTTTTAGTGTAGGTAGGTATATATGATGACTGTATGCAGTGGAATACTCAATACTTTTGCATGATTCATAATTGTACAGACATTCATATTATTTAATTTTGTTGAAATTGAAGATTTTTTCCAGATCTGATTTTATTGTAAGATGTGGTATAAAAGTGTTAAAATGCAGTAGTATATATTAAAATGCAGTAGTGTTTTTGGTATGTATAATGCAGTGAATGATCAAAAAGTTATTTTTTAATTTTCTTTTAATTTGAAGTGTAATGGACCTTAACATCGTTCATTCAATTTGAAATACAGTTGACAGTTTTAATATAGTTTTATTTTAAAAAAAAAACTGAATGTTAACAACAAAGGTATGTTTGAGTTTTTTATTTTTTACAGCTGCACACATGTTGATTTAAAATTCAGTTTGTCATTACAAATTTAATGTGTCCTTACAAATTTCAAAGAGTTAATATGTGGAATTGTTTGGACAGTTAAGATCATACGAGAACGAGTTGAAAGAAGATGGAATTTGATAATTGAACAGTGTGGACTTGAGGATAATGAATGGTTAAAGCCTTAAAGGAGATGTATGACATCAGATGAAGATGGATACCAGCGTATTTGTTAGATGAACCGTCCATTTATTCACAAACGTTTAAGATTATCTAGATCTAAAAAAGTGGTTCTGAAAAAATCACTGCATTTTACGTTTATGTTACTGCACTTTACGTTTTTATGTAGTGGAAAACTGATTTGAATGAGTAGATATGGAAAAACATTTTGTAACACCCCCAAATTTGATGATTTACGGAAGCTTGATTTGGGTGTTACTAATCAATAACAAAGCACAAAGATAAATAGCAAACGACTCTATATGCGTCGTTTTTACAAAATATATTGATAACTGAAATGTTTACAACATTTAAAGCTTTACATAGCTCGAGTTAAATAAAATGAGATTTCAGTACATAAGTACTTGTACAAAATATACTAATGCAAGAAAATCTCAATCGTCTGTATGCTGACTCGAGCTAACTCCTGAAGCAGAAACATCCTACTGCTGGGTACCTGCGATATATGCTAAAAGGTCAGCTATAAAGCTGGTGAGCTCACAGGTTTGAAATCAAGTAATATCGTATGAACCGCAAGATTTAAATAATGAATTGCATCCAGCAATTAAATAGTGAATTGCATCCAGCAATTAAATGATAATCATCATGTATACAGCCATGAGCACATAGTTGAGCTTAACTCGAGGGCCGGGTCCCCTATAGAGAATTCCGGGCGAGGTGCCTCCACGAATGTCTAATCAACATTCGTCTTCCCAAATATTAGTACGTCCGTTTACCCGGTTAGTGCTTGCTAACCCGAACGAGGAGGGTCAATCCTATATGGTACCATATACTAATATTCACGCTACAACGTATTAACAACTATGCTGACGGAGGACTTTAAAATGATTAGTTTCGAAAAACTCATGTAGTATATGAAATGTTTGTACTTGCGTTCACATGTTAAAAGTTGAGCAATATATCACACCCCTGAGTAAAACAGTAAAAGAGGGGCTATGAGACTCACCTGAGTCTGAGTGCGTTTAAATAAACGTAAGTTGATTAGCCGAGTATGAAGTCCAAAGACTTGTAACCTGAGGGTGTCCACGACACGCGATGGTTATAATCATGATTTGGGTATCTCAACAGATCACCCTTGTAGTTGTTCGTTCAACTATAATGTCCAAATTTCCACTATTTGGTTGATAAGTTTGAGTATTTGAAAAGTGTACGGCCCGTTGGTGACGGATTTGTAATAATAATCTCAATTATTATTATTTTGATTACGTGTCGTTTTACTTGAAAAATGTGTTTTGATTGTGTTTTAGAAGCCGTTACGAAATCTAAGTACGGGGGTCCGGGGGCAGCGCCCCTGGTAGCGGGGTCCAAGGGGCGGCAGCCCCTGGCTGGGGTCGAGCTGCCAGGTCAGCTTGGAAAATTTTTATTTCTACTATATTGCTTTGACGAAAAACGCATCTGGAACCGAATTTGGGTAAAATCGAGTGATAAATTTTAGGTCTCGACACTTAGTAAAAATCTGAGTTTTCTGGTTTGTGCGACGTTGTGTGCGACGTCGCAGGTAGGACTGCGACGTTGAGCATGACGTCGCTAAAAGCGACGTTTCGCAATTTAATGCGACGTAGGGTGCTGCGTCGCTAATGCGACGTAGGTGATTTCTGCGACGTAGGGGCTTGCGTCGCTAAGTGCGACGTGGCGAGGTATTGGCGACGTTAAGGCTGACGTCGCTATATGCGACGTCGCAATTTAATGCGACGTTGTGACTGACGTCGCACTATGCGACGTCACGAGGGGTTTTGCGACGTACAAGCTGACGTCGCATAAATTCTGGGCCAACTGCGACGTAGCGGTCTGTTGGCCGGAAAATGTGTCGAAAACGAGTTTTTCGGTTTCCGTTCGGTCCAAAACTTTTACCCAACCCGTATAGGGACATTATAAGTTGTTACAAACTACTAACAAGTGAATACATTTAAAAACGAGAGATTTCGGGAATTGTCGGAAACTTACAAGGTGTCGGATTAAAAATCCGAAAAGATAGGATGATAGATCGTGAAGCGGTGGTCGTTTTCTTCCAAAAGAGTAGTATGATCCAAGGTTGTTTGATGTTGTTATTTTGCGATTTTGATAGAATTTTTGGGTTTTGGTTGGTTGGTGGTTTTGAGAGAAAAGAGAGAAGAAAGAGAAAGAGTTGAGTGGAGAATGAGAAAAAAGAGAGGAGAGAGTTGGAGGTTATCCTCCAACTTTCAGCCTCCGCTCTCCGTGCGTTGTTCGTTTGCTCCGTCGTTTAAACGTTAATTAATCATTTTAAATATTAATTGGTAGATTTTAAATACAAATTATTACGCGATATTTTATTTAATTATTTTACAAATAAGTTTACGTTTGAGTTATAAATGTAAGTTGGTTTATTTAGTTTGCGCGTTTTACATTTTAAATTGTGTAACTTTCTGATTGTACGATACGAATAAATACGAAATATTATTATAATAATATTTTTGACATAACAACGTTATTTAATAAAATTGGTCACCAACGTCCGTATTAAATTGAATCGAAATACATTCGATTTAAATTGCGTACGATTTAACCAAATCGCATTTTCGTATATATTCAACAATATATATAATTCGATACATTAATTAGCCTAACTAGGAACTAATTACATGTATTAACATATGATTAGGCACTAATTGCTAGTCCTAATTTCGCGGGTGTTACACATTTACTGCTTTTTACATTTAAGTTACTGCATTTTATGTTTAAGGAGGTTAAAAAGTGATATGAAAACTAGATCCTGAAAACTTACGTCGTTTTACGTTTAATTTACCGCATTATAAGTTTAAGTTACTGCATTTTATGTTTAATGTGATGGAAAACTGATATGAACAATAGCTTTAAAAAAATCACTGCATCCTACGTTTAAACAACTGCATTTTACGTTTAAATTACTGAATTTTACATTTTTAAGCTCATATAAAACTAATATGAAAAATAGATAAAAAAAATTACTGCATTCTACGTTTATGTTAGTGCAATTTATGTTTAAGGTGGTGAAAAACTAATCTAAAAAATTAGATACCGAAAACTTATTGCATTTTACTTTTAACTTACTGCATTTTACTTTTAGCTTTACTACATTTTATGTTTTAAGGTGGTGTAAACCTGATATGCAAAATAGATCTTGAATAAATCATTTAATTTTACGTTTAAATTACTGCACTCATGTAAAACTCATATGAAAAAAATAGATTAAAAAAAATACTGCATTCTACGTTTATGTTACTACATTATTATGTTTAAGGTGGTGAAAAACTGATCTAGAAAAATAGATATTGAAATCTTACTACATTTTACTTTTAACTTACTGCATTTTAAGTTTATTCAATTTTAATGTTTTTATATGCAATGATCCATATATGGTTTTTTAAGGTTATGAGAGTGAATGTTTTTAATGAAGAGAAGTAATCGCATTTTAAAATTAACTGCATTTACTATATTTATCACATTTTTCTACATTTACTGAATCTACTGCATTTTACCATATTTTACTGCATTTTATTTTTTTTAATTTTTTTTAGATTTTAGTGCATTTTATTGCTTTTACAAAGAAAAACCGCATGTTTTGTGTTTTACTAAAATGAACTGAATGTTGTTGGTGTCCATACATTATATGTTTAAATGCAGTAAATTTACTTGAATGAAGTAGAACAACATGTAGTGTTGTGGAATCAATTGCATTTTACCATATTTTACTGCATTTACTGCATTTTACTTTTAAATTACTGCATTTTATATTTTACATTTACTTAATCTACTGCATTTTATCACATTTTACTGCATTTTATTGCTTTTTTGGATTTTTAGTGCATTTTACTGCAGTTTACAAAGAAAAAACTGCATTTTATAGCTATATAAACTAACTGCAATTTAATAGTGCGTAATGCATTTTTTGTGTTTTACTAAATGCAGTGAATACTGTTGGTGTCCACACATTATATGTTTAAATGCAGTAAATTTACTTGAATGCAATAGAACAACATGTAGTGTTGTTGAATCCACTGCATTTTATCACATTTTAATACATTTACTGAATCTACTGCATTTTAGCATATTTTTACTACATTTTTTTTAAATTTAAATATTTTATCCTCATTCCATGTTTTATGCTCCCAACTTCAAGTAAGGGTCATCAAAAGAGAAAATATTAAGGCATTGACAATTTGAGAATTTCTCAAAAAGCAGGAATAATAGAGAAAAAAAATGCATGCATAATGAGATAAAAATATGTAGAACACAAAGCGGAACCATTGATCTTCATCAAAATATGAATCAACAGTCATTCTATTTTCTTTGTTTCTTGTAACAAGACTTGTATACCTTTAGGCACCAGCTTCACTACAGATTCCATCTAATTGTCAACAGAGCATCTCCGTAATAAACGATAAATACATAGAAACCTACATACAACGTAGCATTCCTCATGCAGGGCCAAAAGAAAAGAAAGAAACCCTATTAGCTCTTTATCTAACTACCACTTGAATGGCTTTGACCATTGATTGTCAGGAGTCGGTGCTGGCATTTTCTCAAATTCATAGCTAGGGGCAATGGCAGCTCCTTCAGAACCTGGGATAGGTTTTATCTCGGGAGAAGACAAAATTTGAGTATGTTTCTTATCTTTTTTGGCAGCTTCTTTCTTTCTTGGCCTTGTGAATATGTACGCTGCAAATCAACAGTTATTTAGGTTAACAGGACATACCCTTATAAGAATCAGTAAGATTTCATATTGTTCTTGAAAGCTTAATCACAACAGAGTATTACTTCATGTGTATAACACAAAGCCTACCAAGTTTGATCAGCTAAATATTTATCGTTTGGTTAATTAAGCTAACTAGATATGCCAAATGCCTATAAGCTACTAAATTTATACATATTAAAAAAGCTCGAAAACTATACAACTGCAAGTTTCTCAGTCATAATATTCAATATCCTTTGACCATGATCAGCGAGGAGTTAGTACTACACTTTTAGCATTATCAGAGGATTTGATTGGTTATTAGTGTAAACACCATGAATTGCTTTAGGTACATATTTATATAAATGCCTGATTCATCCATAAAATAATAATAATAATCAATCAAGTAGTAATACTGTTGCTTACCTCATGATGTCTAGCTTAAGGAAATCTCTAACATGAATCATATGTAAAATGCGATGTCTCACAATTTGAAAATCAATACAAGACAACATCTAGATACAATACAAAATACTAACATAACACAATAATTGCCTTTATAAAATCAAAATGAATCTCAATAAACTTCCGATAATTATCAAAAATTACTCAAGCATACTTAGCTACAGATCTGGAACAATTACACATCTACATCTAATCAATTAATTACCTTAATATCCTCAACAAATCAATAAATATCCGTAATTAATTACCAAAAATGAAGTAGATCGAGTGATCGAATCGAAACCTAACCTCGTCCATTCACGAAGAGCGAATCCTTCTTCACGCATCTCACTAGGCGGTAGAAGCACCGGTCCATCAGAAGTGAAGATTCTTTCGGTATCATCATAATCCTGATTTCACATAGCAATCAAATGAAATCATTTTTTACTAGGTGATGGGCTGAAGGATCGATCGTCGGTGACGGTGATTTAATCGGTGTAGTGTGTGTTTTTGTGTGTGTTTAGTATGTGTCTTTGTTATTTTGCAGGTGTGGGTTTCGTGTTTCAGTAGAGAGAGAAAAGAGAAGGGCAACAGTTGCCTGACCTGAGTTATCAATATTGACCGATGGTGTCAAAGGATTTTACAAAATTGGTCCCTTGACCAAACTTAATTGCAAGCGCGTCCTTCTTGATTGGTGTAATCTTGACCCTTGAAAGCTAATGGATGGTCACGATCAGCTCTGCTTTTCCTGCTCCTTTAAATGGGTCATCTCCCATGAACCGTACCCTTTTTTTATTCCCTTATGCTGTAACTTTGTAAGTCAACAAAAAAAAGCTACAAACTACTAATCTACTATACATGAAAAATTAGAAAAACTATAAAAGGTGAACACGTGAACGACAGCAGGAAAAGGGGCCTACTAAAGCAACACCCTTTTTCTCCCTTTTTAACATCTCATACCCGGCAAATTCTATCTACACATTTAAAAGTGTTTTTTACACTCCTGACTTGACCCGAACGGTGATAGATGTGTGACATATTAAATTTAATATATTATATGTTTATATTTAATTTACTTAGTATATACGTTTTTCTTTGATAACTTTTTCTATACAATATTTGAAATAATTCCGAATATATATTCATGATCAGCGTAATTTTATCTACATCTCGACATAAATTTTATCGTCATAAGTTATGTATTTTACAAAAGTATTTTTTTAGTCTTGAAAATAACTTTTTTTATATCAAAATACAGATAAAAATAAACTGGTCATAATGATATATTTAGATTTATATTATAACATATGTATGAAAATTTATTAGCTCAAAAAACAATAATGCGTTAATAAAACAAATTGAATTTAATTAGTGGACAATTAGTTTGGGACGGGAGGGGAATCACACTATGATATACTCCCTCTGTCCCAATTTAATTGTCCCAAGACAGAAAATACGCAGTTTAAAATAAAACACAATAATTACTACTTACTTTTTGCACAATGATATTCTTACCCCTAACCAATTAATTTGAACTCTCTTTCACTTTTGTAATTTAATTTTTGAAGTAGGAATAATATCGTAAATGTAATCATATTTCCTTTCTATATTTGGTAGTGGACAATCAATTTGGGATAACCCAAAATGAAATACTGGACTATTAAATCGGGACGGAGGGAGTATAAAAAGTTGATATGAGATCAAAAAATACATTCGTACAAATAACTTGAATCATTTCATATCGCGCATACGTTGATTATAAGTATTTTTTTGTTCACTATACGGAGTAGCCCATGCAACCGCACAATCATACTTGAAATGAACCCACTGTAGATTAATATTCGGCATCGGGTATTCAAATAGTTTTATTAACGTATTATTGTGTTTTTGGCTAATAAATTTTTTTAGATATGTTATAATACAAATCTAAATATATCACTATGACCAGTTTATTTTTATCTACATTTTGATGTAATAAAAATTGATTTCGAAACTAAAAATATGCTTTCGTTAAATACATAATATATAACGCTAAAATTTATGTCGAAATGTAGATAAAATTACAGTGACCATAAATATATATTCAGAATTATTTTAAATATTGTATAGAAAAAATTACTAAAGAAAAATGAAATAATACGATAATTAAATAGGAAGATTATAATACATTAAATATGATCGGAGGGTGTGGTAACGTCAAAATCATCGCTGGGTCAAACTCATGTCTTTTCGTTCCGGTGCAAATAGCATCCTAAACCCCCTCGTACCCTCTCCTACCTATCAAATCAATCACATCATGTTTTTTCTCTGTACTTTCTATCACTTACCCCTTTTTTTCTAATTCCTACCATGATTAATCTAAAACTGAAACTGGTTTTGAACTGGATTGAAACCGATCTTAGAAAAAACTGAACTGGAAAAGGACTGAACTGGACCCGAACTGAGCCCGGGGGTTAGACAGAAAAAGGGTATCTTTAGAATACCCCTAGGAAAAATTAGTTTTAACATTCCTAAATGTATATAATTTTGCTATGTGTGTACACTAAAAAAAGTTTAGTTTGATGGTATTACTTGACAAAATAACTGAGTCTAAATTCTTTGTATGCAATTAGAAAGCCTTAAAGTTTGCCCTCGCTCAATTTTATTTCTAGTACCGTCCCTCCACATATATGAAGTTTAAAATTGTCTAGGAATTTCACGTAGGATATACAAAACATATATTTTTAATTCACGACATTTTTCTTTCACGATTTTGTGAGTGATCGATGCCAGTTTTTGCATATAAATCAGTTTCACCGTTACTAACACCAAAATTTCTATAATACTTTTGCATAAAAACACATTTTTATTATTTTTATTTTTTTGTTAGATGACATAGTACAATATTAGTCAGATGAATTAGAGCAAACTGGTCATGGGCCTAAGAGGTAAAGACCTGATTGTAGGAGTGGCTCGAAAAATCATGGCTCTGGTTTTAGGCTTGATCGAAGAGTCATATATGTGTAATTCGGTCCGAAGATGTTATTGATTGAATGGGTCTATTCAACTCTGTTTCTAGAAATGGGTAATTTGAAGGGTATATATGAGTCTTTAACCTCATACCATATTTCAATGATGCGTATCTGTCTCACTCGTAAAGAACATCAACATTGGGAAACATAATTTTTCTACCACCACATATGCTAAAGTACAGATCACACATGTGGGGCCTACAATGGCCGATTGGTTTTAACTTTGTTTCAAAGGCTTACAATTATTAATCTTTAATAAAATAGTTATGATACTTATGAGTTATGACTATTTAATCAATTAATTTAAGAAAACCAGGCCCAAGGTAGGCCCATATACTCATGGGATCCATTGTAAATTTGTAATGTGCATAGTTTGATGAAACTCCACTTAAAAAACTTGCTAGATTAACTGTTCAATTTTGCTCATTCAATATTGGCAATTGAATGTTTTTTTGTCATTAAATTTCATATCATCACTTGCAATGACAGTTTTTTGCATTCATTCAAGGGTTAAGTACATAAAAATGTAATTATTTATGGTCTGATGTTCATTGTATGCAAGAAAGTATTTGGACCTCCATTGTGTGTAACAAACTTTCAATTCAGTGCCATTGTATGCAACTTTTGGTATTTTTACGTACGTGTCCACTATATGAGTTACACGTGGCATCATTACACGTTCCCACATCACCTAAATACATACAATAGGAACAAATTGAAAGTTTGTTACACACAATGGATGTCCAGATACTTTCTTGCATACAATGAACATCAGACCATAAATAATGACATTTTTATGTACTAAACCCTTCATTCAATACCAATTACAAATGCCCTAACTAGAATATGACAATCACACTACAGACCTTTTATTTTATTTTTATTTTTTTTTTGTATATGTACACCTTTAACAATATATAGTTACTTGCCAAACATAAAAAGGTGTAAAACATTAGGGACTATGGCATCAATAAAAGTACATCTAACACACCATACGAATTCCTGAACATCATCATAAATAGAATTCCTAACTGTGTAAAATTCGCAAAATGTTTTTGATGAAATTAAATTATAAAGGAACTGGTAAATTACAAGAAATGTGTAAAGGAATTTTAAAACTTCCAAATTAAATTATTAATGAACCAAAAAATTTTATAAATGGAATTGAAATTCCAATTCTATCGAATTCGGTTCAATTCTGCAAATCATACGGGACCTTAATTTATACTTTATATGTTCTCTACTTTTATGAAGAAAAAAATAAGCTAGTTAAATAAGTGTTAAGATTCTGGATCTACCGTTTTATATGGAAAGGAAGGGATTACTTTCTCCACAAAGAATAACAGTCTTTCAAGAAATATGAATGCATTTACAATATTGGAAATTACAAAAATGAAATCACAGGTATAAGTGATCATCTATTGCTTGATTTATATGCAACAATCTGGAATCCAAATTACAAACCCTTCCCATATAACTTGTGTACTTAACACACATATTTCATTACAAGAACTCAAAATGGGTTGAATATAAAACCCAAGCATTTGACCAAGACCAAAAACAATACCTAATTCCTATAAAGAATGCTGCTCTCACTAGCAGGTAAAGTCAAAGGAATAAAGACCCAAAACTATGGCCCTTCTAACAAACATGTAAGCTAACAATTTTACGGTATACCAAGAAAAAAAAAAGAAAGAAAATAAAGAATGGACCTTTTTACAACAATCAAACCTTATGCTATATTTGCAAACATAAGAATATGTTCAACTTTCCAAGGCCTTTAGTCGTGTAAAAATTGGAAGGCTGGATTCTCAACAAGTTCTACTGCAGGTTTCACATCTGCGAAATCTTTAACTTGCAGTGACATTGATAAATCATCAACGGAGAAAGGTATGCTGCATTAAGAAACAATTATTGTTAATTCTGTTGGGTACAAATATCTGACTTAGTAATTACTGCGTAATAGAGGTGGCAATTTTGACCCATTAAGTTACAAAAGGGTCGCATCTAATAGACAAAAGCTAGCTAAAAAAATCCATTTTTTGTGTGTAGGAATCCAACATTACCTGGAATTGTCATCTAGTAAAAACGAATTGTTGGCGGCATTGTTGGAGTCTTCTGCCATTAATACTCTGATACTTGAAATGACTGAGAGTCCCGGAATCACTATCAGTTAGTGATTTGAAATCGCAAAGTGTAAAGTTAAATTGTAGAAGGGGGGGGTTGAATACAATTTAAAACTATTTCAGATTTTAACTCAGTTAATTAGTTAGTTTTAAATTGATTAACAATAACAGAGTATGAACAACGATAACAGAGTATTCAAATATATGACAATATTAAAGTAACAAAGTAATAGTAGCTTAAATGATGAATTATATTAATCATAAAATTCACAAGTGTTGAATGCGGAATGAATTAACCAAAGTTAATCCAATTCAAACACTTAGCTAATCTATTACAAAATGAGAAGAACAGCAGTGGACAGACACGCTGACTGTTCTCTCGCTAGATCGTCAATTCGTGCTTAGACTAACTACTCACTGACATACAAGTGATTAACACGATTGAACGACTAGCCTCTACAGTACAAAACACTGGACTATTTATACTACAAGAGTTCCTAAACTATCGGATCTTGGAATGACACGTGTCACTGCTTGATTGTCTTGATCTCTGATGAACCGACATTCTGCGGGTCCCAATTTTGTTACCGCAAATATCTCGTTACCTTAAAACCAATCATTTACTGCCACGTAATCTTTCGGACATACTTCAAGTTGGAACGCTCTTGCTGATGTATAGATAAGTACAGTACTTTTTGTACTTGACGATTGAGAGGCTTTATTGAATAGTCCCTGAAGATGCAGTAATCCTCCTCACTCACTGCGAGCTAACATGCTCTTGTAGAATGACTTGAACTAGAGATCTTCAGTGACTAGCTGTTATTCTGGCAGTGACTTTTGCCTTTATTGATTCGAAGATGTAAAGCTCTCGCTGTCATGATCAGCGACACACCAAGTTAAGCTTTAATCTTCCTCAGCATATCAATTTCTTGAGAGTAGAATGAATGACGATCAGCGAGACCTATCTTCAGCAACAACAACTTTGATACAATTCATTTCTTCATCGAGTAGTGTTAAGTCGAGTTGATCAGCGACCATCTGTAACACCCGGTCAAAAATCACAATTTTCGCGCCAATATTTAAACTTTAATTAATTACATTTTTATGGTTCAAATGAAATATTTTATTTAACATATTTACGAAATAATATAAACAAATTCATAAACTTAAAATATTAAATTTATATTACAAATAGGTACAAAAACCCAGGTATTTTATACTGTGGTTGGAGACCACAGTCCCCAAATTGGGGATCTGGAAGTGGATAAAACCACCTTCACCTCCCATTTTCTTTCATTCTCATCTAACAAAAACACACACATACACATCTCTTTCTCTCTCAACACAACCACCAACCACCACCATCGGTCACTACCGCCACCGTCGGAAACCGCCGCCGCTGCCACCATCATCATCGGACATCATCATCAAGAGCAACAACAAGCATCATCATCATCTTCCTCACCATCCTCTTCATCTCCATTTTTACCAAAAAGTAAGATTTCTCACTTTCTCTCTCTAGAAATCGTTTCTGTCACAAGAAATTGTTTAGATTACTTCAAAATACATGCTAGAAGCTTTCTATAACATCAAAACACCCAAAAATCGAGCCAAAACTCGATTTGGATCTTGAAATCGTCGAAAAGACGACGACGTCGCATTTGGACCAAAAACAGTGCTGCGACGTCGCAGCCAACGTAGCAGCTCAACGTCGCAAAAATACCATGACGTCGCCTAATGCGACGTCAGTCACAACGTCGCCTGAAATTGCGAACGTCGCATATAGCGACGTAGACTCCAACGTCGCAGTACAATCGCACTGCGACGCCAACCCCAACGTCGCACCCAACGTTGCAGGTCACAGAACTTTAAAAAGCTATGATTTTCACTAAGTGTCGGAACCAAATTTTACCACTTGATTTTGCTCCGAATTTGGATTTCGGGTGCGTTTTTACTAAAGCAATGTAGTACAAATAAAAATTTTCCAAGCTGACTTGGCAGCTCGACCCCAACCAGGGGCTCTGCCCCTTGGACCCCGCTATCAGGGGCGCTGCCCCCGAACCCCTGTACACAATTTCCAAACCCGAACAACGAACGAATATTTACACAACTCGCTTAGACAAACTGATTTGTCTCTTACTTATATAACCTCACGTGTTTAGGACACTGGGAGGTTACCATTCGGACAACACGCGTATCTTAGAATCGCCGACAACTCACAGGTGAGTTTCATAGCCGCACTATTTCAACTGTTTTACTGTTTTCGGGGTGAAACACATGCTCAATAACTGTTTTCGAATTATATAAATAAACTTTTATAATTCACAATTATTTATATTACTGTATGTAATACGAATGTGTAATACTTAGGAATTACACCCACCATACTGTTTGAGATGGTATCAATACTTAAACTAGATAGGTTACAACCGTACACTGTTAGATTGTTGGGAAACAATTACCACTACATAACCTGACTAAGTTATCACTATCCATTGACCATATTGTCACGGGACAATACTATCACTTATACTAGAACTGGTTAGTTCTACCTACACTGGACAACGACTAGACTTTTACAGGATTAGTTTCCCTTTCGGGACTACGACTGCTTATACCGTCCAGGACTTCTAAACTGGAATAGTACCCAAGTAAACAACAACCAAGGACTTCAAATATACTTGCTAGGCTGAGACTAGGAGTATACAGTAGTGACAAACGTTAGTATAGGATCTTTATACTAATACAAACCAACTAAGTGATGACTGATCATACCTAGGCTCAATCTGTTACAATTTATATCTAAGTATTGTACATACATATTTAGATACAATATATTACTTCATGCGTGGCATGATACACTGTTACTTGTGTTTGTAGATTTGACTTATATATGTATATATATATACTCATACACTATATCAAGCACTTGGTGCTTCTTACAATTTACATATGCATATTGACATACATACATACAAACACAACTACTCAAGTCAGGCGCGTTGTAGTACGGCTGGCTCTCATTTACTTAGCTAGGTCTGTCGTAGTACAGCTGGCTCTACATTTCACCAGTCGGGCTTGTCGTTGTACAGCCGGCTCAATTACATACTTTGCTTGCGGGCAATGCGGACGATGTTCCAGAAGGGACACACAACGATGCCACGGTAAAGTGGGCACAAAACGATGCCACGGTATTGCAGTGGGCACAAGGACGTATTCGGGGTAAAGCGATACACTCTATGGATGGGCGGGCTTATGCTCGTGATCCACACACATTAGTTAATGGGTCGGTGAGTTTTCACGCGAGGCCGTTAGCTCGATCATGTTCGGGTTAGCTTATGCTAGCCGGGTAAACGAACATACTTAACATTCAATCATGTTCGGGTTAGCTTATGCTAGCCGGGTAAACGAACATACTTAACATTCAAACATGTTCGGGTTAGCTTATGCTAGCCGGCTAAACGAACATACTTAACATTCAAACATGTTCGGGTTAGCTTATGTTAGCCGGGTAAACGGACATATCATAAACAATCAATCATAGTTCGAGGGACTACAATTATATTACTAAAAACAACATGTTGTGCCGGGTGGCACACCAATCATTACACAACAGTATATGACGTGGTCATACAACTACTTGATTTCAACTTAGGCATGCATTGCCTCACATCGATAGATTTACTTAATACCAGATAGGTATCCAGGCTCGGAATGCCTCAATTAATATGTACTTGAGTACATACCACTATTACTTAGGTATTAGATACCTCGACTCGCGTATACACATTGGTGATTACAACTTCAACTTAATACAAAGCAGAATCGTGGATTCTGGACTATTTTTCTAAACATACAAGGTTTCATACTTTATGTTTTCAACTAACCACCCTATGAACTCACCAACTTTATAGCTGACTCGTTTTAGCATGTGTTCTCAGGTGCTTAGCAGGATTAGGATTTCTACAAGATTTGGCTAGCTCGAGTCGCATATTTTCAAACATTGGGACCACTCTGCATTTACTTTGTATTTTCAAATTATGTATTTGGAATTTACTACAATCTCGCAACTATTTAAACTTTTATTTCGGAAATGTAATAACTATTTTCAAACGTCTCATTTAGAGTCGTTCATTATATATCTTATGCTGTGATATTTAATTTGGTAACACCCGTCCCGACCGCTTCCGTAACCAGAAATTTGAGGGTGTTACACCATCGACTCATCATGGTCAGCGACCAGTGACTCAACAATCTCCCCCTAAATGATTGTGATCAAAGCTCCCTAGACAAACTTATTGCTGTGAAAGTTTATAGTCAGTGTTTAAAGAGTTTAAACATTCAGTGACTTACACTTTGATCCATTCATTTATCTTTTTTTTGGATTCTTTTGATATGATCTGAGTTTTACACTTTGGTTTTCTCAAAAGATCAGATTTTATTGAACTGTAAAATATAAAGTACAGATAGTTTTTCAGTTACAATAAACCTAATCTATTACAAGTTTAAAACCTACTATCTTCAGTGATAAGATGAGGCAATCAAATGAGGCAGTGATTTTTTTTTACTATCTTCAGCGATCAGATGAGGCAGTGATCCTTGGTATATCAAACCTACTATCTTCAGCGATTAGATAAATAGCAGTGATTCCTACTATCTTCAGCGATCAGATGAGTCAGTGAGCATGACACCCTCTCACGAAGCTTTAACCGACTGAAAATCAATGAAAATGATCCTTCAGATACTGATCCGGATAGAGAAGGATTCATTGCTAAGCTTCAGATACTGATCCGGATAGAGAAGGATTCATTGCTAAGCTGAAGTGGCACAAATATTGAATAAAATCGCCAAGAAAATTGTAACTCAAATACAGGAAATATGTAAGTTTTGTGATAGAAGCCGCAAAGATGATTCCCAAGTATCAGCAACTTTGATAGTATCAGTGATTTTTCATATGAGCACGACCAATCATTGGTTTTTGCATTTATTTGCACATTTTATCCATCTTGATATCAGCACGAAGTAGATCAGCATTTCTCTGGTAGCATCAGCAACAATTGAATATTTCTCCCCCTTGATGATAGCATGAAATGCTGTAGCAAATGTTTGATCTTTTTTTTAATAGGTGATTGGTTTTCTCGTCATCATCAGCTTGTGTTTTAGCTGATGGATCATTGAAAACAGAGGGATCAGCCTGTATCTCTCCCTGTGATTGGAGAGAGATATTGACAGCTGGTGCAGTGCTAGATGAGAGGTGGCTTGGGTCTGTAGCCAGTGATGTGACACCAGCGAAGAGTGTGTTATCACCCACTGATGTCACTTGCCCTTTGTTTAAAACATCATCCTTTTGTGAGAATGATGAGTGGCTCATGGGTTGACTCGATAAGAGGTTGTGGGTTGAAGGCTTGGTTTCAGCAAGGGAGCCCATAGTGACTGAACGTTCAGACCCTGTTTCACCCTTGGCGTCCATATACGTCTTCTTTTTGGAATTTCTTTTGGAGGTTGGTGTAGTTTGCTTTGGTAGTTGACCAGTTTCGGTCACTGGGGGTGTGTTCAGTGACGTGGTCGATGTAGGTGTAGGAGCGGACGGATGTACAGCAGTTTCATACTGGATTACAATTAATCCCTGTTTTCTAAAGAGAGTATATAAAAACACGATTACTGTTTTTGAATAAGGCTTTTGAGAACACATCAGGATTGATCTTAAATATTTGGATAAAAAACAATTTTAACCCTGTTTACTTCAGTGATCAATATTTTCACATACTCTGTTTTTGAACACGAAAGGTTTCTTTGATGATTTGATTTGAAAACTGTTGTAGCAAGATCTTTGATTTCTGCAAAGGCTCGAAGAGCTTTAAACTTTTGCAGAAATGATGTATGTAAAACTTGATTTTGATCTTGCTAACAATACAGATGGTTTTTAAATTTTTTTTTTTTACTTTCAGAACAGAGTGATGAGGGAATGATCATCAAATAGGCGTGATATGAGGTGAGGTGAAGAGTCGTTTTTATAGTGGAGTTGTGTGGGAATTATGTGGTTGAGAATGGATCATTGTGTTCGATGATGGTGGTAAGTAGAGGTGGTATAGAGGTGATAATTGATGGTGGTTAGTGGTATAGGGATGATGATTATGGAACCTGGTGGTATTAATGGTGATTGGAGAGGTGCGCCGGAGAAGTGCACTTGACGTAAGAAAGAGAGTGTCAGAGGTGCGACTTTTGTGACACACCGAAATGATTGGATCAGGGAGTCCCTGATGCACATAATCATATGAGTTGATTATGTAATGAAAAGAAACACGAATGTTCAAGAATAATAAACATGATTTTTATCTGCCTGAGATTTTGTCTCACTGATTTAGTCACAACTTATAATACTGAATAAGTCATAGAGATTTGATCACTGAGCAGATATGAATCATGGTTATCTTTCTTGAATATGAACGTTGTTTATTTATAAAATCATGAGTATTAATTATGCTTGTATAAAAGTCATTGTATCACAGAGTCTTAGATTAACATTCACTGATTAAGTTACAACTTAGAATACTAACAAGATCAGCTAAGAAATGAATAAATCTCTGAGATAAAATTAATATAGAAGCATAATTAATACTTAGAGAATCACAAAGGATTTTTTTTATTATTATTATATTTAAAGGAAAATGAGTATAGATTATGTCTGATATGTAACACTTTACTATATTAACTTTCACAAAGGAAAATGAGTTTGCATCCAGCATGATCAGAATCATAATATCCTTTCAGGGAGAAATCTGAACCAGATGGGTACCAGAGACCAAGATTTGGTGTACCCTTCAGATATCTGAATATCCTTTTGACAGCGAGCAAATGTGATTCTTTAGGATCAGCTTGATACCTAGCACAAAGACATGTAGCAAACATAATGTCTGGTCTACTAGCAGTTAGATACAGCAGCGACCCGATCATTCCTCTGTAAGCAGTGATGTTTACAGATTTACCATCAGAGTTAGCATGTAACTTTACTGCTGGTGACATGGGAGTAGCAAGGGATGAGCAGTTTGTAAATTCAAATTTCTTTAAGAAATCTTTAACATATTTTCCTTGGTTTATAAAAATTCCAGTTTTGGTTTATTTATTTGCAGACCAAGGAAAAATGTTAGTTCACCCATCATACTCATCTCATAACTTTTAGTCATGAGATCAGCAAATTCCTTATACATGTCACTGTTAGTAGACCCAAAAATAATATCATCCACATAAATCTGGACTAGTATGACATCTCTCTTATCTCTTTTGATAAATAATGTGCTGTCAATTTTTCTTCTGACATAGCCACATTTTATCAGATAGACAGAGAGAGTGTCATACCAGGCTCTAGGAGCCTATTTTAGTCCATATAATGCTTTATCAAGTTTATAAACATAAACGGGATGTTTGGGATCAATGAATCCAGGTGGTTGCTTGACATATACTTCTTCTTGCAACTTGCCATTCAGAAAGGCACTTTTCACATCGATTTGATATACTTTGAACTTTTTGTGAGGTGCATAGGCTAGAAACAATCTGATTGCTTCAAGTCTGGCTACTGGTGCAAAAGTTTCATCATAGTCAATGCCCTCCTGCTGACAGTAACCTTGTGCAACCAGTCTAGCCTTGTTCCTGATAACTATTCCATCAGCTTCCATTTTATTTCTGAATACCCATCCTGTTCCAATCACTGATTTTCCAGTGGGCTGAGGCACTAGCTTCCAAACTTTGTTTCTTTCAAACTGTGATAGCTCTTCTTGCATGGCAGCTATCCAGTGATGATCAGTGAGTGCTTCATTAACCTTCTTTGGTTCCATTAGAGATACAAAGCTAACAAACAGACAAAAGTTAGCAGTTGCTGATCTTGTCTGAACCCTGGATTGTGGATTACCAATAATCAATTGATTATCGATATGTTTTGTCCATTTAGTTATTCGCTGAGGTTCAGCAGTGACTTGATTATTTTGTGAGGGTTCAGAGGGTAGATCAACATTTGAAGCATGCGTATCATTATTATTATCTTGCGATGATGATGGATTATCAGTTGGTAAAGATGATGTTCCTGAATCATTCCCAGCTGAAGTAGAGCTAGACTTTAATTCAGGGACACTATCTTCCCTTTCAGAATCTGAAGAGAAGTTTTCATATTTCTTATCAGCAGTTTTTTCTTTAACTGATGAGTCACTATCCATTTTATTAAAAACAAGATTTTCATATTCCTTTGGATCAATGAGTGACTCATCATACGGTTCATCAAAAGTAACATCCATCGATTCCTCAATACATTCTCTTCATTTATTATAGACTCTGAAAGCTTTAGAGATGATTGAGTAACCAATGAATATTCCGTCATCAGCTTTTGGGTCAAACTTTCCTAAGTGATCTCTTTTGTTTAAAATGTAGCAGGTACTACCAAAAACATGGAGAAAACTTATGTCAGGTTTTCTCCCCCTTAACAACTCATATGCTGTCTTACTATGTCTTTTGACAATCAGTGACCTATTCTGGTTGTAGCAGGCAGTACTCACTGCTTCAGCCCAGAAATAGGTTTTAAGACCATCATCAATGAACATTGACCTGGCAGATTCAATTTTTAGCTTTGAGAAAAAAATACCAAAGTGTATCTAGAGTATTCATCCACTATTACCAAGCAGTACCTTTTTCCACCAAGACTTGGTGTACTTACTGGACCAAATAGATCCATATGGAGCAAATGGAAACATTCAGTCACTGATGAAGTCTGCTTACTTTTGAAAGATGAGCTGTGATGCTTTCCTTTTTCACATGCTGAACAAAGCTTATCTTTATTATAAGATAATTTTGGTAGTCCAGTGACTAAACCATTCTTGCTTAATTTACTGATTGCTTTGAGATTCAAATGAGAAAGTCGCTTATGCCACAACCATTTTTCTTCTGAAATGGTTCTGGAGTAAAAACATGTTCCTGATTGTGCTGAATCCATGTTGACCACATAAGTATTCCCTTTTCGATTAGCAGCAAGTACAACACTTCCCTTCTTGTTGTAAACAACTCCTACTTCATGATCAAATAGTACCTTGTTCTTAGAGTCACAAAACTGACAGATGCTTAATAAATTGTGTTTCAGTCCCTCCACATATGCCACTCGCTTGAACATCACATTACCATTGGATAAACTCCATACCCTCTGGTCTTCCCAACCTTGTTATCACCAAATACCACATCAGGACCTTTTTCATCCTGATAGTCACTGAGCAGAGATTTGCATCCTGTCATGTGCCCGGAACATCCGCTGTCCAAGTACCAGATAGTCTCTCTAAGAATACCTTTGTAGATGCTATCAGAATCCCAACCAGATGCTGAACATTTTTGAGCTACTTCCTTGATGTCTTCATGGAATTCAATGTCATCAGCCATCAAACAGTAGTCTTTGTCGAAGCAAATCATTGCTTCTTCATCATCGGATGAAGAGGATGAATCAGAGTCGCTGAGTGAACTTTCTTCAGCGACAAACCCTTTTCTCTTCTTCTTCCCTAATTTGGACATAGTCTTCAGCTTTTTGTACTTTTCCTTGTATTTGTTGTACTTGTCATTTCTAAACATTGGCTTTTGTTCAGGGATTGGATTAACTGACTTTGATCTACATTCAGCTGCAAAGTGACCAGGTTTGCCACACTTGTAGCGTTCTCCCTTTGATTGAAAATTATCAGATGATGGAGCACCAGCGAATCTTTTTAATCTGGTGTTCCTTTTGAAATTAGCAACCATCATGGCAATGTCTTTTTCTAGCTTCTCCAGACCTTCATCATATTCATACTCTGACTGTTCTTCAGCTTGACCACCTTCTTCTTCAGCTATTAGTGACTTTGAGCTTCTCTTAGACACTTTTGACTTCTGTCTCTCTGATCGATTTCTTCAAGCACAGCTACAAGGGCATTGGATATCTTTTGACTTCCAAGAGTAGCACGAATATGCTCACTCTGATCAGCTTGCTTTTCAGACTGCTCCCAGTTGACTAAAATACGATAGACTTGAGTTAGATTAAGAATTGAATAATCATTCCTCTGTCTGGTGCATGTGGCAATGGTTCCCCAGATTTTCCTTGGCAGCAACTCCAGAAACTTTTCAAAAACAAATCTATGTTCCTTGCCTATACCAGCCTTCTCCATTTTGTTCATCAGTGACTGGTACCTGGTATAAGTGGATGACAGCGTTTCATTGGGTTCCATTGCAAATAGCTCATACTGACGAGTGAGATTAACTTCCCGGCAGCGAATAATATCAGGAGTTCCTATATATATATATATTTCTAAGGGTGTCCCACATGTCTTTAGCAGTTTTACAAACCCTGATAGATTCGAACACTTCATCAGGAAGTGCCATGCCTATGTAGATTTTAGCTTGTTTATCAAGTCTAACCAATCGTCTATCCTCATCAGTCCATTGTTCCTCTCTTTTGGGCACAACCATTTCTGGTATAGCAGGAGTAGTAGCTGTTGCAATTACAGCAGAAACAATAGTGATTGGGATATGTGGACCATTGGTTATGGTGTTACAGAGACGGTCGTCAACTAGGTCTAAAAACATCATCATTCGGGACATCCAAGTTTCAATCCTTGAGGGATCAAAAGCTGGAGGTTTGGTTGTAGAACCATTTCCCTTCTGATAATCAGAGTCTACACAACTGTACTTTACTGATTCCATTGCAGACCTGGTTAATTGAATTTAAACTAACTCTGCTCTGATACCAATTGAGAGTCCCCAAATCACTATCAGTTAGTGATTTGGAATCGCAAAGTATAAAGTTAAATTGTAAAAGGGGGGTTGAATACAATTTAAAACTATTTCAGATTTTAACTCAGTTAATTAGTTAGTTTTAAATTGATTAACAATAACAGAGTATGAACAACGATAACAGAGTATTCAAATATATGACAGTATCAAAGTAACAAAGTAATAGTAGCTTAAATGATGAATTATATTAATCATGAAATTCACAAGTGTTGAATGCGGAATGGATTAACCAAAGTTAATCCAATTCAAACACTTAACTAATCTATTACAAAATGAGAAGAACAGCAGTGGACAGACACGATGACTGTTCTCTTGCTGGATCGTCAATTCGTGCTTAGACTAACTACTTACTGACATACAAGTGATTAACACGATTGAACGACTAGCCTCTACAGTACAAAACACTGGACTATTTATACTACAAGAGTTCCTAAAATATCGGATCTTGGAATGACACATGTCACTGCTTGATTGGCTTGATTTCCGATGAACCGACATTCTGCGGGTCCCAATTCTGTTACCGCAAATATCTTGTTACCTTAAAACCAATCATTTGCTGCCACGTAATCTTTCAGACATACTTCAAGTTGGAACGCTCTTGCTGATGTATAGATAAGTACAGTACTTTCTGTACTTGATGATTGAGAGGCTTTATTGAATAGTCCCTGAAGATGCAGTAATCCTCCTCACTCACTGCGAGCTAACATGCTCTTGTAGAATGACTTGAACTAGAGATCTTCAGTGACTAGCTGTTATTCTGGCAGTGACTTTTGCCTTTATTGATTTGAAGATGTAAAGCTCTCGCTGTCATGATCAGCGACACACCAAGTTGAGCTTTAATCTTCCTCAGCATATCAATTTCTTGAGAGTAGAATGAATGACGATTAGCGAAACCTATCTTCAGTAACATCAGCTTTGATACAATTCATTTATTCATCGAGTAGTGTTAAGTTGAGTTGATCAGCGACCATCGACTCATCATGGTCAGCGACCAGTGACTCGACAACCTAGTTAACAGAACATGGGTCAGGTAAATTAGAAGATATTCCGAAAAAGTCTGATTTAACGGAACAACGAATGCACAAAATTAAGACTTACATCTGGAGATACAGTTCGAGTATTATAGTTGTCATCCCAATATAGCGTGCATATTCTATACAATTGTTGGACGCTTAAAATCTAGTAATAAACAAGGTATTAAGTCAGTCACGTGGAATCTTCACAATGTCGTGTGTGTGTGTGTGTGTGTGAGAGAGAGAGAGAGAGAGAGAGAGAGAGAGAGAGAGAGAGAGAGAGATACGGGGCAAAGATCATTGATAATTTCATCATACGATATTCTGTACTATTGATGTGTAACCTGAGGACATTAAACATGTAAAATAATTATATGTCGAAATATACAAAGGCATTTTCAATAGTAAAATGGAACATATTGCTGAAAAAGTACATACCAAGAACCCAACAGCTTGTCTAATATGCTTAAGTTCATCCCAAGCGGAGCCCGCGTACTGCAGTAGAGAGAGAGTATTCAGGACCCAAGTCAAAGTAACAAGTAACATTTTGCTGGACGTATCTTCAACTATAGTTCACTATATACAAGACAGATAGCTTCATTGCCCAATAACTTTATCAACTTATAAACTAAGAATTTTACGAGAAACTATATTTCTTTTATATATATTAAGTATCATTATATGAAGTTAATAACCAGTTCCCCTTTGTAGCTTCATGGGCGATACGGTAAATGTTACGGTAGAGGTCAGTAGTTCAATTCCAATTGTATAACTTTTAGCATAGAATTGATTACTTTGATTTTTCAAATACAGATCATCACCCTTAGATTAAACTTAAGATTAACCCACAACCTCTTAACTCGGTTGTTATAAAGAAGTCATACACATAGTACCTCTTCTTTTGCCCGAGCACACCATAGCCAAGGACGGAGCTTGAACAAATTTTTTGAAGGGGCCAAAAGCTCAAAACCATTTTGGTGTGTCGCATGACGTCTACATCTACATTTGACAGTAAGCTTGTTAATAAAGACCGGTCTTTCATTAAATTTAATTACTAAGAGTAAGATTAAATCTCAAAAAATGATTGAACGTCATTTTATTTCAATATTCGTTGCTACTTTCTTTCATATATATCTCATAATAAATCTTTATGTTTGTTAATTAATCTTCAAATTATCTACCATTATTAAATTCCAAATGAAAGTCTTCAGATGCTAGCTAATTAATCTTCAGATGCTAGCTAATTAATGTTAGCTATAAAAAAAATTTAACAAGCTTACTGTATAACATAGGAAATGACTCAATGAGGTCAGTTATAAACGGGTTGTTTATTAGTTATTCATTGTTATATTTGATTATCTCATTATATCATATATGCTAAAAAAACATGATAAATAAAAGTAAGAAAATGTGGCTCAAATTAAGATTTGAACCCACGCCACTTTTGATCGTGGAATGTTAGCATTATTACTTCCGACCAAGTCAGCCATATCAACATGTGCTTCAGCAATCCTTAACAATTATATATATACTAGCTCATATTTTGGGGGGGCCACAACCCCTCCTAGCCTTCACTATCCTCCGTCCATGAGTCCATAGCTCTAACTCTGCTAATCCTGCTTTAACATATTCTCCATTGCTGAACGTACAGCACTCTCGGAGTAGAAGAAGACTGCACATGGATAATACACAACAAATTGTTAACAACAAAATCAAAAATACAATATTGTAACCAAACCAAAGTAGGCGTAAACTTGCCTGTTGAATAGTTGTACATTGATATACGAGAAGATCTGAGTAAATATTTTTTGAACAATAATGGGGGGCACCTGAAATGCAACTAACGTAAGTAATTTAACATATAGTATATATAATAGTCAATTTGTAATGGACGAGATACATACAAAGTTTTCTTTCAATGTACTAAGGAGAGTGTTTAGGCAGTCAATAATGCCTTGCCAGTGATTGGATTGTGAATCTTTGCCAAAGGACCGCCCAGACCGTAGAGCTCCCTTGGATGCTCGTGGTGCCTGAATTTTTGACATTTGCAAGATGACGTCAGGCTGAGACTTGAGTACCTTTGAAACTAGCAGTTTTCTAATATACGGAGTAATAAGTAAAGGTGTTAATCCTGTTTATAATGGATGCGTTAATTTAGATTAGGCTTTTATCTCTGACGAGTCAAATGGATGATGATAACTCCTAAGATAGGCAGATAGCTAAAAAGGAACTCGTCCATTGGGTTGAATTGTCAAAACTCAATGAATGTGTACGTTCAACGCTCATCACCTGTGACAACCGTCAATTTAGGACTAGAATTTAGTGCCTAATCAAGTTTTAATACATGTAATTAGTTATGTGTTAGGCTAATTAATGTATCAATTATCATATATATTGTTGAATATATATCTACACAATTATGCGGTTTATTTAAATCGTACGAGTTTCAAATCGAATGAATTTCGATACAATAAATACGGACGTTGGTGAATAATTTTATTAAGAAATACAAATATTATCTAATAACTCAATTTTATTCAGAATCTCATTTATTGTAATATTTCGTATCCAAGTTTTATTACACAATTAATGTATACGAGATTAAAAATACAAACGCGCAAACAAATAAAACGAATTTCCCTTTTAAATATCATAAATAGATAACTGGTAAAATTTTACAATAAAATATTTTATAATAATTTATAATTTAAAATGGAAAATTTAAACGAATAAAATAAATATTTAACGTTAAATGACTGAGAAAACGAACACCACGCGGAGCACGGGACGGAGACTGCGAGGTGAGGCTTTCACCTACACACCACCTCTCCTTCATTCTTTCTTTCATTTTCATTCTCCAAAAACACACACACACCAAAAACACTCTCACCAAATTCATACAAAATTTCGGAATCATCAAATCCGACAACAAAACTTACATTTTCGGAACCACCATCAAGTGAGGAACAAGATTAACAAAAGCTCTACCATCGTTTTCGGCCTCCATCTTCTTCGATTTGCATTTGTAAGGAAATTTCTAAAAACTTAGATTTGTTTAGTTTTATGTAATATTTTGATGTTTTGATGTTTACACAACTTATATATGTCCATTACAAAGATTAGAACACAGTTTTATAGCTTAAAAACGAGTTTAAATTGAGTTTTGGCCGGAAAAAATCGCGAACAGCCGGACTTTCTGGGCTGGTGTTCATCCATGCGACACAAGCCTTGTGTCGCATGTTGTGTCGTATTTTGCCCTTTGTGTCGCACTCTATGTCGCAAACTATGTCGTACTTCTATACGATACAACCACTATGTCGCTATTAAATTAGCATTTCGTATTCGATGCGACACAGTCCCTGTGTCGTATCCTTGTGTCGCATGACGTCTGCGACACAACCATTGTGTCGCATGTCAAATCTTTGTGTCGCATGTTGTGTCGCAAAACACAGAAAAACCAGAATTTTGAAGTCAAATTTACTGTTCAAAAAAGTCAAATTTACTGTAGCAGTACTGTAGCAAAGTCAACATTTTAGAATTATTATTATTTCAACTAAATCACCAACGGGCCGTACACGTTTTCAAAACATACTTCAGAATCAAACAAGTCGTTGTAACTTGTATAAATTCACTCAAACAAGTCGTTGTAACTTGTATCAATTAAATCAAACAAGTCGTTGTAACTTGTATCAATTAAATCAAACAAGTCGTTGTAACTTATATCAATTCAATCAACCAAATCGTAGTAATTTGGACATATATATATATAGTTGTATAACAACTACTAAGGTAGTCTTTCGGGATACCGGTACAATTAATAACAATCAAGTGTCGTGAACACATTCAGGTTTCAAGTCTTTGGACATCAATTCACCGCTAATTATTTCGAGTTTATTAAATTAAACACTTCAAGACTCAGGTGAGTTTCATAGCACCATTTTCACTGCTTTACAACTAGGGGTGTGATATTACTACTCGATTTTGTTTTACAAGTAGAACGCAAGTGCCAAACTTCAAATACTACATGAGTTTCAAGCTAATCAATTTAAAGTCCTCCATAAGCATAGTCTCTAGTATTTTATAGCGTGAATGTTAGTATATGATATCATATGGGATTGACAATCCTCATCCGGGTTAGCACGCACTAACCGGTCAAACGGATGTATTAGCATTTGGGAAGACGAGTGTTGATTAGGCACTCGTAGGAGGCACTCCAAGTTAGGTTTCCTTAATTGGGCCTGACAAATCAAGTTAAGCTCAGACTATGTGCTCATGGACAGTATAACTTTTATCTTGCTTAATTGCATTTTAAATTCAATATAAATCTTGCGGTTCTTACAACTATATATTGACATGCAAACCTGTGAGCTCACCAGCGTTTTCGCTGACCCATTTAAGTATTTATCACAGGTACCCAGCAGTAGTTTGGCTGCACAAGCAGGAATTATTAGCTCGAGTCAGCATACATACAACTAGAGATTGGACTGCATTATTATATTTTGTAAAAGTAATTATGCTATGTAATCTCTCAATTTCAGGAACCGAGCTAATGTAACTATATTTTGATGTAAACATTTACTTTATCTATACAAGTTTAAAACAACGCATATAGTGGTCGTTCATTATATCTTATGTGCTTTGTATATTGATTAGTGACACCCAAATCAAGCTTCCGCAAATCATTAAATTTGGGGGTGTCACAGATTGGTATCAGAGCCTAAGGTTATAGTGAACTAGGTTGCATTTAGTGGGCCTAGACTATGACCGTTAGGCAGCATTCCTTATTAGTTATGACTAGTTCAGGGATTACATCATACGACTTTAATTTAACATAGCCTGATCAACTATGTACAATTAGAGAAAGATGATGTGAAATCTAAAAGAGTTATGTTGAACAGGAATGCATTATTTGACTCTGACCTCGAGAGAAACGGGACTCAAAACACGTCTGTGCTAGACACTCAATAGGTTATTATGTGATATACATATATTTACATAAGTAGACCTCATTACAACTTTAGGCTATATTATATTATATGAATATAGGCCTCTTTCTCTCTAACGCTTTGTCTCGAAATGACAAACACACCACTAGTTCATCATACTCGGACTAGTATCTTATTTCATTTCCTTGTTCTTTCTTTCTCAGCATCATGCCTCCTCGTCGTCAAATTACCCTTAGCGAAGCTGAGATCGCGGGAATAATTGCCCGCAGTGTGACCGAAGCCTTGGCTACCCGAACACCACCCGGTAGCGAGGACACAGCAACCAATACTCCACCACCCAAACCTTGCTCCTATAAGGACTTTCTTAGCTGTAAACCGCTATACTTCAATGGCACGGAAGGTGCCATTGGTTTGATCCGTTGGATTGAGCGTATGGAATCTGTTTTCAGTCTCTGCGACTGTACTGAGAACAACAAAGTCAAATTCGCTGCTTACACCTTTCAGGAAGGTGCACTCACGTGGTGGAAAACCCACGCAAACTCTGTAGCCCTTGAGGTTGCAAATCGACTTCCTTGGGCCGAACTGAAGAAGAAGCTGACAGAAAAGTACTGTCCTGAAGAGGAATTACACAGGCTGGAAGAAGAATTCTGGCGTCTGGAGGTGCAGGGAAATGATGTTGCTGAATATACCACCAAGTTTCAGCAGTTTGCCTTATTATGCCCAGGTTTGGTCGAACCAGAAAGTAAGGGCATTAAGAAATACATTCGTGGACTTCCCGAGAACATTCAGGGAAACGTCGCCTCATCCAAACCAACTACTACTGAAAGTGCCATTCGATTGGCCCACGAACTCATGGCTCTAGTTGTCAGCCGTGAGACCTCCAACACCTCATCCTCCAACAACAACAAACGCAAATCCACTGAACACCACCACAACTCAAACAAGAAAAACAACGCCATCCAAGTCTACACCACCAACTCTGAATCCAACCGCAGCTACACCGGGGACAGACCTTATTGTCCCAAGTGTAACTATCACCACTTTGGTCAGTGCGGTACTCCTTGCAACAACTGCAGGAGGTACGGGCATTCGACTAAGGATTGCCGAGCCCCCAAATCCAACAACAACCCCTCTGACAGAAATAACCGACAACCTAAGTCCTGTTATGAATGTGGAAACCCAGGACACTTCAGGGATTCTTGCCTAAAACTGAAGAATAAGGGCAACAACAACAACAACCACCGCAACAACAACAACGCCAAAAGTAGCGCCTTCGTGATCAACTCAGGGGACGCCCGTCAGGACCCGAATGTGGTCACGGGTATGTTCCTCCTCAACAATTTAACTGCTTCCATACTGTTTGATACTGGTGCCGATAGGAGTTTTATTTCTGATGAATTTTGCCCTCTACTTGACATTACACCTGTTGCTTTAGACGTTAAGTACACCGTAGAGCTAGCAAATGGCAAATTGATAGAAACCAATAGTGTGATACCTAATTGCACCTTAATTCTAGCCGACGAAACCTTCTCCATAGATCTTATGCCTGTTGAGATAGGAAGTTTCGATGTCATTGTGGGCATGGACTGGTTATCCAAGCATCGCGCCGAAATCATTTGCCATGACAAAATTGTTCGCATATCTCTCACTGTCGGTAGAACCCTAGTCATACAGGGGGAGACCGGAGGGACGAGGCTTAACATCATATCTTGTCTTAAAACCCGAAAATTTCTGAGAAAGGGTTATCCAGCAATCCTCGCGCACATCATGGAGAAAAAGTCGGAGGAGAAGCGACTTGAGGATGTTCCAATTGTTCGAGACTTTCCAGAAGTCTTTCCTGAAGAACTACCAGGTCTACCACCACCAAGACAGGTTGAGTTCTCAATCGATCTTGTACCAGGTGCTGTGCCGGTGGCCCGAGCACCATACCGTTTAGCTCCATCCGAACTTCAGGAGCTGTCCACCCAGTTACAGGAACTCCTGGAACGAGGATTCATCAGGCCGAGTTCTTCACCTTGGGGAGCTCCGGTCCTATTTGTCAAGAAGAAAGACGGTTCTTTTCGAATGTGTATCGACTATCGAGAGTTGAACAAGTTAACTGTCAAGAACCGGTATCCACTCCCTCGAATCGATGATTTGTTCGACCAACTTCAAGGGTCGAGTTGTTATTCAAAGATTGATCTCCGATCCGGTTATCACCAATTGCGTGTTCGCGATGCCGATATTCCAAAAACCGCTTTCAGAATCCGTTACGGGCATTACGAATTCCAAGTGATGCCATTCGGCCTAACCAATGCACCGGCTGTATTCATGGACCTTATGAATCGGGTGTGTAAACCTTACCTTGATAAGTGTGTCATTGTCTTCATCGATGACATCCTCATATATTCACGAAGCAAAGAAGAGCATGCGCAACACCTCAGAACCATCCTTGAACTACTTAAACACGAGGAGCTCTATGCCAAGTTCTCTAAGTGTGAGTTCTGGATCAAAACCATTCAATTCCTTGGTCACGTGATTGACAGTCAGGGGATTCACGTTGACCCGTCAAAGATCGAGGCTATCAAAGACTGGCAATCGCCACCTATGTCAGCAAGTGCCTTACTTGCTCCAAGGTCAAAATCGAATATCAAAAACCTTCTGGTTTACTTCAACAACCCAGTCTTCCTGAATGGAAATGGGAACAAATTGCCATGGACTTCATAACCAAGCTACCCAAATCCTCGAACGCTTGCGATTCCATTTGGGTGATCGTGGATCGTCTCACAAAATCTGCTCACTTCCTGGCAATCAAGGAATCTGACAAAATGGAACGCCTCACCAACATTTATCTGAAGGAAATCGTGACCAAACACGGTGTTCCAATCTCAATTATCTCCGATAGGGATAGTCGTTTCACTTCACAATTTTGGCAATCACTTCAAAAATCCCTGGGTACTCGACTGGATATGAGTACCGCATACCATCCTCAAACCGACGGTCAAAGTGAACGAACCATTCAAACACTTGAAGACATACTACGGGCCTGCGTAGTAGACTTCGGTGTAAACTGGGAAAAACATCTACCATTGTGCGAGTTCTCGTACAACAACAGTTATCATACCAGCATCAAAGCTGCACCCTTCGAGGCACTGTACGGTCGTAAGTGCCGGTCACCTATCTGTTAGACCGAAGTTGGGGACAGCCAACTCACGGGTCCAGAAATCATTCACGAGATGACCGAGAGGATCGTAGAAATTCAAAACAAACTCAAAGCCGCGCGTGATCGTCAGAAAAGTTATGCTAATGTGAGACGCAAGCCACTCGAGTTCCAGGTTGGGGATCGAGTTCTACTCAAAGTATCGCCTTGGAAAGGCGTAATCCGATTTGGCAAACGAGGGAAGTTAAATCCCAGATACATTGGACCGTTCGAGATCCTCGAAAAGATTGGTCCAGTGGCATACCGATTGCAGCTGCCATCCGAACTCAGCAGCGTGCATCCCACATTTCATGTTTCAAATCTGAAGAAGTGTCTGTCTAATGAGACACTTATCATTCCACTCGATGAAATTCGAGTTGACGAAAAACTTCACTTTGTTGAGGAACCCGCCGAAATCATGGACCGTGAGGTCAAACAACTTAAACAAAGTCGTATTCCCATCGTCAAAGTTAGGTGGAATTCGCGGCGCGGTTCGGAATTCACCTGGGAACGGGAAGACCAAATACGACTCAAGTATCCTCAACTCTTCACTGATTCAACGTCAAACACGACTTCAACATAAATTTCGGGACGAAATTCTTCTAACAGGGGGAGAATGTGACAACCGTCAATTTAGGACTAGAATTTAGTGCCTAATCAAGTTTTAATACATGTAATTAGTTATGTGTTAGGCTAATTAATGTATCAATTATCATATATATTGTTGAATATATATCTACACAATTATGCGGTTTATTTAAATCGTACGAGTTTCAAATCGAATGAATTTCGATACAATAAATACGGACGTTGGTGAATAATTTTATTAAGAAATACAAATATTATCTAATAACTCAATTTTATTCAGAATCTCATTTATTGTAATATTTCGTATCCAAGTTTTATTACACAATTAATGTATACGAGATTAAAAATACAAACGCGCAAACAAATAAAACGAATTTCCCTTTTAAATATCATAAATAGATAACTGGTAAAATTTTACAATAAAATATTTTATAATAATTTATAATTTAAAATGGAAAATTTAAACGAATAAAATAAATATTTAACGTTAAATGACTGAGAAAACGAACACCACGCGGAGCACGGGACGGAGACTGCGAGGTGAGGCTTTCACCTACACACCACCTCTCCTTCATTCTTTCTTTCATTTTCATTCTCCAAAAACACACACACACCAAAAACACTCTCACCAAATTCATACAAAATTTCGGAATCATCAAATCCGACAACAAAACTTACATTTTCGGAACCACCATCAAGTGAGGAACAAGATTAACAAAAGCTCTACCATCGTTTTCGGCCTCCATCTTCTTCGATTTGCATTTGTAAGGAAATTTCTAAAAACTTAGATTTGTTTAGTTTTATGTAATATTTTGATGTTTTGATGTTTACACAACTTATATATGTCCATTACAAAGATTAGAACACAGTTTTATAGCTTAAAAACGAGTTTAAATTGAGTTTTGGCCGAAAAAATCGCAAACAGCCGGACTTTCTGGGCTGGTGTTCATCCATGCGACACAAGCCTTGTGTCGCATGTTGTGTCGTATTTTGCCCTTTGTGTCGCACTCTATGTCGCAAACTATGTCGTACTTCTATACGACACAACCACTATGTCGCTATTAAATTAGCATTTCGTATTCGATGCGACACAGTCCCTGTGTGTTGGGTCAAAACTGTTTCAGGTCTGAGTTGAAGTTCTGATGAGAAGACAGAGTGCAAGTGATTAAAACTGTTTGCTTTAAAGGTTAAAACTGTTATTTATGAAGTTACAACTGATAGAAGAAAACTGATGAGAAGACAAGTGTTACAACTGTTTGAAGATAGATTACAACTGATAGTTATGTGTCTGTAAGTAGTTAAAACTGCTTATGTATTAGTAACTGTTAGTTATATATGAAACAGTTAACACTGATTATGTATTTGTACTTGGTCGCATATTACAATTGAAGCAGTTACCACTGAATGTGTAACAGTTACAACTGTTTACATCAGAATGGTAGTTAAAACTGTTTATGATTTTGTGATAAGTATGAGTCGGTTATAAGTTATTTTATTCCATATTTGTAGGAGATTGTATAGGACTCTATATGTTATAAATAGAGATCCTTTAGACCTAGATAGGTTAATGATTTTTGCGCAGCTTCAAGGTTTTCTGTAACCCTAATACATCAAGTGTATTCGTCTTATATCATTAATAAGATTGAAGCTTTCGGTATATTATTGTGTTCATTAAATTAATTAATATTCATTGATCTTCTTAATATTATTGAGTGTGATTCCGCAACTTCTCAATAATATATTCAAGGCTTATTACGTAAGATTGTTTATTAAGTTAAACAGGGACTAACAAAGTGGTATCAGAGCTTGTGAAGCTTTGAAGACAGGAAGATCTGGGATTATTAGTATCAGTATTTGAGTTTAGTTCCGATATTAAGTTTTGATTTCAATGACGTCTGAAGGCAATGAAGGAATTCAAGCAACAAAGATACCGATGCTTAAACCTGATGAGTTTGACCTATGGAAGGTCAGAATCAGGCAATATATGCTTCTCACGGATTATCAGATGTGGGAAGTTGTTGTTAATGGTATACCAGTAACGCTTGATGGTGATGGAATAAAGCAACAAAGAGCACCACCAACATCTGAAGCAGAGAGGAAAATCAGATCTACTGAGTACAAAGCACTTAGTACTCTGTTGCTATCCATTCCGAATGAGCATCAGAGCAGATTTGATAATTGTGAAGATCCCAAGTTATTAATGGAGGCAATTGAGAAGAGGTTTGGTGGTAATGATAACACCAAAAAGAATAAAAGATCTCTGTTAAAACAACAATTTGAAAATTTTAGCCATGTGAAATCTGAAACTCTAACTCAAACCTTTGATAGGTTTACTAAATTAGTTGGAGAATTGGAAAATCACAAGGTTAAGATTGACAAAGAAGATCTTAACAGAAAGTTCTTGAGATCATTAGGTGATGACTGGACAATCTATACTGTTGGATTGAGGCAGAGTTCAGACATTGAAGTTAAGGAACTAGAAGATATATACAATGATCTGAGGAACTTTGAGTCTGAGGTGGAAAGTAAGAAGCAAGCAACTGGATACAGTCATAATGCTGCTTTTATGTCTATGGCTGGAACAAAAGCAGAATCAAGTCAAATGGGTTCTACTCATGTTTCAGGAGGAGCAGGATCATCATCAAATAGTTCTAATGATCAAATATTAGAATCTTTCTTTGCAAGTAATGTGAATTCTTCACTTACTAATGAAGATCTGGAACAATTTGATGGTGATGATCTAGAGGAGATGGACATCAAGTGGCAAATTGCATTGATTACTCAGAGAGCAAAAAGGTTCATGCAGAGGACTGGTAGAAATAACTTTGCATACAAGAGGAATGATGCAAATTGGTTTGATAAGAGCAAGATTGAGTGTTTCAACTGTCACAAGATGGGACACTTTGCCAGAGAATGCAGAAACCCTAGGCAAGAGCAGAATGGTAATGGTCAGAGATCTGGAAGCACTGGCACACAGAAAAGAAACATTCCAATTCAGGGGGCTTCAGCAAATGCTTTGGTGTCTATGGATGGCTGTGGATGGGATTGGAGTGATCAAGAAGAGCATGTTGTGAAGAATCAATGTCTCATGGCCATTGCAGAATCTGACAAAAAGTCAGAAGTTCCTACAGAGGTACAAAATAAATTATGTTCTGCTGTTTGTAAACAAACTGTTAAACACTACAGAGATCATAATATAAAAGTGTGTGAGGAACTAAAACAATGGGAAATCAAAAGTAAACACACCATAGCAGTCATTGAAAATCTGGAAAATCAAATAAAGGCATATGAAGTCAATGCAACACAGTTTAAGTATGACATTGAATATGCTAGGTGGGAGAGAGACTCTTTTAAAGATAAAGTTGATTTGTTATCTAAGAAACTTACTGAGGTCACATGTGAAAGAGATAGTATAAGGCTTGATGTAAGTAAATTAGAACATGCTTCAAAGAGTGTAAATAAACTTATTAATTCCCAGATTCATGATAAGCTTAAGACTGGATTAGGATACAATAATGTACCTCCACCTTATAATCACACCTACTTTCCTCCCAAAAGTGAAATTGATATCAATTCGCTTAAAAGAGGAATGGAAGATGAGGTTAAAAAGGCTGATCCAATTAAAAGTTTATCTGAGGATGATCTGTTTGTAGAAGGTGAAGTTAGTGACTGGACTGAAGAAGATGATCAGAGTGATAGGACATCTGATAGTGAGAAGAGTGTGAAATCTGAATCATCTAAGTCTGAGTCAACATGTGAGGATGTGAAGAGAGTAATTACTGATCTAGTTGTTAATCTTAAAACTAATAAACTAGAAGAGGGTAAGAAAATGTTTAAGGAGAAGGTTAAACTGGACTTAGAGAAGGTGAGCTTGAATTCTAACAAATCTAAACATGGGTTAGGATATGTTAGTAATACAGTTAATTCAGTTACTAAACCTGTTGTTAAATCTGTTGTGAATAACTGTGTGAATTGTAAATGTATAGCAAGTGCTTCTTCTTCACAGAGTTTTCAAAATAAAAAACCCAGAGGTAATCAAAGAAATTGGAATCAAATGATTTCACAAAAACTGGGTAATAATGTTACTGTGATTAAAGAAATGTCTTGCTTTATATGTGGAAAAATGGGTCATCTTCAATATGACTGCTATCATAATCCTGAGAATGTTCAAAGGATTAGAAAACAGTCATGGACAAAAGCAAATATGATTAACAAACAAAATTTTCAATCAAAAGTTGATCATACTGCCAGAGTTCAGAAAAAAACTCAAAGGCTACCATGTTAAACACTGTTACAGGTAAATCTACTGCAGCAATAATAACAAAATTAGCCAAAAGCTCAAAGACTAAAACAGTGGTAACTAATTTCAAAAACAGTGTTAACAAAATTAACACTGAATCTTCAATTGGTAAAACAGTTAAAACTGTTAAGCCAAAAAACACTGTTAAGTCTAAAATTAGTTGGATTTGGACACCTATTAAGTCTGATAAATTAACAGATCCAAATACCAACAGTGCTTCACAATCAATAATCTTTAAGAAAGTTGATTATGTGAATGCACATGGGAAACCCAAAGCCAAATTGGTTTGGGTTCCCAAGAGAAATTAATTCTCTTTTTTGACTGTTTGTGCAGGGCAAGCCTAAGAGCTTATGGCATATTGATAGTGGATGCTCACGGCACATGACTGGAGACAAAGAAAAGCTGCAGGACTTTAAATCTTTTGATGGAGGATATGTAGCTTTTGGAAGCAATCCAAAAGGAGGAAGGATCACAGGGAAAGGAACAGTTCAGAGTGAAAAGCTAAGTTTTGATAATGTTTATTTTGTGGAACAACTGAGGTATAATTTACTAAGTGTGAGTCAAATCACAGATAAAAAGAACCCAGTTCTTTTTACTGACACTGAATGCCTTATCTTGTCCAAAGAATTCAAAATACCGGAAAACATGATTTTGATGAGAATTCCATGACAAGATAATGTATATAAGTGTGACTTAGTAAATATGACACCTCAACCTGATTTAAACTGTCTTATTTCTAAAGCAAGTGTGAATGAATCTGAACTGTGGCATAGGAGGATGTGTCACATGAATTTCAAAACCATTAATAAACTTGTCAAAAACAAGCTTGTTAGAGGTTTGCCTGAAAAGGTCTATTCATGTGATGATCATTGTGTTTCTTGTCAAAAGGGAAAGCAACACAAATCCTCATTTAAGTCCAAATCTGTGAACACAAATAGCACACCCTTACACTTATTGCATATGGACTTATTTGGACCAACCAGTATAAGTAGTATGGGGAAAAAGTCTTACTGTCTTGTGATTATTGATGATTATACTAGATTTACATGGGTTTTCTTTCTTAGGACAAAGGATGAGACAGGTGAAATACTTAGATCATTTATAACTAAGATGGAGAATCAATTGGATAAAAGAGTAAAGATCATCAGAAGTGATAATGGAACAGAATTTAAAAATCATGAGATGGATAAATTCTGTGAAGTTAAAGGTATTAAGAGAGAATTTAGTGCACCTAGAACTCCTCAACAAAATGGAGTAGCTGAAAGGAGGAATAGGACACTGATTGAGGCTGCTAGAACCATGCTATCTGATGCAAAGCTACCTATGTCTTTTTGGGCAGAGGCAGTTAGCACAGCTTGTTATGTTCAGAATAGAGTATTAGTTGTTAAGCCTCATAACAAGACACCATATGAACTGTTGTTTAAGAGAAAGCCTTTGGTTAGTTTCTTAAAATCTTTTGGGTGTCCTTGTACAATCTTAAATACCAAAGATCACTTAGGTAAGTTTCAGAGTAAGGCCGATGAGGGGATATTTGTTGGTTATTCTATTCAAAGTAAATCTTATAGGGTATTCAATCAAAGGACCAGAATCATAGAAGAAACAGTGCACATTACTTTTAATGAAAACACTGTTAATCCTGAGGGAAAAGGTCCTGAATCACTGTTTGATATTGATGCACTTAATACTGCTTTTAGATATACAAATGTGGATACTAGTGCAGGTACAAGTGCAGGTACAAATGCAGGAACATGTGATGAAGAAGGTAGAGCAAAATCAGGAATATCAGTTGGAAAGAAGAATGATTCATTGGAATATATATTATTTCCAATTTGGTCTCCTGATCCCCCAGAAGTGTTTGATACTGATCAACCAACGACATCACAGGATGTGGAAACAGGAAAATCAGATGAAACATCATTTTCTCATGTTGATGATTCTGATAGACCTGTTATTGAAGACAGTACAGAAGACAGTGATATGAGTCCAGTACAGAAGAATACAAAGGCAGGTGTGAATGTTGATCAGACATCTACAAAGCATCTTGACACAGAGCAGGAACATTTGAATTATCTACATTTGATGAGTTCTACTCCTTTGTCAAAGAGAATTGCAAGAGAAGTATCAAGTAGTGAGTCTGGTCAAGAAGGAAATTTTACCAACTTAGAGGAGATTATTCAAGAAACAGCAGCATCTAAATACATTACTCATAAAGATCATCCACTTGAGAATGTAATAGGAGATATTGAATCAGCTGTTAAAACAAGAAATCAAAGTCAGGTGTTTGAAGCTTCAGCAAATGAGGAAGAAGTAAATCTTGATACAGAAGCTGTTAATACTTCTTTGTTTGCCTGTTTTCTGTCTCAAACAGAACCAAAGAAGGTTACTGAAGCTTTGAGAGATCCTAGTTGGATTGAAGCTATGCAAGAGGAGTTGCTTCAGTTTAAGATTCAAGAAGTTTGGACATTGGTTGATTTGCCTAAAGAAAAGAGGGCAATTGGTACTAAATGGATTTTCAAGAACAAGAAGGATGAAAGAGGTATAGTGATCAAAAACAAAGCTAGATTGGTTGCACAGGGGTATTCACAAGAAGAGGGGATTGATTATGATGAGGTTTTTGCACCTGTTGCAAGGATAGAGGCAATTAGATTGTTTTTGGCTTATGCTTCATTCAAGGGATTCATTGTGTATCAGATGGATGTTAAGAGTGCTTTTCTGTATGGCACTATACAGGAAGAGGTCTATGTATGTCAACCACCAGGGTTTGAAGATTCTAAATTTCCTGATAAAGTTTTCAAACTGGATAAAGCTCTTTATGGCTTACATCAAGCACCTAGAGCCTGGTATGATACTTTTTCAGATTATCTGTTGCAGAATGGATTCAAAAGGGGTGCAATAGATAAAACTTTGTTTACTAAAAGAATTAAGAATGATATACTACTGGTTCAAGTTTATGTAGATGATATCATTTTTGGTTCAACAAAGGATAGTCTTTGCAAGGAGTTTGAATCATTGATGCATGAAAAGTTCAAGATGAGCTCCATGGGGGAATTAACATTTTTCTTAGGGCTACAAGTAAAGCAACAGAAAGAAGGAATCTTTATTCATCAAAGTAAGTATGTGAATGATATACTGGATCGGTCTGGGTACAAAGATGCTAAAGTTGCAAGCACACCAGTTGAGACAAACAAGAAATTACATGCAGATCTTGAGGGGGAGAGTGTGGATGAACATCTTTACAGATCAATGATTGGGTCTCTTATGTATCTCACTTCATCAAGGCCTGACATCATGTTTGCAGTGTGTTTATGTGCAAGATTTCAAGCTAATCCAAAGCTATCACATCTTCTAGCAGTCAAAAGAATTTTTAGATATTTGAAGGGTCAATCAAAATTGGGCCTTTGGTATCCAAAGTTTAATTCTTTTGATCTGATAGCTTACACAGATAGTGATTATGGAGGAGCTAATTTGGACAGGAAATCTACATCAGGAGGTTGTCAATTTTTGGGAGAAAGATTGGTTTCATGGCAATGCAAGAAACAAACCACTGTATCTACATCTACAGCAGAGGCAGAATATGTAGCAGCTGCAAGTTGCTGTGCTCAAGTGCTATGGATTCAGAATCAGATGCTAGATTATGGTTTTACCTTTCTTAATACTCCTATTTTTATTGATAATAGCTCTGCAATCAGTATAATTAATAACCCAGTTAAACATTCTAAAACAAAGCACATTGAAATCAGATATCATTTCATTAGAGATTGTAATGAGAAAAGACTTATTCAAATTTTGAAAGTTCATACTGATAATCAGTTTGCTGATCTGTTTACAAAAGCTTTTGATGTTGGCAGATTCACATTCTTGGTTACTAGTATAGGAATGATCAATTTGTCATAAGTTATTTCTCTTGTTACTGCTTTCTGTGAATAATATCTACTGTGATTTCAATTTGGGTTAATACTGATTTGTTAATTAAACACTGATTGTGTGTCATGTGTATCGTTATCACTGTTTCTTAATTTTATTATAAACAGTGGTAATAATCACTTCACCACTGTTGGTGTATCGTTAACACTGTATACTTGTATTATTGTTTGAAATTACCACTGCAGGTTATATTGCTATGTCTTGGAGTCTAACTTATGCAGGTGTTTATGAAGTTTTTACTGCTTGTGGAGTTTTGCTTTCGGTAAAAAAAAAAATAAAAAATAAAATAAAAATAAAAAAAATAAATTAGCACTGCCTTGTTTATATGATTTTGCTAGAACTGAAGTACTACTTGTATTAAGTTAGCACTGCCTTGGTCGGTTGGTACTGCTTGTACAAGTTAGCACTGCTAGCTTAATTATGTAAATGATGCATTTGAGAAACCAAGTGTTGATTACCACTGATGGTTATTTTCACAGTTATCACTGAACGTGTTATTTTATTTAATTAACACTGTTTTAGTTATAATTGGGGATCTGATCAAATTAGGGCTTACAACTGATTTAATTTCAGTACTTAACTCTCAACACTTAGGGTTTCTCATTACGCTTTCAAAATTTCACATACAAACAACTGCGCTTAGTCTCATTGATTTCCGATTCTGTAAAATCATCTTCGATTCTTCTCGATTACTTGATTTCTTATCATGGCATCGACTTCGTCTACTGTTCAACTACCGATTGGAAAAGATCACAATATGATTGCATTCTTAATGAAACCTGCAGAGGCAAACGAGTATGTGGAAATCATTGATTTCCTTCGTGCTTCACATATTCGTCATGCTCTCACTGTAGCACCCAGAATATCTCATGATCATATCAACAATTTCTGGGTGAATGCATCAATAGAAGAGGAACAGGGGATTAAAAGAATCGTTTCAGAAGTTATGGATACACGTGTTGTAATCACAGAAGCTACTGTTAGAGCTTCCTTACAACTAGATGATGAGGCAGGTATATCATCTTTAGAGGATACTGTTATGTATGATACTTTACGATTGATGGGTTATGAGGGTTCTTTTGAAATTTTTACTTTTCAGAAAACCTTATTTTCTCATCAGTGGAGATTTTTAATACATACAATTTTACACTGCTTATCATCTAAGAGATCATCTTTTGAGCAGTTTGGAAGCAACATTGCTTATGCAATTGCTTGTCTTGCAACTGGTCAAAGGTTTAATTTTTCAAATCTGATTTTTTCTGGTATGCTTAGAAACATTGAGCAGCCGAAGATTAAATTTTTGATGTATCCACGTTTTGTGCAGTTGTTCTTAAATGAACAAATTCCCAATATAACTGCACTTGACAAGATTATTGGTATTGTCTCTTTTAAACCAAAAGTTTTTGTAAATATGAAGAGAGATACTAAATTTTCTGGGAAGGTTACAGCATTATTTTCTACAATGCTTCCTGCACCTTCCACCACAGCATCAGTACTACCAACTGAAGCTGAACCAACTACTGAGAGAATGGTTCCACCCACCACTTCTCAACCCACAGTAGTTGGGGGTACTAAAAGAAAACAAGGGACCACAACAGCTAAACCTTCTAAAGCCAAAAAGGCTAAAAAACAGGCATTTGAGGCTGCTGCTGCTCAGGTGTCTCAGACAAATGATTCATCACAGCAGATGATCAATGAGGAGGAGGATGATCATTCTGAGAGGGCTGCTTCTACTGCTTCTAGCCCCCTGGCAGAGCAGGACAGAAGTAACATTAATAAGACCCAATCAGAGGCAACACATGGACATGATTCTACACCTGTAGATGATCCTAGTGGTCCCAGTACCAAGAACCAAGGGGACTTTGATGATCATGCTAGGCATGAGTCAGAGTTTGATGATGTCAATGATTCACCAAAGGATTCTGTTTGTCCCCTACTTAAGATCTAGAACGAACCGAGTCAATCCAATCGATGGCGGAAACAACGATTAGATTATCAAACAATCAAACGAACAATCAATACGCAATCAATATCAAACGAACGTAATATTATTGCTTATAGTCGATCAGATTACAGAAAATTTCGACAGATTATGTTTAGGGTTTCGTCCACCCTAAAACAGAAAACACAAATCGTATTTATACAAAAACTGGCACCTGCGACGTAGCACGCTACGTCGCAGGCCCAAGCCCATGCGACGTCTGCTACGTCGCAGGCCCAATACCTGACGTCGCACCTGCGACGTAGTGCGCTACGTCGCAGGAGTCAGGAATCCTAATCTAAATACTAACTACGAGCTAGACCAACTGACAGACACTAAACATGTACTAACAAACTCCCCCGTGTCTTCAGCTTGGTCTTCAAAAATCTTCATTAAACCCAGCCCGCAGGAAACTGGCCGTCGGCATGAATTCCATTAGCTATGCAAACAGTAACAACATTGTAAAACTGTTGTGCTAATCGTCTGTTGAATTCATTCTTCTGACCAACTCGAATCCGATTATCATAGAGTTTTCTTAAATCTTTTTCATGAAAATTAATTAAACTCATCGGATCGTACAGCCTAAACGTTGCTTGCTTCAAATTCCATATACCTCCAACTTCTGGCCACGGTTCAGAATCTGGAACAAAAGTGATAACCGCTTCGCCAGTCTGCGGATCAAGTTCCCATTTCACAAGTCTTCTCAGAAAATAATAAGGAACTGATTCCAGAGGTATCTCAGTCAAACATTTAGCCGGTGAATAGTGAACTTTAACCAAAGGCTTCCTGGTGACTGGATCAATCTTTTTCTTCCACGTATACCGAGTTCCCAACGTCGGCTTCAATTTCGAATAAGTCTTCGATAGTACTTCCCGACGTAGACATCTTTGAATGAACTCAGCATAATCATTCTCGAAAGGATTAATCAACTTAAGCTGAGCTAATCGATTAATCTCTCCTTTTGGCAACGTGCTCAATCTATCAAAGCGCATTCTAAAATACTGAACTCCATCTTCTCTCTTGATCATAAACAAATTCCTCTGACACTTCCAGCTTTTAATAACACCGGTATAATTCCGACTAACCCGGTACACTTGACATTTCACTGGAATAGGGACTGGATTTCGTCCCTTAGGCCACCATTTCTTGTTTCTCTCTCTCTTTTCTTCAGCAGTTAGTTTCTTTGCTGCTGAGTCCGGTGCCTGTGTCTCTGGAGCTGGAGTTGCAGCAGAACTAGATTCTCCATGTTGCGCTTTATCAGGACTCTCGTCTTCACTTGAATCAGATTCAATAATTGGTGCATCATCATAAGTTTCCCCAGATTGTGCATCAGCATACGTTTCATCTGCATCCAACTGTTCCTCTTCAATCGAGACATCCTCGTTCATCTCAAACACATTCTCAGTTTCTTCCTCAGAGCCAACTCCACTAGCCATCCTTTGAATAAACGATAAGTCCGCAAATGAATAGTCAACAGCCAGCGGTCTCGGTTGCCCTGGAATATCATCAACAGAGAAATAATCCAAAAGAGAAATGTTTTCATTAATATTTTCAATTACAGGGTTGGGATTTACAGACGCAGGTTCACTTGACTCTAAAGTGGGTATCCCAGACCCAGACTCCCCCGAGGCAAGTAACCTGCCTTCCAAAATATTAACCCTAGTCTTCGTTTCCTCAAGCTCTTTAGATTGAACCTCGATCAAAGCAGCTTGTTCAGCGATCTTCTCATCCTGAGCCTCCAGCTTTTGCTTCATCAGCTGCATATCTTCCATGATCTTTTGCATGAAAGCTGGAGTCGGTTGAATCTCAAAAACATCCTGTTGCTGTGGATTAACTGGAGCTCGTGTTGACGAAGAACGACGAACACGACGTCTCGGTTGATAAGTCTCATCAGCAGGATCATCACCATCACGTATACGCTTTCCCGTATCTCGTGGAGGCACATACTTGCGTCCTTGTCTGATTCGACGCTTAATCCTCAAATATCTGAAAGAATCTGAAAGCCTGATACGTTCCATCTCAGAGGGATGCGGAACAGTACCATCAGAATGCTCAGGCGTCGGACCCCCATCCTGAGGTCCTACAATCGCAATATCTTCAGAATCGGAATCCTCAACCGTATCATGCGATGCTGGATTGTCCGAATCCACATGCCCGAACTGCTCAATGTTCTCCAAAAGGGCATCCACGTTCTCCCCCGCAGCTTGAGCAGGAATGTTCTCCCCCGCAGCTTGAACTGGAATGTTCACAAACGATTGCTGCGGTTGCTGAGGTGCTAGAACATCCATATACTGAGGATCTGGGGGCGGTACATAATTCTCGTCCACAATTGCACCAAATAAGGGAACATCCGTTGCTGCCGCAACCCCTTTCTCAAAACTTGCACAAATAGTGAAAATCCTACTCATCATCGGTGAAATCTTTAATAGCTGATCAGGATCACCCTGTGCCTGAAGATCTGGATGATGACGATTAATGTGCAACTGAACAAAACGTGGATATAAAATCCATTTCTGATCCCCAGCGTTCGCATTATCAACCATAGCCTTGAAGATAAATCCTGAGAAGTTGAACGGCTTGTTGTATACCAACGCTAACATAGCAGAAGCCAGACTTCGGCTCATACCATCCGTTCCACCTTTCCTATTCCCCAAACAAACGATAATCACGTGCATCAGATATCTCCAAACACGCGTGAGATTCGCTTTCCTGTACTGATCGGAGGGAATTCCTGGATATCCTATTCGTTGCATAGCTCCAGTAACAAAAATATGATCAAAACCGATAGGCATATCAGGCTGATCGTTGAGCTGTAAAAGTTCCCGAATGCTCTGTTCTGTAATAGTGATCTCCGTACCCAGAACAGTAGAGACCAATCGCCTAACGTCGTTTTCAGTAACGACAGTTGCGTTCCTCCAAAATGGGTTGATCAGATTTCCAAAAACCACCGTGGTATCAGAAATGACGTGAGATACCCTAGAACGTCTCAAAAATGCAATCATCTGACGATACGGTGCAGCTTTATCAGAAGTGTCAACCAGATAAGCAGTCGTATTGTGACGAGCTTCAAAAGTCAAAGCCATATCTGCAAAAACAGAAACAGATTGCAACTCGAAAAGGGTTAGCAAAAAAATTTTACATTTTTTGGAAAAACCTTTATCAAAATTCCTGGAACTAGCGACGTAGCCACGTACGTCGCATGAACACAAAGCGACGTAGAACTGTACGTCGCCTAAAATCAAAATAAATTGAAAAGCGACGTAAGCCTGTACGTCGCATAAAAGTCGAGCGACGTAAAGGGGGACGTCGCATTTTGCAATTTATTGTGAATTTAATCACAGTAATTAAAATAGCGACGTAGAGTGCTACGTCGCATCGGACGTCGCATAAAAGGCGACGTAGGGAAGGGCGACGTAGGAATTAAATAATTGCTAATTAGAGCGACGTAGGCGACTACGTCGCATCGTACGTCGCACTGACGAACATTCATCCCCAACCCAGAAAACCTAATTTTCGAATTTAGGGGTTTTCAAAATTGATCACACAATAAGGTGCGCCCTACGATGGTGATGGCGAAAACATAAGTTATAACCATTTTAACATCCAATTGACCATCGAATTCAAACCAAAACCAAAACCCTATTAACCCGTAACATATATATAACAATTAAACATATAATACACGGTGAAAACAGGTAAATATGGTACCTAAGTGTGCGGAATAACGAGTATATGAAAACTACGTGAGTGAATCGGAACGAAAACAGCTACAAATCACGAAAAAAGTCGAAGAATTTCTACGTCGCAAATCGCCGGTTGGTACGTCGCAGGCTACGTCGCACTTGAATAGTGAATACTGTGACGAGTTACGTCGCAGTGGATACTATTTAAAGTCTAACCCTATGTGCGACGTAGGCTGGGACGTCGCAGGCGACGTAGAGCCGAACGTCGCAGGCGACGTAGAGCCGAACGTCGCATAAAACAGTTGTGATTCAATTTCGAAATTTTCAAACCGTTTACTCGTTATTTTTAGCAAATAATTTCCAAATAACTCGTGACTTGGGAAAATAACATAGAATAAAAATAAAATAAAATAACTAAACTAAAAAATCTTTTTGGTATTTTCTTTAATTTTACAGAAAATAAAAATAACTAACACTCTATATTTGGTGACGGAGTTGTTTTGTCTGATTAAGGATCATATCGGAATAACATGCATTTATTAGGAATAGTAAGTGTTATTTCGATCATCAGTATATTTGTCCACTTTAAATTTACTTGGCACATTTAAAACACCTTTTATAAAAATTATTTCAAGACAATTATTGGTATTGTTTGTCCACCTAAACATGTTACATCCGTATTTGTGAGCTAACCTTTATTGTTAGAATGAATATTAATTTTGTGAAACCTATTATATGATATACTGATAAACTTTAGTAAAACAAACACTGCGTATTCATACAAGGTAGAGATTACAAGACCAAGTTTATCTCGGTTTTCTCATAACATACACTTGATATTTATATTTAGGCATACATCAAACCGACTATGAAGATACTAGTGGCCCCAGATCTGTACTTAGTACAACAGAGGGTCCCTTAGTATGAACATAACAAGTTTGAGACTATTTGCATAACTAATAGATTCAGGTCTGTACGTGAGTACAACAATAGTCACCATTAGTTAGGCGAATAATCATATTATTACTATATGCCCATTTTACATTTACATAATTATGACAGTGTATGATAGTACTTCCATTTATCAATTAAGACTTATGTCATACATCAGATAACATTTTTCACAAAGTAATAGACAAGTTTTATCATTACTTCTTACTCACTCACAAACCGGTGTGTAGCATGCCTACCAATACATCGTATGATGAAGATAATTTAAATAAAAACTGTTTTAAGTGTGTCAGATAAATCTACTGACACATCCAAGATAAACCTTAAAATTCCATTTTGTGCATGTCACCCGATGTACTATCATATCCCAAGTTGTTTACAGACACAACTTCAACGTCTATTTTAAAAATGTAGCAACCTTGCGTTTTCTTTAATACTAAAGAGCATAAAGAGTGGCTGTTGCGAATTTTTTTTTTTTTTTTTTTTTTTTTTTTTTTTTTTTTTTTAAATTGAATTTAAAAATCTAAAAAAAATCCAAGTCACAAATCATTTCTTTGACTGAAAGAACCTTAAACCTATTAGATTGACCAGTTCAATGAAACGTGATCGCAAAAAGGCTTTTGTGAAAAGGTCCGCACACTGCTTAAGGGTCTCTATATGTACAACATCTATAAGGTGTTTCTCAAAGCAATCCCGTATAAAGTGGAACCTAAGTTCAATATGTTTGGTCTTAGAGTGCTGTACGGGATTGTGAGTTATGGATATAGCAGCTGTATTATCAATATAAATAGGAGTCATAGAGAGATTGAACCCGTAATCACGCAGCTGATGCTGAATCCAGAGAACCTGAGAACAGCAACTTGCAGCAGCAACATACTCGGCTTCAGCTGTGGAAATAGCAACCGCAGTCTGCTTTTTGCACTGCCAAGAAACTAAGCGCGATCCAAGGAACTGACATCCTCCAGTAGTTGACTTCATATCTATCTTGCAGCCACCAAGATCCGAATCCGAATAGGCAGTTAACTCGAAGTTTTTCTCGTTTGAATACCATAGACCCAGAGATGGCCTAAAAGCGAGATATCCAAAAATGCGTTTTACTGCCTTCATATGAGACACCTTCGGATTTGCTTGAAATCGTGAGCAGAGAGAAACAGCAAACACGATATCTGGTCTTGAGGCAGTCAGGTACATGAGAGAGCCTATCATTGATCGATAGTCTTTTTCCTTGCAGTCTTCATCGTCCTCATCAGGTCCAAGATTGTGTCTTGCTTCAATTGGAGTGCCATAGTGTTTACAGTTGAGCAATTCATACCGTTTTAACATGTCAATGACATATTTTGACTGATGGATATAAATTCCATTGTCAGATTGCTCAACCTGTAGTCCCAGAAAGAACGTGAGTTCCCCCATAGCACTCATTTCAAACTCAGATTTCATCAATCTTTCAAAATCCTTGCACAACTGATCATTAGTTGATCCAAAGATTATGTCGTCTACATAGACCTGCACAAGTAACAAATCCGCTCCTTCCCTTTTGATGAAAAGCGTGCTATCAATCTGTCCTCTATCAAAACCATTCTTCAGTAAGTACGTGGCAAGTCGCTCATACCAAAGTCGAGGAGATTGATGAAGACCATACAAAGCTTTCTTCAGCTTGCAAACATGATTAGGATGCTTTGGGTCTTCAAAACCGGGAGGCTGACACACATAGATCACTGCGTCAACATCTCCATATAGAAAAGCACACTTCACGTCAAGTTGATACACTCGGAATCCTTTGAAAGAAGCATAAGCTAGAAAGATCCGAATTGATTCCAAACGAGCAACAGGAGCGAAAACTTCATCATAGTCAATACCCTCTAGTTGACTATATCCTTGAACTACCAGACGGGCTTTGTTTCGAATAACAGCCCCACGATCATCCATTTTGTTACGGAAAACCCAACGAGTACCCGTCAAGTGAGCACCCTTGGGTAGAGGAACAATTTCCCAAACATTCATCTTGTTTATTTGCTGTAGTTCCTCCTGCATAGCCTCGACCCAAGATGGATCCTTTAAGGCTTGATCAACCTTTTTCGGTTCAATTTGAGACAAATGACATGAATCAATATGAGCAATAAGTCCCAAAAGCTGCTGAGCTGAAGTCTGCTTTGCTTGCTGTCGTGTTTGAACAGATGCATGAGGATCACCAATGATATTATCAATGGGGTGATCCTTATGTATACGAGTTTCTGGTATGGTACCTGGCACAAGATCCACACCCAAATTGTTCAAATCTCCCTCAGTTTCAGGAGTAGCAGCAGACTCAGGAATGACTATCTCTTCTTCTTCTCCTTCATCTTCATGAGAAAATAAGTGAGAGTAGTTCATTGTTTCTTCCACTTCATCTTCTTCTTGAGGTTCCTCTAGAGGAGGCATATTTGGATCATATGGAAGCTCCTTTGTATAGTTGTAAACTGTTTTAGAAGGAGCTGCCGAAGATGGTGGAGTAGGAGATGGTGTAGATGGTGGTGATTTGGTAGTTGTTTTCGGTTGTGTGGGTGTTGGTGAAGGAGTAGGTGTAGGTTGTGGAGGTGTAGGATTAGTCGGTGGAGGTGCGGGTGTTGCATTAGGAGATGGGTCGGATGGTTTATTAGTAACGGGTGTATCTTGAGAAATATCAAGCTCATGCAGTATAGAAACCAACTCTTCCGTTTCATCTTCTTCCGGAATATTGAAAGAGTTAAAGAGGTTTCCATAGTTGAAAAACCAATCCGGACCCGTTCCTTGAGGAGGTTCCGTATACCTTAAACACTTCACTTCAAAATGCTCTTCGATCTGATTTGTTGATTTGTTGAAGACTCTTTTGTTCGGAGAGTTGACTGCATATCCAAGAAAAATCCCTTCAACAGCTTTATCACCAAACTTAGAGACCTTATCTTTTGTAATCATGATCAGGCATGGACACCCAAATGGTTCTAGGAACTGTAGATTTGGCTTACGGTTATTAAAAAGTTCATAGCACGTTTTGTTCCTTTTCTTAACCGTGAGTACTCTGTTGAGAACATAACAGGCAGTATTAACTGCCTCAGCCCAGAATATGATTGGTAACTTGGAGTCAGCTAACATAGTCCGAGCTGTCTCGATTATTGTCCTGTTCTTCCTTTCTGCAACTCCATTCTGTTGTGGAGTCCTCGGAGCACTAAATTGATGCTCAATACCTCTTGTAGCGCAAAACAATTCGAGAGTTGAGTTCTTGAATTCAGTTCCATTGTCGCTTCTTATCCTTTTCACCTTCAAGTTGCACAGATTTGCCAACTTGTCCAACAAGTACACCAGAATCTCAGGAGTTTCCCCTTTCGTGGTCAAAAAGTAAACCCACGAAAACCTTGAGTAGTCATCAGTAACTACCAAGCAGTAAGACCGACCACCAATACTTTTCGTAGACACTGGACCGAAAAGATCCATATGCAGCAACTCCAATGGTGCATTTATGGAATTCACTTGCTTAGACTTATGGGACTTCTTACGTAACTTTCCTTTTTGGCAGGAGATACAGTCATCCGTTAGAGCAAATGACTGTTTTGGAACTCCTAGCACTAGGTCATTTTTAGTCAAGAAATTCATTTTTCGGAAATGAATATGTCCCATTCGTCTGTGCCAAAGCAGTGAATCCTTTTCAGAAGCCTTAGACAAGAGACACGTATACTCGTTCGATGTCTCAACAGTTCTCATATTCAAAATGTAGGTGTCATCCTTTCTTGGCGCTCTCAGTAACACCCATTCTTCCGGAATGACATACCCAGGCTTCAGTATCACACACTCAGTCTTTGTGAACACAGTTGTATAATCCTTATCACAGACCTGTGAAACACTTAGCAAGTTGTGCGTAAGCTGTTCCACGTAGTTCACATTTTCGAAACTAACGTTGCCGTTAGTTAACGTTCCTCTTCCAGAAATAGTTCCCCCAGAATCTCCAGCAAAGGCAACATAACCTCCTGCATGTGGTTTAATATCCACAAGAAGAGATACATCGCCCGTCATATGTCGCGAGCAGCCGCTATCCAAATACCATTCGCTATCTTTAACGCGTTCTGACTGCTGCAACACACAAACAAAGGAGATTAGTGAGAAACGGTGACCCAAGCCTTTACAGACTTAGGTCGACCGTGGTCATCAACAATAATCACGTCAGATAGAATTTTATCTTTAAACAAATTAGAATTTTTATCTGATGTGTTATTGTTGACGACTGAAGAGTCAACATCAGACTCTTTACGTTTCCAAACTTTTGAAGATTCGGAAATGGTAATAGAAGTAATGTTGGGCTTTTGAAGTAGCAAAGGTTTTTGCTCAACATTACTTGGTTTCGAAACAGGCTTGGGAGAGTTTGAGTGACGCCTAGGTGGAGATTTAGAAAAAGAGTTTTTATAAACAGATGTCCTAGGCATCTCTCTCCCATATCGCTGATTTGACAGCTTTGGACATTCACGGATTAAATGTCCTTGTTTCTTGCAGTAGAAACAAGAACGAGTCTCAACAAACGGTTGAGGCTGAGGAATTACCACAGGATGTGGAGAAACATTTCTAGAACATGAACATTGAGTACACGTCTTAGAAGATGTTTGTTTTGGTTGAGAGGTTGAAGTTGAAGGTTTATCATACGAAACATTTTCATTTATTGATTTTCTTTGCAAAATCTTTACAGGTGACTGTAAAGTTTGTTGTTTCGAGTTTAAAACCTTTGCTTTTCCTTTATTTGGTTGAACCTTAATTTCAGGTTCAACCTTTGAAATCACTTTATCAGGTTTAAATGCAACCTTCTTAACCTCCGGATACTCCTGATCCGTAATGTCCTCAATCTCAACAATCTCCTCAACACTAACAGGAGATTCATTCTTTACTTCAACTCTCTCCTTAACACTAACAGGAGATTCATGCACTGACTTAACAAACTTTGGCAAGGGGTACTCTGGCCGCATGGTTTTCTCCTTTGCCGGTTTGTTATGTTTGGTCTCTTTAGCATCTATAGCTTTTAAACCATAGAGCTTGGACCAGTCAACTGGAATCTCTTCAAAGCCTTCCTTAACAGGCAGGGGACAACAAGTAGTAGGAGGAGGAACTGAGTTGTATCCCAATCCCTCATTCTTTTTTCCTTTAGTACCATGCTTGCTAAGGATTTCATTGAAGACAACTGTTGAGGAATTTGATCCTAAGATTTTACTCTTATAATTCTCATACTCAGCTTTTAAATCTGTAAGTTCTTTATTTAAAAGTTCAATTTCAACAAGATAGCTTTTAATGGCGTCTTCTTGACTAAAAACCTTAGATTTATATTTCTGAGTATCTAACCGATGAGCCTCAAGATGATTTTCATAGAGTTTCTCATTAGCTTTTAAAAAATTATTTGAGTCGGTTAGTTTTTCATTCTTTTTCCTCAATTCAGCTGTCTCTGTCTGATATGCCTTTAAAGATTCAGTTAACTTTATGCATGAAATACAATTTAACGGTTCATCATGTACCTCATTCACAATGTGAGCCATCAGACACTGTTGGTAATGCTGGGAGACAGGCGTCCAATCTTGACTTGTAGGCTCAAAAGCAATCAGGGCATTGTCAGCAATCCCTCTCTTGTTAACTTCCGTTTCTTTGGCCTTTGGAGGAGTAGACGGTATTGTAAATCCCGATGCTGGCATTTTGGGTTTCTCGCACTCCCTGGCGAAGTGACCCAAATTTTGACAATTGTAACATCGGACCTTACTCTTGTCAAATCCAAATCCAGTCTTTCCATCACCCTCCAAGCTTTTACGCCCTGTCCTCTGCAAAAACTTCTGAATTCTGCGGGTGATCATTGCCACATTCCAAGTCAAATCCATTTGCTCCAGATCGTCTTCATCAAGCTGAGCATAGTCCTCCTTAGTCAACTCCAAAGTTAGATTCGGTTGAGTAACCAAATCCTTGTAAGAGCTTAAGAAAGCTGTGTAGATGGCAGCTTGCTCCTGAATAGCAGGTGAGACTTGAACCTGTTGTTGATTTGAAGAAGGTCCAGTCATAAAAACCGAATGAATCCCATCAGAAGAAGAAGAATTCGATGAAGCATTTGTATTTGATACAAAGGCAACTCCAGATCCATAAGTCTTTCCAGAGTTGATCTGAACACCATACACACTAGGATTCTGAACAGCCGAACCAGACCTAGTTTCTTTCTTCTTAATCTCCATCGCGTGAGCTTGAAGATCCCCTATCAACGCATCCAAAGACATGTTTGCAAGTTCTTCATTTTCTTTTAAAAATTGAACTTTAATATCCCAAGAACTTGGCAACACATCCAGCAGCTTCTTATTTACTTCAATTGAAGGAAAAGTATAACCCCCTTCAAACAACTCACCAACTAACCGTGAGTACCTAGTAAATAAAGAAGTCGTGTCTTCATCAGGAAGGATGTCAAAGATATCGTACTGTTTCTTAATCAGTTCAAGCTTTGCTTCCTTGTACTTATCATTCCCTCCACAACGAGTTTCAATAGCCTTCCACAAATCAAAGGCTGTTTCATGAGTTCTGAAAAGCCATAGCACATCCTTCGTTAAACACATTTTAATCATTGAGAAAGATTTTCTTTCAGTATCAAAATCTTTCTTTTCCTCGGGAGACATGGCTTTATAAGGCTTAGCAGGACGAATACCCCGGTATTCTCCTTCAGCTAATGGAGCTACATAACGCTCACGTAATGGTCCCCATAATTCTGGACAATGGAAATCAATATATTGCTCAACTCGGTCTCTCCAGTACACGTAATCCATGTCCGCAGTAAAAAGTGGAGGTTTATTACTTGAACCTATGTCATTGCTTTGTTTAATCATCTCCCGAAGTCCTCTAATATCCTCTTTATCAGCTGCCATTTTAAATACTTAATCGAAAAATCAAACTTCTGATCTTAGCGACGTAGAGGGGTACGTCGCACAAAGAATATGCGACGTAGATGGGTACGTCGCAAAAAGGATAAGCGACGTAGATGGGTACGTCGCAAAAAGCAAATGATTCAATTAAGAATCAGAAAGTGCGACGTAGAGTGGTACGTCGCAGAATCAGGCTACGTCGCAACGCAGCGTCGCAAAAGACTAATTAAAGTAAAAATAGCGACGTAGAGAGGTACGTCGCAACGGTACGTCGCACGAACTAATTAAAGTTCAAAAACACTACGTCGCACGCGACGTCGCAGCTTACGTCGCTTTGCTACGTCGCAAAACGTGCTGAGCAGCGGCCAAAAACCCTAAAAACGAATTTTTAACCCTAAAATCAAAACCACGAATGTCGAACGACTGAAACCTTCAAGAATCCCAATAATACTGATCGAAAACCTGTAAAAACACAAAACAAACGTAATAAACACGAAAACTCACGAATATCACGTCCTTTTAAAACCCAAACTCGATCCGAATCGCCAAAAACGAGCTTCACTGCTCTGATACCAGTTGTTTGTCCCCTACTTAAGATCTAGAACGAACCGAGTCAATCCAATCGATGGCGGAAACAACGATTAGATTATCAAACAATCAAACGAACAATCAATACGCAATCAATATCAAACGAACGTAATATTATTGCTTATAGTCGATCAGATTACAGAAAATTTCGACAGATTATGTTTAGGGTTTCGTCCACCCTAAAACAGAAAACACAAATCGTATTTATACAAAAACTGGCACCTGCGACGTAGCACGCTACGTCGCAGGCCCAAGCCCATGCGACGTCTGCTACGTCGCAGGCCCAATACCTGACGTCGCACCTGCGACGTAGTGCGCTACGTCGCAGGAGTCAGGAATCCTAATCTAAATACTAACTACGAGCTAGACCAACTGACAGACACTAAACATGTACTAACAGATTCACATCCTGAAGGTGTTGAGGCTAGAACTAACTTGGAATTGACGAAAATGGTTGATTATGTATGGGCTGAGTTTGTACAGGAGAGGAAGAAGAATAAGGCAAAGGATGAAGTTATTACTCAGTTGCAGAGGAAAGTAAAGCAGTTAGAGAGGATTGTTGTTAAATGTTTGAAGAAAGGAAGGAAATATGTGGTTCATGATACTTCAGAACCTGAGGAGACTTATAACTTTAAACAAAATGCTTTCAAAAAGGGGGAGAAGGTCTGGACAAATTTGGGTGATAAGAGGAATGAGAATGATAAGGTTGTGTCTGATGATGAAAAAGTTGATGAAGAGATTGAAATGGAACAACCAGTGGATGATGAATTTGTGCATACACCTCCAACACCACCTACAGAGCCAGAGGTTAATGAGTCAGTGTTTGAGACAGTGGAAACAGAGATGAATGACCCAGTGGCAGAAGAAAATAATTCTGAACATACTGAGGTTGTTGGGTCAGTGGAGCAGACTGTAGAGGTTAATTTGGATGATAAGACTGAGGAGTTAAAGATTGATGAGGATGATGGTGAAGAGGTGAGTAAACCTGAGATAGCAGTTGAAAAAGAAGAAGTAAAGACTGATGTTAAAACTGATGCTCAACAAGTTGAAAAGACTAGAAAGAAGAGCATTCCAGTTAAAACTGCTAAAATGACTGGTACAGGAAAGAAGGTTGAAACTCCAAAGAAGAAATCTTCACAACAACCATCTTTGCCTGGATTTCAAATTAGAGAACCTGCTGCTGCTCCTGTTCAACAGAAAGAATTGCCAAAGATTGATCCAAAAGATAAAGGCAAGGGAAAACTGGTAGAAGAACTAAAGAAGAAAAAGCAAAAATCAGTGCCACCAGAAGTAACTGCTCATGATATTGAGTATGCTCAAAGGTTACAGGCTGAGATAAATACAGAGGGATTGATTGATGTTGAGATTGAGGAAGGAAAGTTTATGAAAATGACAAAAGAGCAAGTGGCAGAGTGGGATGAATATTTATTGAAAGAACAGAGACAGGATGATATTGAATATCTTGTAGAGCAGGTTAAGAAAAAGAAAGCAGAGGAAGCAAGAAAGAAAAAAGCTGCAAAACCACCAACAAAAGCTCAAATGAAGAAGAACTTAATTGCAAAGTTGAAAGGTGGGTATATTCCTTTGAATGCATTGAAACAAATGAGTTTAGAGAGATTGCAGGAGTTATGGGATAAAGATGAGTTGAATCCTGATGTGATTGAAAAGAAACAAACAGAAAAGAAAGAAGCTGAGAAGAAAAAGCAGGAAGTTGAAAAGGAAAAGAAAGAGGCTGAAAAGGAAAGAAAATTGAAAGAAAAGGAAGAAAAAGAAAAAAGAGAAAAGATAGAAGCTAAGAAGAGGAGGAAAGATGAACTTGAGAAAAAGAAGAGAGAGTTAGATGAAATTTCTGATAGAGAAAGGGATATTGATGAATTGAAGGAGTTTATTCTGTTACAGACTATGGAATCTGAGGTAATTAATGTTGAATTACCTGGTATCATTGATTGGTCTATTGAGCAGTTTGTCAATCCTGTTAAGATTCACAAGATTAAAGTTGAAAGAGCAGATGGAAATGTATCTTGGTGGAGATCTTTTAGGGATTTGATAAAGAGAATTAGTAGGACTGATTTGGTGAGGATGTATGAGATTGGGATGGAAAAGAATTTAGATTTGAAAAGGTTTGATAATCTGGTTGAAAAAGTTACATGGCATTGGATTAAAGCTATGTTTGAGCCAGAAGAGTTTCCATTTCAATTTGCTACTTTTAGCAAGGTCAGAAATTGGATTTATCATGCCAAACCTGGAGTACATCAGATTGTTATGGAGGATGCAGTGTTTATGTGGTTATTGACAGATAGATTTTATGATATCAATCTGAGATTTTTGATGGGTTTGAGAAATGCAAGGCTACAAGCTGCAGTTTTAGATGATGTAGCTCTGGAATTGGTATATATGGTGCTGAATCAGATTCATAAGAAGGAGGAGATTGATAGGAAGAAGAGAAGAAATGACTAACAGTTTTTGAAAGAATTTTGTGAAGCTTATAATGGAGGATTAGAAGAAACTTAATGCTGTGAAGGACAGATTAAGTTTAGGGGGAGATTGTTGGGTCAAAACTGTTTCAGGTCTGAGTTGAAGTTCTGATGAGAAGACAGAGTGCAAGTGATTAAAACTGTTTGCTTTAAAGGTTAAAACTGTTATTTATGAAGTTACAACTGATAGAAGAAAACTGATGAGAAGACAAGTGTTACAACTGTTTGAAGATAGATTACAACTGATAGTTATGTGTCTGTAAGTAGTTAAAACTGCTTATGTATTAGTAACTGTTAGTTATATATGAAACAGTTAACACTGATTATGTATTTGTACTTGGTCGCATATTACAATTGAAGCAGTTACCACTGAATGTGTAACAGTTACAACTGTTTACATCAGAATGGTAGTTAAAACTGTTTATGATTTTGTGATAAGTATGAGTCGGTTATGGAAGTTATTTTATTCCATATTTGTAGGAGATTGTATAGGACTCTATATGTTATAAATAGAGATCCTTTAGACCTAGATAGGTTAATGATTTTTGCGCAGCTTCAAGGTTTTCTGTAACCCTAATACATCAAGTGTATTCGTCTTATATCATTAATAAGATTGAAGCTTTCGGTATATTATTGTGTTCATTAAATTAATTAATATTCATTGATCTTCTTAATATTATTGAGTGTGATTCCGCAACTTCTCAATAATATATTCAAGGCTTATTACGTAAGATTGTTTATTAAGTTAAACAGGGACTAACAATGTGTCGTATCCTTGTGTCGCATGACGTCTGCGACACAACCATTGTGTCGCATGTCAAATCTTTGTGTCGCATGTTGTGTCGCAAAACACAGAAAAACCAGAATTTTGAAGTCAAAGTTACTGTTCAAAAAAGTCAAATTTACTGTAGCAGTACTGTAGCAAAGTCAACATTTTAGAATTATTATTATTTCAACTAAATCACCAACGGGCCGTACACGTTTTCAAAACATACTTCAGAATCAAACAAGTCGTTGTAACTTGTATAAATTCACTCAAACAAGTCGTTGTAACTTGTATCAATTAAATCAAACAAGTCGTTGTAACTTGTATCAATTAAATCAAACAAGTCGTTGTAACTTATATCAATTCAATCAACCAAATCGTAGTAATTTGGACATATATATATAGTTGTATAACAACTACTAAGGTAGTCTTTCGGGATACCGGTACAATTAATAACAATCAAGTGTCGTGAACACATTCAGGTTTCAAGTCTTTGGACATCAATTCACCGCTAATTATTTCGAGTTTATTAAATTAAACACTTCAAGACTCAGGTGAGTTTCATAGCCCCATTTTCACTGCTTTACAACTATGGGTGTGATATTACTACTCGATTTTGTTTTACAAGTAGAACGCAAGTGCCAAACTTCAAATACTACATGAGTTTCAAGCTAATCAATTTAAAGTCCTCCATAAGCATAGTCTCTAGTATTTTATAGCGTGAATGTTAGTATATGATATCATATGGGATTGACAATCCTCATCCGGGTTAGCACGCACTAACCGGTCAAACGGATGTATTAGCATTTGGGAAGACGAGTGTTGATTAGGCACTCGTAGGAAGCACTCCAAGTTAGGTTTCCTTAATTGGGCCTGACAAATCAAGTTAAGCTCAGACTATGTACTCATGGACAGTATAACTTTTATCTTGCTTAATTGCATTTTAAATTCAATATAAATCTTGCGGTTCTTACAACTATATATTGACATGCAAACCTGTGAGCTCACCAGCGTTTTCGCTGTCCCATTTAAGTATTTATCACAGGTACCCAGCAGTAGTTTGGCTGAACAAGCAGGAATTATTAGCTCGAGTCAGCATACATACAACTAGAGATTGGACTGCATTATTATATTTTGAATACTAATTGAAAGTGATGTTTTAGTGGTCTTCAATTATTCATATTTTGTATGCTCTATATGACGTTTGGTGGTCTTTTTTCTCCTATTCACGTCCCACTGTGTTCTTGAGTTAAAAGCTAGGTGGAAAAGAAGAGAATGGAAGAAAGAAGAAGAGAAAAGAAAAGAAATGGAAAGAATGAAAGTTACGGGGTTGTGTTCTTAAGATAAAAGGAAAACAAAGGAAGAGAAGAGAATCCTTCCCAATCATCCCAAATATGGGAGGAAAAGAATGAAGAAAAATTGCATTGAAACATATCCTCCCCTTCCATCCATTTCCTTTCTTTTCCTTTTATTAAAAAACTTAAGAACACCACCTTGTTTTATATTCCATTCCCTTCCATTCTTTTCCATCCTCAATATAACTCAAGAACACAACGGATTGTTGTTTAACACTGATTCCCAAAGAACTCCACAAGAAGTCCATGTAAAGTGGAAATTAATCAATTTTCATTTATTCAAATTCTAAACACAACCTATTGATACACTATAATCATACATATTTAACGTTTCATGTGGTTAATATTAGTGTGTATTATTAGTGTGTATCATTAGCCCATTTATATTTATGTATTTAGCACAATGTAAATGTAACAGCCCATCCCCGAAGGGACACAATCACTAGAACAAATGATACAAAGCATACGTACCAAATGATAAGGGTAGTGGTCTCCACTCTATCTATAATGGTCTTCTAGGCAAGTCTCATGTCCTAATCACGTGTCCATTATCCTTATGTTTGACCTGGTTACCTGCCGCATAAAATAGAAAGAAAATGAGGCTGAGCCACATGCCCAGTGAACGGATAACAAATAAACAATAACTGTAAGTATTGGGAAGCGATATTGCTACCGTTGTCAAGCTCAGTATTGGCAAACTCCAATAGCTCTCAAGTTCTCTTGCGTGCGTGTTATGATCAGAAAATGTGCGCACACCGTTGAAGGTTCTTGTTCTCTCTAAGAGCTTCAACAAATTTTTTGGCTTATTATGCTCCCCTTCTCGGACGTACCCATTCACGGAGTCCACAAGGGACTTCAGTGTTCTCTCACGAAGGTCTACGCCATCCTCGAATGAAACAAAAAAATTTCTTAAGTCTGCATTTGACTCAATTTTCCAAAATGCATCATCTAAGGTACTCGAGGGACTGGACACATATAACCTCAAACGCTGTGTACATGCTTGTGCAAAAGATCCCTAATACAATGGTAGGCATCCAAATGTATAAATTACCATCATACTGATCGTCTGCAAATAAAAGCGTATGTACAAAGTTATGTCTATTAGTTTTTTCCTTAAAGGTTTTAGTGGAGGTTTAACCCATTCGAAATTGCCATCCTCTTCTATCAACTCTTGTATTTTTCTAGTCCAATATGGTTGAACTTTAAATACTTTTGTCTGACTTTTCATTGCTACAGCTGAAAATGTATAGGTGGTATATGAAAAACTCCTAATTATTATGATGGTAGCACCTATTAGGGTTCCTATATATTGTGCTATGAGTATACATGGAATTGAACTTTCGTAGTTCGATGTAGGTTTTTGATCATTTGGTGTTGACGTGAACACATCTATGGCTAGTACACTGTGAAAAATTACAATTACTATTGTAATTGTAAAAGGTGCACAAAATATAGGAGAGGTAGATAATGCTAATTCAGTGTGACTTGATGCTACCATAATTGCGTACCTTCTCACCTTCAGCTCCAAATCTTCAGGAGAGAGTAAATGTGGTCGTGCAGAAAAAACTCCTGAAGATTTAATCTTACTCTGAAACTTGTTGTCCAAAAGTTTTCTCTTTGTTGGCAAGACAATGGCTGCTGAAGCTACGTTCACTACTATACATAACTAAGTAGATATCAATACCCAACCTAATACACTAAATTCGATTTTACTACCAAACAGCCAAACATCGGGAGTGGGTTGAACAACTTTCGTTATTGTCAGGGTGACGAAGTTGGCAATTATCAACAAGATAACCGTAAGAAATTCAGCAACCACTTCCCAACGTTTGTTGTCGTCCATGGACCTTAGTGAAGGCATAAGGACAAGTGTCACTATGCACAAGAAACACAAACTTCCCATTTTCGTTGATTGATCGATATTACCATACATCTCATCAGTCAAGGCGCTGAGCAAGGGTATAACGATCCAATGAACTCCACAAGAATATATAGGAAATACTTGTGGGTGGTCTTTATTGGTGCTGCTAAAAATTATAGAAGACACACATCTTCCCAATGAACTTGTCAACAATTATTGATTTGCTGCTAATACTAATTGAAAGCGATGTTTTAGTGGTCTTTAATTATTCATATTTTGTATGCTTTATATGACGTTTGGTGGTCTTTTTTCTCCTATTCACGTCCCACTGTGTTCTTGAGTTAAAAGCTAGGTGGAAAAGAAGAGAATGGAAGAAAGAAGAAGAGAAAAGAAAAGAAATGGAAAAAATGAAAGTTACGGGGTTGTGTTCTTAAGATAAAAGGAAAACAAAGGAAGAGAAGAGAATCCTTCCCAATCATCCCAAATATGGGAGGAAAAGAATGAAGAAAAATTGCATTGAAACATCCCCTCCCCTTCCATCCACTTCCTTTCTTTTCCTTTTATTAAAAAACTTAAGAACACCACCTTGTTTTATATTCCATTCCCTTCCATTCTTTTCCATCCTCAATATAACTCAAGAACACAACGGATTGTTGTTTAACACTGATTCCCAAAGAACTCCACAAGAAGTCCATGTAAAGTGGAAATTAATCAATTTTCATTTATTCAAATTCTAAACACAACCTATTGATACACTATAATCATACATATTTAACGTTTCATGTGGTTAATATTAGTGTGTATTATTAGTGTGTATCATTAGCCCTTTTATATTTATGTATTTAGCACAATGTAAATGTAACAGCCCATCCCCGAAGGGACACAATCACTAGAACAAATGATACAAAGCATAGGTACCAAATGATAAGGGTAGTGGTCTCCACTCTATCTATAATGGTCTTCTAGGCAAGTCTCATGTCCTAATCACGTGTCCATTATCCTTATGTTTAACCTGGTTACCTGCCGCATAAAATAGAAAGAAAATGAGGCTGAGCCACATGCCCAGTGAACGGATAACAAATAAACAATAACTGTAAGTATTGGGAAGCGATATTGCTACCGTTGTCAAGCTCAGTATTGGCAAACTCCAATAGCTCTCAAGTTCTCTTGCGTGCGTGTTATGATCAGAAAATGTGCGCACACCGTTGAAGGTTCTTGTTCTCTCAAAGAGCTTCAACAAATTTTTTGGCTTATTATGCTCCCCTTCTCGGACATACCCATTCACGGAGTCCACAAGGGACTTCAGTGTTCTCTCACGAAGGTCTACGCCATCCTCGAATGAAAAAAAAAAATTTCTTAAGTCTGCATTTGACTCAATTTGCCAAAATGCATCATCTACGGTACTCGAGGGACTGGACACATATAACCTCAAACGCTGTGTACATGCTTGTGCAAAAGATCCCTAATACAATGGTATACATCCAAATGTATAAATTACCATCATACTGATCGTCTGCAAATAAAAGCGTATGTACAAAGTTATGTCTATTAGTTTTTTCCTTAAAGGTTTTAGTGTAGGTTTAACCCATTCGAAATTGCCATCCTCTTCTATCAACTCTTGTATTTTTCTAGTCCAATATGGTTGAACTTTAAATACTTTTGTCCGACTTTTCATTGCTACAGCAGAAAATGTATAGGTGGTATGTGAAAAACTCCTAATTATTATGATGGTAGCACCTATTAGGGTTCCTATATATTGTGCTATGAGTATACATGGAATTGAACTTTCGTAGTTCGATGTAGGTTTTTGATCATTTGGTGTTGACGTGAACACATCTATAGCTAGTACACTGTGAAAAATTACAATTACTATTTTAATTGTAAAAGGTGCACAAAATATAGGAGAGGTAGATAATGCTAATTCAGTGTGACTTGATGCTACCATAATTGCGTACCTTCTCACCTTCAGCTCCAAATCTTCAGGATGAAATTGGGTTTAATTCCCATGATCTTTTCATTAACAATAGAACCTATTTATAATACAATAGATGGGACACATATGGGCTTAGCCCTACGACATAATACAAAACGATATTGGGCCTATACACTAGCAACAAATATACCCGGTTAATATACCCCCGCAGTTGGAGCGGGAGGTCGTCGAACGCTCAAACTGGTTCGAAACTCGGAAAACAATGATGAAGGAAGGGCCTTTGTGAAAATGTTGGCATACTGATAACGTGATGGAACATGGAGGACCCGAACTTGTCCCGTCGCTACTTTGTCACGAACAAAGTGGATATCGATCTCAATATGTTTGGTGCTCTGATGTTGTACATGATTAGCAGACATGTATACCGCACTGACATTATCGCAGTAAACAAGAGTGGCGGTGAAGAGAGGGGCATGGAGTTCCCGTAGAAGATTGCGTAACCAAGCAGTCTCAGCAACTGCGTTAGCCACTCCTCTATATTCCGCTTCAGCACTGGAGCGAGATATAATATGTTGACGCTTAGATGACCATGATAAAAGATTGTTACCAAGAAAGACGCAGTAACCCGAAGTGGAACGACGGGTGATGGGGCAGCCTCCCCAGTCAGCATCAGAGTATGCAATGAGACTAGAGGTGGAGGAAGCATACAACTGGAGACCATAGTCAAGTGTCCCTTGAAGATAACGAAGGATGCGTTTGAGAGCTGTGTAGTGCGGCTCTCGAGGATCATGCATAAATAAGCAAATTTGCTGCACTGCATAGGTGAGATCTGGTCGAGTAAAGGTGAGATACTGAAGAGCACCAGCAAGGCTACGGTACAGGGTTGGGTCCGAAACCGGAGGGCCCGAGTCTCCAAGTTTGGATTCTGTATCTACCGGTGTTTTGCAAGGATTACAATTGAGCATATTAGCCCGATCAAGAATCTCAGTAGCATACTTCTTTTGTGATAAAAACATCCATGTGTTATTGCGGAGAACTGAGATACCCAAAAAATAGTTGAGAGGACCAAGGTCTGTCATGGAGAATTCTTGGTGAAGGGATGAGATAACATGTTGTAGAAGAGTTGCAGAAGAAGCGGTAAGGACAATGTCGTCCACATATAGTAACAGATAAGCAACTTCGGACCCACGTCTATAAATAAATAAAGATGAGTCACAACGACTATGGTGAAAACCAACACGAGTCGCATATCCTGCAAAGCGTTGAAACCAGGCACGAGGAGCTTGCTTGAGGCCATATAGAGATTTCTTCAACAAACATACATGATTAGGATGTTGAGGGTCCAAGAAACCTGGGGGCTGGTACATATAGACTGTGTCAGATAAGTTTCCATGAAGGAACGCATTTTTAACATCTAGTTGATGAACCGGCCAATGACGAGATACCGCAAGACTTAAAACCGTTCGAATAGTTGCCGGTTTGACAACTGGACTAAATGTATCATCACAATCAATGCCCTGCTGCTGGTTACGCCCATTAGCAACAAGACGTGCTTTGTAACGACTCAGAGTGCCATCTGCATGAAACTTGTGCTTAAACAGCCACATAGAACGAACAATGTTAGCATTAGAAGGCCGGGGCACAAGCACCCACGTATTGTTTTTAATTAAAGCATTATACTCATCAAACATAGCATTTTGCCAGTTGGGGTCTTTGAGAGCAAGAAAAGGTGATTTGGGAATGGGAGAAGTGGTTGAGACATACAGATTCAATTTTTTAACAGGTTTGACCGTACCAACTTTGGAGCATGTGATCATGGGGTGGGAAGGTGTAGGATCTATAGGATGTTGTTGAGAGATATTGTGGGCCGTGTGGTCCTGATGTGATTGTTGTTCGATATGTTGTGGTTGTGTTGGTAATGATTGAGTGTGTGGGGTGGTGGGTGTAGATTTGGTGGGTTGTGGTTCAGTGTGAGTGGTTGTAGGTGTAGTGGGAGTGGAAATAGGTGAGGAGTTAGGAGGAGTAGGTGAGGGATTAGTGAGCAGTTGGTGTGAGATGTGGTTGGGACCGGAATTAGTGTCAAGAAAAGTATAAGAGGGAGGTTGATCGGGTGTCATTGAGCCAAAGGAAAAGACAGTTTCGTCGAAGGTAACGTGACGGGAGATAATGATTTTGTTGGTGGAAAGGTCAAGACAACGGTATCCTCGATGGTTCGAGGGATATCCAAGGAAGATGCACGGTGTGGATCGTGGTGCAAGTTTGTGGGGACTATTAAGATGAGGGTAACACAAACATCCAAATATACGAAGGCGTGAATAGTTGGGTGTCTTGTTGAAAAGTTTGGTGAATGGGATATGATTTTTGATTGCGGTGGAGGGTAAGATGTTGAGAAGATAGACGGCCATGTAAAGGGCCTCGACCCAGAAATAAGGTGGGAGATGGGCTTGAAAAAGAAGTGTGCGTATGAAATTATTTATTGTTCTAATCATTCTTTCAGATTTACCATTTTGTTGAGAGGTTTTAGGACATGAAAAACGTATTTGGATGCCGTTGTTGTCGAAAAGATTAAGAAGTTGTGTGTTGTCAAATTCACCACCATGGTCACACTGAAAGGCTTTTATTTCACAATTAAATTGAGTTTTAACATAAGCACGAAAATGCAAGAATTTGTTAAATGCATCAGATTTATTACGTAAAGGATAAACCCATAGAAAGTGAGAGAAATGATCAAGAAATATAATATAATATTTAAAACCACTAATACTTGGAATCGGAGAAGTCCATAAATCCGAGTGAACAATGTCAAATTTTGACTCAACAACCGTTTCAGATCGGGAAAATGGAAGTCTCACGTGTTTGCCAAGTTGACATGCATGACATAAGACGGGAGACTTCGTTTTATTACAAGAGATAAAATTATTAGACGAAAGAAAACGCAACACATCATCTCCGGGATGTCCGAGACGTTGATGCCAGGTGGATTGACTTGTGGTAAGGAGAGCTTGAGGAAACACAATGGGCTTGGTGACAGGATAAAGGTCGCCAGTGCTATCACATCGAAGGAGGATATGACGGGTCAAAAAATCCTTCACAGAGAAACCAAACTCATCAAATTCAATTGTACATTTATTATCTCTAGCAAATTTACGAACTGAAATTAAATTTTTGATAATATTTGGAGTAACAAGAACATTATGAAGGTGAAGTGGGCGGTGTAAAGATGGCAAGACACTATGGCCTGTGTTGGTGATGGGTATGGATGCACCATTACCAACAAAGATAGATGGATAAATGCCTTTATTAAAAACAGTAGTGAGTTTACCTGTGTCCGTAGTGAGGTGTGATGAAGCACCCGTATCCATGTTCCAATTGGATTCCCCGAGATCTTGAAGTGTCATTGTGTTAAATGCATGAGGAAGATTGGTCTCCTGACTTGGATATGGTGGAGACGGGCCAAGAAGTCCAAGATGGTTGGATCCATAACCAGCAGGGGACCCGTACGACTGTTGGGCTGATAATGGACCTGACCAAAATCCATGTTGGGCCTGTACATTAGCAGTAGGAACAAAGTGAGCCTGCCCATAGTTAAATTGGGCATGTCTACCTGCTGTTGGGATAAATTGAGCTGAACGATTAAACTGGGCCTGCTGACCTACTGGACTAATGAACCGGGCCTGCCCATAGTTGAATTGGGCATGTTGGCCTAATGTAGAACCACCAGGGGGTGTTGGGCTTTTTTGTTGGGTCTGATTTGATGGCCTAAACTGTGCATGATGATTTTGAAACGAACTTGACGTATCAACAGGCCAAGTTTGCACAATGTTTCGATTTCCACTCCTAAATTGTCCATTATTACGAACATCATGAATAAATTTACACTTGTCACCAAAACGACATCCACCCTTTTGGAAATTGCGACAAGGTTGCTGATTGACTGCGTTTCGATTTCGTCCCATATTAGTGCTTGCAACGAGAACAGTAGGAGAAGAGGAGTTATCATGACGAGAAGATTGGTTACGGGATTTTTGATTCAAACGACTTTCTTCCAAGAGTAACATCGTGCGTACAGTCGACAGATCGGGAACGGGATCACGGTGACGAATGATACCCGCTACTTGATCAAATTTATCACCGAGTCCAGTAAGCGCATGCACGACAAGATTTTTGTCATGAACAGGAGACCCCAAATTTGTCAAGAGATCACCCATACTTTTTATCTTCGTGAAGTATTCTGTGATGGTAAGATTACCGAGTTCTATATGCCGAAGATCGTTCTCGAGTTGGATGATACGTGCATCCTTGTTATTATGGAATTCGTTTTTAAGACTATCCCACACATCTTTTGCCTTGACATCGGGTTGTAAAACCGTTTCAAGGAGGGTTTCGGATATCGTACCGTATAACCACAACTTGACAAGTGAATCAAGTTCATCAGATTCCGGGTTAGTTTCACTAGTAGAGGTGCCATCGATGAACTTGATAACCCCAAAAGTCTTGCAATGAGTCCTAAAAAGCTCACTCCAAGAGTTGTAATTGTGTTTTTCAAGATCGAGAACAATTGGAATGTAAGCCTTTATATTAGTGATACCATAAGGTTTGTTAGCGGGAGGAGGAAGAGGCTTATCTCCGGTCATTATGTAAGTGTATGGTTGTTTGAGTGGTGGTAGACGGTGGCTGTTGCAGAGTTGGAGGGAGGTATACAGTCGTTGTTTTTGGAAGGAGAAGAAAGTAAGAAGAAAGTAGATGGAAAGACACGTGAGTTATGGAAGCATTATTAGGAAACTAGTATTATGTGCTCTGATACCATGAAATTGGGTTTAATTCCCATAATCTTTTCATTAACAATAGAACCTATTTATAATACAATAGATGGGACACATATGGGCTTAGTCCTACGACATAATACAAAACGATATTGGACCTATACACTAGCAACAAACACTACTACAAAAAAGAATTCAAAGAGACCTGTTTTAATAAAAAGACCTGGTGACTAGAAAACAAGTGGTTTCTAAGCCAGTCAAAAGTTGACCCAAAGCAAGATAACTGGTCTCTATGTGAGTTCCTAAATAAAAAGACGTATTGAAAGTAAGGAGACCCCCTGGTATTTAAACAAGAGGTCTTTATTGTTTTTCATTCTGGCGGCAAATCGTCCCCGAAATAATTCAAGCATCTCAAAAACAATTTAAAGCCCTAACTCCTTCCTCAATTTTTATATCCCCAATCAATTTATCTTTTACCCTAAAAGCTATACTGCCGTTGCCGTCGGACCACCGCTACTTCCATTCACATCCTCCCACCTACCGCCTGTGTTTCTCTCTATTGCAGCACCACCTTCATTACGGCACCATCATCACAGCGGAACCACCACAAGTAGGAATTCGGTATCACAACAAATGGTACAAAAATTGTTGTTTTTTCTTCTTTAGGGTATACATGTTTGTGTAATTTATGGTTATAATTATAATCTTTCCAGTCTCGATTTTGTTCTTGCATTTCTTTTGAATTGGTTTCTTTTTTAGCTCATTTGATTTTCTCTAGGGATTATAATACTGATGATAGCCATGTTTGTTCGTTAGCCCCCAACAATCAATAGGTCTTATTAATTTATACTTGAGGTATTATTTTTGCTATCCTAATTTTTGTTCCTGTTAAGTAAAATCCATATTGGTCTTTACTTTTTAAGGTGATTGTTTCTTAAGATTTAAATCCCAAAAATCCTTTGCTAGCTTTCGGAGTTAACACGGAGAAAAATTCATGGTTATTTGATTTCAATTATCGATGTATCTCATTTAATTTATAAAAGTTCTTAAACCATCCGTATAGCATAAAGCAAAATTGAAAATTCTGATTACTAGCTCAGCCTTGTACTGAATATTAATCTAAATTCAAATTTGTGAAGATTTATCCTACCTTTGGCTTTGGCTTGTGGAAACAAAAGAATAACATGTTGGATATTTTGTACATTCTGACTTTTTAACTTCATTATATAAGTATTTTCGACTTGCTCTGTATTATTTTTTATATTGTAGATGAGCATCAAGTTTGGAACATCGATTGAAATTCTTTTTATTATGTTTTGATAGTTAGAGAATCAATATAGATAGAATACAAGAGTACATGCCATCGGAAAAAGAATAAGAGAAGCGTGAAGAGTATGAGATGGGTCTGACTTCTAAGTGTCCGACACTACATTGATGCAATTGTACGTGAATGATCGTTGCATGATTTTTGATTTATTTATGAGCTTTCTATATATAATTTCTTATATTGATTCGTTAATTTCTTATACTGATTCTGTTTAGGTTGCCTGGGTTGAACATCAAAAAATTTAAATTGGAGTGCTTAAAAATCCACGGTGACACCTTTAATTTGTAGATGTCATATTTCTTTTACGTTTGAGATTATCAATGGACTTTTCACAAATCTTTTTTATTGTTGTAGGGTGCCGGTGAGAATCTAGATTCTTGCTTTAACCCGAACTCATCTTGACCTGATACATGGCCCACTCGTATTACCACAATTAAGTTTAATCTTTTAAGTGAACTGATGACGAAAAGGTAAGCTATACCCTCTTTAACAACTAATATTTCAATATAGAGCAGTTACTCTTTTCTTAATAGAAGCAAGACTCATCACAAGTTGTTGTTTTACTTTGATCTCTTTTGTTCATTCACTTGATTGTACTATAACATATTGTACTTAATATTTTCATACAGCTTACAGCCATCAAATTAACATCAAATATCCGATACTAGATTGAAGCATTGTATGGCATTTGATCATTTTTAATAACGAGCTACATTGTTTACTTTGACTTTTATAAATAGTAAATTCTAAATTTAAACTTAAATGGAACAGTAGGCTATTTTCAGCAATTGTAAGATTAGAAAACCGTCCAATTATGCATTTGGAGAGTAATAGTACTAAAATATGAACTAAAGTTGTGCCTTCTCATTATGGAATTGAGCAATATGACTTTGTTCATTTGTTTAAGCCTTTAAATTCTTTAGCTTTTTAGTTTGAATGAGTGAATGACTAGGAACCGGGAATCTGTCATATTAGACATATTAGAAACAACAATATGAATTGCTGGAAATTGAGAAGTCATCAATTTGAAAACCCCCTTTTCAGGCCGTGTAACTTTAATATGATTTGTGTTAAAGTTGTATCTTGTTCCAATGGTTATTTGTTGAATAACATATTTCTATGTATAAAATTTCGGTTTTTTGTTTTATTCATTTAGTTGTTCATGTGTGTACGTGTTTCGTTTCGTAGGTACAAATGTTGAAAATGAACTTGAGGTGCAAAAGGGAGAAGTGACTTGACAACGAGATTAAAGACCATACGTGAACTCAAAATTGGATGGTATTGTTCGGATAGTAAGGAGTACTTTTCTTTCTAGGCAAATAAACTATGACTTTGTTGTGTTAGGTTTCAAGAGAAATATATGTTAAATTGATCCGTTGTATGTTATCAGATTTGTATATATAGTTTGTTTTGTTTGCGTAGAAATTTGATTTTTTTTGTATCTTGGAAATTTTGGTACATGAGCATTATTTTTTTGTAAAGCAGGTTTAATGGGAAAGAAAATAATTTTTAATATTGGATTTTTTCCCCCCAAATAATAGTATAGAGACCGGTTGGTTAATAAGCAAATGGTCTCTTTGTGTTTGGCGGTTCATCCGGGAAAAAATAATAGGGACCACTTGTTTTCAAAATAACTGGTCTCTATAATCCATATAGAGACCTGTTGTCAACTGGTCTCTTTGGTTGAGACCTGTAGCCTAAGAAACCTCTTGAACAAATGGTCTCTAAAAGGGATTTCAACAGGTTTCTTAGTACATTTTTTGTAGTAGTGAAATATACCCGGTTAATACAGGAGAGAGTAAATGTGGTCGTGCAGAAAAAACTCCTGAAGATTTAATCTTACTCTGAAACTTGTTGTCCAAAAGTTTTCTCTTTGTTGGCAAGACAATGGCTGCTGAAGCTACGTTCACTACTATACATAACAAAGTAGATATAAATACCCAACCTAATACACTAAATTCGATTTTACTACCAAACAGCCAAACATCGGGAGTGGGTTGAACAACTTTCGTTATTATCAGGGTGACGAAGTTGGCAATTATCAACAAGATAACCGTAAGAAATTCAGCAACCACTTCCCAACGTTTGTTGTCGTCCATGGACCTTAGTGAAGGCATAAGGACAAGTGTCACTATGCACAAGAAACACAAACTTCCCATTTTCGTTGATTGATCGATATAACCGTACATCTCATCAGTCAAGGCGCTGAGCAAGGGTATAACGATCCAATGAACTCCACAAGAATATATAGGAAATACTTGTGGGTGGTCTTTATTGGTGCTGCTAAAAATTATAGAAGACACGCATCTTCCCAATGAACTTTACAACAATTATTGATTTGCTGCTAATACTAATTGAAAGTGATGTTTTAGTGGTCTTCAATTATTCATATTTTGTATGCTCTATATGACGTTTGGTGGTCTTTTTTCTCCTATTCACGTCCCACTGTGTTCTTGAGTTAAAAGCTAGGTGGAAAAGAAGAGAATGGAAGAAAGAAGAAGAGAAAAGAAAAGAAATGGAAAGAATGAAAGTTACGGGGTTGTGTTCTTAAGATAAAAGGAAAACAAATGAAGAGAAGAGAATCCTTCCCAATCATCCCAAATATGGGAGGAAAAGAATGAAGAAAAATTGCATTGAAACATACCCTCCCCTTCCATCCACTTCCTTTCTTTTCCTTTTATTAAAAAACTTAAGAACACCACCTTGTTTTATATTCCATTCCCTTCCATTCTTTTCCATCTTCAATATAACTCAAGAACACAACGGATTGTTGTTTAACACTGATTCCCAAAGAACTCCACAAGAAGTCCATGTAAAGTGGAAATTAATCAATTTTCATTTATTCAAATTCTAAACACAACCTATTGATACACTATAATCATACATATTTAACGTTTCATGTGGTTAATATTAGTGTGTATTATTAGTGTGTATCATTAGCCCATTTATATTTATGTATTTAGCACAATGTAAATGTAACATCCCATCCCCGAAGGGACACAATCACTAGAACAAATGATACAAAGCATAGGTACCAAATGATAAGGGTAGTGGTCTCCACTCTATCTATAATGGTCTTCTAGGCAAGTCTCATGTCCTAATCACGTGTCCATTATCCTTATGTTTAACCTGGTTACCTGCTGCATAAAATAGAAAGAAAATGAGGCTGAGCCACATGCCCAGTGAACGGATAACAAATAAACAATAACTGTAAGTATTGGGAAGCGATATTGCTACCGTTGTCAAGCTCAGTATTGGCAAACTCCAATAGCTCTCAAGTTCTCTTGCGTGCGTGTTATGATCAGAAAATGTGCGCACACCGTTGAAGGTTCTTGTTCTCTCAAAGAGCTTCAACAAATTTTTTGGCTTATTATGCTCCCCTTCTCGGACATACCCATTCACGGAGTCCACAAGGGACTTCAGTGTTCTCTCACGAAGGTCTACGCCATCCTCGAATGAAACAAAAAAATTTCTTAATGCTGCATTTGACTCAATTTGCCAAAATGCATCATCTACGGTACTCGAGGGACTGGACACATATAACCTCAAACGCTGTGTACATGCTTGTGCAAAAGATCCCTAATACAATGGTATACATCCAAATGTATAAATTACCATCATACTGATCGTCTGCAAATAAAAGCGTATGTACAAAGTTATGTCTATTAGTTTTTTCCTTAAAGGTTTTAGTGGAGGTTTAACCCATTCGAAATTGCCATCCTCTTTTATCAACTCTTGTATTATTCTAGTCCAATATGGTTGAACTTTAAATACTTTTGTCCGACTTTTCATTGCTACAGCAGAAAATGTATAGGTGGTATGTGAAAAACTCCTAATTATTATGATGGTAGCACCTATTAGGGTTCCTATATATTGTGCTATGAGTATACATGGAATTGAACTTTCGTAGTTCGATGTAGGTTTTTGATCATTTGGTGTTGACGTGAACACATCTATAGCTAGTACACTGTGAAAAATTACAATTACTATTTTAATTGTAAAAGGTGCACAAAATATAGGAGAGGTAGATAATGCTAATTCAGTGTGACTTGATGCTACCATAATTGCGTACCTTCTCACCTTCAGCTCCAAATCTTCAGGGGAGAGAGTAAATGTGGTCGTGCAGAAAAAACTCCTGAAGATTTAATCTTACTCTGAAACTTGTTGTCCAAAAGTTTTCTCTTTGTTGGCAAGACAATGGCTGCTGAAGCTACGTTCACTACTATACATAACAAAGTAGATATAAATACCCAACCTAATACACTAAATTCGATTTTACTACCAAACAGCCAAACTTCGGGAGTGGGTTGAACAACTTTCGTTATTATCAGGGTTACTGTAACACCCCCAAATTTACCGAGTTGCGGAAGCATACATTGGGTGTTACTAATCAATATACAAAGCACAAGATATATAGCAAACGACCTCTAAATGAGACGTTTGTAAAATAGTTACATTTCATAATTTGAATCGTTTTAAAACCGTAGGTTTTCGTACACAAAAATGTAGTTTCCTAGAGTCCGCGCGTATAGCGGGAGATTCTAATACATAATCATAATATACAAAAGATAATGCCAAATAATCTCCGTTAAATGCAGTTTGGAAATCATGCGACTCTAGCTAGTAATCCTGGAGTGATCCTACTCCGTAAGTGTACCTGAGATACAAAGCTAAACAGTGTCAACCAAAAAGGTTGGTGAATCTCACAGGTTTAGTAATAAGTAGGTGTTATGAACCACAAGTATGTACCCGTATTGCTATCAAGCAAAGTAAGTAATTCAGTAAATCAGTACAGTGCCATGAGCTCATAAGTTGAAGCTTAACCGTGTAGTGTGAATATATCACGTACCCCCGTGAGTGCTATCCGCACACTCATATGTAACAAATACTAATATGTCTGTTTCTACGTGTAAATCAGTACGTGGTGGCGCTACCACCCCAGACAGGGATTGTCAGTCCCAAATGGATCCATCTATTAGTAATCGCGCTTAAGTCCATAACTAACAACTTACGATTAGGAGGCTTTCAGTGGATAAAAGTAACTCATGCGTTTGTTTGTAATCAGTAATGTTTTCAGTTCAGTACATTGTGTTCATACGTAAAACAGTTGCTAAGTATCTCACCCCAAGTATAAAACAGTAAAAGTGGGGCTGTAAGACTCACCTGAGTCGAGCGGTGGTAAATAGCAAGTAGTAGTAAAGCAAGTAGGTTCTCCGAACCCGTAACCTTCTAGTGCCTAAACACGTAAGGTTAAGTAAGTAGATGTCTCGCAAGACCATCTAGGCTAGTTGTTCATACAACCCGTTGTGTTTAAATGTTGGTTTGTTCGCGTTCGTATCAAAGTATACGGCCCGTTGGTGATTTGTTATATTTAAAGTTTATCATTCAATACGCAAATTAGAGTAATTGTAATAGGAAAGTATGTTTTATTATGATTGTTAGGTCGTATCGTATAAGGATTTGAGGTTGTAAAAGTTCGACACTTAGTGAAAATGTGAGTTTTCAAGGTTCTGGTTTGTGCGACGTAGCATGCGACGTTGCAAGCGACGTAAGGTGTGACGTAGGCAGGTACGTCGCATGATGCGACCTTCGCAAATCAATGCGACGTAGGGGGCGACGTCGCTAATGCGACGTTGGTTCGGTTTGCGACGTTAAAGTCTACGTCGCTACTTGCGACGTCCGCAAGTTAATGCGACGTAATAGGCTGCGTCGCTAGTGCGACGTTGAGGTTTTTGTGCGACGTAGGTCGCGACGTCGTAGAGGCCCCTGGCCAGGTACGACGTAGCGGTCTGTTGGCCGGAAAATGTGCCGAAAACGAGTTTTCCGGTTTCCGTTGGGTCCAAATCTTTTACCCAACCCTTATATGAACATAAAAAGCCTATTTCAACCATAATCTAGTAAAAATGATCAAAAACGAGAGATGTCGGGATTTATCGGAAACTTACAAAGTGTCGGATTGAAAATCCAAAAAGATAAGAATGTAGATCGTGTTGTCGTGGTCGTTTTTCTCCAAACGAGTGGTATGTTTCGGCGAGGTTTGATGGTGTTATTTTGATGATTTATGAGGTTGGTGGTGTTTTTGAATTAGAGAGAAAAGAAAGAAAGAGAGAGAGAGAGTGAGTGAAAAAAATGAGAAAGAAAGGGAAAATGGGGAGGTTTATCCTCCCATTTTTCAGTCCCCGCGATCGGGCTCCGTGCGGTGTTCGTTTTCTCCGTCGTTTAAACGTTAAGTATCCATTTTACGCGTTTAATTATTTTTATAAAATTTCAAATCTTGTTAAATAATTTAATTACTTTTGTTTTTTAAATCGTGTACGTTTTAATCGAGTAGTATAAGGCAGTTACTAGTTATTATAAAATAGCATTTCAGTCATAATTGCGTTATTTTAGTTTATAAACATTTGTTCACCAACGTCCGTGTTAATCGAATAGAATTTCATTCTATTTTAGTTGCGTACGATTTAAGCCAAATCGCAAAGTTGTATATATTTACCAACATATAATCTGATACATAAATTAGCCTAACACAGAACTAATTACATGTATTAACAAAGAATTAGGCGCTAATACTAGCCCTAATTTGGCGGTTGTTACATTCTCCCCTTGTTAAAAGAATTTCGTCCCGAAATTAGTTCGATTGCACAGTCGGTGCGTTGTCTGGGAAGAGATGTGGGTATTTCTGTCGCATCTGGTCTTCCCGTTCCCAGGTGAATTCAGGACCACGTCTAGAATTCCACCTGACTTTTACGATGGGAATTCGACTCTGTTTTAGTTGTTTGACCTCGCGGTCCATGATTTCCATAGGTTCCTCGACAAAATGAAGTTTGTCATCGATTTGAATTTCGTCGAGTGGTATAATCAGTGTCTCGTCAGACAGACATTTCTTCAGATTAGAAATGTGGAATGTGTTGTGAACGCTGCTCAGCAGGAAGTTGCAGGCGGTATGCCACTGGACCAATCTTTTCAAGGATTTCGAATGGTCCGATGTATCTAGGATTTAGTTTGCCTCGTTTTCCGAATCGAATGACACCTTTCCACGGTGCCACTTTGAGAAGTACCTTGTCCCCTACTTGGAACTCAAGGTGTTTGCGTCTCACGTCAGCATAGCTTTTCTGACGGTCACGCGCGGCTTTTAGTAGGTTTTGTATGCCGACGATCTTTTCAGTTGTTTCATGTATGATTTCTGGACCGGTGAGTTGTGTATCCCCTACTTCAGTCCAACAGATAGGTGACCGGCACTTACGACCGTACAGTGCCTCGAAGGGTGCAGCCTTTATGCTGGTGTGATAACTGTTGTTGTACGAGAACTCGCACAACGGTAAGTGATTTTCCCAGTTTTTACCGAAGTCAACTACGCAGGCTCGTAGCATGTCTTCCAGTGTTTGTATGGTTCGTTCGCTCTGGCCATCGGTTTGAGGATGGTAAGCCGTACTCATATCCAGTCGAGTACCGAGAGATTTTTGCAGTGATTGCCAGAAGCGAGAAGTAAATCGAGCATCTCGGTCGGAGATGATTGAGATGGGCACGCCGTGTCTTGACACGATCTCTTTCAGGTAGATCCGTGTCAAACGTTCCATCTTATCAGTTTCCTTGATGGCTAGGAAATGAGCAGATTTAGTGAGTCGGTCAACGATCACCCAAATGGTATCGCAACCGTTAGAAGTTTTCGGGAGTTTAGTAATGAAATCCATGGTGATCTGCTCCCATTTCCATTGTGGTATCTCAGGTTGTTGTAGCAAACCGGAAGGTTTCTGGTGTTCAGCTTTAACTTTAGAACAAGTAAGACACTTGCCAACATAGGTTGCAATGTCAGCTTTCATGTTGGGCCACCAATACATTTCCTTGATGCCGTGATACATCTTGTCGGCACCGGGGTGTATGGAGTATTTAGACTTGTGAGCTTCATCCATCACCAAGTCTCGCAGGTTCCCAAAACTTGGTAACCAGATTCGATTCGAACAGTATTTGGCCCCGTTAGGTTTGGTTTCAAATTGTTTGTCCATGCCTCGCAAGGCCTCGTTTATCACGTTTTCTGGTTTGAGTGCTTCGAGTTGAGCGGCGAGAGTTTGATTGCTGAGATCGTTGTGAATGGTTATACCGAGAGCTCGAACTCGAAGTGGTTTCACTCGTTCTTTTCGGCTCAAGGCATCGGCAACAACATTTGCCTTGCCCGGATGATAGCGGATTTCGCTGTCGTAATCAGTAAGCAACTCGACCCATCGACGTTGCCTCATGTTGAGATCCTTTTGATCGAAGATATGTTGGAGACTTTTATGGTCAGTAAAGATTGTACACTTGGTACCGTATAAGTAGTGTCTCCAGATTTTTAGAGCGAATACAACAGCCCCCAACTCTAGGTCATGAGTTGTGTAATTCTTTTCGTGGACCTTGAGTTGTCGAGAGGCGTAAGCGATAACCTTGTCTCGTTGCATCAGCACGCAACCAAGACCTTGGTGTGAAGCATCACAGTATACCACGAAGTCATCGTTGCCTTCGGGTAAAGATAATATAGGTGCACTGCAGAGTTTCTGTTTTAGTAGCTGAAAAGCTGACTCCTGTTTGTCAGTCCAATCGAACTTCTTTTCTTTTTGAGTCAGTGTAGTGAGAGGTAGGGCTATTTTCGAAAAATTCTCAATGAATCGTCTGTAGTATCCGGCGAGTCCTAAGAATTGGCGTACCTCGGTTGGTGTTGTAGGTGCTTGCCAACACTTGATAGCCTCGATTTTTGAAGGATCGACATGAATCCCTTGATTGTCAATGACGTGTCCAAGGAATTGAACGGTTTGCATCCAGAACTCACACTTAGAGAATTTGGCGTATAACTCTTCGTGTTTGAGCAGCTCTAGGATAGTTTTCAGATGTTGCGCGTGTTCTTGTTCAGTGCGCGAGTAAATCAAGATGTCATCGATAAAGACGATGACAAACTTGTCAAGGTAAGGTTTGCACACCCGATTCATAAGGTCCATGAATACAGCCGGTGCGTTGGTTAAGCCGAATGGCATCACTTGGAATTCATAATGCCCGTAGCGAGTTCGGAAAGCTGTTTTAGGAATATCTTCATCACGAACTCGGAGTTGGTGATAACCCGACCGTAGATCGATTTTTGAATAAAAACTCGACCCCTGAAGTTGGTCAAACAGGTCATCGATGCGAGGAAGTGGGTAACGGTTCTTGACAGTTAATTTGTTGAGTTCACGGTAGTCGATGCACATACGGAAAGAACCGTCTTTCTTTTTCACAAACAGGACCGGAGCTCCCCAAGGTGAGGAACTTGGTCGAATAAATCCCTTGTCCAGGAGTTCCTGTAACTGAGTAGACAACTCCTGAAGTTCGGATGGGGCTAGTCGGTAAGGGGCTCGTGCCACGGGTGCTGCGCCGGGCACAAGATCAATAGAAAATTCGACTTGTCTAGTTGGCGGTAGGCCAGGCAAGTCTTCAGGAAAGACTTCTGGGAAGTCTCGAACGATAGGCACATCCTCAAGTCGCTTCTCCACCGACTTTTTCTCCATAACGTGTGCGAGGATTGCCTGGTACCCTTTTCTCAAGTATTTTCGGGTTTTCATGCAAGAAATGATATTTATTCTCGTCCCACCGGTCTCCCCTTGTATTCTCAAAGTTCCACCGGTGACGAGAGGAATGCGTACAATTTTCTCAAAGCAAACGATTTCGGCCCGGTGCTTGGACAACCAATCCATACCGACGATGAGGTCAAAGCTGCCGATTTCGACAGGTATCAAGTCAATGGAAAAGAGCTCGTTAGCTAAGCTTAGAGTGCAATTAGGTATCACACTGTCGGCCTCAATAAGTTTTCCGTTTGCCAATTCTACCGTGTACTTAGAATCTAAGGAAATAGGTGTGGTGTCAAGTAGTGGATAAAACTCGTCAGAAATAAAGCTCTTATCAGCACCAGTATCAAATAATACAGATGCAGTCAAGTTGTTGAGAAGAAACGTACCCGTGACCACATTCGGGTCTTGACGGGATTCCCCAGATTTCAGCACAAAAGCTCTTCCTCGAGCATTGTTGTTGTTCTTGTTGTTGTTGTTGTTCAGCTTCGGGCAGTCTTTCTTGAAATGCCCCGTACCGTTGCACCCATAACAAGCCTTTGGTGCCGAGGTGTTGGTGTCAGTGGTGTTTGATCTACAGTCCTTAGCCAAGTGTCCAAATCTCTTACACTTGCTACAGGGACACGAACCATGGTGGTGTCGTTGGCACTTTGAGCAATAGGGCTTGGTTCCCTTGTACGCCCCCTTGTCATCAGTACTGGAGGTGTAGGCTTTAATGGTTTTAGGTTTCTTGTTTTGGTGGTTGTTGTGGTTGTCGGACCATTTTCGTTTATTGCTGTTGGAGGACGGAGTGGGTGGTTCTGGGTCCTCGTTCATAGCTAGAAGTTCATGGGCCAACCGAATGGCGCCGTGAAGGGTGGTTTGGTTTGATGAGGCGACATTTCCCCGGACAGGTTCCGGGAGGCCGCGGATGTATTTCTTAATCTTGTCGGGCCCAGTACCTGCCATAGCTGGGCGGAGGACGGTGAGTTGTTGGAATCTGGTGGTGTATCCAACGATATCAGTTCCTTGCACTTTTAAGTTCCAGAACTCTTCGTCCAGCTTGTGAAGTTGTTCGGACGGGCAATACTCATCCGTGAGCATTTTCTTCAGATCCTCCCAAGGGAGTAGATAAGCGGTGTCAATACCCACAGACTGGGTATAGGAATTCCACCACGAGAGGGCACCATCTTCGAGGGTGCAGGTGGAGAATTTGACTTTGTCGTCCTCCGCACATTTGCTGATGCGGAAAACGGATTCCATCTTTTCGAACCATCTGATAAGTCCGATGGCTCCTTCGGTTTCCTTGAAGCTCAAGGGTTTGCAGTTTTGAAAATCCTTGTATGAACAAGGTTTAGCAGCAGAGGTTTCAGCGGCATCGCTGTTTCTTGTGGAGTTAGGTGGAGTATTCCGAGCCAAGGCTTCAGTAACAGCCTGGGTTATGAGTGACGTGATCTGAGCATCAGTGTAAGGTCTTGACTTTGGCGGCATGATTCTTCAATAAAAGAGATGAAGATACATGAGATTTTGTAAGAGAATTGCATTTATTTCAGATGTACACGTATAAAGTTGGTAATACATAACATCAATATGAAAAAGGATTATGGCAATTAATATGAGTCGAAACAGCAAGGAATATTTAATAGATGATACGAGTTCAAAGGTTACATCCTGCGGATGTATTACAAAAGGTGTCGGGAATTGTTACATCCGACTGAAACATAGAGTAGCGCTTAGATAGTTGCTAGATTACAGGATAGTTTACAAAACAAAGACTACGCTAGTCTTAACGTAGGTTAATCTGCTCCATCATTTCGATGAGACGATCCACAGTATTTGCAAGTCTGCTGGCTTGTCGAGCATTGTCTTCAGCTAATGCTAGTCGCTGTACCAATCCGCGGTTAGATTCTTCCGTTTCCCGTGAGCGTTGTTCACACTCATCAAGTCTGTGTTTCAAAAGAGCGGTTTCCACGCTTATCTCCACCACTTTGTTGAAAAGAACGTCCACATTATTAACGGTGGTTTCGTGATCCTCAGAGACTTGTTCGATGCGCTCAAGTGATGTAAGTCTCCAGTTTTCGTTGGTTTCTTGCAACACGACATCCATGGTGCGAAGTCGTTGCTCTTGTTGGTTCACCCTAGCAGCTAAGGCCGGCAAGGTGAAGTGAGTAGAGTACTGGCCAGCTCGAGGCAACCTGTTGTTCCTCCTTGCTACCCTTGGGTTCTGCGACCCGGATTGAGAACGAGATGAATCGGATGGGATGTTTGCCATTTCTGAGACAAAGCGTTAGTAAGATTAAGGCCTATATTCATATAGTTCCTATATAATATAGCCTATTGAGTGTCTAGCATAAACATGTTTAAGTCTCGGTTCTCTCGAGATCAGAGTCACTAATGTATTCCGGCTCAACATAACCATTTCAGACCTTACATCATCTTTCCTTAATTGTACATAGTTGATCAGGCTATGTTAAATTAAAGTCGTATGATGTAATTCCTGAACCAATCCTGCCTAGTAAGGAAATACTGCCTAACGGTCATAGTCTAGGCCCACAAAAGGAAACCTAGTTCACTATAACCTTAGGCTCTGATACCAATCTGTAACACCCCCAAATTTACCGAGTTGCGGAAGCATACATTGGGTGTTACTAATCAATATACAAAGCACAAGATATATAGCAAACGACCTCTAAATGAGACGTTTGTAAAATAGTTACATTTCATAATTTGAATCGTTTGAAAACCGTAGGTTTTCGTACACAAAAATGTAGTTTCCTAGAGTCCGCGCGTATAGCGGGAGATTCTAATACATAATCATAATATACAAAAGATAATGCCAAAGAATCTCCGTTAAATGCAGTTTGGAAATCATGCGACTCTAGCTAGTAATCCTGGAGTGATCCTACTCCGTAAGTGTACCTGAGATACAAAGCTAAACAGTGTCAACCAAAAAGGTTGGTGAATCTCACAGGTTTAGTAATAAGTAGGTGTTATGAACCACAAGTATGTACCCGTATTGCTATCAAGCAAAGTAAGTAATTCAGTAAATCAGTACAGTGCCATGAGCTCATAAGTTGAAGCTTAACCGTGTAGTGTGAATATATCACGTACCCCCGTGAGTGCTATCCGCACACTCATATGTAACAAATACTAATATGTCTGTTTCTACGTGTAAATCAGTACGTGGTGGCGCTACCACCCCAGACAGGGATTGTCAGTCCCAAATGGATCCATCTATTAGTAATCGCGCTTAAGTCCATAACTAACAACTTACGATTAGGAGGCTTTCAGTGGATAAAAGTAACTCATGCGTTTGTTTGTAATCAGTAATGTTTTCAGTTCAGTACATTGTGTTCATACGTAAAACAGTTGCTAAGTATCTCACCCCAAGTATAAAACAGTAAAAGTGGGGCTGTAAGACTCACCTGAGTCGAGCGGTGGTAAATAGCAAGTAGTAGTAAAGCAAGTAGGTTCTCCGAACCCGTAACCTTCTAGTGCCTAAACACGTAAGGTTAAGTAAGTAGATGTCTCGCAAGACCATCTAGGCTAGTTGTTCATACAACCCGTTGTGTTTAAATGTTGGTTTGTTCGCGTTCGTATCAAAGTATACGGCCCGTTGGTGATTTGTTATATTTAAAGTTTATCATTCAATACGCAAATTAGAGTAATTGTAATAGGAAAGTATGTTTTATTATGATTGTTAGGTCGTATCGTATAAGGATTTGAGGTTGTAAAAGTTCGACACTTAGTGAAAATGTGAGTTTTCAAGGTTCTGGTTTGTGCGACGTAGCATGCGACGTTGCAAGCGACGTAAGGTGCGACGTAGGTAGGTACGTCGCATGATGCGACCTTCGCAAATCAATGCGACGTAGGGGGCGACGTCGCTAATGCGACGTTGGTTCGGTTTGCGACGTTAAAGTCTACGTCGCTACTTGCGACGTCCGCAAGTTAATGCGACGTAATAGGCTGCGTCGCTAGTGCGACGTTGAGGTTTTTGTGCGACGTAGGTCGCGACGTCGCAGAGGCCCCTGGCCAGGTGCGACGTAGCGGTCTGTTGGCCGGAAAATGTGCCGAAAACGAGTTTTCCGGTTTCCGTTGGGTCCAAATCTTTTACCCAACCCTTATATGAACATAAAAAGCCTATTTCAACCATAATCTAGTAAAAATGATCAAAAATGAGAGATGTCGGGATTTGTCGGAAACTTACAAAGTGTCGGATTGAAAATCCGAAAAGATAGGAATGTAGATCGTGTTGTCGTGGTCGTTTTTCTCCAAACGAGTGGTATGTTTCGGCGAGGTTTGATGGTGTTATTTTGATGATTTATGAGGTTGGTGGTGTTTTTGAATTAGAGAGAAAAGAAAGAAAGAGAGAGAGAGAGTGAGTGAAAAAAATGAGAAAGAAAGGGAAAATGGGGAGGTTTATCCTCCCATTTTTCAGTCCCCGCGATCGGGCTCCGTGCGGTGTTCGTTTTCTCCGTCGTTTAAACGTTAAGTATCCATTTTACGCGTTTAATTATTTTTATAAAATTTCAAATCTTGTTAAATAATTTAATTACTTTTGTTTTTTAAATCGTGTACGTTTTAATCGAGTAGTATAAGGCAGTTACTAGTTATTATAAAATAGCATTTCAGTCATAATTGCGTTATTTTAGTTTATAAACATTTGTTCACCAACGTCCGTGTTAATCGAATAGAATTTCATTCTATTTTAGTTGCGTACGATTTAAGCCAAATCGCAAAGTTGTATATATTTACCAACATATAATCTGATACATAAATTAGCCTAACACAGAACTAATTACATGTATTAACAAAGAATTAGGCGCTAATACTAGCCCTAATTTGGCGGTTGTTACAGTGACGAAGTTGGCAATTATCAACAAGATAACCGTAAGAAATTCAGCAACCACTTCCCAACGTTTGTTGTCGTCCATGGACCTTAGTGAAGGCATAAGGACAAGTGTCACTATGCACAAGAAACACAAACTTCCCATTTTCGTTGATTGATCGATATAACCGTACATCTCATCAGTCAAGGCGCTGAGCAAGGGTATAACGATCCAATGAACTCCACAAGAATATATAGGAAATACTTGTGGGTGGTCTTTATTGGTGCTGCTAAAAATTATAGAAGACACGCATCTTCCCAATGAACTTTACAACAATTATTGATTTGCTGCTAATACTAATTGAAAGTGATGTTTTAGTGGTCTTCAATTATTCATATTTTGTATGCTCTATATGACGTTTGGTGGTCTTTTTTCTCCTATTCACGTCCCACTGTGTTCTTGAGTTAAAAGCTAGGTGGAAAAGAAGAGAATGGAAGAAAGAAGAAGAGAAAAGAAAAGAAATGGAAAGAATGAAAGTTACGGGGTTGTGTTCTTAAGATAAAAGGAAAACAAATGAAGAGAAGAGAATCCTTCCCAATCATCCCAAATATGGGAGGAAAAGAATGAAGAAAAATTGCATTGAAACATACCCTCCCCTTCCATCCACTTCCTTTCTTTTCCTTTTATTAAAAAACTTAAGAACACCACCTTGTTTTATATTCCATTCCCTTCCATTCTTTTCCATCTTCAATATAACTCAAGAACACAACGGATTGTTGTTTAACACTGATTCCCAAAGAACTCCACAAGAAGTCCATGTAAAGTGGAAATTAATCAATTTTCATTTATTCAAATTCTAAACACAACCTATTGATACACTATAATCATACATATTTAACGTTTCATGTGGTTAATATTAGTGTGTATTATTAGTGTGTATCATTAGCCCATTTATATTTATGTATTTAGCACAATGTAAATGTAACAGCCCATCCCCGAAGGGACACAATCACTAGAACAAATGATACAAAGCATAGGTACCAAATGATAAGGGTAGTGGTCTCCACTCTATCTATAATGGTCTTCTAGGCAAGTCTCATGTCCTAATCACGTGTCCATTATCCTTATGTTTAACCTGGTTACCTGCCGCATAAAATAGAAAGAAAATGAGGCTGAGCCACATGCCCAGTGAATGGATAACAAATAAACAATAACTGTAAGTATTGGGAAGCGATATTGCTACCGTTGTCAAGCTCAGTATTGGCAAACTCCAATAGCTCTCAAGTTCTCTTGCGTGCGTGTTATGATCAGAAAATGTGCGCACACCGTTGAAGGTTCTTGTTCTCTCAAAGAGCTTCAACAAATTTTTTGGCTTATTATGCTCCCCTTCTAGGACATACCCATTCACGGAGTCCACAAGGGACTTCAGTGTTCTCTCACGAAGGTCTACGCCATCCTCGAATGAAACAAAAAATTTTCTTAATGCTGCATTTGACTAAAATGCATCATCTACGGTACTCGAGGGACTGGACACATATAACCTCAAACGCTGTGTACATGCTTGTGCAAAAGATCCCTAATACAATGGTATACATCCAAATGTATAAATTACCATCATACTGATCGTCTGCAAATAAAAGCGTATGTACAAAGTTATGTCTATTAGTTTTTTCCTTAAAGGTTTTAGTGGAGGTTTAACCCATTCGAAATTGCCATCCTCTTCTATCAACTCTTGTATTATTCTAGTCCAATATGGTTGAACTTTAAATACTTTTGTCCGACTTTTCATTGCTACAGCAGAAAATGTATAGGTGGTATGTGAAAAACTCCTAATTATTATGATGGTAGCACCTATTAGGGTTCCTATATATTGTGCTATGAGTATACATGGAATTGAACTTTCGTAGTTCGATGTAGGTTTTTGATCATTTGGTGTTGACGTGAACACATCTATAGCTAGTACACTGTGAAAAATTACAATTACTATTGTAATTGTAAAAGGTGCACAAAATATAGGAGAGGTAGATAATGCTAATTCAGTGTGACTTGATGCTACCATAATTGCGTACCTTCTCACCTTCAGCTCCAAATCTTCAGGGGAGAGAGTAAATGTGGTCGTGCAGAAAAAACTCCTGAAGATTTAATCTTACTCTGAAACTTGTTGTCCAAAAGTTTTCTCTTTGTTGGCAAGACAATGGCTGCTGAAGCTACGTTCACTACTATACATAACAAAGTAGATATAAATACCCAACCTAATACACTAAATTCGATTTTACTACCAAACAGCCAAACATCGGGAGTGGGTTGAACAACTTTCGTTATTATCAGGGTGACGAAGTTGGCAATTATCAACAAGATAACCGTAAGAAATTCAGCAACCACTTCCCAACGTTTGTTGTCGTCCATGGACCTTAGTGAAGGCATAAGGACAAGTGTCACTATGCACAAGAAACACAAACTTCCCATTTTCGTTGATTGATCGATATAACCGTACATCTCATCAGTCAAGGCGCTGAGCAAGGGTATAACGATCCAATGAACTCCACAAGAATATATAGGAAATACTTGTGGGTGGTCTTTATTGGTGCTGCTAAAAATTATAGAAGACACGCATCTTCCCAATGAACTTTACAACAATTATTGATTTGCTGCTAATACTAATTGAAAGTGATGTTTTAGTGGTCTTCAATTATTCATATTTTGTATGCTCTATATGACGTTTGGTGGTCTTTTTTCTCCTATTCACGTCCCACTGTGTTCTTGAGTTAAAAGCTAGGTGGAAAAGAAGAGAATGGAAAAAAGAAGAAGAGAAAAGAAAAGAAATGGAAAGAATGAAAGTTACGGGGTTGTGTTCTTAAGATAAAAGGAAAACAAATGAAGAGAAGAGAATCCTTCCCAATCATCCCAAATATGGGAGGAAAAGAATGAAGAAAAATTGCATTGAAACATACCCTCCCCTTCCATCCACTTCCTTTCTTTTCCTTTTATTAAAAAACTTAAGAACACCACCTTGTTTTATATTCCATTCCCTTCCATTCTTTTCCATCCTCAATACAACTCAAGAACACAACGGATTGTTGTTTAACACTGATTCCCAAAGAACTCCACAAGAAGTCCATGTAAAGTGGAAATTAATCAATTTTCATTTATTCAAATTCTAAACACAACCTATTGATACACTATAATCATACATATTTAACGTTTCATGTGGTTAATATTAGTGTGTATTATTAGTGTGTATCATTAGCCCATTTATATTTATGTATTTAGCACAATGTAAATGTAACAGCCCATCCCCGAAGGGACACAATCACTAGAACAAATGATACAAAGCATAGGTACCAAATGATAAGGGTAGTGGTCTCCACTCTATCTATAATGGTCTTCTTGGCAAGTCTCATGTCCTAATCACGTGTCCATTATCCTTATGTTTAACCTGGTTACCTGCCGCATAAAATAGAAAGAAAATGAGGCTGAGCCACATGCCCAGTGAACGGATAACAAATAAACAATAACTGTAAGTATTGGGAAGCGATATTGCTACCGCTGTCAAGCTCAGTATTGGCAAACTCCAATAGCTCTCAAGTTCTCTTGCGTGCGTGTTATGATCAGAAAATGTGCGCACACCGTTGAAGGTTCTTGTTCTCTCTAAGAGCTTCAACAAATTTTTTGGCTTATTATGCTCCCCTTCTCGGACATACCCATTCACGGAGTCCACAAGGGACTTCAGTGTTCTCTCACGAAGGTCTACGCCATCATCGAATGAAACAAAAAAATTTCTTAAGTCTGCATTTGACTCAATTTGCCAAAATGCATCATCTACGGTACTCGAGGGACTGGACATATATAACCTCAAACGCTGTGTACATGCTTGTGCAAAAGATCCCTAATACAATGGTAGGCATCCAAATGTATAAATTACCATCATACTGATCGTCTGCAAATAAAAGCGTATGTACAAAGTTATGTCTATTAGTTTTTTCATTAAAGGTTTTAGTGGAGGTTTAACCCATTCGAAATTGCCATCCTCTTCTATCAACTCTTGTATTTTTCTAGTCCAATATGGTTGAACTTTAAATACTTTTGTCCGACTTTTCATTGCTACAGCAGAAAATGTATAGGTGGTATGTGAAAAACTCCTAATTATTATGATGGTAGCACCTATTAGGGTTCCTATATATTGTGCTATGAGTATACATGGAATTGAACTTTCGTAGTTCGATGTAGGTTTTTGATCATTTGGTGTTGACGTGAACACATCTATAGCTAGTACACTGTGAAAAATTAAAATTACTATTGTAATTGTAAAAGGTGCACAAAATATAGGAGAGGTAGATAATGCTAATTCAGTGTGACTTGATGCTACCATAATTGCGTACCTTCTCACCTTCAGCTCCAAATCTTCAGGGGAGAGAGTAAATGTGGTCGTGCAGAAAAAACTCCTGAAGATTTAATCTTACTCTGAAACTTGTTGTCCAAAAGTTTTCTCTTTGTTGGCAAGACAATGGTTGCTGAAGCTACGTGTAACACCCCCAAATTTAACAGTTTGCGGAAGCGAGTTTTAGGTGTTACTAATCAATAATCACAAGCACAAAGGATACAGTGAACGACTCTAAATGAGACGTTCGAAAAGTTATTACATTAATACATAAGTAGTTCAAAATACAAGCTCGAGTTTCGTATAATTTCCTAGAGATTCTAATACATAACAGTAAGTACAAAAGTAATGTATGAAAATCTCCAAGCTTGTAAATGCATGCGACTCGAGCTAAGTGAGCTTATCCTGCTGGGCATCCCTACTGATGCTGAGTACCTGAGAAGCATTACTAAAACGGTCAACCAAAAAGGTTGGTGAATCTCACAGGTTTGTAAGTAAGTAAATAATTTGAATACACAAGTAGTATTTGTAAATCGTAAGCCAGCCAGTAAGTAACGATCGCAGGTCATGCTAATCGTTCACTTAAGTAAGGATTGCAGGTCATGCTAATCATCTGTAAATGAGTGGTTACAGGTCATGCTAACCGTTTGTACGTGAGTGGTTGCAGGTCTTGCTAACCGTAATGAGTAACGATCGTAGGTCATACAAATCGTTCACTCCGTAATGATTGCAGGTCATGCTAATCATGCGTTTCCACGAACTATCATAATAGAAACTTAACATACAGTAGATAATAGTACTCCTGTGAATGTAGTCTTACATTCATATTAAACAAGTAAGAAAATGCCACAAGCCACCAAGATTGCAGGTCATGCTAATCATGCGATAACTCGGCCATTATCAGTATTATGAAAACAAGTAAGAAAATGTCCTAGGTCACCATGATTGCAGGTCATGCTAATCATGCGTTAACTCGGCCATCATTAGTTTTATGAAAACATGTAATGCATCTCACCCCTGGGTATAAAACAGTAAAATAGGGGCTGTAAGACTCACCTGAGTCTAGCAGACAAAACAGTAAGCAAGCAAAGTAGTATCCAAACTAGCAGCCCTTAGCGTCCTAATACGCATAAGGTTCAGTAAGTAAATGGAATACTTGTAATGTATCCATGCTAGTTGTTCCCAAACTAGTTAATGTCCGTTAGTTTGGTTGTACGTTTGTATTTGTTTGTAAATCGTAGTTTGTATTAAAGTTGTACGGCCAGTTGTTATCGGTGTATAATAATAATTCCATCCATTATTATTATGTATTCATAGTAGTTGTACAGTTGTAAAGTATACTCGTATAACTGTTTGTTTGTATTACAACGTGTAGTGTTTGCGTAAGTTCCAATGGGCTTAATCCCCAAAGGGTACGAGTGAAACCTCGTATTAGTTAGCGTGTAATCCCGCACGTAAGTAGTGTACAAGTGTAAGTTCGTTGGAGTGTAATCTCCTAAGTATTTTGAGTGTAATCTCGTGTGCGTGTGTGAGTGAAATCTCACGTTCAGTTTAGTATAGTCTTGTACGTATTCAAGTATTGTTGTATACTTCCAAAAGTATAGTATTTTCATGTATAAGTCGCATCGTATTTGATTTAGTAGTTGAAAAGTGATTCCAACACTTATATAATATTTTGTTTTCTGATCTGAGCTATCTGCGACACAAGGCTTGTGTCGCAGACCACATGCGACATAAGGTATGTGTCGTAAGGATTGGTTTCTGATTTAGTGTTTATGCGACACAATGGTTGTGTCGCAGACAAGGGTACGACACAACGATACGACATAGTCGTTGTGTCGCAATCAAGCGATAGGTAAACTTTGTGTCGCAGATGATACGACATATAGTGCGACATAAGCGTTGTGTCGCATACATTGCGACATAACGTGCGACATAACATGCGACACAGTGTTGTGTCGCATGAAATTTTGGTCCGATGCGACACAAGAGGTCTGTTCGGAATTTAAGTTTCCGAAAACGTATTTTCCGGTTTCCGTTGGGTCTAGAACTTTTATACTAGTTTTAATATGTTATAATGAGTTCATAGTAACTATTGGTGGTTGTTTTTAAGGTTTGTGGTGTCGTTTTCTTTAAAATGACCAAAACCGACATTTCCGTTAACATGTTCAAAAACGAGTTTTAATTACATATTCGGACATCATTTAGCTAGGGGAACAATAATCTAGCAAAATAAAAGTAATCGGAAAAGTTTCGGGTCGCCGGAAAACTTACAAAGTTGTCGAATCGAGAAACCGAAAAGATAGGATTGTAGAGCTCATTCTCGCGATCACTTTTCTCCAAACCGAGCCTAGCCTCCAAGGTGTTTTAGTGGTAGTTTTAGGGTGTTTTTGGGTGGTGATTTAGAGAGAGAGAGAGATGACCGATTGAGAGAGAGAGAAGAGAGAAAGATTGAGTGAAAGTTTGTGTTTGTGTGTGAGGGTGAATGAGAGGGCATGGGGGTGATGCCCCATGTCCTTGGGCCGGTTTTGGTGTGGCAACCGAGGTGTGGTCTCACCAATTTTTCGTTCTCTCGCGTACGCGTTCCGTGCGGTGTTCGTTTCCCCGATCGTTTAAACGTAAAAATCATTTTATACGCGATTAAATATACGTTTAAAATACGAATATTATTCGGTAATTTAGTTGAAGCATTTTAATAAAATACTTTGTTTTGAAGTTATAAAATGTAACATTTGTTTTGTTTTGTCGGTTGGTCTAGTTTTCGGAGAGTTCGGTAACGTTTTAGTTAAAACGTATGTTTTCGTTATATTATAAACATAATATAAAATGGTAATTAAAGTAATTAAATAAATTAACATTATTTAATAATTGTTTTACCAACGTCCGTATGTTTGTACAATTGTGGTTTTATACGATTTGTACGAATCGTATACGCGTATATATATATTCCATCCATATATATATATTAAGTAAATAATGTATATAATCCTATTTCATATTATATACAAGTAATAAACACGTAATTAGGAAAAATTTTAAATTTGTCCTAAATTTGGGGTTGTTACATTCTCCCCTTGTTAGGAGAATTTCGTCCCGAAATTTTGTTCGAAGTAGTAGTCGATATAGTTTGGGAAAATTGGTAAAGAGTATCGACCATTAGTCCACTGGCCATGGTCAGTTGATAATCAAATGAAAGTGTTAGAGTTCCCGGTCTCAACCAGCGTGAGGTGTTTGGGAAAGAAGTTTGTAATACAAATTATATGATCTGAATTCGTAAAGTCGGTTGTTTCCTAATCCTATTGGGTACTTAGGATCTAGGAAAGTACGTAGAACACAAGGCAATATACATAAGTTGTGAAACAGTTCGGGTAATCCAGAAATGTGCGTACCCGGGTTGAGTAAATCACAGAGTCTCGGGTTCGGGTCATCCTCCCTAGCTTTGATTACATAAGCTCTACTCCTTGTGTGGTTGGTTCGGAGTTTCAGTTTTGGGCAATCCTTCCTGAAATGCCCGGTACCGTTGCACTCATAGCAGGTTTTGGGTGCACTGGTGTTGGTACCAGTAGTGTTGGTTTGGCAGTCTTGGGCCAAATGCCCAAATTTCTTGCAGTTAGTGCAGGGACAGGAGCCATCATGGTGTAACCCGCATTTGGAACAGTAAGGTTTGCTCCCCTTGTAAGCCTTCGAGTCATTGGCATTGACAGTTGCAGGCTTTTTATCAGAAGTCGGATTGGATGAGTGGGGACTTACTTCCCATTTGCGTTTGTTATTTGCAGGTGGGGTTGAAGTCGAGCCACGGCGGACAGAGTTGGCCGTTAACTCGTGGGCCATGCGAATGGCGCTCTGGATAGTTCCTGGTTTAGATGAAGTCACCAGATCTTGGAGTCGTTCAGGGAGTCCATCGACGTATTTTTCGATCCTTTTGTACTCAGGATCAACCATAGTTGGGCAGAGAAGGGCCAGTTGGTGAAAGCGGTTGGTGTAACCGGTGATGTCATTTCCCTGCATCTTGTGATTCCAGAATTCTATCTCCAGTTGTTTCAGTTCATCTCTTGGGCAGTACTCGCCCCTCAGCATAATCTTCAGCTCATTCCATGGAAGTTTGTAGGCATTGGCGACACTCACAGTCTGAGCGTAGGTGTTCCACCAAGTAAGAGCAGTGTCAGAAAATGTGCTGGCTGCGAACTTGACCTTGTCGTCTTCCACGCAGTTGCAGATAAGAAACACGGATTCTATCTTCTCGATCCATCGTATTAGACCGATTGCTCCTTCAGTGCCTGCAAAGTTCAAGGGTTTGCAGTTTTGGAAGTCCTTGTAGGTGCAGGTTTTGGGTGGTGGTGTGTTGTTAGCCGTATCTTCGCTTCCGGGAGTGGTTGCTCGGACAGCTAAGGCTTGAGCCACACTACGGGCAATAATACCCGCAACTTCGGCTTCAGTAAGTGTGATTTGTCGTCGAGGATGCATGTTCCTTGAAACAACAAATAAAGAACATGTAAAGGTTCGAACAAGAATTATAATTGTGATGTTCGGGTAAGAATAAAGAAATTACGCCAAAGGTTGGTACGTGGATAGTTTAACAAGAGTAGTAGAATTGTTATAATAGTAAGGATGGAATGACGAGAATCGAGTTGTCGTTTGTTTGGTGTAGGTTGAAAATGAATTTCGCAGTAGTCGAGAGAGAGTATCGTATTGGAGAAAGAGGCCTATGTATATATATATATATATATATATATATATATATATATATATATATAAAACATATAACCGCCTAGTGTGTGTCTAGCACAATCAAGTAAAAGTCCCGGTTCTCTCGAGGTCAGAGTCAGCTATTGCATTCCTGTTCACATAACCCCTTTCAGAATTCACATCATCTTCATTTAATTGTACATAGTTGATCAGGCTATGTTAAATTAAACTTGTATGCTGTAATTCCTGAACCAGTTATACCTAATGAGGAATACTGCCTAACGGTCATAGTCTAGGCCCACTAAATGCAACCTAGTTCACTATAACCTTAGGCTCTGATACCAATCTGTAACACACCCAAATTTAACAGTTTGCGGAAGCGAGTTTTGGGTGTTACTAATCAATAATCACAAGCACAAAGGATACAGTGAACGACTCTAAATGAGACGTTCGAAAAGTTATTACATTAATACATAAGTAGTTCAAAATACAAGCTCGAGTTTCGTATAATTTCCTAGAGATTCTAATACATAACAGTAAGTACAAAAGTAATGTATGAAAATCTCCAAGCTTGTAAATGCATGCGACTCGAGCTAAGTGAGCTTATCCTGCTGGGCATCCCTACTGATGCTGAGTACCTGAGAAGCATTACTAAAACGGTCAACCAAAAAGGTTGGTGAATCTCACAGGTTTGTAAGTAAGTAAATAATTTGAATACACAAGTAGTATTTGTAAATCGTAAGCCAGCCAGTAAGTAACGATCGCAGGTCATGCTAATCGTTCACTTAAGCAATGATTGCAGGTCATGCTAATCATCTGTAAATGAGTGGTTGCAGGTCATGCTAACCGTTTGTACGTGAGTGGTTGCAGGTCTTGCTAACCGTAATGAGTAACGATCGTAGGTCATACAAATCGTTCACTCCGTAATGATTGCAGGTCATGCTAATCATGCGTTTCCACGAACTATCATAATAGAAACTTAACATACAGTAGATAATAGTACTCCTGTGAATGTAGTCTTACATTCATATTAAACAAGTAAGAAAATGCCACAAGCCACCATGATTGCAGGTCATGCTAATCATGCGATAACTCGGCCATTATCAGTATTATGAAAACAAGTAAGAAAATGTCCTAGGTCACCATGATTGCAGGTCATGCTAATCATGCGTTAACTCGGCCATCATTAGTTTTATGAAAACATGTAATGCATCTCACCCCTGGGTATAAAACAGTAAAATAGGGGCTGTAAGACTCACCTGAGTCTAGCAGACAAAACAGTAAGCAAGCAAAGTAGTATCCGAACTAGCAGCCCTTAGCGTCCTAATACGCATAAGGTTCAGTAAGTAAATGGAATACTTGTAATGTATCCATGCTAGTTGTTCCCAAACTAGTTAATGTCCGTTAGTTTGGTTGTACGTTTGTATTTGTTTGTAAATCGTAGTTTGTATTAAAGTTGTACGGCCAGTTGTTATCGGTGTATAATAATAATTCCATCCATTATTATTATGTATTCATAGTAGTTGTACAGTTGTAAAGTATACTCGTATAACTATTTGTTTGTATTACAACGTGTAGTGTTTGCGTAAGTTCCAATGGGCTTAATCCCCAAAGGGTACGAGTGAAACCTCGTATTAGTTAGCGTGTAATCCCGCACGTAAGTAGTGTACAAGTGTAAGTTCGTTGGAGTGTAATCTCCTAAGTATTTTGAGTGTAATCTCGTGTGCGTGTGTGAGTAAAATCTCACGTTCAGTTTAGTATAGTCTTGTACGTATTCAAGTATTGTTGTATACTTCCAAAAGTATAGTATTTTCATGTATAAGTCGCATCGTATTTGATTTAGTAGTTGAAAAGTGATTCCAACACTTATATAATATTTTGTTTTCTGATCTGAGCTATCTGCGACACAAGGCTTGTGTCGCAGACCACATGCGACATAAGGTCTGTGTCGTAAGGATTGGTTTCTGATTTAGTGTTTATGCGACACAATGGTTGTGTCGCAGACAAGGGTACGACACAACGATACGACATAGTCGTTGTGTCGCAATCAAGCGATAGGTAAACTTTGTGTCGCAGATGATACGACATATAGTGCGACATAAGCGTTGTGTCGCATACATTGCGACATAACGTGCGACATAACATGCGACACAGTGTTGTGTCGCATGAAATTTTGGTCCGATGCGACACAAGAGGTCTGTTCGGAATTTATGTTTCCGAAAACGTATTTTCCGGTTTCCGTTGGGTCTAGAACTTTTATACTAGTTTTAATATGTTATAATGAGTTCATAGTAACTATTGGTGGTTGTTTTTAAGGTTTGTGGTGTCGTTTTCTTTAAAATGACCAAAACCGACATTTCCGTTAACGTGTTCAAAAACGAGTTTTAATTACATATTCGGACATCATTTAGCTAGGGGAACAATAATCTAGCAAAATAAAAGTAATCGGAAAAGTTTTGGGTCGCCGGAAAACTTACAAAGTAGTCGAATCGAGAAACCGAAAAGATAGGATTGTAGAGCTCGTTCTCGCGATCACTTTTCTCCAAACCGAGCCTAGCCTCCAAGGTGTTTTAGTGGTAGTTTTAGGGTGTTTTTGGGTGGTGATTTAGAGAGAGAGAGAGATGACCGATTGAGAGAGAGAGAAGAGAGAAAGATTGAGTGAAAGTTTGTGTTTGTGTGTGAGGGTGAATGAGAGGGCATGGGGGTGATGCCCCATGTCCTTGGGCCGGTTTTGGTGGGGCCACCGAGGTGTGGTCTCACCAATTTTTCGTTCTCTCGCGTACGCATTCCGTGCGGTGTTCGTTTCCCCGATCGTTTAAACGTAAAAATCATTTTATACGCGATTAAATATACGTTTAAAATACGAATATTATTCGGTAATTTAGTTGAAGCATTTTAATAAAATACTTTGTTTTGAAGTTATAAAATGTAACATTTGTTTTGTTTTGTCGGTTGGTCGAATTTTCGGAGAGTTCGGTAACGTTTTAGTTAAAACGTATGTTTTCGTTATATTATAAACATAATATAAAATGGTAATTAAAGTAATTAAATAAATTAACATTATTTAATAATTGTTTTACCAACGTCCGTATGTTTGTACAATTGTGGTTTTATACGATTTGTACGAATCGTATACGCGTATATATATATTCCATCCATATATATATATTAAGTAAATAATGTATATAATCCTATTTCATATTATATACAAGTAATAAACACGTAATTAGGAAAAATTTTAAATTTGTCCTAAATTTGGGGTTGTTACACTACGTTCACTACTATACATAACTAAGTAGATATCAATACCCAACCTAATACACTAAATTCGATTTTACTACCAAACAGCCAAACATCGGGAGTGGGTTGAACAACTTTCGTTATTATCAGGGTGACGAAGTTGGCAATTATCAACAAGATAACCGTAAGAAATTCAGCAACCACTTCCCAACGTTTGTTGTCTTCCATGGACCTTAGTGAAGGCATAAGGACAAGTGTCACTATGCACAAGAAACACAAACTTCCCATTTTCGTTGATTGATCGATATAACCGTACATCTCATCAGTCAAGGCGCTGAGCAAGGGTATAACGATCCAATGAACTCCACAAGAATATATAGGAAATACTTGTGGGTGGTCTTTATTGGTGCTGCTAAAAATTATAGAAGACACGCATCTTCCCAATGAACTTGTCAACAATTATTGATTTGCTGCAAATACTAATTGAAAGCGATGTTTTAGTGGTCTTTAATTATTCATATTTTGTATGCTTTATATGACGTTTGGTGGTCTTTTTTCTCCTATTCACGTCCCACTGTGTTCTTGAGTTAAAAGCTAGGTGGAAAAGAAGAGAATGGAAGAAAGAAGAAGAGAAAAGAAAAGAAATGGAAAGAATGAAAGTTACGGGGTTGTGTTCTTAAGATAAAAGGAAAACAAAGGAAGAGAAGAGAATCCTTCCCAATCATCCCAAATATGGGAGGAAAAGAATGAAGAAAAATTGCATTGAAACATCCCCTCCCCTTCCATCCACTTCCTTTCTTTTCCTTTTATTAAAAAACTTAAGAACACCACCTTGTTTTATATTCCATTCCCTTCCATTCTTTTCCATCCTCATTATAACTCAAGAACACAACGGATTGTTGTTTAACACTGATTCCAAAAGAACTCCACAAGAAGTCCATGTAAAGTGGAAATTAAACAATTTTCATTTATTCAAATTCTAAACACAACCTATTGATACACTATAATCATACATATTTAACGTTTCATGCGGTTAATATTAGTGTGTATTATTAGTGTGTATCATTAGCCCTTTTATATTTATGTATTTAGCACAATGTAAATGTAACAGCCCATCCCCGAAGGGACACAATCACTAGAACAAATTATACAAAGCATACGTACCAAATGATAAGGGTAGTGGTCTCCACTCTATCTATAATGGTCTTCAAGGCAAGTCTCATGTCCTAATCACGTGTCCATTATCCTTATGTTTAACCTGGTTATCTGCCGCATAAAATAGAAAGAAAATGAGGCTGAGCCACATGCCCAGTGAACGGATAACAAATAAACAATAACTGTAAGTATTGGGAAGCGATATTGCTACCGTTGTCAAGCTCAGTATTGGCAAACTCCAATAGCTCTCAAGTTCTCTTGCGTGCGTGTTATGATCAGAAAATGTGCGCACACCTTTGAAGGTTCTTGTTCTCTCAAAGAGCTTCAACAAATTTTTTGGCTTATTATGCTCCCCTTCTCGGACATACCCATTCACGGAGTCCACAAGGGACTTCAGTGTTCTCTCACGAAGGTCTACGCCATCCTCGAATGAAACAAAAAAATTTCTTAAGTCTGCATTTGACTCAATTTGCCAAAATGCATCATCTACGGTACTCGAGGGACTGGACACATATAACCTCAAATGCTGTGTACATGCTTGTGCAAAAGATCCCTAATACAATGGTATACATCCAAATGTATAAATTACCATCATACTGATCGTCTGCAAATAAAAGCGTATGTACAAAGTTATGTCTATTAGTTTTTTCCTTAAAGGTTTTAGTGGAGGTTTAACCCATTCGAAATTGCCATCCTCTTCTATCAACTCTTGTATTTTTCTAGTCCAATATGGTTGAACTTTAAATACTTTTGTCCGACTTTTCATTGCTACAGCAGAAAATGTATAGGTGGTATGTGAAAAACTTCTAATTATTATGATGGTAGCACCTATTAGGGTTCCTATATATTGTGCTATGAGTATACATGGAATTGAACTTTCGTAGTTCGATGTAGGTTTTTGATCATTTGGTGTTGACGTGAACACATCTATAGCTAGTTCACTGTGAAAAATTACAATTACTATTGTAATTGTAAAAGGTGCACAAAATATAGGAGAGGTAGATAATGCTAATTCAGTGTGACTTGATGCTACCATAATTGCGTACCTTCTCACCTTCAGCTCCAAATCTTCAGGAGAGAGTAAATGTGGTCGTGCAGAAAAAACTCCTGAAGATTTAATCTTACTCTGAAACTTGTTGTCCAAAATTTTTCTCTTTGTTGGCAAGACAATGGCTGCTGAAGCTACGTTCACTACTATACATAACAAAGTAGATATCAATACCCAACCTAATACACTAAATTCGATTTTACTACCAAACAGCCAAACATCGGGAGTGGGTTGAACAACTTTCGTTATTATCAGGGTGACGAAGTTGGCAATTATCAACAAGATAACCGTAAGAAATTCAGCAACCACTTCCCAACGTTTGTTGTCGTCCATGGACCTTAGTGAAGGCATAAGGACAAGTGTCACTATGCACAAGAAACACAAACTTCCCATTTTCGTTGATTGATCGATATAACCGTACATCTCATCAGTCAAGGCGCTGAGCAAGGGTATAACGATCCAATGAACTCCACAAGAATACATAGGAAATACTTGTGGGTGGTCTTTATTGGTGCTGCTAAAAATTATAGAAGACACGCATCTTCCCAATGAACTTTACAACAATTATTGATTTGCTGCTAATACTAATTGAAAGTGATGATTTAGTGGTCTTTAATTATTCATATTTTGTATGCTTTATATGACGTTTGGTGGTCTTTTTTCTCCTACTCACGTCCCTCTGTGTTCTTGAGTTAAAAGTTAGGTGGAAAAGAAGAGAATGGAAGAAAGAAGAAGAGAAAAGAAAAGAAATGGAAAGAATGAAAGTTAAGGGGTTGTGTTCTTAAGATAAAAGGAAAACAACGGAAGAGAAGAGAATCCTTCCCAATCATCCCAAATATGGGAGGAAAAGAATGAAGAAAAATTGCATTGAAACATCCCCTCCCCTTCCATCCACTTCCTTTCTTTTCCTTTTATTAAAAAACTTAAGAACACCACCTTGTTTTATTATCCATTCCCTTCCATTCTTTTCCATCCTCAATATAACTCAAGAACACAACGGATTGTTGTTTAACACTGATTCCCAAAGAACTCCACAAGAAGTCCATGTAAAGTGGAAATTAATCAATTTTCATTTATTCAAATTCTAAACACAACCTATTGATACACTATAATCATACATATTTAACGTTTCATGTGGTTAATATTAGTGTGTATTATTAGTGTGTATCATTAGCCCATTTATATTTATGTATTTAGCACAATGTAAATGTAACAGCCCATCCCCGAAGGGACACAATCACTAGAACAAATGATACAAAGCATACGTACCAAATGATAAGGGTAGTGGTCTCCACTCGATCTATAATGGTCTTCTAGGCAAGTCTCATGTCCTAATCACGTGTCCATTATCCTTATGTTTAACCTGGTTACCTGCCGCATAGAATTGAAAGAAAATGCGGCTAAGCCAAATGCCTAGTGAACGGATAACTAATAAACAATAACTGTAAGTATTGGGAAGCGATATTGCTACCGCTGTCAAGCTCAGTATTGGCAAAATCCAATAGCTCTCAAGTTCTCTTGCGTGCGTGTTATGATCAGAAAATGTGCGCACACCGTTGAAGGTTCTTGTTCTCTCTAAGAGCTTCAACAAATTTTTTGGCTTATTATGCTCCCCTTCTCGGACATACCCATTCACGGAGTCCACAAGGGACTTCAGTGTTCTCTCACGAAGGTCTACGCCATCCTCGAATGAAACAAAAAAATTTCTTAAGTCTGCATTTGACTCAATTTGCCAAAATGCATCATCTACGGTACTCGAGGGACTGGACACATATAACCTCAAACGCTGTGTACATGCTTGTGCAAAAGCTCCCTAATACAATGATATACATCCAAATGTATAAATTTCCATCATACTGATCGTCTGCAAATAAAAGCGTATGTACAAAGTTATGTCTATTAGTTTTTTCCTTAAAGGTTTTAGTGGAGGTTTAACCCATTCGAAATTGCCATCCTCTTCTATCAACTCTTGTATTTTTCTAGTCCAATATGGTTGAACTTTAAATACTTTTGTCCGACTTTTCATTGCTACAGCTGAAAATGTATAGGTGGTATATGAAAAACTCCTAATTATTATGATGGTAGCACCTATTAGGGTTCCTATATATTGTGCTATGAGTATACATGGAATTGAACTTTCGTAGTTCGATGTAGGTTTTTGATCATTTGGTGTTGACGTGAACACATCTATGGCTAGTACACTGTGAAAAATTACAATTACTATTGTAATTGTAAAAGGTGCACAAAATATAGGAGAGGTAGATAATGCTAATTCAGTGTGACTTGATGCTACCATAATTGCGTACCTTCTCACCTTCAGCTCCAAATCTTCAGGAGAGAGTAAATGTGGTCGTGCAGAAAAAATTCCTGAAGATTTAATCTTACTCTGAAACTTGTTGTCCAAAAGTTTTCTCTTTGTTGGCAAGACAATGGCTGCTGAAGCTACGTTCACTACTATACATAACAAAGTAGATATCAATACCCAACCTAATACACTAAATTCGATTTTACTACCAAACAGCCAAACATCGGGAGTGGGTTGAACAACTTTCGTTATTATCAGGGTGACGAAGTTGGCAATTATCAACAAGATAACCGTAAGAAATTCAGCAACCACTTCCCAACGTTTGTTGTCGTCCATGGACCTTAGTGAAGGCATAAGGACAAGTGTCACTATGCACAAGAAACACAAACTTCCCATTTTCGTTGATTGATCGATATAACCGTACATCTCATCAGTCAAGGCGCTGAGCAAGGGTATAACGATCCAATGAACTCCACAAGAATATATAGGAAATACTTGTGGGTGGTCTTTATTGGTGCTGCTAAAAATTATAGAAGACACGCATCTTCCCAATGAACTTTACAACAATTATTGATTTGCTGCTAATACTAATTGAAAGTGATGTTTTAGTGGTCTTTAATTATTCATATTTTGTATGCTTTATATGACGTTTGGTGGTCTTTTTTCTCCTATTCACGTCCCACTGTGTTTTTGAGTTAAAAGCTAGGTGGAAAAGAAGAGAATGGAAGAAAGAAGAAGAGAAAAGAAAAGAAATGGAAAGAATGAAAGTTACGGGGTTGTGTTCTTAAGATAAAAGGAAAACAAAGGAAGAGAAGAGAATCCTTACCAATCATCCCAAATATGGGAGTAAAAGAATGAAGAAAAATTGCATTGAAACATCCCATCCCCTTCCATCCACTTCCTTTCTTTTCCTTTTATTAAAAAACTTACGAACACCAGCTTGTTTTATATTCCATTCCCTTCCATTCTTTTCCATCCTCAATATAACTCAAGAACACAACGGATTGTTGTTTAACACTGATTCCCAAAGAACTCCACAAGAAGTCCATGTAAAGTGGAAATTAATCAATTTTCATTTATTCAAATTCTAAACACAACCTATTGATACACTATAATCATACATATTTAATGTTTCATGTGCTTAATATTAGTGTGTATCATTAGCCCATTTATATTTATGTATTTAGCACAATGTAAATGTAACAGCCCATCCCCGAAGGGACACAATCACTAGAACAAATGATACAAAGCATACGTACCAAATGATTAGGGTAGTGGTCTCCACTCGATCTATAATGGTCTTCTAGGCAAGTCTCATGTCCTAACCACGTGTCCATTATCCTTATGTTTAACCTGGTTACCTGCCGCATAGAATTGAAAGAAAATGCGGCTAAGCCAAATGCCTAGTGAACGGATAACAAGTAAACAATAACTGTAAGTATTGGGAAGCGATATTGCTACCGCTGTCAAGCTCAGTATTGGCAAACTCCAATAGCTCTCAAGTTCTCTTGCGTGCGTGTTATGATCAGAAAATGTGCGCACACCGTTGAAGGTTCTTGTTCTCTCTAAGTGCTTCAACAAATTTTTTGGCTTATTATGCTCCCCTTCTCGGACATACCCATTCATGGAGTTCACAACGGACTTCGGTGTTCTCTCACGAAGGTCTACGCCATCCTCGAATGAAACAAAACAATTTCTTAAGTCTGCATTTGACTCAATTTGCCAAAATGCATCATCTACGGTACTCGAGGGACTGGACACATATAACCTTAAACGCTGTGTAGATGCTTGTGCAAAAGATCCCTAATACAATGATATACATCCAAATGTATAAATTACCATCATACTGATCGTCTGCAAATAAAAGCGTATGTACAAAGTTATGTCTATTAGTTTTTTCCTTAAAGGTTTTAGTGGAGGTTTAACCCATTCGAAATTGCCATCCTCTTCTATCAACTCTTGTATTTTTCTAGTCCAATATGGTTGAACTTTAAATACTTTTGTCCGACTTTTCATTGCTACAGCTGAAAATGTATAGGTGGTATATGAAAAACTCCTAATTATTATGATGGTAGCACCTATTAGGGTTCCTATATATTGTGCTATGAGTATACATGGAATTGAACTTTCGTAGTTCGATGTAGGTTTTTGATCATTTGGTGTTGACGTGAACACATCTATGGCTAGTACACTGTGAAAAATTACAATTACTATTGTAATTGTAAAAGGTGCACAAAATATAGGAGAGGTAGATAATGCTAATTCAGTGTGACTTGATGCTACCATAATTGCATACCTTCTCATCTTCAGCTCCAAATCTTCAGGAGAGATTAAATGTGGTCGTGCAGAAAAAACTCCTGAAGATTTAATCTTACTCTGAAACTTGTTGTCCAAAAGTTTTCTCTTTGTTGGCAAGACAATGGCTGCTGAAGCTACGTTCACTACTATACATAACAAAGTAGATATCAATACCCAACCTAATACACTAAATTCGATTTTACTACCAAACAGCCAAACATCGGGAGTGGGTTGAACAACTTTCGTTATTATCAGGGTGACGAAGTTGGCAATTATCAACAAGATAACCGTAAGAAATTCAGCAACCACTTCCCAACGTTTGTTGTCGTCCATGGACCTTAGTGAAGGCATAAGGACAAGTGTCACTATGCACAAGAAACACAAACTTCCCATTTTCGTTGATTGATCGATATAACCGTACATCTCATCAGTCAAGGCGCTGAGCAAGGGTATAACGATCCAATGAACTCCACAAGAATATATAGGAAATACTTGTGGGTGGTCTTTATTGGTGATGCTAAAAATTATAGAAGACACGCATCTTCCCAATGAACTTTACAACAATTATTGATTTGCTGCTAATACTAATTGAAAGTGATGATTTAGTGGTCTTTAATTATTCATATTTTGTATGCTTTATATGACGTTTGGTGGTCTTTTTTCTCCTATTCACGTCCCACTGTGTTCTTGAGTTAAAAGCTAGGTGGAAAAGAAGAGAATGGAAGAAAGAAGAAGAGAAAAGAAAAGAAATGGAAAGAATGAAAGTTACGGGGTTGTGTTCTTAAGATAAAAGGAAAACAAAGGAAGAGAAGAGAATCATTCCCAATCATCCCAAATATGGGAGGAAAAGAATGAAGAAAAATTGCATTGAAACATCCCCTCCGGTGGGAAAACGAACACCGCACGGAGCGCGAATGCACGGAGTTAAAAGTGGAGACCCACACTCCGGTGGGGCCCCACCGAATCAGCCCAAAAAGGGAGGGGATCCCACCCCACTCCCTCATTTCATCATCATCATCATCTATCTTCATCTCTCTCTCTCTTCCATTTTCTCTCTAAAACATACACACACCACCACCATTTAAATCACTAAATCACACCACAAAACGACATCCAACCACCAAGCTTGTTAGGAAGAAAAGAACCACCGCGTCACGATCTACGTTTCTACCTTTCCGGATTTCTCCGGCGTTGATTTGTAAGTTTCCGACAAAATCCCGAAACTCACCGATTTTACTCATTTTTACTTGTTTGTTGTTTCTATAAGCTTAAAATGTCCAAATATGGGTTGGGTAAAAGAATCGGACCAAATGGTCGCTGGAAAACTCGTTTTTGGCTCAAAAATCCGTCAACAGTTCGAAGTGACGCAACGACGACTTCAGTATAGCGTCACTTCGTGCGTCACTTAAGTGACGCATTGAGTGTCGCTAAAAGCCCTAATTTTGCGTCACTTGCCTAAGTGCCGCATAAAACCCCTTTTTCCCGACACTTGTCTAAGTGTCGCAAATTTAATACCCGTCACTATAAACCGACACTTATAGTGTCACTTGTCTAAGTGACGCCTTCAATCGAGAACTGATTTCACCCGTCACTAACCTTAGTGACTCATGACACTTGTACCGACACTTCCTTAAGTGACGCACTCTATGCGTCACTTGCACAAGTGACGCCATTAATCAGAATCCGTCATTTCATGCGACACTTCCTGAGTGTCGCCTAAGCCCTAAGTATCGCTATAAGTGACGCATAAAACAGAAGGTTTCAAACCAATTTTTACTAAGTATTGAGGCCCAAATTTGACGCACCATTTTACCCGAATTCAAATCCCAAGTGCATTTTCAATAAAGCAATGTAGTAGAAATAAAAATTTTCCAAGCTGACTTGGCAGCTCGACCCCAACCAGGGGCGCTGCCCCCGGACCCCCGTCATTAACGGGCATCGCCCATACCCTAGGGTCACAAGTAACAGTTTTACATGCAAACTTTATACGATACAACAAAACACATGTACTTTTTGTAAGTAAACGAACAACTCAAGCATAATAATAATAGCTGAGATTATTATTACAAACAATCACCAACGGGCTGTACACGTTTTCAAACACTTAAACAATCAACCAAATTTGGCATCATTTGGACATGCTAGTTGGACGAACAACTACAACGTAGTCTTATTAGATACCTTCTCACGTTATAACCATCGCGTGTCGTGGACACCCTCAGGTTACAAGTCTCCGGGACTTCATTCATTGACTAATCAATCTCAGTCTGTTAAGACAAACTCTTCAGGCTCAGGTGAGTCTCATAGCCCCTCTTTTTACCGCTTTTCACTCAGGGGTGTGATTCAATGCTTATTTTTAACATGTGAACGCAAGTACAAACTTTACAATATACTACATGAGTTGTTTTCCACTAATCATTTCAAAGTCCTCCGTCAGCATAGTTTGGTAATACGATGTAGCGTGATTATTAGTATATGGTACCATATAGGATTGACCATCCTCGTATGGGTTAGCAAGCACTAACTGGTTAAACGAACGTACTAATAATTGTTCAGACGAGTGTGGATTAGGCACTCGTGGAGGCACCTCGCTCGGAATTCTCTATATGGGACTCGACCCTCGAGTTAAGCTCAGACTATGTGCTCATGGCTGTATACACTACTATTTATTTGCTGGATGTAAATCACTATTAAATCTTGCGGTTCATACGATATTATCTGATTTCAAACCTGTGAGCTCACCAGCTTTAGCTGACCCATTTTAGCATGTATCACAGGTACCCAGCAGTAGATTGGACTGCCACAGGATTACTATAGCTCGAGTCAGCATGCAGACATTAGAGATTTTCTTGCATTAGTATATTTTGTACAAGTACTTATGTACTGAAATCTCTCATTTAATCGAACACGAGCTATGTACAGTTTTAAATGTTGTAAACACTTTTATATTAATATATTTTGTTAAAACGACACATATAGAGTCGTTTGCTATATCTTGTGTGCTTTGATATTTGATTAGTAACACCCAAATCGTGCTTCCGCCAAACGTTAAATTTGGGGGTGTTACATAAAATTTGAGTCTCGACTCTTAGTGAAAATGTGTGTTTTTAAACCTGCTGTGTTTTGCGACACTAGCTGCGACATTGGGTTGAGTTGCGACATAAGGGTTTGTGTCGCATTATGCAATATCCGCAATTTAATGTGACATAAGGTGTTGTGTCGCTATGTGCGACGTTCGGATTTGTTGCGACATAAAGGCTTGTGTCGCACCACGCGACATAATTTACTGTTTTTGGCCCTAATGCGACACAACGGTCTGTTCGACGGTTTTTCCCCCAAAATCAAGATCTAACCTATTTTCGGGCCAAATCTAGTTGATGTAGTGTTAAAACATGTTGTTTTGCGTATTTCTAACTCGAAATAACAAGGAAAAGGGAGTAAGATCTTACGATTTGGAGATGGAGATCTAAAGTGATGAACACAATGATGATGATGAAGATGATGCAAGGATGATGATGGTGATGACGATCTGCTGTTGCTGATGCCTATTTGTTGTTGGTGGTGATTTTTGTTGTTGGTGGTGATTTTTGTTGTTTGTTGTTGGTGTTTGATGAAGATGAAATAGATAGAAAGAGATGAGATGAGATGAGTTTGGTGTGTGTAAAAATGAAAACAAAAATGGGGATGAGGAGGGGGGTTGGAGGCCGGCTTATGCCAAAAAGAGGGGGGGGAGGTTGGTGGCTTTTGTCCCCAATTTGTGGTATTAAAGCCCGTGTTTGTTTACCCGATCGTTAACAAATGAAATATTTTTAATTCGTAAATTTTGTTAATACGAAATCGTATATATTTTAAATCAAAGTATTTTATAAAAATACTTTAATTGAGTTATAAAAATATAGCCTTGCTTTCGCGAAGTTTTAGTAGCGAAAATAGGTTTAAATATTTTCCGGACAAATAATGTTTATTCTTAATGATAACACATCATTTATAAAATTTGTCACCAACGTCCGGTTTCGAAATTCTGCGTTCTTTCAGATTTATTTACACGTGATTTCTGAGTAAGCGTTTGATGTGTGTGTGTGTGTGTGTGTGTGTGTGTATATATATATATATTATATATGTATATAATTTTTGAACATTTTGGTATAAATGCGTACTAAGTACGAATGATTGAGGTTTAAATTGGGAGCGAAAATTGTACTTTTTGACCGGGTGTCACATTCAAGGATCGTGGAATTGAACATACAAGCATATATCGAATCATATGAAATGTTACAAGTAAGATTAGAATCCGTACCTTAAATACTCGCGACGTCCAATTAATATAAGTAGTTACATGCTCTTGCAAACAATCTACAAAATTTATCCCATAATAAATGTTATTAATGTCTATTAAACCGTTTAATGCATTAATAATTTATCTTCACTTCCATGTCCATATATACTTGCTGTATGTTACTATTTCTATTTGATTATTTGATTATAATGGCTAAGTTAACATTTTAATTGATGACTCTACTATGTCCATGATGTCAGTTCATGTCAGTTCACTAACTATCGTATATATTTTTCTTGCTTTTCTTATTATCTACTATAGCATCACTACAACAAAAACGTTCTTACACGACACCAGTTAGTGTCCCAAAATGTGATTTTATAGGACCTTTTATCTAATAGAATCAAAATTCAAGCGTCTCATATAAGGATGTTGTAATAAGTGTTAGGCGTCCTAATATACATTATATGACATTTTTATAGGTCCCATAAAAAATTTAATACGACACAAGTAGCGTCCCAACAAAGTACATAATAGGACGTTTTTAGATGTTTTAAAGTATGATACATAGTTATGTATTATCATATTTTGAGATATACATAAACGTCTTAAGGAATCTATTAGGACGAAATCATGTGTTGCATTAGTAGTGATATGAGGACCAAGAAAAAGGTCCTAAGACTACAACAAATCGAGTCTAAAGCAACACCCATAATGTGTTGCATTAAGCCTCAAAAATGTTACATTAGATTTAATGCCACACTTATTGTGATCAAATACAACACTTTTTTATTTGCTTTTATAACAGTTATACCTATCAAATGCAACACTTTCTATCGTTTCTACAATATATTGCAACACTTTTTATCACTGTCACAACACTTCTCATAGTAAAACTTGCACGAAAGCAACACTTATTGTATAATATGCATTCATTCGATCATTTTTTAAATGTGCACTAGACTACAACCAATATTCGGTTCTGCAACAATAGTATTTAGGGATTAGGTCCCCGAAATGCTACTAACTTTGACCAAATCTCTATTGTATGCACCCAACTTACGTATACTAATTTTAATGCAACCAACTTTCCAAAATGGTGTTTTTGATGTAACTTGATGACGTGTCGCGCGTATGGCATGCCACGTGGCGTATGGAGAGAGCGACACGTCATCAAGTTACATCAAAAACACCATTTTGGAAAGTTGGTTGCATTAAAATTAGTATACGTAAGTTGGGTGCATACAATAGAGATTTGGTCAAAGTTAGTAGCATTTCGGGGACCTAAACCCTAGTATTTAATAAAAATATCATATGTACTCTCGCAACTTGGCAATACCAATAATCACCAAAATCACAACTTCCTTTAGATTCTCACAGTATACACCAACATGATCCCCAGTTTCATATCTGAAAGTTTGACAAAAGTACTATTATTAAAAACTACTCCTTATAACTGTTGGAGTTTGGTATAAATACGCAGCGGAAGAATTAACGATTTACAAAACAAAATTTTGTAACCAAACTCCTTATTTTATCAACTTGTACAAAACAATAACCACAATAAGATGAGAATAAGAATCATACCCTTGAAGCGTGATTCCAAGTGATACGATTTTAGGCTCAAAGAAGAACCTCTCTATCGGGGAGACACCCAAAGTTCCGATCACGAATAATATACTTTCTACTAGTTAAAACCCCAATCTTTTAGCAACACCAAAACACTCATGAACTTGGATATTTCTTCATCAAATATCAACACCACAAACTTTGTATGTTGAGAGTTCAATACTCTTAAAACTAGAGTAAATAAACTAAAGATGAAAGAAGCATTTTAGACAACTAAAGGGATGGAATATTGAGGTGTTTTGTGAGTTCCATCGACTGATTTTGGGGCTGATTTTCTGCCCAATAAATCGTATCATGCAAGCTCAAAAGAAGGGGTATTATTGTGTTTAATAATGAGAGAATATTTCCTTTTGAGTTTGTGTGTTTGTAGGTTGTAAAAGTACAAATAATTCAAGCTTTCACATGTTTAATGACCCATAAACATGGCTGATGTTTTCCCATGTGTTCTAATGATTTTGTCCCTACAACCATTAAGAAAATTGTTATCATCTTAGAAAATGACTAATTTAGTTTATGTAGTAATAAGATGTATTTAAAAATACAAATACACTTATTCACATACACATAAACAATAGACATTATATGTTTAATCAATTACTAGCTAAACTAATAACTCATTGATTAAACAAAACACAAACTCATTTATATAATTATTTAGACCATTTAACAAATGTCTAATTAATTAATCTCTCATTCGAAAGTATATTAAACGATTATCGATCGGCCTTTGCGTGTGACCGAATAGGATAAATGGACTTTATATTATTATGTCATGGGCATATCTTTGAATCATGATGTACCTCGGTCAAACGTATAGCCAACCCGAGAACATTGATTCCAACATACTCCCACTTGCACTGACATTATAATATGTAGGTTTGTCTGAAAGACATACCAAGTGTAACCAGTACAACAGTAAGTTACACTTCCTATTAGTTGATTTACATCAATCATCCTTCTGTTCTAGATATCAGTATGAACGAGTGACATGGTTAAGTGTCAATCATCATCGTTCAAGATTATCTTTCTCGATAGAGATTTGTAGTGATCAAATAGACTTCAATCGTATTGATTCAGTCTTAGCATGGCCATGCATTTGTAATCAGCACAAATCAACGAGGGGCCCAAAGATATCGCTTCATCCCGCTAAAAGAAAAAGGAACAAATTGCTTCGACTATATAGACATCCAACACATTTCATGTTATACCCAATCCACACCCTTATGACTGGCATTTACGCACAGCGTTAGATGCAGGTCAAACTACAACATAATATGTGTTAGGATTCATCATATATCTCCACTCTAGGATAAAAATGTTGCCATCTTAAAATTACCTTGTGACTTAAAACCATGAAGTAATTTCTAAGTGTGGTCTATAACACCCCTCATTCCATAATATTAATATTAAAGATAATACGGAAGCATAAGTAAATAAAACACATTACTTCATTACATATTTTTCCAAAGTACCAAAACAGTTTAGATGATTAAATTACTACGATTTAAAACTTGTTCAAAAGACTAGCATGTCGGGGTATTATATAAACTAAACTGAGTTGTTACAAAAATAATCAGAGTAGCCTGAATATCAAACATTCAATGCTTCCAAGGTTTGACCTTCCTGCTACCCACCCGCATGCATAAACAAAAATCTGCAGGAAGTAACAACGAGGGATTAGCACATAGCTAAGTGAGTAAATCCAACACCTCACATTTAGCTTAGCTAAACCAATTAACTACAACAAATATTCGCAAACACAACAGTCAACAACAACTTAATGAGGATCGGCGGATCCGGGGATAACCTAAGTACCCGGGCGGCTCCCCAAGATCACTTATCCAAACATATCCGTATGGCCATAACGGACGAGACCGATAGCTAGTGTTTATTATACTTAGGTACAGTTCAGCACACACAACAAATGAAGTACCTCCCTGTACCATTCACACAACAACACACTAGCCCAACCAACAGTTCATCAACTCGTTGACCTCATTAACAACAATGCACAAAAGCCACACATAGCACATATAGGCATATGATCAACAATAACAACTAATCAACTCAATAATCAAGTCTACGTTTACCCGTTGTAATCAAATGATTACAACTAAGCCAAACGGTAAGTTTTGAATCCACTCACCGATAACTTTGCCTTCAAAATCTCTGATTCCAGAGATCACTTATCTTTCGGAGGATCTGAGAATCAATAGTCAACATAAGTTAGTACTTTGCCTCATAATTTGTAAATATCAAAATGAACATTTTTATAAAATGCTACAATAGCATTCAATAAATGCCACTATAAACACCACCTTCTAAACACATGCATTTTGGTGAAATTTGAAAAATCCATCAAGATTAAACATGCAAACGCGATCCTGACTAGTTAAGGCTGGATCGCGTTCGTCCTTAGGAAAAATTCTGTCACCGAAAAACACTGACAAACGCGATCCGGATGATAGGCCTGGATCGCGTTTCTAAGGCCAAAAACTCGGATAAGACATTTATAACAAGGGAACGCGATCCGGAAGAATAGCCGGGATCGCATTCATCTGTTCTTCAGCTCAAGAACAGACCTGAACGAATCCCAACTCCATTTTCAACATTCAAGCTCATCAAACTCGATTCTAATGCTACAAACATCCCCAATATTACCACATATCATCATATAACACAAACAATCACTATATAAACTTACAAGAATCGTTCAATTCATCAATTTCATTTCTATTTAACATTTGAACTTATAAACTATAAGTTTTCTTACCTTAATAAATGAAGAAGATGAAGACTAGAAAAGATGAGAGCTACTAGCTTGAATCACAACTTGAAGCTTTAAATCTTGATTATGATTCTTGCCAAATTTAATGGATCATATTTAGGGTTTATATGTTGGTTAATGGAATTGAAATGAGAGAGCAAGAAAGAAATTGGGAAAGTGATTCCCAAATAAAGGTCGGACCTTATTTAAACCGACCTACAACATTGGGTATTTAATACCCGCTCTAAACCTATTGTCTGGAACCTAAATACTAATCGTGAGGAATTTATTTTAATGTACCGTCATCTTTAATTAATTAAACCAAACAACATTTTATTTACCACAATAAGTCCTAAGACCTATTTCACCAGTTTCACAATTAAACAATTATATCGCAAAATTATTTAAAACTATTAAATACGCAATTATAAATAGAAAAATACCAGGCTACCGGAGAGGATGTTACAAATCTCCCCTCCTTAAGGAGATTTCGTCCCCGAAATCTCAGCCATATCAAACAATCCAGGATATCTGGATTTCATCGACTCCTCGGTCTCCCAAGTTAGGTCGGAACCTAAACTATGCTTCCACTTAATTAACACCATCGGGATTTGTTTCTTCCTAAGTTTGGTAACTTTCCTATCAAGGATTTCTACCGGTTCCTCAATCAACTTCTGAGTTGGATCCACCCTCAAATCTTGCAACGGAAGAATTTGTGATTGATCCTCTATATTACACTTTCTCAAGTAACATACGTTAAACGTATCATGAATACCAGAGAGCTCTGGAGGAAGATCCAATGCTATTGACTGATCGTTTACTACTTGTCGAATCTTGAATGGACCAATGTACCTAGGCACCAACTTTCCACGTTTTCCGAATCTAATCACACCTTTCCACGGAGAAACTTTAAGATACGCTAATTCACCTTCGGTAAACACAACCGGTCGTCTTTTAGGATCTGCATACTGTTTCTGTCTATCTCTTGCGGCTTTCAACTTCTCACGTGCAATAGCTACTTTTTCAGCGGTTATTTGTACTATATCGGGTCCAGCAAACTGTTTCTCACCTGCTTCTAACCAACAAGTAGGTGTACGACAACGACGACCATACAACATTTCATACGGAGGCATCCCAATACTAGAATGGTACGAATTGTTATAAGTAAACTCAACCAATGGGAGATGTGAATCCCATGAACCTCCATATTCCAGAATGCAAGCACGAAGCATATCCTCTAAAGTTTGAATTGTACGTTCTGACTGACCGTCTGTCTGAGGATGATAAGCTGTGCTAAGATTTACACGTGTACCCAACTCTTGTTGCAGACTTTGCCAAAAACGAGAAACAAAACGAGTATCTCTATCTGACACAATCGATAAGGGAATACCTTGTCTGGAAACGATTTCGTTAACATACAGTTGAGCAAGTTTAGTCAACGAAGCGGTCTCACTCGTAGCAAGAAAATGCGCGCTCTTTGTCAATCGATCCACTATAACCCAAATCATATCATTGCCTCGAGCAGTACGCGGTAGCTTAGTCACAAAATCCATAGTTATATGATCCCATTTCCACTCGGGTATTTCCAACTGTTTTAGCGACCCATATGGTTTTTGATGTTCCGCCTTAACCTGAGCACAAATATGACAAGATCCCACAAACTTTGCAATGTCGGTTTTCATCGTTGGCCACCAATACAACGGTTTCAAATCATTATACATTCGAGTACTACCCGGATGAATAGACATTCGTGACTTATGAGCTTCATTCAAAATCAAATCCCGAATACCACCAATAGAAGGAATCCAAACACGAGATTGATACGTCTTTAATCCCCTTGAATCATCAACTAATTCGTCCTTGCGTTTTAACATGATTTCGGATTTCAAATTCTGATCCTTCAATGCTTCAAGTTGCACAACTTTAATTTGACCAATTAAATCCGAGGAAACATTCACTTTTAAATAGAAAGCTCGATCAGGAGTATTCTTTCGACTTAATGCATCAGCGACCACATTAGCTTTGCCCGGATGGTATCTAATTTCACAATCATAATCTTTTATCAATTCCAACCATCGTCTCTGCCGCATATTCAATTCTTTCTGGGAGAACACATACTGCAAACTCTTATGATCGGTACAAACAACACATCGAGTCCCATATAAGTAATGTCTCCAAAGTTTTAGGGCAAATACAACTGCTGCGAGTTCTAAATCATGCGTAGGATAGTTCTTCTCATGTGGTTTCAACTGTCGAGAAGCATAAGCGATAACTCTATCCCTTTGCATTAAGACACAACCCAAACCTGAATATGAAGCGTCGCAATAAACCACAAAATCATCAGTACCTTCTGGTAATGCTAAAATCGGTGTCTGACACAATAATTGTTTCAATGTCTGAAAAGCTTGCTCTTGTTGATCAGTCCACACATACTTCTCATCTTTACGGGTTAGTTTAGTTAACGGACCGGCTATCTTAGAAAAATCTTTGATAAACTTCCGATAATATCCCGCTAACCCAAGGAAACTCCTTATCTCAGAGACAGACTTCGGCGCATTCCAATTCATCACAGCTGCAACTTTTGATGGATCCACTTTCACACCATCTTGACAAATTATATGACCCAAAAACTGAACTTCTCTAATCCAGAATTCACATTTGGAAAACTTTGCATACAACTGTTCTCGTCTCAATGTTTCAAGAACCAATCTCAAATGCGTGGCATGTTCAGTTTCAGATTTCGAATAAATAAGTATATCATCAATGAAAACAATCACAAATTGATCCAAAAATGGTCGACACACACGGTTCATCAAATCCATAAATACTGCTGGAGCATTTGTCAAACCAAAAGGCATAACCAGAAATTCATAATGACCGTACCTGGTTCGGAAAGCAGTTTTAGGTATATCATCTTCACGAACACGAACTTGATGATAACCCGACCTCAGATCAATTTTAGAATACACTGAAGAACCCTGTAACTGGTCAAACAAGTCATCTATTCTAGGAAGAGGGTACTTATTCTTTACCGTTCTCTTGTTCAACTCTCTATAATCAATACACATGTGCAACGACCCGTCTTTCTTTTTCACGAATAACACTGGTGCACCCCACGGCGAGGAACTAGGTCTGATAAAACCTTTATCCAACAATTCCTGAATCTGATTCATCATTTCACGGATCTCCGAAGGGGCTAACCTATAAGGAGCTTTAGCAATCGGCGACGAGCCCGGAACAAGATCAATTCTGTATTCTACTTCCCTAACTGGTGGTAACCCATGCAATTCATCGGGGAACACTTCAGGGTACTCACAAACAACAGGAACATCCAAAACAGTTTTCCTTTCTAATTTGGCATCGACTACATAGGCTAGGTATGACTCGCAGCCTTTTGACAATGACTTCTTAGCTTTCATCAACGAAATCAAAGGAATAGCTACACCATCCCGTTCTCCTCGAACCACAACATATGACCCTTCGGAGATTGGGATCCTAACCAACTTCTGGTGACAATCAATACTAGCCTTATTCTGACTCAACCAATCCATACCAATTATTACATCGAAACTAGGGATTGGCATCAACAAAAAGGAAATAGGAAAAAAGTGATCATCAATAGTAATATTAGCTCCAGTCACCGAGGTGGTAACAGGAACTAACTTACCACTAACTATTTCTACTTCTATAGGCTTTGTTATCATAGTAGGGGCTAATTTCAACTTATCACAAAATTGCACAGAAATGAAAGTACAATTAGCACCCGAATCAAACAATACACGTGCAGGTACAGAGTTTATAAGAAATGTACCCGTGATAACATCTTCAGTACGCACGGCTTCATCAACCGTCATCTGAAAAGCCCTACTAGTTGCTGGAGGAGGGTTCTTTCTTTTCTGACCGGAAGATCCCGAACTCCCGACCGAACCCGACCCCGTCGACCTTGCCTCCGGACATTGACCAACCCTATGCCCTTCTTTCTTACAAGTCCAACAAACAAAATTTGGATAACGGCAACTTTTTATCTCATGACCTAATTCACCACACTTCATACATTTGTTTGTCTTAGCCGTACACGGACCATCATGCCGAGACCTACACGAACTACACCAGTTGGAACTATTAAAACTTCCAGAAGAACTACTTCTTCCAACAAATTTCTTACCACCTTGCCGATTCCCTTGCCATTTGGATTTATTCTTACCCGACGATTCAGTTCTTGCTTTAGAGAAACTTGTATCCCTTCCTTGCCATAATCGCAAACCTCTCAAATCACTATCGGCAGACCGCGCGAGGTTAAAAGCATGCGATAAATCCTTAGCCAATCTCACAACCGTACGGTAGTTATCCGGTAAAGCATCCACAAATTGTTCGATTTGAGTTTTCTCATCCGGAACCCATTGTTGAACGAACCTAAGCTTATCCGTAAACTGTGAAATCAATTCATCAATAGTCATGTCATCCTTTAATCGAAGATTCACAAACTCTCTTCGAATCCTAGCAATATCAAAATCCGAACAGTATTGGTTACGAACAACTTGATGAAACTGAGACCAACTAATAGTTTCTTTCTGTTGTTGAGTGAAATGACCGGTAATGGAATCCCACCAAACCATGGCATCATCCTTCATGCATTGAACCGCATATTTGACTTTAAGTTCCTCATCACAGCAAGTCACATCAAATTTGCGTTCCATATCCCTAAGCCAATTCAAAGTTATTGTTGGATTTTTACTTCCATGAAATTCCGGTGGTCGACTAGCCATAAAAGTCTTGTATGAACACTTCTTTTATGATTGAGAGGATGAACCAGAACCAAAGACTGGGGTTTGCTGAAATAACTGCCTAGTCGCAGCTTCCTCAGCTTTCCTCTTGAATTCCCTGAAAGTGCCCCCTGGATGTGGATCTAAGTGTTGATCGATAGTAATAGATTGGCGGAATCAATCAATTACACAAACAAGTAATAAACTCAAAACGAAAACAATGATTAATCAAAGTAAACGAGTATATTAGCTTGTAAATCGTATTGGAACTGTTTACAGAAGTGCTTAGTCGACAAATGGTGCTAGGGTTTCGTCAACCCTAGCCGAAAACCCGTAGGTTTCAATTTATACTAAAACAAAATCGGCAGACATGCGTCACTTGGGAAGTGTCGCATGTCGCCGCCCTCATGCGTCACTTACCTAAGTGTCGCTATGCGTCACTAAGGCAAGTGTCGCCTAATGCTAAACTTAAGTGTCGCAAATACAGAAAATGACTTTTCTAATAAAACTAACTAACGACACTTACAACTCAATAGACCAACTGACAGACACACAAACATGTATCAACAAACTCCCCCGTGTCTTCAGCTTGGTCTTCAAAAACATCTTCAGTTTAAACCCAACCTGGTGGAAATACTCCACCAGCATGAATACCCACTCGAACACAAATCTCGACCACCTTCTCGAACTTTGAAGCTTCTTCTTGATCATAACGATGATACTCCATCTTACTTTTGTGAAGAGCTTTCAAATCTTTCTTCGTCAAATTGATAAGGCTGATCGGATCAAAAACACGAAGAGTTCTTCCATACTTTGCAGATAAACTCCAATTACCCTTCTCAATCACTGGATCTTCAACCGAAAGATATTCAATGACAGCTTCTTGAGTAACAGAGTCAAACCACCAATATCGTAATCTTTTCAGAAAATCAAGTGGTAATGACTGCAAAGGCACAGTTTTCTGACTAGCAGCTGGAGGATAATGATACTTCACAATCGGTTGCTGAGTTCTTGAATCCAACTTTTTCTTGTATGAATAACGAACTCCCAACTCTGGTCTAACCCACAAATACTTCTTGCTGTTAATATCTCTTCTGAGAATCTTCTGAAACATATTACCACGAAAATCATCAGTGTGGTTAACGATGTTCAGCTGAGCAAGACGATTTAATTCCTCCTTCGGCAATGTGCTGATACAGTTAAATCTTGGCCGAAAATACTGTACTCCATCTCTTCGCTTAATAAGAATCAGAAAGTTGACTTCATCAAACTTCCAACTTCTGATTAATCCAGTCAAATCACCTCGAACCTGATATGTTTTGCAAATCTTCAATTCAGGCTTGAGCTTTCGAAACATTGGGCGCTCTGAAGATGTAGACGGTTGCGCTTGTTCAGGAACAGATTCAGCAGTTGGTTGTTCCTGATTAGTATCTGTTTGAGGCTCTTGATCATCATCAGAATCATCGGACTCAATGATTGGTGCATCAAAATCATACGGTTGAGCCGGTTGTTTCTGAACTGGTTCCGATTCTCGCTCAGGTGCCGGTTCCTGATGAGGATTAACCAAATATTCTTCGTCTGACCCTGGAACCTCAGCATCCATCTCAATATCATCCGGATCAACTGATCTATCTTCTTCACCATCCGGATTTATCAAACTCTGAATGTATGTGAGATTAACATTCGAATAGTCAACCGAAATGGGTTTCGGTTGTCCTGGAACATCAACAAAATAATCCAAGGCAATGTTTTCATTAATAGAATCTGGATTTACATTTTCGGATTCTGGGGGAGGGGTTACATTTGTTTCTAAGGTTCTCTGACCTGGGGGAGGGGTTACATTTGTTTCTAAGGTTCTCTGACCTTCCTCCCCCGAAACAACAGTAACCGCTTCCAATTCTAACAACCTAGACTGCACATCTTTCAATTCTAGTTGCAACTCCTGCACATGAGCTGCTTTTATCTCCAAATCTTTTATTTGAGCAGCTTGAGCTTCAATCACGGCAGCCTGATCATCAAAACGCTTGTTCATCTGAGTTATCTGATCAAGTAACTGCTGAAGCATCGCAGTCGGCGGTTGTTGTTGTTGTTGTTGATCTTGGTGACCAGGTTCCTGAATAGTAATTCCTGTTCGCTGGCGTCTTCTCAATGGTAAATTAGCATAAGACGGAGAAGACCCAGCTGGTCGCTTTCCAAGATTAGGCGGTACATGAACACGCCCCGCAGAAATCCTTCTCAAAATACGCTTAAAGCGTCGAGGATCAGCCAACTGTATTCCATCCAATGCATCCTGAGGTGGTACATCACCTGGAGAATCAGGTGGTGTAAGACCACCATCAGATTCCTCAGCTGGAACCTCTTCAACTTGCTCAATATCCTCCAAATCTTGAGCTACAGCAGCATCAACTAAATCTGCATCATTGACCGGAGGAACAACAACATCCTCATAACCATCCCCAGGCGGCGCAACATAGTTTTCGTTTACTATGTGCCCAAATAACTCACGATCAGGTAAGATCTGAGAATCTTTTGGTGGCAGCTTACAGTCATTGAAAACACGTAACATCATGGGCGTTGGAAATAGTAACGATCTTAGATCCGGAGCTATTCCCAAATTCAAATCATTTAACAACAGCTGAACAAACCGAGGATATTACAGCCATTTTTCTTTTCCAGCTCGAACATTATCAACCATATTCCCGAAAATATAACCACTGAAGTTATACGGCTTGTTATAAACTAATGCCAGCATCAAAGATAATGTCATGTGACTTGCAGCATCGTATCCTCCTTTTCGCGGAGATAAACACACAATTACAATGTGAGCTAAGTATCTCCAAACCCGACAGAGATACTGTTTACGAAAATCAGTAAGCTGATCAGCCGGATAACCCAATCTCTGAAGACCCCCGTAGATAAAAGTGGTCTCAAAAACAGTCGGCATATTGTTTGCATCATCAAACCGCAAAACACGGCGAACTGAATCCTGTGTAATCTGAATCTCACGACCAAACATAGTGGACACAATCCTCGGAGTGTCGTTCTCTGTTCTGATAAATGCGTGGTCATAAAACTCCTCGATTTGATTCATATACACTGGTACTGAAGCTGTAATAGCGTAATGAATCCTCGAACGTCTAAGAAATTCGATCATCGGCCGAAAAGGCAACGAGTTCTTATGCGTAGATTCCAAAAATGCAACAATGTTGTGCCTGGTGTTTGTGCGACGATAATAATCCTGAAGATTCTCCATCTGTAACTATAAACCAGACAAGAACACGAAAAATCGTTACAGAATAAGCTCGAAATCATAATCGAAAAATCTGATTTTATAGCGTCACTGAAGAAGTGACGCACGTAACACATCCGACACTTAAGGAGTGCCGTATGAAAATTAGAAATCAGAAGGATGCATCACTTAAGGTAAGTGACGCATTGAAAGCGTCACTGGTGTAAGTGACGTTGCCGCAACATGTATCATTCAAGCGGTACTTAACAAGTGACGGGTATGCGTCATTTAAAAAATGACGGTCAGTTAAAGCGGCACTGACAGCGTCAGTTAAGGAAGTGACGGATTAAAGCGTCACTCGGTAAGTATGATGTGGGAGTGACGCATAAAGGCGTCACTCAGCAAAGTGACGTTTAAAGGCGTCACTTGTGGAAGTGACACTTAACCTGTGAAATTACCATTAAGCGTCACTTAAGGAAGTGACGCTTGAAGTGACGCAACGATGAAGATCATCGTGTCACTGTTAAGTTCAAGCCCGGAAATCACGACGAACCAAATTTGGGGTTTTTTGAAAACGAGTTAACCAAACGGTGCGGCAAGTGAAAGCGAGTAAAACACACCGTTTATTAACACAAAACAATAACAAAACGATCCCCAATAATCGTGATTACATAAACCCTAAAAACCCGAAGCTTCAATCGACGATTAAATCATGAATACGCAATTATAATAGATAAAAATAGTACCTAATGATGCGTATAAGTGAGATGAACAAGGTAACGGAGGCCGATTGCACTCAAAATACACAAAAAAACCGTAGATCGATCGGAAAGCACGAACAGTCGAAGTGACGCAGCGACGAGAGAAGTGACGCAAGGGTAGTGGAAGTGACGCGTAGTGAATAGTGTTGGTGGTAGAAATAAGTGCCGGATACGGACTATTTATACCAAAACCCTAATCAGCGTCACTTAGAACGACTCTTAAAGCGTCACTTTTATGCGTCACTATGAGCGTCACTTATAAAGTGACGCATATCGACAGTTTTTGAAAAAATTTAAACTTTTATCGATCTTTTTGCGTAGTACTCAATTTGACAGTAAATGTGACTTGGTTAAAAATTAAAAATAAAAAATTAAAATTAAAAATAAAATTTAAAGACACAAAATTACAAATATAAAACCAAACTAAATGCATTCTTTTTGGTGACGGAGTTGATTGAGTCTGGTTAGGGATCATATCGGAATAACATGCAATTATTAGGAAATAGTAAGTGTTATTTCGATCATCAGTATATTTGTCCACTTTAAATTTACTTGACATATTTAAAGCACCTTTTATAAAAATTAGTTCAAGACGATTATCGGTATTGTTTGTCCACTTAAACATATTACATCCGTATCTGTGAGCTAACCTTTATTGTTAGTATGAATATTAATTTAGTGAAACTTATTATATGATATACTGATAAATTTTAGTAAAACGCATAACGCTGCAAATTTTATAGACAAGGTGGAGATTACAAGACCAAGTTTATCTCGGCTTTCTCGTAACATACACTTGACCTTTAAATTTAGGCATACATCAAACCTATAATGAAGATACTAGTGGCCCCAGATCTGTACTTAGTACAACAGAGGGTCCCTTAGTATGAACATAACAAGTTTGAGACTATTTGCATAACTAATGGATTCAGGTCTGTACGTGAGTACAACAATAGTCACCATTAGTTAGACTAATAATCATATTAATACTATATGCCAATTTTGCATTTACATAATGATTATGACAGCGTATGGTAGTACCTTCATTTATCAATTAAGACTTATGTCATACATCATATAACATTTTTCACAAAGTAATAGACAAGTTTTAATTATTACTTCTTACTCACTCACAAACCGGTGTGTACCATGCCTACCAATACATCATATGATGAAGCCAATGTTTATAAAAGCTGTTTTAAATATGCCAGATAAACCTACTGACACATCAAACATAAACCTTAAAATTTCAAATTTTATGCATGTCACCCGATGTACTATCATATCCCAAGTTGTTTACAGACACAACTTCAACGTCTATTTTAAAAATGTAGCAACCTTGCGTTTTCTTTAATACTAAAGAGTACAAAGAGTGGCTGTTGCAAAAATTTTTTTTTTTTTTTTTTTTTTTTTTTTTTTTAAGAACACACATAAAAGCAAATAACGTTAACTATCCAAGTCACACATTACTTTTTAGACCCAAAGAATCTTAAACCGATCATGTTGACCAGTTCATCAAATCGAGCACGTGAAAAGGCTTTGGTGAATAGGTCAGCATTTTGTTTAAGGGTGTCTATGTGGACCAGGTCTATCAAGTGTTTTTCATAGCAATCCCGTATGAAGTGGAACCTAAGTTCAATATGTTTTGTCTTAGAGTGCTGTACAGGATTGCGTGTGATAGAAATAGCAGCAGTGTTATCTATGTGAATGGGAGTCATAGTAAGAAGTAACCCGTAATCGCGTAAGTGGTGCTGAATCCAGAGAACTTGGGCACAGCAACTAGCGGCAGCAACATACTCAGCCTCTGCTGTAGAAAGAGAGACTGTAGTTTGCTTCTTGCACTGCCACGAGACCAAACGTGATCCCAGAAACTGACATTATCCACCCGTTGTAGACTTCTTATCGATACTGCAACCTCCATGATCCGAATCTGAATAGGCTGTGAGAGCGAAAGTCTTCTCATTTGAATACCAAAGACCAAGGGTAGGTCTAGCTCTGAGATAACCAAAAATTCGCTTTACTGCCTTCATATGTGACACCTTTGGTTTAGCCTGATAACGTGAGCAAATCGACACGGCAAATACAATATCCGGTCTTGAGGCAGTCAAATACATAAGAGAACCTATCATTGAACGATAGTCCCTCTCCTTGCAATCTTCATCTTCCTCAGCAAGCTTGAGATTGTGATTAAGCTCGATGGGAGTCCCATAGGTTTTACAAGTGAGCAGGTCATACCTAGTCAACATGTCATTGACATATTTTGACTGATGTATATAAATACCTTTTGCAAGCTGCTCAACTTGTACACCTAAAAAGAAAGTGAGCTCCCCCATTGCGCTCATCTCAAACTCAGACTTCATGATTTTCTCAAAGTTCTTGCACATTGCCTCATTGGTAGACCCGAAGATAATATCGTCCACGTAAACCTGCACAAGTAGCATATCTTCCCTATCCTCTGACTGTTCACAAAGAATAAATAGCGTGCTATCGATGTTCCCTCTCACAAAACCATGCTTAATCAGATGTGTAGTTAGCCTCTCGTACCAAAGTCTTGGTGCTTGGTGAAGACCATACAACGCCTTGTTCAATTTACAGACGTATTCAGGATGCGCAGGGTCTTCAAAACCAGGAGGCTGCTTAACGTACACATCGTTGTCAACCTTTCCATACAGAAACGCACTTTTCACATCAAGTTGATTGACGCGAAATCCCTTGAAGGACGCGTATGCCAGAAAAATGCGTATGGATTCCAATCGAGCAACAGGGGCAAATACATCATCATAGTCCAACCCCTCAATTTGGCTGAAGCCTTGAACTACTAGACGTGCTTTATTACGAATTACAACGCCCCTATCATCCATCTTATTACGAAAAACCCAACGAGTGCCAGTCAAGTGGGCACCCTTGGGTAATGGAACTACTTCCCAGACTTGCAACTTTTCAAATTGTTGTAGTTCCTCTTGCATGGCCTCGATCCAGGATGGATCTTTTAAGGCCTCTTCAACTTTCTTAGGTTCATTCTGCGAAAGATAACATGAATTAACATTAGCCACCAGACCCGAAAGTTGTTCAGTATCAGTCTGTTTCGCTTGATGTCTTGTTTGAACCTTTGCATGAGGATCACCAATGATATTATCAATGGGGTGATCCTTATGTATCCGAGTCACTGGAATTTGATCTGGCACAAGATTCTGTTCCAGGTTACTCAGATCTCCCTCATTTGCAGAAATATTTGGAGAAGCATCATCATCTTCATCTCTTTGAGAAAATAAATGAGAATAATTCATATTTTCTGCTTCCTCTCCCTCATCACTTACCTCATCCTCTCCTCCTTCCTCTAATGACGGCATGTTTGGATCATAAGGAAGCTCCTTGGTGTAGTTATACACTGTTTTAGAGGTAGAAGGAGCATCTTTCGAAGGTGTAACTTGAGAAATAGATGTTGGAATAGGTGTTGTTGATGGTGGTGTGGGTGTTGGTATTGGTGTAGTTTCAGTTGGTGGTGGTTCGGGTGTTGCATTAGGAGATGGGTCGGATGGTTTACTAACTGGTGTATCTTGAGAAAAATCAAGTCCATGTAGCATGGAAACTAACTCTTCCGTTTCATCATCATCAGGAATTTTGAAAGAGTCAAAAAGATTTCCATAGTTGAAGAACCAATCCGGACCTGTCCCTTGAGGAGGTTCCGTATACCTTAAACATTTTACTTCAAACTGTTCCTCAATCTGATTCGTTGATTTGTTAAAGACTCTTTTGTTCGGAGAATTGACTGAATATCCAAGAAAAATCCCTTCAACAGCTTTGTCACCAAACTTAGAGACCTTATCTTTTGTAATCATGATCATGCATGGACACCCAAATGGTTCTAAGAACTGAAGGTTTGGCTTTCGGTTATTGAAAAGTTCATAACACGTCTTGTTCTTTTTCTTAACCGTGAGCACTCTGTTGAGAACATAACAGGCAGTATTAACTGCCTCAGCCCAGAAGATGATTGGTAATTTGGAGTCAGCTAACATAGTCCGAGCTGTCTCTATAATTGTCCTGTTCTTTCTTTCTGCAACTCCATTCTGTTGTGGAGTCCTTGGAGCACTGAATTGATGCTCAATTCCTCTTGTAGCACAAAACAATTCGAGAGTTGAGTTCTTGAATTCAGTTCCATTGTCGCTTCGAATCCTTTTCACCTTTAAGTTGCATAGATTTGCCAACTTATCCAACAAATACACCAGAATATCAGGAGTCTCCCCCTTTGTAGTCAAGAAATATACCCACGAAAACCTTGAGTAGTCATCAGTAACTACCAAGCAGTAAGACCGACCACCAATGCTCTTTGTTGAAACTGGACCGAACAGATCCATATGCAGTAGTTCCAACGGAGCTGCAATAGAATTCACAACCTTAGACTTGTGGGACTTCTTGTGGAGTTTTCCTTTGTGACAAGAAACGCAGTCATCTTTTAGAGCAAATGACTGTTTTGGAATTCCCCTCACTAAATCATTATTAATCAGAAAATTCATTTTACGGAAATGAATATGTCCCATCCGTCTGTGCCAAAGGAGTGATTCCTTTTCTGAAGCCTTTGAAAGGAGACAAGTATAGTCACTTGTAGTCTCCACAGTTCGCATATTCATCACATAGGTGTCATTTTTTCTAGGTGCCCGCATCAATACCCAATCCTCAGGAATAACATACCCCGGCTTCAATATTACACATTCCGTCTTTGTGAATAAAGTGGTGTAGTCCTTGTCACAAACTTGTGAAACGCTCAGCAAGTTGTGAGTCAGCTCAGCCACATAATTCACATTTTCAAAGCTAACTTTTCCATTTGTTAGCGTTCCCTTTCCCGAAATCGTTCCTCCTGAATCTCCCGCGAAAGCAACGTATCCTCCCGAGTATGGTTTAATATCCGTCAGAAGAGACACATCGCCAGTCATGTGTCGCGAGCAGCCACTATCCATATACCATAAACTATCCTTCACACGTTCCGACTGCTGCAACACATCAAAGAAAGAGATTAGTGAGAAACGAAGACCCAAGCCTTTACAGACTTAGGTCTTCCATGGTCATCAACAATAAGCACGTCAGATAGGACTTTATCTTTAAACAAATTAGAATTTTTATCTGAAGTGTTATTGTTGACGACTGAAGAGTCAACATCAGACTCTTTTCGTTTCCAAACTTTTGAAGGTTCGGAATTGATATCAGAAATAATGTTGGGCTTTTGAATTGGCAAAGGTTTTTGCTCAACATTACTTAGCTTCAGAACAGGCTTGGGAGACTTTGAGTAATGCCTAGGTGGAGATTTTGAAAAAGAATTTCTATAAACTGATGTCCTAGGCATCTCTCTCCCATAGCGCTGATTTGACAGCTTGGGACAGTCACGGATCAAATGTCCTTGTCTCTTGCAGTAGAAACAAGAACGAGTCTCAACTAACGGTTGAGGCTGAGGCATTACCACAGGAGGTGGAGAAACATTTCTAGAACATGAACATTGAGTACATGTCTTAGAAAATGTTTGCTTTGGTTGAGAGGTCGAAGTTGAAGGTTTATCAGACAAAACTTTTTCATTTACTAATTTTCGTTGCAAAATCTTTACAGGTGACTGTAAAGTTTGTTGTTTTGAGTTTAAAACCTTGGCTTTACCCTTATTTGTTTGAACCTTAATTTCAGGTTCAACTTTTGAAACCACCTTTTCAGGTTTAACTTCAACTCTCTTAACTTCAGGATACTCCTGATCCGTAATGTCCTCAATCTCAACGATCTCCTCAAAACAAACTGGAGATACATCCTTTTGCTCAACAATCTCCTCAGCACTAACAGGAGATTTATTCAGTGGCTTAACAAACTTAGGAGTGGGATACTCTGGCCTCGTGGTTTTCTCCTTCTCCTGTTTGTTAGATTTAGCCACTTTACCCTTGATACCCAACAACTTAGCATAATCAACTGGAATTTCATCAAGGCCTTCCTTAACAGGTAAAGGAGTATAAGTAGTAGGAGGTGCTATTTCAACAAAACCTATTCCTTTTCCTCCCTTACTTTTCCTATCTTGCTTATGATTGCTAATAATTTCATTAAAGATCATTGTCGCAGAAGTTGACCCTAAGACTTTATCTTGATAATTACCATACTCACTTTTTAAGTCTGAAAGCTCTTTGTTCAACAGTTCAATTTCAGTAAGATAACTTTTAATTGCATCCTGTTGACTAAAAACTTTAGCTTTATAAGTTTGAGTATCTAACTTATGAGCTTCAATATGTTTTTCATAGAGTTTTTCATTTTCTTTCAAAAACTTATTTGACTCATTAAGTTTTGCAACTTTATCTCGCAACTCTTGGTTATCCTTTTGAAAAGCCTCTAGAGATTCAGTTAGATTAATGCATGAGATACAGTTTAAAGGTTGATCGAGATTTTTGATCCTTAACAGGCAGAGGATAGTGATTAGTAGGAGGTGGAACTGAGTTATACCCTATTCCGGCCTTACTACTTGTATTTGTCCTCTGCTTGTCAACAATTTCATCGAAGATTTTATGAGAGTTTGAGAAACTTGTGATTCCCTTTTTAAAAGAGTCAGACTCAGACTTTAGCTCAGAAAGTTCTTTATTCAACAAATCAATTTCTGTTAAATAGCTTTTAATTGCATCTTGTTGACTAAAGACTTTTGCTTTAAAGGTTTGAGTATCTAACTTATAAGCTTCAATCTGCTTATCATAAAGTTTTTCATTAGCTTTTAGAAACTTATTTGATTCAGTAAGTTTCTCAACCTTTTCTCTCAAGTCTACATAGTCTATTTGAAAACATTTTAAAGAAGCTTCCAATTTAATACAGGAGATACAAGTAAAAGGTTTTTCAGATTCTGTTTCTACCTCATGTATCTTTGCCAAGAACGCACTGTGTTGAACCTTTTCTTGAGTCGCACTTGAATCAAACATTCCCTGAGAATACACTGTCATCGCTAGTGATGTTGTGTTATTCTCTGGAGTCTTGGGAGCTGAAGGTGTAGTGAATCCAGATGAGGGGTTTTTATTCTCCACACATTCCTTAGCAAAGTGTCCATGAATGTGACAGATTTTGCATTTCACCTTGCTTTTATTAAAACCAAGACCTGTATCACCATCATCATCCAGGTCTTTTCTACCCGTTCTTTGAAGAAACTTCTTGGTTCTTTGGGTTATCATGGCCATACTCCATTTGATGTCCATCTGCTCGAGATCGTCAGAATCGATCTGTTCAAAGTCTTCCTCAGTAAGCTGTAGAGTACTAGCCTTCTTGGAAAGGAAAGTCTCATAAGAGTTGAGGAAAGCTGCAAAGATTGTAGCATGATCCTCAGTAGCCTTTGAAGGAGCTGTATGAGAAGTATAGGAAGCATATGAAGTGCTAGTAGAAGTAGATGCTGCTGAGTTGGAAGTAGATCTTGAAGTATCATTTAGACTAGGAATTTGAATATTAGCCTCTGACTTCTTTTCCTTTTGATCGTAAGCCGCTACAAGAGCATCCCATAACCCTATAGAAGTTGCTTGATCTTTAAATTTATTAATCACAACTTCTGGCAAGCACTTGGTAATCATCTCATACGCTCTATTGTCTTTATCAAACTCTTCTCGTTCCTTGACTGACATTTGTGCTCTTGACTTAAGCACTCCATCGAGTTTTGGTTGCTCATATCGATCAATGGTGTTAAACCAATTCCACAGATTTGGATCATTGTATTCAATGAAATTGCATAACTTAATCTTCCAACTCGCAAAATCACTATAGAACAAAGATGTAGAAGGAGGCATTTTCGCACCAAAAGCCATATCCGAAAACCGACAGAGTGTAGCAAAACTTTTCCGACACTAAAATTAGGTACTTTTAAGTCAAAAACAAAATTTGGTACTGCAAAAATTTTCGCGAATTTCCCGCCAAAATTTCGTCCGAAAACGTCAAAAATTGGCCGGGTAAAATGAAACTTTTTCCAGCCTAAAATTGAACAGTTGTAAGGCTAAGGAAAAATTTTGGAAATGCACTGAAATGCTAAGAAGTGTCGCACTGAAGTGACGCACTGTAGTGACGCATATAAGTACCGCAGAAAGTCAAATGGCGACACTCGATTAAGTGTCGCTATGTAGTGTCGCTAAAAGACAAGTGTCGCTATCAAGTGTCGCTGAAACCCTAATTGGCGACACTTAAGGAAGTGTCGCTATGGAAGTGACGCTAGTAAGGAAGTGACGCTGGTAAGTGACGCTATGTCGCGGCCAGCAGCCTCAAAAACCCCAAAAACGAATTTTTTCGAAACCCTAACGAAAATTGACGAACGAACGATGAACAGGGCTCAAAAATCAACACAAATAACCCAGAAACTAATTATAATCAATTAATACCTTCGCGAATCAACCGAAAACACTCAAAATAACGATCCGAAACCGACGAATCCTCGATTCTTGGCTCTGATACCAGTTGAAAGTGCCCCCTGGATGTGGATCTAAGTGTTGATCGATAGTAATAGATTGGCGGAATCAATCAATTACACAAACAAGTAATAAACTCAAAACGAAAACAATGATTAATCAAAGTAAACGAGTATATTAGCTTGTAAATCGTATTGGAACTGTTTACAGAAGTGCTTAGTCGACAAATGGTGCTAGGGTTTCGTCAACCCTAGCCGAAAACCCGTAGGTTTCAATTTATACTAAAACAAAATCGGCAGACATGCGTCACTTGGGAAGTGTCGCATGTCGCCGCCCTCATGCGTCACTTACCTAAGTGTCGCTATGCGTCACTAAGGCAAGTGTCGCCTAATGCTAAACTTAAGTGTCGCAAATACAGAAAATGACTTTTCTAATAAAACTAACTAACGACACTTACAACTCAATAGACCAACTGACAGACACACAAACATGTATCAACATTCCCTAAGGAATACCAACTCGTCTTCCATCTCATGAATATACTCATCTCGGTTAGATTGTTGTCCGGTTGGTTGAGAAGTACCATTATGATCATGTTGCTCGGTATGAGTCCCGATTTGAGGAGCGACGATCCTGGAGGCATTGTTGGGGTTGGTGATCGGTGGTTCGTTATCTGCCATTTCTGTAATTCAACACAACACTTGAACTTTTGTTAATCGTTAGCATCTAAATACTAACTACCTTCAACCAATACTAATCCCATACCCACAAATGTTTGATATATCACGCTCGAGTTTTGGGTTTGATCATTCAACAATGAACAATTATCCCAAAACTATGCTCTGATACCAATTTATAACACCCCTCATTCCATAATATTAATATTAAAGATAATACGGAAGCATAAGTAAATAAAACACATTACTTCATTACATATTTTTCCAAAGTACCAAAACAGTTTAGATGATTAAATTACTACGATTTAAAACTTGTTCAAAAGACTAGCATGTCGGGGTATTATATAAACTAAACTGAGTTGTTACAAAAATAATCAGAGTAGCCTGAATATCAAACATTCAATGCTTCCAAGGTTTGACCTTCCTGCTACCCACCCGCATGCATAAACAAAAATCTGCAGGAAGTAACAACGAGGGATTAGCACATAGCTAAGTGAGTAAATCCAACACCTCACATTCAGCTTAGCTAAACCAATTAACTACAACAAATATTCGCAAACACAACAGTCAACAACAACTTAATGAGGATCGGCGGATCCGGGGATAACCTTAGTACCCGGGCGGCTCCCCAAGATCACTTATCCAAACATATCCGTATGGCCATAACGGACGAGACCGATAGCTAGTGTTTATTATACTTAGGTATAGTTCAGCACACACAACAAATGAAGTACCTCCCTGTACCATTCACACAACAACACACTAGCCCAACCAACAGTTCATCAACTCGTTGACCTCATTAACAACAATGCACAAAAGCCACACATAGCACATATAGGCATATGATCAACAATAACAACTAATCAACTCAATAATCAAGTCTACGTTTACCCGTTGTAATCAAATGATTACAACTAAGCCAAACGGTAAGTTTTGAATCCACTCACCGATAACTTTGCCTTCAAAATCTCTGATTCCAGAGATCACTTATCTTTCGGAGGATCTGAGAATCAATAGTCAACATAAGTTAGTACTTTGCCTCATAATTTGTAAATATCAAAATGAGCATTTTTATAAAATGCTACAATAGCATTCAATAAATGCCACTATAAACACCACCTTCTAAACACGTGCATTTTGGTGAAATTTGAAAAATCCATCAAGATTAAACATGCAAACGCGATCCTGACTAGTTAAGGCTGGATCGCGTTCGTCCTTAGGAAAAATTCTGTCACCGAAAAACACTGACAAACGCGATCCGGATGATAGGCCTGGATCGCGTTTCTAAGGCCAAAAACTCGGATAAGACATTTATAACAAGGGAACGCGATCCGGAAGAATAGCCGGGATCGCGTTCATCTGTTCTTCAGCTCAAGAACAGACCTGAACGAATCCCAACTCCATTTTCAACATTCAAGCTCATCAAACTCGATTCTAATGCTACAAACATCCCCAATATTACCACATATCATCATATAACACAAACAATCACTATATAAACTTACAAGAATCGTTCAATTCATCAATTTCATTTCTATTTAACATTTGAACTTATAAACTATAAGTTTTCTTACCTTAATAAATGAAGAAGATGAAGACTAGAAAAGATGAGAGCTACTAGCTTGAATCACAACTTGAAGCTTTAAATCTTGATTATGATTCTTGCCAAATTTAATGGATCATATTTAGGGTTTATATGTTGGTTAATGGAATTGAAATGAGAGAGCAAGAAAGAAATTGGGAAAGTGATTCCCAAATAAAGGTCGGACCTTATTTAAACCGACCTACAACATTGGGTATTTAATACCCGCTCTAAACCTATTGTCTGGAACCTAAATACTAATCGTGAGGAATTTATTTTAATGTACCGTCATCTTTAATTAATTAAACCAAACAACATTTTATTTACCACAATAAGTCCTAAGACCTATTTCACCAGTTTCACAATTAAACAATTATATCGCAAAATTATTTAAAACTATTAAATACGCAATTATAAATAGAAAAATACCAGGCTACCGGAGAGGATGTTACATGGTCACTCCAGAACCTTGAATCAATTATCAAGTTCCTCATGAATGTAGTATCATATAAGACTATATAACTACACTTCATAGCAGCCTTAATTCAATTCTCTCTCCATTAGAGAATGACCGACTGTGGAGGTTTATGAATTAATATTCAATGGAGTTTAAAACATGCAAAATAGAACATGGTAATATGCAATGAATGATTGCTTCATGCGCATTAAATAATCTCTATATAAAATCATCAAATCAATTGCAATAGATTATTACACAATGTTCAAGGCGTCAGACTTAACATGATAAATACAATTAAACCAAATCATTAATAACACGAATACCAATAGATCTACGATGAGCATCATGTTTGGTTTGTGATAAAGGCTTGGTGAATGGGTCAGCCAAGTTTTCACTCGTGTCTATTCTGCTTATGACAATGTCCCTTTCTGTGACAACTTGACGAACATAGTGGTACTTTCTGAGTATGTGTCGTGTGCGCTTTTGAGACCTTGGTTCTTGAGCCAAGACAACCGCACTCTCATTGTCACAGAAAATCTCAACGGGATCAAGAATGCTAGGAACTACACCTAGATCCCCAATGAATTTCCTTATCCACATGGCCTCTTTAGCAGCCTCGTTGACTGCTATGTACTCTGATTCTGTTGTCGAATCTGCAATAGTGCTTTGCTTGGAGCTTCTCCAAGTGACTGCACCACCATTCAGTGTGAACACAAATCCCGACTGTGATGAGCAATCGTCTCTGTCTGATTGGAAACTAGCATCTGAATATCCTTTGATACTCAGTACATCCTTCCCACCATAGAGAAAGAACATCTCTTTAGTCCTCCTAAGATACTTCAGAATGTTCTTGACTGCTATCCAATGAGTTTCCCCAGGTTTGGCCTGATAACGACTAGTCATGCTTAAAGCATATGATACGTCAGGCCTTGTGCATATCATGGCATACATGATCGATCCTATAGCTGAAGCATATGGGATACGACTCATCATAGCTACTTCTTTATCCGAAGTATGACATTGAGCCTTGCTCAGTGTCATGCCAGGGTTCATAGGAATATACCCCTTCTTGGAGTCATGCATATTGAATCTCTTCAATATCTTATCTATGTATGCACTTTGGCTTAGCCCTATTAGTCTCCTTGATCTATCACGATAGATCTTTATTCCCAAAATATACGCTGCATCTCCCATGTCATTCATGGAGAAACATTTCCCGAGCCAAGCTTTGACATCTTTTAATGTCGGGATATCGTTTCCCATGAGTAATATGTCATCGACATATAATACAAGGAAGACTACAATGCTCCCACTGGACCTGACATAGATGCATGGTTCATCTTCGCTTCTGATAAAGCCAAATTCTTTGATTTTCTCATCAAAGCAAAGATTCCAACTACGAGAAGCTTGCTTAAGTCCATAAATAGACCTTTGAAGCTTGCACACACTATTAGGATACTTAGGATGTACAAAACCCTCAGGTTGTGTCATAAACACATCCTCAGTTAGCTTACCATTTAGGAAAGCAGTCTTTACATCCATTTGCCATATCTCATAGTCGTAAAACGCAGCTATGGCAATAAGTATTCGAATGGATTTCAACATAGCTACTAGTGAAAAAGTTTCATCATAGTCTACACCATATCGTTGCGTGTAACCTTTAGCCACCAGTCTGGCTTTGAATGTGTGTACATTCCCATCCATGTCGGTCTTCTTCTTGAAGACCCATTTACACCCAACGGTTTTAATCCCTGGTGTATGATCAATCAAGCTCCAGACTTGGTTATCACGCATGGATTGGATCTTGCTGTCCATAGCCTCCTGCCATTTAGCAGACTCTGGGCCTGCCATGGCTTCCTGATAAGAAATAGGTTCATCATAATCTATATGTGCTTCATCACCTGTAGATATGTTTAAATCATATCTTTTGGGTGCATGTCGTTCTCTATCAGACATGCGTACAGGTGGTGGCTGTATGTCAGCTTCTTCTTCAATAATAGGTTCGTCGACCTCTTGAAGAGAATCAGTGCCAATATCAGTTTCCATGTCGGTTGAATCTTGAATTTCTTCAAGGTCAATACAGGTCCCACTAACTCCTTTAGATATGTAGTCCTTTTCAAAGAACACTCCCTTTCGAGACACAAAAACTTTGTTCTCGGTAGGGTTGTAAAACAAATATCCATAAGAGTTTGCTGGGTATCCGACAAATAAACACTTTTCAGATCTAGGTTCAAGCTTATCTTGAGTCTCACGACGAACATAAGCTTCGCAACCCCAGATTCTTAGATATGATAGTGAAATTGATTTACCATGCCATATCTCAGAAGGCGTTTTAGAAACTTTCTTGGTTGGGATGAGGTTAAGGATTCTTGCTGCAGTTTCTAGAGCATAGCCCCAAAAACTGATTGGAAGCGTTGTGCGACTCATCATGGATCGAACCATATCAAGTAATGTTCGATTTCTCCTTTCAGACACACCGTTATGTTGGGGTGTCCTAGGAGGAGCTAATTGTGAGATTATCCCACAATCCCTTAGATGATCACAAAACTCTTGATTAAGATATTCACAGCCTCTATCAGATCGGAGAATTTTAATCTTCTTGCCCAGTTGATTCTCTACTTCGTTTTGGTACGTCTTGAACACTCCAAAGGTTTCAGACTTATGTTTAATTAAATAAACATAACCATATCTACTAAAATCATCAGTAAATGTGACGAAGTATCGTTCACCGTGTCTAGTAGGCGATCTGAACGGACCACATACATCTGTATGTATCAATTCCAACAGATCTTTGCTCCGTTCACAGTTTCTTGTGAATGGTGCTTTTGTCATTTTGCCCAATAAACAAGATTCGCATTCATCATGTGATGTAATATCAAATGATTCCAAACTACCGTCCAACTGGAGTTTTGCGATGCGTTTCTTATTTATGTGGCCGAAACGACAATGCCATAGATACGATTTATCCAAATCATCTTTGGATGAATCAACATTATAGATTGAACTGTCATTTAATTTTATGGTGGTTTCTAATATGCCTCTACAAGGACTAGCCTTGAAATAAAATATTTCATTCTTGTAAACAAGAATTGATCCATTATCAAATTTAAAATCAAAACCATCATTAAACAAAGCATCAAATGACATAATGTTTCTTGCCATATCGGCACTGTAGCAAACATTTATTAAAACAATACATAAACCAGAATCAAAGCAAAGCTTGTAATCTCCAATCATATCAACCGAGGCAACATTCTTATTCCCCATGATTAGATTAAGCTCTCCAGTCCTGAGTTTCCCACTTCTTGTGAGTCCCTGCACATTAGTACAAATGTGAGTACCACAACCTGTGTCCAAGACCCAGGAGTTAGAAATAGAAGTATTGTTTAGTTCAATCATGAACATACTTGAAGGTTCGGCGACACCAGTGGCCCGAAATGCTTGGAGCTCTTTTGTAAGGCCCCTTTCCTTACGCAAACCAAAACATATTATATTATATACTATTCGTAGGAAGCGCGTCCCCAAAACATAATTACCGATTTACATAAGTTCAAAAGTACCAAGTTTTCAAAACATTTACACACATATATAAGTTTAGTTACAAACATTTACTTAAACAACCGGGCATTAAGAAAAATATTCAAAACCAAAAGTTAGATTCCCCAAAATTGTCAGAGTAAGTGCTATGACAGTCAACCATCCCATTAAGCATCCACAACCCGGTCCACACCTATTAAAAGCCTGCAAAAAGTTTAACAACGAGGGATTAGCCAATGCTAAGTGAATGGAACCGTAACCGACGGTTCAATTCAGAAATAACAAGCCTACAACGCACAAACCAAACCAACAAATAATGCTTACAGCCTAAAGCATCGTAAACAACAATCACACAAATTATGATTACCGCCTAAAGCTTCGCAATCATAAACACGTATCGTCAAAGAGGACCGGCGACCCCTGGTTAGCCAACCAGCGAAAGCCTACAACCACTGCCGGCCCCAACAGTGGCTTACCGATAGTTTGAAGCTATCTTCACTGACAAGGATTCATCCCTCAACTACATGTATCGGGAAACCCAGGCAGCCCAACAATAGCCACAAACCCAACCAGCGTTGACCTCTGAAATCACATATGCCAAACGGCCCAAGCATCACATATTTCATAATAGTCATGACAATATGTAGCTAACCTATTCAAACCGCATAATCATCATGCCAACAATTAATACCAATAATAACCAAGTAAGCCAAATCACAATATCAACAATCATGTCAATGTATTAACCAATAACCGATAACAAGTCAAACCAATAACCGAAAGTTCATCCGTTGCAACCAAACTCATTACAACGGAATTGAACCGAGGAATACAATTCCACTCACCAAATATTTACGCCTGATTGCCAACTCAGAGGTCTTATCTTACTGAGTGGCCGTCCGTTTATCTGGAAACAACAAAGATAACAAGTTAGTATCTTGTCCCACAACTTAATCCAAATCATAATCCATATCTTACACCATAATCTTATCATATATACTCCACTTATCAACTTAGTTAAATCATTTAACATCATACGAATTTAAAATACAAATTGCTGGAAAACCCAAGGAAGCCGCCGGCTTGGGTAGGGAAGCCGCCGGCTTGGCTGAGAAGCCGCCGGCTTGGCACCCTGACCCGCCGGGTGAATTAACTTTTTGCACATCAGAACTTAACCTCCTAAATAAGCCTGTTCAGACCGCCGGGTTGGGGTCCAAACCCGCCGGCTGACCACATGAAGCCGCCGGCTTCAGTGATCAAGCCGCCGGCTTGATCATAATTTCAGCAGCAGCAGAAACAGCAAACAACATACGGACCAAAAACCAAATTTCACCAATTTCACTTACAAACTCGAAATTATTCCATTATAAACCTCAATTATCATGTATAATCATATAATAACAACTAACAAGTTTATCTAACTCAAACATCATCATCAATTCACAAAATCATCAAAACCCTAACTCATAACTAACTATGAAGAACACAACTAATTCTAACATATAATCATAATGTAATCAACTCATATCAACATATTATCAACCTATAATCATGTTATAACCAATTTCTATCTTCAATTCTTACAATCACTTCATATCCTAATTTATCCAAATAATCATAAAACCTCAAGAACACTTACAATGATTTAGCAAGATAGAGATGATGAACAAGATGATCATAAACTTCTTTCTAGTAATTAAATTCCAAGCCACAATTTATTTCTTTGATTTCTTCTTTGGTTTCTTTGCAATTGATTTGAGAGAGTTTCAAAGAGAAATGAAATGGGGAAAGTGTGGTGGAATGATCCAAATAAATCCCACCGCCCCAATTTTTATTATGTATAAATTATACCCACTTCCTAGCCTATTGTCTGGAACCCGAAAATACCCGAAAGTCAAAATACTTTTATTTTACCGTGAACTTTGTTTATTTAAAACAAACTATATTTTATTAGTCACAATAAAACCTGTGACTCTTTTAACCATTTATTTTCAAATAAACCATTTAAACTTAATAAAATACAATTTATTTCCAGGCCCAGAAACAGGATGTTACATCTTTCAAGTATTTAGGACAATCGCGCCTCCAATGTCCTTTTTCCCCACAATGGAAACAAGTGACCTCCTTAGGATCTTTGGCTTGCGGGATCTTAGTAGAAGAGGAGGAAGCAATACCTTTGGGTTTGGGGCTTGCATATCATTCTTTCATTTTATTCATGTATTTTATTAACGACAAATTGTGTCGTTTTCTTTCTATGTATTTGTAATAGTATAGAAAGTAGAAAATAGTTTTGTTTTATAAAATGTAAAGAGAAGCCAAGATTGGAATCATGAAGATGATGTTCAAGATGGTGCAAGCAAGACTTCTTTCAAGGATGATGGTTTTAGTGGGAGTCGTTACTCCTACTTACTCTTGTCCTTAGTTGACCTCGTTTTTCCGGGTGTTGGCTACCGGAAAAACTCATAGGATTTAAGGCATACTACCGATATACCGATATAACTGCGTGTCGTGATTATTATTATTGTTTTAAATATTTGTCTTTGCCATGCTCACAAGGAAATTATTTTAAAACAAAATGATAACAATCATATATTGGTTTGGTTATAATGGATAACAAATGCAATATAAAAGTTTGGTTAAAATGGATTAACAAACATGACACGTGATAAAGTATAAGAACTTCAACTATATATATATTGGTTTGGTTATAATGAATTAACAAACGCAATATGATAATTGAAAATAATAGTCTAAATTGGTTTGGTTATAATTGATTAACAAACGCAATTAGACATTAGCATAATTTTAAATGGTATAAAATGTTTTGCTATAACAAACGAAAACCCGTTTTAAAATGTAAACTTTACGCTATCCACGAGTAGTGCACACATTCGAACCATCTACCTATTGAAGTTCGCGATACCCGAGAGTCTTGGGCCGGATTTTAATTGGGTGTTGGCAAGGGTGAGGTGCAATTCGCGATACCCGAGAGTCTTGGGCCGGATATCACGTGTATCTATCATGGGCGGTTTACAATCTGGACTTGTGTATTTCGTGGCATACCCGGCACAAGAAAGGATTAGCGTAGAAGGGATTAAACATGCATTGATATAATGGATTATCACTAAATCCCGCAGGAATCTAAGAATTTCATAATGGATGAAATTGGTAAAATTGTATACCTACCTAAATAGCTTATAACTAATGATCCTCGGCATACCCGGCGTTACTATAAGTGAAATATGGATCTTAGCCTTGTTAATTATAATTGTTTAAAATATTAGACACTTGGGTAATTATTTTAACAAGGATTAAATAAGTCAGATTAACTAATACAATTAATTTTATATATTGACAGATGTCTACAACAACAAACACAACTTCTGCTTCCTCATCTATTTCTACCTTTTGCCTCAAAGGGCTCCTCGAGAAGGATAAGCTGAATGGCTTAAACTTCATTGACTGGCTTCGCAACCTGAGGATTGTTCTCAGGATGGAAGGTAAGATCAGGGCAATTGAGGAACCCCTACCCGCTGAGCCACAGACGAGAGCTACTCAAGCAGTTCGGGATGACTTTGAAAAACGTCGTACCGAATCTAATGAGGTAGCCTGCTTAATGTTGGCGACTATGACTCCAGAACTCCAAAAGGGTCTGGAAACTTTAGGGTCATACAACATGCTTACATAATTGAAAGATATGTTTCAAGTGCAAGCAAATCAGGAACGATTTGATACTGTCAAATCTCTCGTCTGTTGCAAAATGGCGCCAGATAGCAGTGTTAGTGTCCATGTACTCAAAATGAAAGGGTACATAGATCAACTGGAGCGACTTGGTTTTCCCATAAGTCAGGAGCTTGCCATGGATTTTATCCTAAACTCGCTGACTAGTTCATTTGACTCGTTCGTATTGAACTACAATATGAACGGTATGGAGAAAACTATCATGGAGCTCCATGGCATGTTGAAGAACGCTGAGTCTAACATGGCCAAAGCTAAACCTGCTGCTCCTGTCTTGGCCATAAGGGAGGGAGGGATCTAGTAGAAGAGGAGGAAGCAATACCTTTGGGTTTGGGTTTGGGTTTGGAATTGGGAGTCCCAACCTTAGCCTTACCCTTACCCTTGGATGTGTTTCCTTTCTTCTTCTTGATCCCTCCCTCCCTTATGGCCAAGACAGGAGCAGCAGGTTTAGCTTTGGCCATGTTAGACTCAGCGGTCTTCAACATGCCATGGAGCTCCATGATAGTTTTCTCCATACCGTTCATATTGTAGTTCAATACGAACGAGTCAAATGAACTAGTCAGCGAGTTTAGGATAAAATCCATGGCAAGCTCCTGACTTATGGGAAAACCAAGTCGCTCCAGTTGATCTATGTACCCTTTCATTTTGAGTACATGGACACTAACACTGCTATCTGGCGCCATTTTGCAACAGACGAGAGATTTGACAGTATCAAATCGTTCCTGATTTGCTTGCACTTGAAACATATCTTTCAATTGTGTAAGCATGTTGTATGACCCTAAAGTTTCCAGACCCTTTTGGAGTTCTGGAGTCATAGTCGCCAACATTAAGCAGGCTACCTCATTAGATTCGGTACGACGTTTTTCAAAGTCATCCCGAACTGCTTGAGTAGCTCTCGTCTGTGGCTCAGCGGGTAGGGGTTCCTCAATTGCCCTGATCTTACCTTCCATCCTGAGAACAATCCTCAGGTTGCGAAGCCAGTCAATGAAGTTTAAGCCATTCAGCTTATCCTTCTCGAGGAGCCCTTTGAGGCAAAAGGTAGAAATAGATGAGGAAGCAGAAGTTGTGTTTGTTGTTGTAGACATCTGTCAATATATAAAATTAATTGTATTAGTTAATCTGACTTATTTAATCCTTGTTAAAATTATTACCCAAGTGTCTAATATTTTAAACAATTATAATTAACAAGGCTAAGATCCATATTTCACTTATAGTAACGCCGGGTATGCCGAGGATCATTAGTTATAAGCTATTTAGGTAGGTATACAATTTTACCAATTTCATCCATTATGAAATTCTTAGATTCCTGCGGGATTTAGTGATAATCCATTATATCAATGCATGTTTAATCCCTTCTACGCTAATCCTTTCTTGTGCCGGGTATGCCACGAAATACACAAGTCCAGATTGTAAACCGCCCATGATAGATACACGTGATATCCGGCCCAAGACTCTCGGGTATCGCGAATTTCACCTCACCCTTGCCAACACCCAATTAAAATCCGGCCCAAGACTCTCGGGTATCGCGAACTTCAATAGGTAGATGGTTCGAATGTGTGCACTACTCGTGGATAGCGTAAAGTTTACATTTTAAAACGGGTTTTCGTTTGTTATAGCAAAACATTTTATACCATTTAAAATTATGCTAATGTCTAATTGCGTTTGTTAATCAATTATAACCAAACCAATTTAGACTATTATTTTCAATTATCATATTGCGTTTGTTAATTCATTATAACCAAACCAATATATATATAGTTGAAGTTCTTATACTTTATCACGTGTCATGTTTGTTAATCCATTTTAACCAAACTTTTATATTGCATTTGTTATCCATTATAACCAAACCAATATATGATTGTTATCATTTTGTTTTAAAATAATTTCCTTGTGAGCATGGCAAAGACAAATATTTAAAACAATAATAATAATCACGACACGCAGTTATATCGGTATATCGGTAGTATGCCTTAAATCCTATGAGTTTTTCCGGTAGCCAACACCCGGAAAAACGAGGTCAACTAAGGACAAGAGTAAGTAGGAGTAACGACTCCCACTAAAACCATCATCCTTGAAAGAAGTCTTGCTTGCACCATCTTGAACATCATCTTCATGATTCCAATCTTGGCTTCTCTTTACATTTTATAAAACAAAACTATTTTCTACTTTCTATACTATTACAAATACATAGAAAGAAAACGACACAATTTGTCGTTAATAAAATACATGAATAAAATGAAAGAACGACATGCAAGCCGTTTGATTAATTATTATTACATTCATCCCGAATAAATAATCACAACCTAACATCACATAAGGGTCATAGGCATATTACTACCGATATCAAACAACCATAAATTATCCATTCATTATGCAAGAGTGCTTCAAAATTTCATGTACCACAAGACATAGGGCTGTAAATTTCGAGATGGTTACTAGTTTTTATAATCAGCCCTTTTACCACATAATTACAAATACGTTTGTAATATTTCAAAGTCCAAAAGGGGCTGTTTATATCCAATCTAAAACCGAATACAAAAGCTGTCCAAAACAGTCCCAAATTTTAACATATGGACCAAAATGATTTTTAACTTTCAACTAGATTAAAGAACTATCATTTTTAACCACATGTAAAACCATTTCATGGCTGAAATTTATAACCATGGTACATACAAATTTAAAGCAATCAATCAATAAATCAAAGAGCTAAAGTTTGTACAAGGTGGCTCTGATACCATGTTGGAGTTTGGTATAAATACGCAGCGGAAGAATTAACGATTTACAAAACAAAAATTTGTAACCAAACTCCTTATTTTATCAACTTGTACAAAACAATAACCACAATAAGATGAGAATAAGAATCATACCCTTGAAGCGTGATTCCAAGTGATACGATTTTAGGCTCAAAGAAGAACCTCTCTATCGGGGAGACACCCAAAGTTCCGATCATGAATAATATACTTTCTACTAGTTAAAACCCCAATCTTTTAGCAACACCAAAACACTCATGAACTTGGATATTTCTTCATCAAATATCAACACCACAAACTTTGTATGTTGAGAGTTCAATACTCTTAAAACTAGAGTAAATAAACTAAAGATGACAGAAGCATTTTAGACAACTAAAGGGATGGAATATTGAGGTGTTTTGTGAGTTCCATCGACTGATTTTGGGGCTGATTTTCTGCCCAATAAATCGTATCATGCAAGCTCAAAAGAAGGGGTATTATTGTGTTTAATAATGAGAGAATATTTCCTTTTGAGTTTGTGTGTTTGTAGGTTGTAAAAGTACAAATAATTCAAGCTTTCACATGTTTAATGACCCATAAACATGGCTGATGTTTTCCCATGTGTTCTAATGATTTTGTCCCTACAACCATTAAGAAAATTGTTATCATCTTAGAAAATGACTAATTTAGTTTATGTAGTAATAAGATGTATTTAAAAATACAAATACACTTATTCACATACACATAAACAATAGACATTATATGTTTAATCAATTACTAGCTAAACTAATAACTCATTGATTAAACAAAACACAAACTCATTTATATAATTATTTAGACCATTTAACAAATGTCTAATTAATTAATCTCTCATTCGAAAGTATATTAAACGATTATCGATCGGCCTTTGCGTGTGACCGAATAGGATAAATGGACTTTATATTATTATGTCATGGGCATATCTTTGAATCATGATGTACCTCGGTCAAACGTATAGCCAACCCGAGAACATTGATTCCAACAATAACTTGAATCATTATCATGATAATTCATGAGTTTAGATAACGAAAGAGTAACTCACGAGAGTCCAGTGTTAGAGATGTCAAAAATACAAGATGAGTGGACGAGCGATCAGATTCAGGGGTATGGAGCTCCTTTTTAAAAGCCACCTTTGATCTTTAAGAACAGAATATAATCAAGAGTTAACTTATAGTCTTATAGGTACATGAATCGCTAATATAACATCTATATATGGGAAATATTAATTACCTGCTTGGATTTTGAGCATCACGAACAATACAGCCATTTGTTAGACGAACGATCCATAATGAAAGCACCTGTAGATAGAAGCCGTTTGCCGACCGGTGGACTCATCCTCAATGCCGTTTACTACGAAATAAAACCGCTTAAACAGGTTTCTTACTAAACACAACTCGGTATTTGGGATTGCAGCTGTGTAAGGAGTAGAAGCGGTTAATTTGCCTTCTTTATCAAGTTACAATTGATCCAACTCAGGCCACACCAACTCTTTCCTGAAGAATCAAGATTTGATTAAATGTTAGTACAAATTTATTTGTGACACTTTATTGGACTTAGGATTCTTATAAAAAGTTCAAGTCTTTTTTCAATACCACGCACTAAAATCATCTTCAATCAAATAAAATCTTTTAGTTTTTCAACTGAAAATGGTTAAAAAAGATGTTTATAAGTTCCTATTCGAACAACTACTTATTAATTGGTTGACTTGGGTTGTACCTTATATCAAATGGGTCCTTTCACCTGATTGTGTTTACATAACTTGTGAGTATAAGCCCATTATTTGTTCACACAATAGACAGAAAGACAGCATTACCTTTAATATCTTAAGGAAACCAACCAACTGATGTGCCTGGTGCAATGGACTCACTTTAAAATATACAATGCCAATTTTGAATTTCTGACTTTGCAGCTTCAAGCTCTGACTGAGACCAACATCAATACATTTACAAACTACATAATTGGTGAGAACTCCAGCATCACAGAATAATTATAGTTCCATGAGGGTTTAACAACATATAAAGATCTTGCTGAATGATGCTTAATTTTAAATAGAATAGCAATAAAAGTAATTTCATACTTGGCATGTGGCAAGATCAACCTTACAGCTCTTGAGACTAAGTATACTATAACAGTAGCCAAAAGACAACAACAAAATTTACATGTATAAAAAAAATGGAGTCTGAGAAAACTTACATCATCATCAAAAGAACATGGTGACAGACAATGGGTACCAGACACTGCCATGGCTCCAACACACCATAATTTGGGATGCCCTGCCAACATAAAGGTCAGCTGCAGTTAACGAGCCAGCTGTTAGACAAGTATTTATTATATTCAAATAGAAGCAAAAATTGCAAGGATCACAACAATGGTCACAAGTTACGTTAGATTATTCCTATAAATGTCACATGTCGAATAAGTGTTAGCGACTTTAGTTGGAAATTTACTCATTAGGTTCCACGTAAGCCAGTCACAAACAATCACATACAACACACAATAATTGATAATAGAGCTAACATAGGCACTTTCTTGATCACCTAAGATACCTACTTCAGTTTTCATCATCCGAGAAGAAATACAAAAATCTCTGTAATTCAAATTAATTGCTCTTATATAAACGATTTTTATACTTTGAAGCTATAACATGGTACATCATAAAAACAAAGTACAAGTATTCTAAAATGCAATTCTTATTCCTTTACGAATTTGGAGCAATTTACTAATAGCCAAATTTATTCTTACTTTTGATGTGAAATATGGCACTTGATTATTAAAAATGGATTCTTATTCCTATAAGCATTCACAAATAATCAACCTAATGTTTGCCCAACAATTGGCAACTCATACTAATAACATATATACAAAGTCATATAATATTTAACGCTAATCTAGTTATTGAAAGATGTACGTGGTATATACCAATTTCATATGTGTTTACATAAGATATATGTAATTTTAACACAAGCTTTATAAATAGAACAACTCTAACTTTATAAACTACGGAGTAATAAATTATATAAGCTAACCATAAAAAATTAACCCTAATACAAGAGATTAGATTCATCTAACAGTATAGATACATTGAACACAATTTCAATGTACAATAATTTATTTGCCCGCCATAATGAAAAAAATAGGGACCTACAGTATTATTTAGATATCAAATGGTCCCTAAATACGCTTCGGGCAAGCTAATGCGCGATAAAGTTTAGACACACCTAATACTTATGTGAGGATATGTACCGAATTTTGGCTACACTAAAATCATGTGTGACAAAACTCGACTATATGATTTAGACACATGCATAAACAATCACCTCATGTGACCATATATGGCATTTGGTCACAGTGTTCAAGTGTGTGATATAGATTTGTCACGTTTTATATGTATATTGTGAAATGCTTCAAAGTTACTCTTCATTCGTCATGCGTTCCAATTCATAAGTGGCTAAATAATCAGCTAAAAAATAATTGTGACAATTTAGCTAAATAAATGTTTGAAGGTGTGGCAATTTATTCCCGAGTGGTCACACGATCGGAATTCATACGTGGCTAACAAATAATAACTTGAATTTTATTTTGGTACCTTTAGCCACATATATATTAGAATGTGTGACCGTTTAATTCCAGCTATGTGTGACCAAATCGCATTTTTGTACTAGTGATTATATATAAATAAGAATAATAATAAAATAATGTATAATTCATAATAAATGAGTCGAGCCCGAACCTAGATGAAGCTTGTAAGATATGAAGTGAGCCGATCTTGAGCTTTATATATTAAGTTCAAGACTAGCCGAGCTCGAACTTTAACAACTAGCATCCTATAATGTAAAGTGCCCTATTTGGCTTCATGATTACAAGACCCCGACTTTTAGACGTCCTATAAAGCTTATTATAGACAATTCACAAATCAGGTGTCCTATTAGATACTCCGTATTACAATAATGAGACCTACACGAATAAAAGTTCTTTAAGATTCAATGTAATAAGACTCGTATACCAAGCGTCCTATTAAGGCTTCTACATAATAAGACCAAACGAATAGGCGTCCTTTTAAAGTAGAATTGATATGACTCTTATATCAAGTGTCCTATTAGGCCCATACAATAATAAGACCCAAATAAATAAATGTCCTATAAACTAAGATAATATGACCAATATATTAGGTGTCCTATTAAGTTTCACAATAATATGACAAAAAACATAGTGTGTCCTATTATCTTGTTTATCAGGACGCGTATTCTAGAAGTGTCCTAGAAAAAGGTCCTAAAAAGCCCAATTTGTTATGATCTAGGATTTCGTAATACAATCTCATATCATTCTAATAAATTATATTTTCCAATGATTGCTAGAAGACTTGTTATCTGTTGCGTAGTTACAGGAATCATTAATTTGACTATACATTATATTTACTTAACTTGTTATATGAACGCTCAGTAAAAATGCATTCGAACTGTTGATCATATATAAAATGGCAAATGGCCCAAAAATGTAACCAATTTGTCAAAATTTGCCAATAAAGGGAATATGAGTTTTGTTGATGCCCAAAAAGGAGTGGCATTTTAAATCCGATACCCAAAAAGGATTGAAGTTGTCAAAAAAGTCCAATTAAGGATAAAATTACAGTTTCATTTTTAAAAAGTGTCAAAAAAGGATTAAACTCTTTTAAATCGTGCCCTAAAGGGTAGAGATCAGAGAAGCACAGGGAAAATGAATGAGGGACTTTTTTGCAATTTTAACAAATTTATAAAAGGAGGAAGAACCTTTTTGCAATTTTGACAAATTTATAAAAATGAGGAGGGATCATTTTGCAATTTTGACAAAAAATATAGACCAATCTGGAAAATTACCCTAAATAATTCCAAAAAATTGTCAAAATTTTTATTAAATCACAAAACTTGTTAAAATATACAAGATTCAGTCAAAATGATAACGAACATAAGATGCAGTGAAAAGATACAAGATGCAGTATCAAAAACTTGTTAATAAACAAGATGCAGTCAAAATGCTAACGAACATAAAGATGCAGTAAAAAATATACAAAGTGCAGTAATTAAAACTTGTTAATATGCTAGATTCAGTCAAAATGTTAATAAACGTAAGATGCAGTTAAAAATATATAAGATGCAGTAACAAAAACTTGTTAACATATAAGATTCAGTCAAAATGCTAACGAACGTAAGATGCGGTAAAAAAATATACAAGATGCAGTTTCAAAAACTTGTTAATATACAAGATGCAGTCAAAATGCTAACGAACATAAAGATGCAGTAAAAAATATACAAGATGCAGTAATAAAAAATACAGAATGCAGTAGAAAAAGTAAAACTAATTTTTTTAATTCAAATCATTTACACATAAAAACTAAAATGCAGTAAACAAGTCAAAATGGATAAAACTGCAAAAAAATACTACACGGACATAGTTTAAAAAAAAAAGATTCAATTGTTACAATCAAATCTACAAATCGCCACCATCAAATCCCTTCCCTCACTCCCCGAACTCGAAGAATGGTTCAAGTTCAAATTCGAATTCCGATTACTAACTTCGGATCTCAAATTACCACCATACTCAGCCAAACGTTGCTGATACCTATGTTTATACTCAACACACACGCAAACCATATGAAGCAAACACTGAAAAGCATATCCAACAATCCAAACTCTCAACGGCCGCATCAGATCCTCTTTTCGACTCATAATCAAAACAGAAATGGAAACAGTAATAAAAGCTAAATTCCAAATTAGGTATAGAATCACAACCGGACGCGAGTAAGCCCAATCCGTTTGCCGCTCTTCAATTTGCTCAGCCGCTGTTTCTCTCACACGCATCGATTAATCGTTGTAGCTCTAGTGTGTGTTGTCGGATTAATCGTTGTAGCTCGTTGCGCCTGGCTCCGTCGTAGATAAATTGCAAACCGGTTACCTAATAATCAACCATCAGCTAACAAAGGAGTTAAGAAGAAAGTAGTTGAAGCGTTACCGAAATTCGCTTACGATTCCGGTAAACAGGACAACGGCGGTAAGTTATCGACTGTCGATTGCGCGATTTGTTTGACGGAGTATGTAACCGGAGATGAGATACGAGTGTTGCCGCAGTGTGGACATGGATTTCATGTAGAGTGTATCGATAAGTGGAGTTGTTGTATTGGTATCTTGTGAAGAGAAAGGAATATAGAGAGAGTCAGTAGTGTTGTTTTAAGAAACGAAGAAAGAGATTGAGTATGCTATATAATTAATAATATATTGCAAATTAGTCTCTTGCCCTCTTTAAATGGCATTCTCCTCTGATCCTAAATCTGTCCTAAAAGGATTAAACTTTTTAAAATCGTGCCCTAAAAGGATTTAACACTAAAAATGAAATTCGGGTTTAAACTCTTATAAAGTAACATTAGTGTTTATATCCTTTGTTTTCTAGGTAAAAAAATGTCACGTATTAATTTAATATTCGATATTTAAGCCTCGCATTAGCTAAAATCGATGAAAAATTGAACGACAAAAAATGTAAAAATAATTGTACCTTTAATTGGACTTTTTTTGACAAATTCAGTCCTTTTTGAGCATCGAATTTAAAATGTCACTCCTTTTTGGGCATCAACAGAACTCATATTCCCTTTATTGGCAAATTTTGACAAATTGATTACCTTTTTGGGCCATTTGCCCTATATAAAACTAGAGCCGTAAGGACTTAAATTGAAAACGTAATTATACAAGTTGAATACAGGTACGTAATTCCTTATTAGGCCCAACACTTATGAATTGAAAATTTTATTAGAGCTATGTTGGTTTCTTATTATAATGGATCCAATGACAGGGGTTCCCGGTTTTAAAGTACGTAACATACGCAATCATCAAAATCTGACATCTGTCCTTCTTCTCCGTTCAATTCTTTGTTGACCGCTCCACATAAATTGGTAACTTCACCCAATCTCGTTTACCTTCTTCTCCTATGCTATTCGATTCGTTTATTACTCCGTTAAATCCCAATTTACCTTCTTCCTTTATTCTTCGTTAATTACTCCGTTTTTACCCTTAATTCTACAATGTCTACATCTACCTTTGTTCTAGAATCCACAATTCCAGATGAGAATGTTGATTGTTAAGGCATTCCTTGTATGAAAACCCTAGAGATTAAAATAAAAATGATACACAATAAACATTCTGAAAACCAAAAAGCACAAATAAATAAGTGATACACGATGAACATTTTTGAAAACCCGATTAAAATAAATACGTGATACACATTGAACATTCTGAAAACCTAGAGTATGTTTAAAAAATATAAAACTAAAAATTCATACACAATGAACATTATTAAAATTTGTATGCTGTGTAGTGTGTATCAGTTGTATTGTGTATCATAGGATGTGTATTGTGTATGGTGTGTATTGTGTATCAGCTGTATAGAGTGTATTGTGTATCAGCTGTATAGAGTGTATTGTGTATCAACTTTATGGTGTATTGTGTATCAATGTGTGTTTCAATGAAAAGAACGGCCTGCCTGCGTACACTGTGTACGTTAATGGGTCTCCGCCCAAGAACCCCACCCTGGATCCAATTTCTTCAATCGTTCGTATAAATTAAGATACTTATACATGGATATATTTTACGATTTGACCAACTAAAGAAATTAATAAACAACGGATTTAGAGATACAACACGCACCTTATAGGATCAAACACCTACGCAGCTGTTCCAATCAAGATCTTAACATGTCTCTTATAGACAATGCTTACTTGCTTTCCGTACAACATTGATGCAAATGAAATACTGTAATTATTTTGTTGATTCTCTCTTCAAGGAAACGACACATAGAGAGATGGAAACGACACATATTGAGGAGCAACGAAAGAGGTTATAGTTGTGTAGGTGTAACCAAATGAGAATAACCGAGGGATGTCCGTCTATTTTAATAAACTTAACTAAATATCATCATTGAATCGGTTTATATCTTTTCATATGCTACATTGATTTATTAGATTTAGAAAATGCATTTATGGACATTGAACTCATCTCATCACCTACTTGACGTTAATTTGTATCATTACACTATTATTATTTTCATGTACGTTTTCATTAGCTGATTTGTTATAATTCGTTTATGCTTTTATTTTGGATGAGTTAAGGTGACACCGACCTTTACACGTAATTCATTTATAATTATAATAATTGAATATTTCGGGTATTACAATTCTACCCCTCTTAAAAATAATTTCGTCCTCGAAATTAGAAAATTAACGAACTACAATCTATTAGTACACTTGAATATTTGGGTTATTACAATTCTACCCCACTTAAAAAAATGACTTCGTCCTCGGAATCAATACTAAAAGAATATGTTACTCTTAAATCTTACCTTATGATAGTGTGGCAATTTGAGACCCATGAGTCTAGTTGGATTTTTCTAATTTTTATAGATGAATCTAGTTGGGTAATTAAAAAAATGTTCAAGTATATCATAATGAGTCCTCCATTTGATTTTGAACCTTTTTGGATTCATTTTCAACCTTATTTTTACCCGTTTTATTTGAAACCTTTACAGTTTCATTGGTCATTATATGATTTTCGGGCCTAACATTAACCTTTTCAACTTTAATTGTAGCCTCTTCCGGTAGATCCTCTATCTCAACAACCTCCTCTACACTAACTGGAGGTTTACATTCTGCCTTAACAAAAGTAGGCCTTAACAAAACTGGAGGTTTATTCAATTGGCGACCTTGATCAGTACCTTAGAATTTAAGACTTTGCAAGTACATTGACTCACGTTTGCTTAGTTTTGAGATTATACTGAATATAGACCAGTTCTGCACTAACGTACAACAGAGGAAACAACCAGCATAAACCCCCAAATGATTTCAGATAAAAATTCCAAAGATAGAAATATGTCAAGCTACGCTAAGGAATTAAGACATTCAGTCGTACATCACAAGGTGTTTACCACAAGATAGTAGACACGTATTTAAATTACTTCTTAATAACCCAGAGACCTGTGTTTGAAAAAGGTGGGTGATGGTAAGGATACGTCGTTTTGGAATGACTTGTGGGTAGGGGATAGTAAGCTTAAATCTAAATTTCCAAGGGTTTATGTGTTGGATATTCATAAAGATGCGTTGGTTGCTGATAACTTAGAGGTATCGATCAGCTTCATGGGTCGTTCCGTAGACCAGTTAGAGATGGGGTGGAACGTAATCAATATGATGAGATGCGGTCTTTGCTTACTAATTTTTCGTTGGCTAATATGAAGGATAGGTGGTTTTGGAAAGGAAATGGTGAGGGTATTTTTAAAGTTAAAGAAGTGAAAATTATGATTGATGGCATGTTTCTGCCAAGGCAACAATCCCAAACGAGATGGGTCAAATTGATTCCAAGGAAGGTTAATATTCTAGCGTGGAAAGTTTGCTTGGATAGATTGTCTACTAAACGTAATTTGGCTCATAAAGGTTTGTTGCTGTCTGTTTTGAGCTGTTCGATTTGTAAGTTGGAAGTAGAAGATTTGGATCATATTCTTTTCAAATGTGATGTTGCGGCCTCTTTATTTCGTAAGTTGTGTTTGTGGTGTAATCTTGATTTGGTTCAAATTTCTTCGTATCAAGAATGATGGACGTGGTTTCAAGGTATTCGTTTGCATTCTAAGTTGAAAGAAGTGTTCGAAGGCCTTTGTTATTCTTTGTGGTGGCATATATGGAGTTTTAGGAACCAATTTCTTTTTGGTTCAAAAATTCCTAGTCTATTTTATTTGATGAGTTTGTCGCTAGAAGTCATGTTTGGATTTCTACTAGGGTTAGAAAAAATATTGATTGGGGTGTTTGGATTCAAAATCCTTTGTCTATGACTTTGTAATCTTTTGCTCTAGTTGCTGCTAGAGTTTTTTTTAATATATAGTTGCCGTTAAAAAAAAAATTACTCATTATGACCCAATAGTTATAATAATGATATACTTGGGTCTTATTTTAATTACCCAATTAAACTCATCTATAAAAATTAGAAAAACACAACTAGACTCATGGGTCTCAAATTGCCACCTCTACCTTATAAGTAGAGTTTATCTTACTCGTGTATGTGTAACCCATTAACTCAATTATAGTTGAGAACTCCAACGTATACTACGTGATATTGTAAGCACACCAATACTTTCATTGTAAGCAGTGTCATCACTAATATAATTTGGTTACGAGAAACTTCATTTTAAGATTACATATAAGGCTATAATGCATTACAATCCACCCCACTTAAAAGGAATTTGGTCCTCCAAATTTGTATCAACTAGATTTGCTTTTATGGGAATAATCAAAATGATAGGAGTATCATACAAGATAGGCCGGTTCAAATACCAAAACCAATTCAAACTAGTAGCACAGAGCTACGATAAAAGTTTTCATATTTGCATCGGGTAACTTGTATAATTTTTCATACATGATGATCAAAACTAGATAAGTCTCACTTTCAATTAACTTGAGTCTTAACAGTTTACAAACTAGTATGTAGAAGGCTGATATATCTCTGAAAAGTGAAAACAATAACCGGTAGCTTTGTTCAGTCTTGAATACTATACGATTGATTGATTTAGAGTAAATTATTTAAATCGTCTTCCCCGTGGTTTTCAATTTGTTTCATACGTCGTCCCTCACTTTCAAAAATTATTTAAATCGTCCCCGTGGTTTTCAATTTTGTTCAATGATAGTCCAAAATGGACTTCTGGTGAACAAAATTTTCCGAAAATAAATTATTTAAATAGTCCATATTGGACTATCATTGAACAAAATTGAAAACCACAAGGACGATTTAAATAATTTTTGAAAGTAAGGGACGACCTATGGAACAAATTGAAAACCACATGGATAATTTACTCATTGATTTATTATCAGGTACATAACAAAATGTGATTTCGATCAGAACCTTATGTGAATAATATCTTGTATGTCAAATTTTATATTTTACAAATACATTTTTTTCCCTTTTGAATTTCAAAGTAACATCTATTCGCATACTTATCGTATAAATATCTTCTTATTCTCTTCATTCCTTGATAATATCTATAAAATATACTTAAAGCAGAATAGCTTGGGGCAATCCCAACCCTTAATTATTTTTTCCCATTTTAATCCAACGATTAAGATTAATTTGATGATACTTACACTTTACACCTTCGTAATATTATTTATTGATGGTTACACTTAGCACCCCTAAAACCTCTAAATATGCACTCCGTGTAAAATAATATCTAATTTAATTAATATAATTCAACAAAAAATAAAAAAACCCACGACATCTTCCGGCTCCATCTCCAAAACATAAACCCTAGCCTTCTCCGTTTCTTTCCAACTCCCCTCCGCCACACCACCGCAGCCACACCATTCAAGCATCCAGTTCAATAATCAAAACTTTTCTTTACATGAATCACCGGGTCGTGGTTTTGGTAGTGTTTGGCAGTTTTCTTCTTGGTTATCAACAAGAGCATATCAATAGATTATTTGGCACACCCAATAGCTCATGGTAATGTGTTCTTTATGTTTATTCATCTGACACTATCCGCCCTTAAAACCCTAGAAAATAAAAATTCGATTTCTTTTCTTTTCCAGAAGATGTTCGTATGCTGCAATTGGTTTCCAGCAATCCCTAGCAGCTTCCGTCAATTCTTTCTTCTGGTAAGCAGACTCAATAATTTATTATTTTGATATCTCAATGAATAATTTTAGATGTTAATGTTCATAACTTTTTGTTGACTGATCTGCAATCGATGCTTTATTACTACTACCAATATTTCGATTAGAATCATACTCGATCGTTTGTATGAGATTCAGGTACTACAATTAGTTAGTCAATTGTAATTATGTCTCTCTCTATATAATTTGTGTTTTTTATGCTATCATATGGATTTGATGATTCTATTTGTTGAATTATATATGTATGTATGTGTTTATATATGTATGATCATATTTGTTTTTTCAGGTATAGTTAGGTAGTTTAATCTATTGATCTTAATTATAATTTGGATTTATGATCTTAATCAATTTCAATTTATAAATGGGTAGCTTGGATGCTGAAAATTAGTACGAATGCAGCTGAACTTATTTATAAATACTTAATTCTCTTATGCATAGTGACTTATTTCCATGAGCTTTTACCTATTATGATGACTTATTTCTAATTATGATTACATAGATGGCAATACCCAACTCTCAGTTTCCTTAGCTTAACATATTTGAAATACATCTTCAGTTCCTCCATGGTATTGCCATTTTTCTGGTAGACGTGAAAGATGGGTGGGTGAGGTAACATGCCAAAATGGGTAGTATATTATTGCGGACAATAACATGTTGAATTGACCTCCAAGCACCTTTTTTGTCCATTTTTTAGATCTTTTATGAATGAATGTTGAATGGATTAAATATAATAACGAATACATGATTAATCAATAATAATCTATACGTAGTATTTTCAACTAAAGCGGTTTTGGAGGTTTGAATTTTTATGCATTAGTTATCAACCCATTTGAGCGATTCCCTTTTTGGTTAAATAGTAAACTTGGCGCTCTTGAAATAAAAGTTACCCATATCAACCCATTTATAATAATTAGGTAGGGTGAGCTTATCTCAAATAATATCATAGCATATGGACCCCCCCTGCAATTGTAGCAAATTCTTCGTATTTACATTGAGCTTTAATATGTTTAATTTAGTTATATGCAGATCTTAAAGCCTCTAATCAGGTTGATCTAGAAGCTGGCCACCAAATCGAGCATGACAATTCTAATATTAATGATACATATACTGTAGAAGAATTTAAGGTCGGAATCATGGAACCTGAAAGTTCTGGTGGCCCATGTCAAATGAATGGAGCGATTTACATGCAAACTTCTGAATATGCATTTACAGTGCAAGTGGTTACATTATGTGTAAGTTTGAAACTATGTGATGACTTATAATAACCTCACTTATGAGCCTCTTGATGATTACTGATATCTCTTACCTATGATGACTTATTTTATCATAAATGGGTAGCTTAGTTATGATTGCTTATTACTATGTGGGTGATTGTTACATAAATATCTTTTTAGTAATTTCAATTATGATCTTATATAAACCATATATATACATGGTATTCTACTGTTCATATATATGTTTTAGTTTTTCCTTTTAGTTTCTGCACCATTTTTATCATATCGTATACACTTAAATTACTATACAATGTGAAATAAATTCCTCTTGCTTTTCAATCCGTTAGGTGGAACCGTTTCATGAGTACAAGTTAAGGTGTTAGGAGCGACAATGGTTTGATCCATAGGATAAGATGTCTACGATGTAAGCTTCTTCATATTTATAAATAATCTCTATTTGAAATATAAGTGATTACATATGCTGATTATGCATAATATCTGGATCAACAATTGCTTGATATGTGTTTTATCAACAATATTTGTGTTTTATCAACAATATTTGATCAACAATTGCTTGATTATGCATAATATGTGGATCTACAATGGTTTGATCCATAGGATAAGATGTCTACGATGTAAGCTTCTTCATATTTATAAATAATCTCTATTTGAAATATAAGTGATTACATATGCTGATTATGCATAATATGTGGATCAACAATTGCTTGATATGTGTTTTATCAACAATATTTGTTTTACATGTTACATTGACCATATATAGATATAGTACAGTCTCACATGTTTCCTTTATGAACCAACAGTGTTACAGACTTACAGTTATAGTGGTGGATGATTTTCAATTATTTTTCTATTTAAAATCACACTTTTTCCCTTTAACAAGATAATACGTTCATTCAATTTTTTTTTATTTCCTCTGTGCAATTACTATAGGTGCAGCTAGATCTTGGGTAGCGACTTTGCAATGAGATATTTAGTTAATGCTTTCATATTGTTTATTATATTTATTTTTCGATGTGAATACTACAGAATATGATGTTATGAACCTATAGTTCATTTTTAGTCAAAATATTTGAGGAGGTGCCATCATATCTTTCTATTGATTTATTATGCATTTATATCATTTTAATGAAGGTTCAGCTGTCGATCTTTGAATTTTGGAAACTGATATCTTTTAACAGGGTGATCCATATGATATTCAATCGACCTGTTTGACCTGAAACAAAGTCTTGCTGGTGATTGAGATAAAAGCATACAAATATTGTCTTTCCCACCAAAACCAGCAGCTAAAGGAACATTCACCCTAATCTTCGGTCAAAGGTTTAGGACCTTGAGAATCAGTGGCTAAACGTTCATCTTCGGAAAGGACAAAGGTATGAGTGATTCTTACTTTTTAATTAATATAATCACATGTTACATATATACACCATAGGGCTCTAATAGGTGTTGACAATGTTGTTAGTTTTGATTATCTGGGTTAAAAATGGTTGTGTTTACATTTTCCCAAATACATGCATATATTTGCCATGAATATCTGCAGGTTGAAATGTTAAATAAGCTTGATGTTCAATTAGAGGAACATCACAAAACCTGGTACATGCTGATCTGCTTATATTTTGGATGCCAAAACATGTGATGAGCATAAACGGATAATTGTGCAGATAATTGTGAAGCGATCAATAAGGACTTCTACAAAAGGTGAAAAACTGTTTAAAAAGATGAAATCTATGATTAGGTTCTGTAATAATCTATTTTTAATTTCAAATTATTTTGAGGTGCTTTTAACCCCTTTAAGTTACGTTTTGTCTGCAACTGAATTGTGTGATAATGTGATAGCTATTAGCTGTTGTTATGTTTATCTTGATGTTAGCTTAATGTTTTGTTTAGATTGATAGGTTTTACTGTTATACTATCACTATTATCATTTTCCTTAAGTAGCCGTCGATTTTTCCGTTGTACCGTGAGGATATAACATACACCGCACTTTCACTTCCATGAGTATACTTTTTTGTCCCTCATCTTATGTATGCTCATGACGTACTTCACTTGATTTTTTTCTTCCTTGAATCATTCAGCCGATAAGTTCATCTAATCTTATAAAAAGAGATCCTCAACTCTTGCAACAGTATTTGAACTCAGATCAGTGTAATGATGCTCGATTTTGAATGTGAAGTTGATTGTGGAAATGTTTCGCATATTCTCATAAAAGTAAGGTTTGTATTATATTAGTTAACAGTACTATATTTTAGAATTTATACTTCTTACTGTTTTCGTGACAATATATTTGTTTTGGGGATTATCAACAAGACTTCATATTTTCATCAATGATGATAAGTATAATGGTGTTGATTTTGGAAGAAAGTGGAAATATTTAGTTGAGATGTTGAAGCCAACACTTGCTAGAGTTGGGAGAGTTAGTGAGGAACCAATTGTAATGTAAATGTGATGGATCATATTAGTATTTGATTTAACTACTTTATCTTTAATATTTACAAAACATTGTTATCGTTGTGACATTCTGCGTTCTTAAAGTAATCACGGGATTTGTTATATCATTATTAAATATGTTATTTCATGCTAATTGATTATGAAATGTTCGTGTTTTGCATTCCTTACCAATTGTTGTTTTTCATAACTTTTAAAACTCAAATGTGTTGGCCCGTAGGTAAGCCACTTGATATAATCCTTTTAAACAATTACAGAAAATATAAACATATTTAATAAAAAATATTAAGAGGGTGTTTGGCCTGGCGTTGGTATAAAGCTTTTTAGCTTTTTAGAGGTTAAATACCACTAAAAAGCCATTTTATTAATTTGTTCAATCCATGCACATTTTGCTTTTTAGCTTTTCTTATCCTTAAAAAGCTTTTTTTCAAAAGCCATCAAATTTTGGCCTTTTAGCTTTTTATATGGAAAAAGCTCTTTTCACAGCCAAAGCTAATCCAAACACTATCTTAAGAATTGCATTATATTACAGCAAAAGCTAAAAAGCTAGAAAGCTAAAAAGTTAAAAGTTAAAATTCAAAAGCCAGGCTAAACACCCTCTAAGCCAACAACATAAAAAAAAAAGCATGACACAGTTATAAATCCAAAAAAAGTTAAGTGGAAAAAATGTTAAGTTAGAAAATATAATAATGATACTACAAAGCTAACATCTTATAAAAATATATACAAACTAATATAACATAAAACATACAAGTATACACATACAAACTATAACACCCCTCATTTATAATCATTTAAATATAGTAATTCGGAAGCGTGAGTCCAAATAGCTAGTAATAATTTACCTCACTTTATCAAAATATAAAATTCAACCTTTTCAAAACATAATTTCACAACAGAGATGTTATATAAAACGTGATAAAACATTATTTTAAACAAATCCACTATCAGAGTAACGCTTCACGGTCAAACATTCCTTCTAGTCCAACTTCTTGCCCACCCAAATATATCAATAACCTGCAAGAAGTGTTATGTGGGGGATTAGCATAAAGCTAAGTGAGCAGATAACTAATCAACAACCTAACTTAGCTCAACAACTTTGTGTACAACAATTAGCACTAAACACGCAAGTACACAATACAACACATCAACAATGCATCAGTTCAACAATGCAATAATTCAACTAATCAACAACACCATAATGAGGATCGGCGGCTCTGGGGATAACCATAAACCCGGGTGGCTCCCCAAGAACACTTATCCAACCTAACCGTATGGTCATACGGACGAGACCGATAACTAGTGATTATCTTCAACTAACACAGGAGGTGTGTTAAACTTTAGATAACCAACTAGCCCAACCAACAGTTCAACAACTCGTTGCCTCATTAACAACTGATGCCCGAAGGCCAACAACAAGTTCAGTGATCACATAATCAACAAATCATATATTCAACAGGTCAACGTTATTATCTCAACCATATTATTACTAACTATAATAATCATCATGGCAACTACAATAATAATAATATGTTACTTGTTGTAACCAAACTCGTTACAACCAAGTTATACTGAGGATTAGAGATCCACTCACCGACCACCTCAGGCATCCACTCAGTAGTCTAATATCACTGAGCCTTCTGCACACCTGAATTTACAACAGAATACACAAGTTAGTCACTTGCCTCAAGATTAAGCAATAATCCGAATTATTCAACTTCATATCAACTAACCCAATCATCACTATTATCAATAAGCTAACACATTGAATAAGTATAAACTTCGTAGTCACTAATCACAATCATATTATCAATGTAATTCAAGCTCACTTATCAAGTTATAATTTTACTTTCTACTTATCAATCAAGTGTTCTTATGAGTAAACAACACCCAATACACCATATAACCCATTAAGATCATAATGATCATTGTAACCCCATGAACACTTAATCAACTTTACACAATTTAGTTTAAACACAATTAATCATCATCATGTATCAACTCTAACATGATCACTAACAACAATTATCAAACATACACTAATTACACAAGCTTATAAGCTTTGATCATATCATAATCAACTAAACCCTTTAACTATATTAATGATCATATATCAAATTCACCATTTCTAAGCTAGGTTTAGATTATAATCCACATATAATCATCAACTAACAACAATAACACTAAATCATGCCATTTTCACATCAAGATCATGAAACCCACTTAGGTTTTCATCTAATTAACTTCAATCATAAATTAAGAACTTGGATTTGAGCTATATAACTAGTCAAGAATCACCACATATCATCATAAATCACAAGTAATTATCATATAACTCAAGAACTAAATCAACTCAAGTTTTTATTTGAACTAATCTCATGAGATAAAATCATTTACCTTTCAAAAGTGAAGAAGATGATGAATAGTATAAGATGGAACCACTTGATTGAATCACCATTTCAACTTAACTAGCTTCTTGATCAAGAATTTTGATTGAATTTTTAAAGAAGGAGCTAGGGTTTTTGGTTTTGGATTCTCAAAGGAAATGAAAAGGAAAATTGGTAAAGTGATCAACAAAAAATAAAAGGATCGGTCCCTTTAATAACCGACTCAAACATTTGGGTATTTTATACCCGCCCTAAATCTATTGCCTGGCACTAAATTACTAGTTGCGAGAATTTATTTTATTGTACCGTCAACTCTAATAATTTAAACCAAGCAACATTTTATTTATCACAATAAGTCCTGAGACCTATTTCACCAAGTTTCACAATAAACAATTTAATAACAATTAAAATCTAAAAAAATTAAATATCCAATTTAATTAGAAAAATACTAGGCCACTGGAGAGGGTGTTACAAATCTCCCCTCCTTAAGGAGATTTCGTCCTCGAAATCTGATCACCCTTAATCACTCTAGTGTGAAGGAGTCATCTATGCCTTCTTATTTCAATTTACTTATGCACATCTTCACTATGCATATCTTTAGTCACCTCGACATCAAATGTGTATACATTACATTCTAGTTACCTAATTATGTATTATTTCATCAACTCACACACCACCAGTGTGTATTTCAACTAATTTCACATAAGCATATAAATTGTGCTTTGTACTCTATTTAATTTGCTAACATAAAATACTATATCCAGCATGAACTGTATCTTCTTCAACTATTTAATCATAATATACGCATATCATACGTTATTCTCTGGAGCAATTTATAATTAGATTTGTACATTTTCAAGTATTTCTATATGCACATATTCATATGTACATGTCTCTATTTGTTCCACTGCACAACTACTGTGTGTATACTCTGTCTCTAATAAATTAATCGACCACTTACATAATCATGAGAAGTGTTATTATTTTTATCTCACAGCAACCACATCAACAAACACAACAATGACAACCACAACAACATCCACAACAACAACTAGTGTACTGGACACTACAACAACTTGCAGTTCGATTCGTTATTAGCAAATTTTTTTTTTTTTTTTTTTTTTTTTTTTTTTTTTTTATAACTAATAATCATATACTTCCTTAGTTATCACCTTGCTAAATTTTCAAATTTTAGCGCAACTATTTAATTACTACTTTTTCAACTTGTAATTATAAACACAACTTGATTATATGGAATCCACAACCATATAGTCTTCAACATATAAGAATAATCAATAAGCCTGATGTAGAGGTCAAATCCTATAGTTAAAATTATTATCATGTAATCAACTAGCACCTTTTCACAACAACTTGAATGCTAACTCAACACCTGTTAATACCAAACATCATCATTGGTATCTCAACAACACAAGGTGCTGACATTAGACATCTATTCAACAATATTAACACAATATTATTCATATTCAACTTACCTCTACTTTGCTTAAATCCACTTTTAACTCTTACTATTGACAATGCATTGTACATACACATCAACTGTACCATAGATATTACATTAGCAACAACAACTTAGTGGTTTATTAATCTTTCATATTAGTCCATCATTGACTAATTATCAATTACAGGTCAACATATCTTACCTGATATTTTAAAACCACTTAACTTTATTTGGTACTTAGTAACCTCAACAACTCCATGTGAAATGGCATAATATAAATACGTTGGCCAGACGTCGTCATATTATGTCAGTCACACTTTATTCTCAGGTCACTTCATACCATTCATTTTCAAAGTTATTACTTTACTCTCTCATAGTTTACAACAATGATATCAACATTTTACACATATATAGCAACATCGTGCAACAGGTATACAACTATGTATTAACTCGCTACTATTTTCAACTTATCACTTTTAATGTGAACTACTCATACGATCATGTATATATTAACAATACAGACATACTACACCAATGTCTGACCTGAATACATCAATCAACTTCTTTATTACCCGATTCAATATCAAGTATTATTTATATAACTTAATACTTATAGTACATTTAGTACTAAACAATTCATCATTAATATAAGTAATATTCAACACATAATCATCAATCTATATACCTTTAATCAAATTACAATTGAGTATTTCATGCTCAACTATTACATCTATATAAGCTCATGTGCTTATTTCGTAATTTCTTAAAACGCTTAATTCAACACTTTCTATCATACTCCAAGTAATTCAACTACTTCATCTCATTTCAATTAGTCCACATAATATAGTTCATATGATTAGCTAATCAATGTTTACTAATTCTTGCTAGTAGAAATCAACAATACCATTTACTGGTAAATTTTGTAGTTAAGTAACCGCCTACAATCGACTCATACACAATGAACCATATAGACCTCTTAAAACAAGTTTTAATATTGCATATAGTCACAGGAATGATCTCTGGGCTCAATAAAACAAAAGCCCAATACAAAACGTAAGCTAAAAGTTCAAAATAAGGTTCGAAAAACAATAAAACGCGATTTTCGAGCCCCAAACGACCCCGAAGTGCCGAAAATTGACAGGGCTCATGGCGATGCGATGAGCTTTGACCGTTGGCCCGTTTTTGAGTGGACATGTAAATTTCGTCTTAATCGGACACCGAAATTTCATAACGGAAAATTTTACGTCAAACGTAACTACGAACGTCGAAAAACTTAAAAATTTTATTTTTCACAGAAAAGAGCCACAAGCCGCCGGCTATAGTGTCAAGCCGCCGGCTTCAGACCCCAAGCCGCCGGGTCCTACACTCTAACCGCCGGGTAAATTAAATTTTTGCCAAACAGAAACATTTTGCCGTATTTGGGCTATAGCAGCCGCCGGGTTGAGTGACCAGCCGCCGGTTTTATACCACTAGCCGCCGGGTCCACCATCAGACCCGCCGGTTCCCTTGCCTGCACAGCAGCCTGCACAACTTAGTGCAAAAATACGAAATTCAAACGCGCATATCTCCTAAACCGTAAAGAGTTAAGTCATGAAATTTTGCAGGCACCTCCACTATGCCAAAATACAACTTTCCCTTTTTACACTTTTTCAATTTTCACATTTTACGAGAAAACGGACGTGTAACTCATTTTAGGCCATTTCCGACCATTTTAGTGGACACGCCATATTCCAAATGGCTTACTTTCTGACTTCAACCCTTTACCGACATGTTTCTATATATATTTGGGACGTGTGGGTACCTTCATCACCTATATATACACATTATATCATGTTTTGACTCATTGACCCGTTTAGGGGTCCAATTGGGCACCTTTACCAAAATCTACTAGTTTGACTACTTCAACACTTTCAACACACATTCCTACTATATGTAGGACTTAAAATCACTGTTACATCGGTCATAACCAAACCAATACTCATTTTAACCGTTTAACCACCAAGTGACCCATTTGGGCACTTTAACAACCCATTTGGGTTTCAACCAATATGTTCACTAATTTAACACCCATTTTACACTTCTTTGACTTTACCAAGTCAAACAACTTCACTTCCAATATCGGTGTCATATTATAACTTTGAAACACCAAATTCACATAAATTCATCAAATTCACAACAATTACAACAAGTATCCATTCATGACTTTTCACAACTTCTCAATACATATTAATTTGGTTGACCACTCCGACTTCATTATTTTACCACTTTTAGTATATAGATCATAATTCAATTACAATCATGATCATTATTAAACACATAAAAATCTTATCATATTCATCACTTTATAATATATTACCAAATTGGACCTTTCCACATTCGACTTTGACTTTTTCAAGTCAACGACACACATTCCAATTAATGGACACCTTCTAATTTGAACATCAATACAACTCCATATTACTTCAATTGAGATATTCCAACATCTCATTTCACTACATGGAGTCATTTCAACTTTATTTATCATATTACTTCCAAAATTATTATTTCACATAACAATTCATACAACCGATTTCATATTTTAATTTCATATTGTAGACACCATTAAATCCACATAATACAACTATTACACCTTATTCAACAATGTGTCTACTCAATGCAACAATATATTACACCTTCATATGATGTTAAACATCTTATTTAATATCTCATCATCATATTTACAAACAACAATCATCAAGGACTCATCACTAAGGAATCATAGCAGTTTGACTCAACTTACTTCACTACTAATCATATCATAGCAAATCACACAATTCAAGGTTATTAAATACACCAAGCTTATTAGAAAATACCTGGTATATCTAGGCCCACGAGTATTGAGGAATCATTGAGAATACCCTTGGGTTCCTCATATTCCTCCGTCTCTGCAACAAAACAACACTTTTGCAACATGTTATAGGTTAGTACATTTTCAACAACTAATTTCTCATGCAACTATTAATCCCGCACTCCCAGGAATGTTTGACTTGACACTACCATAGATTTGGGATTGAACACATTGCAATGTCCAATTCGCCCAAACCTATGCTCTGATACCAACTTATAACACCCCTCATTTATAATCATTTAAATATAGTAATTCGGAAGCGTGAGTCCAAATAGCTAGTAATAATTTACCTCACTTTATCAAAATATAAAATTCAACCTTTTCAAAACATAATTTCACAACAGAGATGTTATATAAAACGTGATAAAACATTATTTTAAACAAATCCACTATCAGAGTAACGCTTCACGGTCAAACATTCCTTCTAGTCCAACTTCTTGCCCACCCAAATATATCAATAACCTGCAAGAAGTGTTATGTGGGGGATTAGCATAAAGCTAAGTGAGCAGATAACTAATCAACAACCTAACTTAGCTCAACAACTTTGTGTACAACAATTAGCACTAAACACGCAAGTACACAATACAACACATCAACAATGCATCAGTTCAACAATGCAATAATTCAACTAATCAACAACACCATAATGAGGATCGGCGGCTCTGGGGATAACCATAAACCCGGGTGGCTCCCCAAGAACACTTATCCAACCTAACCGTATGGTCATACGGACGAGACCGATAACTAGTGATTATCTTCAACTAACACAGGAGGTGTGTTAAACTTTAGATAACCAACTAGCCCAACCAACAGTTCAACAACTCGTTGCCTCATTAACAACTGATGCCCGAAGGCCAACAACAAGTTCAGTGATCACATAATCAACAAATCATATATTCAACAGGTCAACGTTATTATCTCAACCATATTATTACTAACTATAATAATCATCATGGCAACTACAATAATAATAATATGTTACTTGTTGTAACCAAACTCGTTACAACCAAGTTATACTGAGGATTAGAGATCCACTCACCGACCACCTCAGGCATCCACTCAGTAGTCTAATATCACTGAGCCTTCTGCACACCTGAATTTACAACAGAATACACAAGTTAGTCACTTGCCTCAAGATTAAGCAATAATCCGAATTATTCAACTTCATATCAACTAACCCAATCATCACTATTATCAATAAGCTAACACATTGAATAAGTATAAACTTCGTAGTCACTAATCACAATCATATTATCAATGTAATTCAAGCTCACTTATCAAGTTATAATTTTACTTTCTACTTATCAATCAAGTGTTCTTATGAGTAAACAACACCCAATACACCATATAACCCATTAAGATCATAATGATCATTGTAACCCCATGAACACTTAATCAACTTTACACAATTTAGTTTAAACACAATTAATCATCATCATGTATCAACTCTAACATGATCACTAACAACAATTATCAAACATACACTAATTACACAAGCTTATAAGCTTTGATCATATCATAATCAACTAAACCCTTTAACTATATTAATGATCATATATCAAATTCACCATTTCTAAGCTAGGTTTAGATTATAATCCACATATAATCATCAACTAACAACAATAACACTAAATCATGCCATTTTCACATCAAGATCATGAAACCTACTTAGGTTTTCATCTAATTAACTTCAATCATAAATTAAGAACTTGGATTTGAGCTATATAACTAGTCAAGAATCACCACATATCATCATAAATCACAAGTAATTATCATATAACTCAAGAACTAAATCAACTCAAGTTTTTATTTGAACTAATCTCATGAGATAAAATCATTTACCTTTCAAAAGTGAAGAAGATGATGAATAGTATAAGATGGAACCACTTGATTGAATCACCATTTCAACTTAACTAGCTTCTTGATCAAGAATTTTGATTGAATTTTTAAAGAAGGAGCTAGGGTTTTTGGTTTTGGATTCTCAAAGGAAATGAAAAGGAAAATTGGTAAAGTGATCAACAAAAAATAAAAGGATCGGTCCCTTTAATAACCGACTCAAACATTTGGGTATTTTATACCCGCCCTAAATCTATTGCCTGGCACTAAATTACTAGTTGCGAGAATTTATTTTATTGTACCGTCAACTCTAATAATTTAAACCAAGCAACATTTTATTTATCACAATAAGTCCTGAGACCTATTTCACCAAGTTTCACAATAAACAATTTAATAACAATTAAAATCTAAAAAAATTAAATATCCAATTTAATTAGAAAAATACTAGGCCACTGGAGAGGGTGTTACACAAACTATTCAAAAATATATATATAACAAAAAATTTAGAGGCGCCCGCGTTGCCGCGGGTCTTGTATCTAGTTATAATTATTACATGATTTTTTTATATTTCTTTTTATTTTGGGTTAATGACCTAGAAACACAACATACTTTCAATTTTGTCCCCCTTTTTTCCATTGTACTTTTTAATGTCCCAATTTTTCCATCGAACTTTCATTTTTTGTCATCGAACTTTTAAGTTTTGTCCCTATTTCTCCAAACTGTAACAAATCTATCATTTTTTACGTCATTTTTCAACTTTTATTTAAAAATTTCAGTAAAAGTTTTATATAATTAATCATTAAAAAGGTTATATTGTTATATTTCAAGTTTAAGTGATAAGTTTTGGAAATAAAAATGTTTTTGATTTATTAAATGATGAAAAAAACTATATATACAACTTAAAAAATGATATATTTGTTACAGGTTGGGAAAATAGGGACAAAAAATGAAAGTTGGAGGGAAAAATTGAGACATTAAAAAGTACAATGGGAAAAAAGGGACAAAATTGAAAATACACCATGGTTTTAGATCATTAACCCTTTTATTTTTGGTAATTTATCATTTTATAAATTCTTATTAATTACTTCATGCTATAGTTTACTTGTAATGGATTGTTAGTAACCCATCAACTGGTCTTGGGATTCACAAATCACGTATTAGCAATATCCTTATCCTTACTTGATAATAATAAAAATTTTTACTTTTTCTTTTAGCATAAACAAATTTCACACTCAAATGGTACGTTAAGAATGTATTATGTATCTTAACTTGTTAATTCTTAAGCAGAAACTAACTAATATAGCGATCTCCAGACGGGCTTAAAACACTTCAAGTATCAGACGAAAGGCGAAAACAGATAAGTCATTTACAAACCCGAATCATAATGACACAAATCAAACTAAACGTATTATTTTGCACAACCACCATTGGGACTAAGCCGCCGCTAGCTATGACTGTATATCTCCCCAACCATGAGCGTAATGATCATTCAATAATTATGACACGTCATTCATTAGCTAGTGAACTCATATGTAAAGCTATTCAACCGCGCGACGGAAACAAGCATGCATGTATATGAGAAATGGGAAGAAGAAACAAATGCGCGTTGAGAAAACTAAGTTGCGCCAACATGGTTAATTATCTTACTTGAACCCGTAGAAGCAGAACAATGCGAGAGTTAATTGGCGTACTAGTAACTACAAGAAACAAGTAGATTGATAAACACCTATAACAAACCGCAGGCAAAGAGCCAGAATCGAAGTCGTCATGTATCATCATCATAATTAACGAACCACTCGAACACCAACCACCAGAAGTCGAATGCTCGGAATCTTTGGTAGGCAACGGAATATGCAAATGCTAGTTACTTTCCCTTTGTTTTCTTATAGTAAAGTGCTATCTAGCAAGTATGTATATATATATATTAAGAATTATTGGAACTTGTTACTTAAATGTTATTTATAATCCATTTCTACATACATCATAGTTCATATAGCTTAACTTGTCAAGCTTTCCAATCCCTTATAATATGATCTTAATTGTCTAAACTTCATAATTAATTATAAGTACGTAAAAAAAAATTATTCTACATACTTATTATCTTCGGTTGTTATATGTACATGTCCCTGTAAATTAAATAAGGTATTGATATAGGCTTGCTTCCTCATTTTTTTTTTATTTTTTATTTTTTTTTAATATGATCGTAGTTTTACAGTTCCCATAATAAATTAGGGGTGTCACTTTTATCCGAATCCCAATAATTCATCCGATCCAATCCGATTTAGGTTAAATGGACAGGATTATTCGGATTACGGATTGGTTAAACGGATTATGGATTGTTTAAATGGATTACACGGATAGGATAACGGATCAAAATCAAAATGTTTGGATATATCCGAATAATCCGAATAAGGATTAAGTAATTAAATAATATATTTTTGATAATATATTACTACGTAATGTTTACTATATAATAATTAATTACAAATAAAATCTTTTATTACACTGTATACCACTTCGTAATAGTTTAGTACCATCTAGAAGTTTATTTGATTTAGAACTATGAATCTGTTTTGGATTAAGTTGTATGTTAGAAGTTGAAATTGGAATTTAAATGTTATAATATGATCTATCGTTACGTATTATGTTTGTTTATATAATTGTTTTAAACGTAAAATTAGTCATACTCGATATCACACGCCCAACTTGAGCTTATTCGGATGAATCCATTTAATCCGAACACCAATCCGAAACCGTTTAATCCGTATCCGATTAATCCGTTTCTTATTTGGATTGGATTACGGATCAACTTGAGATTGCCAAAAATCCGAATAATCCGAACCGAATAATCCGAAATCCGAATAATCCGTCCGAATAACACCCCTATAATGAATCATCATCAACACCACCTCCTTTTCACCTCTCTTTTTTTATTTTATTTTGTTAATTTAATTTTAATATACTCGAATTTCATTAGTCGTTATATGTATTACTTTTGGTGCAAACTTCAAGTGTGTGTTTAGTTGTGGAAAATTTTCCACAATTTTCCTTTTCCAATTTTCTATAGAAAATCATTCTCCAGAAAAGTAATTAGAAAACGCGTTCAAATGTTGGAAAAGTGGATTTTGGAAAACTAGTTATATCTTAGAAAATTTGAAAAAGTGTAGGGGAATTGTATAAAGGAAAATTTGGAAAAGTGTGGGGGGAGTGTTTTCCATCTCCAAGTTATATTTTGGAAAAGTGGATTTTCCATTTTCTTGGAAAATTTTCTCAGAAAAATTCATTTTAAACGCGTTTTCCACTTTTTCACTTTTCTTGGAAAATTTTTCTAGAAAACGTCCCCTTTTTTCCACAACTAAACACACCCCTAGTAACTCAGGTCATAACATTTCAAATTATATCCCTCATTCACCACATTATGTTAAGAAAAGTGACACAAGATTATAGCAAACCACAACTAAAATATGAAACACAATAGAAGATAACACAGAGATTTAACGTGGAAAACCCCAGTAAAATAAAAAGATATTGGTTCTTGTAAGGAAGAGGTTTAGGGAGGGAAGGGAGAGAAGCAAATAGGGAGGTGACAAGTGTCATCCTCCATTTCTCCACCTCCTTTATTTCTCCACCTTCTTCATTTCTTCACCATTATCATTTCTCCTCCAGTTTTTTTCTTAAATTTTTTTAGTTTTATTTTTTATATTAATTTTTTTCTTGACTTTTTCGTATTTTTATAAAAAAAAAAATTTTATTTATATATATATATATATATTTTTTTTTTTTTTTTTTTTTTGCGTTTTTTAGAGTTCTTGTTATCGTTTTTTTTTTTTTTTTTTTTTTTTTTTTTTTTTTTTTTTGCGTTTTTCAACTTTATCATTTAACCTTTTTCACGACTTATTTATAATTGTTTTTGTTTTTTTCATGTTTTCAACCTTTTTTCTGTAGTTGTTTTACCTCACATTATTATATGTAAATACAATTTTATATATAGTATTACCAAAAAAAAAAAAAAACATTTATGATATATATACCTTGAATGAAATAAATTCTGATATAACAAAGTTATAACTTCAATGCATCGTAGAATTAAAATTATGATGTACCATATTTTATAACTATGATGCACCAAGATTTATACACTAATAATGTTTATCGTATATCTAAAAGCCGGAGGGTCATATTTATAACTACGATGCACCATATTTTATAATTATGATGCACCATATTTTATAACTATGATGCACCAACTTTTAATTTAATAACAATGTTTTATAGTATATTATGAAAGTCAATGCATGATATTTTAAACACTCGATGTACCATGTTTTAAAAATATGATAAACCATGTTTTATAACTATGATGACTTTTTATAATTATGATGCACCATATTCTATAACTATGATGCACCAAGATTTATACACTAATGATGTTTATCGTATATCTAAAAGTCGGAGCGTCATATTTATAACTATGATGCACCATATTTTATAATTATGATGCACCATGTTTTATAACTATGATGGACCACCATTTTAATTCAATAACGATGTTTTATAATACATTTTGAATGTCAATGCACGATATTTTTAAGCAATCGATGTACCATTTTTTATGACTATGATGAACCATGTTTTATAACTATGATGCATCACTTTTTAATTCAATAACGATGTTTTATAGTATATTTTGAAAGTTGATGCATTATATTTAAATACTCGATGCATCATATTCAGAAAAAATCAGTGTATCATATTTATAATGTTGGTGAACACAATAATAATTTAGTTTTATTGCAACTTGTTTTTGATATTCATGTGCATCGCTATATATAATTTCTGGTGCATCACAAATTTGAAAATGATATATGAAAAAGAAAAAACTAAACATGAAAAAAGGTTAAAAACTAATTTTTAGATTTGGAATTTTTTCTAAAAAAATGTTAACAAATTTTATTTAATTATTTTTTTTTAACAAAAGTGTTATAGAAGTTTTTACATGTTAAATTTTTTTTTTTTTTTTTAAGTTTAAAATCTTTTTTTTATAATAAAAAAATAAATTGAAAAAAGGAAATAGAAAAAAAAAAGTGGAGAAATGAAGAAAGGAGGAGAATTGGATAAAAAGATAGAAAAATGAAAAAAAGGAAGGGGAAATGAATAAAAAAGATGGATAAATGAAAAAAAGGAAGGGGAAATGAATAAAAAAGGTGGAGAAACACTTGTCACCTCCTCATTGGCTTCTCTCCCTTCCCTCACTTTTACCCCTTCTCCTAGGAACCTCACCCAAATAAAAAACCACAGGCAAGGAAAGACACTTTTCACTATGATGAAATTAGGAATTACACATTCTCTCTAATTACAAGGATAATACAATTTTATATCTCTTGTAATTAGGAGATATACACAAACTCTCTACATTTCCTCACAAAACACACAGGGAGAACTCTATAATTTGGGATTGAATGGGATGCATGAAATGAGGTTACATAACCTCTATTTATCGTTTTTTACTATCGGTTAACTTGACTTTTTCCTTCTCAATCATTCTCGTCCTTTCTCAATTATATAAGAAACTTCACAATGCGACCGTCATTCTCAAATATTGGTCCATCTTAGATGCCACATCGTTTTGTGAATTTCTTTTTGTGAAAATTATGTGATTCTAGCATTACTCTTCGTGAAACTTCAAAATGGAGAATATTAACCCTTCCAATTGGCCCCACCAATAATTCATTACTTTTGACACATTATTCACCCTTAATAAATACTTTTGTGTAATCCAATCATGTTCATAACAAGTTGACATGTATACCTTGTATTTAAAATTACAATGATCAAATGTAATTGTAAGACTTGTGCCAACGGCACCGTCGGCACCACCGTCGGTACCAGCCGACGGACCGACGCCATAGGCACGGGACGTCGGTTGGTGGCCGTCGGTTCCGTGCTTCGCCAAAGCGACGGGGGAGAGAAAAAGGGGAGGCCCGCGTCAGTTGTTTTCAACATAAAATAAAATAAAATTAAACCGTTGGGGGCTAACGGTAAAAAAAAAAGTTTTTTTTTATTTTTTATTTTTACTTTTTACACACACTATAAATACAAACACATTTCATCCAATTTTTTCACACAATATTCACCTCTTTCAATCAATTTTTCACCATTTTTATACCAAATTCACATCCAAAAAAATGAGTCATAATCAATCTACCAAGCAAGATATGTGGAACAACCTAATAAACAATCCGATACCGACCCATAACCCAACTTCACCGACCGCCAACTCCTCCGCTCAATCGAGCAACTCGTCACCAAGTTAACCCCCCGGTTTTTCACCATACGCAAATCCATCCACACCATACCAAAGTTACCAAACGTACCCAACATATCAACATTTTTCACCACAAGTTGCATTTCACCAATCTCCCGCGGAGTTTGGCAACCCACACTACATGCACCAACCGCATCCCTCGGCTTTCGCCGCATATCCACCAACACCAATTAACTACCCACAATTCGGATCCATCAATACTCCACCCCAACCCGAACCTGAACCCATAGTCGAAACCGAACCCGTAGTCGAACCCGAACCCGTTGCAAAGAAAGAAAAATCAAGAGGAAATCCCACAGGAAAATCAACACGGGTTCAAGTTAAATGGAGCGACGAGGAGGCGGTTATGTTAGTCGAACGTTGGATCCACCGGTCCAAAAAAGATAAACGAGGCGGGTCACAAAGTCACGAACAATTTTGGGCCAAAGTTGAAGCCGACTATAATAAGGTGGCACCTAAGTACCGTACCTTGAGCCAAATTCAAGGCAAATGGAACAAGATTCGTACGGATTGCAAAACTTTCATTGCAATCCACAAAGAGCTTACGAATCCTCGGCAAAGCGGGGCAAGTGACAAACAAATTGTGAAAGCTTGTCATGGGGTGTTCACGGCCCGATTACGTAGAGCTTTCATATATGAAAAATGTTGGTACGTAGTCAAAAATCATCCAAAGTTTTTGGAAAACGACACGGTCATGGGCAACCGACAAGTGCCATCCCAACCCGAGCTCGAACCTATAAATCTTGGTGACGACATGCCTACTTCCGATCCTCTAGCGACTAACATGCAACGGTTGTTCACCGACGACCCGATTCGTCGCCCGCCCAGTCGTACATCTTCAAGAAAAAGCAAAAAAAGCTCGGGTTCAAGTGACGCCGCTACTTCTTCGCGTTCTTTGAAAGAACAAGAACGTTTGGCAAACATACAAGACGTGGAAGAACAAAAAAAGACATTGGCCGCGATCGAAAAAAATGAGACCAAAAAAACAATCATTAAATCGCGGAAAATGCTTCTACAACCAATCCCGTCATTTCTCAAATGCAAGGAGAAAAAAATATTCAAACAAGTGCGTAAAACCGTGGTTGACAACTATGAGACGGATTACAAAACGTTTTTTGGTCACGAAGCGAGCTCAATCCAAGTGGAGGATTCGGACGAAAACGAGGACGAGAATGAAGACGAGAACGAATCGGAGTAGTCGACTAGTTGTATTTTTAATTTTCAATAAATGTAATTTTTTTCTTTTTTTAGGAATTGTAATATTTTATTTTATATTAATGTAATGTTTTAATTTATAAAATGAAAATGTGTTAGTTAAGTTTTTGTATTAAATAAATAAAGTTAATAATGTGTAGGGCCCAAAAAAATAGGGAAGTGATGTTACTGTAGGCAGTGAAATGTCAGTTTGTGTCAGTTGAGAAAAAAGCTGACGTGGCGCAGAGGTGGCACCAACTGACGCGTCAGTTGGTGTCACCCATTGGGAGCAGTCTAAATATACTTTACACATGCTTCTTTGTTACTCCCACTATGAACTACCATCTAATTTGTATTAACTTATATAAGCACATATAATAGATTTTTTTTTCATATACGTTATGAATATATAGAATTCTTTCAAATGTTTGACAAACAAAATGGCGCCGAAAGTTGTAACTTTGCAGAATCCAATGGTGTCGTGGTGAATTAACGCCTTTCACGCGCAGCCTTGCAAAGATCTTTTTGTTGTTCAGTTTTTTAATAGTCGTACTACCGTAGAAATGAGGCGATTTATTCTATGAGATGAGAAAATGACGTATTCTACTACAATTTTCAAATGACATAGGGTGTGTTTGGCAACTATATATGAGGGGATTACGGAAGTTCTAGAAGCTTGAGATTCTCATTTTAAGAATCTTAATCCCTTGTAAATTGATAAGCCTTGTTTGGCATTAAAATTTGAAGAATGATTCTTTAAAAAAGAATCTCCTAAATTAGATACTAGTTAAACTAGCTTATTTAGAGAATCTCCATCCCCTATTTATTAAATTACTACATTACCTTTTTTCTAATTATTAAAATTTTAAAGTTATAATATATGATGCCCTTTTATGTCATTTTACATCAATAAACTCTATCTCCTGCTAGTATGTCAAACACTTTTGAAAAAGAAAAACTCACAGCTCCAGCCCCAAACAAAAACCCCAGCTCCAGCTCCTAGCTTTCAACTCCATCTCCATCTCCAGCTCCATCTTCATCTACATCTCCATCTACATCTCCAGCTAGTTTTGCTAAACACACCCATAATCATCTACCATCACTAGTATATGAAAACACAACATACTTTCAATTTTGTCTTCTTTTTCCCATTGTACTTTTTAATGTCCCAATTTTCTCGTTGAACTTTCATTTTTTGTCCCTTTTTTCCCATTGTACTTTTTAATGTCCCAATTTTCCCATCGAACTTTCAAGTTTTGTCTCTATTTCCCCAATCTGTAACAAATCTATCATTTTTTACGTCATTTTTCAATTTTTATTTAAAGTTTTATATAATTAATCATTAAAAAGGTTATATTTCAAGTTTAAGTGATAAGTTTTGTAAATAAAAATGTTTTTGAATTATTAAATGATAAAAAAAAAAGGCCAAAGTGTATTTTAGTACCCTCAATTTGGTCAACCAGGTTTTTTACTACCCTAAACTATTAAGGGTGCAGATTAGTACCCTGAACTTGGTAACTCGGTTATTTTAATACCCTCACTCAGTCACATGATAAGCACATGCACTAGTACAAAAACGAGTAAAAAAGAGCGCAACGTTATAGCGGTTTTATGTGAAAACCGCTATAAAGATCATAAAGTGGATATAATAATCTTTGATGGAGCGGTTTATCCGTCTTACTGTGGGGTCCCAACAATGCTAATGTAGCGGTTTATGTTAAACCGCTTTAATTAATCATGATTGTGGCGGTCAAGTCTACTCGCTACATTTGCTATCCTCCATTAGTAGCGGTTATTAACAAAACCGATTCAAAATTAACAATATTTATTCCGGGAAAAAATACCCAAGAAAATATTCGGAGCCAATTATAGCGGTTGTCAGTAAACCGACCCACAAGAAACGTGTGCATGGGCCTTAATGGGCTTAATAATCTTGAAGTTGTGATAGACAGATCGAGAAGATGAAAGCCCAAACACAAGTGTAATATATATATATATATATATATATATATATATATATATATATATATATATATATATATATATATATATATATATATATATATTCTGCATCCCACATCGGAAATAATAGAAAATGTGTGTTGGTTTATTTACGTCTTTTGATGTTTCTTTCTTAAATGTCATTTCCTTGTATCATTATCATTGTAGGTTTGGTTGTTTCGTTCTTCATAGGCTGTTTGCTACTTGCGTCACAAATAACAAATGGATTTACTTTTCTCGTGAGTAGCAAACAGCCTAAAGAGAAGGGAATTATTATATCTATGTTGTTAAAGGTATTTAAGAATGATCATTTTTTGGATATGATGTTAATTATTATTTTTCTCTGGTTGTTTCTTTTTTTTTTAGTATGTCGATAATTAATGTTAGTAGATATGATGTTGATAATTTAATGGCAAATGTTAATGAAAAATCAAAAAATATAGAAATGATTCGTAGGATTGTAAATCCCTTGATTTTTTTATTGATCACCTCTCAATATATAAAGATTACAATTACAATGCTATAAATAAGATATGTTATTTGTTTGCCTTGTCACAATACAATCATACATCTACCTATTGTTACATACTGTATATATTATATATCTAGTCGATCTATCATGATTGAATGCCAACTACGCTCAACTCGATCATCACTTAATTTGAAAGATGATCATATGTAGTGATAATCGCTATCATCTAATCTTAGAAGGTTAACGTTACTAATACACCTAGCAACGAATCGCTTAGCGGCAAATCCCCAGTAACATTGAAGCCAGTATATATTTAGGTCCATGTTGGGACATTCCTTTTCATGCTCATTCTGTAACAAATAAAAGACAGGAGTATCTAACTCCGAATCGAACGATTAAACAGACAAGAAGACGGAGTATTTAAACAGAGAAATCACGGTCGGAAAGGAGACCCAAATTAATATGATAATGAAATATATAGATGATGATGAAAACGTTATCTAAGCAAAAAAGGAGGAAATTAAAAGGATACAGTAGCTTCGTATTGTTATATTATTGTTAATTTGTCACTTAATTGATTAATTTGGTCATCACCTATTGTTTGTATTTATAATAAGTGAAAAACGTGTGCAATAAATGTTTTATTTAATGCAATTTAAACACCAATTAAAATGACACCTAATAATAAATTAAGAATAAATTAAATGCAATTTTTTATTTTATATTTGATGCGGGAACATAAGTAGCGGTTATAAGCGATGACCGTTTCAATTGTTTGTATCATTAGTAGCGGTCCTTTTTAAACCGATCCACGTTTGAAGAAATTTGTGTATTATATTCTTGTTGGTTATTAATGGTAAACCCGCTTCAAATCCCTTCAATGTTCAATGTTGGAACCATGAGTAGCGGTTGTAGGTAAATCCGATCGAACAATTAAAAACATTTGCAACGGTTATATGTAGACCGATCCAACAACAAGCAAAAACAAATTCCAACATTACATATTTTGACCAGCAACAGCCAAAACAAAAACATTAGCAATCAAAAATATATGTCCAAAACCATCTACACTATATATCGCCAATAACATAAAAGCAATCACAGACTTCATGAGTATATAGCAAAAATATCATAAACCACGTCTGTACTTATTAGAAGTAACCACCATTAGGATAAATATATATAGCTTTCTTTTGCTGTAAATGGAATGGAATGGAAGCTTTAATTAGCAACTCGTGGATTATCAAGCCACACTCATTCTTCGTCGTTGTTGGCTCGTAGGCATACGTTATGTTCGCCTGTGAGCGGAGGTATACCGACAGAGAATGATGGTAACTCGTCGAACTGATCGTATTCTTCCTCATCGACAACATTATATACACCAAGTATACGTCGTTTACCTTGCAAGACGACGTGCCATCTTGAGTTTGACGGGTCTTCAACATAAAACTCTTGGGTGGCTAGGTTTGCAAGAATGAAAGGTTCGTCTGCATAGCCATTAGTCGAAAGGTCGACGAGTGTGAAACCCAATTGAGGGTCAACCTTAACAGCACCTCTTCTGTTATTCACCCACTTACACTTGAACAGAGGTAAAGTAAACAAACGATAATCCAACTCCCAAATTTCTTGAATCTTACCATAATACGATTCTTTGGCAATCTCAATCCTTTTATTGAGATTATTCGCCCTTCCATATTCAACCGTTGATGCTATAACAGTAACTCCACAGTTTTGCACCGCGCATTTATCATCTTTTCTTTGGGTGTAAAATGTGTAACCGTTAATGTCGTATCCTTCATATGCCTTCACTTTGAAGTTTGGGCCTTCTCCAAACGCTTCCACTGTCTTATTAACATTCGGTTGACCGTAGTTTACAGTCACAATGTCTTTCAACCATTTTGCAAACTCTTTGTTGTGTTTGATCTTATACCAGGAGTCGTCCCTCCCCGCATGTGTTGCCCGTAATACCCTCATGTGTTCTGCAATGTAGGGAGAAAGACATGACATGTGCTCTAGGACTACAAAGTGTGCAACCTGTAAAAGATCGCGACTTGGATATATATCTTTCTCTCCACTTGTCCCAAGGCCAGAAAGTCGACCTTCGTGTCGAGATATCGGAATGCCAACCTTCTTTACACCTTCCATGTAGTCATTGCAAAATTCGATCACCTCCTCGGAACAGTATCCTTCAATAATACTACCCTCTGGTTTTTTTTTGTTCCTTACATACCCCTTTAAGAATCCCATATATCTCTCGAAAGGGTACATGTAACGTAAGAATACGGGACCAACAACCTTAATTTCTCCTACAATATGAGACACTAAGTGAACCATGACATCGAAAAAAGAAGGCGGAAAGTACATCTCTAGTTCATAGAGCGTGAGAATAATCTCTTTTTGCATATTGTCTAATTCACTTGGTACAATCACCTTCGAGTGGATCGTGTTAAAAAATAAGCAAAGTTTTGTGATAGTGTGTCGGATGCGGACGGGCATTAAACCTCGGATTGCTATAGGAATCATGCGTGTCATTAAAACATGGCAATCGTGAGACTTCATACCAAGCAATTTACAATCTTTTAGCGACACAAACCCCTTAATGTTCGAAGAATAGCCAGACGGAACCTTAATACCATGCAAGCATTCACAGAATTTTTTTTTATGTTCTCGACAATGTATAGCTTGCTGGTGGGAGAAAGGTGCGCTTTTTATCAGTGTTGAGCTTTGGACAAAGCTCGGGCCGAATGTTCCATGCCTCCATGTCTTTTCGTACATTAATCCCGTCCTTTGTTTTTCCGGGAATGTTCAACAATAAGCCTATCAAGCTATCACAAACGTTTTTCTCGATGTGCATGACATCCAGGCAATGTCGAACCTCCAAATCCTTCCAGTAAGGTAAATCCCAAAAGATGGACTTCTTTTTCCATGAACCTTTCTGCAACGGTATTCCTTTGCCAAAAACTATCTTTTTATTTACAACTTTCGAGAGTGCTTCATGTCCGGTAAAACGTGTCCGTACAGTTCTCTGCTCAGTGGTCCCGTCAAACTGAGTATCCATGCTACGATACGCATGGTCTCTTTCAAGCGATCTGCGATGCCCCATGTAAACAGTCTTTTTGCAGTTATCTAACCACCTTGAATGTGTATCACTTTCACAATTAGGACACGCCAGTTTCCCTTTCGTACAGTAACCAGACAAATTTCCATATGCGGGGAAATCATTTATGGTGCAAAAAATCATTGCTCTCAACCGGAAATTCTCTTTCTTATAAGCATCGTACACTTGTACACCCGTATCCCACAGAGTTTTCAAGTCGTCAATTAAAGGAGCCAAATAAACATCAATGTCATTACTCGGTTGTTTGGGGCCTTGAATTAACAATGACATCATGATGTATTTACGTTTCATGCATAACCATGGTGGAAGATTGTAAACACATAGAAGAACAGGCCAAGTACTGTGGCGACTGCTCAGGCTTCCAAATGGATTGATTCCTTCTGAACTAAGACCAAACCGTAAATTTCTAATTTCTGCACCAAATTCTTTATTAATATTGTCGATATTTCTCCATTGAGGTGAATCAGCAACATGTCTATATTTTCCATCGTTTTTACGCTGATCGGAATGCCAACGCAACAATTTTGCCTCATTCTTGTTTGAAAATAATCGTCTCAATCTTGGTATTATAGGCAAATACCACAATAATTTTGCAGGCGGGCCATGTTTTGATCCTTCAACTTCTTCCTCTTCCTCTGCTCCTCTTTTCCACTTGTACCTAGGTGTAGCACAAACGGGACACGTCTTCAATTGTGTATACTCATTTATGTACAATACACAGTCATTCGGGCATGCATTTATCCTTTCGATTTCTAATCCCATTGGACACATCAGTTTCTTTGCGAGGTACAACGAAACAGGTAACTCGTTATCCTCGGGGAGCATTTGATGCAAAAGAACTAGTAGCTTTGTGAAACTCCTGTCACTCCAACCATAGTTTGCTTTTAAGTTCATTAATTTCATCACAGCAGAAAGTTTGGAAAATTCGGAACCGACATACAATGATTTTTCAGATTGCTCAAAAAGTCGGTGCAATTCGTCTTGATCGTTGTTAACTTGAGCATTGTCGTCATCAACTTTAACTTGAGCATTGTCTTCAACTTCAACTTGCGCATTGTCATCAAAATTGTAGTTATATGAAGCATCGTTGTAATTAACTCGAGTTGACGAACAACTTTCAACAACAGTTGGTTCACCATGTCTTGACCAACAAGTATACAGCTGTACAAACCCACGTTGAAACAAGTGGGACTCAATTACACTAGTATCACTAAATCTCTTAAAATTTCTACAATCTATGCAAGGACACAAAATATCACCCTCTCCATTCATCACACGATTATATTCCGCAAATCTAAGAAATTGTTCCACGCCACTCACATACTCTAATGAAGACCGCAATGTGTTATACATCCATTCACGGTCCATCTGAAAATTTAAGAGGAAATGAATAAAATGATCGACGATTTTTTCTTACATAGTCATGTCACTAAAGGACTCCCAAACGGGGATCGCATTTCCGAAATTAATCTCTCTAGCTTCCATATTATAAAGTGTTTTTTATTTAGGAACAGTAAGAAATTAAATTATTAAAACTACCAAACCATTATAAATTAACTTGCTGTTTCTATTAAAATATAACTATAACTATACATTTTACATATATATAGTTATAAGAACCTTTGTATAGTATATATATATATATATATATATATATATATATATATATATATATATATAGTAAGTATGGTACTAAAATACATACACAAAAAATAAACAGAACAAAACTGAAAATCAAACCTTGATAATTAACAAGATCTCGAGGTCTACTCTAATGTTGTAACTTGTAGGGGCTTTCAATGATCCAATTCAATGAAGGTAGAGTTTAATTTTGTTGGTGAGATATCTAAGTAAAAAGATTTTTTAATGGAGAGCAGAGCGCCGGATAGTAATTAATATGGATGCAGAGAAGATGATGACTTCTAGTTCTATCTCATGCGTTGGGGGAAAAAATACTCAATGTTGTCACTTGGAACGGTTACACAAAAGTTGAATCGGTTATTAGTAACTTAAGGAGCGGTGTTCATTTTGGAGCATTACACTTAATGAGTTATTGACTATTATTGTTATTAAAAATGATGACCTGTTGGATCGATTTTCTGTTATCTTTGGAGCGGTTAATGTAAAAAGATTTTTTAATGGAGAGCAGAGCGCCGGATAGTAATTAATATGGATGCAGAGAAGATGATGACTTCTAGTTCTATCTCATGCGTTGGCGGGAAAAAATACTCAATGTTGTCACTTGAAACGGTTACACAAAAGTTGAATCGGTTATTAGTAACTTAAGGAGCGGTGTTCATTTTGGAGCATCACTTATTATGAGTTATTGTTATTAAAAATGATGACCTGTTAAATCGGTTTTCTGTTATCTTTGGAGCGGTTAATGTTGATCCAGTTAAATTTAAAAGTCAAAAAAACAAAAGACTTCATTGTGAGGTTTCTATATATATATATAAAATAGTAATAATATACTGTGTATATATGTATATATAATATACTCCATAATATACTCCGTATATATTTTCATTGTTGTTTATTACAAGGCCAATTATTTTCGACATTCAATGGTGAACACCTCGCGTTCTTCAACTGAGGTTTCTAGTTCTAGAAACATAAGAAAAACGGGTTGGGAGAGTGAAGATTTGATAAATCGAGTTCGTGTATTGTGCAAATGTGGGGATGTGAGTGGTATGTGGACATCTTGGACCGAAACCAACCCGCGTCGACGGTTTTTAGGCTGCCCAAATTATAAGGAAAGAGAGAACTATGGTTTTTTTCATTGGTGGGATACCGATCCAAAGATCGAGTTTTACAAACACAAGATTGCAGAATTGAAGAATGATGTTGTGGATTACCGTAAGTTGCTCTCTGATTTTGATGAAGAAGTCAAAATGTTAAAGTGTAGAAATCATGTTTACATTTGTTGCATTTGTGTGCTTATGGGAATGGTTGTAATGTTTATTATTAAGTAATTACCAACATTAACGACACTTAATAATAAAAATTACAACGCCGTTCGTTGTAGTTGTACGGTCAGGGGTCATTTGGTATTGGTGGTGTAACTTAGGGGTCATTTTGTTTGGTTTCGTTGTAGTAGACGAAAACGTACATGTAGTAGATTGTTGGTACCTTTGTAATTCTAGCATCTTGCTAGCTTGAGTTATTAATATATTTGTGGGGTGCGGGTTTAGGGGGTGATGGAGGAGCCGAAGCTCCCTTCCCGTTCCTCTTTTTGCCGTTAAAAAAAAACATATAGTAGATGATAACATAACAATTACAACGACGTACATAACACATTTTTGCATATGGGTGTACACGCCTTTCAAGAATATATATTTACAGTTCAAAAAAATCTAAAATGTACGACTTAAAATGACACACGAAACACGATAACAATCTTTAAACATATCATCAATCATCAATTTACTATACATAACTCGATCTGCAGTTCCACAACAAGTATGATACGGAGTAGATCGATCTGAACCAAAAACTTTTGTATGAATTGAACCTGCATGCTGCTAGCTTTATCCAAAATAATAATGTATCTGAGCCAAAAACAACAAACTAGTTATAGCTAGGTCTTCGATCAACTCTTTCCGTTCCATATTTATAGTCCAGTATTACTTTGAGGCTTTGATAGTTTGACCGATGTCCCCATTTTATTGTCAGCTTCCATAAATAGATAAGAAAAAGTAGTTAATTAACGTTCTTTCTTACTGTATAAAAAATGGGTAAAAAGTAGAGGGTACACTGTCATATTACCAAAAAAGGAAAAAAGTAAAAGGGTTGGTTAAGTACTGTGCGCCGTGTTTTTTTTTTTGTCTGAGGACAATAAAATTGGGACGAAAAGAGCCATTGTATAAACCGCTCCGGCGCTCCCAACATAGATCGAGGAGAAGAAAAAGAAAGATTTGAAAAGAAGCATGATATGTGGCAAATTGACAATGGCAGCTACCGAGATATGTTAAACAGAGAAATCGTGGTTGCCACCAGACAAAGAGCCCGCTGCATGCAATCAAATGGTGGTTCAAGTGAGTCAAAATGACGCACTTAAAATTTTAAACAGGGAAATCGCAGTTGGGAACGAATATATATTATAATTTGTTGGACAAATCGCCGACGGAGGATCGTAAAAAGGGTAATGAAAAAGAAAATGAAAAGTTGAGTGCTTCATGGCGCATAGTCGCATACTGCATAGATTGTTACTTAATATATATATATATATATAAAGTTGGAGACATTGTCTTAAAAGGAGTAATAGTAGATTACTATTATACCCTTCTAACTAATAATCTCAACTTTTGAAAATCTATTATAAATACAATTTAATATCTCATAATTATTATTTATTTTTTTGGCGAAAATTGAATTGTATTGATTGATACAAATGTAACCCCATAAATATTTACTCCATGAATATATAAATGTATTTTAATATTGTTTTGATATAAGTATCAATGAAAAATCATATATTATTTCCAAATTATATTTCACCTTTATTTTTTATATCTTTTATACTTAAAATTTTCTTGATTTTCATTTAAATATGTTATTCAACACTTAAGCATTTAAATATGTTATTTGATTCACATTTAGAATTCGTTTAAATGTAATTTAAAATATATTTAATTCACATTCAAGTGGCGGTTTTACGAACTACCCGCCTTAAAACAAAGATCTAAATTCAAACCGCCGCTAAAATTATAACCGCTCCAGATAGGTTTTTTTCTATGCCGATTTTGATTCAGTTTTAATGCTAGGAATGAATAATTTCAAGATTCAAACCGCTACTAAAATTAGAACCGCTCCAGATAGGTATTTATTTATATTCAAACACGATTTTCAGGATATTTGAATTCAATGCTTATACAACTAACCCTGCGTTTTTTTCTATGCCAATTTTGATTTTTAGCATTTTAATTAATGCCAGGAAGAATTTCTAAATTCAAACCGCTACTAAAATTAGAACCGACTTCAGAGTTTAGATATTTTTTTTTCTATGCCAATTTTGATTTAGCATTTTAATGCCAGGAAGAATTTCTAGATTCAAACCGCTAATAACATTATAACCACTCCAGATATTTTTCCTTCTTTCAAGTCTCAAAATAGTCAAGATCTTGACTATCTACTAACCAAATGTACAAGAAAGAGAGATAGACTTTACAATCACTTAAAGCATAAGATCTTTTTCTTTTTTGGAGAACGAAAAAGTTGCAACTCATATTTAAACACGATTTTCAAGAGATTTGAATTCAATGCCTATACAACTTACCCGGCGTTTTTTTCTATGCCTATTTTGATTCTGTAATTAATGCCTGAAGATTTTCTTTATTCAACAGTCATCAGTTAAATCAAAATTGGCATAGAAAAAAACACAGGGTAACTGGGAGTTGTATACGCATTGAATTCAAATATCTTGAAAATCGTGTATAAATAAATATTATTATTTTATTATTACTATTAATATTAAAAGTATCTGGAGCGGTTCTAGTTTTAGTAGCGGTCGAACACGATTTAGATTTTAGAATACAACAAGCTCTTGTATTAATAACCGCTCCATTATTCATGAATATATCAAAAAACGATTCAGATGAATTTCAACCGCTCTATTATTAATTTAATACAGTGTATTACACAGCCTTGTAGAAACGGTCAAATATAATTTCAAGTCATTCAATTAGCATTGAGAAGCGAGTAGTTTGGACTTTGGAGTTGGCATAATTTCAAAGGGAACTCGCTCGTTGTACCCGGTTTATAAATAGCCTTTAGCTTTGGCAGTCCCTTTGCATACAAACAACAAAATGAAGCAGTTTCATTTTCATTCACCTTTTCGTGATCTACTTTCCGAACAGTACTCATTTACGATCGTGATTTCCCTATTTAAATCTTCCGTCGAACATATCCGTATCAAATCTCAATGACGGAAGTACAACAAAGCATATGGTTCTTCCAGACCATATTGGACAATCCAGTAGATCTGGTCCTTTGTTTACAAAGATACCAGCCATTTGCTTGAAACCTATTTTGTTGTCAATGTCGGGATATGTTCGTTACATAATTTTTCTTCCGTGTGAATTCTGATTCAACCAAAGGCTTTTTTTATCCCATAGAAAAGGTGATGAATTCAATGAATAAAAGTTTTAACTAAGCAGGTTGATATACTTTAGTAAAGAGATTGTAAAAATCTTTACATTCCACAAGCTATTGCCTTCTCTCTCGTCTATATGTAAATCAATTTTTATAAAATCGCCTGGATAAATTTAAATACAATAGTGTCGGTTATGGTGATTCTTATACAAAAAAATATATATATAATCCACCTTCTGCCACTCTATTCAGTTGCAAACTTACTGTGACACCCCCAATTTCGGGTTGCGGAAGCGGTACGGTCGGGGCGTCACTAATCAAATATCAAAGCACCAAAGTACAAGCAAACGACTCTACATGAAACGTTTATAATATATTACAAAAGTAGTACAATGTTTTAAAGTCATAAGTCAAACGTTTACAATATACTAGTGAGTTCGCAAAATGAGTTTCGAAGATTTTAATACATAACGTTTAACAAAATATAATGCAAGAAAATCTTCATATGTTTGTAAGCATGCGACTCGTACTAACTAGCGTATCCTGCGGACCATCCTACTGTTGAGCACCTGAGAATACAACACTAAAAAGGTCAGCTATAAAGCTGGTGAATCTCACAGGTTTACCATGAACATTGATGTGATCAATATGATTATCTGACGATAATAAAATGTTATAAATGAACAATGATTTAAGCAATTTACTCAAACAATGATTTTTAACCAAATAAGGTCACTAAACAATGATTTAAACCAACGCAGGTTTTTGAACAACATGAAATTAAACAAGGGTGAAACCAACGCAGGTTTCGTAACATTGAACAAACCAACGCAGGTTTTTGAACAATGTTCTATTATGATTTTGCATTGCACTAAGCTATGGTTCAAGGCCTAACCCGATTTTCTGCCTCCCGAACGGTGTCAACACCCATAACAATTACTAAAATGCCCGTTTTTAACTTGGCTGTAGCTAGCAACCCGGACGGGGACGTCACTCCCATGATAGATCTATCTTTTAGTAACTGCGCCTTATTAAGTTAATGAACCATACATGATGAGGACTTTCCCGAATTAAAACACTTGTGCAATACTCGAACAAGGAAAATCAAGACCAAATAATGGTAGCCAAACAATGTAACTAATATAGTTAACTGAATTAAATAATCATTTAATTCCATGAGTTAATAATCAAATTAACTAATCAAATAACATATGATCACGAAAACAAGTAAGCATTGTATCTCACCCCAATATTTAAAAACAGTAAAAATGGGGTTGTGAGACTCACCTTGTATGCAAGTAATCCTGAACACACGTGTCGTCCAATAGAGTTCCCTAATACCCTAAACACGTAAGGATCGTATAAGTATTTTGAGGTTTCTAATAACCTATATTTGTTGACATTTATTTTGTTTGTATTATGTCCAAAGTTTCCTTTCGTATCTGTGTTTTAAGTTTGTAAAATATGTAAACCATTATTTTACTCATTCCAATATACTCCGTTATTGATATAACTTATTGTTTTTGTTTATAAGTTACTTAATATTTATTTATATGTGTTACCAATTAGGATAGTCTTAAAAACGAAAAAGAAATGAAAACAGGTCCAGGGGGAATCGAACCCCTGACCTTTCCTTTTTCAACCAAGTAACCAAACCACAGAGCTACCAGTTTCTTTTGTTTATGATTTACCAAATATATTATATATATGATATATACACAATTTCCATGTATACCATAACCAACACCCAAAGGTTTTAACTTCTGTTACTATTATCAAACACCAATATGTTTTTGAGCACCATAATCAACATATATATATACATCATATGATGATCACAAGTTTTATAAATATGAAATTTTTAAGAGAGAATGGTTGCTCACGTAAGGTGGTGCCGAGGGTGATGATCACGATGGTGGTGATTGGCGGTGTACACCCGAGAAAAAGATAAGATAACGATGATGAAAATGTTAGTTATTGTTGTTGCTGTTCGTGTTACTGTGATGGCCGAAGGTTGTACGTTACTCGATGGTGTGGTCCGAAGGTGGTGGTCTCCGGTGGTGGCTCCGAGAGTGAGAAAGAGATGATGATTATGATAATGATCGATGATGCTATGATGATGATATGATACAATTTTTGTTGTTGTGGTTTTGTCAAAGAATTTAGAGATCGAGAGAGAGATCGAGCGAGAGATATAGATAGAGATATAAAAATGATGAAGATGATGTATATCAAAACAAGTAAAAGGGATGTTGGGTTTTTGTCTGGACACCAAAACCAGATCCGAAAAACAAGGAGTGAGACCATCTCCAAATAATTGAGGTGGTTGGACTAGCTTGACTTATTCTGTGGTATTTTGACCCGTGATTTGGTATCCGATCGTTATTTAGTAAAAATATTTTCAAACGATACATTTCTAAAATTGAAATCGTATAAGTTTTTATTCGAAGTATTTCACAAAAATACTTTTAGTGTGATACTAAATTATATCGTTGTTTCACTTTGAACTTACGGATAGTTTTAATTACCCAAAAAGAGTTTTACAAATTTTCCGAGTACCGTAATATTATTTCTGATAATAATATTCTATTTGGAGATGTTTTGGGACAACTTTTATTTTTATGTTTTCTGAGTGGTTTCAGATTTGTTCGCGTTGTGATTATTAAATAATCATTTCGTGTTATATATATATATATTTATATATATTATCCGAATACTTTGTTTTTGATTCTTACCGAGTACGAATAATTAAAGTTTAAATTGGGACCCAATTTTGGGTTATTTTGACCGGGTGTCACATTCTCCCCTTGTTAGGAGAATTTCGTCCCGAAATTCATTTGTAAATTATGCTCGCGTGTTACTAAGGCCGACTATGTGTTATGTCTAATACTAAGACATCCGATTTATCCATGTCCTCTCCCCTTGTTAGGCTTTGACCTACCGATTATTTAAGAAATGGAGATGTCCGAATTTTACCCGACCGTTATGTCTACTTGACCAGGTCGTCCTGTATTAGCAAGTGTTACTTTGTTTTGGATGACCAATCCACCGAATTCAGTGAGTCTTACTGTGTTCATACAGTTTGTAATAGTTAGTAGGATCGTTGCGTAAACTAGACTCTATTAGTCTCCTATAGAAACTAAATTTAGCATACATTAGTTTTACGGGGAATGTTACCCAGTGTATAAAGGTTAACCGGCATGTTTTCTGGTATACACACCGTAGGATATGTTATTCCTATGCATATGTAAGCTAAACTTCATCTCATAAAGAAACTATAGAACTAACTTGCCGTTTTTCCCTAGCTCTATTGTGCACTTAGAATCTAGGGAAAACATAAAAGATATCAAGCAGCAAGTAATATCTATCCATGTAAACAGTGTAAAAGAAATCAGGTCATTAATGAGTGACCATACCCGTGTTGAGCAAGTCAATGAGTCTCGGGTTCTGGTCGTCTTCCCTAGTTCTGAGTACGTAGGCTCTTCCTCGAGCAGGGTTGATGTTTTTGTCCTTCAGCTTTGGACAGTCATTCCTGTAGTGCCCTACAGTTCCACACTCGAAACATGCTTTCGCTCGGCAATCCTTAGCAGAATGACCATAACGCTGACACTTGTCACAAGGAGTGCCACAAGGCCCGTCATGGTGACGTTTACACTTTGAGCAGAAGGGTTTAGTTCCAGTGTACTCCTTCTTGTTTTCAGATCCAGAGGCGTTGACCTTGGTGGTTGCAGGCTTTTTGGTAGCCGGACTCTGGTTGTCGGAGTTTCCCTCAGATTTTCTCTTGTTATCACCAGAGTGATTTCCAGTACTTTTGACAACAGATGTTCCTTGGCGAACAATCTGTGCCATCAGTTTGTGTGCCATACGCACAGTACCATGAAATGTAGGAGTGTTGGACGAAGTCACCATCCCTTGGATTTGCGGAGGGAGTCCCCAGATATAGCGTTCGATACGCTTGGATTCCTCACTAACCATAGATGGACACAGGTGTGCTAGTGGGTTAAACCTAGAGGTGTAGCCGGCAATGTCATTGCCTTGGGTAGTGAGTTGCCAAAATTCGGCCTCTAGTTGTTGAATCTCATCCCTGGGACAATACTCATCTTTGAGCATTTTTTCAGTTCATCCCAAGGGATTTCTAAAGCAATGTCTTGACCCACAGAATCAGCATAAGTATTCCACCATGTCAGAGCATCGTCCATAAAGGTGTAGGTGGAGAACTTGACCTTTGAGTTCTCTGGGCAGTTACAGATACGAAAGACTGATTCAGTCTTTTCCAGCCATCGTAACAAGCCAATAGCACCTTCCGTGCCTTTGAAGTTTAGAGGGTGGCAGCTAAGGAAATCCTTGCATGTGCAAGGTTTCACAGGATTGGAGTTTGGTGGTGTTTCAGAACTTTCAGATTGACGTTGCCCAGCAATTAATGCATCGGCAACCAGTTTGTCAACTTGAGCTTGAGTGTAGGTTCGTCTCGGCGGCATGATTCTTGCAAAAGCAAAGAGAAAATAGGTAAGTTGTCGGTACCAAATCATGACATATCACATATGTATCTATATTTATGTTGTAATATACGACAACACAGGTAAAAATCATGATTCGGTAGACAACAGGGTTGGATGTAGGCTGAGAGTTTTCGATTGTTTTCAGGATATGGTTTACAAGTAATAATGGTGAATTTGTGAATCGTGATTCGAGGTTTGTTTGGATAAAAGTGAAATTATGAACAGTATGGGCGAAATAAGGCTTGGTTTGTGAAAACCTAACAAGTTTTCTAGTGATTACCGAACGGTACAGTGGAGTGTGTTGCAAGATGTTATAGGCGTATAATTAGGTTGGTGATAGTAATCGAAACCAAAGTCCCGATCTTCATATCTAAGGACGTTGAAGTAGCTATGTTTGTCAGTTACAGGTGTGTAGAGGGTAACTAGAGTATCCTCGTATAAAGCCTATTCATACGTCTTCAATATACAATAGCATGGAGCGTAGTATGTATTCGAGACCTATGTATGTATATATCCCTGTATCACATAATAGTCTATTCATATATATATGTACCATATATACCTATGTATCCACCTAGCCGTGTCTAGCACAAAACAATTATGAGTCCCGGTTCTCTCGAAATCAGAGTCTACTAATGCATTCCTTTTCAATATAACCCCTTTCAGATCTTACATTATCTTTGTTTAATTGTACATAGTTAGCTACGCTATGTTAAATTAAACTCGTATGATGTAATCCCTGAACCAGTTATACCTAATAAGGAATACTGCATAACGGTCATAGTCTAGGCCCACTACATGCAACCTAGTTCACTATAACCTTAGTCTCTGATACCAATCTGTGACACCCCCAATTTCGGGTTGCGGAAGCGGTCCGGTCGGGGCGTCACTAATCAAATATCAAAGCACCAAAGTACAAGCAAACGACTCTACATGAGACGTTTATAATATATTACAAAAGTAGTACAATGTTTTAAAGTCATAAGTCAAACGTTTACAATATACTAGTGAGTTCGCAAAATGAGTTTCGAAGATTTTAATACATAACGTTTAACAAAATATAATGCAAGAAAATCTTCATATGTTTGTAAGCATGCGACTCGTACTAACTAGCGTATCCTGCGGACCATCCTACTGTTGAGCACCTGAGAATACAACACTAAAAAGGTCAGCTATAAAGCTGGTGAATCTCACAGGTTTACCATGAACATTGATGTGATCAATATGATTATCTGACGATAATAAAATGTTATAAATGAACAATGATTTAAGCAATTTACTCAAACAATGATTTTTAACCAAATAAGGTCACTAAACAATGATTTAAACCAACGCAGGTTTTTGAACAACATGAAATTAAACAAGGGTGAAACCAACGCAGGTTTCGTAACATTGAACAAACCAACGCAGGTTTTTGAACAATGTTCTATTATGATTTTGCATTGCACTAAGCTATGGTTCAAGGCCTAACCCGATTTTCTGCCTCCCGAACGGTGTCAACACCCATAACAATTACTAAAATGCCCGTTTTTAACTTGGCTGTAGCTAGCAACCCGGACGGGGACGTCACTCCCATGATAGATCTATCTTTTAGTAACTGCGCCTTATTAAGTTAATGAACCATACATGATGAGGACTTTCCCGAATTAAAACACTTGTGCAATACTCGAACAAGGAAAATCAAGACCAAATAATGGTAGCCAAACAATGTAACTAATATAGTTAACTGAATTAAATAATCATTTAATTCCATGAGTTAATAATCAAATTAACTAATCAAATAACATATGATCACGAAAACAAGTAAGCATTGTATCTCACCCCAATATTTAAAAACAGTAAAAATGGGGTTGTGAGACTCACCTTGTATGCAAGTAATCCTGAACACACGTGTCGTCCAATAGAGTTCCCTAATACCCTAAACACGTAAGGATCGTATAAGTATTTTGAGGTTTCTAATAACCTATATTTGTTGACATTTATTTTGTTTGTATTATGTCCAAAGTTTCCTTTCGTATCTGTGTTTTAAGTTTGTAAAATATGTAAACCATTATTTTACTCATTCCAATATACTCCGTTATTGATATAACTTATTGTTTTTGTTTATAAGTTACTTAATATTTATTTATATGTGTTACCAATTAGGATAGTCTTAAAAACGAAAAAGAAATGAAAACAGGTCCAGGGGGAATCGAACCCCTGACCTTTCCTTTTTCAACCAAGTAACCAAACCACAGAGCTACCAGTTTCTTTTGTTTATGATTTACCAAATATATTATATGTATGATATATACACAATTTCCATGTATACCATAACCAACACCCAAAGGTTTTAACTTCTGTTACTATTATCAAACACCAATATGTTTTTGAGCACCATAATCAACATATATATATACATCATATGATGATCACAAGTTTTATAAATATGAAATTTTTAAGAGAGAATGGTTGCTCACGTAAGGTGGTGCCGAGGGTGATGATCACGATGGTGGTGATTGGCGGTGTACACCCGAGAAAAAGATAAGATAACGATGATGAAAATGTTAGTTATTGTTGTTGCTGTTCGTGTTACTGTGATGGCCGAAGGTTGTACGTTACTCGATGGTGTGGTCCGAAGGTGGTGGTCTCCGGTGGTGGCTCCGAGAGTGAGAAAGAGATGATGATTATGATAATGATCGATGATGCTATGATGATGATATGATACAATTTTTGTTGTTGTGGTTTTGTCAAAGAATTTAGAGATCGAGAGAGAGATCGAGCGAGAGATATAGATAGAGATATAAAAATGATGAAGATGATGTATATCAAAACAAGTAAAAGGGATGTTGGGTTTTTGTCTGGACACCAAAACCAGATCCGAAAAACAAGGAGTGAGACCATCTCCAAATAATTGAGGTGGTTGGACTAGCTTGACTTATTCTGTGGTATTTTGACCCGTGATTTGGTATCCGATCGTTATTTAGTAAAAATATTTTCAAACGATACATTTCTAAAATTGAAATCGTATAAGTTTTTATTCGAAGTATTTCACAAAAATACTTTTAGTGTGATACTAAATTATATCGTTGTTTCACTTTGAACTTACGGATAGTTTTAATTACCCAAAAAGAGTTTTACAAATTTTCCGAGTACCGTAATATTATTTCTGATAATAATATTCTATTTGGAGATGTTTTGGGACAACTTTTATTTTTATGTTTTCTGAGTGGTTTCAGATTTGTTCGCGTTGTGATTATTAAATAATCATTTCGTGTTATATATATATATATTTATATATATTATCCGAATACTTTGTTTTTGATTCTTACCGAGTACGAATAATTAAAGTTTAAATTGGGACCCAATTTTGGGTTATTTTGACCGGGTGTCACACTTACAACACAACATTTCATGTAAATGTTCTAAAAGCATCAAACATATTTTTCAAGAGCATAGTGAAGTGTACTAGCTAGCATCACTGAAGTCCGTTGAAGATATATCGTACTATTCGTATGGATTGTTTGTAAGAAAGAGTGATGGAATTAAGTCCGTTGGAGATTAAAAGAGAGTACGTGGTGATTATGTAGATTAATAATTATATTGTTAGTTTGTTACTCTATCATAGAGGATTGTACTATACCTTAATCAGGAGTATTATATTATACTACACGTTGGACTGTACCTTATTTGGGACGGTTTAAACTTTTGGAGCAGGTTGTGTATTGTGTAAGACAAAATGTATCTAGATAGTAGTATAATGGTTTAAACTTTTGGAGCAGGTTGTGTATTGTGTATTGTGCAAGTACTCCAACTTGGTTTAATGGTTTATTTATGTATTTATTTTATTTGATTTACATTTTACAATAAAGATAATAAAAACAACCAGATGCTTTCGAAATTTTATACTCCGTATATATTATGTATTTATTTTATTTCTTTTACATTTTAAAACAAAGATAATAAAAACAACCAGATGAAATTTTATATATAACACAATTTAAGATTTACAAAATTCGAACTTAGTAGCCCACGAGCTATACGTACAAATTGAATTGAATGATTCCGCCATCTTCTCGCAATTCTTTTACATGTTGATCGGGATGTTTAGGCAATGAATACACTCCGTATATACTAACTGAGATGTTGAGGTTATAAGCCATTTGTAGTTGCTCTGTATCATAATAGTGGGTATGTCTGTCGATTCCCAATATTATGATTGTGGCCAAAGGAAGCCGGGAGCACGTCAACGTGACTGAATAAAACTACAGATGGCAAAAGAGTTAAACAGGGAAATCGCAGTAGCAAAAGAGTATTGAAAGTTTTGTTGGGGAAAAAAGATGATAAAGAAAATGAACTTTGAAAGAGAAAGTGGACATGGATAGCTTTCAGCATCTTCATATAGTAAATAGTTCCTGGACCCATCTCCACATTTCTTTTTCTTCCTTTGATTTATCATATATCTGGTTCAACACATTACCCCTGAGGTTTTTCGACATAAAACACAAGGGTATGAAAAACCTTCGGAAGGATTTAAACAGCAAAATCGTGGTTGCTAAGAGTATGTCGTTGATACTTTTATGTCTGATTGACAAAAACAAAACTTGGCGAAATATATATATTTTTTTCCCTTTTTTGAATGTTGATGGGGACATAAAAGAATTAGTATTTGGACATTAGATGTTAATTTAAATACAAAAGTGACCTTATTATGTGCATGTGTACGTGTATTTATAGTATAACGAGGGCAGATATATAGATCGACAACATTAAATTCTGAAATGAATGCCATCAAACTTTCCAACTTTTATTTACCCGTTGGGGCGGTTTAGATCGACTAGTGAAGTGTTTTTTTGTATTTGTATGTAACTAGTTGGTGCGGGTGTCTGGGTTCTTTTAAAGCTTGTAATTAACGAGCATGATATATATATATATATATATATATATATATATATATATATATATATATATATATTAAATTTGAGCGCAACCAAAAAGTGAACAAGTTAACCTTGGGTAATAGACTAATAGGGTCAAATTGTCAACCACGGTTGGGTTTGGACTTTGGGTGAACCGTGGTCTATTCGAAATAAATGAATATTTTATGTCGACGTGATAAATGAAAATCTTAAGCTTCTTTGACTAAAATAGTGTTTATGACTTTATATACTCCATTTTGGATCCATAAATCTTTTAACAAAAACAATAATCGTACATAAGTACATAACTATTTTATTTTATTCAAATAGCTAGTACTATATCACATACAGAGTAGCAATCTTTTTAACATCTAGATCGGGCCATCAGAGGACAAGTTGAAGAACACGACTTCTCAAACGTGTACACATATACATATATACAATTAGTGATGCATCTATGCTATGAAGATACAACAACAAATTAGATGGTTTCCTTTTTAAACATACACCAGGCTAAGACTATCGGGACGTACATTACAGACAAAACTAGAAGTGTTTATTATGATTTCAACATCAAGAATTAACCAACACCTAATGATTATGGTTTTGGGGAATCGCTTCCTTGTTTCTTGATTATGTTTGCCGGGCACAACAAACCATGGGTATTTAGGATGCTTACTCCCTGTTTTGGGTCCAAAGCATTAGACCCCTAAATATAATTTCTACCGATTAAACTCTAGAGATGGATTTAAATAAAGAAATCGCGGTTGAGAGGGAATACGTATTGTTACCTTGGTTGTGAAAAATGTGATCAAGAAAAAGGAATTTGATGATGATATTTGGGAACATGATAATCATATTTTAGGGTTTGGATGAGAAAAGTGAACCTTATGTGTATTGTGTATGTATATAATTATAAGAGATGATAATAATATATACTCCGTAATCAAACTTTGGATTCGTACATGAAACCGCCCCAAGTATAAGCGCTCATATATAACTTGTGCCGTGGACAAACGTCATATATAAACAAAGTTATAAACAATAAAGAATAAACCGATCCTATTGATAGTATTTGAGGCGGGTAAATCGATTTAAGATGTTGACTAATAGCGGTTAACGACATAACTATAATTAATAATTCTATGTATATATATATATATATATATATATATATATATATATATATATATATACGTGTAGGGTGTACATGATACATAGTCTGTCGTCATACTCTCATATGTAACTAGATCTCAAACCCGTGTATACACCCGGGTGTTGATTGTTTAATTAAAATAAAGGTCTTAATTTTAATTTAACTAAAATAGAGGGACTCAATTGATTAATTAAGTTTGGTGTAAATTATTAATGATGTCATAACCATGTTTCCTATATATAATTTATATTATTTATATATTTATTTGTTGGAGTATACAAGATTCTATTACGTAGTAATACGGAGTAATATATAGTTACTCAATTACTCCACATACTAGATTGGACCGGTTAGCATTAACCGCTTCAAATATGTTGTTGCTAGCTTGCACTTGCATATCTAGTTGCAGTGTTGCACACTGGCACTCTGTCAGTAAACAGATGGCGAATACTACAGTATACCCATTTGAAACCCTCAATATTGATAAGACTTTGCGAGTAGTTCGAGGTTGGAAATTAATACTTGAGCAAATCAATATCCAAAAAAAGATAAAGATGGAGCATACACCATATATATATATACTCCGTATAATACTATATCCACGTACTTTTGGTTGGTGAGGCTATCAATAGCTTAGTAATTACTACGGAGTATAAATAAAAGCACATAAAGCCGGGCATGTATCATCCTTAAACTCCAATTTACACTTTACACAATTATATAAAGTAGTGGGGTTAACTTTTGTCCTCTTTATCCAATAAAGAAACAACATGAAGCATTACCCTTTCCCTTTTCGTGAACATCTTTACTACAAAGAATTAACATTTAATGATATAATATCCGCAACTGCAATTTCCCAGTTTTAATATCCTCGCAAAAAACTCCGACCAACTGTAGGAACGTTGTTAAGAAAGCGTGTTTATAAAGGCGTTACACGCAAGTGCAATTTCTCAGTTATAAACACAATTTCTTTTCCTCGTCTCTCCCAACGGTTGGTGTGCATTTTTTGTGAATTTTGTATCATTTGAAGTTCAAAACGAACTAGGCCTAACTGTTAGTGTGCATTTTTGGATATAATATTATAAATTTTAAAGTTAAACACAAGTTGGGCCACAGTTTCGGTTTGAGTTTCAATAATGTTTATGCTTTTCGCGGTCTTTCAAGGCCTTTTGATGCCGAGTTTGTGAAACAAACACCTTGTTAGAGAGGGAGCATGAGCAAAAATGTCGTCCATCCAAAACCGTTTCTCAAAACCCTTTCTTTTCATAAAGATTCAAATGGGTTAAGATAAACGGAATGGTGACGACATTCATATGTTTTGTCTTCCATGTTTGTTCTTCTTTTTTTAAAAAAAATTCTTAATCTTCAAAATCCCCGTCCAGCATGGACCTCAATCATGTCTCCAGTAGACATGTGACATCTTATGGAACTTCGCATGTTGTACGTTTTAAGTACACTTTTCATTAAAAAACTAATTAAGTAGAAGATTGCCTTGATTGTCTTATCGAGCAAGTCTTCAACGACAGCTAATTAAAAAACTAAGTCATGAGGAGCAGCGCTAAACATATATATTGGCGATGGATCGAGTAGAAAGAAGCAAAGCACGAGCTGCTAACTAGTGTTAGGGGTGTTCACAGTTCGGATATAACCGGATTATTATCCAAATGGTAATATTTGTAATTCGGTTTGCGGATTGGACAATTTGGTTTTTTTGATCAGATCGGGCAAAAACCAAATTAGTAATTCGGTTTTTGGATTGGTTTTGTACCCTCAGTATTAGAACCGGATTATCCAAATAAACCGAATAGTAATAATTGTATATGTAATGCTCATCTGTAATACTTTTATTTATCTATCAATTCAAAGTGAAAGTTAAATATTTTTTAATTATTTTTTATACATGAAACCTTATTATATGATTAGTATGTTAATAATTTAATATATATCATTGAATATATAATTTAAGCTTAAGTTCGGATATAAAACACCAACTCCACATTTATATATATAAACCCTCAACGCAACATGAGTACATGATTATCGATAACCATTGATATCGCTTATGACATTACCATTTCACGAGTCAAAACGTACGATACACCTATGCAATTCACGAAAAAAAACAAATGGTTAATAAGTTTATAACCAATCCGGACATCCAAATAGTAATTTGGTTCGGTTTAATTCGGATTTGTTAATTGTTTCATTGTTTGGATGGATTGAGTTAACATTTTGAGAATCAAAAGCAAAATAGATTTGTATATCAAATCCGAACCATCCAAAAGAACACCTCTAACTAGTGTCGTCATTTGTAAATTTGCATTTAATTAAAACGATATTACTCCTGTATTAGGGTAAATTACGTTTGTCCTTGTGGTTTTTCATTTACCTACTCTCAATCCTCTTACTTGTTTAATTACAGTGGTCGTCCTTATGTTTTGTGCTTTTTCTCAAGTTAGTCCTTTTACTTTTGTAATATTCTATTAACATCCTTATGGGTCACAAGATCCATTTATATGGGTCTGGATCTGGCCCATTAGTTATTGGATCATGATCCAATTCACGATCCAACTAAATTAGTGGATCTAGAACTGGAACAACCCGCTTACCATAACACAATATTGTCCGCTTTGCCCGCAGGCGCACGGCTTTGCTCTTGGCGACCACACTTCCCAGGAGGTCACCCATCCTAGAAATTGCCCTCGCTCGAGCAAGCTTAACAGCAGTACTCTTGCGACAATCTACCACATGTGGTCCCAAAACGCGTTGTGTCATTTAAGCGCCTTGTTACCCTTATAAGCCCCAGCATCCCTTATGTCCACGGCCGATGTAGGATACGCCTAAGGTGCTCACCCCCACCCCCCACCCCAAAGACTCATCGTTCTCGATGAGGTTTGCCCCACCATCCCGACGGCACATGAGTTGCTCTGATACCATAACCGGAACAACCCGCTTACCATGACACAATATTGTCCGCTTTGCCCGCAGGCGCACGCCTTTGCTCTTGGCGACCACACTTCCCAGAGGTCACCCATCCTGGAAATTGCCCTCGCTCGAGAACGCTTAACAGCCGTACTCTTGCGACAATCTACCACCTGTGGTCCCAAAACGCGTTGTGTCATTTAAGCGCCTTGTTACCCTTATAAGCCCCATCATCCCTCATGTCCACGGCCGATGTGGGATACGCCTAAGGTGCTCAATTCAGATGTCGGTAAAAATGGTTAGTCAACAGTTTTGGATTAGAGGTATATTCATGACAGAACTTAGATTTCTCATGAAAGGGTTAATAATGGTTTAATCCTCAAAGTTTCACTTTTTTTTTCACTTTAACCACTCAATTTTTTATGTAATGATTTAATCCTTCAAGTTTGCATTGACTTAATGGTTTAACCCTTTGAAGGGTTAAACCATTAAATTTTTAAAAGTTTGATAATTAAACTAGCTAGAAAAATTTAAAAGGGTTAAATCATTATAAAAGATAAACTTTAGGGATTAAACCATTAAAATGTTGAAGTATAATCAAACTTTAGGCTTAAATCACCAAAATATTAAAACTTAGAGGGTTAAATCATTAGAAAAATACTTTAGTGGTTTAAACGAAAAAAAATGTGAAACTTTGAGGATTTAACCATTATTAACCCTAGAGCTTCAAAGAAAATTTTACATTAGATGGGTCGACCCAGATATAGATCCACTAATTTAGTTGGATCTTGAATCGGATCATGATCCAATAACTAATGGGCTAAATCAAGACCCATATAAATGGATCTTGTGACCCATTGAATCTTGTCAAGATCCGACCTGCCCCGCCCCATTCACAGGGATCTAGTATTCTAGTGTGCTAAATAAACGGTATGCATGTATGTACTGTACAATTGTACAATATCGGATCCAAATATTATTTTTTTTGATAAAGTTATGTTGTAAACCGCCACAAATTCGCGCTCCAATTGTGTATTATTATATATTATTATATTATTCCCATTCCCGCCAATGTCCGACGTCACTAGTTCACTCCTCATTTCGTCGAAAAGCGTGGCGGTTATCGTATTATTTAGAGCGGTTATTTAGTCTCTTACGAAGCGGTATGTGTGTTTAACCGCTCCATTATATTTGAAAATTTTCACTCAAATGTTTCAAATTTCGCTCCAAATTCATTCTAAACATTTTAAAAAGCTCTACAAACCCTCCCTTATTAATTATATATATACTCACTTGTGACCGATGCGCATTTCAATCTATCTTCTTCCATTGTTGTACGCCGGTGATTTCCACTTCGCTTCCGATTCTTAGTTCTCTATATAAGGGTACTTATCTTCCGTTAAAGTTCTTAATATGTATTTCTACAAATATTATGGAGTTCGATGATTAATTAATCCTAAAATTTGTTGATAATATAATACATGGATATAGGGGTGATATAAATTAAATTGATTAACCTTTAGAACTATAAATAAAATGCAGTTTGTTCGATAACAAGTGATGCACATTTAAGAATGAACGTCAGTGGTCCATATGTGTATATATATATATGTATGTTTGTGGTCCATGCATGCTCTTTGATATATCTATATATGTTAATGTTGTTGGCAATACGTGTCCATATGTAAGGTATCTTTGTCTCACATTGATTGTACAAAAACTTAACGAATAGTATATGAATTGGAAAAGTGATATCCGATCTGTTGTGATCTTTCATGTCTGTGGTCCACACACATACATGTGTTATTTCTTAAATACTTCGTATGTACTCCGTATTAGATTATTAGTCACACATGTATATGTAAAGAACTTTGTCTGTAAAGTATCAGTATTTTATTGTTTCTCATGTTTTCGAGTTGAATTGAATGTATGTATAATTGTATAAAAGAGTATTTAATGTCTGTATGTAATGTAAATAAGATTTGTCTGTATTTGACTCGAATTGAATTGATTGAATCGATCTATTCTATGTACAGTATAAAAGAAAAGAATTCAATTGACCGTCCACATTTTGTTACTTTTTCTTATTTATGTTATTTATTGTTGTATTTTATCTATATATATATATATATATATATATATATATATATATATATATATATATATATTCATGATCCATGATATGATTTAGTTAAGGTTCGTTGAATGTTGTAATTGTAATAATTAAGATAATTTTTTGTAGGTTATTATAAACAAAATGGTAGGCAAAAGACGAGGGGCTGCAAAGGGTAATGACTACACTCACGATCCAAACCGTTTCATTGAGTTCACCAAGGAAGGAGAACCTGTAGGAGCTAATAGGCCAGATTATACCTCATGGTTTGGTACAGAGATTAGAGTACATATTCCTTACTATTTGGACTGGAACACTAAGGAAGTTCCACATGATGACCATACAAAAGTGACTCCTCAAATGTTAAATAGATTATGGGACGTAACAAAAAGTTATTGGAACATACCAAACGATAACTACAAAGGTATACATATGAGGAAGGTAAATAAAATTTGGAGGAAGTTTAAAAGTGAGCTTACCACTCAATTTGCTGCTAAGGATGTAGATCCCTTTGAAAAATATTCCTATTTGAATAAGGAAGAGTGACCAAGATTTGTTGAGTCGAGGACCACGGAAGAATTCAAGGTATTTATAGAACATGTTTGTATCCGTTGCTTCCAATGATTAAGTAGGAATGATTTTGATTAAAACTGTCACTAACAATTAATTTTTTTACTTCTCATATGTGAAGGCAAAAAGTGAGAAAGCCAAGGCAAGTGCGGCTATGAACACGGATCCTGCCCGTGTAGGTCAATTGGGATATGCTGGACTGAGAGAGTTTTATTACAAGAACAAAGTCAATATACATAAACAATACCCAGTTCTAGCAAAACTGAAGGCAGAGCGTTCTATTTTATATCTTTATGCCAGACTACGGGAGGGCAAGAAAACGGGGTTTCAAGTTATGGCCGAGTATCTTAAAAGTGTAGCAGAAGATTTGGTAATATATTAAATGCGTACTACGCTACTAACTTTTGTTACTAAATATGTTATAACACGTCAATATTTATTTCATTGATTAACAGTTGACAACAGAGAGAAGAATGTTGAATGATGGTACATATGATGAGAGGGGGGACGATTCCTAACAAGGTACAAGGGAAAAGAACACGGGGGAAGGACTCGGGCGGTGTCCAGTGTCGTTGGTAGTAAAAAAGCCCTTGGACATAGGAAGAAGGGTGAAAAAAGGAAAGCACTCACACTTGAGGAATTTGAGTCCTTCACTGAGCGGTTTCAGGATGATAAACTAGTTTCTGCAACGGCGTTAGAAAATTGTAGAGCTGAATTAGCTAGAATTACAGAAGACCTAAAGATTCTTAAGGCTGACAAACGCTTCTTGTCTTCTGCATCAGATGGATCATCCGACTGGTCTGACGAGGACGAGGTAATTCCTTACATGTTAAACACATTATGTATGTAAATATATATATATATATATATATATATATATATATATATATATATATATATATATATATATATATATATATATATATCTTAATATATACTATAAAAATGTTATATACTTATCCTTTTACAGGCCTCTGCTCCATGTCAGATTATGATGCCATATGGTACTCATGATACTAGATGGGCGAGGGGGATGACACATCCGGCTCACAAGAAAGGACTAGTGCCGGGTCATGTGTTTGTTCAAGTTGACACCGTAGAACAAGGTTTTGATTTCCTTGGCATTCCAATTCCTAAGGAGGGAATCACTCTTCTAGGCCAAGCAAAAAGTGAATTTATTCAATGGCCTCGCACCGCTATCAAGGTTTATATTCATTTGTATTTAATATAAAAGTGTGTTAATCTGTATATTGTAATATATATACTTTATTGAGATGAGATAACTGTTTTTATAAATGTATCTTGTCTGCAATATGTCACCACACGACTCTTTTACTTGTTTTAAAAAATGTATTCAATATGGTCACGCTTCTTTTAAAAGTTACCGTTAATAAATGTAGCTTGGCCGCGAGGAGTCGCCACACGACTTTAGGAGTGCCAAGCCCACAATACTCTATGACGAGGCATGTCACTCGCCTGTAATTTCTTAAGCCAAATAATGATGTACATATATGTCTTATCTTTATACATTTTTCAATAATTTTTGTAATAATACGTACTGTAGCCTCCAAGTGAAGCGTCACCCCGCGTCTCCACATGTAACGGGACTTCACAACCTTTCCCCCGTAGCAGCCAACCATTTTCTGCAGAAGATGCATATGTGCGTTTTTTTCTATATGGTTTACGTATATGATGTATATTAGTATATTATTGACATATAATCTGATACTTTGTTAATGTAGCGCCCATTGCCACCACCATCTTCACCACTGCGACCTGTAGAATTATCAAAGCGTGAAGTTGAACTGGCCACGCGAATTTGCAATATGGAACTGAAGCTGTAACACCCCCAAATTAACGATTTGCGGAAGCATACATTGGGTGTTACTAATCAATATACAAAGCACAAGATTAACAGTAAACGACCTCTAAATGAGACGTTTGTAAAATAGTTACATTTCATAATTTGAATTGTTTGAAAACATATAGTTTTCTTTACAAAAGTGTAGTTCCCTAGAGCCCTCGCGTATAGTGGGAGATTCTATTACATAACCATAGTTACAAAAGATAATGCCAAAGAATCTCCGTTAAATGCAGTTTGGAAATCATGCGACTCTAGCTAGTAATCCTGGAGTGATCCTACTCCGTAAGTGTACCTGAGATACAAAGCTAAAAAGTGTCAACCAAAAAGGTTGGTGAATCTTACAGGTTTAGTAATATGTAGGTGTTATGAACCACAAGTATGTACCCGTATTGCTATCAAGCAAAGTAAGTAATTCAGTGAATCAGTACAGTGCCATGAGCTCATAAGTTGAAGCTTAACCGTGTAGTGTGAATATATCACGTACCCCCGTGAGTGCTATCCGCACACTCATATGTAACAAATACTAATATGTCTGTTTCTACGTGTAAATCAGTACGTGGTGGCGCTACCACCCCAGACAGGGATTGTCAGTCCCAAATGGATCCATCTATTAGTAATCGCGCTTAAGTCCATAACTAACAACTTACGATTAGGAGGCTTTCAGTGGATAAAAGTAACTCATGCGTTTGTTTGTAATCAGTAATGTTTTCAGTTCAGTACATTGTGTTCATACGTAAAACAGTTGCTAAGTATCTCACCCCAAAGTATAAAACAGTAAAAGTGGGGCTGTAAGACTCACCTGAGTCAAGCAGTGGTAAATAGCAAGTAGTAGTAAAGCAAGTAGGTTCTCCGAACCCGTAACCTTCTAGTGCCTAAACACGTAAGGTTAAGTAAGTAGATGTCTCGCAAGACCATCTAGGCTAGTTGTTCATACAACCCGTTGTGTTTAAATGTTGGTTTGTTCGCGTTCGTATCAAAGTATACGGCCCGTTGGTGATTTGTTATAATTAAAGTTTACCATTCAATACGCAAATTAAAGTAATTGTAATAGGAAAGTATGTTTTATTATGATTGTTAGGTCGTATCGTATAAGGATTTGAGGTTGTAAAAGTTCGACACTTAGTGAAAATGTGAGTTTTCAAGGTTCTGGTTTGTGCGACGTCGCATGCGACGTTGCAAGCGACGTAAGGTGCGACGTAGGCAGGTACGTCGCATGATGCGACCTTCGCAAATCAATGCGACGTAGGGGGCGACGTTAAAGTCTACGTCGCCATGTATGACGTCCGCAAATTAATGCGACGTAAAGGGCTGCGTCGCTAGTGCGACGTTGAGGTTTTTGTGCGACGTAGGTCGCGACGTCGCAGAGGCCCCTGGCCAGGTGCGACGTAGCGGTCTGATGGCCAGAAATTTAGTCGAAAACGAGTTTTCCGGTTTCCGTTGGGTCCAAATCTTTTACCCAACCCTTATATGAACATAATAAGCCTATTTAAACCATAAACTAGTAAAAATGATCAAAAACGAGAGATGTCGGGATTTGTCGGAAACTTACAAAGTGTCGGATTGAAAATCCGAAAAGATAGGAATGTAGATCGGGTAGTGGTGAACGTTTTCTTCTAAAGGAGAGGTGTGATCCAAGCTCGTTTTGTACGTTTATTTGTCGATTTTGTGAGGTTTTTGGAGGTTTTTAGTTAGAGAAAATAAAGAGAGAAAAGGAGGAAAGAGAGAGAAAGAAGAGAATGAAAATGAAGAAGAAAATGGAGGTGGGTGGGGTTTTGGTGGAGCTCCCCCACCTTCAGTCTCCGCTCCGCGTTCCGGGTGGTGTTCGTTTTCTCCGTCGTTTTACGTTAAATTATTTATTTTTACACGTGAATTATCCTTTTGAAATGCGAGTGTTATTAAATAATTTACTTAAATTATTTCTCTAAATCTTTATTTGTTTGAAATATAATTTAGTTTAAATGCGTTTGAATACTTTTGTTTTTAAATCGTGTAAACTTTGATCGAGCGATACGAGATAATTACTAACTATTATAAGATAGCGTTTCGGTCATAATTGCGTTATTTTAGTTTATAAACATTTGTTCACCAACGTCCGTGTTAATCGAATAGAATTTCATTCTATTTTAGTTGCGTACGATTTAAGCCAAATCGCAAAGTTGTATATATTTACCAACATATAATCTGATACATAAATTAGCCTAACACAGAACTAATTACATGTATTAACAAAGAATTAGGCGCTAATACTAGCCCTAATTTGGCTGTTGTTACATTCTCCCCTTGTTAAAAGAATTTCGTCCCGAAATTAGTTCGATTGCACAGTCGGTGCGTTGTCTGGGAAGAGATGTGGGTATTTCTGTCGCATTTGGTCTTCCCGTTCCCAGGTGAATTCAGGACCACGTCTAGAATTCCACCAGACTTTTACGATGGGAATACGACTCTGTTTTAGTTGTTTGACCTCGCGGTCCATGATTTCCATAGGTTCCTCGACAAAATGAAGTTTATCATCGATTTGGATTTCGTCGATCGGTATAATCAGTGTCTCGTCAGACAGACATTTCTTTAGATTAGAAATGTGGAATGTGTTGTGAACGCTGCTAAGCTCAGCAGGAAGTTGCAGGCGGTATGCCACTGGACCAATCTTTTCAAGGATTTCGAATGGTCCGATGTATCTAGGATTTAGTTTGCCTCGTTTTCCGAATCGAATGACACCTTTCCACGGTGCCACTTTGAGGAGCACCTTGTCCCCTACTCGGAACTCAAGGTGTTTGCGTCTCACGTCAGCATAGCTTTTCTGCGCGGCTTTTAGTCGGTTTTGTATGCCGACGATCTTTTCAGTTGTTTCATGTATGATTTCTGGACCGGTGAGTTGTGTATCCCCCACCTCAGTCCAACAGATAGGTGACCGGCACTTACGACCGTACAGTGCCTCGAAGGGTGCAGCCTTTATGCTGGTGTGATAACTGTTGTTGTACGAGAACTCGCACAACGGTAAGTGATTTTCCCAGTTTTTACCGAAGTCAACTACGCAGGCTCGTAGCATGTCTTCCAGTGTTTGTATGGTTCGTTCGCTCTGGCCGTCGGTCTGAGGATGATAAGCCGTACTCATATCCAGACGAGTACCAAGGGATTTTTGTAGTGATTGCCAGAAGCGAGAAGTAAATCGAGCATCTCGGTCGGAGATGATTGAGATGGGCACGCCGTGTCTTGACACGATCTCTTTCAGGTAGATCCGTGTCAAACGTTCCATCTTATCGGTTTCCTTGATGGCTAGGAAATGAGCAGACTTAGTGAGACGATCGACGATCACCCAAATGGTATCGCAACCGCTAGAGGTTTTCGGAAGTTTGGTAATGAAATCCATGGTGATCTGCTCCCATTTCCATTGTGGTATTTCAGGTTGTTGTAGCAAACCGGAAGGTTTCTGGTGTTCAGCTTTAACTTTAGAACAAGTAAGACACTTGCTAACATAGGTTGCAATGTCAGATTTCATGTTGGGCCACCAGTACATTTCCTTGATGCCGTGATACATTTTGTCGGCACCGGGGTGTATAGAGTATTTTGACTTGTGAGCTTCATTCATCACCAAGTCTCGCAGGTTCCCAAAACTTGGTAACCAGATTCGATTCGAGAAGTATTTGGCCCCGTTAGGTTTGGTTTCAAATTGTTTGTCCATGCCCCGCAAGGCCTCGTTTATCAAGTTTTCCGGTTTGAGTGCTTCGAGTTGAGCTGTGCGAGTTTGATTGATGAGGTCGTTGTGAATGGTCATACCGAGAGCTCGAACTCGAAGTAGTTTCACTCGTTCTTTTCGGCTTAAGGCATCGGCGACAACATTCGCCTTGCCTGGATGATAGCGAATTTCGCAATCGTAATCAGTGAGCAACTCGACCCATCGACGTTGCCTCATGTTGAGATCCTTTTGATCGAAGATATGTTGGAGACTTTTATGGTCGGTAAAGATTGTACACTTGGTACCGTATAAGTAGTGTCTCCAGATTTTCAGAGCGAATACAACAGCCCCCAACTCTAGGTCATGAGTTGTGTAATTCTTTTCGTGGACCTTGAGTTGTCGAGAGGCGTAAGCGATAACCTTGTCTCGTTGCATCAGCACGCAACCAAGACCTTGGTGTGAAGCATCACAGTATACCACGAAGTCATCGTTGCCTTCGGTTAAAGATAAGATAGGTGCACTGCAGAGTTTCTGTTTTAGTAGTTGAAAAGCTGACTCCTGTTTGTCAGTCCAATCGAACTTCTTTTCTTTTTGAGTCAGTGCAGTGAGAGGTAGGGCTATTTTTGAAAAATTCTCAATGAATCGTCTGTAGTATCCGGCGAGTCCTAAGAATTGGCGTACCTCGGTCGGTGTAGAAGGTGCTTGCCAACACTTGATAGCCTCGATTTTTGAAGGATCGACATGAATCCCTTGATTGTCAATGACGTGTCCAAGGAATTGAACGGTTTGCATCCAGAACTCACACTTAGAGAATTTGGCGTATAACTCTTCGTGTTTGAGCAGCTCTAGGATGGTTTTCAGGTGTTGCGCATGCTCTTGTTCGTTGCGCGAGTAAATCAAAATGTCATCAATGAAGACGATAACAAACTTGTCAAGGTAGGGTTTGCACACCCGATTCATAAGGTCCATGAATACAGCCGGTGCATTGGTTAAGCCGAATGGCATCACTTGAAATTCATAATGCCCGTAGCGAGTTCGGAAAGCAGTTTTTGGGATGTCATCGTCACGAACTCGGAGTTGGTGATAACCTGACCGTAGATCGATCTTTGAGTAGAAACTCGACCCCTGAAGTTGGTCGAACAGGTCATCGATGCGAGGAAGTGGGTAACGGTTCTTGACAGTTAATTTGTTGAGTTCGCGGTAGTCGATGCACATGCGGAAAGAACCGTCTTTCTTTTTCACAAACAGGACCGGAGCTCCCCAAGGTGAGGAACTTGGTCGAATAAATCCCTTGTCCAGGAGTTCCTGTAACTGAGTAGACAACTCCTGAAGTTCGGATGGGGCTAGTCGGTAAGGGGCTCGTGCCACGGGTGCTGCGCCGGGCACAAGATCAATAGAGAATTCGACTTGTCTAGTTGGCGGTAGGCCAGGCAAGTCTTCAGGAAAGACTTCTGGGAAGTCTCGAACAATAGGCACATCCTCGAGTCGCTTCTCCACCGACTTTTTCTCCAAAACGTGTGCGAGGATTGCCTGGTACCCTTTTCTCAAGTATTTTCGGGTTTTCATGCAAGAAATGATATTTATTCTCGTCCCACCGGTCTCCCCTTGTATGCTCAAAGTTCCACCGGTGACGAGAGGAATGCGTACAATTTTCTCAAAACAAACGATTTCGGCTCGATACTTGGACAACCAATCCATACCGACGATGATGTCAAAGCTGCCGATTTCGACAGGTATCAAGTCAATGGAAAAGAGCTCGTTAGCTAAGTTCAAAGTGCAATTAGGTATCACACTGTAGGCCTCAATAAGTTTTCCGTTTGCCAATTCTATTGTGTACTTAGAATCTAAGGCAATAGGTGCAGTGTCAAGAAATGGATAAAACTCATCGGAAATAAAGCTCTTATCAGCACAGTATCAAATAATACAGAGGCAGTCAAGTTGTTGAGAAGAAACGTACCCGTGACCACATTCGGGTCTTGACGGGCTTCCCCAGATTTTAGCACAAAAGCTCTTCCTCGAGCATTGTTGTTATTCCTGTTGTTGCTGTTGTTCAGCTTCGGGCAGTCTTTCTTGAAATGCCCCGTACCGTTGCACCCATAACAGGTCTTTGGTGCAGAGGTGTTGGTGTCAGTGGTGTTTGATCTACAATCCTTAGCCAAGTGTCCAAATCTCTTACACTTGCTACAGGGACACGAACCATGGTGGTGTTGTTGGCACTTGGAGCAGTAGGGCTTGGTTCCCTTGTACGCTCCCTTGTCATCAAAACTGGAGGTGTAGGCTTTAATGGTTTCAGGTTTCTTGTTTTGGTGGTTGTTGTGGTTGTCGGACCATTTTCGTTTATTGCTGTTGGAGGACGGAGTGGGTGGTTCTGGGTCCTCGTTCATAGCTAGAAGTTCATGGGCCAACCGGATGGCACCATGAAGGGTGGTTTGGTTTGATGAGGCGACATTTCCCCGGACGGGTTCCGGGAGGCCGCGGATGTATTTCTTAATCTTGTCGAGCCCAGTACCTGCCATAGCTGGGCGAAGGACGGTGAGTTGTTGGAATCTGGTGGTGTATCCAACGATATCAGTTCCTTGCACTTTTAAGTTCCAGAACTCTTCGTCCAGCTTGTGAAGTTGTTCGGACGGGCAATACTCATCCGTGAGCATTTTCTTCAGATCCTCCCAAGGGAGTAGATAAGCGGTGTCAATACCCACATACTGGGTATAGGAATTCCACCACGAGAGGGCACCATCTTCGAGGGTGCAGGTGGAGAATTTGACTTTGTCGTCCTCCGCACATTTGCTGATGCGGAAAATGGATTCCATCTTTTCGAACCATCTGATAAGTCCGATGGCTCCTTCGGTTCCCTTGAAGCTCAAGGGTTTGCAGTTTTGGAAATCCTTGTATGAACAAGGTTTAGCAGCAGAGGTTTCAGCGGCATCGCTGTTTCTTGTGGAGTTAGGTGGAGTATTCCGAGCCAAGGCTTCAGTAACAGCCTGGGTTATGAGTGACGTGATCTGAGCATCAGTGTAAGGTCTTGACTTTGGCGGCATGATTCTTCAATAAAAGAAATGAAGATACATGAGATTTTGTAAGAGAATTGCATTTATTTCAGATGTACACGTATAAAGTTGGTAATACATAACATCAATATGAAAAAGGATTATGGCAATTAATATGAGTCGAAACAGCAAGGAATATTTGATAGATGATACGAGTTCAAAGGTTACATCCTGCGGATGTATTACAAAAGGTGTCGGGAATTGTTACATCCGACTGAAACATAGAGTAGCGCTTAGATAGTTACTAGATTACAGGATAGTTTACAAAACAAAGACTACGCTAGTCTTAACGTAGGTTAATCTGCTCCATCATTTCAATGAGACGATCCACAGTATTTGCAAGTCTGCTGGCTTGTCGAGCATTGTCTTCAGCTAATGCTAGTCGCTGTACCAATCCGCGGTTAGATTCTTCCGTTTCCCGTGAGCGTTGTTCACACTCATCAAGTCTGTGTTTCAAAAGAGCGGTTTCCACGCTTATCTCCACCACTTTGTTGAAAAGAACGTCCACATTATTAACGGTGGTTTCGTGATCCTCAGAGACTTGTTCGATGCGCTCAAGTGATGTAAGTCTCCAGTTTTCGTTGGTTTCTTGCAACACGACATCCATGGTGCGAAGTCGTTGCTCGTGTTGGTTCACCCTAGCAGCTAAGGCCGGCAAGGTGAAGTGAGTAGAGTACGGGCCAGCTCGAGGCAACCTGTTGTTCCTCCTTGCTACCCTTGGGTTCTGCGACCCGGATTGAGAACGAGATGAATTGGATGGGGTATTTGCCATTTCTGAGACAAAGCGTTAGTAAGATTGAGGCCTATATTCATATAGTTCCTATATAATATAGCCTATTGAGTGTCTAGCATACACATGTTTAAGTCTCGGTTCTCTCGAGATCAGAGTCAACTAATGTATTCCGGCTCAACATAACCATTTCAGACCTTACATCACCTTTCCTTAATTGTACATAGTTGATCAAGCTATGTTAAATTAAAGTCGTATGATGTAATTCCTGAACCAATCATGCCTAGTAAGGAAATACTGCCTAACGGTCATAGTCTAGGCCCACTAAATGCAACCTAGTTCACTATAACCTTAGGCTCTGATACCAATCTGTAACACCCCCAAATTAACGATTTGCGGAAGCATACATTGGGTGTTACTAATCAATATACAAAGCACAAGATTAACAGTAAACGACCTCTAAATGAGACGTTTGTAAAATAGTTACATTTCATAATTTGAATTGTTTGAAAACATATAGTTTTCTTTACAAAAGTGTAGTTCCCTAGAGCCCTCGCGTATAGCGGGAGATTCTATTACATAACCATAGTTACAAAAGATAATGCCAAAGAATCTCCGTTAAATGCAGTTTGGAAATCATGCGACTCTAGCTAGTAATCCTGGAGTGATCCTACTCCGTAAGTGTACCTGAGATACAAAGCTAAAAAGTGTCAACCAAAAAGGTTGGTGAATCTTACAGGTTTAGTAATATGTAGGTGTTATGAACCACAAGTATGTACCCGTATTGCTATCAAGCAAAGTAAGTAATTCAGTGAATCAGTACAGTGCCATGAGCTCATAAGTTGAAGCTTAACCGTGTAGTGTGAATATATCACGTACCCCCGTGAGTGCTATCCGCACACTCATATGTAACAAATACTAATATGTCTGTTTCTACGTGTAAATCAGTACGTGGTGGCGCTACCACCCCAGACAGGGATTGTCAGTCCCAAATGGATCCATCTATTAGTAATCGCGCTTAAGTCCATAACTAACAACTTACGATTAGGAGGCTTTCAGTGGATAAAAGTAACTCATGCGTTTGTTTGTAATCAGTAATGTTTTCAGTTCAGTACATTGTGTTCATACGTAAAACAGTTGCTAAGTATCTCACCACAAAGTATAAAACAGTAAAAGTGGGGCTGTAAGACTCACCTGAGTCAAGCAGTGGTAAATAGCAAGTAGTAGTAAAGCAAGTAGGTTCTCCGAACCCGTAACCTTCTAGTGCCTAAACACGTAAGGTTAAGTAAGTAGATGTCTCGCAAGACCATCTAGGCTAGTTGTTCATACAACCCGTTGTGTTTAAATGTTGGTTTGTTCGCGTTCGTATCAAAGTATACGGCCCGTTGGTGATTTGTTATAATTAAAGTTTACCATTCAATACGCAAATTAAAGTAATTGTAATAGGAAAGTATGTTTTATTATGATTGTTAGGTCGTATCGTATAAGGATTTGAGGTTGTAAAAGTTCGACACTTAGTGAAAATGTGAGTTTTCAAGGTTCTGGTTTGTGCGACGTCGCATGCGACGTTGCAAGCGACGTAAGGTGCGACGTAGGCAGGTACGTCGCATGATGCGACCTTCGCAAATCAATGCGACGTAGGGGGCGACGTTAAAGTCTACGTCGCCATGTATGACGTCCGCAAATTAATGCGACGTAAAGGGCTGCGTCGCTAGTGCGACGTTGAGGTTTTTGTGCGACGTAGGTCGCGACGTCGCAGAGGCCCCTGGCCAGGTGCGACGTAGCGGTCTGATGGCCAGAAATTTAGTCGAAAACGAGTTTTCCGGTTTCCGTTGGGTCCAAATCTTTTACCCAACCCTTATATGAACATAATAAGCCTATTTAAACCATAAACTAGTAAAAATGATCAAAAACGAGAGATGTCGGGATTTGTCGGAAACTTACAAAGTGTCGGATTGAAAATCCGAAAAGATAGGAATGTAGATCGGGTAGTGGTGAACGTTTTCTTCTAAAGGAGAGGTGTGATCCAAGCTCGTTTTGTACGTTTATTTGTCGATTTTGTGAGGTTTTTGGAGGTTTTTAGTTAGAGAAAATAAAGAGAGAAAAGGAGGAAAGAGAGAGAAAGAAGAGAATGAAAATGAAGAAGAAAATGGAGGTGGGTGGGGTTTTGGTGGAGCTCCCCCACCTTCAGTCTCCGCTCCGCGTTCCGGGTGGTGTTCGTTTTCTCCGTCGTTTTACGTTAAATTATTTATTTTTACACGTGAATTATCCTTTTGAAATGCGAGTGTTATTAAATAATTTACTTAAATTATTTCTCTAAATCTTTATTTGTTTGAAATATAATTTAGTTTAAATGCGTTTGAATACTTTTGTTTTTAAATCGTGTAAACTTTGATCGAGCGATACGAGATAATTACTAACTATTATAAGATAGCGTTTCGGTCATAATTGCGTTATTTTAGTTTATAAACATTTGTTCACCAACGTCCGTGTTAATCGAATAGAATTTCATTCTATTTTAGTTGCGTACGATTTAAGCCAAATCGCAAAGTTGTATATATTTACCAACATATAATCTGATACATAAATTAGCCTAACACAGAACTAATTACATGTATTAACAAAGAAATAGGCGCTAATACTAGCCCTAATTTGGCGGTTGTTACAGAAGCTGGACAAGAGGCCGGCCGAAATCAGGGGACTGGGTGAGCGATTTCGGGAATTGATGGCTGGGTCTCCTTTCATTCCGCTTGATCCGCCACACAATATGTATGCGGATTCACAGCGGGAATGGATTGGATATGAGGGGCTGCTAATGTGGATGACAAATGAATGGCTGGATATCAGCATAATTTCTTGGTTTGCGATGTATGTATGTTAATATGTATATATATATTCTATTAAGAAAATTTGTGATTTATTACAAATACTTTAATAGTTTAATTCATCATATTTTGATTTTAGGTACTTGTTTGAGTTACGCTTGAAGACGGGGATTCAAACAAAATGTGCGTTCTTATCACCGAGTGCTATTCAATTTAGTGTTTGTGAAGACTTTTTTACCTACACGGATGTCATTAAACACATCTCACAGCAGTTTGATCTTCACAGTGACAAACAATATTTTATTGCTCCCTATTACCATCAGTACGTATTACAGTATATTATATCTATATCTGCTATATTGTTTTAATCAATATTTATACTAAAATGTTTAAACATGTTGGTAGTCAACATTGGGTCCTGTTCATAATTGATAAAGTTGAACACACTGGGTACATTGTGGATTCCATGAAGAAGGGGAAGGTACCCGGATCTTATGCTCTGACAAAAAGAGTAGAAGAGTAAGAGTCCTAAACTTTTCAATATGTAAAAATCCTCAACTACACCCATGTGTTTTTATAACTGTACTAACTTAATAATATTGAATATCTGATTAGGACTAATTCACCCAGGAAATGGAATTGGCAAATGATTGATGTGAGTTGTTTCGAACATCTTGTTTATATATATTATATTAAATAATGTTGTTTAACTAACTTTTTAACTTTAATTAGTGTCCCCAACAACAATCTAGCTGGGAATGTGGCTACTACATGATGAAACACATGTTCCAATTTGCTATAAATATGGAAAGAAACTTCCCAGCCAATGTACGTAAGTCCTTAAGTAGTTGCTAGTGTTCTGTGTATAATGGACACATCAAATGATAACTAGTTTGTCCTTCTATATATGTAGATTTGGAAATCACACAGGCAATATACATCCAAATAATTGGACCAGTCTATCATTAGTTGGGGAGCTGCATTTGCAAAACGCTACATTGATGATCGCGCGACTAGCTGGCTAGGTGATATTTGAACATGTGTATATTACCTGTACAACATTTATATCTATATCTATATATATGTACATAAATATGTACGTTTTGGTAATTTAATAATCGATGGATATTTTGGTTTTGAACACGATATATATATAGCTGCTGAGCGAATCAAACTGATTTATATAGGGAATTAATTACATTATAATAATGCTTCAAACCGCTACGAATTTGGAAAACGAACCGATTTATATTTTTGAATAAATATGCTATCGAACCGCTCCTAAATTGGGATACGCCTAACCGATCCGTTATAATTTCGCGGGAATAAATCAGAATAAAATAATGCCGGTGACCGCTCCTAAATTGGAAAACAAACCGATCCAATAAATAACTCGAGAAAAAATCGTAATAAAATAATGATCAGGAACCGATCCAAAGTCATTTGCAAAACCGACCCAATTAATTTGGTGGGAATAAATCAGAATAAAATAATGCCGGTAACCGCTCCTAAATTGGAAAACAAACCGATCCAATAAATAACTCGAGAAAAAATCGTAATAAAATAATGATCAGGAACCGATCCGAAGTCATTTGCAAAACCGACCCAATTAATTTGGCGAGAATAAATCATAATAAAATAATGCCGGTTAGGAACCGCTCTAACATTCACAATCGCTACATTTTTGCTTCGTTTTAACCGCTTCAATGTTAATTAAACCCGCTTCAAATGCTGTTATTTGAAACGGTCGTTTGCCCGCTCTAAAAGCTTTTCGGTCTTTCGTGGCGCCGGTATCAGGGGCGCTCAGATCACCGCTTCAGATGACCTTTTTCACCGCCGTATATACCCGTTTTTGTACTAGTGATGACTCATTCCAGTTAGTTTTAACGAAGAAAGTTAGAACATATTGCATAGAGTCCAAAGTATCAACTTACAATTTTATTTAAATATTTTTAACTGTGCATTTACCTTTAACGAAAAAAAAAACTAAAACAAAAAAAACTTTTGCTTTAAACTTGGGCATTATACCTCAGCCATAAACTTCATCTGTACGAACGTACTAAACTCACATTAATAGATCATAAATGAATAAAATTCCTCTAATTCAATATGATATGTAACGACTGACCATTTTCCATAAACAATTTGAGCACAATGTCATCCAATATCAACTTAATATGTAAGTGTAAAGCAATTTCAAGAACTTAAAATATAGACAGTATCATAACTCATAAGCAATAAAACTAATTAATAAATATTGGTTTTCAAACGTATAAAATGATAAGCAGTAGTAATTTTTAAACATACATAAGAGATGATTGTGAAACATAAATATTAACCGCAAGCATCAAAAGCATACTGGAATAAAAAAATTTGATAAAAAATACTCCAATACTCAAACATATAAATAAACTATCATTTAATGGAACCATAAACTTCAATAAATAATCATGGAAAGATTGGATCGGGTGGAATCGAGCAAACCTTTGTCTCTGTGTGACCATCGATAATGCTAATTTTACGAATTGATTATTTATTCAGAAGGCAATTAAGGTAGATTGATATAGTGCCCTAACTTTCTCTGTTAAAAGTAACTGGAATTAGGGTGTGTTTGGCAAAATCAGCTGGAGATGGAGATGCAGCTGGAGCTAGAGATTGAGTGAGGGTACTAAAATATGGTGCTCTAACTTTCTCCGTTAAAACTAACTGGAATTAGTCATGTGCTTATCATGTGACTGAGAGAGGGTATTAAAATAACTGAGTTACCAAGTTCAGGGTACTAATATGCACCATTAATAGTTTAGGGTAGTAAAAAACCTAGTTGACCAAATTGAGGGTACTAAAATACAATTTGGCCTAAAAAAAACTATAAATACAACTTAAAAACTTATATATATTTGTTACAGGTTGGGAAAATAAGGACAAAGAAAAAAGTTCAATGGGAAAATTGGGACAGAAAAAAGGGACAAAAAATGAAAGTTCGATGGAAAAATTGGGACATTAAAAAGTACAATGGAAAAAATGGGACAAAATTGAAAGTACGTTGTATTCTTAGGTCATATTAATTACAAGCAAAGATCATCAATTAACTAGTAGTTTATAAATCACTTATCACTAAAGTTCAATATTCACATTTCAAAGTCCTAGTATTGACCGAACCCAATACAAGATTTCTCTCATTTACTAAAGCAACATCGCAAATAAGATTTCTCTCATTTACTAAAGCAACATCGCAAATCGATAGCCAAAATTTATAATTCCAATCATAATGAATTATTACAAATTACCTCTAATTTAATGTGTTACAACTAGATGCAAACTTTCAAATACTAACGGGAGGTGATCCTCACACACCCATTTTTTATCCATACACACCATTTTAATACAAGTTGACCATTTTACCCCTAAGTTTATTTTACACCATTTAATCTTCACTCTTCAATTCAGGGGTAAAATAGTCAACTTGCATTAAAATGGTGTGTATGGATAAATTTTGGTGTGTGAGGATCACCTCCCAATACTAAATAGATCACGTATAAGATAGGTTATGCATGTCATGCCACTTCTTAATACTAATTTAGTCTATTTAATTTTAAATCAATGAAAGATAGTGTCTTAGGAAAGTCATGGGCTACCCTTACCACTAGACTATTTAGTCATTGGTCTATATCATATTTCCTATAGATGGTGTCTTAAGAATAATTAAATTTTAAGCTTATGGTAACAAGTTAACCAACTTATTAATACTACTAAATCCCAAATCAAAATGACCATTTGAGCATTTTAATATTTATATGTTTGAAAAACCATATGTCACAAATCGTAGCAAGAATTTTCAATCACAATCATAAATTACCATATTGTGATAGATAACTTCGAGATTGATATAATACAGAAGTCATATTACATAATAGCTCATATATACGAATAACATTTATAACTTTATCACTAGTAATATTATTATCATAGGGTAAGGTTCAAATGAGAATGAGATTTTGGCTATGTTTGGCAACGGAGCTTATAGTAGCTTATGGGAGCTTATGAAAGCTTAAGCTTATTTTTCCAGCTTCAAGCTTTGTTTGGTAGACAAAATATTAAGAGCTTATTAAAAAAATAAGCTCTTAAAAAAGAAGCTAGTAGAACTAGCTTTTAAATTAAGCTAGGAGCTTATGTAATGAAAAATTACATAAATACCCTTTATATAATTATCTATCATATATTTGTTTGTCCTTTTATGTCAATTTACATATTTTAAGCTCAAGCTCCAGTTAGTTTTATCCAAACATTACAAAAAAGATAAGCTCAAGCTTCTAGCTTTAAATATAAGCTCCAGCTACCAGCTCCAGCTACCAGCTATTTTTACCAAACACACCCTTTGTGTGAGAATGGAGGATCCATTCATAATGTGCCACGTGTCACAATAACCCATTTCCCCCCTTGTTTTTTAAAATCAAATATCTCACAAACGGTAAGTCGAAAAATCATGAAAATTGAACCATATTTTTTAGCGTTTTATCCTCTTCGATTTGCCGTCCCTCAAGGCATACTTTCGACGAATTATTTTTTTTTTGGGTTTTGTAAATGGTACAAAATTAGTAACACATGTGTTAGTAGCTGGTTCACATGTGTTACTCGCCGGTAACACATGTGTTACTCGCTGGTAACACATGTGTTACTCCATCGGTAACACATATGTTAGTTGTTTTCAAAACTTACTACTCGACGGTAACACATGTGTTACTCAACGGTAACACATGTGTTAGTTGTTTTCAAAACCCACCGAAAAACCAAAAAATAAAAGCTCTTCGAAAGTATACCTTGTCACATCTCTAATTGAAGAGAATAAAACGTTGATTATTATTGTGCATTTTTTTATGATTTTTCAACTTACCGTTAAAGAGATATTTAATTTTTAAAAATGTGGATGAAAGAGAAAAAATTGACACATGGCATATTCTGGTTGGTTCCTCCATTCTCACTCAAAAATGTTGTACTTATTTGAACTTTACTCTATTATCATATATATAAAGTGAGGTTCTTATATTTAACATTATTAAATTAATATTATCAAATATATGCACTACATAAATGATAGTTCCAAAACTAGGTCAAACACACATCTTCTTGTTCTCGGTCAGGACATGCTAATATTATTGAAGTGACACGCATCGCATCTTCCTAATGAACTCCACAAGAATATATAGGAAATACTTGTGGGTGGTCTTTATTGCTTTTTTTGAAAGGCAGAAAACTATATTATAGATGGAATGTAACTAGCAAGCTGCTAGCACGCCCAGAAGTACACCAAGATATAAACCCTTACACACAAAAATAAACTTATAAGTCAACCCCTATTACTTAGACACCAAATTCCGGATCTTAACTGCGAAGGAACTAAAAGGGATGAAAAAAACCTGAGAAAACCTAGGAAAAAATCCCCGAAGCTAGGGGCCGAGCCACCGGTTTTCACCCTAGATCGTTTTTTATAGTTCCCCAAACAGATCCGGAACAACCTGAACTACCAGACAAACCCCCTGATACATCTTTACTAATGCGATTTACATGAATTCTGATAACAAGAAATAAAAGAACAGCTTCATTCCTTGGAACTTCTACCGAAGACTCCCATATTTGGTCCCATCTTCTAGGTTGATGCAGATTAGATCCTAAATTCACACCATCTTTCCCATGTTATTTCTTTATGATTAGCTCTATTCTTGATCCATAAATAGCTAAGACTTTGAGTTTCTTCTTTGAACCGAAGCCACGAGGGAGCAATACCATTGAAACAAGCATCGTTTCTCGCTTTCCAAATACACCAACAAGCAGTGAGAATGATTGCATAGATGACTAGGCTATTCACACCAATTTCCTTATCTACAACACAAAATAGATCTCGTACAGAAAACGCAAAAATGGGTGTAATTTTGCACCAAAAGCTAATGAAACACCATAGCATATTAGCGAATTCACAAGATATAAGGAGATGATCAGTGGTTTCTTCATATAAATTGCATAAAGAGCAATGCGAAGAAGAAACCTGGATGTTACGTCTAATCAAAGCTGATTTGGTGGGAATACGATCCATCTCCGCTCGCCAAGAAAAAATGTTAACCTTACCAGGTACCCATTTGCTCCATTTAAATTGATATTCTTTTGCCCGAGTACTAGAATTTACAATGTTATACCTGACTGAAGCAACAGAAAAAGAGCCCGATGGATCCCCCTTCCAGACTCAAGTTCCATTTTCGGAGGTGATAAGATGTGAGACGTCCAAATTATGTACTAATAACTCCTTTTGAACCTTACCAATATCAACCCATGTGCTCGAGAGACCTTTCTTAATGGGGATCAGTGATGAACTATTCTTATTTAAATGGATAGATCTAATGGCTTGGCTCCAAAATGCATTTGTTTCTTTGTGGAATCGCCACCACCATTTTAAAAGTAGACTGATATTGGAATGTTTGAGTGATCCAATACCAAGTCCACCATCTTCCTTTGGAGCTATTACCCGTGACCAACAAACCCAATTTATTTTGGAGTTATTATCCGACCCACCCCATAAGAAATTCCTCCTTATTTTTTCTAGAGCATCAATCACTTTTGCAGGAGCTTTAGAAAAAATGGAAAAGTAGTACACAGGAAGACTATCAAGGACAGACTTAATAAGAACAATTCTCCCAGCTAATGATAATATTTTTGCTTTCAAAGATGATAACCGGCTTTTAAAAGTGTCTATAACTACTGACCAATGTTTACAACGGTTCATATTTGCACCCACTTTGATCCCAAGGTAATCAAAAGGTAATTGTCCCACTTTACATCCAAACTGACCAGCAACAGATTTAACCACAACCTGATCCACATTTAAACCAAATATGTTGCTTTTGGTAATATTCAATTCAAGTCCCGAAGCTAGAGAGAAACACCTCATAATTCTCATAATATTCAAAATATTTGTGACAGACCATTCCCCTAATATGATCAGGTCATCCGCAAACATGAAATGGGTGATACTGGGACCCTGGTTGGGGAGTCGAATTCCCCGCAAAATACCCAAATTTCTTGCTTTAAGAAAAATGCAATTAAGTGCCTCCATTGCAATGATAAATAGAAAAGGGGACAGCGGGTCACCTTGTCTAACTCCCCTATAACTATTAAATATTTTCGAAGGTGACCCATTGATTAGAACAGAAGCTGAAATAGATGAAAGTAAACCTGATATCCACAATCTCCATTTCTGGGGGAAACACATTTGTTTAAGGATTGAGTCAAGAAAACTCCAACTTATAGAATCGAAGGCTTTGTTAAAATCTATTTTAAAATTTTGTTTCCTGATACTTGGATTTCTTGGCCCATGAAATAATTTCGTTAACCACCAACGGGCCATTAAGGACACTACGTTTTTCTAAGAACCCAGATTGTGCCTCCGACACCAATGAGCCAATAACTTTTTTAATTCTGTTTGCTAGAATTTTTGACACCAACTTTGGAATGCAACCGACCAAGGATATCGGCCTAAACTCATTGAAATATATGGGATCACACGTTTTGGGTATAAGCGTGAAAAAGATGAATTACATACCTTGCTTAATACGCCATCACTGTGAAAACTTTCCAGCATACTCTTGATGTCATCTTTCAACATGTCCCAATAACGTTTTATGAAAGCAAAGTTGAACCTATCAGGTCCAGGAGTTTTGTTGCTACCACAATCCCATGCTGCTTCTTTAATTTCCTCCATGCTGAATTTTGCCATTAATTCGCTTGCCTCCTTGTTTGAGAGTTTACTGATATTATCAAGTGCGACTTTAGGACGAATAGACATAGGTTCCTTGAATTTGTTTGAAAAGAAAATCACTGCTTCTTCTTTGATTACGTTTGGATCATCAACCCAATCACTGTCCACCCATATTAAATTAATCTTGTTTGTCTTGTTTCTGGCATTTATGCACCCATGAAAAAACGCAGAGTTTTTATCTCCTTCAATTGCCCATTTGATTCTGGATTTCTGTTTGAGATCTTGTCTCTTGTCATCTTCAATTTTCATCAAATCTTTTTTAGCATTTACTTTCTCACTAATTTCCTCCTCCGCTAAATCCTTTGTTTCAGCCTTCCTGTCCAATTCCCCCAGAACCGTTTCTAGTTCTACCTCCCTCCTTCTTGTTTCTTGTTTTCCTTTTGTGATCCATTCTTTAACAGCCTCCTTCACATTTTTGAGTTTTGAGTGTAGCATGAGATCCGGTCTGCCATTTCGCACCTGTTTATTATAAGCACTCAAAACTATCTCATCCAGTCCTTGCTTAGAAAGCCATGAAGAGAAAAACCTAAATGGTTTCGGACCGAAGTCCTTTTTTGAGACACTCAGAACCAATGGATGATGATCCGACCATTTTTTTGGGAGAGCCATTAGAGAAGCGTTCGGCCATTTATTCATGAAGGAAGAACATACTAAGATACGATCGATCTTACTCATTTTAGATCCATTCTCCAAAGAGTATGTGAACTTAAAAGCACCCATATTATACTCTGATAAATCTGCCTCTTTGATGAAGTTGTTGAAAGACATCGCACTATAGCTATTGAAACACGAGTTCTTTCGATCAGAAGGAAATCTGACTTCGTTGAAATCCCCCAATAAGATCCACAATCCCGGTCTGGAAGCTTTTAATTGACCCAAAACATCCCAAAGCATTCTTTTCTCCTTTGTTGATTGAGGAGCGTAAACATTTGCAATATTAATTGGAATGAAATCCCCAGTTAGAAAACCAGAAACAATCAATACATTTTGATACTTGATTATGTCTGTAACTTTGATTTTTGAGGAATCCCAAATGCTTAGAATTCCACCTGATTTTCCATTAGCTTCAACATCTGCAAAACTAAATGAGCTGTTACCCCAAATATTATATACAGAAATATCAGAGATATGGCCATGATGCGTTTCCTGCATACATAAAAAATCGACTCTGTTAGTAGACAACAGCTTGTTTACCCATTCCACTTTCTTGATATCTTTGACCCCCCTTATATTTAACGACATAATATCGATTATAAACCTTTGTAAGCACCTTCACCTGTAATGATATTCCTGATATTACCTTCATATCCAGACATGTTTATGCCTACACAATTCCCAATCTCCATTGTTGCCTGGACTTCATTCTCGAATTCATTTTCCTTTGATTGTTCTTCAATACCCTCCTCTAATCTTCCTTTGTCTTTCCGAGCTCTATTCAGATCCATGCTTTCACTTACAGAAGTATCAGAATTCGATTTTTCAGTCTCCAAACATAGTTCTTTACTGTTTTGGTTTTGACCTGCATCGTTTACCTCCTCCCGTTGAGAGTCAGAAACTTTTTTCCTTTTAACTATCCTAACTCCAGCCTCATCAAGAACACTCAAGTATTTTTTTGATCTATCTCTAGCAGAAGTTTTAAGAGGGGATTTGCCATGCCTTTTTCTCTTTTTGGAGATATTCTTCCCCAAATTAAAGATAAGGTCATGAAGGTTAAAGGGATCAGAATCCACCGATTTACTTTGTGAATTATTTAAAGAATTGCCATCTGGAGGTTTTGAACATGGGCCATAATTCTTTGTTGGGCCAAACGAAGAAAAGCCCAAAGGTTCTGAGCCCACATACATTCGTTCTGGGCTTGCTTGAGATTCACGGACATGGGAGGAAAAGCCATTTATATTAACGTAATCCATCTCCTGCACATCACTCGTTTTAGAATTTGAATCGCTAATTCCCACCTTTTCATTTACTATAGGCTCTTTTTCCCATACCTCATCTTCCCATGCAAATTTTTTGTTCACGTCTGTTGGGTTACCGAAAGATTGTTCGTCTTCCAAGTTGACATTTCCGTTAACGTTGCCTTTCTCCGGCGAAAAAAATGACTGATCATGTTTACTACGTCGATTCAGTTTTAGAAATTCCGAGATCCATTCTCTATCGCATTCAGAAAGATGTACTTTGAAGAACCGTCCTTTCCATTTTACCTTGCAAGATGGGTTTATCCGACTTCCATCTTTTATGGATACCCCGATTTGCTTGTTTGATAAATCTGCATCATCGATGTCTGCTTCACATAAAAATACAACTCTTCCTAAGGAGTTTCCAATTTGATTGAACACGTCCGTGTCCCATGCTTGAGGTGGTACACCATGAATGTTAATCCATGTAATCCTCTCCATATCTATTTCCTGACCATGCCACATGCTTAGTGAGCTGAAAATCCTAGTCCACTTCTCCTTTTTTTCGAAGAACAATGAAGCTTTTTGGGTAGTCTCGAAAGTAAGCATTACTTTGAATCCCCCAATGTATCTTACTTTCCATTTTTTCCAAGCGTTTGTCCATGTCTTGTAGAATGTCAATTGAGATAGCTTCCCCCACTATTGATTTGTCTTGACAGTGTAACAACAACTTTGAATCACCATAAGCTACCACCTTAATAGGTTTGTCATTTTCACTGGAATTCCTTGTGAGTGCTTCTTTGAAGGAAATTTTATCACTAGTATATTGATTTCCATAGTACTGATTACCACTCTTAACATATGCGCCTTTTTTGCTTGTTTTCATCTCCGTTCTGTTGCCTTTTATATCGAATCTTGCTAAGTTTGCTGCTAATTTTGCTCCTGAGATTTTAATGTTGGCAAGATCTCGTTCCATCTTCTCAATGTCTTTAACATTTTTGAATCGGACAAAAGCAAATTTGTTACCAAAGCGATCTTTTTTCTTCGGTATGAAAACATCAGCAAGTGTCCCCATATCTTTACATTCCGTCCATAACTGCTTGCTACTAATATCCTCCGGGACATTACTAACAAAGAATGTTGAAATATCGTGTTGATTGAAATGGTAAAGGTGTTTGGCTGAATCGGTTTTTGTTTGTTGTTTAGATCTTCTTTTCCTATAATCTACTCTCCTCCATTCTCCCCCTTCAAAAGCTCTCTCCATTCTTTTCCTATAATCTACTCTCCGGAACTTTTTTTCTCAGGTACAGGTGATGATGTTTGACCAATGAACTCCACAACAATGTGCTACTGCTAAAAATTATAGAAGACACGCATCTTCCCAATGAACTCCACAACAATTATTGATTTTTTGCTAATAGTAATTGAAAGTGACGTTTTAGTGGTCTTTAATTATTCATATTTTGTATGCTTTATATGACGTTTGGTGGTCTTTTTTCTCCTATTCACGGATTGTTGTTTAACACTGATTCCCAAAGAACTCCACAAGAAGTCCATGTAAAGTGGAAATTAATCAATTTTCATTTATTCAAATTCTAAACATAACCTATTGATACACTATAATTAGGGCCATCTTTGAGGGTGGGCGAGGTGGTCGACCGCCCAGGGCACAACACAACCATGCACCATAAAGATAATAGTTAAATAGTTTAACCCAATTTCATATTCAATTTCCTCAATCATATTAAATCTCCTTGATATTTGGTAACCTCAACAAGTTCATGTGACACAGCATAATGTAACAACGTTGATCAGGCGTTGCTCGATTATGTTCTTCACACTTTCTTCTCTGGCTACTTCATATCATTAATCATCAATGTGATTTCTTTTCACTTAAACACATATACATAACTCCATGTTTCAAAAGCAATCTGAACATAATTAATACTTCTTAACAATAGGTGCATATTTAAGCTTAACTTACCACATCTAGTCATTTCACATATTCATGTAATATCTTTTAGTATGTATCTATTCCATTAGAATTTCAATTCAACAACTGACATAAGTCATTATCCTGATTATCTGAAATTCTAATCACATTAATGTACTATCATATTTTCAGCATATGATATATTACTAGGCACTAATGTCACAACACATTACATGTAATGTCATGTATTTATACTTAACAATCAGTATAAAGTACAATATCAACTACCAGGCACTTTATTAACATTAGGTGCAATACCAAGCACGTATTCTCAATAATTTACTTTAATTACTTATTATTAACAAGTATCCATTTTAGAAATTACTTACAATAATATTAATCATATTGCTCCAAATTCATTCAGTTCAAATAAACAAGTAATTTCATATATCCCCTTACCATCATTATTCGGCATTTCTACTTGCCTCTAATCACATAACAACTGGCAATTACATTTTAATAACATATAGAATCATGTAATTAATTGCGTCATTAATTCGACGTTTACATATCATTTTCTTATTTACATTTGACCTAGAAGACATACCTCATCTTCAATCAAATAAACCGTATCATAATCTATGTATTTCATAGACATATACACTTTTATTTACTTCACCTGTTTGACCATAATCAAAATATATTCTCTAATAACATATTTACATATTCTCACGAAGGAGCAATCATTCTCTAGTCAAATACCACATAATTCATTAACAAGGATTTATAATCACACCTTGCATTCAACATACCATAATCATGTTACCAATTTCACACTTTATATCAATATTGTAGACACCTAACCATTTATCATACTACCAATTTCCTTTAAGTGCAAATAGTACCACTGTTAACCTCTAATCAACACTTTGTCTACTTAATTCAACACATAGTCTGCATTTCCAAGTTCATTCAGAACTAATCAGGACGCTAAATGTCTCATTTATTACCTTTATTACTAAATCAACATGTACAATCAATTATGACTCATAACTGGGGAATCATATCAGTCTGACTCAAATCAACTTTATTACTAATCATCATAGCAAGGTAAGCAATTCAAGTTAAAGTAAATCCAAGAAAGCTTATCGTGGATTACCTGATTCTCTTCAATCAACAATATTGCTGAGAGTACTAGTCAGTACTCGCATCCTGCCATCTCTGTATCTCAAACAACATCTCACAAGTTGTTAAGTGTTAGCACATAACACACTAGCCAATTACCATACCATAACCAAATCCCACACCTTGGAATGTTTGACTTAACTCAATTCAGATTTGGGATTGAACACCTTACTAATGTCCAATTCACCCAAACCTATGCTCTGATACCAACTTATAACACCCCATCATTTTAGTACCATTTTTTTATAACATAATATACCGGAAGCTCAAATCTAATCAAACATTTATAATTTACATTATATAACATACACATCTAATCAATCTATTTCAAATCATAGTTTATCAGTTTGGGTGTTATGTAATTCAAAAGACAACACTGATTTATACAAATCAGATATCAGAGTAACCGCCAAGTTGTCAAACATTCCATCCAGTCAACAGCTTCTTGCCCGCCCGTTATATCAAACCATAACCTGCAAGAAGTGGGGTGGTGGGATTAGCATAAAGCTAAGTGAATGAATAAATAACCAACAGCCCAACTTAGCATAACAAATCTGTTTACAGCAAAGCATAGTAAACACATAATCCCCTGTTTACCACAACAGGCTCATCATCACATCATCTCATCACATAATCTCAATGAGGATCGACGGTTCCTAATACGAATCTCATGCCACGGTGGGCAGGAACCCTTCAGATTCACTGCAGGCCAATACAGTGAATAACCGATAACTTAATGCTATTCTCATCCAACTAAGGTTCCTATAAACGATATGTACAAGGAACCCTTCATCGTCAACAATAGCAAATAAGCCCAGCATCATGCTGACCTCATTCATAGTGCCCAAGGCCATGTATTAGATAATCACATAAGCAATAATATTCATAGCATCATATCAGACTAAGTAGTCTATCAAACGATAATTACATCATGGCATACTAAACAGTCTATCAAAGCAGTAGAATACATTTACCCGTTGTAACCAAATTGTTACAACTAAATCACGCTGAGGATTAAAGATCCACTCAGCGTTACCTCAGCCGCAAGCTCAGAAGTCTAATATTACTGAGCCTTCTCCATATCTCAGAACACAATTAAATAATGAATTAGTAACTCATTCCATAATCGTATAACATATTTCAATACATAGTATCGAATGAAAAACAATTTCCAAGTTGTAATTATCAGTTATAACCACGTTGCCACTATCAACTTTAGTCAAATTTTAACAATTCCACTTATATAATTATTTACTCAATTATCCAATTCCAAATCATTATCAAAGCATATTTATCCAAGCAGGTAATCCCTAAGGTCCAATAAAATAAAAGTCCAATTCAGAATGAAATCAAAAAGTCCCAAAACGAGGTCCAAAAACTGTAAAATGCCATTTTCAGCCACTAAACGACCCCGAACGGCCTAAAATCGCCTAGGCTCTTGGAATAGAGCTTTGATCATTGGGCCGTTTTCTAGTGACCATGCGAATTTCAGCCCAATCCGTATTTAATGAAAATTAGTCAAATTTTTCGTCGCTAAAAACACACCTAAACACTTATGCACTTTTAAAATTTGCAAACAAAAACGAAAAACAGAATTCTAATCAGCTTGAAATCACGTCGCCATCTACCCCTAATTGCGTCGCGATATATTAGCAATCGTGTTGCGATTATACCTATGTCGCGTCGTGATCCTAAGTTTTCGTGCAGACCTGCGATTTTCTGCTGTTCATGCCCAAATTCGAAATCCATAATCAAATAACATCAAATCCAGTTTCCCAATATCACAGGTCAATTAATAAACATGTTCTAAACACTTTATAGGCTTCAATTTCATACCAAAACATTAACTCCTATAAGTTCAATCAGAATCGTAGTTTATAATAAAATGATTAGAGAATCAATCTTACACTTCAATAAGGAAGAAGGAGTTGAGATGATGATGTTGTTGAATCAAGGTTTTAATCAGATTTGAGTTTAATGTTTTACTTGTTTCAATCATAAAATCACAGGGATAATTCATGTGTTTTCTGTGTTTGCATAATTGAGAAAGAAAGGAATTTAAAGAAAAGTAGGTCGGCTCACACCCAACCGACTCCGTATACCATTTAAAAGTAGTCCCCTTCTAAACCTATTGTCTGGAACCTAAAACCCATTTGCGATTCCAACAAATTTATTTTATCGTTAACTGTATAAATTAAGTTAACACAATCAATAGTTTACTGGTCACAATAAGTCATTTGACTTTTTGACTAATTATTTACAATAAACTTAACAAAATAACAAATAAATTTTCTAACACATTTAAATAATAATTTAAAGTCAGGAAATGACCCACTTACCACTAGGCTCTTAAAGTGGGTGTTACATTATGAATGGCACATATTACCTCTTTCCATATGCAGTTTTTGTTGTCCCTGAGCTTCCACCACCACTTAATCAAAAGGGCATAATTTTGGGCTTTTAATGACCCAACACCAAGCCCACCTTTCTCTTTTGAAGCTAAAACCGTTGACCAAGCAACCCAACTAATTTTTTTCTCATTATCATGACCTCCCCACAGAAACCTCCTCCTAATTTGTTCAAGCCTGTCAATAACACACTTAGGCGCATTAAACAACGAAAAATAATAGAGAGGTAAACTACTTAGAACCGACTTGATCAAAGTCAGTCTACCCCCAAAGGAAAGATTTTTTGCTTTCCAACCAGAAAGTTTGGAGTTAAAACGATCAATGACCGGAACCCAATGCTTCTTAAGGTTCATATTTGCACCAACCGGTACACCTAAATATTTGAACGGGATCACACCAGTAACACATCCAAGTGACGTAGCCCAATTTGCAACTTGAGAAGAATTCACTCCAACCCCAAAGACTTGGGATTTATGGAAAGTTGACTTGTAAACCAGAGGAGGCATGAAAACATCTTAAAATTCTTGCCAGATTATCCATGTTACTCTTTTCTACTTCACCTACAAATATCACATCATCCGCAGAATAAATGTGATAAAGACGGGTCATTCCTTCCAATTCTTTTACCAAAAAATCTCCCTTTTGGTAATTAATCAACCCTAATTACTACTACGTATATGTTTTCTATAATTCTTAAGTCGTGTACTACCAACAGCCTCTTAAGTTGTATCTAGAGTTATTATTATGTGTCACCTTACAAAAAAAATGTCTTGAACTCGTAAAAATTACGCCCATTACGTAAGCTACATTAATGAGATGAAATGCTGACTTTATTCTTCTTCTTACAAATTCCCATAATAAAGCAACAATAATACATTAGTTAATTAGTTTTTAATTTAAGTGTCAATTAATTGAAGTATTAATTAGATTTGACTCGATACTAAATCACAACTAATTTAACAAACGGTCGGTAAATCGGTTTAAATGGATAAATGAGGCAGCAAATTATTTATTATTATATATGCAAAAAAAAAAGATTAAGTTGGTTAAACAATTGATTGAATATATTTACTTTAAATACAAATAAATAACATATGTTTTGGGATAATTTTGAGTTTAAAAATCATGCTTATAAGTTAAAAACAGCGTGAAAAGCAAAGATATTCGGGTAATGACATTCCTAATATCATATGACTTTGAAGTTATATTTACAATACCCCCGTTATCAGCATAAACGAGCACAGTGAATCAAATTAACTAGAACATAGGCGCGCAACGTTATCTGAGCCCCTACTTTTAGAAATTAAAAATTTTCAATTATTAACTTGACATGCAAATGACACATATAACAAAATGAAAGTACAATAACTTTTAAATGTTTGAAAGATAAAAGTAATATTGTAAACTCGTATACCAAAAATGAACTTACATCATATGTAGTCCATGACCAATTTGCCTTTTTATTATGATTGGGGATCATAGGGGAATGGATCATATGAGGAGAAGGAGGAGAAGTTTTATTTGTGGCCATTGGATGATCTCCGGGACATTAACCCTTCTACTTTATTTTTTTCCCCCTCCTACCTTCTTCTTCCTCCAACCCCACCTACCACCACCCCCACCACTTGCTGCCACCACCTGACTGCCGCCAGCCGCCGCGGAAAAAAAAATTTTCAAAAAAAAAATTTTTTCAAAATTTTTTTTTTTCAATTTTTTTTCCCATAAATCTTTTATTAGATATAGTATTCCTTTTCCTACTGCATTTTTAATAAAACTATACGTTTTTTTCACTGCATTTTGTATATTATTGTTAATTAACTAAAACTTTTATATATTTTACCGCATCTTCTATACCCGACGTCAACAAAATACCGTACAAATTGATTATATATATAATCTAAAATGCATTAAAAAGATAACAATATGTATTATACTTTAATACAAAATGCAATACAAATAGATGATATGTAAAATACAAAATGCAGTACAAATCGATAATATGTAAAATACAAAATGCAGTGAATAACAAACAATATATAATGAATGAAATATATGAAAAATGCAGCAAAAATAACAAAATGTAGTGAAAATAACAAAATGCAGTACAAATAGATTATGTATAATATAAAATGCAGTGAAAATAACAAAATGCAGTAAAAAAAACAAAATACGGTACAAATAGATTATATATAATATAAAATGCAGTAAAACGAACAATGTGTACTAAATAAATATATTCAAAATGCAGTAAAAACAGTAGTATGTATTATACTTTCATACAAAATGCAGTAAAAATTGATCATATGTATAATATAAAATGCAGTAAAAAATAAACAATATGTAATATATGAAATATATGCAAAATGCAGTGAATAATAATAAAATGCAGTGTAATTTTAACAAAATGCAGTAAAAAATATATTATGTATAACTTAAAATGCAGTAAAAAAACAAACAATATATATAAGATTGATGTGTATAAATAAAATGCAGTAAACAAATCAAAAGAATTATGTGTAAAATACAAAAATGCAGTAAAAACGAATAATATCTACTAAACATATATACAAAATGCAATAAAAATAATAAAATGCAGTACAAAGTAATAATATGTAAAAAAAATTGGAAAAAAAAATTATGAAAGAAAATTTTTAATTTTTTTTTTTTAAATTAAAAAAAATTGAATTTTTTTTCTTCAGACGACCGGTGACGGCGGCGGCGGGTGGCAGCAGCTAGTGGTGGGTGGTGGTGGGTGGTGGTGGGTGGTGGAGGGGAGGGGTGGGTAGGAAGAAAGTAGGAGGGAGTAGTATACACTATTAAAAAGGTGACGGGGGGTAAAAATGAAAATTTAAAAATTCTTCCTATCCTTCTCCTCAAATAATACATTCTCCTCTGAAACTCATCCTTTTATTATATATTAAAGTATCATACAAGTTAAAAAATAATAAGCGTGACCTAAATAGCATTATATACTTAAAAATAAATCTAGTAAAAATAGTCAATCAAACTAAAACATGATATTTACTTATAGACTTATATATAGTTAATGAATTTATTTATTTATTCATATTAATTATTAATTAATAATAAGAGAATGAAGCATTGCACCTGGCTGAATCACAGGCTTGCATGTGGCATCTATGAGCTATTTTCTTACTTATTTTACGCTTTTTTAATTATATTTTATGAAAATAATTGAAAGAAAATTGGAACTTAAAAAAACCCCCAACTTGCTTCTTTTATTAATCACAATGGGCTCATGCTAACAAAACTTGACCCGAATTTAACTCTCAATTCCCAGGTGCTATTTATATTTCTTTGTGCTTCCCCTGTAAATAGCATTTTATATATAACTCAATCTTTAAAGAAAGAAAATAGCATTTTATATCTAAAAATGGATTAACGGTACATATTATCTAATTATCGGTGATGTTTAAAAATTACTGATCACTTTCAACCATTGTTTTAAATGGTTAATTGACGTGTACGTAGTGTTAGACTAATCTAGACCAACATTACAATGCTAACTATCATTTATCATCTAGTCGTATGAAACGGGACAATGAGTTATGCTTATAAACGTCGAATTCTAAAAGACGTAGAATTCAAACTTTTTGATTAGAGAATTAATTAGGTTATTAACATTGAATTCTAGTTCCTTTAAAAACTAACCTCTAAAGATTTGATATTATATACTAGTAAAAAATATGTTTATGCCATTTTTTAGCTCAAAAATTATTTAATAATCAAGATATTTAGTCATCACTTGTAAGTGAGTAAGTGACGCCAATTAGTATTAGTATAATGATCCACATTTGCATTGATGAGTGTTTAGAAAGCACATGAGAAGCACTAAGTGGCCGGTAAAAATAAAATATTATACTATAATATTAAAGAAATGTTAATATATTCGTTGCTTAATTGACTTTGAACCATATTTATGGTGGCTCATGTTATATATGTTTCCTAAAACAGAATGTCAAACTTGATATATTGTTGACTTAATAAGGTTTCTTTTTATAATAACTTCTAGTATTAGTAAATACTCTTTTAGCTATTGAGTCGAGCACAAAAGTCAACCCTTATTTTTGTGTTTATTCTAAAAGGGTGGTTTAATTAGAAGTTGACCATTAAACTAGGTCAAAGCTCTTTCTTTTGGTCAAAATGATGTGTTTTAACTCATAAACTTATAGTAACCATAATAAAATACGTGTATACAATTCTACTTTAAATCGAATAACATATATATAATTCATATATACAATATTATGTTAAATATTTTTGTTCAAATTGTTTAAGTAGTTTGCATTTGCTTGGTAAGTGGTCAATGTAGGATATGGTGCTCATCAAACATTATGTTTGATATAATTTTTACGACATTTGGTATATTTTATGTGTTATCTAGCTGTTTCATAGTCATCTCGCGAGTCGAAATTTATAAATTTGTGCCATAAGTATAAGTATATAGCTAATTCAATAGATTATATTAGCAAGAAGAAAGTTTAAAGTGATATAACATCACCTACAAACTATGTCCTACTCATAGAATTAAGATTAATGCATGTGATAGTCAAGTTAGAAAGCATATAAATGGAGGCATTGAAGTCAGTCAAAACACATATTAATGCACTTTTGAGAAGAAAAAAAACTACAAGGAATCTTGAGAATTCAACATTCATTTACTGTACTAGAGAGAAGAATATAGCAAGTAATGCATTGAATCTTTAAAATATCTGTTAATTGTAAATTAATAGATTTTATTCTAAGAAAATTAAATTAATAATATTTATCAAGTAATAAAACAACCACCTAATCAACTATATTAACTGTCAACACAATGATAGTCCACATTTAAATATATCAAATTCAAAAGACACATATAAAGAGGGATGCAAGAATATAAAGAACATGACACAGTTGAGATTCTTTGAGTTTATGTCAAGTAAACAAAGTTTGACCACATATTAAAGAGAGGAAACACATGAGGCCACATGAAAATTTGGTGAGAATATTTGAGTCTTTGAATGGGTTTTAAAGATGATTCAAACTACTTGAATACAATGAATAATAAGGAATTTAGGTTCTTGTTTTGTTATTGTAAAAGATTAAGCGGTTAAAGCACTAATTAGTACTGTAGTAATCAACAAAAAGCTATTAAAAGTTTTTGCACATGATTTATATGCACCTTACATTTGTGTGTTTATGTTTGTGGCCATAATATATGTAAAGGTAACTAAATAGTATGCATTTTTGTTTAATAAAAACGGGTAAACTGAAAAGGTTCATGTTCAGGTTACCCGAGAAAAGTCAAGTTATTTGATTCAAATGTACAAGAGCTAAATGGTATGCTTGTGATCGTTACTGAACATATTGAATCCTTTTTAGACTTCAAAGTCTTCAATGACACCGGTTTTACTGCAAAGTCATTTTGATGATGGTTATTTTCTTTAAATAAATTTAAATCAGATATACTAATATTTAAACACCGACCATATCTAGGATGTTTTCTTTTCATCTATTACACTGATTTTGTTATGCACACATGAATTTCATCAACAAGAACTCATCGGTGACACTTGGCATTAAGTCTTGAACACATTTGACCATGTTTTCAAAGCTTTTGGACCATTAATAGTTTGCAAATGTTTGTTGAGTATTATAGGCTTATAGCCTTAGTCTAAATACTTCATCGCCAAACTAACATGTGCACCTTAATTATTATCATAGGTAGATAATTAAACTATCATAGTTTTTTTTTAATGATATTCACTTACTCATCATCACAATAATTAATAATCCCTACTAAATTAGTTTTTAATTTTCTTTAAGCATTTTGTGGTTTGACCACATGAATATAATATACGTACAAATATTCTTTATTTGGTTTGAATGATTACAACATAACAAACAAATCAGATGAGATGTTGACTAACATAGATTAATGTTAATGGTTTTCATATATGTTATTTAATTTTATATAAACTTAACCTATTTTGAATCATATAAAATAAAGTTTAGGCGAAGTTGATTCATGCATGCAAAACTATGAACATGGTAAGTACTTCAACGGTCAAATTTTTCGTCACGATCATGTATATATTTTGTTTACATGTCACTTAAAATAACCAATAAAATAAATGGAAAATTATGACAAACACAAAACCATAAAAACCAATGTATACATCTATAGTTTAGTAGATTATATAGATATAGATTATTCGTGTTATCGACCAAATCTAACGATGAGTAGTACATCAAGACCAGGGGCGGAGCTAAGAAATTTAAATGGAGGGGGCAAAAAAATTTATTTTGTTGATTCTTTATAGTTTTAAGGGAGCAAAATTTTAAAATTGTCAATAATATCTTACAAAAAATTTGTTTTTTACATAATTTTAAAATTCTTGAGGGGGCAGCTGCCCCTGCTGCCCCCTATCTAGCTCCGCCCCTGATCGAGACCGATATGTTTTAGAACGCTAAAAGTTAGTATATTTCAACGATTTTTAGAAAATCTACACCGAGTTACTGTTGTCCCAGAAATCATTGATGCCAATCCATTATTAAGAATAACAGTAAGAACAAGATATGAACCCAAACAAATATATTTCACTTTCTGAATTATGGGGTTACATACAAACTGTTCTATCGATACATATATATACAACTTGGACAGACACGTATGAGTGGTTGCAATGGTTCTTTAAATCGTTTATGAGAACCCCTTCTTTAACCATCATAATGTTTCACATATAACTACCCTAACGGCACATTTCCTACAGCCCAAAACAAATACAGCAGGGCCTTTAATGACCCATTCTTTGGCCCATTTAACTATCAAACTTGGGTTGAACAATTAAGTCCAACAATCACCCCCCCCCCCCCCTCTAATTGTTAACCCAAGTTTGTTCTTCAAATCTGCATGTTCTTGTTCATCATTGCCTTCTATTCCATTTGCAGCCTCTTTTTCTTTGCCTCTGCTCCCTTAGAATAGTCACTTTTGTCTATGCACATTTAAACCTTCACAGTTTCTTTCAACCTTCACGGTTGTCTTCTTCAAACAAGCCAACACTCATTTGTTGGTCTTTATCTTTGGCATCACACCTATCTTCTTCAACTTGATCATATCACATGATCTTTCTTCTTTCTTATTTCCATTCAATCTATCATAGATTTTTATTTCTTCTGTTGCCTCACACAACTTTTTTTTTTGTGGTTGCCTCACACAACTCCTTTGTTGGTTGCCTCACACAACTCCTTGTCTCTCTCTATTCGATTTTTCTGAATCGAATTTGGGTTTGTCTGACCCATTGTGAAGAACAATCTAATCCCGATTGGTTCTTCTTTCTCTTAATCGATTCCTCTGAATCGGTCTCTGTCTTTTCTTTGCATTGTCAAAAACTCAAGAACATTCCTTGTTCTACTCTTGTTCATAAACATGCAATGTGTCTCTATTGATCTTCCTCTGATCAAATTCCTTTCTTAATCTAATCTTGTCTCTTTCTAAGGTTTTCCCTTTCTTTCTTCTTCGTAATCGAATCACTCGATTTCTTGTTATGATCAATTCACTCGATCTCGTAACAAGTTCTATGATTGTTGTTTATCACAAACAAACAATCTTCTCGCCTTCATTGTTCCTTGTTGTTGTTTCTCTTCATGGCCATTCGGTTCTACTTCTTTTCGAACCCACAAGAACACTTTGCGTTTTTTTCCTTTCTTTCTACAAAACGAATTCTATTTCCAGAATCTCCATATCAAATGAACATCATTCAACAAGAATCATCATCATTAAGAGAAAACAACAAACAACATGAATATGGGTTGAACCCTTTGAATATTATAACTTCTGAATGAATCTGGGTTACGTACAAATTGACTTTACAGACATATATATATATAACTAACAGACACCATGAATGGACACTACCGACAGATGCATCGCTTCATAATAACTGGTTCTGATGAACCGATGCAGCCCTTGATATTACAACTAACTGCCCTAACGGTTTGTTTGGGTTTATCTCTTGTTCTTACTGTTATTCTTAATAATGGATTGGCATCAATGATTTCTGGGACAACATTCGGTTCTACTAGAGTTTTGGAAGTTAGAAATACTTCAAGACATAGAAATGGAGAAACAAGAGTTTGAGAAGAAAATGAGAAATAGAGAGATAGCATTTGAGAAACAAATGCAGAGAAGGTTAGAGAACCTGAAGAATTTGAGAGATTGCACAAGCAAAGAGATGAAAGAGTTAAAGTCAAAAGAAGAACAGTTTGAGAAAGAGAGTTATGAAGTTGTTTTAGATGAGAAACATCTAAAAGATGAACAAGCATTGGCGAGGACAAATGCAAGAAGCATAATGAAACGCCATCAAGATTTACAAAGGTGAGCCAAATTGAGAAAGATAGAAAATCAAGCAACAAGAAAGTTGAACTAGAAGATTGTGATGCAAGTACTACAAGAAACAAATTATTGGAGAGTCATGATTATGACATGATACGAATAAAGGAAGATACTGACAAAACTGACAAAGATGGTCGAGATGTGATTGAAGACAAGAAAAAAGGAAATCAATTCAAAGAGGAAGCTCAGGACACAGTTCGTGTTAAAGACAAAGACAAAGGAAGTGGAAACAAGCCAAAGTTCAGAAAGTAAGGCTTGCTACAACCTACACAAGATAAAGATGATGGAGCGTGAAGATATTGAAGGCATGGATTAATAAATTAGGGGGGAGTGTTGAATACTAACTTATTAATCCATGTAATGTAAAGTATTTAGTGTTTATGTATATGTGTATAAGTTAAGGGTCTGAATGTGATAACTCAATAGATATTAACCGAATGGTAGTTAATTTCGGTTATGGTTATAGCAGTTAGTGTGAAAAGTTGTGTCTGTAGGAAAAGGCAACCGATGGTAGTTACACCGTTTGGTGAATCGGTGCATTGGTTCATAGGTGTATGTTGAAGGGTTATAAATACCCATGTAATTCAGTATGTAAAAACCAACGATTAATGTATCAATAAAGATTAGTTTGATTACTATTGTTATTTTGATCGTTCATAGACAGATTCATATACCAACAGTTACAACCTCAAGGCCGATACGATTGATAACTTAATTGTACACACTACACATATATGAAGTTTAAAATTGTCAACGAATTTCAATTAGGATGCACAATATATGTATTTTAACTCATGACATTTTCATTCACGATTTTGTGAGTGATGCCAACTTTTGCATATTAATTAGTATCGCTGTTACTAACACAGAAATTCCTGAAAGATTGTTGCATAAAAAAGCACTTATTTTTTATTTTGTTAACGAAAGTCTTAAGGGTTTTCATTAAGATATTTGGACATGTATAAAACATTTATAACTTAACAAAAAATTCAGGTGGATAAACTAAAATTTAGGGGGCCGAAGAATAAAGTACATACTTTTATACGTTGGTCGTGATGAATTAGAGATGCATAGTTGGTCATGGGCCTAAGAGGCGCGAAAGACCGGGTCGTAGGAGTGACCCGAATATTCATGGCGCCAGGTTTAGGCTTTGATTGAGTGGGTCATGTAATTCGGTCCTAAAATGTTATTGATTGAATGGAGTCTATTTAACTTTGTTTCTACATGTAATAACATGAATATAAATTTATATATTATATTGTTTATGAACATATTTGACACATTATCTTTTGAAGTTGTATTTTAGTGTTCTAGTATTTTTAATTTTGATTGAAATACTGTTGTAAATTAAAGGTTTACAATTAATCTATAATAAGCCATGACTATTTAATCAGTTAAAACTTAAAACTGACCCATTAAGATAACCAGGCCCAAGGTAGGCCCATACTCATCTTATGGGATCGATTGTAATGTGCATAATCTGATGAAATGCCTCCTTAGCATCCTTCTTATACTACTCTACTTCACAATAATCCATACACCTTAGAAATTTAATAGATTAACTGTTCAATTATTCTCATTCAACATTGGCAATTGAATGTTTTTTTGTCATTAAATTTCATATCATCACTTGCAATGGCAGTTTTTGCATTCATTCAATACCAATTACAAATGCCCTAACTAAAAAAAGACAATGACAATGTCACTACACACCTTGCCAAACATAAAAAAGGTGTAAAACACATGGGACTATGGCATCAAGAAACATACATCCTAACACCCCATAGGAATTCCTAAGCATCATAAATAGACTTTAACGGTATTTTTGACGAAATATTTTCGATGGAATTTAAATTCATAAAAAGAATTGGAATTGCTTGCATTAAAAGCAATGCTAATTTCTCGAGTAAAGGAATTTTGAAACTTCCAAATAAATTCATTCATAAACCAAAAATCTTCAAAGAATGGAATTGAGATTTCAATTCTACCGAATTATGTTGAATTTTGTAAATCATACGCATCCGTTATTTATTCTTTACATGTTCTCTAGCTTAATAATTTAAAAGATACTAGATCCACCTTTTATATGGAAGGAAAGGGACTACTTCTCCACAAAGAATAACAGAGTTTCAAGAAATAAGAATGCATTTGCAAAAAAATTGAAATTACAACTATGAAAATTCACAGGTATAATTAATCATCTATTGCTTGATTTATATTCAACAATCTGGAATCCAAATTACAAACCCTTTCCATATAACTTGTGTACTTGACATATATTTCATTACAAGAACTCAAAATGGGTTGAAAATAAAACCCAGGCATTTGACCAAGATCAAAACAATACCTAATTCCTATAAAGAATGCTGCTCTCACTAGCAGGTAAAGTCAAAGGAATAAACTCATAAAGACCCAAAAATATGGCACTTCTAACAAACATGAAAGGTAACAATTTTACAATATACCAAGAAAGAAAAAAAGAAGAAAGAAAATAAAGAATGGACCTTTTTACAACAATCAAACCTTATGCTATATTTGCAAACATAAGAACATGTTCAAATTTCCAAGGCCTTTAGTCGTGTAAAAATTGGAAGGCTGGATTCTCGACAAGTTCTACTGCAGGTTTCACATCTGCGAAATCTTTAACTTGCAGTGACGTTGATAAATCATCAACGGAGAATGGTATGCTGCATTAAGAAACAAGAATTGTTAATTCTGATGGGTACAAATATCTGAATTAGTAATTAATAGAGGTAGTAATTACGACCCATTAAGTTACAGAAGGGTCGCATCGAATACGCTAAAGCTAGCTAAAAAGGGAACAGGGTGCTGTCCAAGGATCCGTTTTATGCATGTAGTGATCATATCAGTGATCAGCCAGGAATCCAAAACTACCTGGAATTGTCATCCAGTAAAAACGAATTACTGGCGGCATTGTTGGAGTCTTCTGTCATTAATACTCTCATACTTGAAATGACCTGGTTAAAAGAACATGGGTCAGGTAAATTACAAGATATTCTGGAAAGGTCTGATACAACAGAACAACGAATGCACAAAATTAAGACTTACATCTGGAGATACACTTCGGGTATTATAGTTGTCATCCCAGTATAGCGTGCATATTCTATACAATTGCTGGACGCTTAGAATCTGGTAATAAACAAGGTCGTATTAAGTCAGTCACGTGGAATCTTAACAATGTTTGTGTGTGTGTGTGTGTGTGTGTGTGTGAGAGAGAGAGAGAGAGAGAGAGACGTACGGGGCAAAGATCATTGATGATTTCATCATACGATATTCTGTACTTTTGATGTATAACCTGAGGACATTAATAATATCTCGAAATAAATAAAGGCATTTTCAATAGTAAAATGGACCTTATTGCTGAAAAAGTACATACCAAGAACCCAACAGCTTGTCTAATATGCTTAAGTTCATCCCAAGCTGAGCCCGCATACTGCAGTAGAAAGAGAGTATTCAGGACCAAAGTCAAAGTAACAAGTAACGTTTTGCCAGAAGTATCTTCAACCAGTTCACTATATACAAGACTGATCGCTTCATTGCCCAATAACTCTATCTACTTAAAAACTAAGAATTCTACAAGAAACTATATTTCTTTTATATATAAAGTATCATTATATAAAATTAATAACCAGTTCCCCTTTGTAACTTTTGGCATAGGATTGATTACTTTGATGTTTTTAAACATAACCATTTTAATATCTAACAAATACAAATCATCACCCTTAGATTAAACTTAAGATTAACCCACAACCTCTTAACTCAATTGTTATGAGAAGTCATACACACAGTACCTCTTCTTTTGCCTGAGCACACCATAGCTCTAACTCTGCTAATCCTGCTTTAACATATTCTCCATTGCTGAATGTACAGCACTCTCGGCGCAGAAGAAGACTGCACAGGGATAATACACAACAAATAATTAGCAGCAAAATCAAAAATACAATATTGTAACCAAACCAAAGTAGGGGTAAACTTGCCTGTTGAATAGTTGTACATTGATATATGAGAAGATCTGAGTAAATATTTTCTGAACAATTATGGGGGGCACCTGAAATGCAACAAAATTAAGTAATTTAACATATACTATATATAATAGTCAATACGTAATGGATGAGATACGTACAAAGTTTTCTTTCAATGTACTGAGGAGAGTGTTTAGGCAGTCAATAATGCCTTGCCAGTGATTGGATTGTGAATCTTTGCCAAAGGACCGCCCAGACCGTAGCACTCCCTTGGATGCTCGTGGTGCCTGAATTTTTGACATTTGCAAAATGAAGTTAGGTGAGACTTAAGTACATTTGAAACTAGGATTTTTCTAATATACAGAGTAATAAGTAAAGGTGTTAATCCTGTTTATAATGGATGGGTTAATTCAGATTAGGCTTTTACCTCTAACGAGTCAAATGGGTGATAACTCATAAGATAGCTAAAAAGGAACTGGTCAATTGGGTTTAATTGTCAAAACTCACCGAATGTGTACATTTAACGCACATCCTATAGAGCTTTATTCAAAACGTTAGATTTCATTGAAATAACAAATCTTTTGTGATCATATTTAGAGTTGTTAATTATAAGTTTTTTTCCGAAAATGAACACAAAAGCATTTAGTAAACCCAACACATGTGGTAAACATTCTACATCTGAGGCTAACCTGTTTTGACATAATATCCAACCCACCAACCCCAACCATTTCGTCACCACTATTATAAGAAGAGTCAAAAGGACGAATGACTTAAAGTTCCAGGTACCTGAATACATAAGGTGAGGAATGATCCCAACTCTTTTTTCAAGTTGTCACGGATAATACCATACATTTTCTCGACATATGCTGTTAATTGTTGCTTGAAAAGCAATGCTGGGTATTTGGCTTCAACCTGACGTACTACCTCAAGTGCAGCTGCAGCTGCACCAAGGTTGACTGTAGATGGGGATGAACGAAATCCCTGCATAGTAGGAAATTATATCATTGGTGGATACACATTATCTATGAATGAGTCAATGCAGGTTATGTTTTTATTTCTAACGAATCAAAGGGAGAAAATTAAAGCGTAAACAGGTCAAAGTCAAACGACTTAAAAGTTACCCAAAGTGTAACTTTCTGCATAAAACCTCCTAAATCAATTCATTAAAAAATTCGGATTATGATTGGAAAAGATCTATTTTTTATCATCATATTTGACACACTAGTTGTTTATAGAATAACAATAATGCGGACGGAAATATTTCAGGTCAACCCGACCCGACCCATTGCCCGTTCCGGACTTGCCTATTTTGCCACATTTACATAAAATCAATAACAGAATTAAGTACCATTGTCATTCTCCCAAACAACGAAGTTGGAGGTGGAGGTTTACGAACTGAACTTGCACCATCAGATCTAATGCTCCTTTGGAGTAAAAACAACAAAGTAGACGAATTCGATAACCAATATGCCATGTGTTCATTATTATCTTGATCCTGCAATAAGGTGACCATTCATTATATTTCACATAATAATATAATGAATGGGTAAATCGCAGCAAACTTGGTACTTTTACTTTTATTGGGAAATAAAGAAAAAAAAGGGGGACATCCATCTTCCTTAAAATCTAAAATCTAAAATAATATTCCCATCTAACAAATTAATCATTCTAGAAATATACCTCAATTGCTGAACCAATCATCTGAATAAGACGATCAAAGACACTAGTCCTTTCAGCTTCAAATGATTTCCAGTGGAGAAGACATTTATAAATAGTAAATGCTGCAACAGGTTTGCCTTGACTGAATCCAATGTCTTTCATAACACATTCAATAAGAGCATCGACATTCTCCTGTAGCAACATTAAAACAAATAGATTAATATGTCATCATGACTGACCACATTCAGTGGCAAAACGAAGGGATAAAAGGATGGTTATCATGTTAATGCAGTTCATACATGCTGACGATCAATTGGGGGTCTTTTAGCCTTGCTGTCAAACTCACTTGCCAAATTCCTTGCAGGTGTTTGTAGCTCCTGCAAAAATATGCAAGTAAATTTCCAACCGCCACATATTTATATATGAAATTGTTGCACCACATCCAGTGTAGAATTGCTTTAAGTACCTCACTTCCAAAGTGCCCATTTGGCATGCTCTGTCATAAAAAATGATATAATGGAAACAGTGTTACGTGAAGAATAATTAGGGTGCAAAATAAAAGGGAGACAAATGATCTACATTGCTTAAAGGTGGCAGTTTTGACCCTTTTACTTGTGAATGGGCTGATTTAGCTCATGTGTTTACTTCTAACAGTCGAGCTCAAATTAGTTTATGAAACGACCTGAGCTGTTAAATGGGTTATAAGTCACACAAGGGGTATTCTAATGAATCAATCCTACCAAATTATTTAACTTCAAAGCTACATATTACTGAAATAATCTAAAATTTGTCATTGTATTTTACGCGGTAAATGTTATACGACTTCTATTAAATTTGGACAAATGGTGTTTCGGGTCAACTCAACCAATACCAACGAATTACCCGCCACTCAACCCCCAGTTTTACCACCTCTAACATTGCCTTATATAACACAGACTCACCTTAGCTTCAGGAGTTTCTGGATAATCTGCCATACGTGCAGCAGTCGTGGACAGTGCTTTCTGTCGAAGAAGTTGATTCTCAGATGCCATGTCAGAAACCTTTTCTTGAAGACTGGATAGAAACACAGTAGGTACCGAGTGAGTCTTCAAATTATAGTTTTATATATAATCACATTAGCAGCTTAATCGCGGAATTAGAAAGCATGAATAAGAGATAATTAAGCACAAACCCTTGCATAGCAGTTTTCAACTGAATAATCTTTGTCTCTGCATCCAAAGCTTGTTTCAGTCTCTCCTCACTGAGTTTGTTGGTTTCTTCATATCTTTTCTCTGTATCGTCGATTTTCTTCTCTAGAGAGCTAACTAAAGCCTGAAATTAGTGACGGATAAAGAATTAAAATACAAAAAACGACCACTTAACACGTCTGACCAAAGCTTTCTAAAAGGAAAAAAAAGGAAAATTGATCGGTAAACTTGAGCAGGCTTACCTTGAGTTTCTCATTTTCGGAGGCAAGCTTATTGGTGAGCTCATGGTCAACAACTGGGATCTCCTGGATGACTGGAACACTTTCAACTACCTTTTTAGCAGTTTCTCGTTCCTTAATGAGCAACTCTTTAGTCTCTTTGAATTGAAGTTGCATATCCTGCAAAGCTGACTGAAGTTTTGCATTTTCCTGTGTTTTGGCTTCTTCCAAGTCAGCCTGCAATAAATAGAGTCAATGTACATCCACTGAAAGAGAACATCAAAAGCGAACTTATTTTCAGGAATTTCTGAGATCTTATTGAAAGAAAGTCAGATTATATATACTCTCCTATATTTTTTAAAGCATGAACAGTCACATTATCCAAGTTACAGAAATGGTTAGCTGCATATTTAATTCTCAAAATACCAACAACCATAATCCCGCAATTAGGGGTGTGCAAGAGTGCATCGCGCAGGAACAGGACCGGATCAAATTGAAATCAGAAAAAACAAATCAAAACCCACACTGATTATAATGGTTCAATATTGGTTAGAACAATGAACCAAATCCATATTTGGAATTGTCTGAATTTGAAAAATACAAACCTTAAAATTAGGGAGGGTGCAAATCTTGGTCTGAACTGACAAGCAAAGAACAGAGCAGGGACCAGACAAAACAGTACTAGTAGCGGACTACCGGCTATGTTCAGTTAGGTTCTCGGTTCTAGATGGTGTTAAAAAGAAGTTTCCGGTTCTGTTATCGCATCAGAATTTTATTCAAAAATGTCATGGTTCGGTCAATTCAGTTCAAAACTGGAACTGAATTGGTCTTCTATTCTTCAAACTTGTAAACGCGTTGTTTAGACTTTTATTTTCCAGTTTCAGATGAAGACAAGCTCATATATTGATTCATTCATGATCTAGTATGGATTCAGTTTTCAGCTCTATTATTTTTCGTTTTCTGGTTTCACACATCTGGTCAGAACCCATTAGGGGTCCTTCGCTTTTGTTGGTCCAGACCAGGTTTTGCACACCGCTAGCCGCAGTTTAAGGACCTCCAACCATACTCCAGGCACTAACGTTCTTTGTTTTATCTCTGTATTAGGTTTTATGTTCAACAGTATTGTATTGTTAATTGTAGTCTATTTGTTCACTTTTATTCTACTTGAACAGGTTGCAACTACAAGAAGTTGGTATTCTGATTTAGGTTAAGAACAATATCAGTTTAATACACCTTTAACTCCTAGTATGCATCTTCTAAACTTCAACCTTTGTACTTTTTTATATCAGCATAGATGCATAATGCCTTCTTGCCAATAAGTATAGTTACAAACATACAGATCAAGAAAACCATTATGCAATTCATGATGGCTGAGGTGTCTTCACTACAAGATAAGCATTACAAGATAGGCAGTGGTAGGGTCTAACTTTTATATATATCTCATTGCATACACTTACCCTCATACGCTTCTCAAGCTGCAGTCTCCATGTGAGTTCTTCAACTTGCTTCTCTAGTTTATTTTTCGCAGCTTGCAAAGCACCAGTTTCCCTTGCCGCCTACATCCAAAGATTCAAGATGAGTACCAAAAAAATGATACCGGGGCATTTGGATTTGTGTTTTAGAAGTGATTATGGCATATTGCATGATCAAAAACTGATAATCAATAGTAATTGAATGGACTCTAGAAAATAGCAATTGGATATGCTTTTACTATTTCAAGTTGTGATAATTAGATGGTCATATTTTGAAGCAGTTGACAATTTCTAATAATCTAAAAACACTAATCGATAATATAGCCGGTGAGAAAAATGTTAAGAGAAAAAAGTAAACATATTATGGGACTTGAATATAGATATCTAAATTAGATTATATGGTATATAGATACACGATTCACCTGTAAATGTTCAGTTTCGTTGCGGCTAGTATGGAAGTGATTATTCAGCAGAATATATTTGTCCAAACAGACAACACTTATTAAGAGTTTATTACCACTTGAAATTGCATTAATCAGATAATAAGTTCTGAAACACAAATCCATGCACCCTCTAGATATGTGTAAACGATAAATATATATCGTAACTCCAACAGTCAAGGTAACTAGATGGCTAGCATTTTATATTGTTTAAACTATTCGGCAGAACGTAATTGGTGACAGTTTCTAAAAATACCTCAATTAGAAAAGTCTAAAGGACAAGACAGATATTAAAGACTCGAATACGTTACCATCTTAAGCTTCTTTAGTTCTTTACGAGCAACCTTTCCCCTCCATGCACACTGTATAGTAATGGCACCCTTCTTCGCCTTGACAAAGTGCAAGTGGGCCAGGAATTTGCGGCAATGGCTCTGAAATCAAGGACAAAAGTCAGTCAAAATCAAGAATATCATTTACCGAATTTCAACATCAGGTAAAATAAATGCCCCCTCACTTATACAACTATCTTTCCCTAGAATGCTGATCGAATATGCAAGGTGTACAGACATTTCAAGAAATCCAACATATGGGAACAGAAATAAGAGATGATCTTGCAATGCCTTATTGAACAATAAGAATAGAGGCAGTGAAGCCAGCCGGTTGGGTATGGGTCAAAACGGATCATTTTGGTATGTGTCGGATTGCATTTAACTGAAACAGTTTTGTCTAAAAACATCATTTTACTTTAAAATTTTTGACTTTCTAGATTAAGTATGACTACAATATGGTATTATTTTAATAACAATTCAAGTTTTTGAATAATGATACTCACTGGTGTTGTGCATTATAAAACTCAGACAATATATACCTCGTTCGACAATTTTCACTTTAAGATGAAAAAAGTTCCAGGTTTGACCAGTTATATATAAGACATAACCCCAATCAACCTATGATACGTAAACGGGCCGTAACTGCCACATCTTAAAGAAAACATAATGTGAAATTAATAGCAATCATCAACATATGGCGAACCTGAATAAGAATCGCTGCCTTTGTCTGCCTTCTAAAGCGAAGCTCATTACGTGCAGCCATTCCCCGTAAACCTGTTTGAATTGAAACAGCTGAGAAGTGAAGCTCTGTGTAAGCTTTCCTGGCAATATGCATTCGCAGCTTTATCTGAATCTTTATACTAGAAGCTTCTCTCCTCATGTTTTCATATACTTCACGAGTAAGTTGGCCTGTTCAAGAAGAAATAAAAGGTGACCAACTTTAAATGCTATGAACTGTTTAAGAAAATAACTTTTAGACATTCAAAAAGACAGTACCTCGGCAAACGGATTGAATTTGCAAGACAGAACGTTTCAACAATATATAACTTTTCCGAGCGATAAACGAGCGTACTTTTCTTTGAATGATGCTAGCTGATCTACCTAAGACCTCAGTCCGACGAGCATCGAGCTCTGCCATCTGACCAGCCCTTAAAAATACCTTTGTTTTACCAATCTGCATATGAACATACCAAATCACATGGATCGTAAGTTATAAAACAAAAAAACAAAAAACAAAATTTCCCCTCCCAGAAAAATGAATCTCATACGAAAGTTTGTATGTAGAGAACTTTTCAACATATGGTATTGCAGTCCCTCTAACCTGATAGCCTTCAAGTCCAGTTTTCTCCAGAAGCCTCTTGCATGCACGAATTTCATCACTACTATAATAAGTTAATAATCATAAGGACAGTCAGGGTAATCTCATTTATCACACCATACACTCGAGTTTTCAAAGAAGAGTAAACAAGATCATTCAATTTACCTGCCATCCAAAACTTCAGGAGCCAGGATACCAAACCGATTCACAAACTCGTCAAATGGTTTTCTAGTGGGATACCCAGCACAACTAATCCTGATTGCCTCCAAGACACCCTGAATAAGATTACATGACGTGTTTCAATTAAATATGTTCACGAAAGAGAACTGAAGATACATAGAGTATAGCGCTATTTTTGGGGTGTCATCAGTCATGTGAATCCTTACCCCACATCGCAGTTGTTGCAGAACATTATGATTTTCAAAAATAGCCGGCTTGAGAAGATTGTTAGGCTTTACGCAACGTATATAATGAGGCTCGGTTGAACTCAAAGTTTCAAGAAGTTGTTGCAGTTGTTGCTGACACAAAAAGGAAACATAGCAATATAAAGGTATTTATGTGCATGTTGTTAAGAGGGGAAATGGAGTGTGAGTGGATGGGGGTGCGTGTGTGTGTGTGTGTGTGTGTGTGTGAGAGAGAGAGAGAGAACAAACCTTAAATCGTGTACCAATTGAAGAGAACTTCGACGATTTGGAGGATTCATCAGCTGAAGTAGGAAACAAACTCGCAACGAAAGAATTTGTTGAAGCACTCAAGAGTGCTTGATGCTCTGCAATGACATAATCTTTGTTTTTGTCCAGAAACAACTCAGTTTGATATGTTACCTAAAGATATATTTGAGTTAGTCATGATATCACAAAGCCAGACAGAGTTACTCTTATCAGCTAGTATATATATTGCAGATCTTACATCACCGGCATAATGACAAATCGTGAAGTCAGAACGAGCCAATTTTGGTTTGGTGAAACGCTGGTGATTCTTAAAAGTCTGGTACAGCTTTTGTGAAAACGTTTCATGTGTTGACCTGGGAAACATACTGCAGAACACAAATAATGGCTTACAAAATGCATTAGCTTTATACTCTTATATAGAAATGCATGAACTGTAAGGTAACTACTCATATATCTTGATACTTGATAAAGATAAAATAAAGAGAACAGCTACCCATGTTTAACTTACCAAGCTTCGTCTAGAAGAGCTATGATGCCACCCGGTTTCTACACAATAGAAAGACAATATATCAGAACTGAAATCATAAGAAATGTTGGTGCATAACTGACATGTGCATCCTTATTCTCATAATTTGAATCTCGAATACCCAGAGTATTTTTATAATAATGAAGAAGCATGCACCACCTCTTATTATAGTACAATTAAATGCTAATGGAAATTGACTTGGAAAATTTTTCTTAAAAAATATTTTATAGATGTGTAATTTCTGCTTCGTGTGATATGGTTGTAGTGGATTATGATATTAAAAGATGCATAGCAGAACATTCTCAAAGACAATTAACTCCCTAATTTAATGTATAGTCCGCAGTGATTGATAACAATCCACATGAAATAACTTGTTTACTTTAAGATAAATCTGGTGATCATCTTATCAAATAAGCAATTTTCCAAAACCTCACCAATGTAATTAAACAAGAAAGAAGTAAGTATTATCCTAGGCAGATAAAAATATGGCAATAGGAAACATTTCATAGACTAAGAATTAAAGTATTTATCAAACCTTCTCAATGAGATCCAATATATCTTGATTGTCAATAAACTCAATGTAGCTCCAATTGATTTCTTCTTTTGTATATTCTTCTTGCTCCATTTTAAAGACATGCTGCAAAAAACATAAAGCTCACCAGGTTACCATGTGTACATAGCATTTTTATCTTATTCAAGAAAGACCTTAAAAATGAATTTGAGTCCCTAAGCAACCTGATTGAAATGTTGTTGGAGTTTCTCATTTGTCAAGTTTATACAAAACTGCTCGAAGCTGCCAAAAAAGGGTCACACTCAGAATAAGAAGCATTGTAATTATACAAGTAACATCTGAGATTCCTGCATCCATCACAGCTACATGACGTCGGTACTCAATAACTTGGTCCGATCAAAATATGAGAATCATTTAAATAGGTGGTCAATGTTTATAAACCGATTCTTACAGTCTCATCAATAAGAACTTTAGAAGATAACCACGAATATTCAAGGACTTTACTGATATCAAGGTTATTTGGATTGGTTTCTGTGACTAATCATAAGTTGGTTTTGTTCCTAGCTTTTTGTTGACACTGGCACTAGGGCCAATTCCTTAAAAGGTTATGCCACCTGGCATAACTGGTCAACAATCAAAACATAAGGCATACCAGTGAAGCACCTGTTTGTCTTGAAACTTTCGAATCCGTATATGTCCAGCACTCCAATTATGTATTTCGAATCTGGGTCTTGACCAATTGAGCTATTAATCCTATCAACAAGCCTGCAATGAAATATGCAATTTAGATAATACACCTAAACAGAGAAGCTCTACATACAGTTATTAGGCTGTTTGGCTTTGCATTTTCTAACTAGTTATATGATTATTGTGAGTTGAGGCCGCAATGATCAGCGTTAAATGTGTAAGTAAACAGATTTTGCTTCTGACTATTTGAGGTCAAATTATCAGTTTCATACCAGCTACAGCAGAACTAATTATCTGAAGGTGAACGAAAGTTACCTATTTACCAGTTCTTTTAAATGACCTCAAGGATGACGGACATGTCTATATAGTTCATATAAAGTGTCTCTTTATTATTAAAATGTCAATTTTGGTCATTTTATTATTTTATCTATTACCTCCTTGCATAATCAGTATTCGTCGATTTAAACATCCGATGATTACAATTTCAAGCCATGATATTGTAAATAAATAGAACATAATCACCTTAACCCCCCCTCCCTTTTCCTTCCTCCTTAGGTTGTTACTGTTAAAGAGGTAGTTTAGTCAGTATGAAAGAAGGGTGTAGCAGGAGTGAAGCTTACCAGTCAAATAGCCTTGAGTAAACAACTTTCGCTAATGCATCTCTGCTGGTAGCAGCAGCTTCTGGATCTAGCCATTTGGTTATGGTCTCATCACGCGTTACAATTACACGTTTGCAAAGAGAATCCTCTAAAGCTTTCACATCACACCTGGACAAATCTTTAACTTGTTAGGACATTCCAATAATGTCTCAATATATATCAGCGTGTCATATTAATATGTGCAAGTGCAATTAGTGGTCTGCGAAAATGAGTCTCTACTAATTTGAATTCACATCTCAGTTCAGAGCAGAACAGCTTTTTTTCCCTCAAATTCTGATAATTTCAGACACGGAATGACGTCACTTGAACTTTGGTTTTTTAGGACTACAAAATCCAAGTTTGTATTCAGTTTAACATCCATCTTGAGACTATACTCGCTCTAAACATGAACTGGACCAGTACCAACCAGGTTTAGATTTCTCATTTCAATCAAAGATTTATCAAATTATTCGGTTCCTGTTTGGTCCAGTTCCATCACAATGAACACCCCAAGGTGTAATGACTTTGGTCACTCACATGAAAAGCTCTGCAGCGGTTTTAAGGTGAAACCAAGATTTTTCATCTTTGGGTGTAGACGAGTCCATTTCCTTTCCTTTTGTAAAATCTATGTTACCCAGATGAAGAATTGCAGCTACAACACTAAAAATTGCGTCCTGTAAACAGAAATAACAGTACGAAAATATATATATGAGATGCAATAGTTTGAGTTTTTTTTATTATTATATCTCTATAGAATAGATGACTACTTAAAGTGTACCTGCTCCTCTGAGGTAATCCCTACAACATCCATTGCATTCTTTGTAGCAATATATTCTTTTCTTTCATCTAACCCATCTATCTGGAAGCAGTTTGATTGATTAAGATAATGAAACGTCTTTGGATCTCCCACTTTATATCTTTTCAGATCCTGGAAGCATAGTAGATAAGATTAATATGGAATAGACACTAAGGACGGACATTTAAGAGAGCATATTATTTAAATGAACTTGGAAAAGAACAAAGACCAATCTAGATTGCATAACTAGATAAGTATGTCTGAGTGCATATCTTTATGCATAACAAATGTCCAACATAGGTTAAAGACCAGTTACCTCAGGAGGTGCAGCACAAAGCATGTAGAAGCAATGATAATTCCGCTCAGGATCTGACAGTTGACAAACACGAGACCTTTCCAGCAAATATGTTCTGATGGCAGCCCCTGAGATTCGGCCCTTCTGATCAAATTGAATCTCAACAAACTTGCCAAAACGACTGAAGCAATAGCAACAGGCAGGTATCAACAACTAATGTAACAAATATGTAAGACTTTTTTATGTAATAGCAAAAGATATTTAACCTCACCTTGAGTTGTTGTTCCTAACAGTTTTCGCATTACCAAAAGCTTCCAAAACAGGGTTGGACTACAACATGAAGCAAGCATAGCAATAGTTTGATAAAAATAATTCATCTCAAGTTTTAAAAGAACATAATCTGAAAGATACAAAAAATATATTAGTAAGAAGAGTGAACACCTCTAGGACTTTCTGTTCAACACTCCTTCCATCAGTAGAAGCTCTACCTCCCATGTAAGCAAGATACCGCATCAGTTGTTTAGTACTTTCAGTTTTACCAGCTCCACTCTCACCGCTTACCAAAATCGACTGACTTATCCCTTCATTGATCATAACTCTGCACCAGAATATTCGATTTATTCATTTCAAATAATGTATTGCGATTCCTTGATCAACATACCACAATGAGTTTGAAACAGAGGTGGCAAATGGGTGAATTGGACAAGGAGTAAAAAAAAAGGTAATATTGGGTACTAAACATTACCATTTAACACTTACCATATATGATCATAATATATATAATTATTACAATTAACGCACTAATGTCATAATGCGTTGAAAAATCAGTTCAGGTGACTATCAACCCGTTCGACCCACTTGACCAGTTAGCCAACTTTTTGAATTTTACTTGTTTAATTTGCTAGAGATACAAAAAAAACCGCAAATCAACCCTTATATAAGTGAAAGGGTCAAAACTGCAACTTCTAGTGAAACAGTACCTGTAAGCCGCATCCGCAACTGCAAAAGGGTGGGGGCTCAATTCCCCAAAGGCTGCCCCTTTGTACTGTTGCATCATATGGCTATCATACAAATGTGGCAATCTTGTGAAAGGATTTACGGCTATTAATATACTGCCTGTATAAGTCTGGAAGCCCCATTTGAGTTAGTTAGCTTCAATTACATATCTGAGGTATCTGCAGAAAAAAAAAAAAAAAAGGAATGTGTCCTCTATGGGACAAACAAGAAAGAATAAGGGAACTCACATATATTTCATTAATATCGTATCTAGATTTTAAGTTAGCTAAAACCCCTGGTTCATGCAAATAAGCCAGCTTTGTCATGTCATCTACTCCGCATGGCGGTGCCTCGGCATCTTTTGGATATACATTTGATGACTTGGCAACAACCTAAAAATTAGCATCAAGAATAGACAATAAGGGATCTAAACAAACTGCACAAATACATGGTATCCGCTTCTCACTGGCAACCTTATAGTGTGAATTACAAATCCAAATAATGCAAGAGAAAAACATATTTCTCCTTGACTAATCTTCAATCAGGAAAAGATGAAAAAGTAAAATGGCAGCAGGTTACAATTGAAGTTCAGAAAACATATAAACCTAAAATCATTATTGTAGAAAGCAAGAGGCTATATATACTCACCGTTTTGCCTGAAGTAGAAGCAACCTTGATATCATCACCAGTAACCCCAATAACTTCTCCATCTATCCAAGCGTCATCTGGATCCTCTACCCAGACAAGTGACCCAACCCCTAAATTGACTGCCGCCTACAAACATACCAAAATTAGAACATTATTCATCTTTAACAAGTGCCAATGTCCACTAAGAGAAGTTACTGGTACTATTCTTTTAGTACATATTTTATGATAATTAAAATTAACCAATAAACTCATGCAGCACAAATTGTGAGAAAAGAAAATATCCCGTAAAAAACTAAATATCGAACACAATCATTCAAGAAGTTTAATGCCTATAAACATTACCTAAAGACCTAATTATCTAATATATATACGTCCATACAACCAAAAGTCTAGCAGTTCCATTACTATACCTAAGAGCCCTCAACATTAATTTAAAAATCCAAGTATATAACAATATAACCTTGTTGTCGTCTAGCCTACACGAGATATGAGGTTCCAATTTTAATTACAAATGCCTCCTACAGCTGTTAGGATTAACTTAAGCTAATAAATATCTCTGCCTATCAAACAAATGAAAAACACTATCGAGCTCACATAGATAACATAAACTGGGTCAGCATATTCGAATTAAAACAGAAAAAGGTCCTGACTGAAAGCACCAAAAGATGTAATGCTATAAACTATTTAAGCAGGTGCCTGGTGATGTACACATAGATAACTCAACTTCCACGTAAATAAACAACAGTCATTTTTAGTTAAAGATCAAAATATCTTTCATTGAGTCCCTACCTTTTACCAGCAAAACTTTCATCACCTTATTGCAACTATCTCTATATCCTTTTTTATATATAAAATGCATATGCTAAACATATTAGCAATGTATATAAATCCAAGTTACAAAACACAAAAATAAAAATAATACCAATACATATTCATCTCACATTAAACCACCTACTAACACAACTTCCTTGCAATTTCAATCATATATTCATTCATTTCCAAAATAACAATTTTAATGTTAATAAACATATTATTAAAAAAAAAAAAAAAAAAAAAAAAAAAAAAAAAAACTACAAATTTCCAAGTATAAACACAATAACGAGCTGAATCGTTCACCTCAAATCACCGACATTAACAATAGATCGTAAAAAACTACAAAAAATCAAATAAAAACTTCAAATTATACAAAAATAAATATAATATTACAACACATACCATCTCCAACTAAACTTTGGATCAGATCGGGAACCGGCGGCGTTACAAATCACTTCAATCTAAACAACAATAGATCAGCTACACCTTCTAACTTCGCTTCATTGATCGAATTCAACAAAACAATTAACAAATCAACAAATGAATCACTTCGAATAAATTGTTCAAAATTGAGAGTAGATTGATGAATTGAAGTCAGAAATGAAGTAGTAGAGATGAGATCAAGTTGATTATAGATGAGATTTGAGGATGAATTTGAGTAATTTTTGAAGAAATTGAAATCCCTAAATTTTCGTGCTGTTGTTGATGAATAAATGACGACTGTTTCTTTTTTTTCTTTCTGTCTACTTGCTTTCTTTTTTTCGTGTTTAGCTTAGCTGGGGGGTTTCCCTCCCACGTTGTTCGGAATTGCTCTAAATTCTAATTTTCATAGAAATTAAAATAATTATGATATACCTAATAATGTTATGATACGAGATTATAATAATGGGTACTTGAATTGAATTATAGTTTAAGATATGTATTTTTGATATAATAACTAGTTGACCTATTTTGATTTCTATGTATTGATGTATATTATATAGTTCTCTAAATAAAAAACATTATAATCCGCCTTTAACCCGACTTTCAATAACAAACGTGTTTCATCCATTTAACTTAACGACATATATAGATGGTAATTGAAGTTACATAATGAATAATGCATAATAGTAATTAAAATTAATGTTATCAAAAAATGTTTTACTTGGAATCTGTAAATTGATAAAATTAAATTTTTGTTCAAACGGAGACATATTTGAAGTCGTCGGATGTGTTTACATGTTTATGAAAACTACTCCATTGTTTTTGTTTTCTTTTATATATGTGATATGTGATATGTCATATTTATATCATGGTTAAGGTTTTATGATAGATGAAGGATAATAACAAGTGGAATGGTTCTGAATATAATTAAGATGTTAACTCTTAGATGTTAAACATGTTAATATACTATTTTTGAAATTTATGTAGTGTAAATATAATTTTAACGACTGCTTCGTTATTTTTTTACAATATGAATACGAATACTACCTTTAGGAATATCTTTTTGTTGAAAAATGCCAGAAATGTATATAATAATAGATCATTTATAATCTTAATGTAAAAATAAGGAGTGCTTAGTTAATTATAAAAATGCTAAATTTATGATACTTTTGAATTATAATGGAGTACATGAGTAGTATAAATCTTTCTCTAACTTATCACATAAAAGTAATTTTATCTCCCAACCTACCATAACTAGTAAAGTAGATGTAGATGTTTATATGTTTTGTGAGTGTATAGTAAGTAAGTCGCGTAAAGAAACGAATAGTTATAAGCGGATGAACATTTACCGATTTAAGTTATTTGTAATTCATATGAATCAGTACACACCACATCTCCCTTTTTAATACTAAAATTACATCTAGTGTTCATGTGTTGTAAATTAGCTGAAAGTTGATTTTATACATTTAGAAACCTTCTTGATTATAGAATGTGCAATAAATATTTGGGGTTTTGCTAACGTGTGCCACCGTGGCACACATTAAGCTACATGTAATGAAGTCAAAAATTCCTTAAATATTAATTTTTACATTTAATACTCATTAATTCGATTTGATAATTTGTTTTTTTATATATATATTTATTACAAATTATGTTATTTAAGAAAATTATAGATTCATTAAATGCAGCTTAACGTGTGCCACGAGAGCACACGTTAGCAAAACCCTATATATCATAAAATAGCTTGCTTTTAAAGATAAGTTATTATTTTATAAAATGAAACATATAAGTTAATGAATGAATGTTAATAAAGTGCATCTCTTAATTGATGATGGATGGATGTGAAACAACAATAGAAAACAGTGTATTAAAACACCGCACAATTTAATACAAATTTTTTTTTTTATAATATACCGGAAGCGCAAGTCTAATCAAACATTAATAATTTTCATTATATAATATACACATCGAATCACACTATTTCAAATCATTGCTTATCAGTTTGGGTGTTATGTAAATCCAAGGACAACCCTGATTTATACAAATCAGATATCAGAGTAAACATCCAGTTGTCAAACATTCCATCCAGTCAACAGCTTCTTGCCCGCCCGTTATATCAAACCATAACCAGCAAGAAGTGGGGTGGTGGGATTAGCATAAAGCTAAGTGAGTGAATAATAATCAACAGCCCAACTTAGCATAACAAATCTGTTTACAACAAATCTGTTTACAACAAAGCATCATAACAGCCCCTGTTTACCACAACAGGCTCATCATCACATAATCTCAATGAGGATAGGCGGTTCCTGAGGCGCTCTCAATGCCGCAATGAGCCTCCAAGAACCCTTCAGATTCACTGCAGGCCAATACAGTGAATAACCGGTAGCTTAATGCTATTCCATCTAACAAAGGTTCCTATTAATGATATGTGCAAGGAACCCTCCATCAGTCAACAATAGCAACTAAGCCCAGCACTAGGCTGACCTCATTCATAGTGCCCAAGGCCATGTATCAGATAATCACATAATCACTGATCAACTTATCAGACTAAACAGTTTATCAACAACAATTACATCATAGCATATTAAACAGTCTATCAAAGTAGTAAAATACGTTTACCCATTGTAACCAATTTGTTACACTAAATCACACTGAGGATTTCAGATCCACTCACCATTACCTCAGTCGCAAGCTCAGAGGTCTAATATTACTGAACCTTCTCCATATCTGATAATAGAATTAAACAAATGAGTTAGTAACTCGTCCCATAACTAATAACTCATTTCATAATCATATATCATATCTCAACACATAGTATTAAAATACTAAACAGTAACCAGTTATAATAACTTAGTCAAATCATTGGTTAATAATGATCTACAACTCAGTATCCCATATTCGGTTTACACCTTAATCATATTGCACTGGTGCTTATTCAATAGTATTTTGAAATAAAACTTCTCAATATACAATATCAACGTAACAATTATAATCGAGTTGTAATTAACAATTATAATTACTCTAAATACATATTTACCTAAGCAGGTAAATCCCTCAGGTCTAAGGAATCAAAAGTCCAATCTGTACCGTAATCAGAAATTCTCGAAATAAGGTTCAAGGACCGAAAAATGCCATTTTCGACCCCAAGACAGCCCCGAATGGCCAAAAACTGACTAGGCTCTTAGAATAGAGCTTTGATCATTGGGCCGTTTTTGAGTGACCATATGAATTTCAACCCATACAAAACTTGCTAAGAACCCGCCGAGTAGTCTTTGTACCCTCCGGGTACAAGTTCCACCAGCCGGGTACACAAAGAATCAACCGGGTAAATTACAAAATGTGATAACAGAACAAAGTCGCGTTTTAAAGCTTAGAGAATCAGCCAGGTCAAGTTATTGGCCGCCGGGTTCTAACCAAACATGACTACCCGCCGGGTAAGGGTTGTACCCGCCGGGTAAACCCATCTTCCAGGTCTTTTCGATCTGCTCCAAAACCCAGACTCGTAAAATCTAACCAAAACTCAAAATTTCAGTTTCTAACAATTCTACTACAACAAATAACAACAATAACATCAAGTATCATCAACTATCAAGTTATTGAACCTTAATCTTCATACAATCAATAACAACTATGATTTCTACCATAATCAAAAGTAATCAAGATATCACTTACACTTTAAATAGCAAGATGATGATGATGAAACTAATCAAATTCACAGCTCCAATCTTTGTGTTAATTTCCCATTTATGGTTCTTACTGGGTTTTCAAAATTAATGAGTTTCCCTTTTGGGAAATTGAAGTAATTTAAGAAAATATAAGTCGGTTCTCACCCAAACCGACTCCGTATACCATTTAATATTAGTCCCCTTCCAAACCTATTGTCTGAAACCTAAAACCATTTACGATTCCAACAATTTTATTTTACCGTTAACTATATAAAGTTAAAACATACAATAACTTACTAGTCACAATAAGTCATCTGACTTTTTGACTAATTATTTATAATAACTTAATAAATAAACAAATAAATTTCCTAACACATTAAACAATTAATTTAAAGTCAGGAAATTACCCAATTACCACTAGGCTCTTAAAGTGGGTGTTACATGTATGCTGTTCATTTTAGTACGATAAATGTGTTCTTCGTCGGTGTTCGTCGGATGTATCACTCATTCCGCTCGTAAGATAAGGAGTATGCGTAAAAATATTGTTATAAAGATTATTCTTATTCTTAGTCCTAATAAGCATATTCATGAATGTGTTAGTAACTCGTTTTGGTCATTGATATGTATTTTATTTTCGATAATGATAAATATCACACATATTATAAACGTTAGATAATAAAAAATAATACTCGTAATGGCCATTAGTTCCTCTAGCTCATATAGCATTGTAGAACCGGAAGACACGACATCGTGACTAACCATAATAAGAATTGTTTTTCTCTTATATATCATATTTCACAAGTGTATTGGTAGTAGAATTTAATCCACTGCACTACACATTTTTAATCTTCATATGTGCCACACGTAACATTTCACCAACCTATAAGACTTATGGAATTTTTCAGTCACCCTTCAATTGAAGAACATACGATGAATATTGAATTAAAGAGTTATTAGATGAAGTCACAAACATATGATGAAACACATACATGGTGGATTAGCGCGAGTAAATCTAGGTGGATTGACCCATAAACAACTCAATTTCATTATCTGTAACATCCTCTCTATGGGTCTGGTAATTTCTTGATTTTTAAATTTGGTTATTTAAATGTTTTAGAAATTACTTGATATTAATTGATTTCTTGCGAAACTTAAGTAAATAGGTCAATCGACTTATTGTGAATAGTAAAATATTACTTGTTTTAAATTGTTATGTCTGACGGTAAAATAAAATATAGTTCCCGCGAAATGATTTTTAGGCTACAGACAATAGTTTAAAAAAGGGATTATTTTAAGTGGATACGAGTTCGGTTTATGATTGAGTTGACTTATATCACCCTTCCCAAATTAGAAGGTTATTATTTGAAACCTAAGAACTCCAAATACTTTAAAATCAAAACCTAAGAAACCAAGAAATCTAAACAAAATTGAAGTCAAGTTGGTGCTGTGATTTTGAATAAATTCTATCATCATCATCACCTTGTTCTTCCCTTTAAATTGTAAGTGATTTTTAGTTATTTTGATTATACCTAAAATCATAAATGTTCTAGATTGATATGTGAATCAAAATGGAAAAGTTGATATATGATGTTAGGAAATGATTGCTTGATGTTATATACTGTTGTTGATATTAGCTATTGCTATTGATTGAGTTAGAAAACCTGAATTGATGTTTTATGAATTTAAAGTTCGAGTTTAAGTTGTTACAGAAAGTTCAGGTCGTAGGAAAAGGGCCAGGATCCGGCGGATCCAATGGTAGATCCGGCGGATCGTGGATGTTTGGCCGGGGATCCGGCGGATCATAAAGTTTTATTGGGGATCCGGTGGATCCAAAATGGGATCCGGCGGATACTCAGTGGTCGGTACTACACTTTTAATTTGACACCAAAAAGTAATATTTTTCGAGAATACTAATTATTGTATCCGGTGGATCGGGTCTAGATCCGGCGGATCATGAAGAGATCCGGCGGATCCTAGTACCTATCCGACGGATCCTTGTCAGTTTGTTTGAAGTTTAAGTACTTGTTTGTGTTACATTGTAATAGTTACTTTAGATTGTATTACTTAAATGACAATATGTAATTGAGTTAAGTACTATAATTCATGGAACAAGTTAATAACTTGTGTTTTGATTTTATTCTCCGATCAGCCGAAGACTCAGTGATATTAGACATTTGATTGATTGAACTGAGATTGACAGGTGAGTGGATCTGGAACTCACAATTTGATTTAGTTGTAACTGTTTAGTTGCAACAAGTAAACGTAAATGTGAATATTAGACTATTTAGTCTGAATTATTGATTATGAATCTACGTGCTAATTGGCCTTCGGGCATCAGTATTATTGAGGTCAACAAGTTAGTTGGGCTAGTTTGCTATTATGTGAATTACACAGGGACTGGATACATTTGTTATTTGTAGAACCTGTGTTTGATTATAATAACAATTAGCTATCGGTCTATTCTGTATTGGCCTTACAGATTGATGGTAAGTGTTCTTGGAGAGCCACCCGGGTATTATGGTTTCTCAAGAGCCACCGATTCTCATTGATTGATTAATGTGTATTTACGGTTAATTGATGTAAATAGATGGTTATGCTAAGTTGAATGGTATGTGACATATTCATTCACTTAGCTTCGTGCTAATCCCTCATTTTACTTCCTGCAGGTTATGTTTAATTATGTGGGTGGGCAGGAAGATGATGCTTATGCATGGAATGTTTGACCAACTATGATCTCTTATATGTTTTTGTGATAAACATAAGTTTGTTGGAATTATGTAACACCTCGGTTACTGTTTTGTTTTTAATAGTTTTATACTATGGAGTATTATGTTTTGGAATAGTTATGTACATTTTAAATAATGCACAGTAAAGAAGTATGTTTTAAACCTACGCTTTCGAGTTAAACTTTATTATATCATTGTTAAGAATGAGGGGTGTTATTAGTTAGTATCAGAGCACAAGTTTGGGTGAATTGAACATGGCAAGTGTTCAATCCCAAATCTTGTTTGTGTTAAGTCAAACATTTCTGGGTATGGGATTTAGCATTGTATGTGAATCGTTTAGTAGGTAGGTACTAACGATTAACGAGTTGTGAGCTGTTAATGTGATTACAGATATGGCAGATAACGAGCAACCGACCATTACCCCTAATGATGCCTCCAGGACTGATGTTCCTCCTGAGACTCATGATGATAGCCCTGGTCATGTTGGTACTTCTTTCTCTGCCGGTGAAGAAGTAGATAGAGATGAGTATGTTCTTCAACTAGAGGATGAATTACAAACACTCAGGAAGTATAAACAACTTATGGAGATTGGAACGTCTCAGCCTCATTCTCAGCCACAGCAATCTGTATTTGGTATTGTTCCACCATCTTTGGTGTCCACGTTTCAGACAACTACCTCGGTTCCGTTTTCTTCTTCTGGGCCATTTGATTATCGGATTCCTATGTTTTCACCGCCCCAACAGAATAAGGTGTGTTCTTTTAATACTTTCATGGCTAGTAAACCGTCTGAATATCAGGGTAGTTCAAATCCTTCTGTGACTCTGGATTGGTTGAGGGATACTGAAAGAAAATTCGAGGTTTGTCGTTATGAAGAAGTAGTTAAAGTTCCGTATGTTGTTCAACTTCTGAAAGGACAAGCCATGATTTGGTGGGATTCGATTACTGCAGCCTTGACACCTCAGCAAAAAGAATCTATTCGATGGTTAGATTTTTATAATGAGGTTTGTAAGCAGTATTTCTCTGACTTTGATATGTCCCGTATTAGAAGAGATTTTATGGAATTGCATATGACAGATAAAATGTCTATTGATGAGCTGATTTCACAGTTTTCTGAAAAATTAAGGTTTGTTAAACAGTGGGTTCCAGATGATAAAACCAGAATAGAACACTTCGTTGGTACTTTACCACCCATTTACCAGACCACAGTGAGATTAGCTGGTTCTCTTTCACAGGCTTTCAATCTTGCCCGATCAGTAGATAGTGATTTGAGAGCTCGTGATGATCAAAACAAGGATAGATCTTCTCAGAAATCTAGAGGCGATTCCTCTGGCAAAGGCAAACAAATATGGCAGAGTAATAAACAGAATCAGAGGTCTCGTGACAAAAGTGGTTCATCTGACAAATCTACTTGGTGTAGCACTTGTAAGTCTAAGCATATTGGACCATGTACTGCACAGACAAATAAGTGTATTAAATGTGGTGAGCTTGGTCATGAGTTTAAAGCTTGTAAATATCCGAAAGATGTTTGTTGGAACTGTAAGAAAGATGGTCATCGTGCTGGTGCTTGTCTTGAGGCGAAAAGACAGGGTTCTAGTTTGGTCAGGAGTTCGTCATCTTCTGGTCAGAAGCGGAAGAATCCGCCATCAGCAGCGAGTAGGGCATTTCAATTGACAGTTGATGAAGCTGTCCACACAGATGATGTTATTACTGGTACCTTTCTTATAAACTATGTACCAACACGTGTTTATTTGATTCAGGAGCAAATTGTTCCTTTATATCTGTGAGTTTCTGTGATAAACTAAATTTGATCCCTACTGTGATTACCAAACCTGTTGAGGTAGAAATAGCTAGTGGCAGAATGGTTCCTGTTACCACCTTGGTGACTGGAGCTAGCATTATGATAGAAGGCCAGACTTTTCCTGTTTCATTTTTGTTGATGCCAATTCCTAGTTTTAATATGGTTATTGGTATGGATTGGTTAAGTCAGAATAAGGCAAGTATAGAATGCCATAGAAAGTTAATAAAAATCCCTATTTCGGACGAGTCATATGTCATGGCTCGAGGAGAAAGGGAGAATGGGCATATTCCTTTAATTTCTATGATGAAAGCTAGGAAATCTTTGTCTAAAGGTTGTGAGTCTTACTTATCTTATGTTATTGACGCCAAACTGGAAAAGAAATATGTCTCTGATGTACGTGTAATTTCTAAATATCCGAAGGTATTTCCTATTGAATTGCCTGGTCTGCCCCCAGTTAGAGAAGTTGAATATCAGATTGACCTTATTCCTGGCTCGACACATGTAGCTAAAGCACCGTATAGATTGGCTCCCTCTGAAATTCGGGAAATGATGAATCAGATACATGAATTGTTAGATAAGGGATTTATTAGACCGAGTTCTTCCCCATGGGGTGCACCAGTTCTGTTTGTGAAAAAGAAAGACGGTACTTTCAGAATGTGCATTGATTACCGTGAATTGAATAACCGAACAGTAAAGAATAAGTATCCACTGCCTAGAATAGATGATTTGTTTGATCAGTTGCAGGGATCATCTTATTATTCTAAAATTGACTTGAGGTCGGGTTATCATCAAGTTCGTGTTCGTGAAGAAGATATTTCTAAGACTGCTTTCTGTACCAGGTATGGTCACTATGAGTTTTTGGTCATGACGTTTGGGTTGACAAATGCTCTTGCAGTTTTTATGGATTTGATGAACCATGTGTGTCGGCCTTTTCTTGATAAATTTGTTATTGTCTTCATTGATGATATTTTGGTTTATTCGAAATCTGAGTCTGAACATGAAATGCATTTGAGAATAGTATTGGAAACTTTGAAAAGAGAGCACTTGTATGCTAAGTTTTCGAAATGTGAATTCTGGATTCGAGAGGTACAGTTTTTGGGTCATATTATCTGTAATGATGGGATTAAGGTTGATCCGTCCAAAGTGGAGGCTGTTATGAATTGGAATGCTCCAAAGAATGCATCTTAGATAAAGAGTTTCCTTGGGTTAGCAGGTTATTACCGGAAGTTTATTAAAGATTTTTCTAAAATTGCTGGCCCGTTGACTAAATTAACTCGAAAAAATGTAAAGTTTCAGTGGGATGAACAACAGGAGATAGCTTTTCAAACTTTGAAACGGTTGTTGTGTCAGGCTCCTGTGTTAGCATTACCTAATGGGTCTGATGATTTTGTTGTATTATGTGATGCATCTTATGCTGGTTTGGGTAGTGTTATGATGCAGCGGGATAGAGTGATTCTTTATGCTTCTCGGTAGCTTAAACGGCATGAAAGAAATTACCCTACCCATGATTTGGAACTTGCAGCTGTGGTATTTGCTTTCAAAATCTGGAGACATTATTTGTATGGCACGAAATGTGTTATTTGTACGGATCACAAGAGTCTTCAGTATATGTTTTCACAGAAAGAGTTGAATATGCGTCAACGATGATGGTTGGAATTAATCAAAGATTATGATTGTGAAATTAGATACCATCCCGGGAAAGCCAATGTGGTGGCTGATGCTTTAAGCCGAAAAGGAACTTCTGACAGATTGTATTTTATGAGATTGGAGGTTTCCTCTGGTTTGATAGATCAGATAAAAGCTGCATAGTTGGAAGCTTTGATGGATCATAATTTGAAGTCCGAGATTATGTTGAAAAGAAAAGATCTATTATTGGACGATTCTAGAGGCTTGAAAACCTTTCAGTCTCGTGTGTTGATTCCTTTGTTAGGTGGTCTTCGAGATTTGATTTTGACTGAAGCTCATAAATCTCGATTATCTTGTCGCACCCCCAAATTCGGGTTGCAGAAGCGATTCGGGTCGGGGCGCAACTAATCAAATATCAACAGCACATAAGATATAATGAACGACTCTATATGCGTCGTTTATAATACATTGATATTATAAAAGTCTTACACTGTTATAATAGTTTACAAAAGCTCAAATTAATGTAAGAGATTCTATGTCATAACTAATTTATACAAAATATAGTAATGCATGATAATCTCCTGATGTTTGCATGAGACTCGAGCTAATGGGCATCCTGAGTGAGCATACTTACTACTGCTGCGAACCTGAGAATACACACTAAAATGGTCAGCTAAAAGCTGGTGAGCTCACAGGTTTAATGATAAAGTATAATGTATGAACCGCAAGATTTGAGTGTGATAACTTGTAATTAAACAAATAAGTAAATGATGTATATAACTGCCATGAGCACATAGTCTGAGCTTAACTGAGGTGTCAGGATCACAATTAAGTGCCTGAGCGAGGGTGCCTCTATGCGTATGCCTAATCAACACACGTATGAACAAATGATAATGCGTCCGTTTTGACCAGTCAGTGCTTGCTGACCCGGACGGGGATTGTCAGTCCCATATGGTACCATACACTAACATTCACGCTACAAAGTATTACCAAACTATGCTAATGAGGACTTATGATGATTAGATGATTAACTCATGCAGAATATAGCGATATTTGATACTTGCGTTCACATGTAAAATAAAACAGGCATGTATTCTCACCCCTAGAGTAAAAACAGTAAAACAGGGGCTATGAGACTCACCTGAGTCTGATGAGATGCTATCAAGCACTAATGATGTTGTACAAGGGAAATGATGTCGTCTCTAACGATCGAAACCTGCTGGGCGTCCTAAATGCGCAAGGTTTTAATGATTAGATGTCTCAACAGAACATCTATGCTAGTTGTTCCCTCAACTAGTTATGTCCAAATACATTGGTTGTTTTGTTTAAGTTTTGAAAACATGTACGACCCGTTGGTGATAGTTTGTATTGTACGAATGTAAGTTTTGTATAAGGTTTGATTATTGTAGGTGTTGAATACTTAATGTAGTAAGTATTGTTCAAGCTTCTTTTATTGTATTCGAAAGTACGTGTATACATTTATATCCGAACGTTGTGGTCAAATATGTTGTTTTCTGAAAGTCAACAGAAGTTAACTTGGTCAAACTGGTCAAAATGGTCAAACTAGTCAAACTGGTCAAATCTGGTCAAACTAGTCAAATCTGGTCAAACTGGTCAAATCTGGTCAAACTGGTCAAATCTGGTCAAACTGGTCAAATCTGGTCAAACTGGTCAAACTAGTCAAATCTGGTCAAACTTGTCAAATCTGGTCAAACTGGTCAAATCTGGTCAAACTGTCAAATCTGGTCAAACTAGTCAAATCTGGTCAAACTAGCTCGGTTTGACCCGAAACTTTTACACAAGTCTTAAAATAGTTAACAAAGACTTATAAAGTTGTCGGTACGTTTTATGGTCGGCCCGAAGTGTCGGTTTTATGTTTATGTCAAAAACAGTCCCAAAATGTGTTTTTCGGTTTATGTCGGTTTGTTTCGCCACTCGGTTTCACTAACTTCTGGTCCAAAGTAATGTTCACAAATTTTACCAACTGTTTATGTGTGTGTCTAGTTCATAACCTGATTTTTCCAAGATCTATAATGTCCATTTAGATAGGTAATAAATTTTGCGAAAGAACCGTACTCGGTTTTCGACAAACATCATACAGTCGCAAAGATCAGATTATACACAAAAATTCGTACGGATCTGGAAAAAGTGTAAAACACAAAAGTTGTAGCTCTTTTCAATACGCAACTTTTAAAAAAAATTCGTTGTCTAATTCCTCCTAGAACTCAAGTTATGGCCGTTTTTGTACACTGACTTTTCTGGGCAGATTTATGCATGTTTGTATATGTTGTATAAAAAACGTATTTTAAGCTTATATTTGGACATAAATATGTTAGATGATCAACTAAACATATAAATCAATAACATGCAAGTATATTTCTAGAGAGAGAAAGTGTTAATCCTTACAAAGAATGTGAAGAATAAAAGGTGAAGATGATGAAGGAGGTGGTGTTCTTGAGCTTGGTTCCAAGTTTCTTGCTCTTGATGATGATGAATGGAGATTTTTATGATGATATGGGGGTTTTAGGGCTGGTATTTCTCAGAAAATGGAGAAGGAGTTGATAGAGTTTTTGAGATTAAGTGAAAAGAAAACAAATGAGAAATGATGGAAAGTGGTAGGGTGGAGTGTATGAGTGAGTGTCTTGCATGCAAGACTAGTGGGCAAGATGGGAGGTGACACATGGGGTGCTTGTGGGTGGGAAAAATCTGCAGATTTTTCATGGGCCCCACCCCAAGTGATTGTGTTAATTAAATTCCCCAATTCGCGTTACGTGTGGTGCTCGTTTACCCGTTCGTTTGGACGTTTATTTAGACGTTTAACGATTATTATTCGCGTTTTGGATAACGATTTAAATCTCGATATTTTTGATTGAAGTATTAATTAAAATACTTAAAAACATTTATAAAAATGTCCCGTTTATTTATCGGTCTCGATTTGCGTGTTTGTTTTACGAAGGTTTAATCGCTTAGCGTTTTAATTAGCCGTTTTTCGTTATCGATTTAAAATACGATATTTCCAATGAAAGTTTTACTCGAAATGATATATTTTAAACTTATAAAATATATTTTGGTTCTTATTCGATTATCGGGCGCGTTTCGTGCGTTTTCGTCGCGTTTGTGATACTTTATACGATACGTTTTACATGTTAAATATTATCAACATAATATTTAGAGATTTTTGAGTTTATTAAATAATTTCACATTATTTAACATTTTGTTCACCAACGTCCGCATTTATAATGTATCGGAATCCATCCGAAAGTGAAATGTACGATTTAAACAAATCGCATACGTGTGTATATATAATAATTTATCAATACACATAATGATACACATAATTAACCCTAATTACATGTATTAGGACTTATGATTAGGCACTAATACTAGCCCTAATTGGTCTGGTGTCACATATCTATTCATCCAGGAAGTACAAAGATGTATAATGATTTGAAACCTTTGTATTGGTGGCCTACCATGAAAATGGACATGGCTCGATTTGTAAGTTCTTGTCATATATGTTCCCAGGTCAAAGCTGAACACCAGAAACCATTTGGGTCGTTGAAACAGTTGGATATTCCAGAATGGAAGTGGGAACACTTGACTATGGATTTTGTAACTAAGCTTCCAAGAACTTCACGTGGAAATGATATGATTTGGGTTATTGTTGATAGATTGACCAAAAGTGCTCATTTTCTGGCAACCAGTGAAACTGCATCGTTGAGCAAGCTTGCACAGTTGTATGTTAATGAAATAGTCTCGAGGCATGGTATTCCATTATCGATTGTTTCTGACAGAGATTCTCGATTTGTATCTCGGTTTTGGCAAAGTTTGCAACATGAGTTGGGCACGCGAGTGAATCTAAGTACCGCGTATCATCCTCAGACCGATGGTCAGTCAGAGAGAACTATTCAGACATTGGAGGATATGTTGCGTGCTTGTGTTATTGAGTATGGCGGTTCTTGGGATTCTCATATGCCATTGATTGAGTTTGCTTATAATAACTCATATCATTCTAGTATTGGTATGCCTCCCTATGAAATGTTATATGGGCGTCGTTGTAGAACCCCTATGTGTTGGTTAGAGGCTGGAGAAAAATAGTTTGTTGGTCCCGATATTGTCACACCCCCAAATTCAGGTTGCGGAAGCGGTTCGGTTCAGGGCGCGACTAATCAAGTATCAACAGCACAAAGTATACAGCAAACGACCTCTAAATAAGACGTTTAAAAATAGTTACATTTCCATATATAAAATGTTTGAAAACATAGTGTTTTCGGTAAAAAAAAAAAAATGTAGTTCCCTAGAGTCCACGCGTATAGCGGGTGATGTGCGGAAAAGTATAGGCAATTATAATCACAGGTTTTAAATTAAGGAAATACTAAATAATACTATCACACAATTCAGGCAAGATTAACCCGTTCATGTAGTATAGCTTAATAAGTAAGTCCAAATTCGAACACAAGGAACACAAGAAATGTGATTCTGATTTATAACTAATTATCTATTTATTCCTAATTACAAATATTTACAATAATAATACAAATAAATAAAGTAAAGGATCCAATTTACAATAATATACAAGATAAGGGGGACGTTTTAGTTCCGAACGAACATATTTATATTTATATTTTGATACAGATTCTAATAGATAAGTTTCAGGAACAACTTAATAATACTCAATTGGATAGAAGATTATAATTATTCAAACTCTTATTTATTAAACTTATTATATTTACTTATGTCTATTTGCTTTGTTGGCTATTATTACTCGTGAATTACTAATGTAGAAAATTACTTAAGGTTAAGCTAATCTTCATCATAGCGATAGTCATAAGGTTACGTAAAGTATCACTAATTAATAAGATCTATCATCAGTTTATTAATACAATTTCATCGGTATGGCGTGAATCACAATATTACTTTATATTAATGAATTATTCTTCGTCTATCGCATAAGGTTACGATCAAGACATAAACACAATCACTTAATTTATATAAACTTAATATGGTCATCCTCGTTTAATATAAATCAGTTTAACTATGTCAAGAACAATCATCAATATATCATAATAAAGACAATTCTTGTATAATAAACATTCAATAATATAGTTCCAACATAAACATATAATTCATATAATAAACTCAATAAACATTCATTCAAACAACTATAACGAAAACCTAATTAACAAGTAATTCAAATAAACAATATCCATTAATTAACTCAATAAGGTTATTAAAGTTACAAGGATAAAGAAACCGAACTAATTGTAGAACCCGCTTTTCCTAGGGTTAAAAACCTTCAAACCCTAGCTCCTTAACCTCCAAAATTGCACCTTAAGTTGACCTTAAACCCTAATAATCGGTTTTGGTATTCTTGAATTGTATATCTCAAACCTAAACTAAGGCCTCTATTTATAGTTTTCAAAACTGCCAGTCCAACCGCCGGTTGGAATTCCCAACCGCCGGTTGGATCAATTTGTGTCATGGTCCAATTCCGCATCTTCCACCGCCTTAAACCCCTTATACTCCAACCGCCGGTTGGGTAATCCAACCGCCGGTTGGACTTCAATTCCAGAATCTTCCAACTTCGGGTTTGGGCTTCATTTTTGGGCTTCATCTTTTCTTTAACGGATTTTAATCTTCAATTTGGCCCATTTCTTCAATATTATTATTTAAGTCTTCAATTCTTTAAGGTTTAAGCTTCTTTTCTTCATTTCTTCATTTTCTTCAGTTTTGGATTCGTTCTTGTTCCTTTTTCTTCAATCTTCAATTAAAATACATCTCTGCAAATATTAACAAAATAAGTATCTAAAATCATATAAATGCACTAAAATGTATATAAATATAGGGATAAATTACTATAAAATATACTATCTATTTGATGCTTATCAGCGGGAAATTCTATTACATAATCATAATATACAAAAGATAATGCTAAGAATCTCCGTTAAATGCAATGTAGAAATCATGCGACTCTAGCTAGTGTCCTGGAGACATCCTACTCCGTCTATGTACCTGAGATACAATGCTAAAAAGTGTCAACCAAAAATGTTGGTGAATCTTACAGGTTTAGTAATAAGAAATCGTTATGAACCACAAGTATGTACTAGTGTTGCCGTAAGTAAACAAGTAATCAGTAGGTCAGCACAGTTGCCATGAGCTCATAAGTTGAAGCTTAACAGTGTGTAAGTATGATTCAATCAAGTATCATATAAAGTACCCTCGTGACTGCTATCCCGACACTCATATGAAACAAATACTAATATGCTTGTTTCTACGGTGAAATCCGTGGTAGCGCTACTACCCCAGGCAGGGATTGTCAGTCCCAAATGGATCCATTTACTAGTACTCGCGCTTAAGTCCATAACTAACAACTTACGATATGAGGCTTTCAGTGGATAAAAAGTACTCATGCAATGTGTGTAAAAGTAGTATGGGCAGTCCAGTACTTGTGTTCATGCGTAAAACAGTAAGCAAAGTATCTCACCCCAAAGTAGAAAATAATAAAAAGTGAGGCTGTAAGACTCACATGAGTCTAGCAAGTATGATGTGTTCGTGAAATCGAACAAGTAAAGCGGATGTAAGTCCGTAGGCGTGTCGGATGTAAGTCCGTAAATCGGTTCTCAGAACCCTGCAACCTTCTGGAGTCCGAAACGCACAAGGTTGTAAGTAAATAAGTAAATAAGTTGGTGTCTTGAAAGATCACCCCTGCTAGTTGTCCACTCAACTAGAAAATGTCCAAGTGTTTGTTTAGTATTTCGTTTCTAGTTTGAAAACAAGTATGGCCCGTTGGTGACGGTTCGTAATAATTTCAAAGTATTGTTATCATGTTTGTTTCATTGTATCCTTATAAAAGTATTTCCAGTATGTTTGTCATTTATGTCCAAGTGTGAAAATATCGTAAGGGGGTCCGGGGGCAGCGCCCCTGGTAGCGGGGTCCAAGGGTCAGAGCCCCTGGCTGGGATCGAGCTGCCAGGTCAGCGCGAAATTTTTTTTATTTCTACTACATTGCTTTGGTGAAAAATGCATTAGGAATTCAAAATCGGGAAAATTGACCAAGGTTGGCAACGGACTGAAATTGTGGTGCGGACTGAGTTCGCGATGCGAACTGAGATTGGGATCACAAGACATAGTGGGTTCGCAAGTCTCGACTCACAGGTCTCGACTCGCAGGACAGGTCGGTTCGCAGGTCAGGTCATTTCGTAGGTCAGGTCGATTCACAGGACGAAATGTGAACTGGGATCTCAATTCGCGAGACGAACTGATCGTATTTTTAAACCTTAAAAATGCATTTTAAGTGGGTTTTTGGACATAATTTCGTTGTGTAAACGTTCTAGCATGTAAATAGAAGCTTTATAAGTATTTTAAAAGAGTTAGAAGGTTCCATACCACGAAATCGAAAACGAAGAAGATGAAGATGGAGAGCTCGAGTTGGTGATCGTTCCTTCTTGAATCCACTCTGTGAAATGGTGCATTTTTATGGCAATTTGGGGCTGTGTTTGGTCCGAAATTTTTGAGAGAAAATGTGGGTGAAAGAAGTGAGGTAAAGTGGAGAAGAAAAGAAAGAATAAAAGGGGAGGAAAAAAGATGGGTCGCGGGTCGGTTGGGGCTGGGTCCGCGGATCTGGGCTGACCCGCTCGAGGGCTCGGGCTCGCGTATTCTTGTTTCCCAATTTTCGTGTCACGACTCGTAGTCGGTTAAATCCCGTAGTCATTTAATCGCGAAATCTTTTTAAGATTTATAAATATGTTAAAGTATATCCGAAATATTTTTAACCGAAGTATCTTATCAAAATACTTTATTTCAAATTATAAAATTATAAAAATATAATTTGGTTATTATACGCTTGTTGGGGTGTGTTTCACGCGGTTTCATCGCATAGAATATGTTATAAACAAATACGAAAATTTATGTAATATATTATCGTAATATATTATAGTAGATAACGTTTGTTTGGATCATTCCACATTATTTGTAAATTTTGTCACCTACGTCCATATTAAATAATGTCGGACCTCGTCCGGTTCATCTATGTACGATTTAAGCAAATCGCGTACCCGTGTATGTAATTACACAAAATGTCACATATATTTAGCCTATAATAAAACTAAATACACGTAATTACAAGTAGTTTAAGCACTAATTAAAGTCTTAATTTGGTGGGTGTCACAGATATTGTGCATATTACAGCCGATAAAGTAGTAGTTGCACGATAGAAATTGAAAGCTGCACGTGATAGGCAGAGACAATATGCTGATCCGAGACGGCGGCCTATTTCATTTGTTAAAGGTGAATTCATTTATTTGAAAGTTTCCCCCTGGAAATGAGTTATTCGGTTTGGAAAACGAGGTAAATTAGCTCCTAGATATATCGGCTCATTCAGAATTCGGCAGGTTGTTAATGAGCAGTCAGTTACACTTGATCTTCCACCTGAACTTGCTGGTATTCATGATACGTTCAATGTTTGCTATTTGAGAAAGTGTAATGTGGAGGATCAGTCTCAGATACTTCCATTACAAGATCTGCATGTTTATCGGACCCAGAAATTGGTAGAAGAACCTATCGAGCTTTTAGACCGGAAAGTGACTAAACTGCGTAAGAAACAGATACCCATGGTGTTAGTTAAATAGAAACACAGTTTAGGTTCAAATCTTACTTGGGAAACCGAGGAAAGTATGAGGTCTAGATATCCTAGTTTGTTTGATCGTGATGAGATTTCGGGGACGAAATCTTCTTAAGGAGGGAAGATTTGTAACATCCTCTCTATGGGTCTGGTAATTTCTTGATTTTTAAATTTGGTTATTTAAATGTTTTAGAAATTACTTGATATTAATTGTTTTCTTGCGAAACTTAAGTAAATAGGTCAATCGACTTATTGTGAATAGTAAAATATTACTTGTTTTAAATTGTTATGTTTGACGGTAAAATAAAATATAGTTCTCGCGAAATGATTTTTAGGTTCCAGACAATAGTTTAGAAAAGGGGATTATTTTAAGTGGATACGAGTTCGGTTTGTGATTGAGCTGACTTATATCACCCTTCCCAAATTAAAATGTTTCTTTATTTGAAACCTAAGAACTCTAAATACTTTAAAATCAAAACCTAAGAAACCAAGAGATCTAAACTAAGTTGAAATCAAGTTGGTGCTGTGATTTTGAATAAATTCTATCATCATCATCACCTTGTTCTTCCCTTTAAATTGTAAGTGATTTTGAGTTATTTTGATTATGCCTAAAATCATAAATGTTCTTGATTGATATGTGAATCAAAATGGAAAAGTTGATATATGATGTTAGGAAATGATTGCTTGATGTTATATACTGTTGTTGTTGTTATTAGCTATTGCTATTGATTGAGTTAGAAAACCTGAATTGATGTTTTATGAATTTAAAGTTCGAGTTTAAGTTGTTGCAGAAAGTTCAGGTCGCAGGAAAAGGGCCAGGATCCGGCAGGGCCAGGATCCGGCGGATCCAATGGTAGATCCGGCAGATCCAATGGTAGATCCGGCGGATCGTGGATGTTTGGCCGGGGATCCGGCGGATCATAAAGTTTTATTGGGGATCCGGTGGATCCAAAATGGGATACGGCGCATACTCAGTGGTCAGTACTACACTTTTAATTTGACACCAAAAAGTAATATTTTTTGAGAATACTAATTATTGTATCCGGTGGATCGGGTCTAGATCCGGCGGATCATGAAGAGATCCGGTGGTTCCTAGTACCTATCCGGCGGATCCTTGTCAGTATGTTTGAAGTTTAAGTACTTGTTTGGGTTACATTGTAATAGTTACTTTAGATTGTATTACTTGAATGACAATATGTAATTGAGTTAAGTACTATAATTCATGGAACAAGTTAATAACTTGTGTTTTGATTTTATTCTCAGATCAGCCGAAGACTCAGTGATATTAGACATCTGAGTGATTGAACTGAGATTGACAGGTGAGTGGATCTGGAACTCACAATTTGATTTAGTTGTGACTGTTTAGTTGCAACAAGTAAAAGTAAATGTGAATATTAGACTGTTTAGTCTGAATTGTTGATTATGAATCTACGTGCTAATTGGCCTTCGGGCATCAGTATTATTGAGGTCAACAAGTTAGTTGGGCTAGTTTGCTATTATGTGAATTACACAGGGGACTTAATACATTTGTTGTTTGTAGAACCTGTGTCTGATTATAATAACAATTAGCTATCGGTCTATTCTGTATTGGCCTTACAGATTGATGGTAAGTGTTCTTGGAGAGCCACCCGGGTATTATGGTTTCTCAAGAGCCACCGATCCTCATTGATTGATTAATGTGTATTTACGGTTAATTGCTGTAAATAGATGGTTATGCTAAGTTGAATGGTGTGTGACTTATTAATTCACTTAGCTTCGTGCTAATCCCTCATTTTACTTCCTGCAGGTTATGTTTAGTTATGTGGGTGGGCAGGAAGATGATGCTTATGCAGGGAATGTTTGACCAACTATGATCTCTGATATGTTTTTGAGATAAACATAAGTTTGTTGGAATTATGTAACACCTTGGTTACTGTTTTGTTTTTAATAGTTTTATACTATGGAGTATTATGTTTTGGAATAGTTATGTACATTTAAATAATGCACAGTAAAGAAGTATGTTTTAAACCTACGCTTCCAAGTTAAACTTTATTATATCGTTGTTAAGAATGAGGGGTGTTATATTATCATAGTGTATTCATTAGATTTTGTACATTGTCACAAGAAAGAGAGAAAAAAAAGGACTTCACAAATAACTCAATTAGATTACAAAAACTTATCATCAAGGGCTTCTTTAGTTTAGTGTTCTTTCTTGTTTATACGATTGTCGTTAAACAAAATAGCACACTTATCAACATAGATGACATGGACCAAAAAGGTCAATGGGAAATTATTGTGCTTACACATTAGATTTTGGTTTCTTGGTGAAGTTATAGACTATCAAGTATCCACTTAAAATTAGGGGATAATCAAAAAAGAGTTTCGTTAACATGTGCCCGTGGTATATGTTAAGGTGCAAAATCGTAATTTTCTTAAATAATAGATTTTGTAATTAATATATGCAATATTAGATTAAATTAATAAGTATTAAATGAAAATATAAATATTTTAAAAAATTACGGTTTCATTAAATGCAGCTTAATGTGTGCTACATGGGCACACGTTAGCAAAACCCATCAAAAATTTATAATTAATACAACTTTATTATTTATAATTGGGAAAAGCTAACTAATGCCCTAAGGGCACAAGTTAAATGAAACATTTGATGCATTAAATGAAGCTTAACAAGTGCCCTTAGGGCACATGTTAGCCAAACCCTTTAATGACCATAAACTACTTAATGTCATTGAATGTCACATAATCAAAATCTCATTACCTCTCTATTAAGGGAGCTGATATATACAACAACTTATTTGATACATGCATCAACCGTTATGCATTACAATCTGTACTGTACAATACTGTAATGCATTAGTTTGATGTATGTATCAATTAAATATGTTGTATTTATCAATGCCCCTCTATTAAACTACCCTTACAAGTGTTCTAATGTTTGGTACTACGATTAATTAAACGGTTGTTGACAATATGAAACAGTTCTAAATTTCTAATATTAATTGGATTTGGTGTCTTTTCTATTCTACCAACCTGAGACTACTCAAAAGTTATGATAAGTTGGGCCCAATTACCAACTTGATAGACGGAGTTAACTTATTTGAGCACTTGACCCTTTATGATGCAAAACGGGGTTGTTCACATGGCCGACAAAGATTATACTTGTTTGACCTAATCACAACTTAAGGAGGGAGTAACTTTTAAAATGAAAATAGAGTCTGTAAAGCAATCCCTTTCTATTCTAAAAATATTTGTATATGTTAATAACAGTTTTTTGGCAAAAAAAAAGTTAAATGACCAACAACCCAAACCAATTCATAATCGATTGTCGATACATAATGTGATGCGTAAACTTTACCCACTCTACAGTTATGTCTACGGAGTGTAAGGGCTCGAATCCATGATATTGCGCCGCTTGTGGTAAAGATGTTCCGCTACCTATTATCAAGTGAACTACACGTTACTGGTTAATTATTGACAATTTGAATTTTAGTTTTCAATACAGATATAAAAAATCACACGTCTAATGATATTTTTTTTACCAATACATATCATTATTCGATCAAAATGTTAGCTGTTCATTAAATTAAAACCCACATTGATGCTTATGTTGAAACATGTGGGAGTTCCAAATTGAGAAGTTATGCATATATTTTGCATGGAATCTAATATTGGTTAATTATTTTCATTCAATCTATTGCCTTTTAATGTCTATGAAATGAAATAATTGTGTATTATTTATTTTTTCATTATAAATTTGTAGTCGTTTGTATCGATTAAATTTGTATTATGTCAATTTAAACGGTCGAAAATAAAATTATAAAAAAAATGCATTATGATAATTAACGCTCAATATGAACAAATCATGCTTGATTGTTTGACTCCCTAATTATATGAAACTCGAGTTTCAAATCTCTTGATATAGAATAAGATAATTTATGACTACTCATACACCTCAATACGATAAATAAATATATGCATAATACACGAATTGACGAATATATACAAATAGTTTCATTCTCACGACTTCAACACTCAACCTCATAGTTGAAAAAGTAACCTCGATATCGCGAGGTCAATAGCCATTTGATGAAATAGCTACGATGTTGTATACTTCGATTCATATTATGGTTTCAATTATTATAACACTTTTATCTAAGGAAGAAAAAATAGTTTAAAGGATTAAAAAGATTAAAAACATAACTTAAAAATTATGCATTTCTAGCTTTAGGGTGTGTTTGACAAAACTAGCTGAAGATGGAGATGAAACTGGAGCTGGATATGGATATGGAGATGAAACTGGAGCTGGAGATGTGTGACACCCCCAAATTTAATGATTTGCGGAAGCTCGATTTGGGTGTCACTAATCAATATACAAAGCACGTAAGATATAATGAACGACCACTATATGCGTCGTTTTAAACTTGCATTAATAAAGTAAATGTTTACATCAAAATAATGTTACATTAGCTCGGTTCCTGAAATTGAGAGATTACATAGCATAATTATTTTTACAAAATATAATAATGCGATCAAATCTCTAATTGTATGTATGCTGACTCGAGCTAATAATCCCTGCTTGTGCAGCCAACCTACTGCTGGGTACCTGTGATACATACTAAAATGGGTCAGCGAAAACGCTGGTGAGCTCACAGGTTTGTATGTCAATGTATAGTTGTAAGAACCGCAAGATTTATATTGAATTTAAAATGCAATTAAGCAAAATAAAAGTTATACAATCCATGAGCACATAGTCTGAGCTTAACTTGATTTGTCATGCCCAATTAAGGAAACCTAACTTGAAGTGCCTCATACGAGTGTCTAATCCACACTCGTCTTCCCAAATGCTAATACATCCGTTTGACTGGTTAGTGCGTGCTAACCCGGATGAGGATTGTCAATCCCATATGATATCATATACTAACATTCACGCTAAAATATTAGAGACTATGCTTATAGAGGACTTTAATTGATTAGCTTGAAACTCATGTCGTATTTGAAAGTTGGCACTTGCGTTCTACTTGTAAAACAAAACAGAGCAGTATTATCACACCCCTAGTTGTAAAATAGTGAAAATGGGGCTATGAAACTCACCTGAGTCTTGAAGTGTTTAATTTAATAAACTTGAAGTAATTAGCTGTGGATTGATGTCCAAAGACTTGAAACCTGAATGTGTCCACGACACTTAAATTGTTATTAATTGTACCAGTATCCCGAAAGTCTACCTTTGTAGTTGTTATACAACTATGTATATATGTCCAAATTACTACGATTTGGTTGATTGAATTGTTACAAGTTACTACGACTTGTTTGATTGAATTGATACAAGTTACAACGACTTATTTGGTTTTGAAGTATGTTTTGAAAACACGTACGGCCCGTTGGTGTTTGTTTGTAATAATAATCTCATCATTAAATTTTTGGTCTCGAAACATTATACTTGAATAGTATGTTTCAATGTGTTTTAGAAGTCGTATCGCACGAGTATTTGAAATTGTGCAAGTTCAACACTTGGTGAGAAATGTGCTTACGGAATCTAAGTACGGGGGTCCGGGGGCAGCGCCCCTGGTAGCGGGGTCCAAGGGGCGGCAGCCCCTGGCGGGGTCCAAGGGGCAGAGCCCCTGGCTGGGGTCGAGCTGCTAGGTCAGCTTAGAAAATTTTTATTTCTACTATATTGCTTTAAGGAAAAACGCATCTGGACTTGAATTTGGGTGAAATCAAGTGATAAAATTTTGGTCTCGACACTTAGTAAAAAGTTGTAAATATTCTGTTTTATGCGACACAATATGCGACATAATAATTTGTTATGCGACACAAGGGTTGTGTCGCATAAGTATGCGACACAATACCTATACGACACAAGGGTTGTGTCGCATAGATTTGGAATGCTAAATCAATAGCGACATAGTGGTTGTGTCGTATAGAAATACGACATAGTTTGCGACACAATATTGTGTCGCATGGGTTGCGACACTAAAGGTTTGGTACGACACAAGATACGACATAAAGGGTTTTATGCGACACAGTATGCGACACAAGGCTTGTGTCGCACTAAAGAACACTCAGACAGTGAACACGGCTGTCTCGATTTTTCAATCCCAAAATCCAATCCAAACTCATTTTTAGGTTGTAAATTCGTGTTTTCTTCATATATTTGGACATATACATGTTATATAACTCCAAAATATGTAACAACAAGCTAAAACGAGAAGTTTCGGGAATTTGTCAGAAACTTACGCGGCGTCGGATTGAGAATCCGAAAAGATAGAAATGTAGATCGCGTCGAGATGGTTCCTTTTCCGTAATTATTTTGATGATCCGAGGTCGTTTCGTGTTCTTATTTTGAGGATTTGTAAGTTGGTGGTGGTTTGTGATTTTTGAGAAAAAGAAAAGAAGAAAGAGAAAGATGGAAAAAGAAATGAGAAAGAGAAAGGGGAGGAGGTGATTTTGGTGGGGTTCCTCCACTTTCAGTCCACGCAAAGCGCTCCGTGCGGTGTTCGTTTTCCCGGTTATTTAAACGTTTAGTTAATATTAGTTACTTTTAGATATACGTTTTAAAATGCGAATAAATTCCCGATGGTTTGGTTGAAGTATTTTTATTAAAGTACTTTAGGTTGTAGTTATAAATTATAACTTAAACTCGTTTTGTTTTGTCGCGCGTGTTTATAATTTAACTAAGTAAATTGTTATTTATACGATACAGTTTAAAATGAAATATTACAAAATAATATTCTTGAGATATAACAGTTCCATTAAATAACGTTATGTTATTTAGTTAAATTGTTCACCAACGTCCATATTATCGTATCGAAATTCATTCCATTTGAAACTCGTACGATTTAAACAAACCGCATAATTGTGTAGATATATATTCAACAATATATATAATAATTGATACATTAATTAGCCTAACACATAACTAATTACATGCATTAAAACTTGATTAGGCATTAAATTCTAGTCCTAAATTGACGGGTGTCACAAGATGGAGGTTAGAAGCTGTAGCTTTTATTTGAGGTTGGAGCTAAAGGGTTTTATTTGTTAATAAGTGTTTGACAAACTAGCTGGGGCTGGAGTTTATTAATGTAGATTGACACAAAAGTACATGACATTATACAACATTAAATTTTTAATAATTAAAAGAAAGGTAATATTGTAATTTCATAATTAGGGGATGATGATTCTTTGTAGAAGTTAGTTTGAGGAGCTTTCAAATGAATGAATTATTTTTCAAATAAACTTTATTATATTTTTTATGTCAAATAAGGATTGTGAAATTATAAGAGATTGAAATTCTTAAAATTAGAATATCAAGCTGCTAGAATCCCAATAATCCTCAAAAAATGGTTGCCAAACACACCCTTAATAATAATAAGTTGCAAAACTTAGATAATACGGAGCAGATAATTAGAAAATAATGTTTGTTTAGAAATTATTATTCTTATTTTGGTAGAGAGAAACGCATTTTGTAAAGCAACATGGTAGACATTTTTCCAAAACGTAAAATCTGCTTTGAAAACTCATTCCAGTTATAAAAAAGAATTTGTGATAAAAAATAAATTTTATTTTATCGGTTTATACTTTTATAAATAAAAATATAAAAAATAAACCTAAAAGCCTCACGGAATTTAGTTGACAGGGCAATCTCAGACAAACCGCGTAAGGGAAAGAACATTTCCACGCGCGTAATGACATGTTGACTCACGGTCGCCTATGAACCGCAGATAAAGCAATTGGGTAAAGTCTTGGGCGCGTGAATTGACTGAGCATGGGATTGCGATTCTAACATTGTGAATGCATGTACAAAGTGCACCGCCACCAAAAGTGGCATTTTGCTTTATTTTAATTTACTAAAGCAATTTTTTAGTGGAGGACTAAGAAATTGGGTTACGAGGATTTGTGTTTAAAAGTTATCAAATGATTTGTAACGCATAAGTGCAATTTGCTTTTGTAATCAATTAGTTGCGTCACAAAACGGTAGCATATGTACGTTTTCTATAACGAAGGTTTTGTCATGGACGGAGCTCATAAATCGTGAGCTCCGACTATATTTTTCGAAAATTTATGAAAGTTCAAAATGAAATTATCAAATGCACTGTTCCCATTGGTTGTCTATATAGTAGTGTCGTATTTCTTCTGAATAATTAGTAGAGGTGGCAATTTAAGACCCATGGGTCTAGTTGGGTTTTTCTATTTTTTATAGATGGGTCTAGTTGGGTAATTAAAAAAATGCTCAAGTATATCATTATTACTCATTATGACCCAATAGGTAATAATGATATACTTGAGTCTTATTTTAATTACCCAATTAGACCCATCTATAAAAATTAGAAAAACCCAACTAGACTCATGGGTCTTAAATTGCAACCTCTAATAATTAGTCTCTAGATATACAATTATAAATTATAAATACAAACCTTATATATGATACACGGGCTAAACTATTGGGCCAACCTAATGGGCTTAACTGATGGGCTAGACTACAACGATACATGTCATGTTATTTTGCTTCTTATAAAATAACATCTCACCCAGAAAGAAACTATAGACGAAACTAAAATAGAAATGGAAGCAAATAGGAGCAGCATAAAGTATCAAGGAGTAAATGGTTGACATACATGAATACATGATAGAGTACATAAAAACGAGATCTTTGAATGTAGTCAGAATATGTATTTTTTTGAACTAAAATAGTGTAAAAGTGTTAAATACTGAATCCATTGTTACCACTAAACACTGCACTATTTAAATGCAATGACAAATAGTGTATAAGTATAGCACTAAATTTGGTGCAACACTAAACACTATTAACATTCCATATTAATACATATACCGTATAGAATGCATTAATATGACATTTTTATTATAGATTTGCGATTTTTTTTTGTTACTAAATATAATGTTTGCTATTATATTTATTAAAAGAACTCTATAATTTTTATAATATTTTCATTTGTATTTTTAGAATTTCTAAATACAATAATTGTTATAACATTTCTCAAAAGAATTCAGTGGTTATATAAATTTTATTATTATATTCTTAAATTGTGTATTTTAAATCAATTAAAAAAATTAGTGTGACACAGTGGAACGGCTTTTTTTTTTTTTTTTAATGTAATCATATTCTTAAAAGATTTTTTTTTACACTTAAATCCTGCAAAAGGTGTAAAATTGACGGGAAAACCCATGTGCATTTGGCACCAGTTTTTTTTACACTTAACTAATGCAATGTGGTGGTGCACTACAATAGTGCACACATTGCAGATGCGCTTATATACGATGCATGAGCTAACATGTTTTTTCATATCTATTACAGAGTATATCTACTATTTCTACAACTACTTATAAAGTGTGTCATTATATCGAGTCTTACAATTCTTAAAAGGTATTAAATGCCTAAATTACCCATATACTATTTCTACCACTATTTATAAAGTGTGTCTTATATCGAGTTTGGTTTATGTTTCTTAGGGAGGATTTTAGGGAAAGATGATGGTATGACATTCTTGATTCCGAGTTTGGTTGTATGTTTTTAAATAGGGTTTAAGGGATAGATAGTGATATGACATTCTTGATTCACAGTTTGATTTTAGGTTCTTAAAAGAGGGTTTGAGGGAAAGATATTGATATAATACTTTTATTCATCACTATCAAAATGGGTATGTTGACATGTTCCTACTTCAATAGTAACAACAACTTCCCGATTCTGCAGTAGCTCTAAAAGTTTTTCGAAAATGGTTGAATTGGCTCGAGTAGTGAACTAAAATGAAATGGTCCGGTTTTCAAATAACATTGGGTTTGTATTTCAATATTTGTAATTTGTAATTTATCCTTGCAAGTTCCAAATTTGAGAAGGTGAAAATGAGTAACTCTATCTTATTGACTTACTTGTAGAAAAAATAAAGTTTAATGAAATTTTGTCTTTGTGTAAATAGTGTTTTCCTCTTGCAGGAAAGCAATTGTTAGAAGCTCGTAATTTAGCTGTTTTTATGAACATTGAAGCGGGTATAATAATTTAATTTGAAACATTCAAGTGGCAAAGGCGATTTCATTGTGAGGTGAACGTGTTATAGTATCTTATAATAGTAGATTCTAAATATTTAAGATCACATAATCTGTTTGAGAAAATATTGTAATCCATAAGAATATTGACTATTGAACGTTATAAATATGGTATTTGATGGGCCCTTGATCTAGTTCTTCAAAAAATAATGAACAAAACATGTTTTTAATTTAATTCACACTCGTCTATATGTGTACGATTGTAAATGCTGAAGGAGATGTTGACGAACGTCATTGAGACAAAGGTGAAGCCTCCTCTTGCATCTCTCTTTGCTTTTCTGATTGCACTCCAAATCAAGATGGAGTTGAAAATGGAGCCTTAGAATGAGAAGTTGAAGCCAGATTCCTTGAGCTTCAACAATTAAAATCGATTTACGTGTCGTATAGTTTACTTCTCGAATTGTCTATAATTTACTTTTAGGATACTTACTTGATTGATTGATACTCTATTTAGTTCAATGTGTAATTATTCTGTTTTCACATATAACGGTTTATGTTGGTGAATTTGGAATGTATTTCAACTTCTTCTTTCAATAATAGTAACTCAATAATTTTGTTGCTAGTTTATGTTGTGATTGTGTTAATACGAACTTGATTATTTATATTTATATATATATATATATATATATATATATATATATATATATATATATATATATAGGTAGGTAGGTAGGTTGTAATAACAGTAGATAAAATTGTTTTAGGTGATAAATTTTACTAGTATTATTATTATATAATTGAATTGAATTAGGATGTTGGTGAATTACTTCGGTTATATTTGAAGGAAATGGAAATTGTGATTGTGTTTCTGTAGAGATATAGGAGTAGCATGTAAACTCATAATAATATTAATATTAATATTAATATAAAATAGAGAGTACATATTCTATTTTGTTTGAAAAGGGCGGGAAGAATAGAAACGGTAGGAATGAGAGATATTTGGAGGGCAAAATAGAGTGCGCGTGTGTGAATGAATATTTTGGCAACGGAATGGATGAGGATTTGGTGGTCACATTCACCTATCTTCTTTTAATTCCAAATACTAGTATTATTCATTAATAAAAATATCTCATCGTACTCTGCTCGTATTATTTTAATACTACTACGTACTATTTATTATACTATATAGTTACACATTACGGTGCTGTGTGTTTTTTTTAAGAGGTTTTTGTCTGAAATCTGAAAACCACATCTGAATATTAAGAGGTGGTTCTGAAATCTGAAACTGAATCATTTAAGACTGTTTGTTTTTGTAATTTGAATCAACATCTGAATGCATGTAATCATTTATTTTTACCATTCAAAAAATTAGATTTTAAATTAAATCGTGTTTGTATGAAAAATAAATAGAGAGTCAAACATTTTGATTCAAATATTTTTAATCTATAAATTTCCCGTAGGAAAGCACATCTAGATAAAACGAGCACCATCTTTAATATTTTTAAAAATTCCCTAATTATATGAAGGACTATATTTAAAAACCAATTACGAGTATTTGGTTGAGTTTAACTTATTACTAAAAATGAGAAATAAAAATGAACGGCCCTAATTAATGCCATTTTAATGCTTGAAATAAAATAACAAAACAATCAGTGATTGTTTCTCTTTCTTTCTTCTTCTTTTTTTTTTTTTTACTTTTTTTTTTCATTTAACAAATTTGAAGTGAGACCTTTTCATCTACCATTGCAATTCATCGGAAGAAGCAAACAGCAAATGGGATAAGCTCTCAAAATGGGAAAAGGCACAATTAATTCTATTTCTTCATTCTTCTGATTTCACCTTAATAAGGGAGACGAGGGAGCTAGAGATGACTGAGTGTCTGACTTCTGACGAAGATTAGTGGCGTCGATGGATGGTGACTGGTGAGCGGCTTTGATAAATGATAAGCTCTCAAGATTTGTGTGTGAGAATTTGAGGGAGAAGCTATTAAGAGGTTTTCAAAGGCATGTTCAAGTCTGAAGAAATAAGAGGTTTTGAAGAGGTTGAAACCTCTGAAATCTGAAAAAAACAAACCCTCTGAATCTGAAATACCTCTTACCGAATCAGAGGTCAGAGGTTTTTAAGATGTTTTTTGAGAAAACAAACAACACCGTATTTATATAATGTTATTTTTAGAATATACTGTAGCATTTTGTAAACCATACTCCTTAATTAAGTAGTACTAGAACACGTACAATCTGTCAATGTACAATATTAAAGTGGTTTATTTATATCCTTTTTTTTTCCTATTTGTTTTTTGATTTTGACACCAACGTGGTTGCGTTTGATTAGCGAATTTTTTCTGATACAATTGAAATCAATAAAAAAATGTAATTTCAAGGATTTTTAAATTACTTTTAGTGAAAGATTTCGATGACTTCAAATGCAATTCATATGTTCTTGAACCAAACAACATTATAGAATGAGAATTGAGATTTCCAATTCCATCGAATTCCACGAGCCAAACGCAATCTCAATCTCTCTTATCTAATATAAGAGAGCCTATATTAGTTAATCCCCTCCTCATTTATCCCTCCCGAGTTAATCCCCACCTTTCATTGATTTAGCTAACATAATCTTAACCATTGATAGTCCTTAGTAAAATGATTAATTAATCTCAATATTTTTTGCCCCATATTGTTCCAACTTTACCCTTGCCTCCATTCCATCTCAATCCCCAATTCCCCAATCCAAATCATACGGCCGACCAAATGGAAAAAAAAAGGCCGACCAATCCCAACACCAAAATCAAGCAAACCCATCAATCCCCAATCAAAATTTATGCATCTAATCATCTATTCTTCTCCATGTCAACCAATTGCTCGTCTCAATTTGCCCTGAAAACCTAAAATTGCACTTGAAAAGCAGCCCTGTGTGCCGGCGGTTGCATCGGATGTGCAACGAATGGAGGATTCCACGGCTCAAAGCAAAATAATTCGCCATTCTTCGTTTCAATCTTCCATGCATTTTCACAATTTCAATCTGAATTTATATTGACGATTAAGATTAAGATCGGAGGAAAATTGGATCGGAGGAAATTCGAATCAGATTCTCCACGGATGGTAATTGATTTAAATTCGATACAATTGAATATTAATTTCAATTTAGTTTTGATTTTTATTCAATTTTGATTCATAAATAATTTTAATCTAATTGATTTGATGAATTTCATTGACCCTGATTTTGATTGTGAATTTGATGTTAAAATTGGGTTTTAAGTTTGATTCATAATCTATGTATGATGTTGTTTGATTGGTGATTTTAATTTCGTGATCCATAAGGTTACGATTTATGATGATCAATGGTGTAGGATATCTGTAATTTAAGGACGTTGCTTGTGTAAAAATATAGGAGATACAGAAGCTTTTGAAGGAAGTTGCTTGTGTAGATAATGTCGAACAGTTTAGTTTGGTTATTATACAGATTTAGAGAGCTCAAATGCGAAGCATTTGCAACCCTGTGAACAATCTGATCTAAGGTTGACATGATGATTGACATTTAGGGAATTAGGGAACTCACATTTATTTAAGGAAGTTGCTTGTGTAATTCACCAACAAGTCTACAATCTATGATTATGTCAAACATGTATGATCAGATAAATGTGCTTCCAATTATCGATTGTATCGATCAGGACATCAAATGGTCCATAAAACTTAACAGGCTATGTGATCTACCAACCATTACAAAAAGGTTTTTTATTTGTTTTTCTATGTTAAATGACTACTTCTAACGTTTGCATTAAATCTTTCAATTTAATAGTCATGTTTGTATCTGATTTTTCTCCTTTAACCACGTAGCCACAGATAATTTATATGTGTTTCAAATGAGAGTTCAATAGATTATGGAGCACATGTTCGTGCTAACAATAACATGTTCAAGTAAGAGTTGGATGGCATTGCTCAAGGTGAGGGTTTTTTGGTTGAGAATTAGTTTTGACCCAGTTTGACTAGACATGGAGTGTGTTTTTCAGAGTGTGTGTACATATTATGCATATCCATTTATAGTGCTTGCATTCCAGATAAGACTTGGAAACATACGCGCTTGTGTAGCTTGCAAGCAATTCATGAGTGTGATCAAGTTATTTTTTTTGGGTTGAATAGATTGCTGGTAGTATTTTTAAGATCACATTTTTTCTGTTTTGTTTGTATTTGTTTTGGGTAGCTTTCAATTCTGTCAACCCATTTCAAGTGTTCCTATTAGCCTAATATAGGAGATACAAAAGCTTTTTAAGGAATGGTCAAAAAAACTAAACTTAACATGTTATGTTCTCTACCTGCAATACAAAAAGGATTTTTATCTATTTTTCTATGTTACATGACTACTTTTAGAGTTTGCATTTAATCTTACAATTTTATAGTCATGTTGGTATCTGAATTTTGGCCTTTAACCACGTAGCCACAAATAATTTATCGGTGTCACAGGTGAGAGTTCAATAGCTGTTAAAAGTGAATTTTTAAATCAGTATACAAGTTTAGATAAATAAAGGTTGCAATTATGTGTTAACGCTGGAGGTTTCATAAAAGAGTGTTAATTTGCCAGTATGTCCATTTTGCCACCGAAATTGGTTGTGTCATTTTCTGCTACTGTTTTTGTCGTACTATCATAGACTATGATTTTTAGTAATGGATTGATATTGTATTTGGAAGTGACTTAATCGTCACCTAATGGAATAACATACTACACCCATTAGAATGACTGGATTATCGTGCTAATGAAACCCATCATATGTTTTTGCTAACATCAATAGCATATCATATAAGTACATGATAACATTGAATTTATGAGCCGTTCCATGTCAAAGATGTAAGCTGTTAATGTTTCTTTGTTTTGTTTCAAAGATCTGATTCGTATGCCCATTTTGCCATCCAATTTTTTTGGGTCCTTTTCAATTACTATTTTAGTGATGGCACAACTCTATGATTTTTAGTGATGGAATGGTAGTGTATTTGCAAGTGACTTAATTGTCACCTAATGGGTGCAACATACTACACCCATCACTAAAACTTGAATATGGTGCTAATGGGTGCTAATGTAGTAATGGGCGCCATGTCATTTATGTAAGCGATTAATGTTTTACATTCTGCTGTAAAATGTCTTTGTAACAATTAATTCTGGTTTTGGTAAATTTATGGTTTCAAATACATGAGGCAGGTCTTTTATTAAAAAGACAATAAAAGTTCCATTAAAAATAGTGCTTCAATAATCTGTATGTGTTTCTGCAGGTATGTGGATCAGGGGAAGGCGATATAGCAACCACATCAAGTACTATGAATATAAAATTGTTGTAGAAAAGGAAGCATGATGGATATGGAGATATCAAATTACATTCAGAGGCAAAAGAAAAATAAGATACCAATATAATCAAATAAATTCTTGTCGTAAGTTTGTATTCCTTCCAACTTCCATTATGCTATTGGATTAGTCTGATGACAAACAAAATGAGTAAAAGAGCAGAATAATGGTAAATGACTTGTGGTAAGTGTCTTCTAAGTGTGCTCTTATATTAGAACTAAATTTTTTTGATAGTTTATGAGGAATTGCCTCCAACATATTTGAACAAACTCTTTTCAACTAAAAAATATAAATCTATCTCACATTTTTATATTATTTACGTAATATCTTGAACACACGGATGTTGATTATAACGGGGCACACATCTGTGAAGAAGTTGTAGGCTGCTACTTCTTACCCCTCTTATTTATTAACTCACCAGTTGTTCTACTCTAGATTACGTTCGCATAAAAATCGTGTCTCACATGCATGTTTGGAGCTTAAAAGTTACTATTTAGATGGAGCTATTGTGACAAGATGAGTTTTAATCTTGGATTGTAAGGTTTTCTTAGAGTTTGTTCTTCAATTACAATATCGATTCGAATATGTAATATGCATCTGTATAGTTATTTCCGTTTTGCAATATTTGTGTTCATCTCCTATCTTTTGGCATTTTTAGAGTTTGTAGTTTTTTGTTCTGTAGCATTTTCTTGAGACTTTAACATCATACAAGACTTTACATCTATAAATTATTAAAATTGTGAATTATTTATAAATGGCAGGCAATACAAGGCTGTTATTAAAACACCGTTTTTGATGAAATTGATGTAGAAGATCCCTAAGGCAGCAAATATCCGAGGTACTTTTTTTTGCCAACAAAGAAGTGAGTTTTTCCTTTTACATCCATCTACAACCTGTTTTTCCTTTTACTATCTCATGTAGCCCTTCTGTACTTATAAATCTAACCTGTTTATTACAATTTGAGTTACATATCATCTTACTATAGATCCCAATGCCACTTGCTTGGTAATGCTGTTTATATCCACTTCATTAATTGTATGTGTTAGTGTTTTTTTTACATATTTCTAAATTTTGGATTTTTTAGGTGATGACCACGGAAATCTGGTGTAGTATGCAGTACCGAGGATCAAAGATCACAAGGGAGGTGGCATGGATCATTTTAATGAGGTACAATGTATGCGTGATAGAGAGAGGCGTGGTTGGGAACAGGGTATTGCTATGGCTGGTGTAAATCTATCTGGCAATCGTTTCAAACTTCTCACAAGCATAATCTTGATTAAATTTTTCTAATATATTTTATATGGTTTAATAGAATTTAGAGGTGGCAATTTCGACCCATGTGCTTTAAATTGGGCTGATCTGGTATGTATACCTAAGTTGTTCCTAGGGGGATTCGTATATGAGGATATAGCATTACTCGGTAGGTTATACTTGACCTCCAAATTGTGTACCTTAATGTGTAACACCCCCAAATTCACTGTTTAGCGGAAGCAAGTTTTGGGGTGCTACTAATCAAATATCACAGCACAAAAGTAAAGCAAACAACATCTATATGCAACATTTGTAAAATAGTTACATTTCCACATAATAAATGTTTGAAAAACATAGTATTTTCAGTTACAAAAATGTAGTTCCCTAGAGCCCACGCGTATAGCGGGAGATTCTATTACATAATCATAATATACAAAAGATAATGCTAAGAATCTCCGTTAAATGCAAAGTAGAAATCATGCGACTCTAGCTAGTGTCCAGGGGTGATCCTACTCCGTCTGTGTACCTGAGATACAAAGCTAAAAGTGTCAACCAAAAAGGTTGGTGAATCTTACATGTTTAGTATTAAATAAGCATTATGAACCACAAGCATGTACCCGTATTGCTATCAAGCAAAGTAAGTAAATCAGTAAATCAGTACAGTGCCATGAGCTCATAAGTTGAAGCTTAACCGTGTAATGTGAATATATCACGTACCCCCGTGAGTGCTATCCGTACACTCATACGAAACAAATACTAATATGCCTGTTTCTACGTGTAAATCAGTACGTGGTGGCGCTACCACCCCAGGCAGGGATTGTCAGTCCCAAATGGATCCATCTACTAGTAATCGCGCTTAAGTCCATAACTAACAACTTACGAATAGGAGGCTTTCAGTGGATAAAAGTAACTCATGCGTTTGTGTGTAAACAGTAAGGTAATCAGTTCAGTACATTGTGTTCATATGTAAAACAGTTGCTAAGTATCTCACCCCAAAGTATAAAAACAGTAAAAGTGGGGCTGTAAGACTCACCCGAGTCTAGTAAGTTGGCATGGGAAATCAAACAAGTAACGCGGATGTAAGTCCGTAAGTGGTTCTCCGAACCCTGAAACCTTCTAGCGTCCGAAACGCACAAGGTTGTAAGTAACCAAGTAAATAAGTTGGTGTCTTAAAAGACCACCCATGCTAGTTGTCCACTCAACTAGTTAATGTCCAAGTGTTTGTTTAAATGTTTGTAGTCGTTTGTGTTTGTAGTTTGAAAACAAGTATGGCCCGTTGGTGACGGTTTGTAATAATAATCCAAAAGTGTTATTATTATATGTATCGTTGAATTAGGTTTCGTTATTTGTAAGTGTTTGACACTTAGTGCGAAAAGTATTTACAACATCTAATGACGGGGGTCCGGGGGCAGAGCCCCTGGCTGGGGTCGAGCTGCCAGGTCAGCTTGGAAAATTTTTATTTCTACTATATTGCTTTATCGAAAACGCATTTGAAATCTAATTTCGGTGAAAAATCAAGTGTTAAATCTTGGTTCATATTAGTGCTTTTATTTACTGAATTTGGGTTCGAAAGACAAAGTGGGCTGCGAGCCGAGCTGGGATGTAACACCCCCGAAATTCACTGTTTTGCGGAAGCATAGTTTGGGGTGTTACTAATCAAATATCACAGCACAAGATAAAGTAAACGACATCTATATGCAACGTTTGTAAATTAGTTACATCCCATAGATATATTGTTTGAAAACTTAGTGTTTTCGTATACAAAAATGTAGTTTCCCTAGAGTCCGCGCGTGTAGCGGGAGATTCTATTACATAATCAAAATATACAAAAGATAATGCTAAGAATCTCCGTTAATGCAGTTGTGTTGAAATCATGCGACTCTAGCTAAAAATCCTGGAGTAATCCTACTCCATCCGAGTACCTGAAACATGCTAAAAAGTGTCAACCAAAAGGTTGGTGAATCTCACAGGTTTGTAAGTAATATCAGCTTTGAACACGAGATTTCATCAGTAATGCCCGCAGGCGTAAAATCAGCAATTTCAATCTAGAAATCGTAAACCAGTATTTGCAATCCCGCAAATGTAAGTAAGTAAGTTTATACCGTTGCCATGAGGCTCATAATCGAAGCTTAACCCGTAAGTAATAAGTTTGCTCCCGTGACATGCTCGTAAATGAGCAAGCATCAGTAACGAATAATTAGTCACCCGTTTCTACGTGTAAATCAGTACGTGGCAGCGCTACTACCCCGGGCGGGGAGGGTCATTTCCCTAATGGATCCATTAACTAGTGTTCGCGCTTAAGTCCATAACTAACGATATATGATGGAGAGACTTCTGTTTGTAAGTAAACTCATGCAATTCCGTTTGGTATAGTAAACAGTTTAGTACTTGTGTTCAAGGAAAAGTAGTAGCATGTTTCTCCCCCAATAAGATAAAACAGTAAAAGTGGGGCCGTAAGACTCACCTGAGTCTGGTAATATGCCGTAGCAAATAGCAAGTAGTAAATATAGCAAGTAGGTTCTTCGAACCCGTAACCTTCAAATGCCTATTCATATGAAGTTATGTAAGTATGCGTCTCACGAGACGTTTCGTTTAGTTGTACACAACTAGTATAGCCAATGTTTGTCCGTATGTTTGTAATTGTTCGTTTGTTGGAAAACATGTTTGGGCCCGTTGGTGACGGTTTGTAGCAAAATTTCTAAAATGTTGACTTTGCTACAGTAAATTGCTACAGTACTGCTACAGTAAAATTTGAACTTTTTGTACAGTAACTTTGACTTTAAAATTCTGGTTTTCTGTGTTTTTGCGACACAATCTGCGACACTAAAGTTTGGTATGCGATACGGTGGTTGTGTCGCATAGGAATGCGACACAAGAGCCCTGCGACACAGTGATTGTGTCGCAAAAGCTTGCGATGCTAAATCAATAGCGACATAAGGGTTGTGTCGTATAATGTTTACGACACAAAGGTACGACACAGAGTACGACATAAAATACGACACAACATGGTTTATGCGACATAGTATGCGACACAAGGCTTGTGTCGCATTGATGAACACCAGCCCAGAAACTTTCGGGTTTCAAGAATTTCGGACAAAAAACGCAAATCTAACCCATTTTTGAGCTATAAAATCGTGTATTCTTCATGTATTAAGTTATATCTATGTTGTGGACACCATATTACATCAAAATAATACCTCAAAATGAGTAAATCTAAGTTTTTAGAGAAATCCTTACAATTGCAAATCGAGGCCGAAAAAGGAAGAAAACGAGTATGTTGCCTTTGTAAATCTTGTTCCTCTCTTGGTGGTGATTCCGAAAATGTGAATCTTGTGGGTTGCTTTGATGATTCCGAAAATTTGTAAGAAATGGGTGGAGAGAGTTTAGAATGTGTGTGTGTGTTTTGTATAAGTGAAAATGAAAGAAGAAGATTGAGAGGTGGTGGGGTGTTGGCTGATCCCAAAAGGGAAGGAGGGAAAAACACTCCTCAAAACCCAGTGTTTACTCCGTGTCCTAATCGTTTAATCGTTCGTTTTTAGTATTTAACCAAATAGTTATGTTTTAAAATGTAACTGGAGTATTAAAATAAAATACCTTGAAATTAATAATAATAAAAACATTTGTCGAGATATTTAAATTATTAAGTCGCGTTTATTACGTTTTGTTGCGTTAGTTAAAATGTCATCGCGATAATATATAAATAATGCTCGTTCGGTTGCGTATTTTATATAACAAAATACGCTCTCATTATTTAAGTAAATTTCTGTCACCAACGTCCAAGTAAACTGTGTCGGACTCCGTCCGGTTAATTCGCACGATTTATCCAAATCGCGTAAGTACACACATATATATATAAATCACCTTATATATATATACAAATAGAGCCTGTAATTAGTCCTATTACATACTAATTACAACTAGTTACAAACAATTAGGCATAATTAATTATCCTAATTATGCAGGTGTTACATTCTCCCCTTGTTAAAGAAATTTCGTCCCGAAATTAGCTTGAGTGCACGGACGGTGCGTTATCTGGGAAGAGATGTGGGTATTTCTGTCGCATTTGGTCTTCCCGTTCCCAGGTGAACTCAGGGCCGCGCCTAGAATTCCACCTGACCTTTACGATGGGAATACGACTCTGTTTCAATCGTTTGACCTCACGGTCCATGATTTCCATAGGTTCCTCGACAAAATGAAGTTTATCATCGATTTGAATTTCGTCGAGCGGTATAATCAGTGTCTCGTCAGACAGACATTTCTTCAAGTTAGAAATGTGGAATGTGTTGTGTACGCTGCTAAGTTCAGCAGGAAGTTGCAGGCGGTATGCCACTGGACCAATCCTTTCCAGGATTTCGAATGGTCCGATGTATCTAGGATTTAGTTTGCCTCGCTTTCCGAATCGAATGACACCCTTCCACGGTGCCACTTTGAGAAGTACCTTGTCCTTTACCTGGAACTCAAGGTGTTTGCGTCTCACGTCAGCATAGCTTTTCTGACGGTCACGTGCGGCTTTCAACCGGTTTTGAATACCAACGATTTTCTCAGTAGTTTCTTGAATGATATCTGGACCCGTGAGTTGGGAATCTCCTAACTCAGCCCAACAGATAGGTGATCGGCATTTACGTCCGTAAAGTGCCTCGAAGGGCGCAGCCTTTATGCTGGTATGGTAACTGTTGTTGTACGAAAACTTGCACAACGGTAAGTGATTTTCCCAAGAAGTACCGAAGTCAACTACGCAGGCTCGTAGCATATCCTCCAGTGTTTGAATAGTTCGCTCGCTTTGGCCATCGGTTTGCGGGTGATAAGCAGTACTCATATCCAGACGAGTACCAAGAGATTTTTGTAGCGATTGCCAAAAGTTAGAAGTAAAACGGCTGTCCCTATCCGAGATGATCGAGATAGGTACACCGTGTCGCGAGATGATTTCTTTGACATAGATGCGAGTCAGACGCTCCATCTTGTCGGTTTCCTTGATGGCCAGAAAATGAGCAGATTTCGTGAGACGGTCCACGATCACCCAAATGGTATCGTAACCACTCGAAGTTTTCGGTAGTTTGGTGATGAAGTCCATGGAAATCTGTTCCCATTTCCATTGAGGAATTTCAGGTTGTTGGAGCAACCCCGAGGGTCTTTGGTGTTCGGCCTTGACTTTGGAACAGGTTAGGCATTTACTGACGTACAAGGCAATGTCAGCTTTCATGTTAGGCCACCAATACAACCCTTTGACGTCGTGATACATCTTGTCAGAACCGGGATGTATAGAGTATCGAGATTTGTGAGCTTCAGCCATCACCAAATCTCGCAAGTTTCCGAATTTGGGTAACCACACCCGGTTAGAGAAGTATCGAGTTCCATCGGGTTTGATTTCGAATTGTTTATCCAAGCCTCGCAAGGCTTCATTTTTCAAGTTTTCATCGTTGAGTGCTTCAAGTTGAGCGGTAAGGATTTGAGCAGGAAGCTCGTTATGAATTGTCATAGAAAGTGCTCGGACTCGAAGGGGTTTCACTCGTTCTTTTCGGCTTAAGGCATCGGCAACTACGTTAGCCTTGCCCGGATGGTATTTGATCTCGCAGTCGTAGTCACTAAGTAACTCAACCCAGCGACGTTGCCTCATGTTTAGATCCTTCTGATCGAATATGTGTTGGAGACTTTTGTGATCGGTAAAGATAGTACTTTTCGTACCGTAGAGATAATGTCTCCAGATTTTAAGTGCGAAGACCACAGCACCTAACTCGAGGTCGTGGGTCGTATAGTTTTTCTCATGGATTTTTAGTTGTCGTGAGGCATAGGCAATGACTTTTTCTCGTTGCATCAACACACAACCAAGTCCTTGGTGTGAGGCATCGCAGTAAACTACGAAGTCGTCGGTGCCCTCGGGTAAGGACAAGATTGGTGCACTGCAAAGTTTGTTTTTCAATAGCTGGAAGGCTGACTCTTGTTTATCAGTCCAATCGAACTTCTTATCTTTCTGAGTCAGTGTGGTTAGGGGAACAGCTATTCTTGAAAAGTTTTCGATGAATCGGCGGTAGTAACCAGCAAGACCTAAGAATTGTCTCACTTCGGTTGGAGTGGTCGGTGACTCCCAGCCCTTGATTGCTTCAATCTTGGCGGGATCAACATGAATTCCTTGGCTGTCAATCACGTGCCCGAGGAATTGAACGGTTCGAATCCAGAACTCACACTTAGAGAATTTGGCATATAACTCTTCGTGTTTCAGGAGTCTTAGAATGGTTTTCAGATGTTGAGCATGTTCCTGCTCGTTGCGAGAGTAAATCAAGATATCATCGATGAACACAATGACGAATTTGTCAAGATATGGTTTGCACACCCGATTCATAAGGTCCATGAATACGGCCGGTGCGTTGGTCAACCCGAATGGCATCACTTGGAATTCGTAATGCCCATAACGAGTTCGGAAAGCTGTCTTTGGGATATCATTGTCACGGACTCGGAGTTGATGATAACCCGACCGTAGATCAATCTTTGAGTAAACACTCGATCCCTGGAGTTGGTCAAATAGGTCATCGATTCTGGGAAGTGGATACCGATTCTTTATGGTTAGCTTATTCAGCTCTCGGTAATCGATACACATGCGGAAAGATCCATCTTTCTTTTTCACGAATAAGACCGGAGCTCCCCAAGGCGAGGAACTTGGTCGAATGAATCCTCTGTCCAGGAGTTCCTGTAGTTGGTTAGACAACTCCTGCATTTCGGATGGTGCTAAACGGTAAGGGGCTCGTGCCACGGGTGCAGCTCCGGGCACAAGTTCGATTTGAAATTCAACTTGTCTAGGTGGCGGAAGTCCGGGCAAGTCTTCAGGAAAGACTTCCGGGAAATCCCGCACGATTGGAACATCCTCAAGTCGCTTCTCCTCCGACTTCTTCTCCGTTACATGTGCAAGGATGGCTTGATACCCTTTTCGTAGGTATTTTCTAGTTTTCAGACATGATACAATATTCAGATTCCATCTACCGGTCTCCCCTTGTAGGACTAAGGTTCCACCGGAGACAAGAGGTATGCGAACGAGTTTGTCATGACAGATGATTTCAGCTCGATGCCTGGATAACCAATCCATACCGACAATAATATCGAAGCTGCCGATCTCGACAGGGATTAAATCAATGGAAAACGTTTCGTTCGTGAGGTTAAGTGTACAGTTGTGTATGATGCTATCAGTTTCAATCAGTTTGCCGTTAGCTAATTCTACAATGTATTTAGCATCTAAGGCAGTGGGAGTAATATCAAGTAAAGGGCTAAATTTCTCAGAAATGAAGCTTCTATCGGCACCGGTATCAAATAATACAGAAGCAGTAAGGTCGTTGAGAAGGAACGTACCCGTCACGACGTTCGGGTCTTGTCTGGATTCCCCAGCCTTGATAACGAAAGCTCTACCGCGAGTAGGGTTGTTGTTGTTTTTCAGCTTTGGGCAATCTTTCTTGAAGTGCCCTGAATTTCCGCACCCAAAGCAGGCCTTTGGTGCATTAGTGTTGGGGGTAGAAATGTTGGTTCGGCAATCCTTGGCTAGGTGCCCGAACCGTTTGCAGTTGGAGCAAGGGCAAGAACCGTCATGGTGGCGGTTGCATTTGGGACAGTAGGGTCTGCTCCCGCTGTACCCTTTCTTCTCCGAGGTTCCGGATGAATAAGCCTTAATGTACTCAGGCTTTTTGTTGGAGGTTTGGTTGGATGAGTTGGGGTTTCCCTCCCATTTGCGTTTGTTGTTTGCAGATGGGGTTGAAGTTGTGCCACGGCGGACAGAATTTGCCGTTAGTTCATGGGCCATACGGATGGCGCTCTGAATAGTACCCGGTTTGGATGAAGTCACCAGGTCTTGTAGTCTCTCGGGAAGTCCATCGACGAATTTCTCGATCCTCTTGTACTCAGGATCGACCATGGTTGGGCACAGGAGTGCCAGTTGATGGAAACGGTTGGTGTATCCGGTGATATCATCACCCTGCATCTTGTGGTTCCAGAATTCCATTTCCAATTGTTTCAATTCATCCCTGGGGCAGTACTCGCCCCTCAACATTTCTTTCAACTCCTCCCACGGGAGTTGGTAAGCAGTAGCAACACTCACAGTCTGGGCATAAGTGTTCCACCAGGTGAGTGCGGTGTCAGTAAAAGTACTAACGGAGAATTTAACCTTATCTCCCTCCGCACAGTTGCAGATAAGAAATACAGACTCAACTTTCTCGATCCAGCGTACTAGACCGATAGCTCCCTCGGTACCTGCAAAGTTTAGAGGTTTGCAGTTCTGGAAGTCCTTGTAAGAACAAGGTTTAGCAGCAGAGGTTTCAGCGGCATCGCTGTTCCTCGTGGAACTTGGTGGAGTATTCCGAGCCAAGGCTTCAGTAACAGCCTGGGTTATAAGGGAGGTAATCTGGGCATCGGTATATGGTCTTGTCTTTGGCGGCATGATTCTTCAATAAAAGAAATGAAGATACATGAGATTTTGTAGGAGCTTGTAATTGTCACAGATGTACATGTATAAAAGCAGTAATACATAACATCATATGGTAAATGACAATTTATATGAGTTGAAATAACAAGGAATATTTGATGGATAACGCGAGTTCAAAGGTTACATCCTACAGAGATATTACAAAAGGTGTCGGGAATTGTTACATCCGACTAGTTTATAGAGTAGTGCTAGATAGTCATTAGATTACGAGATGGATTACAAGACAAAGACTACACTAGTCTTAATGTAGATTAATTTGTTCCATCAGCGCGACAAGGCGGTCCACGGTTTCTGCCAGCCTGTTGGTTTGCCTGGCATTGTCTTCAACTAAGGCCAGTCGTTGTGCTAGTACACGAGAGTGATCCTCAGTCTCCTGTGAACGCTGTTCACATTCCTCTAGTCGGTTTCTTACAAGTTCATCCGCACCTAATTCGGCGGTCATTGAATCCTGGATTATGCTTACAGAGAGGCCGGTATCTTCTTGTTCTCTCTGGAGTTGTGATATGTGGTCAAGAGCTTGACGAAGCAGGTAGGTCATTCGGTGTTGTTCCAGTTCAAGATTTTCGAGTCTTTGCTCTCGACGGTGAAGTTGGGTAGCCAACACTGGCATCGTGAGGTGTGCCGAGTTCTGAGAGTTATGAACAGGATAGGGGCTGGTTCGAGATGACCTTGTGTTCCTCCTGGCTACTCGTGGGTTTCGTGACCCACGTGAGTGAGAGAGTGACGGATTGGGTGGTGTGTTTGCCATTCCTGTGGCAGAGTGTAAGTAAGACGAGGCTAATATATATAAGTATATAATATCCAGCCTAGTGTCTAGCACGTATCAAGTAATGGTCCGGTTCTCTCGTGGTCAGAGTCAACTAACGCATTCCTGTTCAACATAACCATTTCAGACCTCACATCATCTTTCCTTAATTGTACATAGTTGATCAGGCTATGTTAAATTAAAGTCGTATGCTGTAATTCCTGAACCAGTCATGTCTAATAAGAGAATACTGTCTAACGGTCATAGTCTAGGCCCACTAAATGCAACCTAGTTCAATATAACCTTAGGCTCTGATACCAATCTGTAACACCCCCGAAATTCACTGTTTTGCGGAAGCATAGTTTGGGGTGTTACTAATCAAATATCACAGCACAAGATAAAGTAAACGACATCTATATGCAACGTTTGTAAATTAGTTACATCCCATAGATATATTGTTTGAAAACTTAGTGTTTTCGTATACAAAAATGTAGTTTCCCTAGAGTCCGCGCGTGTAGCGGGAGATTCTATTACATAATCAAAATATACAAAAGATAATGCTAAGAATCTCCGTTAATGCAGTTGTGTTGAAATCATGCGACTCTAGCTAAAAATCCTGGAGTAATCCTACTCCATCCGAGTACCTGAAACATGCTAAAAAGTGTCAACCAAAAGGTTGGTGAATCTCACAGGTTTGTAAGTAATATCAGCTTTGAACACGAGATTTCATCAGTAATGCCCGCAGGCGTAAAATCAGCAATTTCAATCTAGAAATCGTAAACCAGTATTTGCAATCCCGCAAATGTAAGTAAGTAAGTTTATACCGTTGCCATGAGGCTCATAATCGAAGCTTAACCCGTAAGTAATAAGTTTGCTCCCGTGACATGCTCGTAAATGAGCAAGCATCAGTAACGAATAATTAGTCACCCGTTTCTACGTGTAAATCAGTACGTGGCAGCGCTACTACCCCGGGCGGGGAGGGTCATTTCCCTAATGGATCCATTAACTAGTGTTCGCGCTTAAGTCCATAACTAACGATATATGATGGAGAGACTTCTGTTTGTAAGTAAACTCATGCAATTCCGTTTGGTATAGTAAACAGTTTAGTACTTGTGTTCAAGGAAAAGTAGTAGCATGTTTCTCCCCCAATAAGATAAAACAGTAAAAGTGGGGCCGTAAGACTCACCTGAGTCTGGTAATATGCCGTAGCAAATAGCAAGTAGTAAATATAGCAAGTAGGTTCTTCGAACCCGTAACCTTCAAATGCCTATTCATATGAAGTTATGTAAGTATGCGTCTCACGAGACGTTTCGTTTAGTTGTACACAACTAGTATAGCCAATGTTTGTCCGTATGTTTGTAATTGTTCGTTTGTTGGAAAACATGTTTGGGCCCGTTGGTGACGGTTTGTAGCAAAATTTCTAAAATGTTGACTTTGCTACAGTAAATTGCTACAGTACTGCTACAGTAAAATTTGAACTTTTTGTACAGTAACTTTGACTTTAAAATTCTGGTTTTCTGTGTTTTTGCGACACAATCTGCGACACTAAAGTTTGGTATGCGATACGGTGGTTGTGTCGCATAGGAATGCGACACAAGAGCCCTGCGACACAGTGATTGTGTCGCAAAAGCTTGCGATGCTAAATCAATAGCGACATAAGGGTTGTGTCGTATAATGTTTACGACACAAAGGTACGACACAGAGTACGACATAAAATACGACACAACATGGTTTATGCGACATAGTATGCGACACAAGGCTTGTGTCGCATTGATGAACACCAGCCCAGAAACTTTCGGGTTTCAAGAATTTCGGACAAAAAACGCAAATCTAACCCATTTTTGAGCTATAAAATCGTGTATTCTTCATGTATTAAGTTATATCTATGTTGTGTACACCATATTACATCAAAATAATACCTCAAAATGAGTAAATCTAAGTTTTTAGAGAAATCCTTACAATTGCAAATCGAGGCCGAAAAAGGAAGAAAACGAGTATGTTGCCTTTGTAAATCTTGTTCCTCTCTTGGTGGTGATTCCGAAAATGTGAATCTTGTGGGTTGCTTTGATGATTCCGAAAATTTGTAAGAAATGGGTGGAAAGAGTTTAGAATGTGTGTGTGTGTTTTGTATAAGTGAAAATGAAAGAAGAAGATTGAGAGGTGGTGGGGTGTTGGCTGATCCCAAAAGGGAAGGAGGGAAAAACACTCCTCAAAACCCAGTGTTTACTCCGTGTCCTAATCGTTTAATCGTTCGTTTTTAGTATTTAACCAAATAGTTATGTTTTAAAATGTAACTGGAGTATTAAAATAAAATACCTTGAAATTAATAATAATAAAAACATTTGTCGAGATATTTAAATTATTAAGTCGCGTTTATTACGTTTTGTTGCGTTAGTTAAAATGTCGTCGCGATAATATATAAATAATGCTCGTTCGGTTGCGTATTTTATATAACAAAATACGCTCTCATTATTTAAGTAAATTTCTGTCACCAACGTCCAAGTAAACTGTGTCGGACTCCGTCCGGTTAATTCGCACGATTTATCCAAATCGCGTAAGTACACACATATATATATAAATCACCTTATATATATATACAAATAGAGCCTGTAATTAGTCCTATTACATACTAATTACAACTAGTTACAAACAATTAGGCATAATTAATTATCCTAATTATGCAGGTGTTACATGGGAGAACTCGACTCGCAGGCCAACTCGACTCGCAGGTCAACTCGACTCGCAAGTCAACTCGACTCGCGGGTCAACTCGACTCGCGGGTCAACTCGGTTTACAGGGCAACTCGACTCGCAAGTCAACGTCGACTCGCAGGTCAACTCGCGGGTCAGTTCGGTTCGTAGGTGATTCTGATTCGCGGGATGGCTTCGCGAGTCGAGATCTCGGTTCGACTCGCAGGACGGCCGAGATCTGGGATCTCGACTCGCGAGATGAACTGTCAGCGATTTTTAGATGGGTTTCGATTTTTAAAGCATTTTCAACGGGATTTTCGGGCATAATCTTGTTGAGTGGACTCATTAACATGTAAATAAACATAAATCCAACGTTTTGAAGGTGAGAAATCTCTTACAAAGCTTGTGAAGACAATGGAGGATGGTGATGAAGATGCTTGTTGATGATGGTGATGATGATGATTCCGACGGTGGTGGTGGTTCGGCGGTGGTGTGGTGGTGTTGCTGCTGCTGCCGATTCAAGTGGGAGAGAGGAAGAGGAGTGAGGGTTTGAGAGGAGAGTGTGTGTGTTTGTGTTGTGACAAAATGAAAGAAATGGGAAAAATGGGATTATAAGAGGTGGATCGGTGGGTTGGGTCCGCGGGTCGGGGCGACCCATTTGGGTCTCGGCTCGTGTGGTTGTGTTTCCGAATTTTGTATCACGAGTTGTAGTCGGTTAAACCCCGTAGTTGTTTAAATGTTATTTCACGTTATATGTTAAAGTATATTCGAAATATTTTTAACCGAAGTATTTTATCATAATACTTAATAACGAGTTAAGAAAATATAACTTCAAACATTTTCTTTTGTTGGGCGCTTTTTGTGCGGTTTCGTCGTGTAGGATATGTTTTTATCAATAAGTAATACTTGTAATATATTCTCACAATATATTAATGTAAATAACGTTTGTTTGGATAATTTCCACATTATTTATAAATTTGTCACTAACGTCCACATTAGTTAAAGTCGGGCTTCGTCCGGTCTTTCCGTGTACGATTTGTTCAAGTAGTATACGTGTATATATATATATATATATACAATCATCATATATATATAATTAATTAAGTACTGTACTTAGTCCTATTTCATACTAAATACACGTAATAAGCATATAATTAGGCACAGTAATGATAGCCTAAATTGCCGGGTGTTACATTCTCCCCCTGTTAGGAGAATTTCGTCCCGAAATTTGTTCGAAGTAGTAGTCTATATGTTCAAGTAATCATCGGTAAGTCATCTAAGAATGGCAACGAGACATGTCAGTGATGAAATGCCTGTATCATGGGGTCTTCCTCCCTTTGTTAGGATGGTGTCCCACCGACCAAGAGTTTCGACGTGGGTCGACCATATCCAATGGACGGGGGTCAGTCGGTAATTAGAGTGTAGCTACAATGTGTACTAGTAGCCTACTGTAATTCGTAAAGTCTACTGTGTTTATAACGTCTGTAATAGTTGTAGGATCATAGAGTAAACTAACTCTATCAGTATCGTGTAGGATTTCAGGAGGTGACGTGGCGACGTACCTATGGTATCGCGACAGCCTGTAGAGGTTTCGGCACGAGTGTTTCCCTTTTTGTTGTTATCCTTCGTAGTCAGTGACGGGCAGTTAGCCTTAAGGTGCCCAGTGTTTCCGCATTCGAAGCAAGCCTTCAATGCTTTAGAGTCGGTATTTTTAGGTGCAAACCTACAGTCCTTGACTTGGTGTCCATAGGTCTGGCATCGGCGGCAAGGAGTACCACAAGGTCCGGTGTGGTGACGATTACATATGGAACAGCGGGGTTTGTCAGTTGGACTTTGGTATCCTTTTCAACAAGAATACTAGCTTGAGTTGTCTGTGAAACAGAGTTAGAAACTAACTGGAGTACATTTCCCAGAGTTGGGCACAGGAACCTTAATTGTTCCCAATAGAACTCTAGAGTTCGTAGGCGCAATCCTTGGTCGAAGGCGATGTGGCGTAATCGGTGATTTCCTCCTGAATAGTAGCTAGCTGATTGCGTAATGCATTCAGTGTTTCGTCTGTATGTTGGGAGTTGTTAGTGTTTACATTGACAATGGTCGGAGGGGTAATAGTAGGAGGAGTGGTGACAGTAGGAGAAGCGGTGATAGCGGTAGCTAGGGTATGGTTATCAGTAGCAGAGTTTGAAGTGGAATTTGCTTGTGTTATTTGAGTAGCTTCAATAGCTACGAGTCGAGGTGGAACCTCTCCAATTACTCCTGGGTGTGCCATTTCTTCAAAAGGTTCTTTGATTACTGTCTCAATGTCACTTTCGAGAGTACGTAGGTAAGGAAACATTGATTGCTCCTCCTCGAGTTGGTCGTCATTCGACATGTGGCTGTCAGTGGAGTAGCTCGTCATTTCCTACGGAATTGGTGTTTTGTTAAAACGATGTTTTAATGATGACATTAGGTATTGTATAATGGCAAGTATGAGTTTTGAAGTATAAAAATTTGAATTTCCGCGAAGACAATAAAAGTACAAACGGTTCTCTCCGAACAGACGATTTACGGCATAAAGTTCGAGCAGATGACGCGTAAAGACAATAGTTCTATGGTTCCCGGTCTCAACCAGTGTGAGATGCATGGGAAAAGTCGGTTTGTTGAGTTCATAGTGTAATTACGTATTACACCTATAGGCCTATATGTAGTTTGTTTATCCTAGATTGTGCCTAAGATATATAGTAATAAAGGGGATATTGAGCAGTAAGCAGGATTTATCAATCAAGTAGTATAGAAGTAATTAGGTTGATTAAGTGTGAATCGTATCCGCATCCAGTTTCGGGTCTTGATGATTGTTTCCAGCGTTGATGATATAAGCTTGTCCCGTGCATTGTTGTTTTGGTTCTTCAGTTTTGGGCAGTCCTTCCTGAAAGGCTCGGCACATTTGCACCCGTGGCAAGTCTTGGGTGCACTAGTGTTGGTACCAGTTATGATTGTTCTACAACCTTTGGCTAGAAGTCCGAATCGTTGTATTTGGTGCAAGGACACGAACTGCCATGATGAAGACTACCTTCGGAGCAGTAGGGCTTGCTCCCCATTGTACGTCTTCGAGTTGTCTAAACAGGCAGCATAGGCCTTAGTAATCACAGACTTTATGTTGGTGTGGTTTTGAAAATTGAGGTTCCATCAGTCTTCCTTGTGTTATTGTCACCAGAAGATGGGACTAGTCGATAAAGGAGCTCGGGTCATGGTGCTTAGATAGCCAACCCATACCCGACGATGATGTCAAAATTTCCGATCTTGACAGTTATGAGATTGACGGTGAAGAGCTCGTTTCCTAGGTATCCGGTTTCTAGGGTCGGTCAGTACCGAAGTAAGTGGATTACTACGTCGGGGAAACTGCCGTCTTTCTAAAAGCAGTTGTCGGGTGTTGTTGGCGGTAAAATGGGAAAAGTGACGTAAATGAGTAGTGCACGAAGGTCCGAATGACGTCGTGTTTGGTATCCCGCTACTAGCTAGTTGTTGTTTGTTATATGGTGAATATGAGGTGATGGAATTTATATGCGAATACCATAATAAGGGTTGGGTTGTACGCTTGAACTGGAAATTTTTGTTTAGGTATTTCAAGTTTGTATATGAATAAATCATGAGAGTTAAATAGATGTATTGCTCGGCAGCAATGGGTGCTGTAGCGAATTTCCAAATCGTAAATTTAGTTAAAAGTAGGCATATCAATGATCAAATCGTGTTTGAAAAGTAGTTAATTGCGGCCGTGTTACTATTTCGAGGTGAACAAACGTTCGGTATGAGTAGTGAGTAGTCCTGTCGCGGCAAGTCCTTATTGCCTTAATGATAGAATGATCGATTTGTCGTGGGAATAGTGGTGGACTTAGTCATCGTGAGTGCCCCTCACGGCACTAATCCAGTTGAGAATCGAATGATTAAATCGCGTATCGAGTCAAACATTAACCGGTGGGTTTCGTCCAATGGTTGGAAGATGTTTCCAATACGTAGGGGTTGTGGTTGACCAATAACCTTGGGGGGTGTCAATACGATAACGTGTCTTAATGAAAAGTGCATCAGCTGTAATACCGCTAGCGTTGGGTTTTGTTCGTGATGGTACATCTATCCATCTAGTCGTGTATAATACGCGCGATTTTTAAACGTCTCAGATAATAGTGCGGTGGAACGCATGAAAGATACAATTATCACAATCGTGTAGATTTTGATAAAGTGTCGAAACATGTCATGTCGATAGATTATGCTTAATAGGTTGTTATCCCTTTTCATATCGATCCAAAAGGTTACAAAAGTTAGAGTTTACAAAGGGGTACCGGGAATTGTTACATCCGGTCGAATATAAGGAACCTAATACAAAATGTGATGGTATCACTATATAGCCATCAGAATAGAGTTTCTAGTACGATACATCACGATTACACATCCGCTGTACATAGGTTTAACTAAATTTGATTCTGGTTGTCGTTGGGTCATTCTTAGTTAGGGTTCCTGGCCTTCAGACTCGTCTTCCGACTCCAGGTTCAGCTCGTGTGGGTGGTAGCATGCCTCAAGCATGTCCCTGTATCTTTGAGTCGTGGAGCGGTACCTAGTCTCCTCCGTTGACTTCCTGCCCAAACGTTTGATCCACGTTTTGGTCCTACGAGTTAGGTTGGTGGCCACTTTCTTCCAGTAACGGATCTTATCTTTGATTCGTGTAGGGACAGATCGGTTTGAGATTCTCAATCTTTGTTCATAGTCTATGCACCTACGCTTAAGTGCCCAATTTCGGCCGTTTAGGCCCACGGCCTGATCTCGCACTCTTTTATATTCTTCAATGTCGATGCCAGTCATTTCGAAATTCTGATTTTCGTTTCCCTCCAGTATGATTTCTTCTTCTGGTGCGATATCCCCATCGAGATACGTGTACTGAATTTGTTCCTCGTGGACTTGGTCACTATCTGACGTGTAGTCGTCCATTTGGGGGTTTGCAGCTTGGAGTTCTATAGAAATGACAGAGAGAGGATTTTAGTCCTTGGAAGTACGTTGATTTCGTGTGTCAAATGTGATTTTCATAAAATCATTAGAGTGCACCACAAAGTGGTGTGACGGTAATCAAGTCTGTCGGGGTCGGTGCAAACCGCTGAGAGAAATTCGTATGTGTCACCAGAGAAAGTCGGCTATTTCTATAGCGAGTGTGTTAACGTGCGAGGCCTATTCATATATATCCAATATATAATAGCCTAGTAGTATAGTCAGTGAGTGAGGCCTATGTATGAATATACTCGTATATCACATAATAGCCTAGTGTATGTCTAGCACATAACAAGTAAGAGTCTCGGTTCCCTCGTGGTCAGAGTCAGCTAGTGCATTCCTGTTCAACATAACCCCTTTCAGATCTCACATCATCTTCATTTAATTGTACATAGTTGATCAGGCTATGTTAAATTAAACTCTTATGATGTAATCACTGAACCAGTTATACCTAATAGGGAATACTGCCTAACGGTCATAGTCTAGGCCCACTAAATGCAACCTAGTTCACTATAACCTTAGGCTCTGATACCAATCTGTAACACCCCCAAATTCACTGTTTAGCGGAAGCAAGTTTTGGGGTGCTACTAATCAAATATCACAGCACAAAAGTAAAGCAAACAACATCTATATGCAACATTTGTAAAATAGTTACATTTCCACATAATAAATGTTTGAAAAACATAGTATTTTCAGTTACAAAAATGTAGTTCCCTAGAGCCCACGCGTATAGCGGGAGATTCTATTACATAATCATAATATACAAAAGATAATGCTAAGAATCTCCGTTAAATGCAAAGTAGAAATCATGCGACTCTAGCTAGTGTCCAGGGGTGATCCTACTCCGTCTGTGTACCTGAGATACAAAGCTAAAAGTGTCAACCAAAAAGGTTGGTGAATCTTACAGGTTTAGTATTAAATAAGCGTTATGAACCACAAGCATGTACCCGTATTGCTATCAAGCAAAGTAAGTAAATCAGTAAATCAGTACAGTGCCATGAGCTCATAAGTTGAAGCTTAACCGTGTAATGTGAATATATCACGTACCCTCGTGAGTGCTATCCGTACACTCATACGAAACAAATACTAATATGCCTGTTTCTACGTGTAAATCAGTACGTGGTGGCGCTACCACCCCAGGCAGGGATTGTCAGTCCCAAATGGATCCATCTACTAGTAATCGCGCTTAAGTCCATAACGAACAACTTACGAATAGGAGGCTTTCAGTGGATAAAAGTAACTCATGCGTTTGTGTGTAAACAGTAAGGTAATCAGTTCAGTACATTGTGTTCATATGTAAAACAGTTGCTAAGTATCTCACCCCAAAGTATAAAAACAGTAAAAGTGGGGCTGTAAGACTCACCTGAGTCTAGTAAGTAGGCATGGGAAATCAAACAAGTAACGCGGATGTAAGTCCGTAAGTTGTTCTCCGAACCCTGAAACCTTCTGGCGTCCGAAACGCACAAGGTTGTAAGTAACCAAGTAAATAAGTTGGTGTCTTAAAAGACCACCCATGCTAGTTGTCCACTCAACTAGTTAATGTCCAAGTGTTTGTTTAAATGTTTGTAGTTGTTTGTGTTTGTAGTTTGAAAACAAGTATGGCCCGTTGGTGACGGTTTGTAATAATAATCCAAAAGTGTTATTATTATATGTATCGTTGAATTAGGTTTCGTTATTTGTAAGTGTTTGACACTTAGTGCGAAAAGTATTTACAATATCTAATGACGGGGGTCCGGGGGCAGAGCCCCTGGCTGGGGTCGAGCTGCCAGGTCAGCTTGGAAAATTTTTATTTCTACTATATTGCTTTATCGAAAACGCATTTGAAATCTAATTTCGGTGAAAAATCAAGTGTTAAATCTTGGTTCATATTAGTGCTTTTATTTACTGAATTTGGGTTCGAAAGACAAAGTGGGCTGCGAGCCGAGCTGGGAGAACTCGACTCGCAGGCCAACTCGACTCGCAGGTCAACTCGACTCGCAAGTCAACTCGACTCGCGGGTCAACTCGACTCGCGGGTCAACTCGGTTTACAGGGCAACTCGACTCGCAAGTCAACGTCGACTCGCAGGTCAACTCGCGGGTCAGTTCGGTTCGTAGGTGATTCCGATTCGCGGGATGGCTTCGCGAGTCGAGATCTCGGTTCGACTCGCAGGACGGCCGAGATCTGGGATCTCGACTCGCGAGATGAACTGTCAGCGATTTTTAGATGGGTTTCGATTTTTAAAGCATTTTCAACGGGATTTTCGGGCATAATCTTGTTGAGTGGACTCATTAACATGTAAATAAACATAAATCCAACGTTTTGAAGGTGAGAAATCTCTTACAAAGCTTGTGAAGACAATGGAGGATGGTGATGAAGATGCTTGTTGATGATGGTGATGATGATGATTCCGACGGTGGTGGTGGTTCGGCGGTGGTGTGGTGGTGTTGCTGCTGCTGCCGATTCAAGTGGGAGAGAGGAAGAGGAGTGAGGGTTTGAGAGGAGAGTGTGTGTGTTTGTGTTGTGACAAAATGAAAGAAATGGGAAAATGGGATTATAAGAGGTGGATCGGTGGGTTGGGTCCGCGGGTCGGGGCGACCCATTTGGGTCTCGGCTCGCGTGGTTGTGTTTCCGAATTTTGTATCACGAGTTGTAGTCGGTTAAACCCCGTAGTTGTTTAAATGTTATTTCACGTTATATGTTAAAGTATATTCGAAATATTTTTAACCGAAGCATTTTATCATAATACTTAATAACGAGTTAAGAAAATATAACTTCAAACATTTTCTTTTGTTGGGCGCTTTTTGTGCGGTTTCGTCGTGTAGGATATGTTTTTATCAATAAGTAATACTTGTAATATATTCTCACAATATATTAATGTAAATAACGTTTGTTTGGATAATTTCCACATTATTTATAAATTTGTCACCAACGTCCACATTAGTTAAAGTCGGGCTTCGTCCGGTCTTTCCGTGTACGATTTGTTCAAGTAGTATACGTGTATATATATATATATATATATATATATATATATATATATATATATATATATATATATACAATCATCATATATATATATAATTAATTAAGTACTGTACTTAGTCCTATTTCGTACTAAATACACGTAATAAGCACATAATTAGGCACAGTAATGATAGCCTAAATTGCCGGGTGTTACATAATGAGATAGGCATTTTTTTTTCTCAAAGATAAGCCGTTAAAACCATAGTAATCAAATCATCGTCATTCTTAAACAGTGGAAGATAGGTTAGTATTAATTATCTTTCTCATCAGCATTATAGCAAACGGTCCTTAAAAGTTTTCCCTCATCAAATATTTAGCATATATCAACCAAGGGCAGGTGTAGACAGTAATCAAAATAAACGATCAATCAACCTACATGGTATTGGATGCTTCACAAAAGGAGATTATTCTTTATTATTATTTTTTTGCTTCACAAAAGGAGATCAATCAACCTACAAGTAAAGAGCCGTAAGAGTCACTTGTGACATAAGGAAGTGATGGAACATGTTTGTTCAAACCCTTGATTTTTTTCTTATAAAGTTGGTAACTTTTGTTGACCTTTTCATGTTCAAGATGCTATACTTTCCGCAAGGAAACTATAGTAACTTTCGATTTTTAAATGTTTGGTTACTGTTTTGCAGTTTATTTAATTTATTTTAGATATCAAACATAGTCGGCCTCAATTTACATTCAGACATATTGTGATTATACTATATAGATTGAACATATCACATTTAATAATAATATTCTTAAGTTGATGTATTTTCTGACAGTGGTGTCATTTTTATTTGTCATCTTTACCCGATTAGATCATTAGTCAATGAGAGTTTGTTTCAACCCTTTAACTTAGAAATGGGCTGGTTTGCATTGTTATGTGTCTTTAACAAATCGCAGAAGTAAAGCAAGGCTGCTGAAATGTATCTGTTAGCAGTAATAACGAGATCAAGAGTTTTCACATTTGTCAGCAAGGCTGCTGAAATAGCTGCAAGGTAATATTCTCATACAATATTTATTTAATTGTTATCTGTAGTTATCGTACAAAAAGGATGATAAATAATTGGAGGGTGCAATCAGAGATAAGGGTATGATGTTTGATTTAATTGTTTTCAGTAATTGAAAATATTGAATCTGGTATATATACTTTATATATATGATTAATATGATTGCTTGAAGCAAATAGTACTTGAAGGTATATCAACTGATTTACGCCTTATCAAGATTTTCAATATGAAGGAGCTGTTAATGGCAGTATCCTTAAGATATTACATGACTAGATTCTTACCCTTCATATGTGAACGGGTCAAAATTGCCACATATACACATTACTATTAAGTTTATAATGTACATTTGTTTCTTTATGATATTGTAATTAAGAAGACTGGATGGTCGATTAATTGATTTTTGAAGACTATTGCATGAGACAAATTAGTGGTTACTAACATCACCTGTGTCCTGCTCATTATCGATCAAAAATGGCCTGATGTGGCACTCATTACATATCTAAGGGACCGAATGAACCTTATTTGATATGAATTGTGGCCATGATAAGCTTCCAAAAAAGGGGCTTTTTCATTCTTATGTACTCATATATCTTTAGTGTTAACACATCATTTCGAATTTCATTTGATAGTGGTCTTCTTTTATTTTGACTGAATAATTGATCTTTTTATATCTATGGAGGTCCCGAAGCTATAACTATTATTTTTTTATCAAAGTACTTGCGGATTATTTTAAAATGAATAACGTTGATATTGATTTGCAGTAACTTGGAGCTTTATCAAACCATTATGCTACAGGGCTCAGCTATTAAACCAGCGAAAAGTGAAGCTTTCAACAAAATGTAGATTTTAGACACTGAAAGTGCATCGGAAAGAAAAAGAATGCCGAGAATGTATCTGTCAGCACTCATAACGTAATCAAGAGTTTTCACAGTTGTCAGCATGGCTGCTGAAATGGCTGCAAGGTAATATTCTCCTACGATATTTATTTAATTGATTATCTGTAGTTATGAGTTAATTGTCTGTTAAAGGCTTAAGTATATTTTGCTGCTTTACAAATGCCTTAGCCGGACTGTTCAGAAGTTTTGTCTTAGTTTGAAACCTTAGTACCTTACCTATTTTTGTTAAGTTTTTTGATCATTGTTTAATACATGTATGAGTAGTCAATATGACGTGTGTTTCAATTTGGTTGACCCGTTACCTTTTTTAAAGTATTTACCTTTACATGTTTCACCTGTTAGAATATGAAAAGGCTGAAATTTATCAACCCATTTGCACAACAGAAATTTCTGTCTTTAATTTTCTCCTATATGCTCTCATTTGGTGTAGGACTCTTGGTCTAACTAAGGGGGTGATGATGGATAACAGTAACACTACCCAAATGGTCAATTGCATCTAACTTTTTGGCTTATAAGTTTATATTACTTTTTATTCGTACGTTGTGTCACACAATGGTTTAGTTTCATACTGTTGCTGTTATGGTGGTCAAATTGGTTATGTACATAAGACAATAGCAGCTACTATAAATGAATTGGTGGTTCTCATGTGGTCGATATAGTTTACGTATGAATCCGGTAAACATCAAAGGTTGTCATCTTTCTCAATGCTGCTTGATATGACAGGAAATGGACTGTTGATCCCTCGTGCACTCTTTGTAAAAGATCTCACGTGGTAAACTTTCTTTTCCGTCATTTTTTCTTCTTTCTATTACTCAAAGATCTCACTATTATTAATTGCATGTGCCATCATTGAAATACTAATGCATTTTCTTTCTTGCCATAATGGTTATGCTCTGTAATGTCTAGAAAACAAATTCTCATCAAATAGAATGATGTTTGTGGCATATGTCATCTTTTGATAGATTATTTGAAATAGTTTAAGCTATAAATCAATAAGCTTACTTTATAAGTTTAGTTTTGAATTCGAGTATCGGCATATAAGTGATCAACAAACTGTTTGTTAAGTGTCGTTTTCAGTCTAATTTGGATCCTGGAGGTGTTCGGTTATAATGATAGTTAGATGGGTTTGGTTGCGGGTAGCTTTAAGTGTTCTGTTGTCTGTTTGTTTCTATTTTAAATGCAAAATAATAAAGCTACTGCACATTCTGTGGGTTTTTGAAGGTAAATATAAGTAGCTTAGGTTGAGTTTGGCTACTTTGGGCTAAGAATAATTCATTCACCTATACTGAAATGCTTTAGTTGATTGTGTGATATTAGGTGAACGTGACGATCTCTGAAGGTAGATTTTGACACCTTCAACAAAACTGGAGAAGGTTTTGAAGTTTCAAGTGGCTGAGATATTCGTTGCCATTTTTCATTTGAAGGAGAGTATTATTAGTGTTCATCTGACCAATAAAATAGGCGGGTCATGTTGCTGTATGTGTCGGTCAAAAACGAGGTAGGAGGTATGAACACTAATGACCCATTTTCTATGAAACCTAACACATGTTTACCTTTTTATAAGTTAATGGGTTATGATTGCTATCTCTAAAGAGTAAAATAGTAACTTTGAGCATTTTGTATTTTGAAGCTGACTTCAAGTGCTGAGTTTCGTATTGTACTCTGAAGCTACTCATAGTGATAGTTTAATTCATGTTTAAGAATTCTCTATTGTACGGGTTCTTTTGTTTGTGACATAGCCACATGCATATAAGGTGTGCGTATTGTTTTCTTTCTTCTTAATCAGAGATTCCTTACTTTATAAGGTTGTGCAAGAGAGTGAAGTGGTATTATATGGATTCCTTTTCATCTTCTTGAATGTACTTGTGATACTAAAACATGAATATTATTGCATATGATTCTATATCAAAGCTATTGGATGTCGCACATGAACTTATCTTTTTAGTGTAGCCTCTTCGGTATTTAGTTTGTTATTACTATTTTCAAATTTTTTTTTTATATTGTATATCTAAAGCTACTATCAATAAATAATCTCTTTTAATTCAAAACATCCACAAAAATATGTCGACTCAAATGTTATCCAGTAAAATAAAATTATCACATAAATCTTTGTATTAAACCCATGACATGATATTAACTTTTCTAAGTCAAACAGGGAAAGTCAACTTTATGTTGTTATGATGATTGAGGTGTTTATCAAAGTTCGAAATATGTTATGCAGCGGTGTTTTAATGGTTTGAAGAATTTTCTGGAAATTGGAAGTCCAATTAAGTTTAAAGACTATTTGAAAATATGGGCAATTGGATTTGTTTGACCCATCTGGATCAGAAAGTTCTAATGAGAATACACATGAAGAAATGATCTGTTTAACTGGCAAGGAAGATGTATGAATTTGATAGGGATCAAGGAAAAGTAGTAGTAAAAAAGGGCAGTTTGACATTAAGCAGTAACAATTATTCTTGTGGTTAAACTCATGAGATTAAAAACAAGAACGAATCTAAAATTGGAGTTTCGAAAAGTAGTACAAGAATCAGGAATGAAGTCAAAGGTAAAATGTCTAGAAATAATGAATTGGGTACACCATTATATTAGAAAGGAATAAATATTAGAAGAATGTAGTGGTTTGGAAAGGAATAAAAGAGTAGCAAAATCTAATAGTTTGACTACGTGGTCGAAATACTAATAAATACGAGTATTTGATTAATGGGAATTATGAGGTTTTTTTTAAATATTGATTAATGATTTAAATGCTTAAAGTTTCACTCTTTTTTTTAAGTATTAACTACTCAAGCTAGCGTTTGTAAATTAAGAGTACTATGAATAAAATACAACGATCTCGCCCGCAATTTTGCGGGTTATGATCTAGTTGTAATTAAAAGTTCAATTCATATATGTAATTTTATAACGATGATTCAGTTAATTGATCTATCTTTAATGATCAAGATTAATAATTATTATGCGTTTCTTTTTCTTAAACTATTCCTTAAGTGAAATCTAGATAAAACTCTACGTACTATTATATGGAGTATAAAACCTCCTAATCATATCCCATTAAGTTGGGAGACATACATATATAGCAAAAAATAGCAATCTAAACATAGTTATCTATTAATGAATTGGCTAAAACAATGATCTGTAACAACTAAAGACCATATATATATGAGTAAGGTTCAAATGAGTCCATGATTCTTGAGTGAGACTAAGGGAACCAATGATATCATGCCACATGTACAAAGAGAATATTTCATACTACAAAACCCATTTACCTCAAACATCAATTATCTCAAAAACGATAAATCGAAAAATCATGAAACTTGGACCATATTTTTCAGCGTTTTATTTTCTTCGATTTGCCGTCCCTCAAGGCATACTTTCGATAAAAAAAATTCGGTTTTTTGGTGGGTTTTATAAATTAGTAACACATGTGTTATTGATTGATTGTACATTTTATTTACAGTTATGGTTAGGGTTTATGGTTAGAGTTTAGGGTTAGGATTTAGCAGGGTTCATTGTTTAGTGTTTAGATTTTATGTTTTAGTAGGGTTTATTAGGGTTTAGGGTTTAGTATGATTTAGGGTTTAGAGTTTTATAAAGCGTTTAAACCCCAAAACCCAAACCCTGAACCCTAAACCCTAAAAGCAACACTCTAACACATGTGTTAGTAACATATGAAACCCACCAAAAAAATGAAAAAAAAAAAAATTCGTCGGAAGTATGCCTTGAGGGACGGCAAATCGAAAAGGATAAAATGCTGAAAATTATGGTGCAAGTTTCATGATTTTTCGATTTGTCGTTTGTGAGATAATTGATGTTTGGGGTAAATGAGTTTTGTAGTATGGAACATTCTCTTTGTATATGTGGCATGATACCATTGGTTCCCTTAGTCTCACACAAATTTTTAGTCTCATTTGAACCTCACCCATATATATATATATATATATTACTCGTATATAACAATCTACTAGAGTGTAACTTTAAGTAGTAACATTGTTTTCCAAGTGTCGATGTGTCATTTCTAAGTGGCAAGAGTTGAAACGGTGAATCTTTTATAACTCATAAATAATGAGTATATATGGGGGGGGGGGGGGGGGGGGGGGGGGGGGGGGGGGGGGGGTTCAATAAGGTAAAAGATAGAGTGACATGATACCATCGCTAAGTTTATCATACTCGATCCAATAGCAAATCTATCAAATAAGAAAGAAATCACCATACATATATCATTGTATTCACAAACATCTTTATATATACTCAATTGATATAATAATAAAAATTTGATGAAATCGGGTACGTACTAAATTCTTCAATTTCATCCGTATTTGATCGGAGATCGATCATCATATTATAATTATATAGAGAACAAGACTATAGAAAGCACAACCCCAATAAAGGACTCGGTAAAAACTTGTTTTGCCCTTTTTTCTTGGTCACTCAATTCATAACTCTGACGTTGACAAGAAAATATCCATGTTAGATTAGAAGCTGATTGTCTTGACTGAGATTATGTTATCATTTTTTCCCCATAAACACTAATAGTCAGAATTAATAGTGTTTGACAAAAGTATCTCAAAGATAAGAAAAAAAGATTATTTACGTTTCTTAAATAAAGAAAATGTAATTATAACATACGCATGTACATACGTTTTTTCTCTCTCTCTAAAGGAAAACGGTGTATTTGAAATGAAAAATATGTTTTGTAAACGCCCTATCCCAACCGCCCATAACTTAATTCACATAACTTTATTTTTATTTTACCGTATCGCATTGTGTAACAGGAGGAGGATTCGGGAAAGTTTCAGGCCACATTTCAACTTCTTTCGTACCATCGGGCTTAAGCGTAAGCTTGACATATCGACGTTGGTTCATATTCGGATACGAAAAACACTTGATACGTGAATAATTGATGGACTTATTTGTTGTACTTATTAACGATATCAGCTTCACCTTCTTATCAAAAGATAGCAAAAGTGAAAAATAGTTTGCAAATCAAGTTATCAAGCCAAATACTAGTAATAAATTGAGATGGGAGGCTTGAAATGGACCGTACCTGAGTAAAACATGGGTACAAATGGGCCATCTTGGTAACAACAAGATTGTTTATGATCAGCCCAAATTCATCCTTTTAAGCTGAGACATATACTTATATAGCAAAAATAACATGTAACACCCCAATTTTCGAGGTATTATTTTAGTGTACACGAAAATATATTTATTACGAAGTATTATTAATTAAATGATACAATATAATAGAAAACGTAAATGGTGTCTCAGTTCCAAACTGTATGGATTAATGAATAAGGAATTAATTCTATGCTTCCACGTATACAGCTACTTCATTTCTTTAATTCACTTCTAAACATTTCCAGAACCTATATCATGAAGGAGAAAAATCGCAGAGATCATGCAACGTACACAGCTTCAGAATCAGACCATGTTTATTTTAAGAAAACATAGATAGGTAGTGACCGTTTGATCAAGGTTCGCGACTCCTTGACATAAAGGTTCTAACCACGTTTGTTGGAGGAAAGGCGAAAGTTTAGTTTAAAATCATAAATGTATAGTTAAACAGTACACCGAGTTTTCAATATGTAACAATTGGGAACATTATTCCACAACGGATTGTGCCCACGACTTTCATAGCTTCCACGTTCCGTACTCCACACATTCGTGATGTTTCCGGTGCTATACAAATGAAAGCCGTATAACGTTACCTCCGTTGTTTCATAATGTTATTACCCCAATTGTGTATTTAAAGTAGCATCACCCCAAATATGAACAAACTAACTACATCATAACAAACACAATAACTAATCTACTCACTAATCATTGCAATGTATCCTAAATCAGACATAATAATAGTATGCAACATTATGAAAGATAAGAATAGAAATAACCGAAAGTAATGCGTAGATTGAATAGTAGCTAAAAGATTACACGGACAGAGCTCCGAAATATCCCGAACAATATTACAAAGGAGACCCTCCAAGAATTCCAACTCTATTACAAAAGCTACCCTTTGTTAGTCTTGGTTAAATATTAACCAAGATCTAACCTAAAACTAACCTAACTAACTAACTAAAACTAGAGAGAGAAAGTAGAGAGAGAATGAAGAATGAAGAATGAAGTGAGAGGTGTGATGTGACGTAAAAAGTCATGTTTTTAGAAGCATTATTCCTCACATTTTGAACCTTTCTTTAGTGAAAACATTCCAAAACATTGATTATTTACTAAAATACACTAAAGTGGTTCAAAAGTAGACGTTGTGATAAAAATCACTGAAAACACTCTAAAAATGCACAAAACACAGCATTTTAATACAGGCCGATTCCTCCGATCTCATTTTCCTGTCAAGACACACTTCCTAACTTCTACCATCTGTTGTACAGGTAAAATCGAGACGGAAAAATCTGGAATCAAGTGAAACGGCCAAAGGACGGAGAAACCACTACGCTTTCAGAGCCATTAAAAGTCATTCCGGCTACGCCTAAGCTCTACACATCCAATTTCTGTGAGATTGGCATCATTAGAAGCGTAACGGAATTACGAAACCACAGGCGAAAGAATCAAGTCAAACGGACGCATAACGAAGGAGATACGGACGTTTTAAGCAACGAACGAAATCAGACGAAGCCCGTATACGGCCATAGGCACCGTATACGGCCCTATACAGACCGTATACGGCCTTGTATAGACCGTATACGGCCCTATACAAGCCGTATACGGCCCCCCTTCCCCCATATTGTGCTTCGTTTGCTTGTACGTGCTGCTTCGTGAGTTGTACGTGCGATTTAATGCTTTGCCTATAAATAGTGGACACCCCTCACTTCACCAACATACCAACTTTCTCATTTCATTTCTTCCTTACACTTTCTCTCTCACACACATCACTCTCTCTCTAGTTTCTCTCTCTAAGGGATTTTCTCTCTCTAGAATTGAGCTAGTTAGAGAGATAGTTAGGTAGAGGTAGCTTTTAGCTTTTGTACGGAGGCACTCCAAGACATTGTATTTGCGAAGATCTGTCTGTAATAAATTCGTATCAGGTTCTATTTATATATCTCTTACTTTCCAGTTTTAAACATGTGTTGCTTTGTTTATGCTTGTTTAGGATTGTATGCTAGATATATAATGTTAGGCTAGACATTTCTTTGTGTTTACTATGATGTAGTTATGTTAGAATAGTCAAAATGTTTATGCCATGCTGTTACTCTGCCCGTGTTACTTTAAACTGTGTATGAACTCGTAAACTGAATCTCGAATGTTTATCTATCCAACCTATGCTGTGGTTAGAAGCTTCCTGCTAGAACTTGGCCAGTTACTAGTGGTACGTTCTCTACCTATTCTATACTTGATTATCAATGAACTTGGTATGGCTGTGTTCTCTAGGTTGAAACAAATCATAAGAGACACGGAGCGTAGGATTAGAGATAGATTAGATTCATGTTTATCTGTTATATATCTTTGAGAGAACTTTCGAGATATTTATGATTTAATTATTGGTTATCTGCTATGCTAGGATTACGGTGTTCTGTTATGTGTTACCCTATCGCATGTTCTTGTTTGATTGTTGCCTTAGGAATGATGCATGCTAGAGTTATCCCCTTGGTTCATATCAGTAACTGTATAATTAGGTTTTCAGACACAGAATATTGGTTTACACAGTGGATTAACATGCATGGAATAGTTGTGATGGTTTATATCTGTAATGCTGAACAATTTAACTGATCGTTAGCCCGATTATCCCAACTTGGTCCGCGGGATTATCCCCGTTCGTGTTCTTGTTCAATCAACAATTCACGCTACGATACAGACATCTCTGATGACTGTGACTGGGGACCAGGATTCGAGGATAGTCGTCGGTTAAATTGGTCTGTACATTTGGGAGAACTTCCAGTGTATCTGACTTCTATAACTGCTATCCACGTGACATGTTATTTATCTGATTGCGGACAACTCTACGTTAGATATTTAATAGGATCGTAGTTGTAGCTCATTAGGATATAGGAAATCTGCGGGAGTAATGTGGAACCCTAATTAATGTAACGGAAAAACCGTAAAATGCCCTATTACTTGGTATAGTGCTGGAAACACCCATTGGTGGAGTACAAACGTATGGAAGCCGCGGAACGGTCGTAGGTACAATACTTTGCATTAATTATGTTTCTATCCTCTCCGGATTAGTCATCACATCTAGTAGCCTTACCCTTGACTATTCATCAATAACATTTAACGAAATCATAGTAAACACTCGCTTATCCTCTGTTGACCGAGTCTCCGTACAAACCTCTTTAGTTCTGTTTTCTTTATTTAATTAGTATTTAGTTATAAAAACAAAAACTATCCAAAAACTTTTAAAACCCCCTAGCTGAATCTCTAAAGATAAAAAAAACTTCCTAGACTCCTATGCCCGTTGTAGTTTGAAGAACGACACCTGAGTCATACATACCACTTGCTGCCCTTTTAGGTCTGTATGTAGTATACAGCTTAGGATTCCCCTGCTCTACAAATTTAAAACCCACTATTCGCCGCCTCTATTGCTGTTGGATCAACGACCGGAATCAAATCCGTCCGACCGATAGGGGCCACGACAAGTTTTTGGCGCCGCCGCCGGGGACTACAACGACCGATTTTAGGAATTTTGTTATCTTAGTTATTTAGCGATCCTTACGGAAGATCAATATCATCCGGAAGTTACAGTTTTTATCCCTAGGTTAGTTAGTTTTTAATTTCCCGTCATTAGTTAAACCTATCCTTTCCAAAACCCTATTTTCTTCTTAAAACAAGTTATGGCGAATCGTATCACTCTCGCCTCATCAACCCAACCACTGCTAGAGGGACGAGGAGGACCGATCGTATCACCAACCGACGAAACCATTGAAATCAAGCCATACTTCATTAAATTACTTAAATCTCAGTGTCAATTTCATGGTCTTTCGGTTGAAAATCCAAACGCCCATCTTAACAAATTCATCAACCTTTCCGACTCTTTCGAACAAACCGGATCCAGTGTCAAAGTCACCCGACTTCACATGTTTCCTTATTCTTTAGCTTTCCGAGCTCAGACATGGTTTTATGAACTCGAACCCAATTCGATTCATACATGGGAGGAGATGGCTACTAAGTTCTTGGCTAAGTTTTTCCCTCCGTCGCTACAAACCAAGCTCAAAAATGAAATCATTAACTTTCGTCAAGGAACTACTGAATCATTAAGCTCAGCTTGGGAACGCTTTAAGAATCTGCTTGGAAGATGTCCGAATCATCAGTTGGCTGAAACGAATCTGGTCTGTACATTCTACAACAGTCTGAATCCTCATCACCAACAAACCCTCGATGCTGCTTCATCCGGAAATTTCATGCTACATACTTCAGAAGAAGCCTGGAAGTTGATTGAGACGATAACGATGCACCAACATGACTTGGAGCTTGATGAATCAACCTCGGAAGACAAAGACACTTCTACTCAAACATTCGATACTTTAAAAGCTCAACTCGAATCCATCTCTAAAGTTGTTAAGGATATGCAAGACTCTTCCAAATCTAGGAAGCAACCTCAACGGCTCTTCTCACACTCGAAGCCCAAGGAAGATGTTCTTGCCACATCTGAAGCCACTGATCAGATCATTCATTCAAAATCTTTCACTCAGCGGTTATCCAAACAACCTATCTCCCATTTGTTAGTTCCCTCTACACCCTCTACTTCCTCTCAATTGTCTTCTCGTCTAAACAATACGATTTTCAATAACTTCATGGTTGAGCAAAATAATAAAAACAAACAAATTGTTGATTTTCAAAACCAAATTGATTATTTGCTCAGAATTTCAAACGATTTAATTAAAAACATGGAGGATAATGTTAAAAGATTGTTTTTAAAAGTTGAGGAGAAGCAAAGAGAAGAAGCGATTAGCAAAGCTATTCATCATTCATCTTATGATTATGATGATATCCTTGTTGTCACTAGAGGCGGAAAAGAGACTAAGAATGAGAAATCAAAAGATATTCCTCCAGACGAGCCTTCTAGTTCTTCTAATTCAGTACCTGTTGACACTCCTGTCACCTCTCCTGAACCAGAATCTTCCAAAGCCCCAGAAGTAGTTAAACCAACACGTATACCTTTCCCTGGTAGGCTTAAGAAAGAAAAACAAGAAGCCCAGTTTGGAAAATATCTAGAGATGTTCAAAAGCTTACACTTAAACGTTCGATTATTAGATGCTTTAGTTGAAATGCCTAGTTGTGCCAAATTCTTTAAAGAACTCATATCCAACAAAGAAAAACTCAGACAAATAGTTAACTTGCCCTTAGACGCAGAATGCTCTTTAATTATGCAACAAGGACTGCCCCCAAAGCTAGGAGACACTGGCCGTTTCACTATTCCTTGTTACCTTCAGGATGTTCAAATAAGTAATGCCTTAGCTGACTTAGGAGCTAGTGTAAACCTTATGCCATACTCGCTTTATAGGAAACTAGGATTAAGCGAACTTTTACCAACCCGTATGACCATCCAATTAGCTGATAGATCAGTTAAACTCCCTCGAGAAATTGCTGAAGATATTATGGTACGTGTTGATAAATTCGTCTTTCCTGTTGATTTTGTTGTTATGGATATTGAAGAAGACACTCAAGTACCACTCATCCTTGGTAGACCTTTCCTAAACACTGCCAAGGCCGTCATTGACGTAAATGAAAAATCTTTAAAACTTAGAGTGGGAACTGAGGAAGTCACCTTCAATGTCGATAAACTAATGAAACTTCCTATGGGAGAAGACCTTGGTCTTGTAGATTCTATAGAGGAAATAATTGAAGAACACTTGGAAGAAATCCTCGCAGTAAGCAGCATTAATCCCCTTCCAAACACTGTCATCACAACAAGGAAAATCTGTGAAGAAGGTGCGGGTCTATGCTCAGCTATCTCGGATCCATCCATTGCATCAAAGGAAGTACTATTACCTTTAAAGAATTCCAACTTACAGCCCAACAGATTTATCACTGCTGTACCACTTGGACAAGGCACTCCAATCACTCTTTTGAGAAGAAGCCCTACTTCTGAAGTTCCCGATTCATCTCTCTCAAAAGAAGAAATTCTGAAGACTTTCAAAGAAATGGAGTCAATGCTTAAACCATCCGATCCGCAACTTTCTGAAAGTTGTGAAAACTTGAAACCAGAGATTACTTTTACCACATCTTCTTCAGCTCAGTTTCAGAGATTTGCACTCACAAAGGACAACAAAGAAATAATCACTGAAGATAATGCACTCTCTCAATCCTCCCAAGTAAAATATGAGCTGAGAAAAGATGAGCTGTACAACAATACAGAATGGGTTGAAATAGCATCAGCCGACATTTCAGAGGCACCTGCAGTTGAGTCAGATTATCAGACAACATACGATGAGCTTAAGAGAGACGAGATTGCCAGGATGAAGAACCACCCGAATTGGAGCTAAAGGAACTCCCCTCACACCTTGAATATGCTTTCCTCGAAGGAACTTCGCACTTACCAGTTATCATATCCAAAGATCTGAAGCCTGAAGAAAAAGCACTACTCATTAAGGTTCTAAAGTCACATAAGAAAGCGATTGCATGGAAAATCTCTGACATACAAGGGATCAGCCCAAATTACTGCACTCACAAGATCTTAATGGAAAACGACTTCAGACCATCAATTCAGAGGCAGAGGAGAGTTAACCCAAAGATTCAAGACGTGGTGAAAAAGGAGGTTATCAAACTCTTGGATGCTGGTCTAATTTACCCTATTTCGGATTCCCCATGGGTCAGTCCAGTTCAAGTTGTCCCAAAGAAAGGAGGCATGACGGTCATCGCTAACGAAGACAACGAGTTGATTCCAACACGAACCGTCACCGGTTGGAGGGTATGTATCGACTATCGGAAACTAAATGAAGCTACACGCAAAGATCACTTCCCCCTACCGTTCATTGATCAGATGCTTGAAAGATTGTCAGGAAACGAATTCTATTGCTTCCTCGACGGTTTCTCTGGCTATTTTCAGATACCTCTCGATCCAAAGGACCAAGAAAAGACAACGTTCACCTGTCCATACGGAACCTTTGCCTACCGACGTATGCCATTTGGCTTATGTAATGCACCGGCGACATTTCAAAGATGCATGGTAGCAATCTTCCACGACATGATTGAACAATGCATGGAAGTGTTCATGGATGATTTTTCGGTTTTCGGAGATTCGTTCACCACTTGTCTTTCTAACTTGAACAAGATGCTCACCCGATGTGAAGAATCGAACCTAGTTCTGGATTGGGAAAAATGCCATTTCATGGTAAAAGAAGGCATAGTTTTAGGACACCGTATATCCAAAGCTGGAATTGAAGTTGACAAAGCAAAAGTCGAGACCATCTCAAAACTTCCACCACCCACCTCTGTTAAAGCCATCCGCAGTTTTCTAGGACACGCCGGGTTCTACCGTCGCTTTATCAAAGATTTCTCTAAGATATCCCGACCTATGACTCATCTCCTCGAAAAAGATACTCCGTTTGTCTTTACAGACGAATGTCTCAAGGCCTTCGATCATCTGAAAGATCTGCTTGTTCATGCACCGATCATGGTTGCTCCAGACTGGAGTCTCCCATTTGAAATCATGTGCGACGCCAGTGATTTTGCAGTCGGAGCAGTTCTGGGACAGCGGAAGGAGAAACAGTTTCAACCAATATACTACGCCAGCAAAACGCTCACTGACGCCCAAGAAAATTATACAACTACAGAAAAAGAGCTGCTAGCGGTAGTATTTGCTTTTGATAAATTTCGTTCTTATCTAATCTTGTCCAAAACTATTGTCTATACAGATCAGTCAGCTCTGAAATATCTTTTTAAGAAGCAAGATGCTAAACCTCGCCTTCTACGATGGATTTTACTCCTTCAAGAATTCGACATCGAGATCAAAGACAAAAAAGGAGCAGAAAACGTCGCAGCGGACCATCTTAGCCGATTAGAGAATCCTTCAATGGATAAGTTGCACGAAAAAGACATTCAAGACCAGTTTCCAGAAGAACAACTCATGCATATTGGTAGGTACCATCAAGGGTCACGATCTACCAATGATCCCTGGTATGCTGACTATGCCAATTATTTGGTGGGAAAAATTGTACCTAAAGGGATGCCAACCTCTCGAAGACAAAAATTCTTCCGCGATATAAAGTATTACTATTGGGACAATCATTTCCTCTTTAAGGTTTGCCCTGATCAGATCATTAGAAGATGCGTTGATGGGAAAGAGGCAGAACACATCTTACACCAAAGCCACCATGGACCTACTGGAGGACATCACGGTACCAACATGACCGCAAGAAAAGTGTACGATGCCGGTTTTTTCTGCCCAAACATATTTCGAGATGCATACGATCTGGTGAGACGCTGCGATATCTGCCAAAGACAAGGCAATATAACAGCTCGGAATGAAATGCCACTCACAAACATCCAGGCCGTGGAAATCTTCGATATCTGGGGATTAGATTTCATGGGACCATTCCCTAAGTCTAACGGTAAAGAATACATCTTGGTTGCAGTTGACTACGTCTCCAGGTGGGCCGAAGCCCAAGCTCTCCCAACAAATGACGCCAAAGTGGTAACCAAATTTCTCAAAAAGCTATTTAGTCGATTTGGAACTCCAAAAGCAATAATTAGTGATCGTGGTACACACTTTTGCAACGTTCAATTCATGAAAGTTCTGCAACAGTATGGTGTCACTCACAAAACATCAACAGCTTATCACCCCCAGACAAATGGGCAAGCTGAGGCAACAAATCGAGCTTTGAAGAGAATCTTGGAAAGAACCGTTGGTAATCATGGGTACAAATGGGCTGAAAAATTAGATGATGCATTGTGGGCATTCAGAACCGCCTATAAAACACCATTAGGAACCACACCATATCGTCTAGTTTATGGCAAGGCATGTCACTTACCAATTGAGCTGGAATATAAAGCATACTGGGCTTTGAAGAACTGCAACTTAGATATTTCTACAGCTGGAGCAAATAGACGAATGCATTTGAATGAGTTAGCCGAACTAAGGGATTAGGCATATGACAGTTCGTTAAACTTCAAAGAACGAACTAAGAAAATTCACGATGCTAAGCTGAGGCCCTCACGATTCAAAACAGGAGATAAAGTGCTGCTTTTCAATTCGCGATTCAAGAAATTCTCTGGCAAGTTCAAAATCAGGTGGAGCGGACCATTCATAGTATCAAAGGTATTTCCTTACGGTGCAGTCGAACTTGAGGCACCAGAAGGTAATTTTAAGGTTAATGGTCATCGCTTAAAGCATTACTTCGAAGACTTTCCCATCAGGGAAGATGTCTTTATCTTTGAACCACCGTGAGTCGACAGAAAGGTACAAAGAGTCAAGCTAGAGACTCGTAAAACAAGCGCTCTTGGGAGGCACCCCAAGCCTATCTTTATTTATGTCATTTTATTTCTTAGTTTATTTTTATTAAGTATGGTTACCTCTGAACTAATAAAATTGCAGGCTTGCCACTTATCTGACTTCGAATTGCAAAATCCGAGATAAGTGTTGTTCATTAACTATCACTGTTAGCATTACCTGTTTATTTTATCTTGTTTCAGGATGGACGCTGTTGACGCTGATCATGTAGCTGCGAGACCACCCAGACGACACAGACCCCGTAGACGCAGAGTACAGAGAGCGGCTATGCTGACCATCACTGAGGAGGACCTGACTGATGTCCCGATCACTCACGAGTAGTTGCCCGATGAGGGGCCCTCATCACCTTTGCCAGCCCCCGTACCCACTTTCGAGTACGGTATCACTACGGCTGACCCAGCTGCTTCGTGGGCCCTCTATCGGACACTCTCCATCCAGCATGACATCATGTCCTCTATATGTGAGCGGCTCGAGATTCCGAGACCTGATGCCATTCCCTTCAGGCTTGGCCCAGATCCAGGACCATCTCGACTTCCATGGTTCTTCTGTCCTCCTGCTGATCCACCTGTTCTCTCTACTGCTGGACCTTCCACTGGCCCCACTACTGCAGCTGCTGATCTTGATCCAGCATTGCCCACAGGATTTGCATCACCAGATCACGGCCTCACAGAGCAGCTTCTGGCTAGCTTTGATGCTCATACTTCTGTCACTTCCTCTGACGAGATCGTGAGTCAGGCTATGGCTGCTATGGATTTCTCCATTCCATCCCCGACTTCTGTTTTCGACAGAGATGTTGAGGCAGAGTTTGATCCTGACACTGATGACCTACTTGATGATTACTAGATTTTATCTTTATTATTTACTTCCTGTATTATGACTCTGTACTTACGCTTTAGACTTGCTACCTAGATGAGATACTATGATATGTGTGTCGTGGTTTATTGCAGAATTCAGCTTTGTGTGGAATGGATGATCTTAAACGAGCCTGGTCCTTAAAAATCCAGCAATTCACTAGCACCACTCCTGCACAAACCTGGTCTATTCCAGTAAACACAAATGGGGAGTCTCTCTGTTCCTTTCTCCCCGTTTCAATTATGTTTATTATGCCTATGTTAGTACATTTAATTTTTGTACCTCATCCTAAACTTATCACTAAGTGTGGGATTCCAGCCCAAATTAAACACTTGAGAAACATCTACTTACATGTTCAAACTCTAAGTGTGGGATTTTACTAAGTAAAATCTCTACTCAAGAGAACATTAGGGACAATGTTCCTCTAAGTGTGGGATGGTAGGTATAGAATACCTTAATAGGTGATTTTTTTTATGTCCAATAGTAATCTTTCTCTCAAAATTTTTCAAAAATAAGGTCAAATTTTTTCAAAAATTAATGAGTCTAACTCAGTTTTTGAGTCTCAGATACTACTGAGAGAAACCATTTTCAAAATATAAGTATGATATTTCTAAAAGCCTAAAGGAAATAAGGTAGAAATTGCTTAAACAAGAAGTAATAATCAAAGGAACATGACTAGACACATACAACCCTTTGCAGTGAGGTATCTTGAGCCCAAAAGCATTCATCTTTAATGCTTCACTTTCAATTCTTGTGTGTATGCCGATGTCTGTATCTCTGAATTAGAACTTGCTCTTGACATACGCTTCGAGACCATATTGGTGTGTATCGTACGCGGTATAGGTGCAATTAAATGACCTTGACATTCCTTAGGACTTAACCCATTTATTACATATCTTTTCAAGCCCAAAACCCTTTCCGATGCTCATTTTTAGTATCGAAGATCCGCCTAGTATACCCTGTTGAGCCTAAATCTTTCGTTTCTTCAAAACCCTAATTTTCACCCACTTCCCAAAAAAAAAAAAAAAAAAAATTACCTCCAAACTTATCTTGGAATTTCTGAGGTTATGAAGAACAACCTTTTAGAATATCTGTTTCAAATAATCCTACTCATTAGCATTCTCCAAAATCAAGCTTCTCAACAAATGGTGCGGGAAAATTAGCACACAAGAGAACTGGAAGGACGATGGTGCGGGAAAAATTAGCACATGGAAAAGAATCAAAATGATCAAGATAAGAGGAAAAGATTTCTAAAGGATTCAAAATATAAATTCCTTGGAAATTCTCTAAAAGAAATTCTGAAGAAAAGAAAAGAAAAGAGAAAAGAAGAAAAGAAAAGAAAAGAAAATAGCTCCGCAAATAAAGCTGAAAGTTTCAAAGCATTGCTCTTCATGAAAAAACCGGCAAAAAGCTGAAACAGCTACCAACTCTCCGCTCCCCTCCGTTCTAAATAAAGTTGTTCATAATCTCAGTGATTTTAGGATAAGCTAAACACCCTCACAAACCACTATCCATACCCTTCACCCTCACCAAACATTACAACCCTCTGAATGTCTTGAGATAATTAGCACCGTCCTCACCTAAGTGGTGAAGATCCGATTCTCGATCAAGCCTATGACGATGAGTGCAGCATGACTGGCTACTTTGAGCGATTTCGTTTGAGCTAGATTGATAGGAAACCCGATACACTTTGAGTGAATTGAGTGACCACCTATAGTGAGATCTCCTAGTCATGTGTACTCCAAGATCATGAGATTTGGATGTACGCCTAAGAGAATCTCTTCTTGTTTATGGAAGGATCATCTTATCCTCCTCCACACTTTTAGAAGTAACTGACTTATATGAGGAAATGCTAATCTCGGAACATATTCTCTGACTCGCCCCTAAAAACATGACCTAAAAATATTTTTCAGAGAGTTGTTGCTTGAGGACAAGCAACGTCTAAGTGTGGGATAACTTGATGTGACGTAAAAAGTCATGTTTTTAGAAGCATTATTCCTCACATTTTGAACCTTTCTTTAGTGAAAACATTCCAAAACATTGATTATTTACTAAAATACACTAAAGTGGTTCAAAAGTAGACGTTGTGATAAAAATCACTGAAAACACTCTAAAAATGCACAAAACACAGCATTTTAATACAGGCCGATTCCTCCGATCTCATTTTCCTGTCAAGACACACTTCCTAACTTCTACCATCTGTTGTACAGGTAAAATCGAGACGGAAAAATCTGGAATCAAGTGAAACGGCCAAAGGACGGAGAAACCACTACGCTTTCAGAGCCATTAAAAGTCATTCCGGCTACGCCTAAGCTCTACACATCCAATTTCTGTGAGATTGGCATCATTAGAAGCGTAACGGAATTACGAAACCACAGGCGAAAGAATCAAGTCAAACGGACGCATAACGAAGGAGATACGGACGTTTTAAGCAACGAACGAAATCAGACGAAGCCCGTATACGGCCATAGGCACCGTATACGGCCCTATACAGACCGTATACGGCCTTGTATAGACCGTATACGGCCCTATACAAGCCGTATACGGCCCCCCTTCCCCCATATTGTGCTTCGTTTGCTTGTACGTGCTGCTTCGTGAGTTGTACGTGCGATTTAATGCTTTGCCTATAAATAGTGGACACCCCTCACTTCACCAACATACCAACTTTCTCATTTCATTTCTTCCTTACACTTTCTCTCTCACACACATCACTCTCTCTCTAGTTTCTCTCTCTAAGGGATTTTCTCTCTCTAGAATTGAGCTAGTTAGAGAGATAGTTAGGTAGAGGTAGCTTTTAGCTTTTGTACGGAGGCACTCCAAGACATTGTATTTGCGAAGATCTGTCTGTAATAAATTCGTATCAGGTTCTATTTATATATCTCTTACTTTCCAGTTTTAAACATGTGTTGCTTTGTTTATGCTTGTTTAGGATTGTATGCTAGATATATAATGTTAGGCTAGACATTTCTTTGTGTTTACTATGATGTAGTTATGTTAGAATAGTCAAAATGTTTATGCCATGCTGTTACTCTGCCCGTGTTACTTTAAACTGTGTATGAACTCGTAAACTGAATCTCGAATGTTTATCTATCCAACCTATGCTGTGGTTAGAAGCTTCCTGCTAGAACTTGGCCAGTTACTAGTGGTACGTTCTCTACCTATTCTATACTTGATTATCAATGAACTTGGTATGGCTGTGTTCTCTAGGTTGAAACAAATCATAAGAGACACGGAGCGTAGGATTAGAGATAGATTAGATTCATGTTTATCTGTTATATATCTTTGAGAGAACTTTCGGGATATTTATGATTTAATTATTGGTTATCTGCTATGCTAGGATTACGGTGTTCTGTTATGTGTTACCCTATCGCATGTTCTTGTTTGATTGTTGCCTTAGGAATGATGCATGCTAGAGTTATCCCCTTGGTTCATATCAGTAACTGTATAATTAGGTTTTCAGACACAGAATATTGGTTTACACAGTGGATTAACATGCATGGAATAGTTGTGATGGTTTATATCTGTAATGCTGAACAATTTAACTGATCGTTAGCCCGATTATCCCAACTTGGTCCGCGGGATTATCCCCGTTCGTGTTCTTGTTCAATCAACAATTCACGCTACGATACAGACATCTCTGATGACTGTGACTGGGGACCAGGATTCGAGGATAGTCGTCGGTTAAATTGGTCTGTACATTTGGGAGAACTTCCGGTGTATCTGACTTCTATAACAGCTATCCACGTGACATGTTATTTATCTGATTGCGGACAACTCTACGTTAGATATTTAATAGGATCGTAGTTGTAGCTCATTAGGATATAGGAAATCTGCGGGAGTAATGTGGAACCCTAATTAATGTAACGGAAAAACCGTAAAACGCCCTATTACTCGGTATAGTGCTGGAAACACCCATTGGTGGAGTACAAACGTATGGAAGCCGCGGAACGGTCGTAGGTACAATACTTTGCATTAATTATGTTTCTATCCTTTCTGGATTAGTCATCACATCTAGTAGCCTTACCCTTGACTATTCATCAATAACATTTAACGAAATCATAGTAAACACTCGCTTATCCTCTGTTGACCGAGTCTCCGTACAAACCTCTTTAGTTCTGTTTTCTTTATTTAATTAGTATTTAGTTATAAAAACAAAACCTATCCAAAAATTTTTAAAACCCCCTAGCTGAATCTCCAAAGATAAAAAAAACTTCCTAGACTCCTATGCCCGTTGTAGTTTGAAGAACGACACCTGAGTCATACATACCACTTGCTGCCCTTTTAGGTCTGTCAGTAGTATACAGCTTAGGATTCCCCTGCTCTACAAATTTAAAACCCACTGTTCGCCGCCTCTATTGCTGTTGGATCAACGACCGGAATCAAATCCGTCCGACCGATAGGGGCCACGACAAGGTGTAAGGTGTCTCAAATGATGGAAATGATGTGACTATTTATAGGAGAAGTGGAGGAGTTGAGGTACTAGTCTTGAAGCTCAAAGAACAAGCACCAAAGCGTTACACGGGGCGAGCAAGCAACAAGGGGGGGGGGGGTCAAATGGCACCCCAGGGACCATTTATCAAGCAAAAGAGGAGCCAAATGGCACCCCTAGTGCTGTATACGGCACCTAGGGTACCGTATACGGTACCTAGGTGGGGGTAGGGGGGTAGGTGCTCCAAATGTCTTCTGCTGACTTCTCGGTTGCTTGGTTCGTCCGTATCTTCTTCTTTTTAAGTCCGTTTTGCTTGATTCTTGCGCCGTTGGATTCGTTTTTCCATTACGCTTCTAATGGAACTATGTTTGCCAAATTTGGGGATGTTTGACTTTTGCGTGTTCCGGATGACGATCGGCGAGCTTCCAGACTGCACATCTTGTCCGTCTTTTGTCCGTTTCTTCTGATTCTTTCACCTCCGATCTTGGATTTTCCTATGGAATCATAAAATAAGAATTAAGATCCAATTTCAAGTAATTTAAGAAGGGAATATTTAAGGTGACGTTATTTGCCTCGTTTTGTGTGATTAACGGATGTTTTTAGTGATTTTAATAGCAGTGTCTATAATTGGACCACTTTGATGATTTAAAGTAAATAATAGATATTTTAAGATGTTTTCACCAATTATAAGTCCAATAAGTGTAGAATAATGTGCCTAAAAACATGACTTTTTAGGTCACATCACCCTTTATAACTGGCATTTACGCACAGCGTTTGAATAGACTAAAGTATAACAGCCTCGAAGAACTAGATACTCATGTATCTCTATTTCAAGAATAAAAGATATTATCATCTTAAAATCACTCGTGATTTAATCCATTAAGTGATATCTTTAAGTGCGGGTTTCTCCTATACTTAAATCCCTATTAAGCACCCATGAGTGTTGCAGCAATCTTCGTGCCATGTCTGATTTCCAAAGACATCTACTAACACTCCATGATAGTCTTAATTCACAATATACTTCCTATAGTGTGATCGACTGAGGAGGTTTGAGTAAGAACTTATTACTCTGGAAGTGGTGTCTAAATATGCAAACTGAAACACAATGACAAACAATAGTAAATGGTAGAACTCCTTCCAATTAAAAATCTCCATTATTTAATCACCAAGTCTATTACAGTTTCCATCATTGTTTATAACGTTTCAAATTCAAACTAACAACTAAAACTTTACATTATCTCTTAAACCTATGTTCCTAGCATGTTCATAGTGTTTGGACTTTCCTAGTGGCTTTGTGAACGGATCAGCTGTATTTTCTTCTGATCTTATGCTCTTCACAATCACATGTCCTTCTTCGACTTTCCTTCGAACAAAATGGTATTTTCTTTCAATGTGCTTTGGCTTTCCGTGATCCTTGGGTTCTTTACTCAAGGCGACTGCACTTTCATTATCACAGAATATAGCAATAGGATCTTGTACTGTTGGAACAACTCCAAGATCTCCAATGAAATTCCCCATCCAGATAGTTTCCTTTGCTGCTTCACTAGACGCAATGTACTCAAAATCGCATGTGGAGTCTGCCATTGTATCTTGCTTAGAACTTTTCCATGTCACCGCTCCCCCATTCAGTAGGAATACCCAACCAGACTGTGAACAAAAATCATCTCCGTCTGTTTGGAAACTAGCGTCACTATAACCCGTTATTCTAAGTTCATATTCTCCACCATAAATCAAGAACCTGTCTTTAATATTTCTCAAATACTTGAGAATGTTCTTTACAACTCTCCAATGACCTTCACCAGGATTCTGCTGATGTCGACTCACTAAGCTCAAAGCAAATGAGACATCAGGTCTTGTACACGTCATGGCATACATGATCGATCCTATAGCCGAAGCATATGGGATTCGACTCATTCTGTCCAATTCTTGTTTAGACTTTGGACACAGATCCTTACTGATCTTAATGCCATGATTCAAGGGTAAGTTCCCTTTCTTAGAATTTTCCATATTAAATATTTTCAATATTTTATCTATGTATGTATCCTGGCTGAGTCCTATGAGATATTTTGACCTATCTCTATAAATCTTTTACCAAGGATATATGCTGCATCTTCAAGATCTTTCATAGCAAAACACTTACCCAACCAGACTTTTACACTTTGTAAAGTTGGGATATCATTTCCTATTAGCAGTATATCATCCACATATAATTCTAAGAATACTACAATACTCCCACTGAACTTGACATATATACAGGACTCATCTTCACTTCTTGAAAATTCAAACTCTGTGACTTTTTCATGGAAGCAGAAATTCCAGCTACGAGAGGCTTGTTTAAGTCCATAAATGACATTTTCAAGCTTGCACACTCTATTAGGATACTTTACGTTTTCAAAACCTTCCGGTTGTGCCATGAACACATCCTCTGTCAGTTTCCCGTTAAGGAAAGCGATTTTGACATCCATCTGCCAAATTTCATAATCATGAAACGCAGCTATGGCTAGCATAATCCTAATTGACTTAATCTTAGCTACTGGTTAGAAGGTTTCCTCATAATCAATCCCATAGGTTTGAGTATAGCCTTTCGCTACCAACCTAGCTTTATAAGTGTGTACTTTCCCATCCATGTCTGCCTTCTTCTTGAAGATCCACTTACAATCCACCGTCTTAAGACCGGGTGTAGTGTCAACCAAATTCCAAACTTGGTTGTCATACATGGACTGAATTTCACTTTTCATAGCTTCCTTCCACTTAGCAGCCTCAGGGCCTGCCATCGTTTCCTTGTAGTTAGCAGGCTCATCTAATTCATTTAGTGTACTATCACTAATTTTATCCTCCTTTTCTATTTGGTAACCATAATAGAACTCAGGAGGATTGCTAACTCTACTAGATCTGCGAACGGGTAAGGATATGTCTTCAGGTCCAACAGGTGTATCCACCTCTTGTTGAACGTCAGTGTTTATTATAGGTTCTTCATCGGTAGATTCTTGAATTTCTTTAAGATCAATTTTACTCCCATTGTCCTCTTTAGATATCATTTCTCTCTCAAGGAACACTCCTCTCCAAGCTACAAAGACCACATTATCCTTGGGTCTGTAGAACAAATATCCAAATGACTCTTGTGGATAACCGACGAAAAGACACTTTTCAGATCTAGAGTCTAGTTTGTCTTGAGTTTCACAACCCTAGATTTTGATGTGACCAAGAGAAGGTTTTTTTCCCTTCCACATTTCATACGGTGTCTTTGAAACTTTCTTAGTGGTTATTTGATTTAAGATATGGGCGGCTGTTTCTAATACATAACCCCAGAAACTTATCGGAAGGGTTGCTCGACTCATTGATAACATCAAATAGTACTATATTTATATACTAATATTCCCTAGTTTGTGTATACTTTTATTACATTTACTTGATAAAATATATGTATTTCGTTCATATTTACAAAATAGATAAAAATAGAGCTTATAATAGGAAAGAAACCAAAATGAGTTAAAATAGAGTAAATAAGGTAATTTTTGTATAAAAGTTGATTGTACATAAATATGATTGGGACAAAGTAGTTAAAAGAGTGATAAAAATAAATAAAGTTTGTAAATATTTGAGCTCGAAAAGTTAAATGAGTTGAGCAAAAATAATTAGAATGAAGATTTAATGAAGTTTATGAGTTGGACCAAATGTAACACCCTCCCCCTGAGCCCACTGGGCTCACGCGGTCCACAGCTGGGCCTGAGGAGCAATGTTAATATAAACCCACTGGGCCAGGTCTGCAGCCCAATGCACCCCAACCACATCACCTGAGGAATTCACCTCCCAGGTAGGTTGTTGGATTCGAACTTGAATCCCTTTAATATCAAGTCTTACCACGGAGAGTACCATCTTTCTTCTTCACAAACAACACCGGAGCACCCCACGGCGATGAACTCGGCCTAATAAATCCCTTATCTAACAATTCCTGAATTTGCCCCATCATTTCACGGATTTCGGAAGGAGCTAATCTATAAGGAGCCCTTGCTACTGGAGACGAACCAGGAATTAAATCAATTTGGTATTCTACATCTCTTATAGGTGGAAGACCAGGCAATTCATCCGGAAACACGTCCGAATATTCAGAAACCACCCGAATATCGACAATGGATTTCTTTTCTAATTTAACATCTACAACATAGGCCACAAAGGATTCACAACCCTTAACTAAAGACTTCCTAGCCTTTATCATGGATATTACAGGAATACTACCCTTTGCACGTTCCCCACGCGCCACAACATATGATAGATTGGAAACTGGGATTTTTATCAACTTTTTATGACAAGAGATGTCGGCTTTGTTTTGACTCAGCCAGTCCATACCAAGAACCACATCAAAACTAGGGATTTGCATCAATAGGAAAGAAACTGGAAATTCATGATCCTCTATTAATATACTAGCTCCGGCTACCGATGTGGTAACAGGAACTGTCTTACCATCAGCTACCTCAACTTCTAAGGGATTAGAAATCACAGAGGGCATCAATTTCAGTTTATCACAAAATTGCACTGATATAAACGAGCAATTTGCTCCAGAATCAAATAATACACGAGCTGGTACAGAGTTAACAAGGAAAGTACCAGTAATCACATCATCAGTAAGCACATCATCATCCACGGTCATTTGAAAAGCTCGACCCGTAGCAGCTGGTGGAATCTTCCTTTTCTGGCCAGAAGATGAGGAACCTCTAGCCGTACCCGTACCCTGCTTCCTCGCATCAGGACAATCACCCGCTCGATGTCCCTCTTTGTGACACGTCCAACACACATTATTTGGATAAGTACAATCAATCGCATTATGACCCAACACCCCACATTTCATACACCTAGATGTCCGAATAGAACAAGGCCCTGTATGTTTTGATCGACATCTTGCACAATATGAATTATCCATAGGAACACCACCATAACTAGTTTTCTTGTTGGGTTGAGAAGGTTGCCATCTTTGTTTTCCTTTACCGGAAGAATCACTCTTCGGTTTCTGTGCATACCTTTCTTTATTTTGCAACCTCCTAGCCACAACATCACTATCCACGGATCGTGCCCACTCAAAAGCCTGAGAAATGCTACTAGCCATTCGCACTGTGGTACGATAATCTGGAGGTAAGGTTTTCACAAAGTGGCTAATTTTGTTTCTTTCAGTCGGGACCCACTGTTGCACAATTCTTAACTTCTCAGAGAATTGCCGGATAAGCTCATCAATTGTCATCTCATCAGTTTTCCGTAAATCCATAAACTCCTGTCTGACACGATCAAGATTATATTCTGAACAGAACTGTTTGCATACCTCAGCATGAAAATCCATCCACTTAATAGAACTCTTTTGTTGTGGAGTGAAATGAGCAGTTATTGAATCCCACCACGACATAGCTTCACCTTTCAACAATTGGACAGTATAGGGAACTTTGTCGTCCTCATCACAATGACAAACCTCTAACTTCCTTTCCACGTCACGCAACCAATCTAAGGTAACCGTAGGATCATGACTTCCAGAGTAAGAGGATGGTTTACTAGACATGAAGGTTTTTAGCGAACATCCTTTCTTCGGCAACTGAAAAGGTGGAAATAAATGTGCCTGATAACCAGTCGATCCAAAAGAAGGAAACGGAAATGATGTCTGAAAATCATAACCCTGTTGCTGTTGTGAAACATGAGGAAAAGTAACCGGAATCCGAGTAGAAGCAGTAATGGGAGGAGTAGTAGTAGCAACATGCGAATAAACAGGAATGGACCGTTGAGATGACCCTGCACGTTCTCTCTCAAGTTCAACTACCCTATTCTCTAACCTTAATATATACTCTTGACTAGTTTCAACTTCTGTATTTACCGGATTCGAAGTACCATTATGATCCACATCTTCTGGAGCGGAGTGAACAGTCGAGACATTATATAGAGTACGGGGTGGTTGCTCATTTTCTGCCATCTGTCATCAAAACACATCTCAACACTTGTTAATTGTTAGTACTAACATACTAACACATTTCACACTATCGCTAATCTCACAACCCGGAATGTTTGACAACTCGACACAAGATTTGGGATTGAACACTCTAAGTTGTTCAATTAGCCCAAATCTACGCTCTGATACCAACTTATAACACCCCTAAATTTGAATACATTTTTTTTTTTTTTTTTTTTTTTTTAACATCGCGGAAGCAATATCCCATATATATATATATAACCTTGGATTAACCAAATTATACATAATCATTTACATAAGTATTTCATAACTCAACTACACAACTAGATGGGCGTTACTTTAACAAAACATTTGAAGTATTACAAAAATCATCAGAGTTTCATCATTGTCGAACACTCCTTCAATTTACTCCGAGACCCGCCCTTAACAAAATATATTAACCTGCAAGGAGTAAACAACGAGGGATTAGCACGAAGCTAAGTGAGTTAACTCATCACTAACACTACACTTAGTTTAACACCATGAGTCTACAACAATTAACACTTTGACTCAACATCACTAGAGGATCGGTGGCCCTTGTGGCACCCTCAGCCGCGGTGGCCCACCAAGCGACACTTACACCAACTGCAGGCCAATACAGTGGTTAACCGATAACGGTTTGCTACCTTTAGTCAACACGAACTCCATTCACAACACATGTTCACAACACTCGTGTTAACTAACCTGTAGCAAAACGTCCAACAAGATTGACCTCTTTAACACAATAACCAATAGGTTTCTTAACACTTGCTTCTAGTTCAAAATATGCCTTAACACATGAATGCACAATTAACACTTGAAGTAACCACATAAGTGATCACCAAACATAGTGAGAGATCAAAGTCCACTCACCTGTCCACTTTAACTTCAGTTACTCAAGTGACTAAACTCACTGAGTCTTCGCTTGGTCTGTAAACACATCAAAACATGTGAGTCAGTAATTCAATCCAAACCTTTCATAATATTTATATAATGTACACATACATTGTCAAGAAGAAATCATCTCCTATCATATAACACATTGCATTTAACTCAAACACTTAAGTAATCATCATTCATATTTACTTAATATCCAAAATCAAGCATATACTAAGCAATATAAATAAAATGTACAAGCTAAATTACATAATTAAGCTCAATCGAAAATTGCCTAGTCGAAACATAGGAATACGGTCGTACTCAATTGAATACGCCGTATTCCGGTGAATACGGTCCACGAGTACGCCGTACTCCCGGGAATACGACCGTATTCAAGGGAATACGCCGTATTCCCGACCATTTTCCAGCTCAGTTTTGATCAGACCTTCATTTAAGGAATACGATTGGGAATACGGTTTGGGAATACGCCGTATTCCCAGGAATACGAACGTACTCCATGGAATACGAACGTATTCCTTCGTCTTCCAGGCCTGCGATTTTTTTTTGCACTATTCATGTTCGAACCAATAATCTCCAAATCAACCAAACTCAATGTTATACTCGAAAATTTACCAATATTAGGCTACCATAACATCTAATAACCTCATACACATAACATTCATACAACTAATTAACACTAATCATTCAAATCACATATACCTAATTAATCTCATATATAACCATCAAACAAATAACTTACAAGTTTGAGAGATCAAAACAAGATGATGATGATGATCTCTATGTTTCCAAGCTTCAATCTTCAATCAATTTGGTACAAGCTTTTGATTTGGAAATGATTTTATCTAGGTTTTTTAGTTAGGTTATAAATTGGTGAAGAATGAGGAAGTTGGGGAAAAATGATCGGCCTCCCCAATTTATTAAAACCGACCCTTTTTAGTTACAGTACAATATTATACCCTTCTTTGATCTATTGTCTGGAACTTAAATACTAATTGCGAGAAAATTATTTTATTTTACCGTCATCGAATATTATTTAAAACAAATAATATTTTACTAGTCACAATATCTCCTGAGGCTTATTTACCTATTAATTTCACAATCAAACATATTCAAACAATTAAATGTACGTATTTAAATTTAAATAAATACCTGATTCTACTGGGCCCAATTCAGGGTGTTACAAATCTTCCCTCCTTAAAAAGATTTCGTCCCCGAAATCTGACTAGACTCGAACAAACTAGGGTAACGGGCCCTCATACTCGACTCGGTCTCCCAAGTAAGATTTTCTCCCAAACTATGTTTCCATTTCACTAGAACCATAGGTATCTCCTTCTTGCGTAATTTAGTCACTTTTCTATCAACTAACTCAATGGGCTCTTCTATTAATTTCTGACCTTGGTCAACTCTAAGATCTTGTAACGGAAGGATTTGGGTTGGATCCTCCACATTACATTTCCGCAAATAGCAAACATTAAAGGTATCGTGAATACCACTTAATTCAGAAGGAAAGTCTAAGGCAACGGTTTGGTCATTAACTACTTGACGAATTTTGAATGGACCTATGAATCTCGGAGCCAATTTCCCACGCTTACCAAACCGAATCACACCCTTCCAAGGTGACACTTTTAAATAAACCAATTCACCTTCGACAAAATTAACTGGTCGACGACGCGGATCAGCATACTGTTTCTGCCTATCTCTAGCGGCTTTCAATTTCTCACGAGCTATAGCAACTTTATCGGCCGTAATCTGAACAATATCAGGACCCGCAAACTGTTTTTCCCCCGCCTCTAACCAACAAGTCGGCGTTCGACAACGACGTCCGTAAAGCATTTCATATGGTGGCATGCCAATGCTAGAATGATACGAATTATTATACGCAAATTCCACCAAAGGTAAGTGAGAGTCCCACGAACCCCCATACTCCAAAATACACGCCCGTAACATATCCTCAAGTGTCTGAATGGTTCTCTCTGACTGTCCATCTGTCTGAGGATGATATGCAGTACTAAGATTAACTCGAGTACCTAACTCTTTCTGAAGATTCTGCCAAAAGCCTGACACAAACCTGGAATCTCGATCTGACACAATAGATAATGGTATTACGTGCCTCGATACAATCTCATTTATATACAACTGAGCCAAACGAGTCAAAGAAGCGGTTTCACTGGTCGCAAGAAAATGGGCGCTTTTAGTTAAACGATCAACAACAACCCAAATCATATCGTTGCCTTTCTGCGTACGTGGTAACTTAGTGACAAAATCCATAGTGATGTGTTCCCATTTCCACTCGGGTATCTCCAATTGTTTCAACGAACCATAAGGCTTTTGATGCTCGGCTTTTACTTGGGAACAAATATGACATGATTCCACAAATCTTGCTACATCCATTTTCATTGTTGGCCACCAATAAAGAGGTTTCAAATCATTATACATTTTCGTACTACCGGGATGAATAGATAATCTCGATTTATGAACCTCCGTCAAAATCAACTCACGAAGTCCACCAATTAACGGAACCCAAACCCGAGACTGAAAAGTTTTCAACCCACGTGAATCATCAACTAACAATTCCTTTCGTTTCAACATGATCTCGGATTTCAAATTAATATCCAATAAGGCTTCAATCTGTGCGACTCTAAGCTGAGAAATCAAATCAGAGGACACCTCTAATCGCATAAAACAAATCTTGTCACTAGATATATTTCGACTCAATGCATCCCCATTAGCTTTACCCGGGTGATAACGGATCTCACAATCATAATCTTTAATCAATTCTAACCACCGCCTCTGACGCATATTCAATTCTTTTTGCGAGAACACGTACTGAAGGCATTTATGATCCGTGCAAATTATACATTTCGTACCATACAAATAATGTCTCCAAATCTTCAAGGCAAAAATTACAGCCGCAAGCTCCAAATCATGTGTCGGATAATTCTTTTCATGTGGTTTAAGCTGTCTAGAAGCATACGCAATTACACGATCTCTTTGCATTAAAACACCACCTAATCCGGTATGCGATGCATCACAATATACAATGAAATCATCCGATCCATCAGGTAACGCCAAAACCGGGGTTTGACACAATAATTGCTTTAATGTCTGAAAAGCTGTCTCTTGCTGTACAGCCCACTGAAATTTCACATCCTTCCGGGTTAACTTAGTCAATGAACTCGCAATTTTGGAAAAATCTTTGATAAACTTTCTGTAGTATCCTGCTAATCCAAGGAAACTCTTAATTTCTGACGGAGACTTAGGCGCATTCCAATTCATAACAGCTTTCACTTTAGACGGATCCACTCTAACCCCATCTTTGCAAATGATATGCCCCAAAAACTGCACCTCACGTAACCAAAACTCACATTTCGAAAACTTTGCATAAAGCTGCTCTCTTTTCAAAGTCTCAAGTATCATTCTTAGATGCATTTCATGATCCGCTTCAGACTTGGAATAAATCAAAATATCGTCGATAAACACAATCACAAACTGATCAAGATAGGGACGACATACACGATTCATTAAATCCATAAAGATTGCAGGAGCATTAGTTAACCCGAACGGCATAACCAAAAACTCATAGTGACCATACCTCGTGCGAAAAGCGGTTTTAGGAATATCTTCCTCACGAACTCGGAATTGATGATATCCCGATCTCAAATCAATTTTCGAAAAATATGAGGATCCTTGTAATTGATCAAACAATTCATCAATTCTAGGCAACGGGTATTTGTTCTTCACCGTCCTCTTATTTAATTCCCGATAATCGACGCACATACGGAGAGTACCATCTTTCTTCTTCACAAACAACACCGGAGCACCCCACGGCGATGAACTCGGCCTAATAAATCCCTTATCTAACAATTCCTGAATTTGCCCCATCATTTCACGGATTTCGGAAGGAGCTAATCTATAAGGAGCCCTTGCTACTGGAGACGAACCAGGAATTAAATCAATTTGGTATTCTACATCTCTTACAGGTGGAAGACCAGGCAATTCATCCGGAAACACGTCCGAATATTCAGAAACCACCCGAATATCGACAATGGATTTCTTTTCTAATTTAACATCTACAACATAGGCCACAAAGGATTCACAACCCTTAACTAAAGACTTCCTAGCCTTTATCATGGATATTACAGGAATACTACCCTTTGCACGTTCCCCACGCGCCACAACATATGATAGATTGGAAACTGGGATTTTTATCAACTTTTTATGACAAGAGATGTCGGCTTTGTTTTGACTCAGCCAGTCCATACCAAGAACCATATCAAAACTAGGGATTTGCATCAATAGGAAAGAAACTGGAAATTCATGATCCTCTATTAATATACTAGCTCCGGCTACCGATGTGGTAACAGGAACTGTCTTACCATCAGCTACCTCAACTTCTAAGGGATTAGAAATCACAGAGGGCATCAATTTCAGTTTATCACAAAATTGCACTGATATAAACGAGCAATTTGCTCCAGAATCAAATAATACACGAGCTGGTATAGAGTTAACAAGGAAAGTACCAGTAATCACATCATCAGTAAGCACATCATCATCCACGGTCATTTGAAAAGCTCGACCCGTAGCAGCTGGTGGAATCTTCCTTTTCTGGCCAGAAGATGAGGAACCTCTAGCCGTACCCGTACCCTGCTTCCTCGCATCAGGACAATCACCCGCTCGATGTCCCTCTTTGTGACACGTCCAACACACATTAGTTGGATAAGTACAATCAATCGCATTATGACCCAACACCCCACATTTCATACACCTAGATGTCCGAATAGAACAAGGCCCTGTATGTTTTGATCGACATCTTGCACAATATGAATTATCCGTAGGAACACCACCATAACTAGTTTTCTTGTTGGGTTGAGAAGGTTGCCATCTTTGTTTTCCTTTACCGGAAGAATCACTCTTCGGTTTCTGTGCATACCTTTCTTTATTTTGCAACCTCCTAGCCACAACATCACTATCCACGGATCGTGCCCACTCAAAAGCCTGAGAAATGCTACTAGCCATTCGCACTGTGGTACGATAATCTGGAGGTAAGGTTTTCACAAAGTGGCTAATTTTGTTTCTTTCAGTCGGGACCCACTGTTGCACAATTCTTAACTTCTCAGAGAATTGTCGGATAAGCTCATCAATTGTCATCTCATCAGTTTTCCGTAAATCCATAAACTCCTGTCTGACACGATCAAGATTATATTCTGAACAGAACTGTTTGCATACCTCAGCATGAAAATCCATCCACTTAATAGAACTCTTTTGTTGTGGAGTGAAATGAGCAGTTATTGAATCCCACCACGACATAGCTTCACCTTTCAACAATTGGACAGTATAGGGAACTTTGTCGTCCTCATCACAATGACAAACCTCTAACTTCCTTTCCACGTCACGCAACCAATCTAAGGTAACCGTAGGATCATGACTTCCAGAGTAAGAGGATGGTTTACTAGACATGAAGGTTTTTAGCGAACATCCTTTCTTCGGCAACTGAAAAGGTGGAAATAAATGTGCCTGATAACCAGTCGATCCAAAAGAAGGAAACGGAAATGATGTCTGAAAATCATAACCCTGTTGCTGTTGTGAAACATGAGGAAAAGTAACCGGAATCCGAGTAGAAGCAGTAATGGGAGGAGTAGTAGTAGCAACATGCGAATAAACAGGAATGGACCGTTGAGATGACCCTGCACGTTCTCTCTCAAGTTCAACTACCCTATTCTCTAACCTTAATATATACTCTTGACTAGTTTCAACTTCTGTATTTACCGGATTCGAAGTACCATTATGATCCACATCTTCTGGAGCGGAGTGAACAGTCGAGACATTATATAGAGTACGGGGTGGTTGCTCATTTTCTGCCATCTGTCATCAAAACACATCTCAACACTTGTTAATTGTTAGTACTAACATACTAACACATTTCACACTATCGCTAATCTCACAACCCGGAATGTTTGACAACTCGACACAAGATTTGGGATTGAACACTCTAAGTTGTTCAATTAGCCCAAATCTACGCTCTGATACCAACTTATAACACCCCTAAATTTGAATACATTTTTTTTTTTTTTTTTTTTTTTTTTTAACATCGCGGAAGCAATATCCCATATATATATATATATAACCTTGGATTAACCAAATTATACATAATCATTTACATAAGTATTTCATAACTCAACTACACAACTAGATGGGCGTTACTTTAACAAAACATTTGAAGTATTACAAAAATCATCAGAGTTTCATCATTGTCGAACACTCCTTCAATTTACTCCGAGACCCGCCCTTAACAAAATATATTAACCTGCAAGGAGTAAACAACGAGGGATTAGCACGAAGCTAAGTGAGTTAACTCATCACTAACACTACACTTAGTTTAACACCATGAGTCTACAACAATTAACACTTTGACTCAACATCACTAGAGGATCGGTGGCCCTTGTGGCACCCTCAGCCGCGGTGGCCCACCAAGCGACACTTACACCAACTGCAGGCCAATACAGTGGTTAACCGATAACGGTTTGCTACCTTTAGTCAACACGAACTCCATTCACAACACATGTTCACAACACTCGTGTTAACTAACCTGTAGCAAAACGTCCAACAAGATTGACCTCTTTAACACAATAACCAATAGGTTTCTTAACACTTGCTTCTAGTTCAAAATATGCCTTAACACATGAATGCACAATTAAAACTTGAAGTAACCACATAAGTGATCACCAAACATAGTGAGAGATCAAAGTCCACTCACCTGTCCACTTTAACTTCAGTTACTCAAGTGACTAAACTCACTGAGTCTTCGCTTGGTCTGTAAACACATCAAAACATGTGAGTCAGTAATTCAATCCAAACCTTTCATAATATTTATATAATGTACACATACATTGTCAAGAAGAAATCATCTCCTATCATATAACACATTGCATTTAACTCAAACACTTAAGTAATCATCATTCATATTTACTTAATATCCAAAATCAAGCATATACTAAGCAATATAAATAAAATGTACAAGCTAAATTACATAATTAAGCTCAATCGAAAATTGCCTAGTCGAAACATAGGAATACGGTCGTACTCAATTGAATACGCCGTATTCCGGTGAATACGGTCCACGAGTACGCCGTACTCCCGGGAATACGACCGTATTCAAGGGAATACGCCGTATTCCCGACCATTTTCCAGCTCAGTTTTGATCAGACCTTCATTTAAGGAATACGATTGGGAATACGGTTTGGGAATACGCCGTATTCCCAGGAATACGAACGTACTCCATGGAATACGAACGTATTCCTTCGTCTTCCAGGCCTGCGATTTTTTTTTGCACTATTCATGTTCGAACCAATAATCTCCAAATCAACCAAACTCAATGTTATACTCGAAAATTTACCAATATTAGGCTACCATAACATCTAATAACCTCATACACATAACATTCATACAACTAATTAACACTAATCATTCAAATCACATATACCTAATTAATCTCATATATAACCATCAAACAAATAACTTACAAGTTTGAGAGATCAAAACAAGATGATGATGATGATCTCTATGTTTCCAAGCTTCAATCTTCAATCAATTTGGTACAAGCTTTTGATTTGGAAATGATTTTATCTAGGTTTTTTAGTTAGGTTATAAATTGGTGAAGAATGAGGAAGTTGGGGAAAAATGATCGGCCTCCCCAATTTATTAAAACCGACCCTTTTTAGTTACAGTACAATATTATACCCTTCTTTGATCTATTGTCTGGAACTTAAATACTAATTGCGAGAAAATTATTTTATTTTACCGTCATCGAATATTATTTAAAACAAATAATATTTTACTAGTCACAATATCTCCTGAGGCTTATTTACCTATTAATTTCACAATCAAACATATTCAAACAATTAAATGTACGTATTTAAATTTAAATAAATACCTGATTCTACTGGGCCCAATTCAGGGTGTTACAAATCTTCCCTCCTTAAAAAGATTTCGTCCCCGAAATCTGACTAGACTCGAACAAACTAGGGTAACGGGCCCTCATACTCGACTCGGTCTCCCAAGTAAGATTTTCTCCCAAACTATGTTTCCATTTCACTAGAACCATAGGTATCTCCTTCTTGCGTAATTTAGTCACTTTTCTATCAACTAACTCAATGGGCTCTTCTATTAATTTCTGACCTTGGTCAACTCTAAGATCTTGTAACGGAAGGATTTGGGTTGGATCCTCCACATTACATTTCCGCAAATAGCAAACATTAAAGGTATCGTGAATACCACTTAATTCAGAAGGAAAGTCTAAGGCAACGGTTTGGTCATTAACTACTTGACGAATTTTGAATGGACCTATGAATCTCGGAGCCAATTTCCCACGCTTACCAAACCGAATCACACCCTTCCAAGGTGACACTTTTAAATAAACCAATTCACCTTCGACAAAATTAACTGGTCGACGACGCGGATCAGCATACTGTTTCTGCCTATCTCTAGCGGCTTTCAATTTCTCACGAGCTATAGCAACTTTATCGGCCGTAATCTGAACAATATCAGGACCCGCAAACTGTTTTTCCCCCGCCTCTAACCAACAAGTCGGCGTTCGACAACGACGTCCGTAAAGCATTTCATATGGTGGCATGCCAATGCTAGAATGATACGAATTATTATACGCAAATTCCACCAAAGGTAAGTGAGAGTCCCACGAACCCCCATACTCCAAAATACACGCCCGTAACATATCCTCAAGTGTCTGAATGGTTCTCTCTGACTGTCCATCTGTCTGAGGATGATATGCAGTACTAAGATTAACTCGAGTACCTAACTCTTTTTGAAGATTCTGCCAAAAGCCTGACACAAACCTGGAATCTCGATCTGACACAATAGATAATGGTATTCCGTGCCTCGATACAATCTCATTTATATACAACTGAGCCAAACGAGTCAAAGAAGCGGTTTCACTGGTCGCAAGAAAATGGGCGCTTTTAGTTAAACGATCAACAACAACCCAAATCATATCGTTGCCTTTCTGCGTACGTGGTAACTTAGTGACAAAATCCATAGTGATGTGTTCCCATTTCCACTCGGGTATCTCCAATTGTTTCAACGAACCATAAGGCTTTTGATGCTCGGCTTTTACTTGGGAACAAATATGACATGATTCCACAAATCTTGCTACATCCATTTTCATTGTTGGCCACCAATAAAGAGGTTTCAAATCATTATACATTTTCGTACTACCGGGATGAATAGATAATCTCGATTTATGAACCTCCGTCAAAATCAACTCACGAAGTCCACCAATTAACGGAACCCAAACCCGAGACTGAAAAGTTTTCAACCCACGTGAATCATCAACTAACAATTCCTTTCGTTTCAACATGATCTCGGATTTCAAATTAATATCCAATAAGGCTTCAATCTGTGCGACTCTAAGCTGAGAAATCAAATCAGAGGACACCTCTAATCGCATAAAACAAATCTTGTCACTAGATATATTTCGACTCAATGCATCCGCAACCACATTAGCTTTACCCGGGTGATAACGGATCTCACAATCATAATCTTTAATCAATTCTAACCACCGCCTCTGACGCATATTCAATTCTTTTTGCGAGAACACGTACTGAAGGCATTTATGATCCGTGCAAATTATACATTTCGTACCATACAAATAATGTCTCCAAATCTTCAAGGCAAAAATTACAGCCGCAAGCTCCAAATCATGTGTCGGATAATTCTTTTCATGTGGTTTAAGCTGTCTAGAAGCATACGCAATTACACGATCTCTTTGCATTAAAACACCACCTAATCCGGTATGCGATGCATCACAATATACAATGAAATCATCCGATCCATCAGGTAACGCCAAAACCGGGGTTTGACACAATAATTACTTTAATGTCTGAAAAGCTGTCTCTTGCTGTACAGCCCACTGAAATTTCACATCCTTCCGGGTTAACTTAGTCAATGAACTCGCAATTTTGGAAAAATCTTTGATAAACTTTCTGTAGTATCCTGCTAATCCAAGGAAACTCTTAATTTCTGACGGAGACTTAGGCGCATTCCAATTCATAACAGCTTTCACTTTAGACGGATCCACTCTAACCCCATCTTTGCAAATGATATGCCCCAAAAACTGCACCTCACGTAACCAAAACTCACATTTCGAAAACTTTGCATAAAGCTGCTCTCTTTTCAAAGTCTCAAGTATCATTCTTAGATGCATTTCATGATCCGCTTCAGACTTGGAATAAATCAAAATATCGTCGATAAACACAATCACAAACTGATCAAGATAGGGACGACATACACGATTCATTAAATCCATAAAGATTGCAGGAGCATTAGTTAACCCGAACGGCATAACCAAAAACTCATAGTGACCATACCTCGTGCGAAAAGCGGTTTTAGGAATATCTTCCTCACGAACTCGGAATTGATGATATCCCGATCTCAAATCAATTTTCGAAAAATATGAGGATCCTTGTAATTGATCAAACAATTCATCAATTCTAGGCAACGGGTATTTGTTCTTCACCGTCCTCTTATTTAATTCCCGATAATCGACGCACATACGGAGAGTACCATCTTTCTTCTTCACAAACAACACCGGAGCACCCCACGGCGATGAACTCGGCCTAATAAATCCCTTATCTAACAATTCCTGAATTTGCCCCATCATTTCACGGATTTCGGAAGGAGCTAATCTATAAGGAGCCCTTGCTACTGGAGACGAACCAGGAATTAAATCAATTTGGTATTCTACATCTCTTATAGGTGGAAGACCAGGCAATTCATCCGGAAACACGTCCGAATATTCAGAAACCACCCGAATATCGACAATGGATTTCTTTTCTAATTTAACATCTACAACATAGGCCACAAAGGATTCACAACCCTTAACTAAAGACTTCCTAGCCTTTATCATGGATATTACAGGAATACTACCCTTTGCACGTTCCCCACGCGCCACAACATATGATAGATTGGAAACTGGGATTTTTATCAACTTTTTATGACAAGAGATGTCGGCTTTGTTTTGACTCAGCCAGTCCATACCAAGAACCACATCAAAACTAGGGATTTGCATCAATAGGAAAGAAACTGGAAATTCATGATCCTCTATTAATATACTAGCTCCGGCTACCGATGTGGTAACAGGAACTGTCTTACCATCAGCTACCTCAACTTCTAAGGGATTAGAAATCACAGAGGGCATCAATTTCAGTTTATCACAAAATTGCACTGATATAAACGAGCAATTTGCTCCAGAATCAAATAATACACGAGCTGGTACAGAGTTAACAAGGAAAGTACCAGTAATCACATCATCAGTAAGCACATCATCATCCACGGTCATTTGAAAAGCTCGACCCGTAGCAGCTGGTGGAATCTTCCTTTTCTGGCCAGAAGATGAGGAACCTCTAGCCGTACCCGTACCCTGCTTCCTCGCATCAGGACAATCACCCGCTCGATGTCCCTCTTTGTGACACGTCCAACACACATTATTTGGATAAGTACAATCAATCGCATTATGACCCAACACCCCACATTTCATACACCTAGATGTCCGAATAGAACAAGGCCCTGTATGTTTTGATCGACATCTTGCACAATATGAATTATCCATAGGAACACCACCATAACTAGTTTTCTTGTTGGGTTGAGAAGGTTTCCATCTTTGTTTTCCTTTACCGGAAGAATCACTCTTCGGTTTCTGTGCATACCTTTCTTTATTTTGCAACCTCCTAGCCACAACATCACTATCCACGGATCGTGCCCACTCAAAAGCCTGAGAAATGCTACTAGCCATTCGCACTGTGGTACGATAATCTGGAGGTAAGGTTTTCACAAAGTGGCTAATTTTGTTTCTTTCAGTCGGGACCCACTGTTGCACAATTCTTAACTTCTCAGAGAATTGCCGGATAAGCTCATCAATTGTCATCTCATCAGTTTTCCGTAAATCCATAAACTCCTGTCTGACACGATCAAGATTATATTCTGAACAGAACTGTTTGCATACCTCAGCATGAAAATCCATCCACTTAATAGAACTCTTTTGTTGTGGAGTGAAATGAGCAGTTATTGAATCCTACCACGACATAGCTTCACCTTTCAACAATTGGACAGTATAGGGAACTTTGTCGTCCTCATCACAATGACAAACCTCTAACTTCCTTTCCACGTCACGCAACCAATCTAAGGTAACCGTAGGATCATGACTTCCAGAGTAAGAGGATGGTTTACTAGACATGAAGGTTTTTAGCGAACATCCTTTCTTCGGCAACTGAAAAGGTGGAAATAAATGTGCCTGATAACCAGTCGATCCAAAAGAAGGAAACGGAAATGATGTCTGAAAATCATAACCCTGTTGCTGTTGTGAAACATGAGGAAAAGTAACCGGAATCCGAGTAGAAGCAGTAATGGGAGGAGTAGTAGTAGCAACATGCGAATAAACAGGAATGGACCGTTGAGATGACCCTGCACGTTCTCTCTCAAGTTCAACTACCCTATTCTCTAACCTTAATATATACTCTTGACTAGTTTCAACTTCTGTATTTACCGGATTCGAAGTACCATTATGATCCACATCTTCTGGAGCGGAGTGAACAGTCGAGACATTATATAGAGTACGGGGTGGTTGCTCATTTTCTGCCATCTGTCATCAAAACACATCTCAACACTTGTTAATTGTTAGTACTAACATACTAACACATTTCACACTATCGCTAATCCCACAACCCGGAATGTTTGACAACTCGACACAAGATTTGGGATTGAACACTCTAAGTTGTTCAATTAGCCCAAATCTACGCTCTGATACCAACTTATAACACCCCTAAATTTGAATACATTTTTTTTTTTTTTTTTTTTTTTTTTTAACATCGCGGAAGCAATATCCCATATATATATATATAACCTTGGATTAACCAAATTATACATAATCATTTACATAAGTATTTCATAACTCAACTACACAACTAGATGGGCGTTACTTTAATAAAACATTTGAAGTATTACAAAAATCATCAGAGTTTCATCATTGTCGAACACTCCTTCAATTTACTCCGAGACCCGCCCTTAACAAAATATATTAACCTGCAAGGAGTAAACAACGAGGGATTAGCACGAAGCTAAGTGAGTTAACTCATCACTAACACTACACTTAGTTTAACACCATGAGTCTACAACAATTAACACTTTGACTCAACATCACTAGAGGATCGGTGGCCCTTGTGGCACCCTCAGCCGCGGTGGCCCACCAAGCGACACTTACACCAACTGCAGGCCAATACAGTGGTTAACCGATAACGGTTTGCTACCTTTAGTCAACACGAACTCCATTCACAACACATGTTCACAACACTCGTGTTAACTAACCTGTAGCAAAACGTCCAACAAGATTGACCTCTTTAACACAATAACCAATAGGTTTCTTAACACTTGCTTCTAGTTCAAAATATGCCTTAACACATGAATGCACAATTAACACTTGAAGTAACCACATAAGTGATCACCAAACATAGTGAGAGATCAAAGTCCACTCACCTGTCCACTTTAACTTCAGTTACTCAAGTGACTAAACTCACTGAGTCTTCGCTTGGTCTGTAAACACATCAAAACATGTGAGTCAGTAATTCAATCCAAACCTTTCATAATATTTATATAATGTACACATACATTGTCAAGAAGAAATCATCTCCTATCATATAACACATTGCATTTAACTCAAACACTTAAGTAATCATCATTCATATTTACTTAATATCCAAAATCAAGCATATACTAAGCAATATAAATAAAATGTACAAGCTAAATTACATAATTAAGCTCAATCGAAAATTGCCTAGTCGAAACATAGGAATACGGTCGTACTCAATTGAATACGGCGTATTCCGGTGAATACGGTCCACGAGTACGCCGTACTCCCGGGAATACGACCGTATTCAAGGGAATACGCCGTATTCCCGACCATTTTCCAGCTCAGTTTTGATCAGACCTTCATTTAAGGAATACGATTGGGAATACGGTTTGGGAATACGCCGTATTCCCAGGAATACGAACGTATTCCTTCGTCTTCCAGGCCTGCGATTTTTTTTTGCACTATTCATGTTCGAACCAATAATCTCCAAATCAACCAAACTCAATGTTATACTCGAAAATTTACCAATATTAGGCTACCATAACATCTAATAACCTCATACACATAACATTCATACAACTAATTAACACTAATCATTCAAATCACATATACCTAATTAATCTCATATATAACCATCAAACAAATAACTTACAAGTTTGAGAGATCAAAACAAGATGATGATGATGATCTCTATGTTTCCAAGCTTCAATCTTCAATCAATTTGGTACAAGCTTTTGATTTGGAAATGATTTTATCTAGGTTTTTTAGTTAGGTTATAAATTGGTGAAGAATGAGGAAGTTGGGGAAAAATGATCGGCCTCCCCAATTTATTAAAACCGACCCTTTTTAGTTACAGTACAATATTATACCCTTCTTTGATCTATTGTCTGGAACTTAAATACTAATTGCGAGAAAATTATTTTATTTTACCGTCATCGAATATTATTTAAAACAAATAATATTTTACTAGTCACAATATCTCCTGAGGCTTATTTACCTATTAATTTCACAATCAAACATATTCAAACAATTAAATGTACGTATTTAAATTTAAATAAATACCTGATTCTACTGGGCCCAATTCAGGGTGTTACACCAAATAATTAGTTAAGCTAAATAATAGTAACTAGTAATAATAGAAATAATTAATAATAAAGTAATTAATTAAATAATAAATAATCATATAATCATAAGTAGTACGTACTAGGAGAAAAGTTAATAATAATAATTTAAGTAGTACTATAGTTATATAATAATAGTAATAATAAATAATATTAAAGTTAAAATAATAAATATTGATGATCTTTGTTTTCTTGTTATAGGTAATCACGTGGAAGCAGAAAAAGAAATGGCGCAGGAAGCGTGGGTCAGTGGGGCCCAGGTCTAAGCCAGTCAAATGCCCATGTTTAAGTCAACAGCCCAAAGCAGCAAAATATCATTAAGTCGGCTGATGCAAAAAGGAGGCGGCAGAGGAAATCTTGGAGGGTACGCCAAAAATCATCCATACGCCGTATGCTTTTTCCATACGCCGTATGGATGATGTTCCCAGCATTTAAATAGCAGCCTTCGACCAACGCATACGGAGACTTTTTCCATCATTTTTTGTATATAATAAATTTAGGGTTACGAAATATTTAGTTTTAGGGTTTATTATTTCAAGTTTTAGGAGCATTTTGGAGGCACGAAAAGCTACGGTTGAAGCCACTTCACTTTATCTTTTTGTGATTCGTCTTTTGGTTTGTTATTACTTTCATTATTTCAATATTATTGATGATTTTAGTATTGATTAATTTGAGTTTTACATATCTTATGATGATTTGAATACTTTATGTAGTTGTGTAATTGATGTAGCTCGGATTATGATTATTGAACGATTAATATTGCGTACTGACTAAGTTATTTAATTGAAAACTATTATATTGCTCGTGAATCATTGTTTATTGGTAACTAGTAATTATTGTTGCTCAACGTGATTAATAAGATTGATGAGATTGAGTTCCTTTAATGTTATTAATTATTGATGGTCATAACTTTAGGGTTTTGGTCATTGCTAAATAGATTGAGTTTGATAGGTTGAGTAAATGATAATTATCTACTTTAAAATGAACAAGACAATAAGTTAGTTATTGGGTATTGTTGAGTCATACCAATAGAGTTAATTATAATGAGTTGTGAATGTTTAATGCATAATTTAGGGAAAGGCACACAATTGACTGATCATCTTGTGACATTGGAACCAGTGTTTTATGTTGGACCATAGATTATAGGAATTAGTTGGACCCGAAACGTTGGCTAGTTCACATTCAATTTAATATTCATTGAAGAATTTGGTATTAAATTGATATAAAAGAATCACAATTAGATAATCAATACGTAATGAATCGGGAAATATGAATCTGAGTGAAATTAATTATACAATTACTTGTTCCTTCCTTCTGTTTCCTACTCTTTTATTTAATTTAAAGTATTTTATTATTTTATTGTTTATTTCAATATTAAATGTTCGCACGGAACTAAAACGTCCCCCTTTTTACTGTTTTATTAGTTAATAGTATTTTCTATTTTAATTAATAAACCACCATTCTTGTGTTCCTGAGATCGACCTGGACTTACCATAGCTATACTATTCCGATCGGGTATTCTTGCCTGGTTGTGTGATAGTATTAATAAGGTATTTTCAGTTATAAATAATAAAACAAGACGCGCTTTCACACGCATCACTCATCATAGATCGAACCATGTCTAGCAAGGTTCTATTTCTCCTCTCAGCTACACCATTAAGCTGCGGTGTTCTAGGAGGAGTCAATTGTGAAACTATTCCACAATCTCTAAGATGATCGAGAAACTCGATACTAAGGTATTCTCCTCCCCTATCGGATCGGAGAACCTTTATCTTTCTGCACAGTTGATTCTCTACTTCGTTTTGATATCTTTTGAATACTTCAAAAGTATCCGACTTATGTTTGATCAGATAAACATGTCCAAATCTACTGAAGTCATCAGTAAATGTAACATAGTATCGATTTTTTTGTGGCACATCGAAATGGTCCACATACATCTGTATGTACCAAATCCAATAGTCCTTCACCTCTTTCACACGATCCAGTGAATGGTGATTAAGTCATTTTGCCTAATAAACAAGATTCGCATACATCATCCGATTTGAGATCGAATGATTCCAACACTCCATCCTTTTGGATTTGGGCGATGCGTTTCTTGTTTATGTGCCCAAGACGACAATGCCACAACTTGGATTTATCAATCTCATTAGACGAATCAACATTTAAAATAACATTGCTAACACATTCAACATTTTCATATATGCCTTTGTAAGGAGAAGCTTTAAAAATAAAATAATCATTTAAATAAACCAAAATATCTCCATTTCCATTATCAAAAGAACAACGATAACCATCTTTATACAAAGCATAAAATGATATAATATTTCTAGTCATTTCTGAAATAATAATAGCAATTATTTAAATCTATCATAACTCCAGAATTCAGCATGAGCTCAAATCTTCCAATCTTTGTCATAGGCACAATTCCCTTGTTTCCCATAACTAAGTTGAGCTCTCCATGCTTCACACTTCTACTTTCCTTTAGCCCCTACAATATAGTGCAAATGTGATTACCACACCCTGTATCTAGAACCCACGAATTAGAAGTTGTAGTATTATGAAGTTCGATCATAAACATACCTGAGTGAATACTCTTCTCGACCTTTACATCTTCAAGGTCCTTCAGGTACTTTGGGCAGTTACGCTTCCAATTCCTCTTTGTGTTGCAGTAGCACACTGCTTCCTTTGGGTCACTTACATGTGCAATCACAGAATCGGTCCCTTTCTTAGACCTACGAATGGACTTTCCATCAGCAGTCTTCCTTTTCCAATTTGAATTTGACCTTTTCTTTTTCTTTGCACTTTGACCAACAGTCAACACAGGAGCTGCTGAGCCAGAGGACACATCATCTTTCTTGATTCCTTGCTCAACAGTTTGCAGTAAATTGTGGAGTTCCATTATTGAGCCTTCCCTCTCATTCATATTCATCTGATATGATATTACAAACTGATTGTAGACAACTGGCAATCTGGATAGAATTATGGCGATGGAAAACTCTGTGTCAAATGCCATGTTTAATGATTCCAACCTATCAAAGTATCCTTTCATCTCTAAGACGAAAGCACAGATAGAAACTCCAGGTTTGGGTTTGCAAGCCATGAGGGATTTCACCGCATCAAGGCGTTCTTTGCTTGCCTTTGCCTAAAACATTTCTTTCAGCTGTTGGTTCATTGCATAAGCCCAAGTGTTTTCAAAAGTCTTTTGCAGTTCAGGGCTCATGGAAGATGCCAAGATACAAGACACTTTATTCGCATCATCATAATGTTTTCGGTGTGCCTCAATCTCCTCTTGGGTTGATTCTTCATCAATTATGGGAATCTGCTCATCGAGAACATACTCCTTGTTCTCGTACCTCAAGGTAAACCTTAGGTTACGCATCCAGTCCATATAGTTTGGACCAGTTAGTCTTTCCCTCCCAAGAACTGAGAGTAGTGAAAAATTCGAGTTATTTGTGGGATTGGGGACGGGAGGATTTGCACCATCTAAATTAGCCATCTATGAGATAAAACAATTTTAGTTAGTTTGAATATTCCTTAATTAATTACCCAAATTTCTAAATTAATGCTAGGATCTATATTTTCAGTTTTATGAAAAGGGTCGTCGTAATCATATAACTAAAATACTTTTATCTATTTCATTTATATAAACTCCTAGATCTTTGAGATTCATTGAATTCTATCAATGACATGTTAATCTCGGTTATGCACATCTACTATTCATGACTGGTATGCCGAGGATCATGAACAAGATGGTGAATTAACCATGCAAACCCCAAATGATCCCCGGCTCGAGTACGCTCGAGAATCGCGAGTCTCAATCACCTCTCATTATGTCCTCATATTAATGTGCCTTTTAACCACACACGCTCCATTAACAGTTCATACGAGAGATGTGTGGATTTCATGAGTTAGCATACTATTCATCATTTCCTATAGCTAAAACGGGATTTTGTTTTACTATTTTAAGTCTACTTTTAATCTTGACATCATCCAATCAAAAGTCCTCGGTAGCTCCATCGAACGCACAAAGAAGCGGAAAAGCAGGTAAGCGCGAAGCCTATTAAATAACCTGACTTCTTTAGGGAAGCAAAGCGACCCGCCTTATACATCTCTTATAGTTTGTTCACTATGGGTGAGCCGATTTATCAATTGACTGACGATGTATTTAAGACTTTAATTATACATATATATAAATCATATTATACATATAATTTTTCTTGAAGTTTTAGGGTTCTATTTTAACTTTTAAAATTGAGTGGTCAATTTTAAACAATTTAAAATTATCAGTATCTAAATTGTAAATTCATAGGGAAATTAATCAAAATACCACTTTTCCCGAACGTATTTTTCGTTTTGCCACTTTTTTAAAAAAATTGCCGATTTACCACACCCGGTCGCCGGTCGCATCGTGCGACCTGCGACTCGATCAATGCGACCCGCGACCACCATGGTTACTGTAACACCCGCCAAATTAGGACTAGTAATTAGTGCCTAATCATATGTTAATACATGTAATTAGTTCCTGGTTAGGCTAATTAATGTATCGAATTATATATATATTGTTGAATATATACGAATATGCGATTTGGTTAAATCGTACGCAATAGAAATCGGATGCATTTCGATTCAATTATATACGAACGTTGGTGACCAATTTTATTAAATAACGTTGTTATGTCAAAAATATTATTATAATAATATTTCGTATTCATTCGTATCGTACAACCCAAGACTTACATAATTTAAAATGTAAAACGCGCAAACAAATTAACTTACCTTTTTATAATTCAAATACAAAGTGATTAGTAAAATATTTAAATAAAATATCGCGTAATAAATTGTATTTTAAAACGTACCTTTAATATTTAAAATAATTATTTACGATTAAACGACGGAGCAAACGAACACCGCACGGAGCGGGAATGCGGGGCGAAAATGGGGACTTAACCTCCCACTCCCACCCACTTTCTTTCATTTCCTTATTTCTTTCTCTCTCCCTCTTTCATTTTCTCTCAAGTTTCATCACAACCAAAATCAACTAAAACCGCAAAATAAACATACTAAACAACCTCGGATCTTCAAGCCCCTTTGGAAATAAACGACCACCTCGCGACGATCTACAATCCTACCTTTCCGGAATTTCATTTCGGCGATTTGTAAGTTTCCGACACAACTCCGAAAACTCTCGTTTTTAAGTTTTATAACTTGCTAGTTGTTTGTATAACCTTGTAATGTCCTAAAATGGGTTGGGCAAAAATATTATGCCGATCGATGGCCGGAAAACGCGTTTTTGGAGTTGAAACTCCGATCAGACCCCGTACGTCGCATTTGGCCTGGAGCAAATGCGACGCAGCGACCTACGTCGCACTATATCCCCAACGTCGCATATAGCGACGCAGCGACCTACGTCGCACTATAACCCCAACGTCGCACTTAGCGACGCAGACCCTTACGTCGCAGAAATCAACTACGTCGCCTATAGCGACGTCACATACAACGTCGCATTAAATTGCGAAAGTCGCACATAGCGACGTCATGCCCAACGTCGCAGTCCGGATCTGCGACGTAGCACCCTACGTCGCACAAAACATAATCTTCAAACCTCAAAATTTTGAAGTCAAAGTTACTGTTCAAAAAAGTCAAATTTACTGTAGCAGTACTGTAGCAAAGTCAACATTTTAGAATTATTATTATTTCAACTAAATCACCAACGGGCCGTACACATTTTCAAATACACAATTGAATCAACTAAGTCATAGTAACTTAGATAATTCAATCAAACAAGTCGTTGTAACTTGTATCAACTTATTCCAAACAAGTCGTAGTAACTTGTAACAAAACAATCAACCAAATCGGGGTAATTTGGACATCAAGTTAAGCAAACAATTTCAATGGTAGTCTTTCGAGATACCGGTACAATTAATGACAATTTAAGTGTCGTGGACACATTCAGGTTTCAAGCCTTTGGACACCAACTCACAGCTAATTACTTCAAGTTTATTAAGTTAAACACTTCAAGAACCAGGTGAGTTTCATAGCCCCATTTTCACTGCTTTACAACTAGGGGTGTGATATTACTACTCGATTTTGTTTTACAAGTAGAACGCAAGTGCCAAACTTCAAATACTACATGAGTTTCAAGCTAATCAATTTAAAGTCCTCCATAAGCATAGTCTCTAATATTTTAGCGTGAATGTTAGTATATGATATCATATGGGATTGACAATCCTCATCCGGGTTAGCACGCACTAATCGGTCAAACGGATGTATTAGCATTTGGGAAGACGAGTGTTGATTAGGCACTCGTAGGAGGCACTCCAAGTTAGGTTTCCTTAATTGGGCCTGACAAATCAAGTTAAGCTCAGACTATGTGCTCATGGACAGTATAACTTTTATTTTGCTTAATTGCATTTTAAATTCAATATAAATCTTGCGGTTCTTACAACTATACATTGACATACAAACCTGTGAGCTCACCAGCGTTTTCGCTGACCCATTTTAGTATTTATCACAGGTACCCAGCAGTAGTTTGGCTGCACAAGCAGGAATTATTAGCTCGAGTCAGCATACATACAACTAGAGATTGGACTGCATTATTATATTTTGTAAAAGTAATTATGCTATGTAATCTCTCAATTTCAGGAACCGAGCTAATGTAACAATATTTTGATGTAAACATTTACTTTATCTATACAAGTTTAAAACGACGCATATAATGGTCGTTCATTATATCTTATGTGCTTTGTATATTGATTAGTGACACCCAAATCAAGCTTCCGCAAATCTTTAAATTTGGGGGTGTCACAGATTGGTATCAGAGCCTAAGGTTATAGTGAACTAGGTTGCATTTAGTGGGCCTAGACTATGACCGTTAGGCAGTATTCCTTATTAGTTATGACTAGTTCAGGGATTACATCATACGACTTTAATTTAACATAGCCTGATCAACTATGTACAATTAAAGAAAGATGATGTGAAATCTGAAAGAGTTATGTTGAACAGGAATGCATTAGTTGACTCTGACCTCGAGAGAAACGGGACTCAAAACACGTCTGTGCTAGACACTCAATAGGTTATTATGTGATATACATATATTTACATGAATAGACCTCATTACAACTTTAGGCTATATTATATTATATGAATATAGGCCTCTTTCTTTCAAACGTTTTGTCTCGGAATGACAAACACACCACTAGTTCATCATACTCGGACTAGTATCTTATTTCATTTCCTTGTTCTTTCTTACTCAACATCATGCCTCCTCGTCGTCAAATTACCCTTAGCGAAGCTGAAATCGCGGGAATAATTGCCCGCAGTGTGACCGAAGCCTTGGCTACCCGAACACCACCCGGTAGCGAGGACACCGCAACCAATACTCCACCACCCAAACCCTGCTCCTATAAGGACTTTCTTAGCTGTAAACCACTATATTTCAAGGGCACGGAAGGTGCCATTGGCTTGATCCGTTGGATTGAGCGTATGGAATCTGTTTTCAGCCTCTGCGACTGCACCGAGAACAACAAGGTTAAATTCGCTGCTTACACCTTTCAGGAAGGTGCACTCACGTGGTGGAAAACCCACGCAAACTCTGTAGGCCTTGAGGTTGCAAATCGACTTCCTTGGGCCGAACTGAAGAAGAAGCTGACAGAAAAATACTGTCCTGAAGAAGAATTGCACAGGCTGGAGGAAGAATTCTGGCACCTGGCAGTGCAGGGAAATGATGTCGCTGAATATACCACCAAATTTCAGCAGTTTGCTTTATTATGCCCGGGTTTGGTCGAACCAGAAAGTAAGGGCATTAAGAAATACATTAGTGGACTCCCCGAGAACATCCAGGGAAACGTCGCCTCATCCAAACCAACCACCACTGAGAGTGCCATTCGATTGGCCCACGAACTCATGGCTCTAGTTGTCAGCCGTGAGACCTCCAACACCTCATCCTCCAACAACAACAAACGCAAATCCGCTGAACACCACCACAACTCAAACAAGAAAAACAACGCCATCCAAGTCTACACCTCCAACTCTGAAACCACCCGCAGCTACACCGGGGACAGGCCTTATTGTCCCAAGTGTAACTACCACCATTTTGGTCAGTGCGGTACTCCTTGCAACAACTGCAGGAGGTACGGGCATCTGACTAAGGATTGCCGAGCCCCCAAATCCAACAACAACCCCTCTGACAGAAATGCCCGACAACCTAAGTCCTGCTATGAATGTGGACACCCAGGACACTTCAGGGATTCTTGCCCAAAATTGAAGAATAAGGGCAACAACAACAACAAGAACCACCGCAACAACAACAACGCCAAAAGTAGCGCCTTCGTGATCAACTCAGGGGACGCCCGTCAGGACCCGAATGTGGTCACGGGTATGTTCCTCCTCAACAATTTAACTGCTTCTATTCTGTTTGATACTGGTGCCGATAGGAGTTTTATTTCCGATGAATTTTGCCCTCTACTTGACATTACACCTGTTGCTTTAGACGTTAAGTACACCGTAGAGCTAGCAAATGGCAAATTGATAGAAACCAATAGTGTGATACCTAATTGCACTTTAAATCTAGCCGACGAAATCTTCTCCATAGATCTTATGCCTGTTGAGATAGGAAGTTTCGATGTCATCGTAGGCATGGACTGGTTGTCCAAACATCGCGCCGAAATCATTTGCTACGATAAAATTGTTCGCATACCTCTCGCCGTCGGTAGAACCCTAGTCATACAGGGGGAGACCGGAGGGACGAGGCTTAACATCATCTCTTGTCTTAAAACCCGGAAATTTCTGAAAAAGGGTTATCCAGCAATCCTCGCGCACATCATGGAGAAAAAGTCGGAGGAGAAGCGACTTGAGGATGTTCCAATTGTTCGAGACTTTCCAGAAGTCTTTCCTGAGGAACTGCCTGGTCTACCACCACCAAGACAGGTTGAGTTCTCAATCGATCTTGTACCAGGTGCTGCACCGGTGGCCCGAGCACCATACCGTTTAGCTCCATCCGAACTTCAGGAGCTGTCCACCCAGTTACAGGAACTCCTGGAACGAGGGTTTATCAGGCCGAGTTCTTCACCCTGGGGAGCTCCGGTCCTATTTGTTAAGAAGAAAGATGGTTCTTTTCGAATGTGTATCGACTATCGAGAGTTGAACAAGTTAACTGTCAAGAACCGGTATCCACTTCCTCGAATCGATGATTTGTTCGACCAACTTCAAGGGTCGAGTTGTTATTCAAAGATTGATCTCCGATCCGGTTATCACCAATTGCGTGTCCGAGATGCCGATATTCCAAAAACCGCTTTCAGAACCCGTTACGGGCATTACGAATTCCAAGTGATGCCATTCGGCCTAACCAATGCACCGGCTGTATTCATGGACCTTATGAATCGGGTGTGTAAACCTTACCTTGATAAGTTTGTCATTGTCTTCATTGATGACATCCTCATATACTCACGAAGCAAAGAAGAGCATGCGCAACACCTCAAAACCATCCTTGAACTACTTAAACACGAGGAGCTCTATGCCAAGTTCTCTAAGTGTGAGTTCTGGATCAAAACCGTTCAATTCCTTGGCCACGTGATTGACAGTCAGGGGATTCACGTTGACCCATCAAAAATCGAGGCTATCAAAGATTGGCAATCGCCAACCACTCCGACCGAAGTACGGCAGTTTTTAGGACTGGCCGGATACTATCGACGCTTCATTGAAAATTTCTCCAAAATAGCCATACCACTCACGACTTTGACCCAGAAAGACAAAAAGTTTGACTGGACTGATAAACAAGAGTCGGCATTCCAACTCTTAAAACAAAAGCTTTGCAGTGCTCCTATTCTATCATTACCCGAAGGCACCGATGACTTCGTGGTATACTGCGATGCTTCTCATCAAGGTCTCGGTTGTGTACTCATGCAACGAGACAAGGTCATAGCTTATGCTTCCCGGCAGCTCAAGATTCATGAAAAGAATTACACCACCCACGACCTCGAGCTAGGAGCTGTCGTTTTTGCCCTCAAAATCTGGAGACATTACCTTTATGGTACCAGATGTACAATCTTTACCGACCATAAAAGCCTTCAACACATATTCGATCAGAAGGATCTCAACATGAGGCAACGTCGATGGGTCGAGTTGCTTACTGATTACGACTGTGAACTCAAATATCATCCAGGCAAAGCAAATGTTGTTGCTGACGCCCTCAGTCGAAAGGAGCGAGTGAAACCACTTCGGGTTCGAGCCCTCAGTATGACCATTCACAACAATTTAAACATTCAAATCCTCACTGCTCAACTCGAAGCTTTAAAACCCGAAAATGTCAAAGATGAAGCCTTACGGGGCATGGATAAACAATTCGAAATCAGACCTAACGGGATTAGGTATTTCTCAAACCGAATCTGGTTGCCTAAATTTGGGAACCTACGAGACTTGGTGATGGATGAAGCTCACAAGTCCAAATATTCTATCCATCCGGGATCCGATAAAATGTACCACGGTATCAAGGATTTCTACTGGTGGCCGAATATGAAAGCTGAAATCGCCACCTATGTCAGCAAGTGCCTTACTTGCTCCAAAGTCAAAATCGAATATCAAAAACCTTCTGGTTTACTTCAACAACCCAGTCTTCCTGAATGGAAATGGGAACAAATTGCCATGGACTTCATAACCAAACTACCCAAATCCTCGAACGGTTGCGATTCCATTTGGGTGATCGTGGATCGTCTCACCAAATCTGCTCACTTCCTGGCAATCAAGGAATCCGACAAAATGGAACGCCTCACCAACATTTATCTGAAGGAAATCGTGATCAAACACGGTGTTCCAATCTCAATTATCTCCGATAGAGATAGTCGTTTTACTTCACAATTTTGGCAATCACTTCAAAAATCTCTGGGTACTCGACTTGATATGAGTACCGCTTACCATCCTCAAACCGATGGCCAAAGTGAACGAACCATTCAAACACTGGAAGACATGCTACGGGCCTGCGTAGTAGACTTCGATGTAAACTGGGAAAAACACCTACCATTGTGCGAGTTCTCGTACAACAACAGTTATCATACCAGCATCAAAGCTGCACCTTTCGAGGCACTGTACGGTCGTAAGTGCCGGTCACCTATCTGTTGGACCGAAGTTGGGGATAGCCAACTCACAGGTCCAGAAATCATTCACGAGACGACCGAAAGAATCGTCGATATTCAAAACAAACTCAAAGCTGCACGTGACCGTCAGAAAAGTTATGCTGACGTGAGACGCAAACCACTCGAGTTCCAAGTTGGGGATCGAGTTCTACTCAAAGTATCGCCTTGGAAAGGCGTAATCCGGTTTGGCAAACGAGGGAAGTTGAATCCCCGGTACATCGGGCCTTTTGAGATCCTCGAACGGATTGGCCCCGTAGCTTATCGATTGCAGCTGCCATCCGAACTCAGCAGCGTGCACCCTACTTTTCATATTTCAAATCTGAAGAAGTGTCTATCTGATGAGACACTTATCATTCCATTAGATGAAATTCGTGTTGACGATAAACTTCACTTCGTTGAGGAACCCGCTGAAATTATGGACCGTGAGGTCAAACAACTGAAACAAAGTCGTATTCCCATCGTCAAGGTCAGATGGAATTCACGGCGTGGTCCGGAATTCACCTGGGAACGGGAAGACCAAATGCGACTCAAATATCCTCAACTCTTCACTGATTCTACATCAACCACGACTTCGAGCTAAATTTCGGGACGAAATTCTTCTAACAGGGGGAGAATGTAACACCCGCCAAATTAGGACTAGTAATTAGTGCCTAATCATATGTTAATACATGTAATTAGTTCCTGGTTAGGCTAATTAATGTATCGAATTATATATATATTGTTGAATATATACGAATATGCGATTTGGTTAAATCGTACGCAATAGAAATCGGATGCATTTCGATTCAATTATATACGAACGTTGGTGACCAATTTTATTAAATAACGTTGTTATGTCAAAAATATTATTATAATAATATTTCGTATTCATTCGTATCGTACAACCCAAGACTTACATAATTTAAAATGTAAAACGCGCAAACAAATTAACTTACCTTTTTATAATTCAAATACAAAGTGATTAGTAAAATATTTAAATAAAATATCGCGTAATAAATTGTATTTTAAAACGTACCTTTAATATTTAAAATAATTATTTACGATTAAACGACGGAGCAAACGAACACCGCACGGAGCGGGAATGCGGGGCGAAAATGGGGACTTAACCTCCCACTCCCACCCACTTTCTTTCATTTCCTTATTTCTTTCTCTCTCCCTCTTTCATTTTCTCTCAAGTTTCATCACAACCAAAATCAACTAAAACCGCAAAATAAACATACTAAACAACCTCGGATCTTCAAGCCCCTTTGGAAATAAACGACCACCTCGCGACGATCTACAATCCTACCTTTCCGGAATTTCATTTCGGCGATTTGTAAGTTTCCGACACAACTCCGAAAACTCTCGTTTTTAAGTTTTATAACTTGCTAGTTGTTTGTATAACCTTGTAATGTCCTAAAATGGGTTGGGCAAAAATATTATGCCGATCGATGGCCGGAAAACGCGTTTTTGGAGTTGAAACTCCGATCAGACCCCGTACGTCGCATTTGGCCTGGAGCAAATGCGACGCAGCGACCTACGTCGCACTATATCCCCAACGTCGCATATAGCGACGCAGCGACCTACGTCGCACTATAACCCCAACGTCGCACTTAGCGACGCAGACCCTTACGTCGCAGAAATCAACTACGTCGCCTATAGCGACGTCACATACAACGTCGCATTAAATTGCGAAAGTCGCACATAGCGACGTCATGCCCAACGTCGCAGTCCGGATCTGCGACGTAGCACCCTACGTCGCACAAAACATAATCTTCAAACCTCAAAATTTTGAAGTCAAAGTTACTGTTCAAAAAAGTCAAATTTACTGTAGCAGTACTGTAGCAAAGTCAACATTTTAGAATTATTATTATTTCAACTAAATCACCAACGGGCCGTACACATTTTCAAATACACAATTGAATCAACTAAGTCATAGTAACTTAGATAATTCAATCAAACAAGTCGTTGTAACTTGTATCAACTTATTCCAAACAAGTCGTAGTAACTTGTAACAAAACAATCAACCAAATCGGGGTAATTTGGACATCAAGTTAAGCAAACAATTTCAATGGTAGTCTTTCGAGATACCGGTACAATTAATGACAATTTAAGTGTCGTGGACACATTCAGGTTTCAAGCCTTTGGACACCAACTCACAGCTAATTACTTCAAGTTTATTAAGTTAAACACTTCAAGAACCAGGTGAGTTTCATAGCCCCATTTTCACTGCTTTACAACTAGGGGTGTGATATTACTACTCGATTTTGTTTTACAAGTAGAACGCAAGTGCCAAACTTCAAATACTACATGAGTTTCAAGCTAATCAATTTAAAGTCCTCCATAAGCATAGTCTCTAATATTTTAGCGTGAATGTTAGTATATGATATCATATGGGATTGACAATCCTCATCCGGGTTAGCACGCACTAATCGGTCAAACGGATGTATTAGCATTTGGGAAGACGAGTGTTGATTAGGCACTCGTAGGAGGCACTCCAAGTTAGGTTTCCTTAATTGGGCCTGACAAATCAAGTTAAGCTCAGACTATGTGCTCATGGACAGTATAACTTTTATTTTGCTTAATTGCATTTTAAATTCAATATAAATCTTGCGGTTCTTACAACTATACATTGACATACAAACCTGTGAGCTCACCAGCGTTTTCGCTGACCCATTTTAGTATTTATCACAGGTACCCAGCAGTAGTTTGGCTGCACAAGCAGGAATTATTAGCTCGAGTCAGCATACATACAACTAGAGATTGGACTGCATTATTATATTTTGTAAAAGTAATTATGCTATGTAATCTCTCAATTTCAGGAACCGAGCTAATGTAACAATATTTTGATGTAAACATTTACTTTATCTATACAAGTTTAAAACGACGCATATAATGGTCGTTCATTATATCTTATGTGCTTTGTATATTGATTAGTGACACCCAAATCAAGCTTCCGCAAATCTTTAAATTTGGGGGTGTCACAGTTACCGAGTAAAAGACAAGCCCAAGTCCTTACGACCCGTTAACCGGTCGCAGGTCGCACCATGCGGCCTGCGACCCGACTCAGCGACCTGCGACCGAAGAAGAACGAGAACGATGAGCGATGTCGTAACTAATGTTCACTAGTCGTAACTCTTGTTCACTGGTCGTAATTCTTGATCACTAGTCGTAATTCTTTGTCACTAGTCGTAATTCTTTATCACTGGTCGTAAGTCTTGGTCACTAGTCGTAAAATACCATTTTCGGATTTTTCAAGATAAGATTTTTCAGATAAGATTTTCTGACATTTTTCAGATTTTTCAAGATAAGATTTTTCAAGATAAGGTTTTCCAGATTTTTCAGATAAGATTTTCTGACATTTTTAAGATTTTTTGTACTTTTTGGATAATGATCTGGATAACTTCCATTTTAACAATATCAGATTTTTGTAGTTTCAATACTTTTCATTTTAACATCCATCTCTGCAATCACTCTCAAATTCTCACACTCCTCTCATCATCCTTTTAACATATCATTCTTTAGGTACAAATTTTCACCCACTCAGGTAGTATTGCGTTTTTTGATGGACAAGTTTAAAGTTTTTATATGTTTTGGGGGTCGTTTTGAATATGTTAACAACATGCCAATGTATTTGCCAATAGAATGTAGTAGAGTGCCGTTAAAACTTCCAGTGGCACCAGAGAAGCCCATGACGTGCAGAGTTTTGTTGAAAAACGTATTAAGAAAGGTAGGTCTACCACTTGATTCACCTGTTTGTCTAAAATATATGGAAGGTCAATATGTTGTTGATATAAATGATGATATTGATGATTTTGGTGATTTTCTGTGCCATGCAATTAACAATGCTCCGATAGAAATTTACATTGTTGATCTTGTACGAAATGTTTCTGGTAAGGGTAGCAATCAACCTAGTAGTAGTAGTTCTGGTTTTCAACCACAGAACCAACAACAGACTACTGAATACTACCAACAAGCTCAATATCAGTCATTTCAACAACCCTTTCAACAACCTCAATATCAGCCATTTCAACAGCCCTTTCAACAACCACAATATCAGCAATTTCAACAGCCCGTTCAACAATTTCCGTTTCCTTATCAACCACAATATCAATTTCATTATCATGCTCCTCCACAAAATACAGTTTTCCATCCAACAGAACAACCGATGAACCCTTCATTTAGGGTAGTTGAAGAGACCCAAGATAATTATAAATTTGATTCGGATGTTCAATATGATCAATCTCATTCAAATTACTATGTGGAGGAGCCAGATCCAGATCCACATCCTCATGATTATGATCATTATGATGAGGAAAATGTCAATCCACCAAAGGATCATGACCATCCATTTTGTAATCACATTGTTGAAGATGATGAGGATGATGAGGGTGATGAGGAGGATGAGCCTGATCCAAGAGATATGTACGACAAACCAATACCAGTAAAATCAGCCGAACCTGATATATTCTGGAATATACCAACGCCGTCAGGAGAGGAAGAAAAAGAAGTTCCTAAACGGCCAGATGCAATGTATGAGAAATCTTGTCGGATTCGAGAGGGCCAAACATTCGTAAGTAAAGAGGAATTTCTGCTTCAATTGCATACCAAGTTGTTTGTCCCTTACTTAGGATCTAGTACGAACCGAGTCACTCAATCGTTTGCGGAATCAACGATTAAGTTATACACTAAACACACGAACAATCAATACGCAATGAATATCAAACGAAACGTATTATATTGTATTATAATCGGTCAGATTACAGAGATTTCGACTAATTGCGTTTAGGGTTTCGTCAACCCTAAAACAGAAAACACAAAACGAATTTATACAAAACTGGCACCTGCGACGTCGCACGCTACGTCGCAGGCCCAAGCCCATGCGACGTAGACTACGTCGCAGGCCCAAAACCTGACGTCGCACCTGCGACGTTGCACGCTACGTCGCAGGAGTCAGGAATACTAATTCTAATTACAAACTACGAGCTAGACCAACTGACAGACACCGAACATGTATCAACAAACTCCCCCGTGTCTTCAGTTTGGTCTTCAAAAATCTTCTTTAAACCCAGCCCGCAGGAAATTGGCCGTCGGCATGAATTCCATTAGCCACACAAACAGTAACAACATTGTAAAATTGCTGTGCTAAACGTCTGTTGAATTCATTCTTTTGACCAACACGAATCCGATTATCATAGAGTTTTCTTAAATCTTTTTCATGAAAATTAATCAAACTCATCGGATCATACAGTCTAAACGTTGCTTGCTTCAAATTCCATATACCTCCAACTTCTGGCCACGGTTCAGAATCTGGAACGAAAGTAATAACCGCTTCACCAGTCTGTGGATCAAGTTCCCATTTTACAAGTCTTCTCAGAAAATAATAAGGAACTGATTCTAGAGGTATCTCAGTCAAACAGTTAGCAGGCGAATAGTGAACTTTAACCAAAGGCTTCCTGGTGACTGGATCAATCTTCTTTTTCCACGTATACCGAGTTCCCAACGTCGGTTTCAATTTCGAATATGTCTTCGATAATACTTCCCGACGTAGATTTCTCTGAATGAACTCAGCATAATCATTCTCGAAAGGATTAATCAATTTAAGCTGAGCTAATCGATTAATCTCTCCTTTTGGCAACGTACTTAATCTATCAAAACGCATTCTGAAGTACTGAACTCCATCTTCTCTCTTAATCATGAACAGATTCCTCTAACACTTCCAGCTTTTAATAACACCGGTATAATTTCGACTAACCCGATACACTTGACATTTAACTGGAATAGGAACTGGATTTCGTCCCTTAGGCCACCATTTCTTGTTTCTCTCTCTCTTTTCTTCAGCAGTTAATTTCTTCGCTGCTGAGTCCGGTGCCTGTGTCTCTGAAGCTGGAGTTGCAGCAGAACTTGATTCTCCATGTTGAGCTTTATCAGGACTCTCGTCTTCACTTGAATCAGATTCTATAATTGGTGCACCATCGTAAGCTTCCCCAGATTGTGCATCATCATACGTTTCATCTGCATTCAACTGCTCTTCTTCAATCGAAACATCCTCATTCATCTCAAAAACATTCTCTGTTTCTTCCTCAGAGCCAACTCCACTGGCCATCCTCTGAATAAATGATAAGTCAGCAAATGAGTAGTCAACTGCCAGCGGTCTCGGTTGCCCTGGAATATCATCAACACAAAAATAATCCAAACGAGAAATATTTTCATTAACATTTTCAATTACAGGGTTGGGATTTACAGACGTAGGTTCACTTGACTCTAAAGTGGGTATCCCAGACCCATACTCCCCCGAGGCAAGTAACCTGCCTTCCAAAACATTAACCCTAAGCTTCATATCCTCAAGCTCCTTTGACTGAACCTCGATCAACGCAGCTTGTTCAGCAATCTTCTCATCCTGAGCCTCCAGCTTTTGCTTCATCTGCTGCATATCTTCCATAATCTTTTGCATGAAAGCTGGAGTCGGTTGAATCTCAAAATCAGGTTGTCGCTGAGGATTGACTGGAGCTCGTGTTGACGAAGAGCGACGAACACGACGACGAGGACGATAAGTTTCATCAGCAGAATCATCACCGTCTCGTGTAAGTTTCCCAGTATCCCTTGGAGGTACATACTTGCGTCCTGCCCGGATCCGACGCTGAATTCTTAGATATCTGAATGAATCGGAAAGCCTGATACGTTCCATCTCAGAGGGATGCGGAACAGTACCATCCGAATGCTCAGGCGTCGGACCCCCATCCTGAGGACCTACATTGGCCGGTTCTTCAGAATCAGAACTCTCGACCGTGTCGTGAGATGCTGGATTGTCTGAGTCCACATGCCCGAACTGCTCGATGTTCTCCAATAGAGCATCTACATTCTCCCCCGCAGGTTGAACTGGAATGTTCACAAGCGGTTGCTGCGGCTGCTGAGGTACTAGAATATCCATATACTGAGGATCTGGGGGTGGTACATAATTTTCATCCACAATAGCACCGAATAAGGGAACATCCATTGGTGCCTCGACCCCTTTCTCATACCCTGCACAAATAGTGAAAATCCGACTCATCATCGGTGAAATCTTTAGCGGCTGATCGATATCACCCTGTGCCTGAAGATCCGGATGATGACGATTGATGTGCAACTGTACAAATCTCGGATATAAAATCCATTTCTGATCCCCGGCATTCGCATTATCAACCATAGCCTTGAAGATAAATCCCGAGAAGTTGAACGGCTTGTTGTATACCAACGCTAACATAGCAGAAGCCAGACTTCGGCTCATCCCATCCGTTCCACCTTTCCTATTCCCCAAGCAAACAATAATCACATGCATCAAATATCTCCAGACGCGTGTGAGATTCGCTTTTCTATACTGATCAGAGGGAATCCCGGGATATCCTATCCGTTGCATAGCTCCGGTAACGAAAATATGATCAAAACCGACATGCATATCCGGTTGATCATTCAGCTGTAAAAGTTCCCGAATACTCTGTTCTGTAATAGTGATCTCCGTACCCAGAACGGTAGAGACCAATCGTCTAACGTCGTTATCAGTAACAACAGTCGCATTTCTCCAAAAAAGGGTTGATCAGATTTCCAAACGCCATAGTGTTATCGGAAATGGCGTGGAATACCCTTGAACGTCTCAAAAACGCGATCATCTGACGATACGGTGCAGCTTTATCAGAAGTGTCAGTAAGGTAAGCAGCCGTATTGTGACGAGCTTCGAAAATCAAAGCCATATATGCAAGAACAGAAACAGATTGCAACTCGAAAAAGATTAGAAAAATAATGTTACATTTTTACAAACTTCCTGGAACTAGCGACGTAGCCACTTACGTCGCATTAACACAGAGCGACGTAGAACTGTACGTCGCTAAAATTCAAAATAAATTGGAAAGCGACGTAAGGCCGGACGTCGCAGAAAATTCGAGCGACGTCAAGAGGGACGTCGCATTTTGCAATTTATTGTGAATTTAATCACTTTATTAAAATAGCGACGTAGAGTGGTACGTCGCATCGGACGTCGCAGTGAAAGCGACGTAGGGAAGGGCGACGTAGGAAATTAATAATAATTAATTAAAGCGACGTAGGCCACGACGTCGCAGCGTACGTCGCACTGACGAACAGGCGTCCCCAACCCAGAAACCCTAACCCTCGAATTTAGGGGTTTTCAAAATCAAACGCACTACAAGGTGCGGCTAAAGATGGTGATCACGAAAACATAATTTATAACCAGTAATTTACACGATAGACCATCTAATTTATCCCAAAACCGAAACCCTTTTAACCCGTAATACATACATAGCAATTAAACATAATATACACGGTGAAAAATGGTAAAATCGGTACCTAAGTGTGCGGAACAACGAGTAGATCGAAACTACGTAAGTGAATCGGAATGAAAACGGCTACAAATCACGAAAAATGCTCGAAAATTGCTACGTCGCAAATCGCCAATGATACGTCGCACGTGAATAGTGAATAGTGTGACATGTTACGTCGCAGTTGAGACTATATATAGTCTAACCCTACATGCGACGTAGACTGGGACGTCGCAGGCGACGTAGAGTGGGACGTCGCAGGCGACGTAGAGTGGGACGTCGCAGGCGACGTAGAGTGGGACGTCGCATAGAGCAGTTTTGATTCGATTTCGAATGTTTCAAAAACCGTTAACTCGTTATTTTAGCAAATAATTTCCAAATAACTCGTGACTTGGGAAAAATAACTCACAATAAAAATAAAGCATAAAACTAAAAAATCTGTTTGGTATTTTCTTTAATTTTACAAAAAGTAAAAAATGAACAAAATAAAAATACTAACACTCTTTTTTTTTGGTGACGGAGTTGAGTTGTCTAATTAGGGATCATATCGGAATAACATGCATTTATTAGGAATAGTAAGTGTTATTTCGATCATCAGTATATTTGTCCACTTTAAATTTACGTGGCACATTTAAAACACCTGTTATAAAAATTATTTCAAAACAATTATTGGTATTGTTTGTCCACCTAAACACGTTACTTCCATGTCTGTGAGTTAACCTTTTATTGTTAACATGAGTATTTCTCCATGGTCCCCACCATAGATATACCCCTATAACTTAGACATGAACATAGTTTCTTAATTTAGAAAGAATATAAGAGAATCAATTTTAAGAATCAAGCCAGCGGTGACAGGTCTGTACTTGCGTACAACAAAGCAACATAACTTGATTCAGGTATAAGCAAAACCAAACGCAGTCAAACCAAGTTTGTGGCGACCTTGTTTAGTACCTTAAATTTAAGACTTTGCAAGTGCATTGACTCACGTTTGCTTAGTTTTGAGAGTAAGCTGAATTGAGACCAGGTCTGCACTTACGTACAACAGAGGAAACAATCAGCATACTCCCCCAAAAGATCTCAGATATACAATCTAAAAATAGAAGTATGTCAAGCTATGATAAGGAATTAAGACATAGAGTCGTACATCACAAGGTGTTTACCACATGATCATAGACATGTATTTAAATTACTTCTTAATATCTCAGAGACCGGTGTGTACCATGCCTACCAATACATCGTATGATGAAGATAATTTAGATAAAAACTGTTTTAAGTGTGTCAGATAAACCTACTGACACATCCAAGATAAACCTTAAAATTCCATTTTGTGCATGTCACCCGATGTACTATCATATCCCAAGTTGTTTACAGACACAACTTCAACGTCTATTTTAAAAATGTAGCAACCTTGCGTTTTCTTTAATACTGAAGAGTATAAGGAGTGGCTATTGCGATTTTTTTTTTTTTTTTTTTAAATTGAATTTAAAAACTTAAAAATCCAAGTCACAAATCATTTCTTTGACTGAAAGAACCTTAAACCTATCAGATTGACCAGTTCTATAAAACGTGATCGCAAAAAGGCTTTTGTGAAAATGTCCGCACACTGCTTAAGGGTCTCTATATGTACGACATCTATAAGGTGTTTCTCAAAGCAATCCCGTATGAAGTGGAACCTAAGTTCAATATGTTTGGTCTTAGAGTGCTGTACGGGATTGTGAGTTATAGATATAGCAGCTGTATTATCAATGTAAATAGGAGTCATAGAGAGATTGAACCCGTAATCACGCAGCTGATGCTGAATCCAGAGAACTTGAGAACAACAACTTGCAGCAGCAACATACTCGGCTTCAGCTGTGGAAATAGCAACCGCAATCTGCTTTTTGCACTGCCAAGAAACTAAGCGCGATCCAAGGAACTGACATCCTCCAGTAGTTGACTTCATATCTATCTTGCAGCCACCAAGATCCGAATCCGAATAGGCAGTTAACTCGAAGTTTTTCTCGTTTGAATACCATAGACCCAGAGATGGCCTAAAAGCGAGATATCCAAAAATGCGTTTTACTGCCTTCATATGAGACACCTTCGGATTTGCTTGAAATCGTGAGCAGAGAGAAACAGCAAACACTATATCTGGTCTTGAGGCAGTCAGGTACATGAGAGAGCCTATCATTGAGCGATAGTCTTTCTCCTTGCAATCTTCATCGTCCTCATTAGGTCCAAGATTGTGTCTTGCTTCAATTGGAGTGCCGTAGTGTTTACAGTTGAGCAATTCATATCGCTTTAACATGTCAGTGACATATTTTGACTGGTGGATATAAATTCCATTGTCAGATTGCTCAACCTGTAGTCCCAGAAAGAACGTGAGTTCCCCCATAGCACTCATTTCAAACTCAGATTTCATCAATCTTTCAAAATCCTTGCACAACTGATCATTAGTTGAACCAAAGATTATGTCGTCCACATAGACCTGCACAAGTAACAAATCTGCTCCTTCCCGTTTGATGAAAAGCGTGCTATCAATCTGTCCTCTGTCAAAACCATTCTTCAGCAAGTACGTGGCAAGTCGCTCATACCAAAGTCGAGGAGATTGATGAAGACCATACAAAGCTTTCTTCAGCTTGCAAACATGATTAGGATGCTTTGGGTCTTCAAAACCAGGAGGTTGACACACATAAATCACTGCATCGACATCTCCATATAGAAAGGCACACTTCACGTCAAGTTGATACACGCGGAATCCTTTAAATGAAGCATAGGCTAGAAAAATCCGAATTGATTCCAAACGAGCAACAGGAGCGAAAACTTCATCATAGTCAATACCTTCTAATTGACTATATCCTTGAACTACTAGACGGGCTTTATTTCGAATAACAGCCCCACGATCATCCATTTTGTTACGAAAAACCCAACGAGTACCCGTCAAGTGAGCACCCTTGGGTAGAGGAACAATTTCCCAAACATTCATCTTGTTTATTTGCTGTAGTTCCTCCTGCATAGCCTCGACCCAAGATGGATCTTTTAAGGCTTGTTCAACCTTTTTAGGTTCAATTTGAGACAAATGACATGAGTCAATATGAGCAATAAGTCCCAAAAGTTGCTGAGCTGAAGTCTGCTTTGCTTGTTGACGTGTTTGAACAGATGCATGAGGATCACCAATGATATTATCAATGGGGTGATCCTTGTTTATACAAGTTTCTGGTATGGCACCTGGCACAAGATCCACACCCAGATTATTCAAATCTCCCTCAGTTTCAGGAGTAGCAGCAGACTCAGGAAAGGCTAACTCTTCTTCTTCTCCTTCATCTTCATGAGAAAATAAGTGAGAGTAGGCCATTGTTTCTTCCATTTCATCTTCTTCTTGAGGTTCCTCTAAAGGAGGCATGTTTGGATCATATGGAAGCTCCTTTGTGTAGTTATAAACTGTTTTAGAAGGAGCAGCCGAAGATGATGGAGTAGGAGATGGTGTTGATGGTGGTGATTTGGTAGTTGTTTGTGGTTGTGTGGGTGGTTGTGTGGGTGTTGGTGAAGGTGTAGGTGTAGTTTGTGGAGGTGTAGGATTAGTCGGTGGAGGTGCGGGTGTTGCATTGGGATTTGGGTTGGATGGTTTATTATTAACAGGTGTATCTTGAGTAAGATCAAGCTCATGAAGTATAGAAACCAATTCTTCCGTTTCATCTTCTTCCGGAATATTGAAAGAGTTGAAGAGGTTTCCATAGTTGAAAAACCAATCCGGACCCGTTCCTTGAGGAGGTTCCGTATACCTTAAACATTTCACTTCAAAATGCTCCTCAATCTGATTCGTTGATTTGTTAAAGACTCTTTTGTTCGGAGAGTTGACTGAATATCCAAGAAAAATCCCTTCAACAGCTTTATCACCAAACTTAGAGACCTTATCTTTTGTTATCATGATCAGACATGGACACCCAAATGGTTCTAGGAACTGCAGATTTGGCTTACGGTTATTGAAAAGTTCATAACACGTTTTGTTCTTTTTCTTAACCGTGAGTACTCTGTTGAGAACATAACAGGCAGTATTTACTGCCTCAGCCCAGAAGATAATTGGTAACTTGGAGTCAGCTAACATAGTCCGAGCTGTCTCGATGATTGTCCTGTTCTTTATTTCTGCAACTCCATTCTGTTGTGGAGTTCTTGGAGCACTAAATTGATGCTCAATACCTCTTGTAGCACAAAACAATTCGAGAGTTGAGTTCTTGAATTCAGTTCCATTATCGCTTTGTATCCTTTTCACCTTCAAGTTGCACAGATTTGCCAACTTGTCCAACAAATACACCAGAATCTCAGGAGTTTCCCCCTTTGTGGTCAAAAAGTAAACCCACGAAAACCTTGAGTAGTCATCAGTAACTACCAAGCAGTAAAACCTACCACCAATGCTCTTTGTAGAAACTGGACCGAAAAGATCCATATGCAGTAGTTCCAATGGAGCATTTATGGAATTCACCTGCTTAGACTTATGGGACTTCTTACGTAACTTTCCTTTTTGGCAAGAGATACAGTCATCCTTTAGAGCAAATGACTGTTTTGGAACTCCTAGCACTAGGTCATTTTTGGTCAAGAAATTCATTTTTCGGAAATGAATATGTCCCATTCGTCTGTGCCAAAGCAGTGATTCCTTTTCAGAAGCCTTAGACAAGAGACACGTATACTCGTTCGAGGTCTCAACAGTTCTCATGTTCAAAATGTATGTGTCATTCTTTCTTGGTGCTCTCAGTAACACCCATTCTTCCGGAATGACATACCCAGGCTTCAGTATCACACACTCTGTCTTTGTGAACGCAGTTGTATAATCCTTATCACAGACCTGTGAAACACTTAGCAAGTTGTGCGTAAGCTGTTCCACGTAGTTCACATTTTCAAAACTAACATTGCCGTTAGTTAACGTTCCTCTTCCAGAAATGGTTCCCCCAGTATCTCCAGCAAAGGCAACATATCCTCCTGCGTATGGTTTAATATCCACAAGAAGAGATACATCGCCTGTCATATGTCGCGAGCAGCCGCTATCCAAATACCATTCACTATCTTTAACACGTTCTGACTGCTGCAACACACAAACGAAGGAGATTAGTGAGAAACGGTGACCCAAGCCTTTACAGACTTAGGTCGACCGTGGTCATCAACAATAAGCACGTCAGATAGGATTTTATCTTTAAACAAATTAGAATTTTTATCTGATGTGTTATTGTTGACGACTGAAGAGTCAACATCAGACTCTTTACGTTTCCAAACTTTTGAAGATTCGGAATTGGTAATCGAAGTAATGTTGGGCTTTTGAATTGGCAAAGGTTTTTGCTCAACATTACTTGGTTTCGAAACAGGCTTGGGAGAGTTTGAGTAACGCCTAGGTGGAGATTTTGAAAAAGAATTTCTGTAAACAGATGTCCTAGGCATCTCTCTCCCATATCGCTGATTTGACAGCTTTGGACATTCACGGATTAAATGTCCTTGTTTCTTGCAGTAGAAACAAGAACGAGTCTCAACAAACGGTTGAGACTGAGGAATTACCACAGGAGGAGGAGAAACATTTCTAGAACATGAACATTGAGTACACGTCTTAGAAAATGTTTGCTTTGGTTGAGAGGTTGAAGTTGATGGTTTATCATACGAAACATTTTCATTTACTAATTTTCTTTGCAAAATCTTTACAGGTAACTGTAAAGTTTGTTGTTTCGAGTTTAAAACCTTGGCTTTTCCCTTATTTGGTTGAACCTTAATTTCAGGTTCAACCTTTGAAATCACTTTTTCAGGTTTAACAGCAACCTTCTTAACCTCAGGATACTCCTGATCCGTAATGTCCTCAATCTCAATAATCTCCTCAATAATAACAGGAGATTCATTCTTTAACTCAACACTCTCCTTAATACTAACAGGAGATTCATGCACAGACTTAACAAACGTTGGCAAGGGGTACTCTGGCCGCTTGGTTTTCTCCTTTGCCAGTTTGTTATGTTTGGTCTCTTTAGCATCTTTAGCTTTTAAACCATAAAGCTTGGACCAATCAACTGGAATCACTTCAAAGCCTTCCTTAACAGGCAGGGGACAGTGAGTAGTAGGAGGAGGGACTGAGTTGTATCCCAATCCCTCATTCTTTTTCCCTTTAGTACCATGCTTGCTAAGAATTTCATTAAAAACAACCGTTGAGGAATTTGAACCTAAGATTTTACTCTTATAATTCTCATACTCAGCTTTTAAATCTGTAAGTTCTTTCTTTAGTAGTTCAATTTCAACAAGATAGCTTTTAATGGCATCTTCTTGACTAAAAACCTTAGATTTATATTTCTGAGTATCTAACCGATGAGCCTCAAGATGTTTTTCATAAAGTTTCTCATTAGCTTTTAAAAAATTATTTGAGTCGGTTAGTTTTTCATTCTTTTTCCTCAACTCAGCAGTTTCTGTCTGATATGCCTTTAGAGATTCAGTTAACTTAATGCATGAAATACAATTTAACGGTTCATCATGTACCTCATTCACAATGTGAGCCATCAGACACTGTTGGTAATGCTGGGAGACAGGCGTCCAATCTTGACTTGTAGGCTCAAAAGCAATCAGGGCATTATCAGCAGGCCCTTTCTTAGAAACTTCCATTTCTTTTGCCTTTGGAGGAGTAGAAGGTGTTGTGAATCCCGATGCTGGCATTTTGGGTTTCTCGCACTCCCTGGCGAAGTGACCCAAATTTTGACAATTGTAACATCGGACCTTACTCTTGTCAAATCCGAAGCCAGTCTTTCCATCACCTTCCAAGCTTTTACGCCCTGTCCTCTGCAAGAACTTTTGAATTCTTCGGGTGATCATCGCCACATTCCAAGTTAAATCCATTTGTTCCAGATCATCTTCATCAAGCTGAGCATAATCTTCCTTAGTCAGCTCCAAAGTAAGATTCGGTTGAGTAACCAAATCCTTGTATGAGCTTAAGAAAGCTGTGTAAATGGCAGCTTGCTCCTGAATAGCAGGTGAGACTTGAACATGTTGTTGATTTGAAGAAGGTCCAGTCATGAAAACAGAATGAATCCCATCGGAAGCAGAAGAAGAAGTTGATGGAGCATTTGTATTTGTTACAAAAGCGACTCCAGATCCATAAGTCTTCCCAGAGTTGATCTGAACACCATACACACTAGGATTCTGAACAGCAGCACCAGACCTAGTTTCTTTCTTCTTAATCTCCATCGCGTGAGCTTGAAGATCCCCTATCAGCGTATCCAAAGACATGTTTGCAAGTTCTTCATTTTCCTTTAAAAATTGAACTTTAACATCCCAAGAACTTGGCAACACATCCAGTAGCTTCTTATTCACTTCAATTGAAGGAAAAGTATAACCCCCTTCAAACAACTCACCAACTAACCGTGAGTACCTAGTGAATAAAGAAGTCGTGTCTTCATTTGGAAGGATGTCAAAGATATCGTACTGTTTCTTAATCAGTTCAAGCTTGGCTTCCTTGTACTTATCGTTTCCTCCACAACGAGTTTCAATTGCTTTCCATAAATCAAAGGCTGTTTCATGAGTTCTGAAAAGCCAAAGAACATCCTTGGTTAGACACATTTTAATCATAGAAAAAGATTTTCTTTCAGTATCAAAATCTTTCTTCTCCTCAGGAGACATCGCTTTATAGGTCTTAGCAGGACGAATACCACGGTATTCTCCTTCAGCTAATGGAGGTACATAACCTTCGCGTAATGGTCCCCATAATTCTGGACAATGAAAATCAATGTATTGTTCAACTCGGTCTCTCCAGTATACATAATCCATGTCCGCAGTAAATAATGGAGGTTTATTACTTGAACCTATGTCATTACTTTGTTTAATCATTTCTCTTAGACCTCTAATATCCTCTTTATCAGCTGCCATTGTAATTACTTAATCGAAAAACAAACTTCTGATCTTAGCGACGTAGGTGAGTACGTCGCACCAAGATTATGCGACGGCGAGAGGCACGTCGCAAAAAGCAAAGGATTCAATTAAGAATCAGAAATATGCGACGTTGAGAGGTACGTCGCAGATGACGTCGCAGAATCACACTATGCGACGTTGAGAGGTACGTCGCAGATGACGTCGCAGAGGACGTCGCAGAATCACACTATGCGACGTTGAGAGGTACGTCGCAGATGACGTTGCAGAGGACGTCGCAGAATCACACTACGTCGCAACACGACGTCGCACAGACTAATTAAAGTCCAAATCACTACGTCGCACGCGACGTTGCAGCTTACGTCGCAATGGTACGTCGCAAAACGCGAAAATCTGCGGCCAAAAACCCTAAAAACGAATTTTTAACCCTAACACGAAAACCACGAATGAAGATCGACGAAAACCTTCAAGAATCCCAGTAATAATGATCGAAAACCTGTAAAAACACAAAACAAACGTGATAAACACAAAAACACACGAATATCACGTCCTTTTAAATCCTAAACTCGATCCGAATCGCCAAAATGAGCACTTTCTGCTCTGATACCAGTTGTTTGTCCCTTACTTAGGATCTAGTACGAACCGAGTCACTCAATCGTTTGCGGAATCAACGATTAAGTTATAAACTAAACACACGAACAATCAATACGCAATGAATATCAAACGAAACGTATTATATTGTATTATAATCGGTCAGATTACAGAGATTTCGACTAATTGCGTTTAGGGTTTCGTCAACCCTAAAACAGAAAACACAAAACGAATTTATACAAAACTGGCACCTGCGACGTCGCACGCTACGTCGCAGGCCCAAGCCCATGCGACGTAGACTACGTCGCAGGCCCAAAACCTGACGTCGCACCTGCGACGTTGCACGCTACGTCGCAGGAGTCAGGAATACTAATTCTAATTACAAACTACGAGCTAGACCAACTGACAGACACCGAACATGTATCAACACAAGTGTCTAGAAGAGGGTTTTCAGATTAAACCAACACAGTCAGACAAAAAAAGGTACAGAGCAAAATGTATTTTGCCTGATTGTGATTGGAAGATAAGCGCAGCGTGTATTCGATATTGTGACAACTTCCAAGTAAGGAAGTTACATGATGCGCACACATGTTCTCGCACCCAAATCTTGGCCAATAGTCGTCATGCAACCAAGAAAGTGCTTGGTAACCTTTTGAAGGAGGCGATGACTTTGGAAGGTCGTGTATACAGAGGCAAAGAGATCAAACTTGATATGACCGAACGGTTTAAAATCAGCCTTACATACAACCAAGCATGGAAAGCAAAGTGTTATGCTATAGAGCTGTTGAGAGGTAGTCCCGCTGAATCGTTTAAGAAACTTCCCATTTATCTGCACAACCTAAAACTACATAACCCGGGGAGCACTACGAATCTCCGTACAGACGACGAGGATAAATTTGTAATGTGTTACATGTCCATCGGAGCAGCTGTAAGTAATTATTATTAGTCAATGATATACGTACATTATTATATAATTTACAATTATTTTTTTCTGAATTTGCAGATACGTTCATTTGTCAACCATACACGCCCAATAATAATCGTAGATGGGGCACATTTGAAGGGTGGGTACTTGGGTACTAACTTAATTGCTGTGGCGATAGACGGTAATAATGGCATCTTGCCACTGGCTTATGGCATTGGTGCGGGAGAGACGACCGACGTGTGGACTTGGTTCTTGGGAAACTTACGTGACGCGCTTGAATCTGCCGGTGGGGTTGACAACCTCACATTCATCTCTGATAGGTCTGCAGCAATTGCGGCCGGTATTTCAGATGTATTCCCAGAGGCATTTCATGCCCTCTGTAGCCGTCATTTGTTAATGAAACTGAAAAGCAAATCTGCAAAAGTCAAGCACTTTGAATGGCATTACTGGAAAATGTGTAAGGCATACCGAAAGTTGGATTTCGATGAACATTTTGATGTCATTTCTAGACATTTACCAACTTCAGCTAATGTTCTTAGAGAGGTGGGGAAAGAAAGATGGTCAAGGCATCATTCAACAAAGACACGATATGCTTACCTCACGACTAATAGTGCAGAATCCATTAACGCCATGACCAAGCATGCAAGAAAACTCCCGGTGACAATGTTACTGGAGTTTTTTAGATCTTCAGTACAACAATGGTATTTCAAACATCGAAACACTGCCGCGGTCGTTAAAACACCTGTCACGCCATATGCCGAACACAAAATTGGTAAGAGGGTTGGCAAATCACTCAGCTGGAAGGTCAACCCATCCACAAACATGATATGTGAGGTGGTGGATCGGCAAAAGAATGGAACAGTCAACTTGGAAGCAAGAACCTGCACTTGTAAGCAATGGCAACTCTCTGGTTTACCTTGCGGACACATTGCGGCAGTGATCCGTCACTTTAAAATGGACAATGTCAGCTGTTTTGCGGAGAGGTATTTCATCACGGAAATATATCGGGCAACCTACAGTGAGGCTATAAATCCAACACCTCATCCTTCAGAATGGGAAGATCCAGGTAATCTGCAGACTTGCTTGCCGCCGGTACTTGTGAAGAGGCAATCTGGCCGCCCACCTGGCCGTGCTCGTATTCCTTCGAAAGGAGAGGAGAAACGGGAATACAAAAATCAATGTAGTCGGTGCAAGGAATGCGGTCATAGTCGAGTTAATTGTACGGCTCCTTACGATAGAACCGATGAGCCAACCCGATCTAGAACCACCGCAAGATCAAACTCAAGGTCCAAATCAAGATCCAAATCAAGATCGAAGAAAGTAAGTTATTAAATTTATTCATATTAACACATAAAATTTACATTGTGTTATTAATACAATCGTCATTACTTGACTTGCAGCAGACGTCCACAAAATCAACGAAAAGCAAGTTCGAGGAGGATGGAGGAGAGCCATCCCAGGCGACTCAAACTTATCCGAGTGTACATTTGAGTCAACCTTGAGTCACATTTGGATTTGTTGTGATGAAAAAAACTATGTTTGCATTATTGTGTTGTATTTGAAAAAAACTATGTTATGTACTTGTTAGCAATGTTATCTATGTTTGCATTATTGTGTTGTATTTGATTAACTTACTTTGTTTGAACATTACTAAACCTATCATTACATAATGATTATAAATCATATAATTACATTAACAACACAACATAACTGGCCAACGATCCACTTTATTGAAAGAAAGAGACGAATTACAAGATTTAACCAATAACTAATCGAATAAACGCCTAGCGGCAGAAGAGCCGGTAATAACCTTAGACATTGCAAACGGCATTGTTGGATCAGAATTCGAGAAATGTGACAGATCTTTGCGGGTAACATACACCTCAATTTCTCTATGTATTTTGGCATAGTCAGTAATCTTCTTGAGTTGCTCGACATCATCTGTTATCAATTCTAAACCATTATCTAGGTCTTTTTCATGCTCTTTAAAGTAAAAATACCACTTCGGTGGAGGCACGTAACCGAGCTCGTTCAAAGCCGTTTCCAAAAGTTTGGTTGAAAATTCATCGGCCTCAACACAGTCAAGAAACGTCAATGAACCTTGAGTGTACATTCTGTAAGCGCCCTGAAAATGTCCGGCGTGACGGAAAGCAACACTAAACATCCAGGGTACTTGTGCGTATATTATCTCAGTTGATGGTTCTTCATTTGGAGATCGAAAATACCAAAAATTTTCTTCCAAAACCATTTTCAGAAAACTGATGACGAAGATATATGAAAAAGTTGAGAATGTGGTGAGAATGTGAAGTGTTGATAATTATATCTTTCAGTTACACTATTTATAAATAAATAGAAAAGAAAATCAAGGAAAATCTTATCCAAAAAGATAAGATATCTTATCTCAAAAATAAAAAAAGTTATAAAAAAACTTATCAAAAAAGTACAAAAAATCCAGAAAATCTTATCTGAAAAATCTTATCTTGAAAATTTTGAAAATTGTATTTTACGACGAGTGCACAAGACTTACAAATAGTGATCAAGAATTACGACCAGTGAACAAGAGTTACGACTAGTGAACATTAGTTACGACATCGCTCATCGTTCTCGTTCTTCTTCGGTCGCAGGTCGCCGAGTCGGGTCGCAGGCCGCATGGTGCGACCTGCGACCGGTTAACGGGTCGTAAGGACTTGGGCTTGTCTTTTACTCGGTAACCATGGTGGTCGCGGGTCGCATTGATCGAGTCGCAGGTCGCACGATGCGACCGGCGACCGGGTGGGGTAAATCCGCAATTTTTTTAAAAAAGTGGCAAAACGAAAAATACGTTCCGAAAAAGTGGCATTTCGATTAATTTCCCAAATTCATATTACCTATTTAGATAATTCTCTTTCCAATTTATCTTTACCTACATATTATTGCAGATAATTAAATGCTACTATTTGTTAAGTTATGGCTCTGATACCACTATTGGGTTTTCTATTCCCTAACTAGATTATTATACACGCAGCGGAATAACAAAATTTTAAATAATCTAAGGCAATTAGGAAACTAAACCCCAAGGGATCTTTAACTTTAACAACATAGTATAATAAATAAATTGGATAAAGAAAATAAGGAAAACACTAACCTTAGAGAAAACATATTTCTCGCGCATAGACCAATGAGCAGAGTTTCGTTACTTGAAGGCAAGTACCCAAAGTAGAATACCTCTAATGCTTCACACCCAAAAACTCAAGAGAAAGTCGAATTTTCGGAATCCTTGAAAATTCGCACTTCAATCGTATTCAATTAAGGTATAGGAAGCCCCTATTTATAGTTGTGGAAGAAACCCCAGAGTTTGCTGAATTCGACTCCCAACCGGTGGTTGGACCTTCCAACTGGCGATTAGAGCTGTCAGACTTGGACTCCAAGTCTATGACTTCTACCGCCTTAGAAACCCTAATCTCCAATCGACGGTTGAGTCAGTTTCTGGAATCTTCTGCCAAATTTAATTACTTTTGATTTCTAATTAATTTAACCATAAATTAATAAATCAATGACGCCAGCCGAACGGTAGGTTTTTTAGGAATCGCTTCCTGTCGTTGCGGGCCTCCCGCTTGGCTGGGTCAGTGGGTTTTAAATTTATAAAGAGCTGGGGCTCAACTTATAAATACTACCTACTACACAGGGTGAGTAAGCAGTAAGTATAACTCGAGGTCGTTCTTAAATCGGAGCGAATTAAAACGAAGCGATGCCAAAGATAGAGTTCGCTTTTAGGATAGGGTTTGTGCAAGTAGGTAGGTTTTTGGTGTTTTAGTTTTCTAATTAATTAATTAACTAAATGCAGAAAAATAAAGATAGAGAAGAATCGGTAGCTAGGTAGACAGATAGAGAATTGTGGCGATTGAAACTTCGATAATCAGTTGTCGGGATGATGCTTATTATAAAGATAATTGGGGACATTTTTAGTTAATAGACAAGTGCATTACGGGTGTAAACACTAGGACCCTACTAATTCTAGTTATTTACCAGAATTAGTATGTCACGAGACCTAGGCTATCGTAATTCTGATCAGAACAGGCTGCTCAACCCCCCACACTGTCTTTGTGGACAAGTGACCCTCGAGGGGTGCAGGAATAAGGTAACAGACTGCCATACTGGTTATTCTGACCGTTCTTAACACCTAAATGTAAATGCCATCTCCTAAATATGCTCAGATTATTATTTTGTTATTCTAAACTATCAGTTTTGTAGAGTCTAGGGGTTTTAAGAATCCTGAACCACTGCTGGGCTTGACTTTCATCTCTAGACTCATTCCTTACGTTTGATTAGTTTAATTACTTCTGTCATGATCTAGACTCTCCTTTGCAATCAGTCATTCAGCCCTAGGAACATCAGCGGTGTACAATGCATACTCATTCCACAGCGTACCACACTAGGCACCGTTCACGATGTACTACACTTAAACAGTTCCACAGACCCTCGTAACCAGGGATATGTTGTAGCTTTTATCCCTAGGTACAGGTACGGTGTACTATGTTGAAATGTTTCCATAGCTTCAGTTCCAGGGGTGGACAGATGGTGTACTGTAACATTTCCACAGCTATATTGGTTCCTAGGCCATATTCTAGGGTCTCTAGGTAATCCACAGTGTTGGCACATACGGCTTTTTCCGGGGCTTCCGCGTTGTACTCCACCAGTGGTGTTTGCAAAGCTATACCCAGTATTTCAGCCGATTAATAGTGACAGACACGGCTTCGTACTATAACACAGATAACTTCCTACTGTACCTAGAGGTGATCAAGTTCTAAGCCTAAAGTAGCAGTCACGCGAAGGACTGGAAAGGGTGATCCATAACTAAGTCTAGATGCATGATAAGTTTTAGACATAACAAAAATAACAATCCCCAATTATATGGTTTTTAAAGATTAATTCAACATCATCCTTACGTCTAATTATCTACATTTCAACAACCGCAACAGCACACTACTCAATAAGCATGGCAATAACAGTAACATACATCATACAAGCAGGCAGAAATAATTCGGACATAGTATAAGTATGAAAAGATAGATATCACCAGTAAATTGAGCAGCGTAACGGCTGAAAAGAAAGGCGAAGTCTTGCACCAAGAATGCTTCTTATTATACCGTGATTACAATACCAGCTTCCTTCTCTCTCTACTACTAACCAACTATCTATCTCTCTCTAGAGAGAGAAAACTCTAGAGAGAGAAACTATCTAACTAAACTAACCTAGAAAGAGAGTAAACGTATAAAAATGTAAAAAACGAAGAATAAAGTGTGTGTGAAGTGATGAGAGATGTTGGTGAATTGATGGGTATGAGACTTGAAGCTTGTATTTATAGAACTCGCACAGCCGTATCCGTAGACCGTATCCTAACCATGAAACGCACAACTGTATTGCAAAGGCGAATAAAAATCTGATTTTTATCACCCAAACGCACGATACGGCTGAGCTAGGGTGAATACGGCTGAACTGGACCGTATACGGCTGTGCATAGGGTGAATACGGCTGAGCTGGCCCGTATACGACTGAGCACAGGCCGTATACGGTCTGCACAGGCCGTATACGGTCTGTGTCCAGCCGTATACGGTCTGTGTCCAGCCGTATTCGGTCCGTTGGTTCTCCGTTTCTTCGATTTGGCGTAACTTCTTCGTCGTTTATCCGTTTTGAGTGATTCTCACGCTCACAGTTTCGTAATTTCCTAACGAAGAAAATGACATAAGTTAGAGGTCCTAACTCGGAGCGTAGCTTAAAATGCATTGAAATGAATGAACCGAGGTACGGTGAAGCAGTTTTGCCCTGTTTCTTATGTTTTTCATGCCATTTTTAGTGATTTTACAAACATCGACTCCGTTTTGACTTAGTTAACAAAACTTTATGAATAATGTTCTTTTAAGTGTGTTTTTGTTAACTTTGTGCCTAAAATGCGGAAGATAACATACGTAAAAACATGACTTTTTACGTGTTATCAATCAACTAATTAAATACTCCCTCCGTCCCAAATTAAGTGTCCTGTTTTGACTTTTTGAGTCTTCCTTTTTCAACTTTGATATTAAATATTTTTGTTTGTGTTATATAATACTTGATGCAAAATATATGTGTGGATTGGATTTTAAATATATTTTCATTGGTATAATTTTCATAAAGTAATATATAACACAAACAAAAATATTTAAGGTCAAAGTTGAAAAATAAAGACTTCCAAATCTGATACATGACACTTAATTTGGGATGGAGGGAGTATAACATTAATACTAATTAATATTATTCCTTCATCTTTCTCTTGACTGTTTATTGAAGGCAACCCAAAAAGGACTTTACCATGAATGATAGTCTCACCAATTAGTTATGATATTGGACACTATTCAAACAATAATTCCTTTCTCTTTTTTCTTCCGAGCAACGCTTTTCGAACCTTCACCAACGGAATCCTGAGAATCCTTTAACATTTTCGACATCCTTCAAATTTCAAAAGAACGCCTATTACAAACCGTGCTACTATGTGTATGATTAACGGTGTAAAAGGTGAAAATAAATTGTGTAAATGAGATGAGAATCGTTAAATGAAAGATGAGAATCGTTAAATGAAAGATGAGAATGGTTAAATGAGAGATGAGTTCATGGATATGTGTAAAGTAGGTGAAAGAAAAAATGAGAGATGAGAATGGTGTAATTGATTGTGATGAAGCTGAAAAGAAAACTTGCAGTCTGACCGAATTAGATATCTGTGATATGTAACAAGTCAAATTACTTATTTACCCCTGGCTTAATGTAAAAAAGTTACAAATCAAACCTTAAAATTCGTATAAACCACGAAATAGCCCCCGCCACACTCTCTATTAATGATGACGGTTGATCAAACAAATGGACGGTGGGGATTTGAGGCTCTCGAATCTCTCCAAAACAATGGATCCTTTCTGAACCCACATCATAATAATAATAGTAGCTAAAATGCACTTTTGCAAATTTGATACTGATCTACCAATATATTCAACTAGACTCGATTATATACATCGTTTGTTTGGGTGTCTTATTTTTATGTACATATAACCGATTTAATTTAATTTATGGAGCATTGATTATATACTTTTTGATATAAATAATATACTTAGTTACATATGTGTTATATTTACTTGTTGATTGTTGATATATTATAGTGTTAATGATTGTTGATATATTATAGTGTTAATGAAAATTTGTCTATGTTTACTAAAAAATACAATGTTATTTGTATAATAGGATTTCTACTTAAGATCAATTTAGTTTCTAATTATGTCCTTTTACATCATTTTACATTTTATAGTTACAGTTACAACTACTCTACCAAACACTTTTATACAAACAAAAGCTGCAGTTAACAGCTACAGCTTACAGCTAAAAACTACAACCTATAGCTACAACTACTTTTGCCAAACATATTGAAAAAGAAATTGATGAATTTTTTATTAGTCTACTAATTTAAAAAAATAATAAGTATGTATTGAGTTTTGCAAGAGAGAGATATAAAACTAATTAAAATTAATTTAATTTAATAGAAATAAATGAAGTAAAAAACTAAAAAATAAAATAAAAACTAAAAACTTAAGGTGTACACGTGTAACAAAAAGGAATTAAAAGGATATATTGAATAATATAAAGAAAATATATATTGACAAACAACAACTTTTAGGACATTAGCATAGACATTCAAACACGCATACTTCCCTCTTATTTTAAAAAACATATATAAACCCTCAAAACACAAAACACAAAACATCACAGAACACACTCACTTAAAACCTAATCAGTCTCAATAAAAAAAACCCTAAATAATCAAATCAAACTACAATGGCTTTAACTAGAAGAAAGTGGATTGTGATTACGATTGCAATTGCAAGCGCGATATTTTTGGTGTCCAGTTTTGTTATTTTCATTAATTTGCCAGTGATGGGTACTAGGGCGGTCTCTGAACTTTTAGAGGCCCTGGACAAAGTTGTCGTGTTATGGAAATGAGACCCTATAACTTGATGTCAAGTAAGATAAAGGTTCGATGAAACTGATTCTTAACGATCCAACTTTCAAATAATTTATTTATTTCTATGATACATTTTTATTTATTTGATACTTAGTCTCTCAAATCCCAGTTGTTAGTTATTAACTCTTTTAGTCAAACTCTAACACGTTAATAAAAATTTTCAATTTTGGACCATTCAGTTGACCTATATATTTGTTCAAATATATATTTAGTCAAAATATAGTTAGTGACAAAGATCTCTTAGTTCAAAATAAAAGAGGTGTCAATCTCTTATGTAATCATCATATATATTACATATCACATTACTTGGAAAAAAAAATTGGAGGCCCTCAAAATTTAGAGGCCCTGGGCGGTCGACCACCTCGCCTACCCTCAAAGACGGCCCTGACGGGTACCGATGACGTCTTCGAAGGAGAGACTTGGGCATTTCTCATCGCCGGCTCCCAGGGAATTGGCGATTACGACATTCAAGTCTATTTTTAGTTTATGTTTTGATTTGATTTAGTAAGTAGGATTTGTAATTGTTAAGGGCCCTAATTTTTGAAACTTAATGATGTGTGTAAACTGTGTCTTGGATGATCTAACATAGTGTAGTGACATTTTATGATGAATAAAACTAGGATTATATATACAGAAGAACTGATAGATTGAATTCACAATTAGAAAAAATACTCAAATTTGTGCATTAATGGAGGAAATCGAGTGGGGAAGACGATTGCTTTTAGTACCCTTATAGGTTATCTAAATGTACAGTTTAACCCCCTGTACTCCTTTGGCTCTTTCAATTCAGCACAAATCAAATGTGTACTTTTAAATATATGTTAACGGAAAACTCCAAAAATAATACTCGTAGAAATAGTTTTACAAAAACTACTCCGTATATCGTTTGACAAAAATACTGTTACTTACAAAATTAGCCATACTTTTTGGGAAGAAAAATGTTTGCTACAAGAAAAGTAATACTCCGTATAATTAACATCTTTTACATACTCTACAAGGTTGAAAAAGACGCTAGTCGGGGTGTACTCGACAAGGTTCTTCTAGGGAGTACTCGGCTGAGTCGGGGAGCACTCGGATTAGACTTTTTTTTCTTTTTTTTATTACAGTTAATTAATAATTTTTCAATATTATATGTGCAAAAATATAAAATAGAACTATAAACATAAACATTAAACATAATTGCCAATAAAGTAGTAAACGCGTAGTAAAGGAAAAGAGAATAGAACAGCCTTTTTGTTAAATGGGCTCAAAACCCTAATTTAAATCCTTTTAAAATTTAACCAATTTTGACTTTGACCATGTTTGACCGAGTTTAACCCGACTATGACCATGTAATCGGATCTTGACCGAGTTTGACCGACTTTTACACCTTTGACCACCGTTGACCCTTTTTTTGGCCGATTAACACCGAGTCGCCACAGCCCAAGCCTGTTGGCCGAGTACACGCCGAGTAATCGGCCAAGTTGGGCATTTTTTTACAACCCTAATACTCTATATTGGAATTTTCATGCTCAATGGCCTGTTTACTCGTTACTGTAACATCCTCAAATTGGGCCTAGGAGTAATAGGTATTTCCTGTAAATTTAAATGCGATTTAAATATGTTATATGTGTTTGATTGTAAATTTAGTAGGTCAAGCAGTTAAATGACTTATTGTGAATACTAAAATATTACTCGTTTTAAATTTATTTAGTTGACGGTAAAATAAAATTGTATTTCCCCGCAAATAGTTTTTAAGTTCCAGACAATAATAAATACGGGAAATGAAAACTAACATTTTGATGATATAATCTATGGGATAAATTGGTTTTATTCCCACATATGCATACATACATACGTATGAACACACACACCCACACATCTAACCTAAATCAAAAACTTGATGAAATCATCAAATTGAAGAATACAAACTCGAATTCAAGCTTCTAGTGTGAAGATTATCATCTTCTAATCCTTCCTTTCATCTAGTAAGTCTCAAATCTTTGAATCATGAACCCTAGAAATTGGGGGTTTTTGATGTTCTTGGTGATAATTCGAATTTAAGCTTTTATTATGTGAAATTGATGTTAGTTAAGCTTATTGTTGTTGATAACTAGCAAGAGTCAAGCTTAAGTTTGTAAATTAATCTTGATTCTTAGGTTTTTGATTATTTTTGATGGGTTATTGATTATAATCCGAAAATTTAGAGTTGTAGTGATTAAATTCTTGTTAGTTGATGATTAAATGATGATTATAATGTAAACCCTAAGTTAGAAATGAAGAAGGTGATAATATGATTTGATGAGTTCATGGGGTTTTGATGGGTTAATGGTATTAATCATAACTAAAGCTTGATATTAGTTGAAATGGTGTTAATATGTGTTATTAAGAGGATTAGTAGCTTTAATCTAACCTAATAGTGAATTACACAGGTTGTGTGAATTATAATTCAAGTGGAATTTGGTGAAAGTGTGATGATTAGGTGTTAATCATATTGATTGATAATAATAAGAGATTGTTATGATGTTGCTAGTAAAAGGTGAGTTGTATATGAAGTTGTTATCCATTGAGGCTAAGATGATCATGATAATGATCATGAGTGATTAATGAAATAATAGATGAGATAGATTGTGAAATTCTTAATATATGAGATTAATGACTTGATTATGTACTTGACCATATTTGAGGTAGATTAATGTAGTGATGTGATTCTATGTTCATAATTTAATGGTAATGGTGAACTAATGATGTTAAATTGGTTATATATAATCTTGGATTGAATTGTGTTGAATGATTATAAGTAGGTAATTATTTGATTGAGTTGTTTAGATTTTATTACAATTATGTGATGATATTTCACATTGAAACAAGTGACTAACTTGTGTTGTGTTATTGTATTCTCAGATGTGGAGAAGACTCAGTGACATTAGACTACTGAGTGGACGACTATGATTGTCGGTGAGTGGATCTTGGACTTTCAGTCTAAGTTAGTTGTAACAACATGGTTACAACGGGTAAACTTGGTTTATTGCAATGATTGCTTTAATATTATCTTGCCATGATGGCTAACCCTTGATTGATTATTGGCGTCCTACATACTATGATAGTTGTGGACTATTTGATTTGGTGGGGGTCAACTAATGTGTTGGGTTTGGATACTATTACTAGGACTTCGCAAGTGCCTTGTACATGTGTTGGACACTGAAATTGCGTCGTGTGTAGTAATAGTACCAAACTATCGGTTTAACCTCTGATTTGGCCGTCAGTTGGTTTTAAGTGTTACTTGGGGAACCATCCGCGGCATGAGGGTACCTCAAGGACCACCGATCCTTCTATGTTGCTTGTGCATTGCTTGGTTATAGGCATGTGTTAAGCTGAGTTAGATTGATAGCTTGGGATCTATTCACTTAGCTTCGTGCTAACCCCTCATTACTTCTTGCAGGTTTACTTTTGTATGTGGGTGGGCAAGAAGTACATATGGAATGGAATGTTTGACAAGCTCACTCTGAAATGGATAATACGTTAATGATTTAACAACATATTTGGATTTCTATAACACCTAAACTTAATGTGTGTAATGATTAGAATAATCTAGTTTTAAAGGTTTATATGTAAGTGGATTGCCATCTGAAATGTATATATGCAATCTACTGATTTCTATTAATCATGCGCTTCCGATATGTTAAAAAAAAAATGTCCTTGTATTTAGAGGGTGTTATAAATTGGTATCAGAGCATAGGTTTGGGTGAATTGTACATTATAAGATGTTCAATCCCAAACTTAGGTTTGTGTCAAGTCAAACATTCCAGGGATGGGGTTTAGTGGTTGCATGAGAAAGTTGCTATTAAATGTGTGCTAACCTATAACAATATACAATAGTGTTGTTTTGGATGCAGAGACGGAGGAACATGAGGAACCGTCTGGTATTCTCAATGATTCCTCAATACTCATGGGCCTAGATGTGCCAGATAATTTCTGATAAGCTTGATGAATTTTAATAAGCTTTGACTGTTTGCTTTACTATGATATGGTTGTTAGTAAAGTAAATTGAATTATTGGTGAATATCGCTTGTTAATAAGATGATAGAGGTGTGATTATAGATCCTTGCTAGGGAATTATTTGATAAATGATAAACTGAATTGATGTGACTAGATGTTTATGTGTTTGACATTGATCATGAATGGTTTGAATTATGATCTTTATATTAAAAGTTGTGTAGTGAGAAAGTCAAAGTGGTCAATGAGTTTAATGGTGTGTTGACGTGTTTGTGAAAAGTCAAATTTGAAAATTTGTTGAAATTAGTTCATATATGATGAACTTATGTGAAATTGGTGATTTAAGGTAATATCATGATACCATTAGCGAAAATGGCTTAGTTTGACTTAAAATAGTCAATAATATGTGGAATGTATGTGAGAGTGATGTTTATATGGTCAGAAACCCAAATGGGTCAATTAAGTGCCTAAATGGGCCGCTTAGTATAAAAACGGTTAGAAACTTGATGTGGTTGTGTATGATGACTTCTAAGTTGACTTAAAGCCATAAGTATAGATAAAATGTGGGTTGAAAGTGTAATGTAGTTATGTTGATTGAATTTGGTAAAATTTGCCCATTTGGACCCTAAACGGGTCAATGAGTTAAAACATAATGGAACGGGTAGATGAGGATGAGGAATTTGCCCACACGTCATAAATATATGTAGAAACATGTTGGCAAAGGGTGGAACCCTGAAAGTATGCCGTTTGGAATATAACGTGTCAACCAAAATGGTCCAAAATGGCCTAAAATTGGTTATATGTCCGTTTTCTTGTAAAACGTGTAATTTGAAAAAGTGGAAAAATGGAAAGTTGCATTTTGATTATATGAGGGTGCCTGCAAAATTTCAGAGTCTAACTCTTTACAAATTAGGAGATATGCGCGTTTGAATTTCGTATTTTTGCACTAAAAATTGCAAGCCTGTTGCAGTATACTGAATCCGGACGTATTCCCTTGAATCCGTACGGATTCCCATGAATACGGGCGGATTCCTTGACCGTATTCCTTAAAAATGGTTCTGTCACGAAAATTGGCCTTGAATCCGGCGGATTCCCCGGAATCCGGGCGTATTCCCATGAATACGGACGTATTCCCTTGAATAAGAACGTATTCCCATGTTTTGAGACATTTCTTGTGCTATGTGTTATATTAAGTGAATTTAATATGAAAATTCGTAAATTTCGACGTTCGACGTAACGTTGGTCGTAGAATTTCCGTTATGAAATTTCGGTGTCCGATTAAGATGAAATTTACATGTCCACTCAAAAACGGGCCAACGGTCAAAGCTCATCGCTTTGCCTTGAGCCCTGTCAGTTTTTGGCACTTCGGGGTCGTTTGGGGCCCAAAAATCGCGTTTTATTGTTTTTCGGACATTATTTCGGACTTTTAACTTATGATTTGTATTGGGCTTTTGTTCTTTGAGCCCAGAGATCATTCCTATGACTAAATATAATATAAAAACTTGTTTTAAGAGGTTCACCTATTTTATTATGAATGAATCGTTTGTAAGCGGTTTAACTAACTGCATAGTATACCAGTAAGGGTATTGTTGATTGTTGCTTGTTAGGGTAAATAGATATTGATTATGTGAATCATGCTATATGAATTATTTGAAATACAATGAAGTATTTGAATCATGAAAATATGAGATATGGTTGAAATAAGTGTTTTAAGAGTTGAGGAAATAATTATATGAACTTACTCTTGTTTGTTAACTAAACATGGAAAGTTAATTGCTAATCAATTTAGGAATTATATATTGATGAATATAGGTGGAATATGACATGACATTTTAATAAGACACTTAGTGCTAAATGTTATATATAGTATTATATGCAATAACTAATGTACTAAGTGATTGATATTGAATCCAGTGATAAAGGTGTTAAATTGACTTAGTTATGTTAAACTCTACACCTGTGTTAATGTAATAATAAGAATTTTGTTGAATAATTGGATTATTATGTCTACTTAATTATGTGAGTAGTTTCACATTCAAGTGATAAAGGAAAATAGTAACAAGTTAATACTTGGTCATAAAGCTATTACAAAGTGTTATTATATGTGTGATAATTGTTGATTTCAACATTGTGATATATGAGAGAGTAAAAGTTAATCACTTTAAAGATTGATGGTATGAAGTGACCTGAGAATGAAGTGTGACTGACATAATATGACGACGTCTGGCCAACGTATTTATATTATGCCATCTCACATGGAATTGTTGAGGTTACCAAGTACCAGTGAAATTAATACGGATTTAAATGGTATAGTGGGTAAAGAATGACGACCTGTAGTCGAGAAATAGGCATAGATTGACTAAAATTAAGGTAGTAAACTATTAAAACTATTGTTTAATGTGATATCATTGTAAAGGAAAATTTTGGACTGTTTCTATTACTTGTTAAAATGTATAAGTGATTATTCGGTTATGATAATTAAAGCTTGATAAAGATTACCATAGTCGGGTAGCCTATTGTAGGGAAAATGTTATGGATATAATGGTTGAAACTGAGAAAATGGATAATTATATTGCCATGATTTGAGGATCGTGTAAAATTATGATGGCTATAACGTGAATAATATCAAGGCGAAATGATAAGTGGCGAATAGAAAAGGGTAAAACATGAAATAAGCTAATGTAGAGGTCGACTAGATACAATTATTGAGATGATATTGTTGAAAATATGTGCATGATTAGCACGTTCTGATAATGTGGTGCATGTGCTGGTATAGCAAGGTACCATTGAAAGAGACTTAGCATGTATCCAATATGAATTGGTGCTAAGTGATTGTGTAATTATATGATAATGGTATTGACCATAGGATTTGACCTCTACTTTGCTTATCAATACGTGGTTAGTGTTATATGATTCCGTGATATTTTAATAAAAATGGGTTTCATGTACTTCAGTGATATGTGGATATTAGCGTAAAGGCTAGTTATGAATTGAAACTTAAATTTCATTGTTGATAGGGGAATAGTGATTTTCAAAATGTTGTTTTGTTGTTGAAAGGGATATAGGTCATGTATTGATTTTAAAGATTCTAGCACGTTGCTAGTTTCTAGTGGTAAGAGTATGTTATTGTACATGCTTATGTTATTCACTTATGTCAAGTGAATCACTTATGTCAAGTGAATACATGTTTAATATGATTAATTGTGAATAATTCTCTAAAGAGATCATGATGTGCATGAAAAATATGATTTAGATATATTTCATATGTTGAGATAAGAGATAGAAACAGGTACATGCGGATATGTGTATGTAGATAGAATTGAAATTGCATGTATATAATTAAGAGTAGCTCAACGAAGTAATTATTGTAAGTGATATATCACGTTTGTTGTTGAATAATGTGAGTAGTATTAGACTATTTGCAAGTTAAATTGAGTATAAGACATAATGTATGTGTTTGCGTGAATTTAATGGTGATACACATTGGTGATGTGTAAGTTGATGAAATAACATATAACTATATAAATATATGTAGGTATATAGTGTTGTGTGGTAAAGCATACACATAAGGATAATATGCCTAAGTGATTTAAGTTGTGTGCATATTTTATGTATATAGTGATAAATAATTATGTAGTTAGGGAATTGGAAATAAAGTGTGAACCAAACTTCACACGAGGTATGATGTGATTAAATTCCCTAGATTAATTAAGGATGATTAGATTTCGAGGACGAAATCTCTTTAAGGGGGAGAGATTTGTAACATCCTCAAATTGGGCCTAGGAGTAATAGGTATTTCCTGTAAATTTAAATGCGATTTAAATATGTTATATGTGTTTGATTATAAATTTAGTAGGTCAAGCAGTTAAATGACTTATTGTGAATACTAAAATATTACTCGTTTTAAATTTATTTAGTTGACGGTAAAATAAAATTGTATTTCCCCGCAAATGGTTTTTAAGTTCCAGACAATAATAAATACGGGAAATGAAAACTAACATTTTGATGATATAATCTATGGGATAAATTGGTTTTATTCCCACATATGCATACATACATACGTATGAACACACACACCCACACATCTAACCTAAATCAAAAACTTGATGAAATCATCAAATTGAAGAATACAAACTCGAATTCAAGCTTCTAGTGTGAAGATTATCATCTTCTAATCCTTCCTTTCATCTAGTAAGTCTCAAATCTTTGAATCATGAACCCTAGAAATTGGGGGTTTTTGATGTTCTTGGTGATAATTCGAATTTAAGCTTTTATTATGTGAAATTGATGTTAGTTAAGCTTATTGTTGTTGATAACTAGCAAGAGTCAAGCTTAAGTTTGTAAATTAATCTTGATTCTTAGGTTTTTGATTATTTTTGATGGGTTATTGATTATAATCCGAAAATTTAGAGTTGTAGTGATTAAATTCTTGTTAGTTGATGATTAAATGATGATTATAATGTAAACCCTAAGTTAGAAATGAAGAAGGTGATAATATGATTTGATGAGTTCATGGGGTTTTGATGGGTTAATGGTATTAATCATAACTAAAGCTTGATATTAGTTGAAATGGTGTTAATATGTGTTATTAAGAGGATTAGTAGCTTTAATCTAACCTAATAGTGAATTACACAGGTTGTGTGAATTATAATTCAAGTGGAATTTGGTGAAAGTGTGATGATTAGGTGTTAATCATATTGATTGATGATAATAAGAGATTGTTATGATGTTGCTAGTAAAAGGTGGGTTGTATATGAAGTTGTTATCCATTGAGGCTAAGATGATCATGATAATGATCATGAGTGATTAATGAAATAATAGATGAGATAGATTGTGAAATTCTTAATATATGAGATTAATGACTTGATTATGTACTTGACCATATTTGAGGTAGATTAATGTAGTGATGTGATTCTATGTTCATAATTTAATGGTAATGGTGAACTAATGATGTTAAATTGGTTATATATAATCTTGGATTGAATTGTGTTGAATGATTATAAGTAGGTAATTATTTGATTGAGTTGTTTAGATTTTATTACAATTATGTGATGATATTTCACATTGAAACAAGTAACTAACTTGTGTTGTGTTATTGTATTCTCAGATGTGGAGAAGACTCAGTGACATTAGACTACTGAGTGGACGACTATGATTGTCGGTGAGTGGATCTTGGACTTTCAGTCTAAGTTAGTTGTAACAACATGGTTACAACGGGTAAACTTGGTTTATTGCAATGATTGCTTTAATATTATATTGCCATGATGGCTAACCCTTGATTGATTATTGGTTTCCTACATACTATGATAGTTGTGGACTATTTGATTTGGTGGGGGTCAACTAATGTGTTGGGTTTGGATACTATTACTAGGACTTCGCAAGTGCCTTGTACATGTGTTGGACACTGAAATTGCGTCGTGTGTAGTAATAGTACCAAACTATCGGTTTAACCTCTGATTTGGCCGTCAGTTGGTTTTAAGTGTTACTTGGGGAACCATCCGCGGCATGAGGGTACCTCAAGGACCACCGATCCTTCTATGTTGCTTGTGCATTGCTTGGTTATAGGCATGTGTTAAGCTGAGTTAGATTGATAGCTTGGGATCTATTCACTTAGCTTCGTGCTAACCCCTCATTACTTCTTGCAGGTTTACTTTTGTATGTGGGTGGGCAAGAAGTACATATGGAATGGAATGTTTGACAAGCTCACTCTGAAATGGATAATACGTTAATGATTTAACAACATATTTGGATTTCTATAACACCTAAACTAAATGTGTGTAATGATTAGAATAATCTAGTTTTAAAGGTTTGTATGTAAGTGGATTGCCATCTGAAATGTATATATGCAATCTACTGATTTCTATTAATCATGCGCTTCCGATATGTTTAAAAAAAAATGTCCTTGTATTTAGAGGGTGTTATAGTTACTCTCTTTTTGGGTCTGGTACACCGGAATTGGGAAGAAATTTTGAATTTTAACCCTTCTAAGAACGGACCACAATCCCCATGGCCATTGATTGAAACATCATTGGTATTTGAGAGTACTGGTGACGGAAACATTGAATTCAAAATTGAAGTTTTTTAAACGGTCATTTTTCAATCCACAAAGTTTTAGTTAATTTCACTCAACTATATATATTTTTGATCGACATTTTTCTTGTTCGCGTTTGTCCTGCTAATAGGCCGATGTCTATGCATCATACCAAGTATTACTTGGTGGAGGAGTAAAGAAAGAAAATATAGTTGTGATGATGTATGATGATATTGAAAATAATGAATACAATCCGTTACCCGGTACTGTAAGACATAGTGTAAACGGTCCCGACATATATAGTGGTGTTCCCGAGGTACAACTAGTTATTAATTTGAAAAAAATATAGCAATCTCTTTTTTTAGAACATATAACATTTTATTATTTATTATATAGGATTACACAGGATTGGAGGTTACTGCTCAAAACATATTTGCGGTGCTCTTGGGCGATGAGGAAGCCGTGAGTGGTCCTAAAGTGCTTATGCCCGCTTCCAACGATTATGTATTTCTGTACTTCTCTGGGCATGGTTCGGAACAGTACCTCAGTAAGTTGGTTTTCATTAAAATTTTCATTTTCTTACCAAATGAGTTAACCTTATCTAATAATATATCTTACACATTCTTGTTTGTAAAAATATATAGACTTGCCGGATGAGGCTCTTTGGAAAGAGGATCTCCTTAAAGTACTTATGATCATGGAGGATGGAAAGCGGTTCAAATCCATGGTAAGTTACATGTTAAGATGATTTAGTTATATACATTATAATTTGAACTTTGGATGTACATATATTGGGTGCAGACTGCAGAGTACATATATTGGGTAGTACAGGGGTAATTTGGTACAATCACAACTCTCTTTTATTTTGCAATAAACTTACGAATTTATAAAAAGAATTAATGGTATGGAATGAAAATATGAAATAACCGAACTAAAAATTTAATAATCAACAAAAATAAAAACAAACGCATTCTAAGATACAAAAAAAAAAATCCCTATTTTTTGTTTCATGTTAAACAAAAGTCATCAACTGGGTTGGGACACCGAGTGATATTAGAAATTTAAAAAAGAAAAAGGTTTACAAAATGAAAAGGATAATATGATAACTTGAGATTGTAAAAGGGGAAATATCTCGCAATATAATTAAATGGATGAAAGAAGAGTGGTCTATGATTTTGGAAACAATTGAAGTAATAAATCAAAGAGGAAAACAAACAAAGAGGCGGGTATGAATTTTTGGTGCAAAATAGAATAGAGTTGTGAAATTACCAAATTACCCCTGCAGTAACCAATCTATGTACTGCTAACGGTAAAAATTATTTTCCTACATATAGTTAAATGTGAAATCAGGAAGGATCCATTGTTTTGGAGATATCCGAGAGCCTCAAATCCCCACCGTCCATTTGTTTGATCAATCGTCATCATTAATAGAGAGTTATGAAATATGTGATTTTGGATTAACTAGTTAAAGATCACATTAGATTAACCAAAGTGGGGGATGAATTTAAAAATGATAGATAATAAAGGTTATGATTTCTTGGTGCTAAATGTATTGTGTTATTTCTATGTGTTATATGTTTAGGTGATTAATAGTGTGGCATCAAATCATTGATCAATTGTGTAGTTTCATCATCTACGTTTTTAGGTGAGTGTTATGGGGATTAACTAAGTAATGGTTGTGCATTCCGGATTGCTTCCGAGCAAGAGGTTTGTACAATCAAGTGTTTGATTTTGGTAATTTGCCTTTACTTTCTCTTTATGATATGTTGTGTTTTATGTGAAATGGACATAGCGTAGAGATTTGCTAGCTTGGCTAGCTTATGTAGTTGTGCTTGATATACATATCGACATGATATGGTATTAAGCTATTATGTAGTTTTGGCCGTGAATCCACATAGAGTTTAAATCTCTACCTATTGTTCCAGTAATTATCTGTTTAGGATTATGTGGTTTACGTTGTTGTGGTATTTGATTTCGAAGTTATGTTGTGCATTGCTTACTTAGTTGCTCAAAAGCTCACTAAGCATGTCTTGCTTATTCTTTTAAGTGGTTTATTATGTAGGTACGAGTGGGCACAGGGAAAGGAAAGAAGTTAAGAAAGAGTGAAGTGGATTAGCTTGCTTTTGGGTATGAATGGCGAGCCCTTCTCTTTATACTTATCGTTATGTATCTACTTGTGTAAATCGTCCACTTGTCAAGTTTTGAAACTAAATCATGTTAAAGGTCAAAACCGAGTGAATGATGGTATGTTGTGATGTCGAATATCATATCGTTGATGGAAATGTTAAGTTTGTAGATTTTTGAGGTATAAATGCATAAAGTGGTCAAAATGTGTTTTGGGTCAACTTTGGAGTTGGTGTGTACTAAATAGTCTTGTTGGTCGATTATGAATTGTGGTTGACCAATAAAATGGGCAAAACAGTCCATAAAGGTCAAATTGGTCAAAAGTGTCAAAATGGGTCGTTGGTGACCGAAGTGAGTAAGTTGAGTTAGACAAAGGTTATGGAACCTTGGTCCATTATCTTAGGTTTGTTTTAGTATCATAGTAAAGCGGTCAAAAGCTCAAGACCTTTAAATGTGTAGTTTGTGATTTGAGTTGTTACCCAAAAGTGTTCAAAATGGTTAAAAAATGAGTCATGCGTCCAAATCTTACGTTTTTATGAAAATTGAAAAAGTGTCAAAAGTCAAAGTTTTAATTTGTTATAGTGGATATGTGTACCAAATTTCAGGTCATAACTCGCAACGAGTTAAAAGTTATGCGAGATTGAAATTGGTCAAAAAGTTGAGTTTTGCAGGTTGCTGAAATTTGTCTTGGTTACGCTATCCCAAATGATATCTAGGATCGCCTATCTCTTTGTATTTTGGTTACAGTCGAAATTGTACATACATACACGATCCCACTTAGATTCCAGGATCGCGTAAGTCAGTGCATTTTGGTCACAGTCTGATTTTGCCTATGGTACGCGATCCCACTTAAATTCTAGGATCACGTATCCTAGTGTATTTCGTGATCAGTGAAGATTTCTTTGTGTGTACGCGATCCCAGGTCTTTTCCAGGATCGCGTAAGTGTGAATACATTGTGTAAAAACTGAAAATGCATAAATGTTTAATCAACTTTAGAGACCTCTTTTATTTCACAATTTTCAGTGAGTTTTGTTTCAAGTCTAAATTTAATTGTGTAAGTGATGTATGTACCTAATGTGCATACAATTGAGTATGGGACATTGTTTATGTGGTTTAATGTAAAAAAAAATAACAAAATTATGGTCGTTTCAAGTTGGTATCAGAGCGATATTTTAAGAGAATGATGTAATCCACTTTAGGATTACCTAATCTTAAACTATTTTTGAAACATGATTATGCTGTGTAGTTATAATTTAGTGATTTCCTTGTTATGAGATTATGTGTTTGACTTCAAGAACGGTTTTTGCCTTAACTTAATTATGTTTAAGAGTGATGAATAGAAGTGTGTAATTAGTATAATATGACTACGCCTGGCCAACGTGGTTATATTACACTAGTGCAAATGGGAGATGGTTTTGGTGAATAACTGTTTTGATAGTCTAAGTAGGAAGTTTATTTGTTGTTCATACTATGTGGAGGTCGAATGAGTTAACTAAATGGTTAATTTTTATAGTAAATGGAAGCACCAACTAATCAGGGTGGTCAAGAGCCTCAGGAACTGTGACAACCGTCACCAAACCGTTATCGTAGTTCGAGCCGTAAAAAGTCATTTTTGTGAAAATACTAATTTCAATTATTTCTTTACATAAAAGTCTTCGTTTTCGAAAAATGAATCCAACGCAAAAAGAATCAACTCAATCCGATGTGTAACGAAGAAGTTATGAAGCAAAACGTAAATGCGTTCATAAATTTAAAACTTAAGAGAACGTGCGGGGTATGATAAATAAAATATAATAATAAGTACTTTATAAATAATAATAATACTAACAATTATAATACAATAATAATAATAAACTAAGTGAAAACATATCACACGTTAAAAAGATAAAAGCTGAGTTTTCTGCGAAGTTTCACGGTTTGGGCCATAACTCTCTCATCCGGACTCCAAATGACTTGAATCCAAAGCCCACGGTTTCTAAACTCAAAGGACTACAACATGTCTGAAAATTAGCCCATAAATCCTTGTAAAAGTCGGCCAAGAGGGGAAGTAAGGAGCAAGAAAAATATTTTGTTTCACAATTTAAACCTATCTAGTCATTCTCTTATCCAAAACCCTAAAACCTATTTTCTTTCACCCTAGATCCAACTTCCAGCCCCTTTAGTAGAAATTTATCATCAATTTTCATCAAATAAATCAAGGGTTTAATCCCTTAATTCAATCTATCAACCGAAATCATTCATTCGCGTGTTCGTGGGTAAGTTTTCGGTAATTATTCATACAAATCTTGATGTTTTCAGTCATATTCAATTTATTACTCATATAAAATGAAATTATTACAGATCCTAAGGAAAATCATGCTTGTGTATTCGTTGATCATTGGAATTCTCGCTTTAATTCGCATAATCGTACGTATTTTCAATCTATTTCGATTTGTATCTATTATTTCGATTATTTCGTATTGTCGGTTTTCATTCGGTTCAATCCATTGTGTTTCGGGTATATGAAATCATTAGGATATTATTAAAATCAGTATAGAAGTCAATAGAATTGAGGATTATGATTGTGTTTGCGGTTTGGATTGTTCATACGAATGATTAGGGTTGATTATCTATAAAACCCTAATCTGTCCAGAAAATACTTTCGGTTTGGGAGGCATGTAACTTGGTCACAACACGATGGTTTTCAATGAAATAAGAGTCAAAACTTAAGTATTTTGAGTATGCTTTCAAATGGCGTCGGTCTCGTGTCAAAATATTGAGTATAAGTTGGTCAAAATGATTTTATAAAAGTGATTGTCAAATCTGAGTTTTTCGGTTCATTGTTTTAGTTAACTTGTTGATTTTAGAAACGTATGTTAAACTAAGAATTTAGTCTTGAAATTTTTACTGGAGTAATTTTAAAGTGTCAACAATTTTCTGTAAAAATATCATAGTCTTTTTAAGTATTTAAGTAATTTAAATAAATTATAACTTTTGTGAAGTCAGAAAGTGTTGTCGGTTTGGAGCAGATTACTTTGATGAAATTTTAAAAATAGTAAACTATTGAAATAAGTTCTGGAAAAATTACAGGATGTTCTTAACACCATGAAATGTCATTTGTAAAATTTGTAGAGTCAAATGATTTTATTAAGTCATGGTTTAAAATTCGTGAAGTGGTATGAAATTTCTGGGCAGATTCTGAAATGCAAGATAGAGTAAAGTTACTAATATTTTGAATAAACAAGGATTAAATTTTGTAAATATACTTGAGGATTGGTTGTGAGGAAACCTAGTAAAGGTGATTTGGACTTGGGATACAATGGAAGGATATAGATATGTCTAGGTTGTAACCCGTATACGTATATATTCGTTTGTAGATTGCGAGTTGTTTGGTGGATTCATTTAAGGGCGATACTTACTTTGGTGTTCAAGGTGAGTTTTCGTGGCCCCGTTTTCAATTATATATTTTCAAATTGGGGGAAAAGTATGCTCGTGTTTTATAAATGGTTTTATCATGCTGTGAACTTGTTTACTTTTATTTTTGGACATATGCTGAATTGTGTGACACTAGGTGATTATGTGCCTAATGCTTACTTTTGGTGTTTGCATTAGAGTTTATTGGTTTGGTTGATGCCTACTTTTGGTGTTTGCATCAGTGTTTATTGGTTGATGCCTACTTTTGGTGTTTGCATCAGTGTTTATTGGTTAATGCTTACTTTTGGTGTTTGCATTAAATTTTTGTTGGAGTAGCTACTGCCATTTTGTATTTGCGATGCGGATTTGGGTCATACTCCTTCGTGGGTTGATGACAGTTGTTGTGGTTCAGTTGGGATTACGTTATTACACTATGTGCACCTTTTCTATATGCATTTTCCTAAACTATTATTATCACAACAAAATGTTTTACCTTGTGGTGTTTGGTTTTAAACCTACGAAACTCACCAACATTCGTGTTGACGTTTTTGAGCATATCTTTTCAGGTTATACTAGTGGACTTAAAGCAGTGGACAAGAGAACTTAGTGGACCTTTAGGGTTGCATTAAGAGTTATTCAGGACTTGTGTTACATCATTAAGGTTGTTTGTGAATGCTTGTTTTGCCTTAACATTGTATAGTACGTTTGTTGTAAGCTTTTTAATTCATTGTTGAAATGTATGCACGACATGAACCGTTATTCATGTTATTGGCATCATGACACATTGGATATTGTATTTCATATAGAATTCTTTATAATGATGTGTTATGATCCTAACACCGTTATACCCCGTTGTTTCCGCTTTAGACGGAGTGTGACAGATTGATATCAGAGCCATTGTTTATAGAGATCTAGGTGGATTGGCCTAGACTATAAATAAGGAACTCACATATAGAACATGAGTTTGGAAGTTATGTGTGCATACAATTCCGTGAAGCTAGTTGTAACTAGTGTCGATCATTCATCTTAATCGTTTCAAATAAGGACGTTGTAAGCGTTTCTTCATCATCTTACGACTCTTTATGTGGATCGTCTACTTGTTGCTTAGGATTCCATAACTATCTGATCTCTTCCGTGAATACAAAGCTTATTGTGATACAAGGACTTGGAAGATAAGTATGTGTATGAAAGAATACTTTCACAATTATGGCTGCAGACGTAATTGACAAAGGTGTTCCGACGTATGTGTGCTTATCTGACCATATTTGCGTGTCTCATTTGCTATCTTTGTGTCGTATGGTAATAAAATCCCAATTACATTCCTTACCGAATCATTCTTATGTTTGTGAGTCTTGTGCATTTATGCCTAGACAAACTCCAAAGTATTCATTCTATTCTAAACTCATATGAATTCGAAATTATAGCAAACATACTACTAAGATGCATTACCCGTAAATTTTACTCGTGGAGGAGAAAAACTCGGTGGTGGTCATACAAGTGATAGTGGTGATTGAACTGATGGTTGAACTGGAGGGATTTGTTGTATTGACGGCTAGAATTCCAATGTTGTTGCGATCATTGCACGACAGTGGTGGGCCTTAATATTCAAAGTTGTCATGCAAGTTGTAACAGCATATTGAATCATGGTAGAGCTAACGACACCAAAGGCGAAAATGGAATTAATAGTCGAGAATTCAAAGGATGGAAGTGGTGATGGCGCGAAATAAATAAATAAATAAAATAAAAATAGTAATAATAATAAAATATATAAATAAATAGATAAATAAATAAAATAAATAAAGGCACTGCTTAAGGAGAAATATTCTCTCAATAACGAAATGAAGAAGTTAGTGATCAAGTTTTGGAAATTTTTATACAATGGGAGTTAATCATGCAACATATATCGGACAATTTCATGTGTTGGCAAGGTTTAGACATCATCGCGTGGCACTCGAAGCTAAGAGAATTGAGAAACACACCAACATTTGTTCTGGAAACTTGCGGGATGGTAGAAGTGACTGAGCCTCCTACCATCCAAGGCGCAATACAAATGGGTGGATTGTTAATCAATGAGATCAATAAGGCAGGGAATGTAGAAACAATACCAAGAATGAGAGGGTATTCAAAAGGCTGGTAGATACTAACACATGAATAGAGGGTTACGCTGGTTCACATCTTCTGTGAGTAAGGTGTGACCACTATCATCACACATCTGCATCATGTTGTGTTTGTTCAAACTGCAACTTAAGAGGTCGTTTTAATATTAAATGTTGGATGACAGCTCGTCAAGTGGCACCAATCAACACAGTAGGAAACTCGATGGCTTATTTTGAGTGGGAGACTCGGAAACAATTTTATTAATGGGAGCACATAGAGACTAAAAGACATTATATAAGGGTATACTCTAGTGCTAGAAGATTTCTCTTTTAGCATTGACTTGTTACCCTTCGGACTTGGAAGTTTTGGTGTAGTTGTGGGGATGGATTAGTTGACGAAATTTAGGTAGCAATTGTATGTTTGAGAAAGTATTTCGTATACCACTTAAGTGGTGGTGTAAACCTGATATTTTCATAGAACACTTCAAAGACGAAAAGAAACAACTCATGAGCATAAATGCTAATAAGTTAAAAACTCCAAAACATTCTATTATTAACGATTCCCTCGAGGTCTTCCCGAAAAGACTTAGAAGGACTATATCCCTCTGTACTCGTAACGTTTTATATTGATCTTATTCTTGGAGCAACCCCAGTTGCAAAAGCTCCAAATCGCTTAACACTATTAGAATGCAAGAATTATATAATCGATTTTAAGATGCTCCAAGACAAGGGTTTTATTCACTCTAGTCATTCTCTTTGGGGAGCACATATCTTATTTGTCAAAAAGAAAGATGGTTCTTTTAATTTGTGCATCAATTATCGTGAACTTAACAAATTTACGGTCAAGAATCGTTGTCCTCTTCCAAGGATGGATGATTTGTTTGATCAACTTCAAGGTGTTCAGTGGTTTTCAAAAATCAATCTTTGTTCTGGTTATCATCAATTGATGGTACATGAATCAGATATACCAAAGACTGCGTTTAGTACTCGTTACGAACATTTCAAATTTCTCGTTATGTCTTTCGATCTTACTAATGCGACTATAGCATTCCTATATTTAACGAACGTGTATGTAAGCCGCATCTCGACGAATTTATCATACTTCTCAATTGCGACGTTCTAATTTATTCTAAAACTAAGAAGGAGCATGATGTTCCCTTAAGACTACTTCTGGAGTTACTTTTGAAAGAAAAGGTCTATGCAATATAATTAGAGTACGAAATTTGACTACAAGAGGTTTGTTTTTCTTGGTCACGCTGTGAACAATGAAGTCAATCTTGTGAATTTTAGCAAAATAGAAGTTGTAATGGGATGGAAGGTCCCACAGTTATCATCGGATGTTCGTAAAGTATTTAGGATTCACAGGCTATTATCGGAAATTTATTGAGAGTTGTTCAAAGATAGCTCTACTACTCACTTATATATAAGAAGTTTGTTTGAGGTAAGAACTAAGAAGAATATTTTCCAATATTGAAGGATGTTTTATGTAATGCACTAATCCGGACTCTTTTCGATGGATCGGAGGATTTCGTTGTGTATTGTGATGCATCAAAACCGAAGTCTAGGTTGTGTGTTAATCAAAGGGGGAAGGTAATCGCATTCATAAAAATTTATATACTACCCACGAATTGGAATTTGGAGTGGTGGTGTTCGTACATATGTGTTGAAGACACTACTTGTATGGAATGAAGAACATTATGTATACCGATCATAAGAACTTTTAACACCCCTATGTTCAAAAGAAGTTGAATACGAGGCAAATGAGGAAGCTCGAAATATTTAGTGGCTACGATTGTGAATTTCGATATCATTCGGGGAAGACGGATGTTGTGTTAGATGTTTTGAGTAGGAAGAAAAAAATAATAATAATAATAAGACAAAGTGAGTACAAATCAAAGTATGATGAGTCACTCTGGCATTAAGGATAAGATGTTCAAAGTTCAAGATGAAGCGTTAGGCATACTCATATACCAAAACAAAAAGTTGTGCAGGTTAGACAAACAGTTGAAGCACAAATTGGATGAGAAATTACATCTTGTGAGAGGATTTTGGATTCCTCTGCTAGGAGGTCTATGGACACTAGTAATGGACAGAGTACAAAGAAAAAGTATTTATATAAACAAATAAAAAAAAATAAAAAAAAAATATAAATATATATATATATATATATATACTAATAATAAAATAAAATAAAACATCCCATACGTCAGGAGTTGATAAAAAGTATCATGATCTCATGGATATGTATTGGTGACTGGGAATGAAGAAGGACATCGTTAACTACATTAGTCAATTAGTCAATGCATGAACAGTTTGAAGTTCAAGGCTGAATACTCGAGACTCTCAGGTCTATTACAGCAACCGGATATTTTTGAATGGAAAGTAGGAAACATGACTATGGATTACGTTATGAAGTTTCTTATAACTAGTTGTGAGCATGGCTCGATCTAGGGATAGAATGACTAATTCAGCTTATTTCTTAGCTGTCCACGAGGATTACAAAATGGGGATTTTGGCAAGGCGTTACATCGACAAAGTAGTAGCAAGGCTTGGAGTGTTTGTATCAATTATATCTGATTTTTGATGGTTACTTTACTTTACAATTTTGGCAAGTGTTACGAAAGGCTTTGAGAACGCGTTTTGATATGAGGATGAGTTATCATTTCCGTACTGATGGACGGAGTGAGCGAACCATCCAAATGTTGGAGAATATGCTTAGAGTTGTGTTACCGAGTTTGGTAGAAGTTATGATACTCACTTACCACTAGTTGAGTTCTCATACATCACAGTTATCGCTCTAGTATTCAATGGGCATTATTACAAGCACTTTAAGAGTGTGGGAGTTGTTCATTGTAGAGTGGGATTAAAGTCAGTTGATTGGATTGAAATAGTCCATGAAGCTATTGACAAGATCGTTCAAATCAATGAGAGGTTGAAAACAGTGCGTGATAGGCAAATGAGTTGCATAAACAAACATCGACAGCAGTTAAAGTTTTGTGTGGGAATCATATATTGTTTAAAGTGTTACTTTAGGAAGTTTGAAATATTAGCATATGTGTTTGTTGGACCGTTCTAAATAGTTGAACGTATAGGTCCAATAACATATCGATTGAAAGTTGTCACAAGAGTGAAGTGGTGTTCACGAGGTATTCCATGTTTCAAATCTATGAAAGTGTTGACTGATAAGGTCTTACACGTATTTTTTTTAAGGAATTTACAGGGAATCATATAACATTGGGTAGAGAAACCGCTAGAAACCATGGATTGAAAGGTCAACATGTTGAAGCACAGAAAGTTTTAATTTGCCATTGCTTGATCGAACGCTTAAAGTGGATTTGAATTTAATTCGAATGTAAAGAGTGTACAAACCTTAATTTTACGTACGTATTCAGTGATCGTGTTGACAGTATAGCTCCGACTGAATTTCGGGACGAAATTCTCTCAACTGGGGGATACTGTGACAACCGTCACCAAACCGTTATCGTAGTTCGAGCCGTAAAAAGTCATTTTTGTGAAAATACTAATTTCAATGATTTCTTTACAAAAAAGTCTTCGTTTTCGAAAAACGAATCCAACGCAAAAAGAATCAACTCAATCCGATGTGTAACGAAGAAGTTATGAAGCAAAACGTAAATGCGTTCATAAATTTAAAACTTAAGAGAACGTGCGGGGTATGATAAATAAAATATAATAATAAGTACTTTATAAATAATAATAATACTAACAATTATAATACAATAATAATAATAAACTAAGTGAAAACATATCACACGTTAAAAAGATAAAAGCTGAGTTTTCTGCGAGGTTTCACAGTTTGGGCCATAACTCTCTCATCCGGACTCCAAATGACTTGAATCCAAAGCCCAATGTTTCTAAACTCAAAGGACTACAACATGTCTGAAAATTAGCCCATAAATCCTTGTAAAAGTCGGCCAAGAGGGGAAGTAAGGAGCAAGAAAAATATTTTGTTTCACAATTTAAACCTATCTAGTCATTCTCTTATCCAAAACCCTAAAACCTATTTTCTTTCACCCTAGATCCAACTTCCAGCCCCTTTAGTAGAAATTTATCATCAATTTTCATCAAATAAATCAAGGGTTTAATCCCTTAATTCAATCTATCAACCGAAATCATTCATTCGCGTGTTCGTGGGTAAGTTTTCGGTAATTATTCATACAAATCTTGATGTTTTCAGTCATATTCAATTTATTACTCATATAAAATGAAATTATTACAGATCCTAAGGAAAATCATGCTTGTGTATTCGTTGATCATTGGAATTCTCGCTTTAATTCGCATAATCGTACGTATTTTCAATCTATTTCGATTTGTATCTATTATTTCGATTATTTCGTATTGTCGGTTTTCATTCGGTTCAATCCATTGTGTTTCGGGTATATGAAATCATTAGGATATTATTAAAATCAGTATAGAAGTCAATAGAATTGAGGATTATGATTGTGTTTGCGGTTTGGATTGTTCATACGAATGATTAGGGTTGATTATCTATAAAACCCTAATCTGTCCAGAAAATACTTTCGGTTTGGGAGGCATGTAACTTGGTCACAACACGATGGTTTTCAATGAAATAAGAGTCAAAACTTAAGTATTTTGAGTATGCTTTCAAATGGCGTCGGTCTCGTGTCAAAATATTGAGTATAAGTTGGTCAAAATGATTTTATAAAAGTGATTGTCAAATCTGAGTTTTTCGGTTCATTGTTTTAGTTAACTTGTTGATTTTAGAAACGTATGTTAAACTAAGAATTTAGTCTTGAAATTTTTACTGGAGTAATTTTAAAGTGTCAACAATTTTCTGTAAAAATATCATAGTCTTTTTAAGTATTTAAGTAATTTAAATAAATTATAACTTTTGTGAAGTCAGAAAGTGTTGTCGGTTTGGAGCAGATTACTTTGATGAAATTTTAAAAATAGTAAACTATTGAAATAAGTTCTGGAAAAATTACAGGATGTTCTTAACACCATGAAATGTCATTTGTAAAATTTGTAGAGTCAAATGATTTTATTAAGTCATGGTTTAAAATTCGTGAAGTGGTATGAAATTTCTGGGCAGATTCTGAAATGCAAGATAGAGTAAAGTTACTAATATTTTGAATAAACAAGGATTAAATTTTGTAAATATACTTGAGGATTGGTTGTGAGGAAACCTAGTAAAGGTGATTTGGACTTGGGATACAATGGAAGGATATAGATATGTCTAGGTTGTAACCCGTATACGTATATATTCGTTTGTAGATTGCGAGTTGTTTGGTGGATTCATTTAAGGGCGATACTTACTTTGGTGTTCAAGGTGAGTTTTCGTGGCCCCGTTTTCAATTATATATTTTCAAATTGGGGGAAAAGTATGCTCGTGTTTTATAAATGGTTTTATCATGCTGTGAACTTGTTTACTTTTATTTTTGGACATATGCTGAATTGTGTGACACTAGGTGATTATGTGCCTGATGCTTACTTTTGGTGTTTGCATTAGAGTTTATTGGTTTGGTTGATGCCTACTTTTGGTGTTTGCATCAGTGTTTATTGGTTGATGCCTACTTTTGGTGTTTGCATCAGTGTTTATTGGTTAATGCTTACTTTTGGTGTTTGCATTAAATTTTTGTTGGAGTAGCTACTGCCATTTTGTATTTGCGATGCGGATTTGGGTCATACTCCTTCGTGGGGTGATGACAGTTGTTGTGGTTCAGTTGGGATTACGTTATTACACTATGTGCACCTTTTCTATATGCATTGTCCTAAACTATTTTTATCACAGCAAAATGTTTTATCTTGTGGTGTTTGGTTTTAAACCTACGAAACTCACCAACATTCGTGTTGACGTTTTTGAGCATATCTTTTCAGGTTATACTAGTGGACTTAAAGCAGTGGACAAGAGAACTTAGTGGACCTTTAGGGTTGCATTAAGAGTTATTCAGGACTTGTGTTACATCATTAAGGTTGTTTGTGAATGCTTGTTTTGCCTTAACATTGTATAGTACGTTTGTTGTAAGCTTTTTAATTCATTGTTGAAATGTATGCACGACATGAACCGTTATTCATGTTATTGGCATCATGACACATTGGATATTGTATTTCATATAGAATTCTTTATAATGATGTGTTATGATCCTATCACCGTTATACCTCGTTGTTTCCGCTTTAGACGGAGTGTGACAGGAACATTCTCCCGTTCACGAGGAGGATGTAGATGATAGAAGTTTAAATCCTGAGGACGAGTTGATAATTAAAACGAGTTATTGGGCAAGCTCTTCAGGAATTTGCCCCAACGATACTTTCTCAGGTAGATGAAATAGTGACCTCTAAAGTTGATCAAGTTGTGACTGCTAAGTTAATTGAATTTGAAGAGAAATATCCTGTTTTAAAGAATCCCCCATTAAATGTGGAACTTCAAGCCGCTCAAGGTGCAATGAATAAGGAGAAAGAAAACTTTGATTATAAAAGATTCTCGGGTTGTAAACCACCTGAGTTTGAAGAATAGTTAAATCCTATTACTAGTTTGAGATGGTTGAGTAGAATAGAAGAAACGTTTATGTTATGCAACTGTCCTGATCGACTTAAGGTGTGACACCCGACAAATTATGGCTAGTTATTAGTTCATAATCATCTGTTAATACATGTAATTAGTGCTATGTTAGGCTAATTGTATGTACCATTATATATATTGTTATATATATGTACACGTATGCGATTAGATTTAATCGTGCATTATTTCATTGAATGGATTCCGATACAAATTTATACGGACGTTGGTGAAACTGTTATTAAATAATATGGAATTATTTAATAGCATTACTTATTAATTTATATTATGGTTATAATATAACGAACATATACGTTTTGCTTAAAACGTAACCGAATACAACGAAAACGCGCGAAACGCGCCCGACAAACGAAATTTATAAAAATTATATTTTTATAATTCATTTCCAAGTATTTTGATAAAATACTTCAATTAAAATTAACGCGATTTCACGCAATCATTGATAGCATTTAAAAACGTTACGCAATTTATTCGAACGTATAATTTGCTACCGACACTCAAACGAAAGCCCGAATATTATTTTGGCAACCTAAAATATGTCATTTTGTATAAAACTTTTACTTAAAATATGGAGTTTTAAATCATCTACGAAAAATTATATATAATACGTTTTACGATTAATCGGACGACGAAACGAACACCGCACGTAACACAAACGCGGGAACAAAAATTGGAGACCCACACCTTGGTGGGCCCCCCTTGGGCCGGCCTAGCCCTCCCCAAAATGGGGATTCTTGTTGTTTGACTACAACACAAACAAGAGCCACCTTTCCCTCCTCATTTCTCTCATTTGTGCTTCACCTTTCTCTCTCTAATTTCTCTCACTAAAACTCTCTTCTTTCCCCTCTCAAAAACCAGCCAAGGAACCACCCTCACCACCACCATAATCCGCCATCATCCACCATCATTCTTGAAGAAGAAAACGAAGGAAAAGAGCAAGGAAGCACAACCGAACAATACTCTCTCGTTTTCGCCTCTAGATCATCATCTTTCTAAGTAAGAGCACGTTTTCCCTAACTAGATTTACTTGATTAATATTGTTTAACATGTTAGTAAGTTCATTTGACTAAAATATGTCCAAATTAAAAGCTTAAAATCGTTTTTCATAAACACTTAAACTTGACAGTTTTCTGTCTCTAGGTTGAATAAACATATGAATCTTATACCGAAATCTTCGTATTTTCGTTGTCTACAACTTTCGTGTTTAACACTTTTCCTAGAAACACGCCAATTTGCCCAGAAAATTCGATTAGTGTACAACAGTCTGTTTTTGGCCGAATTTAAGTATTTTTGTTCTTGATTTTTGTTTGCTTATGCATCTCGTCAGCTTAAGCCTCATGAAAGAAATTATCCTACTCATGATTTGGAACTTACAGCTTTCGTGTTTACGTTGAAAATCTGGAGACATTACTTGTATGGCACTAAATGTGTGATTTGTACGGATCACAAGAGTCTTCAGTATATGTTCACACAGAAAAAACTTAATATGCGTCAGCGGCGATGGTTGGAATTGATCAAAGATTATGATTGCGAAATTCGATACCATCCTGGCAAAGCAAATGTTGTTGCAGACGCGTTGAGCCGAAAGGTAACTTCTGATAGTATGACCTCCATAATTCTTGGGAAAAATAAGTAATATACTAGACATATAGATGTTCAACTGTGAATTTTGGTGAGAATAGATTCGGACTAGAAATGGGTGAAATCAGGGGTTGAATCGGGTTAAAAATCTGGAAAACATGAATGTTTAAGGATTAGAACCCGCATTTTAAAAACCGACACCTCGGGTTAGCCACGACACGAACCGATAATTTTTACGAGCTTATTTTACCATTATAAGGGTTGGGTAAAAGTCTCGGGTCAAACCGAGCACGTTTGACCACATTCCCGACACTTGGATACCATCACAGCCTCTTGTGTCGCATGTGGCCTGGGGCCATTGCGACACAAGCCACTATGTCGCTAAAATCAACTATGTCGCAATCTGCAACACAACGATTATGTCGCAAATGAATTTCCATGTCGCATGGTGCGACACAAACCCTTATGTCACAAAAACTTATTGCTGTCGCATACTGCGACAGAACATCTTATGTCGCATTAAATTGCGAATGTCTCATGGTGCGACACAAACCCTTGTGTCGCTAACTAATCAAATGTCGCAAAATGCGACCCAAATGCCCCTTGGACCCCGCCAGGGGTTGCCACCCCTGGAACCCCGCTATCAGGGGCGCTGCCCCCGGACCCCCATAATCCGAAAACTCTTTTATACTAAGTATAGAATACTTATACGATTCAACATGGAAACATACGAAACATACCCTACAAGTATGACTACAACATAATAATAATGCTTACAATTATCACTACAATACTCAACTCACCAACGGGCCGTACATGTTTTTAAAACTCAAACCTAATCAATCAAACCAAATCATTTGGACATTACTAGTTGAATGGATAACTAGCATAGATGTCTGTTGAGACATCTACATATTTATAACCTTGCGCGTTTTGAACGCCCGGCAGGTTACAATCTGCGGACATCACATCATTGCTTGTAGCAACATATACACTACAGACTCAGGTGAGTCTCATAGCCCCTCATTTTACTGTTTTTAAACCAGGGGTGGGAATACATGCTCCACTTTGTTTTACATGTGAACACGAGTACTAAACCTCGCTATATTATGCATGAGCTATTTGCTAATCATTTAAAATTCCTCTACGATCATAGTTTGGTAATACTTTTGTAGCGTGAATGTTAGTGTATGGTACCATATAGGATTGACAATCCTCGTCCGGGTTAGCAAGCACTAACTGGTCAAACGGATGCATTAGCATTTGTTCATACGAGTGTAGATTAGGCACTCGTAGGGAGGCACCCTCGACCGAGCACTTGATTGTGATCCTGACACCTCAGTTAAGCTCAGACTATGACCTCATGGCAGACATATACATTATTTGATTTATTTCAAACTCTTATTAAATCTTGTGGTTCACACTTTATTTTATCATTATACAAACCTGTGAGCTCACCAGCGTTAGCTGACCCTTTTAGCATGTGTTCTCAGGTTCGCAGCAGCAGTAGGTCTGCTCATTCAGGATACCCATCTAGCTCGAGTCTCATGCAAAAACATCAGGAGATTGTCATGCATAATTATATTTTGTAGCATAGTTATGCCATAGAATCTCTTACATTTATTGAGAGCTTTTGTAACTATTATACATTGTAAAACTTTCATATATCAATGTAAATTGTAAACGACGCATATAGAGTCGTTAATTATATATCTTTGTGTTTGATTACCCTGATTAGTCGCGCCCCAACAGTATGCTTCCGCAAATTATAAATTTCGGGGTGCGACATAAGGTGCTATTTGCTGCACATCAATTGAAGGGAGGTGCACACGAGTGGTGGAACTCTCAGATTGAAACCTATGGTTTTGAGGCTGCTTCTCAATTTCCATGGGATAGGTTTAAAGAGATGTTTAAAGGAGAATTTTCACCGCTTGCTGAAATGGAAAAACTTAAAGGAGAGTTTCTCGCCATTGATCAAGGAAAGTTGTCGGTAGCTGAGTATTCGAAGTCATTTCATGAAAAAGCTCGATTCTGTCCTAAATATACTTCCAATCCAAAGTTGTTGAATGATCATTTTTACCGTCATTTGAATGTTGAAATTCGTGAATCAATTGACCCGACTTTTTATAATGATATTCCAAAAATGTTAAACCGAGCTTTGGTTAGGGAGAAAGACTTGCAGGCTAAAGCTGCTGAGGCTGCAAGCAAACGAAAAGCTGAACAATCAACTACTTCTCAATCTTCTCCTTTTAAGAAGATTCAGTTTGAATCAAAGTCTCAACAACAAACAAAATAGCAAAAACAACAACAACGTCGACCGCAATCTCAATCTCAACCCAAAGAATTGCCTCCATGTGATAAATGTGGAAAGAGGCATATTGGAGAATGTAGGTGCATACCCTAAACCCCAAACCCCAAACCCTAAACCCTAAACACAACACTTTAACACATGTGTTAGTAAATGTGAAACCCACCAAAAAGATGGAAAAAAAAATCGTCGAAAGTATGCCTTGATGTATGGCAAATCGAATAGAAGAAAATGCTGAATTTAATTGTGCAATTTTCATACTTTTTCGATTTGTCGTTTGTGAGATAATTGATGTTGGGGATAAATGGGTTTTGTACATTTGGAACATTCTCTTTGTACACATGACACAATATCATTGATTCCCTCATTCTCACACAAATTCCTATTCTCATTTGAACCACACCCTATTGCATTACTAGTTATTTAGTTTGTTGTTTTAGAATTCTGAAATATATAGGGACTAATGTTTTAAGTATGTTATTTTTATTAAGTACTCTGTAACTTTGTTTCTAATTAATGTAGTGTTTGATTTTATGCAATAGTTGAATACATTTAAAATGATAGATGTATTATGTATATATATGTTTGTATTAATATAAATTATACTCCGTAATAGTTAAAAAAAAAAGTACGATGATGTGTCAATCTTAGGTTCAATGCACTGCAGAGTATTTACTGAATTTGATGAAATGCGGATGTTACAGTATATTAAACTTTTTATAATGTAATCCATTGCGGATGGTATTATATAAGCCTAAAAATATGGAGTACTTCTTTTTGTACCTGTAACACTTGTGTTGCAAAATAATTTAAAAATGTACTCCGTACAATGGTAGCATTATACCCGTGGTAGACTTTGATTCATCCGCCATTTCTCTTCCATATTTCGAATTGTAGTAGTAATCAGACAAATCAGTTACAGCACGTGACTCCACGCGCCGTCTCTTTATTTGACACGCGCCACCGGACTCAGTTAACTGTAAGAGCTATAATATCAACCAGCACCATGCTCTCAGGTTTCATATCCTCTTCATCACTTCACTCTTCCACTACCGCCATCAGGTATATATACACATACATAATTATAAAGATACTTATATACATTCACTTCAATCATTTCTCGCATTATTTTATATGATGTTATGGTATATATGAACTAATATAATCGGAACAAAACTTAGGGCAAACATGTCATCTCCGTCTACTCAGCCCGACCGTCCAATCGTAGTATGTGTTTTTCAATTTTAATTAAGCGTCACAATTATTATTATTATATACGTACATTTGATGTATGATTGAGGTTAATTATGATTAGACTTTGATATTTATCGTGTCTATAACATAGCTTGGATTCGGTGGTGTAACGGTGGATCTATTGGCAACTGTGGCTTCTTTTCCGAATCCTGACGATAAGATCAGAAGCACTAGCATGAAGGTAAATTAATTATCTCTGTAATATATGTGTTTTTTTTATATGATAGTACTATTTATGTTTGATTGATATAGTCATTTAAGTTGTGTTTTGATAGACCAGTCACCAGTGAAGATTTTACTTTGTATTGGTGGTCATTCATCGGTTGTATAAGTTAGGATATGCGTAAGTAAATGTGTAATTTATTCATGTTTTTATGCAATGGATGGGTGTATAATTTTACACTTGGTGGCTAATGGAAAAAATTTAATGTTCAAAAGTTATCCTTAATCACAAAAAGTCAATGCTCTTCATATAGAAAATCATGTTTACCTTTATCCTTTTGAGGTATAAGTTTGTATTGAGAATTCAAAGCTATCAAGTGGCTTGAAGCTTTCTTTCTTTGAATTCATGAAAACAAATGGAATATTTCAAACTAAGCGTCACGTCTTGGCCTTGGTCAGATTATTCTGCTTCTTTTTGTTATCTTCTCCATTTCAAATGTGGTGATGGTTGATGTTAACATTTTATTTGAAATTATTGTCAACCTAGATGTAAAGTTATTCTCTTATTCACATGAATAGTGCCGAAGTTTGCTGGAAGTGTTTAATTTGGAAGTTTCTGTTGACTTAATACCATCGTTCGCTCAAATTTGTTCCTAGGTTCAAGGAGGTGGCAATGCAGGAAATGCTCTAACTTGTGCAGCTCGTTTAGGATTAAACGCAAGGTTGATATCTAAGGTATGCAATATGCACATTAAATATGCTCTATCTGTCTATCACTCTATAACTAGTTATGTGTTTCAAGTTGTGTTTCTGTTTCCCAGCGATAAGCTTCCATTAGAAACATAAAGAGAGCATAAACATAATCAAACAAGCCAGAGATATCTCTGTTGTGTTTATGTATGTCCATTCTGCAACTGTAGTCTTTCAATTTGCGAGAAACATCCTACACAAAGGAGCTAGTATTACTAGTATTATTTTCCTGATTGTTTCTGACTATCTTAGCTATTTTGAGTTGCTCACCTTCACCATGTGCTGAATTTACTTGTCAGGTTGCCAATGATGCTCAAGGGAGAGGAGTATTGGAAGAATTAGAAGCTGATGGAGTAGATGTCTCCTTTTTTGTGGTAATGAACATGACTGTTAAAGAGATTATTTTTTTATTACAACCTTGTCGCATGTCATTAGGCTAAGACTTGTTAGTTCGAAAGATAGAGCCACCTAATCAGTCATAGCAATTTGGTTCGTTTCCCCCGTCATTAAGTTACATATGCTCTGATGAATCTTTTCTCATAAAAGGGAATATATTTGTCTTCAATCTGCATCTGAGCTTTAACTAAAAGAAATTCACAAGGTCAAGATATTTGATATTTCTTATAGCCTTTGCCTGAAGGCATGACACTGCAGCTGTTTTGAGTAGTATATTTGCGGATTTGTGTGCCCTTTCATATAAGTTCCTTTAAAAGCATTCCTGATATAATACACCAATGGCTTTCTTCTAGTCTATGGGTTTTTTCAATGTACTTTTTGTTTTTAAAACGCTAGGAATTCATACATAACTTGAAAGGTTATGGGTTCGAACCCGGATGTGAGCAAAATGCTCTCCGGGATGGAGACAGGGGTTTTCTCTCGAAATATTCGGGTTTCCCCTGTAATTGGTGATGGGTATGTGAAGAGGCAATGCCACTGAGCCCAATACTGCCTTTCAAAAAAAAAAAAAAAAAAACTTGAAAGGTTATTAAATAACTGCTGACAAATTTCTTAATTTTTCTTATGAGGTTATATCCTAAATTTTTGTCCTATTCTTTGTATATACATAGAACACATCATGTTAGTTTCAATAGATTGTACAAAATCTATTGTTATATTAGTACATAGCATTGAGTCTTGGATAATCCTTGTTACATACCATCTTATCTCTATCCGCTTGCAGGTTTCTGAAGAAGGGAATTCATCATTTACCTATGTTATTGTGGATAATCAAACGTACGGGTACCTAAATGATGGCCTTTTCCTTCTTTTTTTTCTTCTTGTTAACTCCACGAAAGATACCATGTATTGCCAACATGCAATTCACTTTAATTCCGATTTCCCAAGTGACTGCCGAGTATCCTTTTGATATATCAGTTCTAAACTTGTTATGACTATTTGGGCCAAACGGAGTGATGTGTCCCCTAACTTTCAAGTTCTTTGCATTAATACGTTAAAACTTTTTTTGCAGTGTAAAATTGATCAGCTTGATGATCTATTTCAGCATTTGTAGGAATTTTTAGCCTTAAGCTGCCAAACCAAAAGTTTTTGTTATATTAGTTTTCATATGGCTCTTTCCAGGAAAACTCGCACTTGCATTCATACTCCAGGGTCGCCTCGTATGTGTCCGGATGACCTCAACAACTCAACTTGGTTATCTGCGATGGAGGGAGTGAAGCTTGCTTATTTTGATGTACGATATCATGAAACTGCTTTAGTTGTTGCACATGAGGTAAGTGTTGTGATTTTTCTAATCTTTGTTCTCTTCTAGCTTGTGGTTTTCATTTTTCCGGAGTATCTACCGTGAATAATTACTCTTCCATTTGCAATTGCAAGTCATATTATGGCTCAATTCAGATTTTTAAAACTTTAATGTATTACTTATTTTGACAGACGAGCTTTGATTCTCAAGTAGTATTTAAAAAAGAAACCATATTTACAACACATGTTCTATAGTTGCTAAAGAATTGTATTGTTCTCTTACATGTGGGATGGTCAAACCTTTACCAAAGAAGTAACTATTTTACAGATCAATCGGGGAGACATTTTATTTACTTTATATCTAGGTAAGGAATAGGTTGTACACTTGTACTAAACTTGTTGTTGCCCTTCCCTTTCAAATGGAGTGTGGTGTATGAGTGTATCTATGACCCTTTTGTAGAATGTCAGTAGAGGTGGCAAAAAGGGCGTGCTGGTAAAAGGTCAAAGCAATTAGTTTTTTGGTACGTTAAGAGTCAGGTTTAGGTTCATTTGAGCCAAATTTTGTTTTATGAATTATTAATATGATAAGAAAACTACAGTTTCATGATTTATCTAAGTCTTTGCATGAAATGCATTAGGAGGTAGTATGTATTCAACATAAATATCTGGCGACTCAATTTGTTTAATCCATTTGACCTGCTTCATTTTTAAGTAATAGATTCTGGCTTACTTCTCCTGTTAGAGATAAACAGAAACCAAGTTGACCCATTTATAACTAAATTGTTTGAAATTACCTCCTTCAGGTGGTACTTATTTGTCCTAGTAGTTTTTTTCTCTAATTTTTGGCTTCTCTCTACTATGATAATTAAGATTTCTTTCTATCAGCGATCATATAGGGAACCATATAAATTTACATGATACTTGTTAAATGCTATCAGTGCAGGCATATCGAAGGAGTATACCTATTTTAATCGATGCTGAAAGAATAAGGGAAGGGTTGGATGAATTTCTAAATTTAGCACACTACGTTGTGTGCTCGGCGAATCTTCCACAGGCAAGCTGATGCTTCTTTCAGTTTATCTGTTTATAACCTTTTCAAACATCTTCTCGCATTTAAATCTTTGGTATTCATAACCAGAAGAGTCAAATTTCCTATCTGCAAGTACTACTCATGAATGAAGTACTAGAAGTTTTTTATGGCCACTAACATTACATGTCTGCTCATATTGGAACTGTTAGAATATAATGATGTAAAACTTTAATAATCAAATTGGTTTGCAAGAGGACAAAATGCTTTGATCATTACCCGTGTGTGTGTGTGATAAAGTGAGCTGGAATTATTTCTAATATGATTCGTGGAACCTAGCATGAACTTAAATAAATTTCTCTGTCATTTTTGCTTAAATTAATTTTAAAAAGTAATCAGGAACTTATGTTTGTGTTATACCTGACAGGCATGGAGTAAAGCTCCAACTGTTCCAAGCGCGCTCGTTTCCATGTTGTTAAGGTTGCCTAAGGTCAAATTCGTCATTGTGACTTTAGGTGCAGATGGTTGCATGATGCTTGAGAGAAGTACGGTTGGTGCGTTTAGATATTTACTTGAATCGCCTTTCGACCCTCAATTCTGTCTTTGTGGACTAACTAAATAATCTCTCTTTTCTTTTCAATTTCCCCTTCCTTTACTCTCGTTCTGTTGGATATTATTGTGTCCTCAATGGTGACAGTTTCTGATATTAACTTCACTTCCAGCGGAGGTTGGTGAAGCGGAAGAACTCGATGTAGACAATCTAGCTGAACAATTGAAGTGGAAAATCGATAGTGGTAAAACTACTCCTACATGCATTTCATCAGTAAGCCTCTTTTTGAACATTAATATGTGTGACTGATATATTTGTTTGCAAGACTGTTGCATAACACAAAACATGTCCTGCAATTATAAAATCAATCAGTCACCTCCTGTAACAAGTAAATAAAATTACCATTACTGTCAAGGCTTGGATGTCCATTGTTAACCCTTGCAAGTTTTTGATATACTGATGAGACTTTTTTTCTTCATAAAAATGCTTCATTGTTGATTATCAACCCATTTAATATAAAGATCGTTAGTAACGATGTTGGTACATATTGACTTCCATGTTCAGGATTTTACAAGATTGCAAGCCAGGGGAGTTGGGACTGTCTGCGGTAGGCTATTTCTCGGAACTGCTGAGAAGATTCCAGAGTCTGAACTTGTGGATACAACTGGTGCTGGAGATGCATTTATAGGGTCCATACTGTATGGTATGTACATGTTACCTATCTGTCGCTCTCTCTCTCTCTCTCTCTCTCTCTCTATCTCTCTCTCTCTCTATCTCAAGTACCACCACAATTTAAGCAGAGTTAGAGGTGCGAAATTGGGTGGGTCAGGGTGGTTAATAACAGGTCACAACAGATGCAGTATGGGTTTAAATGGGCTGTGTTGGGTTGGTCTGCAAACAATATGTTGTCTCCTTTTATATTTTTAATGTTAGTTCATGCGTTATATGGGTACAAAAGATATATTCTACACTTTAGGTGACTTTCAAGACATTTAACCCGTCTGCCCAATTTAAATTTCAGCCTTTTTTATTTATTTGACCCGTTAGACGTGTTTGGGATAAAACAGAACCGAAATCAACCTATTGCCACCTCTTTGCCCAGCTCTAACATGAGATCAAACATGTTGTGACGTGACACATTAAAGGCAATAATTGGATCAATTAATTGGCTATTGAATTAGTTATCCGGATTGAAAGATTTTGATCTATATGTTATTTGTAGGTATTTGCACCAACACGCCACCAGAGCAGATGCTACCTTTTGCTGCTCAAGTGGTAAGTATAAAAGCAACTTCATGTTTGTTTTGTCGTTATGTCATAAAGTTGCGTCCACAAGATTAATAGTTAAATCATTTTCTTCAAGGTGGCACTTGGATATGCTATTGAATATACTTGCTTGTTTTCATATAAGTCAAATAATCGTGCTTTGATCTACTATAGGGATAGTTAAGCACTTGTGGACGTGTTTAGTTGAAGTGATTGTAATAAAATATACTGATTATCAAAAGGTTATATAGAAGTATCGTATTACCCATTCCATCAGACCATTCATCTAACTATAACAACTTCAAACAACAAAAGCACATCTAAATGCCATCTTCTTCAACCCATTTGATTGTGAATGCTTATTGATTTAGATTATTCAAAATTATATTATCAGATTCAAAACACATGTCTGTACACCCATGGAGTGCATAGATATTATTCTTAACCATAGGTGGTTGATTTTTTATTTTTTTTTTAGTATTTTATATCTACTATTCAAGATCCTCATTTCGGGTAACTTTGGCCTAAGTTCTCTGATCTGTGATTGCAGGCAGCTATCAGTTGTCGAGCATTGGGAGCTCGGACAGGTCTTCCACATGTCTCTGATTCTCGGTTGACGCCTTTTTTAGGTTAGAGGCCCCTTACCACTACAATGGTCGGGTAAGAAAATTGGGGCCTGGCTTCCGGATTTGGCTTTTCTTTCTTATCTACTTCATTGGTTTTTTTTGGACTGATGTTGTACTCCTTGTACCATTGTAGATTTGTAGTTTCATTTGCTATGATATTGATCTCTAAAACAAAGATGTTTTTGACTCTTAAAATCAAATAGACAGGAATTGTATAATGTTTGAAAAGACTAAAATGCTCAGGTTTGATGTGTATCCCCTGTTGTATCCTTAGTTGACACGTTTTATTGGTGCAAGTTGTCATGTTATGTTCACCTGGTTAAGTGTACTTTTAAACCTAAATTTTCAAGTAATATATAAAAATCAATAAATTTAAAATAAAACATCAACAAAATACAAAAAATTAATAAATGAGCAAACGTATACCCATGATCAATCACTTGTTCACTATTGGGAAATAAAGTAAAAATATATAGTGAGTGATAAATGAGAGAACTTTTGATGCAGCCATGTTAATCCATGGGACGGCCCGTTACATTTTAGAGTATATATAAATATATAAAATAAATAGTAATAAATAATTAATTTGGATATATATATTATAAATAATAATAAATAAATAATAAATAAAATAGTAAAACCAAAACAAACCCTACAGAGGTTCTATAAGACGATAATTCAGATTCGCAATAAATAGTGGCAACTCTTAATTTGCTGGGTTCATCCAAGCAAGACTTTGGTAATGGTTACTGTTAGATTTTTACTATACTTTTCTTTTTCTACTTTTCAAGTATATTTTATTTTATACGTCTCTTAGATTAGATTGTAAAAACTTCTAAACTAATCAACTGTTTTGATTTTGCCACCTCTAAATAAAACTGAAGGAGGCTTATCAAATGTATTATGAAGTAACTAGAAACTGCTTAAGATTTATAATGTTTGGTCGCACATATACTACATGTCCTCAAGAGCATGCAAAGTCTGGTTTGCCATGAAAATTTTCGGCTGTCGTGATAGGAAAGTCTTTACAACCTAATCCCATACAAATCACGGATATGACGACGTTGTCACTAATGAGACTGCACATAACGCTAGGTCAAAGGCTATTTGGTGTTGAATCTATTTTCTAGCATTTATTTAAAGCTTTTGAGATGAGACAATCTTTTGGTGTGTTATAAATTGGCATTTCATTTCCAGTGACTTAGCAAAGACGTCATTGTTAATGGTTTGATGTTCGTTTAATCAAGCAGCTCTTCTTCTTTCGATCATGGTTTCAGTCATGTCTCATTTGTCTCTCCAAGGGGGATTACGTCCGCATTTATCAAGAACAATATCACCTTCTTTAGCTCAAACTAGAAGTCGAACAATTGTTTGTTTACTCAAATATTCTCCTGTGAAAATACCAAGTGAGTTCTCCGGTAAACACTTGAGTTTTGGCAGCTGGGATCGATTCCATACGCGACAACGTTTGGATAATATTCCAGTGATAAAAGCTGCAACAGCAGAGTCTGACATCCGTCTTCCTAAGGAAATTCGACATTTGGTTACGTCGTGCCTCCTTTATGCTGCTTGGTAAGTACCATTAATTATTTGATTAATTCTAACTATACACCAATTCTGTCCAATTCCATTTTTGTGTTGTGATTATGTAGAAATATTATATGTGACACATAATAGGTGGACATTGCTCTAGTATACATGTTAAACAGACCTTTATAATCAGGTTTCTATTAGGTTAATCGTGTTTCTGATTTTCGTGTTTGTTGGGTGCCTCTTTCTTAGAGGTTTCCCGAACAATGTATGTATTTTGCCTCCTATTTGGGTTTGGCTTTCTATATATAATGCTTTGCCTCTAAAAAAAATCGTTTTTCTGATTTGAGATTTAGAAACAGTCAAGAAGAGTTTTCTCAACTGTTTGGTGTTTTTTTTATTATTTCTATGTCGCCCATTTCCCCTCTCCGTCAAATTACATGTTACTTACTCTCTATTACGTCCAACAACACGTTAATTGTCTAAAAATTTTGTAGTTTACATGCACAACTCTTTGAATTTTTCTTATAAAAAATGACCTTTATAATCTTCAAAAATTTGCTTATGCAGGTTCTTGTTGTTTGTTTTTTCCACTGGAATAACTCTTGAGGTCTGCGAATATTTGCCATTCCCTTTGTAAGTTCATCTACCTATTTAATCAAGAAAAAAAGAACACCAATGACGGAGATATAAACTGTAAAATTCGCTCTTATATGCTCATAATTACAAGATTCATTTGTTTCATCTTTAGCTTTCTTTCGGTTGTTCATCTCCTTGGTGCTGCCACATGCTCTTTCATGGGTGGGTCATTTGGTTCGCCAAAATGTGCAGTGAGTTCCTTTAAATTTACATATACAGTGTCTATATATAATACAATGTATTCCAATGCATTATCTTTTCATATTCCAGCCAATCGATATGAATCTCCTCCGAGTCCTTGCACCCATTGCAGCTTGTCACGCTCTAGGACACGCCTTTAATAACATTTCCATTGTTAATAACTCTCTCTCTTTGACAGCTCTAGGTAAACACACCAATTTCAGTATTAATGAAGCATTTTTCTGCTTAAATTAATGATTTTTTCTGATGTGACAGTTTTGGAGCCATTATTCAGTGCTGCAGCTTCTCAATTTGTGCTAGGCCACCGGATTCCCCTTCCACTGTGGGTGTCATTGGCCCCTGTTATTATAGGTAAATCTTTTAATTTCAATTATTTAATGGCTATCATCACAATATTTCTGAAAAGGAAGAGTGTGTATTACTGAATTACATGTTTTCTCATAGGTAGGAAAATGTTCGGGTTGAGTGGGTCGGAATTTATTAGATTAGTAAGTAGAACTATCGAAGGTGAAAAATGTGAGCCCATAATAACTTTAATGTTTACTAAAAACCCTTCCACATAGATAGAGGATAAGAATTATAAAATATACATACCTATTCCTAAGTTGTAAACTTGTAATTATCAATCAAGGTTTCAAGTTGATCATGTAATTATCAATCAGTCTACCGCATTGGGTTTGGGGTGTTCATTTTGGTATTAGAGCAACCTAATAACTTCAACAGAAAGGTTTTATGCGTTTGGAATACAATTTAGATAAGCTTCAATCAATTTGTTATTTTTTTCATTTTAGCCTATTTCTTTCACTCGGCCCTTTAGAGAATAATATGACCCAAATCCACCCAATACTCGTGAATGGGTCAGGATTACATATAATCTTTTCTTTTTATAAGTGTTGTAGTGATTGGTATATGGTTGTTCATCCTGAAAAATACAAATAGTAATATAATTGGAAACCCAACCAAGGATGAAAGATACATCTGAAAAGTAAACCTAAAGTTCTTTTCTTGGAAAATTTCCGCTTACGTTACATTTCAAGAAAGATTTGTCCAATGAGTAAAATGTGAATATGGATCCTGAAACTACTGTTTTCAATGGTTTATGACTCGTACATGTAGGCACATTAATGACGTTTACGAAAGGACATCCTTTCACGTGGCTGAGGTTCAATGGTGACATTGTTTCAACCATTACTTTTAGTTGTAGAAACATCTTATTAAAGAAAGCCATGGTAAGATAAATCGCTTCTCTATTTAAAGCAGTGAACTAGTGTAACATTTAAGCAATCTAAATTCTTATCTTATTCTTTCTTGATTTGGACATTTCACAGAATGGTATGGACAGCACAAATCTGCACGCTTACATTTCGATGATTTCACTCTTTTTGTGTCTTCCATCAGCAATATTTGTAAGATAACTTTATTAGATTCAATATCTTAGATAGGTGGAAATTTGGACATATTTACATATGAATTAGTTAGTTTGGGTTATGTATTGCATCAAAGGGTCAGACGGGTAAATTTAAAAAAGAAAAAAAATATATAGATCAAGAGAAGATGGGTCCATATGACCAATAGGTCAAATTAGACTGAACGCAAAAAACGTCTATAATCATTTTGTTAAAACCTTTACTAGTTAAGTAGCTTACATAAAATATCTAAGATCACATTTGACACTATTATTTATTATTTTATTTTGGAAAAAAAAATGTATTGGTGACCTACTCGTACTAAAATTACCCGTTTTGACATGTTATCCAACGAATCTGACCTCCCATTTTACCATCTCCAGGTTTGTTCGTTTCTTGTTACCTGAAATGTGATTTGAACTCAAATCATTAACATTTCTTCACCGTTTTCAGATTGATGGGCCCCAATTGATGCGCTATGGGTTCAAGGACGCGATAGCCAAAGTTGGCATTGCTAGGTTCATGCGTGATTTGTTTTTACTTGGGATGTTATACCATCTATACTGCAAGGTAATCCCAAAAAACTTCAGTTTCAGCATCCAACAGCAAATCAGGTACAGTATGATTTTTCATTAGGTTAATAATGCTTTCTTGTGTTTTAAGGTTGTAATCACAGCTCTAGAGTGGGTTGATCCGCTTACTCACGCTATAGGAAATGTAGGGAGACAAGTTATTTGCGCTTGTTTATGTATCACGACAGGCATTGTGACGACACAAATGGGACTTGGTATAGCAACCGCCATTTTTGGTGTTGCAATTTACTTCAGGATCAAGGCAAACCTTGAACTACAAAAAGGGGTATGAATCTTTGCCTCCATTTCCACACTCCTGTTCATCCATTTTGGCTATAGTTAGGCAAAACTCTAGGGTTGGTTAAGTTGATGGGTCAAATCTAGCTTGAATCAAACAAGTTCATTAAACATTACTTTTTTTACATTATATTTCTTATTGAAATTCATATTTCTATTCTGTAGTGGTTACACAACATGTGGCATTTTGGTTTAACTAGTTTTGCTTGTGATTGCTATTACTATGTATAGTATACGTTATGCATTCAACCATCATTTTTTTTTACTACTTTTTGGCACATACTTTAGAATGTTAGTAGTTTAGCACTTTAGCTGATTTTGATTTCTAACCTCATCTTTTGGTCTACATATCTAGTGGTCAGATGCCTTTCATAAAAATAAGCCCATTGATCGATATGTCTTGATAAAAATCGGTCCAAAACTCTTGATTCTTGACATCGATTCATATTTTTATTAATGATGTTTGATTTATTGATTAATTTATTAATGTTTTCTTTTCTCTATATTAATCATTAAAGATCGACGATGATTCATACACTACTATTGTTTTATCCGTAAAACACTAAATACATTTTATGGTGTTGTATAAAACATATTAATCTAGTGATAAGATGAAAACCGGTGGTGTACGAACAAACCGCTAGTTTCCCATTACTTGCTAAAATTACTAGCATGCGTCTAACGCAATGCGACGACAGATTTCTTTTAACAGTATATTCGTCAGCCATTGTGTCTTATTGAACATTTTAACGATTCAAGTTTTCGATAAAATATATCAATAAATAAATGTTATTTATATAGTTGTAACAATTTTTTACATGTAGAAACTCAAGTAGCCTGTAACTATGGGGATGTAAAATATTTTGCTCATCAAAACATAATTGCCAAGGAGTAATTTCGGAAGTGGTTTCTGAAAGCTCGGATGATGATTATGAGTACGAAGATGAACTGGTTCAAAGTGTTAGCAAAGCAAAGGAAAGGAATATGGCAGGTTATCTATGAACGGTGCAACACTGTGAGGGTTATGCGAAAGAATTCTCCGGAGGGACCTTCATTGAGTAAAGAATTAAAGTAATTAGTGCAGTGGCCTTTTGGTCGATTTGGTGTGCAAGAAACAAGCTAATTTCTGAAGGATTTATTTAATGTTGGAAACCAAGTTAAAAGGTCTAGTTTCATTTGGTTGGTTGGAGCAAATAAATCGGATTCACGTTGCTAGGCATTTTGGTTTGATCAGTTGTCAATGATCAAGACTATTGCTTTTTCTTTCCAATGGCTGCAGCAAGCTTCTTAAGCTTGGAGTCGTCAAGGAGTCTTCTTTTTGTTTGGATCCATTTCTCAAAAGTTTCAAATGTGTTCTGCTTTTTTCTTTGTAATGTACTATGCGTGCATTAACGTAAATCGGTATGGTACTTGTATACGTAATGCAATGAAAACTTACCGTTTCAGAAAGAAAACAAAAAAAAAGAACATTATTGCCACATGTAAGGATTCATACATCATTGTGTTCACAAAACACCTGCATATTCAGTATATAAGATTTGGTACTAAATTCTTCATTTCGAGTACAAGCACGCAAAAAGCACAACACCGATAAGGGACTCTGTAAGAACTTGATTTATCCTTTTTTCTTGCTCACTCACTTTGTAACTCTGACCAAAAAAAAAGGAACAAACAAACTATTAATATAATAATAATATTTGGTTTTTTTTTTTTTCCTGGGGTGAGGGGACAAAAAAAGACTTCGTATTTTTCTACAAAGAAAACATTAGTATTTTTTATACACTCGTATGCTTTTTTAGAAAGAGTAAATTCCACAAATGGTCCTTGTGTTTGATATTGATTTACGAAAACAGTCCTTGTACTTTTTCTTCAACGTTTTCGGTCCAATAACTTTGGATTTGCTCGCAAATGGTCCCTTAAGGGACCATTTGCGAGCACATCCAAAGTTAGACGGAGGACCATTTGTGAGCAAAAATTCAAAGTTAAGGGACCATTTGCGAGCAAAACCAAAGTTATTGGACTGAAAACGTTGAGAAAAAAGTATAGGGACTGTTTTCGTAAATCAATGTCAACCATAGGGACCACTTGTTGAATTTACTCTTTTAGAAACTTCATCTTTGAAATGATAAACATATTTTCTAAACGCCTATCATATAACACTTTGTTTATCTTTACCGTATTATAGAGTTCGTTTGCAGGGGGATGATTTGGACACGTGTCTGGCCACATTTCTACTTCTTTCGTACCATCGGGCTTTAGGGTAAGCTTGACATATCGACATTGGTTGATATTCGGATACGAAAAGCACTTGATACGTGAATAACTGATGGACTTATTTGTTGTACTTATTAGTGGTCCTAACTTCACCTCCTGATTTAATTAAGAAATGAAACAAAATATTGCAAATAAAATTGTCAAGCGAAATAATAGCTAATAAGTTGTGAAGGTTAAAACGGGTCATACCTGAATAGAAAATGGGTACAAATGGGTCATCTTGTTACTGGGTCAAGCCCAAAGATATTGTTTATGATCCGCCTAAAGTCCTGAGATACCAAAAGACAACTATTACAGTATCCGCTTATGGTTGGGTAGAAGTGTGACATATGAGCGGAGCTAAAAAAATTCAAGCGGAGTGGGAAATAAATTATTTTGTTCATTTTTTATAGTTTTAAGGGACAAAATTTTAAAATTTTCATTAATACTCTACAAAAATTTCTTTTGTACGTAATTTCAAAATTTTTTAGGGGGTAGTTGCAGCTGCCCACGCGACCCTATTCTAGCTCCGCCCATGTATATGTGTGGGATTGGAGTAATTATTCAACTAAATCAACATGAGGATGAACAGATGCCAAACGATATGAAATTATATAGTTAAGTAAAGGAAGTAAATTTATGATCAATTGAGTGGCATGACACCAAAACTGAAAACAAAATCATAACGTGATGTAAATCGATTGTTAATCCAATGTACTGAAAACGAAATCATAACGTGATGTAAATCGATTGTTAATCCAATGTACTAGGAACGCAAACAATACTTTGTAAGAGCATATATACTCCAATGTTAATAAGTAAGTTTATAGTGACATGGAATTGAATCACATGAATCTCTCATCACAATAACAAGTTTATATTAGAAGTCCATAAGAGGGCAAAGGAAGTCCATGCTCATAGACTTTGGAGAGAGAATATGTGGTCGGTCCTATCATATACTTTGTAACTAACATGGTGGATGAAATATTATATAGCTAATGATTAAACGTGAAGCCTTATAAACATTGTAAAGTTTATAGGCGTAAAGATACAAGTGTACATGAAGCATGAGTTTATACAAAACTGATATGACAAGTCGTGACAGACTAAAAGTGGTATAAACTTGAACGAAGTCCATGCATTAACGATGCTTTTAGCTATATAGTGCTCACATGAAAGTGATATATATAAAAGTGCTATGAACTAGTTTTTATATTTATCGGTAATCGCATTTTGTTGATTACCTATTATAAATAAATAAACTACTGAAAATGATAACATATGTAATCGAATAAATATATCACAAAAACTCATATTCCACTTCCCGCGAATGAGGGTTTTTTTTTTTTTTTTTTTCCATCTCTAATTCGTGAGAATTATGTTACTTTATACACTTATTAACGTGTAATTTATAGCATTGTCACTTTATACATAATATCCAACCTTTCAAGTGCTTGGTTTATTGAGCATTTTAATTACAAATTATCATAATATTAATTTACAAACTTGGTCAACATACATAAAGACATAAAGTTATGGGAGCTGATAAATACAACAAACTAATTGTTACATACACTAATAAACATGCATTATGACTTGTACTGTACAATACTGTAATGCATTAATTTTGTTGTATGTATCAATTATTTTGTTCTATTTATCAATACCCTAAAGTTATGCGAGTTCTTAATTTGTTTACTCCATATAATCCAATGCAATGTTTTAAAACCCGGTTTTCAAGTTGATCCGGTTTAAGTGCCGGATCCGGTTCAACCGGGTGAACCACCGGGTAATACGGTTTGGACTTTTTTGTTATTTATAATAGCTTATATAAAATATATGTTACATATCATAATTGAGGAGTCTACATGTAAGTTTAGTAGTCTAATATTTCAAATAAAGATATGTATATCAACAATTTTGACATTTAATGGAGATTAATGTAATATTAAGACTTTACAAGGATATTAGCGAAATTATCCCTTATTTTTCAATCAATTGGTCAACCAAAAAAATTAAAAAAGAAAAAAATGTTAACCCCCGGGTTCCGGGTCACTGGTTCGACCGGAAAACCCGCCGGGCCAACCCGAGTTGAAAAGCATTGAAAACCCGCTCCTAGTTGACCCGGTTAGATGGCCGGCCGGGTCATGGCAACCAGTTCAATCGACCGGGTCAATCCGAGTTTCAAAACGTTGACCCAATGGCTACCATATTATTCTCTTTTGTTGCATAAACAAACATACTACATTATATACCGGTAACAAAACTTTTGAATCTAACCACGACCAGTTGACCACCAAACTATGCAGATATATATGTAATTAGACATTTAATTATATACTACTACATATATCTTTGTAAGAAAACACGTGTAAATCAAATTGTACACAAGAATAAAGGAAACGGTGGTAAGTGGATTTATATAACTCTAATGCTTTATTCAAATTCATATACAATTTTTACTAATCGACCAAAGATGAAGAAGAAGGTTAAGTTCGTTTTCTGCTGTTATGATTAATTGGGAATTACAAAAAAGAAGGTACTAACCCTAATTGCGGCACTGATGCTGCAGTGTAGAAACGCTAAATTTGTGTCGTGAAGTCCTTTAGCACCGTATAAGCTTCAGAAAAAATGAACCACATCATAAGCGCTCCGGTGATGTCATCCACCAGCGAATGTCGGAGTCCCGACTTCAGTTGATTTCGACGGAACAGTGAGAGAATGAATGCAATCACAAGTTCACAACTATAACAACTAGCAGCAACATTTTGATACGGTGATTTTACAAAGTCATATATAGTACAATTTTACACAAGTTATATTAAGCATTTAGTTTGATTAATGATAATATTATTTTATGTAAATGGATTTATATAAATAGATATTAAAAAATTAAAAGCTTTTGAAATCAAGTTAGTGATTTTTTTTATTATTTTAAGTCTATATTAATTATAAATTAATAACTGCACTACTTGTTTAACTAAAGAGAAAATTTGAATTGTAAAGTGAAGTAACTTACACTCACTTTCTTCACACACAGGTTGTTAAAGGTTTTTTCTTCCATAATCAGAGTATCCTCCACATATTTCATCTCTTTGTTTTCCATGCCTTTGTTTATCAACAAAAAAAATTAGCAATAATGTTTGAAACTACAACTAAGCGAATAATGACATCTGAATCAATTGAATGAGTGATTAATTGTGTACAGAAATGCTTACCTGATTTCTGTGATTAAATGCTTTTTATGTACGTTTTTTGAGAGAAAGTTGTGCTTCAGTCCGGTTAAAGAAAAAAAGAGAGAAGATTACGTAAGGTCGGTATCGAAAGAGAAATTAGGGTATGTGAAGTGAAATCTGGCGGAAAAATATCTATTTGTTATGCACTTTATTATATTTATATATATATATATATATATATATATAAGGGTTAAATTAAAATTTGTTTTGTTTGCCTTGTCAAAATATATATATTTTTCATATTGTTACCGAATCATATTACTGTAAATAAATATACATCTTATGTACAGTAACTAATTATCTATCAGTAAGTTTTATAATGAATTATGTTCAAGGTAAACAATTATCAAAAAGTTTGCTCACATGATAGCTGCTCACCAATGTTTTGAAACTCAGGTTGACCCATGACCCGGCCATTTAACCTGGTCAATTAGGAGCGGGTTTTTAATGCTTTTCAACTCGGGTTGGCCCGGCGGGTTTTCCGGTCGAACCAGTGACCCCTTCTAAGAACGGACCAGAATCCCCATGGCCATTGATTGAAACATCGGTATTTGAGAGTACCGGTGACGGAAACATTGAATTCAAAATTGAAGTTTTTTAAACGGTCATTTTTCAATCCACAAAGTTTTAGTTAATTTCACTCAACTATATATTTTTGATCGACATTTTTCTTGTTCGCGTTTGTCTTGCTTATATAGGCCGATGTCTGTGCATCATACCAAGTATTACTTGGTGGAGGAGTAAAGAAAGAAAATATAGTTGTGATGATGTATGATGATATTGCAAATAATGAATACAATCCGTTACCCGCTACTGTAAGACATAGTGTAAACGGTCCCGACATATATAGTGGTGTTCCCAAGGTACAACTAGTTATTAATTTGAAAAAAATATAGCAATCTCTTTTTTTTAGAACATATAACATGTTATTATTTATTCTACAGGATACACAGGATTGGAGGTTACTGCTCAAAACATATTTGCGGTGCTCTTGGGTGATGAGGAAGCCGTGAGTGGTCGTAAAGTGCTTCGGCCCACTTCCAACGATCATGTATTTCTGTACTTCTCTAGGCATGGTTCGGAAGAGTACCTCAGTAAGTTAATTGATTTTCATTAAAATTTTCATTTTCTTACCAAATGAGTTAACCTTATCTAATAATATATCTTACACATTCTTGTTTGTAAAAATATATAGACTTGCTGGATGAGGTTCTTTATAAAGAGGATCTCCTTAAAATACTTATGACCATGGAAGATGGAAAGCGGTTGAAATCCATGGTAAGTTACATGTTAAGATGATTTAGTTATATACATTATAATTTGAACTTTGGCTGTACATATATTGGGTGCAGACTGCAGAGTACATATATTGGGTAGTACATGGGTAATTTGGTAAAATCACAACTCTCTTTTATTTTGCAATAAACTTAAGAATTTTTAAAAAGAATTAATGGTATGGAATGAAAATATGAAATAACAGAACTAAAAATTTAATAATCAACAAAAATAAAAACAAACGCATTCTAAGATACAAAAAAAAAATCCCTATTTTTTGTTTCATGTTAAACAAAAGTCAACAACTGGGTTGGGACACCAAGTGCTATTAGAAATTTAAAAATGAAAAAGGTTTACAAAATGAAAAGGATAATAGGATAACTTGAGATTGTAAAAGGAGAAATATCTCGCAATATAATTAAATGGATGAAAGAAGAATGGTCTGTGATTTTGGAAACAATTGAAGTAATAAATCAAAGAGGAAAACAAATAAAGAGGCGGGTATGAATTTTTGGTGCAAAATAGAATGGATTTGTGAAATTACCAAATTACCCCTGCAGTAACCAATCTATGTACTGCTAACGGTACAAATTATTTTCCTACATATAGTTAGATGTGGGATCAGGAAGGATCCATTGTTTTGGAGAGATCCGAGAGCCTCAAATCCCCGCCGTCCATTTGTTTGATCAACCGTCATCATTAATAGAGAGTGTGGCGGGGGCTATTTCGTGGTTATACGAATTTCAGGGTCTGATTTGTAACTTTTTTACATTAAACCAGGGGTAAATAAGTAATTCGACTTGTTACATATCACAGATATCTATTTTGGTCAGACTACAAGTTTTCTTTTCAGCTTCATCACAATCAATTACACCATTCTCATCTCTCATTTTTTCTTTCACCTACTTTACACATATCCATGAACTCATCTCTCATTTAACCATTCTCATCTTTCATTTAACGATTCTCATCTCATTTACACACTTTATTTTCACCTTTTACACCGTTAATCATACACATAGTAGCACGGTTTGTAATAGGCATTTTTTTTTTTCAAATTTGAAGGATGTCGAAAATGTTAAAGGATTCTCAGGATTCCATTGGTGAAGGTTCGAAAAACGTTGCTCGGAAGAAAAAAGAGAAAGGAATTATATCTCGTAAGTTTTTGTGAAATCGGAATTTCATTTGAAGTAGTCGTCTTTGTTCAGTCGTTTTAACGGTTTTTTTCGTTTTTACAGCGTCTCGTCGGAGTCAAAGGACGACGATGTATCAAGTTCGTGCGAAGCAGAGTAAAGATGATATAGCTATAGATCTTTGTCAATCGGATGGTGATGATGATAACGAAGTTGAAAGTGTAATGAGAGGCATATTTCTTATTATTTTTTTATTTTTTATTTGAGATATATGTGTTTTTAAATCATTTTTTTTGTTGAATGAGGTGATAAGTTGCTGTTATTCTAGATTTGGATGATGTTAAGTGTTTAAAAAAACTACATTTTAAGTATTTTTTTGCTACTCCATTTTAAGTTATTTTTACTGCATTATAAGTAAAAAGATGCTTTACTACTACATGTTAGACATGTGTTGATAGTTGTGGTTTTAGTTTTTGTAACTGCATTTTAAGGTATGTTTTTGTTTGTACTGCATTTTAAGGTATGTTTTTGTTTGTACTGCATGTTAGGTTTTTTTTTTTTTAAAGTGTAGTTGTTACTGCATTTTAGGTTTTGTTTCTCTTTACTACCACATTCTAGATTTTTTTTAAACATTTTAAGTGTGACTGCATGTGTTTGTTGTTAGTACTGCATCCTTTTTAAGTCTTTTATTTGTTTTTGAGTTTCTGTAACTGCATTTTTAAGTGATGTTACTGCATTTTTAGTAAAAAGATGTTTTTAGTACTGCATGTTAGGCATTGATAGTTGTGGTTTTTCTTTTTGTAACTGCATTTTAAAAAAAAAGTTTACTGCATTTTAAGTAAAAAGATGTTTTAAGTGATTTTACTGCATTTTAAGTAAAAAGATGTTTTACTACTGCATTTTAAGGTATGTTTTTGTTTGTACTGCATTTTAGATATTTTTTTTAAAGTGTAGTTTTTACTGCATTTTAGGTTTTGTTTCTTGTTACTACTGCATTTTAGATTTTTTTTTAACATTTTTTAGTGTGACTGCATTTTAGGAGTGTTTGTTGTTAGTAATGTATCTTTTTAAAGTCTTTTCTTTGTTTTTGAGTTTTTGTAACTGCAATTTTAAGTGATTTTACTGCATTTTTAGTAAAAAGATGTTTTTAGTACTACATGTTAGGCATGTGTTGATAGTTGTGGTTTTTTATTTTTGTAATTACATTTTAAGAGAGTTTACTGCATTTTAAGTAAAAAAAATGTTTTATTACTGCATTTTAAGGTATGTTTTTGTTTGTACTACATTTTAGGTATTTTTTTAAAGAGAAAATTGCATTGTTCGTCCCTGTGGTTTACACAAAATAGCACTGGTAGTCCCTCGCAATTTTTTTTTGCACTGGTCGTCCCTGTAGTTGCTAGTTGTTGCACTGGTAGTCCGTGTGGTTACTCTCCGTTAGTTTTCTCCGTTAAAAGGACCAGCTATGTAATTTTTTTTCCTTACCACTAACGATGGTTAGTTTTCTCGTTAAAAGGACTAGCAGTGTAATTTTTTTTTTTTTCATATTTCAAGTTTATTTAAATTTAATATTATTTTTAATTGTATTTAGTTAATTTAATTTTAGAATAATTTAATCAATTTAATGTAATTATTTTAATCAACCTTTTTCAGTGCTAATTATTTTATTTTTTACAATTAAAATGATCAACTTAAATATTTCTTTATTCAAATTTTTTTTAAGTGTCTCGATATATATAAACCTACTAAAAATATAATAGTTTATACTCTTAACTTTGCATATTATCATCGATTTCATAACTCCGCATAAACAATTCTACATGCCTACATATATATTGTTAATAGTTTTGTATACTATGAACGTATTCAAATTGCACATTATCAACGTGTAACATTTTTAGTGGGTTTATATAGATCGAGACACAAAAAAAAAAACTAGAATAAAGAAACATTTAAGTTAACCATTTTAATTGAAAAAAGTAAAACAATTATCACTAAAAAGGTTGATTAAAATAATTAAACTAAATTGATTAAATTATTTTAAAAATAAATTAACTAAATACAATTAAAAATAATATTAAATTTAAATAAACTTGAAATTTGAAAAAAAAAATTACACGGCTAGTCCTTTTAACAAGAAAACTAACGGTCGTTAGCGATAAGGAAAAAAAATTACATAGCTGGTCCTTTTAACGAAGAAAACTAACGGAGAGTAACCACAGGGACTACCAGTGCAACAACTAGCAACCACAGGGACGACCAGTGCAAAAAAAAACTACGAGGGACTACCAGAGCTATTTTGTGTAAACCACAGGGACTACCAATGCAATTTTCTCTTTTTTAAATGTGTAGTTGTTACTGCATTTTAGGGTTGTTTCTTGTTACTATGCATTTTAGATGTGTTTTACATTGTTTTAGAGTGACTGCATTTTACGTATTTTATGTTATTGAGTTTTTAGTAATTGCATTTTAACTTTGTATTACTGTATTTTAGTTTTAGGTATGTTTTTGTTTGTGCTACATTTTTTGTTGGTACTGTATTTTAGGTGTGTTTTTTTGTTGTTTTTGTATCTTTTTAAGGTATTATTTTTTGTTTGATTGAGTTAGTACTGCATTTTAAGTGTGTTCCTTATTTTATTGTTTTTAACTACTTAATGTATGTGTTTTTTGTTGTGTGCTTGTGCTGGTTTTTTTATTCTAGACTCTGTGTTACTTATAAATAATAAATTCGGTGTCAATTCGTCATTTGTGAAATTTCATTAAAAATACGCACCTCACTTGATTATAAATTGAAAGTTCGATACCTTAAATTGAAAAATCAAAAGTTGTATACCTTAAAATCAATATTGAAGAAAAGTATAGTATATTTTTCTGTACTGTTTCCTAGTTTCCTAAAATGAATAAACTACGTATATAATAGATTAATTACTTACAATTAAGTACTAATAACGTAGATAATAACAATTATAACGAGCAGGGGCGGACATACATGTAAGTGAGGGTATGCACTTGCATACCCTTGGAGTCCTACTCGCAAATCGCAATGTAAAAATAATTATTTTTTAAATGTTTTAAGTCAAGGCTTTAAGGAATGCACACCCTATGAAAAGATGATGAACACATTACACATTATTTTTTCTCTAATATTGTCAATTACTCCATCCGTCCCATTTTATTGTCCATCTTACTATTTATGTTTGTCCTAAAAAATCTGTCTCTTGCAAAAAATACCTATTAAAAATCAATAAACTATCTAATTTACTATCATTTATTACTCTCAATTATTTATCTCATTAAAATTTCCAGTAAACCTTGCCTTGAATATAAGGGCAAAATTAATATTCATCAAACCTATCTTAAATCCAACAAAATATTCTATAGGATAATAAAAATAGGACGGAGGGAGTAATGCAATCTATCACTTAACTCAATGTTAAATTAACAAGGTATCAACTAACTATCTTTCGGGATAAAACTAATTATAGTATAAAAGTTAAAGGGTGGGGTTTAAATGAGAATAAGAATTTGTGTGAGAATGAGGGAATCAATCTCAGCCACTCATTTTCATCAAATACCCATTTTCACCATCTTTTTTAAAATTAAATATCTCACATATGACAAGTGAAAAAATTATAAAAATTGCACCATAAAATTCAGCGTTTTATCCTCTTCAATTTGTCATCCCTCAAGGCATACTTTTGACCTTTTGTTTTTCATTTTTTGATGGGTTTACAAATTAATAACACATGTATTAGTGTTGCGTTTATGGTTTAGGGTTTGAGGTTTAGGGGTTAGGGTTTAGGGTTTGGGCTTTGGAGTTTCTCCCCGAAACCCCAAACCCTAAACCCTAAATGTTTTACAAAACTCTAAACCCTAAATCATATACTAAACTATAAACCCTACTAAAACCTAAACCTTGTTAAACCATAACCCTAAATCCTAAACCCTAACCCTAACCACAAATCAAATGTACAACCAATCACTAACACATGTGTTACTAATTTGTAAACCCACCAAAAAATGAAGAAGAAAAAAAAGTTGTCAAAAGTATGCCTTGAAGGACGGCAAATCGAAGAGGAGAAAACGCTAAATTTTATGGTGCAATTTTCATGATATTTCGACTTACCATTTGTGAGATATTTGAGTTTCAAAAATGTGGAGAAAATGGGTATTTGATGAAAATGAGTAGTTGAGATTGATTCCCCTATTCTCACACTAATTTGAACTCTACTCATAAAAGTAAATTTTAGAAGAAGAAATGACTTGAGCTTTGTTTTTTTCATTTCTTCTATGAAGAAGATAGTGACTTACATGTACCAGATGATAAATGAAGTAATCTTTTACTAACTGCTATAAATTGATTAATAACAAAAATGATATTTACGAATGAGTTTTCTTCATAAAAAGTTGAGTTGTTTACGAATGAGTTTTACGTTTTTTTTCATAAAACTCCAAATATATAATTTTCTATAAGTTATATACGAATATATCATGTAATATTTTTCAAAACTAGAACTGTGAACTCAAGAAAATTTTTACAGTTTCTAAGTTGCGGCTACATCGGAGTTGATTTTAGGTTGGTTCTATTCAATCAAAAAATGGTCTAGTTTGGTATTGATTTACCCGGTAAAAAAAATAACCCGAAACCCGACTCAAAATACACCTCTTCTAAAAAAATTCCGCTCACACTATTTAGTGAATACCTATAACACCCTTCTCGAAAATACAAGGATATATTTTTTTTTTTTAACGGAAGCGCAAGATTTAAATACAAACCATTGGATTGCATATTTACATTTCAAAATGGCAATCCAAATACATACAATCTTTAAACTAGATTATCCTAGACATTACATACGATAAGTTTAGTGTTATAGAAATCCACAACATAATGTCATAACATTAACAGAGTTAACAAAACAGAGTGAGCTTGTCAAACATTCCATTCCTATAGTACTTCTTGCCCACCCACATACCAAAGTAAACCTGCAAGAAGTAATGGGGGTTAGCACGAAGCTAAGTGAATGAATCTCAAACTATCACCTAACTTAGCTTAACAAATGTCTACAGCAAAGCATAGTAACAGTTAATCATGAAGGATCGGTGGTCCTTGAAGTACCCTCATGCCGCGGTGGTTCCCCAAGTAACACTTAAAACCAACTGAAGGCCAAATCAGTGGCTAAACCGATAGCCTGGTACTATTACTACTTACAACATAATTTCAGTGAACAACACATGTACAAAGCACTTATGATGTCCAAAGTAATAGTACTCAAACCCAACACACGTTGACCCCCGACATTCATATAGTCCACAACCATCAAGGAAATCAAGGGCACCAATAATTAAGCTAAATATAACCATCATGGCAAAATATTAACTTAACAATGAAAACGGTAAATTCACATTTACCCGTTGTAACCATATTGTTACAACCAAATTAGACTGAAAGTCCAAGATCCACTCACCTTTGTCGACTGTAGTCTCCACTCAAAGATCTTATCTTATTGAGTCTTCTGGTTATCTGAGAACACGATCAAAACCCGAGTTAGACTCTCATGTTTTGAATTTATAGTATAACATTCATATAAACAATGCCGTATAATGCTCATACTATACTTTCAATACTCGTTAAATCACATAAGCACACAAGTCACAAGTTGTCAAATTCGTCAAAGTAAAACTGACAAACGCGATCATGGGTAGGGTGTGGCTGGATCGCGTTCCTTAGCACCAAAATATTCTGTTGCCAAAATACACTTGCAAACGCGATCCGGGACAAGGAGCTGGATCGCGTTCTAAGGAACAAAATCCGTTTGACCCAATTTAACACTATCTAACGCGATCCGTATGATAGGGACTGGATCGCGTTCAAACGTACAAAATCATCCTGGGATCAAAATACACATAGCAACGCGATCCGGGCAAGGGTTTCGGGATCGCGTTCCAATGTTTTTCAACAATGGTTCAGACCTGCAACTAGTTTCAGCTCGAACCAAAAACCCAAATTTCATACAATTCAATCATCAAACACGATTTTGACTTATAATTGACCTATACTAACATGTACAAACATATTGCAACAATAACTAACATCATCAAACACTACCAATCATACATGCATCAATTCTTCAACCTAATTTTTCAACCAATTTCATTAAATCAACTAACAACTTGAAGAACACTAGTAATTCACCAAAATAAACATGAAATCAGTTTGTAATCATCACACAATTACATATTCAAGCATGAACATAACCATTCAATCATCAATTTTAAACTAACCCTACTCATTCAAGCAAGAACATGAGGATGGGGATAATATTACTTACAATGGAGATGATTATGAGATGGAGGAGGTGAAGAACACAATGTAAGCACAATCACAAACTTCAATTCAAGTCTAAAATCTGATTTTTGTTAAAATTTCATTGAGAGCATTTGAGGTGGAAATGTGTTAGTTACAAATGAAAGGAATTGGGGAAAATGAGGTGTTGTCAAAATGAAATCACAGGTGTCGATTTTTAACATATGACTCAGCTTATTTTGGGTATAAATTATACCCGTCCTAAATCTATTGTCTGGAACCTAAAAATCATTTGCGAGAAATAAGTTTTTTATTATACCGTCGACTAAATAAATTTAAAACATGTAATAATTCATTTATCACAATAAGCCAATTGACCAATTGATCTATTAATTTAGCTATCAAAATACACCAAGTATTTAAAATACAATTTAAATAGCAGTTAAATTAAGGGAAATACCGTATTTCAACTAGGCCAATTTTGAGGATGTTACAAATCTTCCCTCCTTAAGAAGATTTCGTCCCCGAAATCTCGCCACGCTCAAAGAGATTAGGATAACGCGCCTTCATGCTAGACTCGGTCTCCCAAGATAAGTTTGGACCCAAACTATGATTCCACTTAACCAATACCATAGGGATCTCCTTCTTTCGAAGTTTAGTCACCTTACGGTCAACAAGTTCTATGGGCTCTTCTACAAGTCTTTGGTTTAAGTCCACACTCAAGTCTTGCAATGGAAGGATTTGGGATTGGTCCTCCACGTTGCATTTTCTTAGATAGCACACATTAAAAGTATCATGAATACCCGACAATTCAGGAGGAAGATCTAATGACACCGTTTGATCATTGACGACATGTCGAATTTTAAACGGTCCGATGTATCTAGGAGCTAGTTTACCACGTTTCCCAAACCTTATAACACCCTTCCAAGGTGAAACTTTCAAATAAACCAACTCACCTTCTACAAACGAAACTGGTCGATAACGTGGGTCAGCATACTGCTTCTGTCTATCACGGGCAGCTTTTAATCTATCTCGGGCTATAGCTACCTTATCGGCTGTAATTTGAACTATGTCAGGACCCGCAAACTGCTTTTCACCCGCCTCTAACCAACAAGTGGGTGTTCTACACCTACGACCATACAACATTTCATAGGGTGGCATGCCTATACTAGAATGGAAAGAATTATTATAGGCAAACTCAACTAATGGCAAATGGGAATCCCACGACCCCCCAAATTCTAATACACATGCCCGCAACATGTCCTCCAAGGTTTGAATGGTGCGTTCCGACTGACCATCCGTCTGAGGATGATAAGCCGTACTCAAATTGACCCTAGAACCCAATTCACGATGTAAATTCTGCCAAAAACCTGACACAAATCGAGAATCTCTGTCTGAAACAATCGACAACGGAATCCCATGTCTAATGACCACTTCATTAATGTACAATTGCGCCAATTTACTTAATGATGCCGTCTCACAAGTAGCAAGAAAGTGAGCACTCTTGGTCAATCTATCGACAATTACCCAAATCATATCGTTACCCTTAACAGTTCGAGGTAATTTGGTCACAAAATCCATGGTAATATGCTCCCATTTCGACTCGGGAATCTCAAGTTGTTTCAAAGTTCCATACGGTTTCTGATGTTCGGCTTTTACTTGAGAACAAATGTGGCAAGATTCAACAAACCGCTCTATATCCAATTTTAAAGTGGGCCACCAATACAATGGTTTCAAATCATGATACATCTTGGTGCTTCCTGGGTGAATCGACAGTCTGGATTTATGAGCCTCCATCAATATCACATCTCGAAGTCCACCAAACAATGGGACCCAAACACGAGACTGAAATGTCTTTAATCCACGATAATCTTCTACCAATAAATCCTTCCTTTTAAGCATGATTTCGGATTTCAAGTTATGATCCATTAGGGCCTCCATCTGAGCCAATTTCAATTTATCGATCAAGTCTGAAGAGATTTCCAAACGCATTAAACAAACCCTTTCAGATTTACCCTTTCGGCTAAGCGCATCCGCCACCACATTTGCCTTACCCGGATGATATCGAATCTCGCAATCATAATCCTTAATCAATTCTAACCATCTCCTTTGCCTCATGTTAAGTTCTTTTTGAGTAAACATGTACTGAAGGCTCTTGTGGTCTGTACAAATAACGCATTTGGTTCCATACAGGTAATGTCTCCAAATCTTTAAGGCAAAAACCACAACTGCAAGTTCCAAGTCATGGGTAGGATAATTAATCTCATGAGGTTTCAACTGACGTGAAGCATAGGCAATAACACGGTCTCGTTGCATCAAAACACAACCTAAACCCGCATGTGAAGCATCACAATATACAATAAAATCCTCAGATCCGTCAGGTAAAGCTAAAACCGGAGCCTGACACAACAATTGTTTCAAAGTCTGAAAAGCCGATTCCTGTTGATCACCCCACAGAAATTTCACGTCCTTACGAGTTAATTTAGTCAAAGAACCAGCAATCTTGGAGAAATCTTTAATAAATTTTCTGTAATAGCCTGCCAAACCCAGAAAACTCTTGATCTCTGACGGAGATTTAGGTGATTGCCAATTCATGACAGCCTCAATTTTAGATGGATCCACTTTAACCCCATCTTCACAAATGATGTGCCCCAAAAACTGAACTTCACGAAGCCAAAATTCACATTTCGAAAACTTAGCATACAATTTCTCCTTTCTCAAGGTGTCAAGAACTAAACGCAAATGTACTTCATGATCGGATTCAGATTTAGAATAAACTAAAATATCATCAATAAATACAATGACAAATTTATCGAGAAAAGGCCGACAAACCCTATTCATCAAATCCATGAAAATTGCTGGAGCGTTAGTCAACCCAAAAGGCATAACAAGAAATTCATAATGACCATAGCGAGTGCGAAAAGCTGTTTTAGGGATATCCTCCCCACAAACCTGAACTTGGTGATAACCCGATCTCAAGTCTATCTTAGAGAAAAATGAAGATCCTTGCAATTGATCAAACAATTCATCTATTTGGGGCAAAGGATACTTATTCTTTACTGTCCTCTTATTCAATTCTCTATAATCAATACACATACGGAAAGTGCCATCTTTCTTTTTAACAAATAATACAGGAGCACCCCAAGGAGAAGAACTGGGTCTAACAAAACCCTTATCTAATAATTCCTGAATTTGATTCATCATTTCACGGATTTCGAGGGAGCTAATCTATAAGGTGCCTTAGCTACCGGAGTAGAACCAGGAATTAACTCAATTTTATATTCTACTTCTCTAACCGGAGGTAAACCAGGCAATTCATCAGGGAAAACATCCGAATACTCAGAAACAACTCGGACATTACTAATGGCTTTCTTTTCTAGCTTAGCATCTACAACATAGGCTAAATAAGAATCACACCCTTTAGCTAGAGATTTTCTAGCTTTCATCATAGAGATCAAAGGTATACTACCCCTCTCCCTTTCCCCTCGAGCCACGATATATGACTCGTTTGAGATTGGGATTTTTATCAGCTTCTTATGACAATCTATATTGGCTTTATTACGACTCAACCAATCCATGCCTAACACAACATCAAATCCATGAATAGGCATCAATAGAAAAGAAACAGGGAAACTATGACCCTCAATCAAAATACTAGCTCCTGTCACCGATGTGGTAACCGAAACTAACTTTCCATCCGCTACCTCAATCTCAATTGGTTGTGAAATACATGTAGGTGTCAATTTAAGTCTATCACAGAATACCAAGGACATAAAGGAACAATTTGCCCCTGAATCAAATAAGGCGCATGCCGGTACTGAATTTATAAGAAATGTACCAGTTATGACGTCCTCGGCTACCACAGCTTCATCCACGGTCATTCGAAAAGCCCGACCTGTTGGAGCGGGAGGATTCTTTCTTTTCTGGCCAGAAGATGACGATGACCCTCCGACCGTGCCCGATTTTTGCTTCCCTGCCTCTGGACATGCACTCGAACGATGTCCTTCCTTGCGACAATTCCAACACACTGGCTTAGGAAAAGGACAATCCTTGATGTCATGACCGAACTGACCACACTTAATACACCTAGCAGTCTGAGGTGTACAATGTCCCGTGTGCCTAGACTTGCAATTTTGGCACCAATTTGATCTATCCACTGAACCACCAATAACATTCGGTTTACGGTTATTATTATTACCTTGCCATTTCTTCTTTCCCTGACCTGACGTAGATTCACCTTTGGGTTTCATTGGGGACTTGTCTTTAATCTCCAAATCATGAGCTCTAATATCGCCGTCCATAGAACGGGCTAAATCAAAAGCTTGGTTAAGATCTCCTGCAAGTCTCACAGTAGTTCGATAAGTATGAGGTAACATTCCAACAAAATGGTCAATCTTTGTCCTTTCATCCGGTACCCATTGATGTACAAATCTCAACTTATCGGTAAACTGGGAGATAAGGTCCTCTATAGTCATACTGTCAGTCAATTGCATATCCAAGAATTCACGCCTAATGCGAGTCATGTCATACCCGGAGCAATACTTCTTACAAACCGCGTTATGGAAATCGGACCATGTAATGGAAGCTTTTTGCTGAGGTGTTAAATGAGATGTGATAGAATCCCACCATCCCATTGCCGGACCCTTTAAAAGTTGCACTGCATAAGTTACCTTGATCTCATCCTCACATCGGCAAACCTCAAATTTTCTTTCGACATCCCTTAACCAATCCATGGTCACAGAAGGATTTGTACTCCCAAAGAAATCTGAAGGTCCACTAGACTTAAAGGTCTTAAATGAACATAATTTTTGCTGAGGTGGAGGAAGAAATACCGGAAACTGATATCCAGAAGGTCCTGAAGAAGAAAAAGGAGCTGATGTCTGGTAGTAAGTAGGCGGTGGCATAGAAAACTGTGACGTCACTAACGGAGGTGTAATCGTACTAACCGCCGGAATCTGTCGGGATGTTCTAGCTTGTTGTTCATATAATTCCTTATATTTGTTTAACTCATCCTCCAAATACAAAGTGTACTCATCACGGCTCAATTCACTTGCAGGGAGTGTAGTATTAGTCTGACATTGGCTTTGAGACTGAATTTCTGGAGGAGAGTCTCTCGCTCCAGAAGTATAACGCCCCAAAATTCTACAACTGTTTTTTTTTTTTTTTTTTTTTTTAACAATGCGGAAGCTCAAGTCCCAAAACATATATATACATAAAATGACAAGTCGTCATCTTCCATTACCTAAGTTCTAAGTATTGATTATTACCGTTTACAAAACAATCCTTTATATCCTGGGCATTATATAATCAAACATTTTAAACTGTATTAAATAATATCAGAGTAATCCTAGTCAAACATTCTTCAGTTACTCCTTGACCCGCCCATAACAATAGATATTAACCTGCAAGGAGTAAACAACGAGGGATTAGCACGAAGCTAAGTGAGTTAACTCATCACTAACAATACAACTTAGTTTAACACCATGAGTTCACCACATTTAACACTTTGACTCAACATCACCAGAGGATCGGTGGCCCTTGTGGCGCCCTCAGCCGCGGTGGCCCACCAAGCGACACTTACACCAACTGCAGGCCAATACAGTGGTTAACCGATAACTGTTTGTTACCTTTAGTCAACACAAGCCTTACTTACAACGAATGTTCACAACCCCTGTGTTGACTAACCTGTAACAACACAGTCCAACATAGTTGACCTCTATATAACACAGTTACCATATAGGTCACTTAACACTTAACACTTTAACACAATTCACAATTCAACTTAACACATGAATAACACTTAACACTTGAAGTAACCACAATAGTGATCACTAAATTATAGTGAGAGATCAAAGTCCACTCACCGACTACCATAGTCGCCCACTCAGTAGTCTAATATCACTGAGTCTTCTCCATATCTGGAAATACAACAAAATACACAAGTCAGTTACTTGTATCAAATCTACATAACAATACTCCAATAGATTTATACCAACAATCTCAATTCATATGTATTATCACAATCATCACAAACATCAAGTTCATACTTCTTGAATTTGTTTCTTAATCATGATTAGATATCATGTTAACCACTTTTCAACTATACATCATTTAGTTATCACTTGTAGTAATTTCACATAATTCATTCCATTAATATGAATTATCACTATTAACTTCATTAGTTCACTCTCACCTAATAAATCATGATAATTATAATCAACTTATCACCTTAGTTCACATTAATCCTTGTTAACTAACATGATCACATCAATAACAAGATTAATAGCTTCCAAATTAACAATCCACTAAAACTCTTCATGAACACTTAATCAAATTCTTCCATTTTAAGTTAGGGCTCATGTCATAATCATGGATTAGGCACTAATTAACAACTCTAACATAACCAAAATCTTTACTTCATGAATTATCAACTAAATCACACTTTTATCATGAATACACCATAATCTTTTCTCTCTAAGTTAGGGTTTTACTTATAATCAAGAATTTCTTATCAACTAATGATAATATGATCATTACTAGCTTAATTTCAAGATAAATCATGCCAACTAAATCAAATATTCAAAACCCCAATTTCTAGGGTTAAAGAAATCACGAAATTAACACATATAACATGATTAAGATGATGCTAGAATGATTATTACATGTTATTGAAGCTTAACTAACATCAATTTACACTTTAGAAACCCTAATTTCGGATTTTGCTCAAGAACATCAAAAACCCCAAATTCTAGGTTGAAGAACATGAAGAACACAAGATCATACCTTGTTTGTGATGATTAAGAAAGCTTGAATTCGAGTTTTAAAGCTCCAATTTGATGTTCTTCATGATTTTGATAAAGATTTAAGGTTAATTGTGTGTGTGTATATGTACGTATGTATGTATGTGTGTATGAAATAAAGCCCGACTCAAAACATAGATATGTTATCTAATTAGTTACTTTGTGTACTAGTTTTGTCCCCCGTACTTATCATTGTCTGGAACTTAAAAATTATTTACGGGAAAACTATTTTATTTTACCGTCACCTAAATAAATTTAAAACAATCAATATTTCACTAGCCACAATATTTCCTGAGGCTTATCGACCTATTAATTTTACAATCAAACGCAATAACAATTTTAAATCGCGTTTAAAATTTACAGAAAATGCCTATTACTTCTAGGCCCAATTTGAGGATGTTACAAGAAGCATTGATCGGGGTACTGGTCGGAGCGTTACTTTCTGCCATATCCTGTATCACCACAACATATCTCATAACCCGTTAATTGTTAGTACTTAGCAATACTAACCAAATCATATTCACTAGCTCAATCCCCTTCCCAGGAATGTTTGACTAACACAAATAGATTTTGGATTGAACAATTAACCCATGTTCAATTCGCCCAAATCATTGCTCTGATACCAATTTATAACACCCTTCTCGAAAATACAAGGATATTTTTTTTTTTAAAAGGAAGCGCAAGATTTAAATACAAACCATTGGATTGCATATTTACATTTCAAAATGGCAATCCAAATACATACAATCTTTAAACTAGATTATCCTAGACATTACATACGATAAGTTTAGTGTTACAGAAATCCACAACATAATGTCATAACATTATCAGAGTTAACAAAACAGAGTGAGCTTGTCAAACATTCCATTCCTATAGTACTTCTTGCCCACCCACATACCAAAGTAAACCTGCAAGAAGTAATGGGGGTTAGCACGAACCTAAGTGAATGAATCTCAAACTATCACCTAACTTAGCTTAACAAATGTCTACAGCAAAGCATAGTAACAGTTAATCATGAAGGATCGGTGGTCCTTGAAGTACCCTCATGCCGCGGTGGTTCCCCAAGTAACACTTAAAACCAACTGAAGGCCAAATCAGTGGCTAAACCGATAGCCTGGTACTATTACTACTTACAACATAATTTCAGTGAACAACACATGTACAAAGCACTTATGATGTCCAAAGTAATAGTACTCAAACCCAACACACGTTGACCCCCGACATTTATATAGTCCACAACCATCAAGGAAATCAAGGACACCAATAATTAAGCTAAATATAACCATCATGGCAAAATATTAACTTAACAATGAAAACAGTAAATTCACATTTACCCGTTGTAACCATATTGTTACAACCAAATTAGACTGAAAGTCCAAGATCCACTCACCCTTGTCGACTGTAGTCTCCACTCAAAGATCTTATCTTATTGAGTCTTCTGGTTATCTGAGAACACGATCAAAACCCGAGTTAGACTCTCATGTTTTGAATTTATAGTATAACATTCACATAAACAATGCCGTATAATGCTCATACTATACTTTCAATACTCGTTAAATCACATAAGCACACAAGTCACAAGTTGTCAAATTCGTCAAAGTAAAACTGACAAACGCGATCCGGGTAGGGTGTGGCTGGATCGCGTTCCTTAGCACCAAAATATTCTGTTGCCAAAATACACTTGCAAACGCGATCCGGGACAAGGAGCTGGATCGCGTTCTAAGGAACAAAATCCGTTTGACCCAATTTAACACTATCTAACGCGATCCGTATGATAGGGACTGGATCGCGTTCAAACGTACAAAATCATCCTGGGATCAAAATACACATAGCAACGCGATCCGGGCAAGGGTTTCGGGATCGCGTTCCAATGTTTTTCAACAATGGTTCAGACCTGCAACTAGTTTAAGCTCGAACCAAAAACCCAAATTTCATACAATTCAATCATCAAACACGATTTTGACTTATAATTGACCTATACTAACATGTACAAACATATTGCGACAACAACTAACATCATCAAACACTACCAATCATACATGCATCAATTCTTCAACCTAATTTTTCAACCAATTTCATTAAATCAACTAACAACTTGAAGAACACTAGTAATTCACCAAAATAAACATGAAATCAGTTTGTAATCATCACACAATTACATATTCAAGCATGAACATAACCATTCAATCATCAATTTTAAACTAACCCTACTCATTCAAGCAAGAACATGAGGATGGGGATAATATTACTTACAATGGAGATGATTATGAGATGGAGGAGGTGAAGAACACAATGTAAGCACAATCACAAACTTCAATTCAAGTCTAAAATCTGATTTTTGTTAAAATTTCATTGAGAGCATTTGAGGTGGAAATGTGTTAGTTACAAATGAAAGGAATTGGGGAAAATGAGGTGTTGTCAAAATGAAATCACAGGTGTCGATTTTTAACATATGACTCAGCTTATTTTAGGTATAAATTATACCCGTCCTAAATCTATTGTCTGGAACCTAAAAATCATTTGCGAGAAATAAGTTTTTATTATACCGTCGACTAAATAAATTTAAAACATGTAATAATTCATTTATCACAATAAGCCAATTGACCAATTGATCTATTAATTTAGCTATCAAAATACACCAAGTATTTAAAATACAATTTAAATAGCAGTTAAATTAAGGGAAATACCGTATTTCAACTAGGCCAATTTTGAAGATGTTACAATACCTACCCTCGCATTTCTAGATCCGCCACTGATAACGAACCTATATCATATAATAGTATCATAATAATGAGGCCAATAAACATACAGAGACCACTAAAAGTCTAAAACGGTATATGATCATGTAATGAAATTAAACGAGAGCAAATGACTTGTCTTCTTATAACAAGGTAGGGAAATCCAAACATATAATTGATGTGAAAATAGAACTAAGAATCAGTACAAACATATTATAAACAGCAGAGAAATCTTAATAATAGAATTAACAGCTCCTCTCTGAAAGCTTCCAAGTTCCAACAAGGTCTACATGGGACATCCTAAGGTCAAATTACCATTTCATTTCCAACAAGGTCTACATGGGACACCCTAAGGTCAAATTACCATTTCATTTATCCAAATGTAGATTCTCAAGGTGTGTTTAGTTACGAAAAATTCATTCATTTTTATGTAAAATTTTCTAAGAAAACTAAAAAGTTTGAAAACGTGTTTAAATTGTGATTTTATAGTGAAGTTTTCTAAGAAAAATGAATCTAATGATTTATGGTTACCTACATATCCTATTTTGGAAAATGAAAATTTTATTCCATACATTTGTACGCGTTTTCTAAAGTACTTTAGTTTATCGATGAACACAAAACTCTAAAATAATGGAAAAGAAAAATGGATATAGTTTTCTGTACTAAACATGCTCTTAAGTCTCTGGGACTTTTCTTTATCGTTTTTTTTTTTTTTTTTTTAGTACCGATTTATATACTTATAATGAATGCTTATAAACGAAAATATAATAATTTATTTTGTGACATTTATGTTTAAAAAATCCACACTTTCATCGTGTATAACTATTACTATCGTATTAAATGTTTAAACTTTGATGATGGTTAATAGTTTAAAGAGAGTTTCATCAAATATTACATAGGACACCTCTTTAACATAAGATTTCTTTTCATAGGATCGATAACTTTTCCCATTAGTAAGATTCTGCCTCATTATTATGGGGCTATAAATTTAATGGAAACCAGTTCATCTATACAATCGAGCAGGGTCATCATATAAATATGCCAAACCTATGTTATACGGAGTAATATAATATATAGTTGGGTTAAACCATACTTACATGATGACCCTATAATTTAATAGATCGTTAATTTAGCTAGCATGTAATTTAGTGCAATTTTTGAGCATTAACATATTTATGCATTGTATTTGGTTTTGGTATAATAATGGAATACTTACCCTACTAGATGTCCATTATATTTAAGGAATCAACGAGCTTATATTCTTATATATAGCAACATAACTATAAAATAATGGATAAATTAGATGCCCTAAATGGCTATATATATATATATATATATATATATATATATATATATATATATATATATATATATATATATATATATATTTTTAACTGTTATTTACTGAATTAACCATAACCCCAAGGACATATTTTGCAAGATCGAAAAACTAAATATCCTATCACTAATATTATATATACTAATGTTATACGAACTCGATCATTAATATTTAGATGTACGCGATACAAAATGATAATAGAATGTGAAATTTATAGTATAGTACTATATTTGCGTATACTATACGCAGAGGCGGATTTAGAAATTCGTCATTGGGTATGCAAAACTTAATGTACCACTTCTATAGTTCTATTCGATCTCTAAAGAAAATTGTACGGTCTTTCTCGGATTTTGGGCTCGGTTTCTCAACCCATTTAGTCAATTTATTTAGTTATCTATTACATATATAACTCAATGTCACTCTATCATATATAGAGCTGTTAAACAAAAAAAATGCTCTTTCAGTAATTAACCAATCTTAAATCATGATATATAGAGAATGTTAGAAAAGTACGTTAAAAGTTTGCAATAATGGTATCACTTAGCAATAATAACTAACAACAAAGACACAAACAAGCTAGTCTAATGCAAATAAACATAGTTGGTTATAAGGAAATCAGTTACGTATATAGAAGTGGCTTTAGGCTTTTACTTCATTAGAGGAGGAGAATATTAACCGATGTATCATTATTGTTATTATAAGTTAGCCCATTCTAGTTAGATTAATCCATCTGTAATTGTAGGGCTTGGCCCACATTGTTAGGATCCTTGTATCTATATAAATGAAAATGAGTGTAAAATCAATGTAAAGGCATGGGAAATTATACCCACGTTTATGGTATCAGAGCCTCCCACCAACCAAATATTCTCCCATATTTCTCCTCTAAACTTTCCTTATCTATAAAGAAAAGGATAAGAGGAGATGCAATAGGTAGAGGAGCAGCAAAGGCAGAATTAATCTCCATCATTCATTTTAAAATCCGACGCTTCAGATTATGCCACGTCATGGGGTGAATATTTTGCAAACTCTTTTGGGCGGAGGATCTTATATGCAAATTAAATTAAATTAGTTTTTGGTGCAGGGACTTTTATGCAATTTACATAAATTGATGAGAGAGGGGTTAAACACATGGGCAGCCATTTTGTTGACTATTCATTCCCATCTTTCTTCAAAAAAAATACACACACATAATACAAACACTCTTTACAGACATACATACACACACCACCGCCCACCACTTTCACCTCCGGCCACCGCCACCACTTTCACCTTCGGCCACCGCATAAACTATCACTACCACTACCACCTTCACCTCCAACACCACCACCACCACCTTCTCCGCCAAAAACCGCGAGCACCACCTTCTCCGCCACCAATCGGGACCACCACCTTCTCCGCCACCAGGTTTACTGCCACCACCACCACCACATTCATCTTCACCTTCCACCGTCCGTATTCACCACCGTCACCTTCAACGTTACAGTCCACCGTCACCTTCACCGTCACCGTCCTCCACTACCTTCATAGTCATTGTCCACCACCATCAACACCGTCTAGATCTGGAATTGTAGATCTAGATCTACTTTTAGATCTAGATCTGAAAAAGTAGATCTAGATCTACTTTTTCAGATCTAAATCTTAAAACTAGATCTGAAAACAGTTGCTGCATTTAACGTTCTTACTACTGCATTTTACGTTTCTTCTTCCTTTATAAATCTGAAAACATTGACTGCGCGCATTTTACGTTTCTCTATTTTTTAGATCTGATGAAATCCGCTGCATTTTAAGTTTTTTTACTGCATTTTATGTTTCATGTACTTATCAGATCTAGTTTTTAGATCTAAAACAATTTACTGCATTTTACGTTTCTTCTGCTGCATTTTATGTTTAGATCTACTTTTTTGGTTCTGAAAACAAGTACTTTCGATACTTTTAGATCTGGTATTTTTTTATGTTTATTAGAGTGTTTTTTTATTGTTTATTTAGGTTCGTTTTATAGTTCTAGGGAATATATGTGTGATATTTTAGTTGAAATGATAGATCTAATTTTGATTGGAATAGACTAGTGATATTTGAGTAGTAATTTAGTGTATTAAATGTTAGATCTCTGTATGAATTTGTGAAATGGATTTAATGCATATTTTGTTGTTATGGTATTTTTTTCATGTGTGTGTGCATTTTTAAGTGTGTTGGTTGCTGCATTCTGTTTTGGTAGTGTAACTAGTAGAAGTATTTAATACATTTTTAAGTTACTGCATTTTAAGTTATGTTACTGCAATTCATGTAGATCTAGTAACTTTGATATTTATTTGAGTGGTTTTGATGGTTTATTTTTATTAGGTTTTATAGATCTCGTGCATATATGTGTGATATTGTTTTTGAAATTATAGATCTAGATTTGATTGCTAGTGATTGATGATTTTTGAGTGGTTATTAACTATATGAAATGCTAGATCTGTGTTAAATTTGTGGAATGTTGATGCAGATCTAAAAAGTAAAGCAAAAATTAGATCTACTTTTTAGATTTGAAAATTAGATCTGAAAAAAAGTTCACTGCATTTTACATTTTACTACTGCATTTTACACTACATCATTTTATTTGTAGTTCATGTGAATTATGCTAGTATGTTTTCACTGCATTTTTTGAATGTTGTTACTGCATTTTATGTTTTTTAGGATTTTTTATGTGTTTGTATAATGAAATCAATAGATCACCAGTAATATTTTACTGCATTTTGTATCATTGTTACTGCATTTTAGGTGCATTCTCACTTTTATTATCATTTTTGGTACTCACAGGGGTAATTACCATGTTATTAAACGATCAAAACTTTTTTTTGTTTTTTCATTTTAGATGCATGTTTCTGCTGGTTGCTTTTATTGTAAGTTGACTTATGTTGTTATTCATTTTGTAGATAAAACATTTGAGGAGATTCCAATGAAATAATCGACCAAATTGAAGTCGGTTAAGCTTGAAGTTGAAAAAAAAGAAACCTGGCTAAGCTTGAAGTTGAAAAGAAGAAACCTTCTTTTGAAATGAAGCATGCTAAAAATGAAGCATTTGTATATTTTAGGGTATTGAAATGATTTTGTTATTGAAATTATAAAGTTTATGATATAATATTTTGTAAGAAATAAGATGTGTAAGTGAAATTTGAACCGCATCTTATTTTTTTGGCACAGCATTTTATTTTTTTGGCACTGCATTTTATTTTATTATTGTATATTATCAGGTTTTCAATTTTCTGTTAGAAATACTTTTTCTGAAATTTTTTGAAAAATTTTCGGGCAATTTTTAGGGCAGATTCTTAATTTTTTCAAAATTGCAAATTAGTCCCTGACGACCTGACAGGCGGAGACAGCGTCTGACACGTGTCAGTCTTTGATTTGCTGAAACTCTGCTCTCCCTGCCCCTCATAAACCCCCTGCTCCTCTAACCCCACCCTAAACCATAATTTACGTAGCAATCATATCTTTCTCTTAATTCTCAAAACAAACTTCCATAATTCTTCTAAACCTATCGTCAACCCCATATTCACACCACCATGACAAGCGGCTCAGATCCACAACCATCACTACAAACAATCGACAAAGCTTTCTGCGTAACGAACATTAAATCGCATATCCCAATCACCCTCGACCTTGAGAAATCCAACTACGGATCGTGGAGTGAATTTTTTAGAGCTCATTGTGAATCTTTTGGTGTTCTTAACATCATAGATGGAACGGCCACGAGTGAGAACGCAGCAAACCCGGAACAAGGAAAGCTCGACTAGCTAGTAAAGGTATGGATGTACGGAACGATTTCGGAAACATTACTTGAGACGGTCATGGAAACGAACAAAAAGGCAAAAGATGTATGGGACGCCCTTGAAAAGGAGTTTCATGACAACAAACGGTCCCGAACCATGGAACTTAAAAACGATCTCAGAAATTTGGAACTTGGTAATCTCACTGTGAATGAATACTTTCGCAAGATCAAGTCCATTGCTGATCTCTTAAAAAATCTCGGCTCACCCGTGTCCGAAGAAGATCTCGTTTTCTTTGCCATCCATGGTCTTGGTGATAAGTACGATCAAGTAGCTGGAATTATTCGCCATCGTGACCCTTTTCCCGATCTCTCCACCGCTCGTTCAATGCTGCTAGTAGAAGAAACTCGCTTAAATCGAAAGATTCGTAATCAAACCTCTCATCACGATAGTTCATCATCTTCCCCTACTGTTCTCGTAGCTACCACAAACCCGGGCCGTAACCAAAACCGAACAAATGCTCAAATTTGAAAGAATTTCCAAAGAGGTAGTTGTCGTTTTGGTGAAAAATGCAGATACATTCACATTGGGAATGGGAACAGTGGATTGGCAGGAAAATCATTTCAGCCTACACAAGTCCAACAACAGCCATTTGGTCACGTTGGAACTAATAATATGCAACAGCCCATGTGGGGCCAATTTGGACCAGTTGGACAGGCCCAATTTGTAGCCCAACGTCATCATATTAGACCATCAATGGGTGTCCATGTCCAGCAACCAGCCTACCAGGCCCAGTTGAGACAAGCCCAACAACCTTGGAGTGCTTCATCAGCAGCCCAACAGGCCCGAATCAGCCCATCTGCTTCTTCTCAGGCTCAACAAGCTTTTTGGGCAGGTCCGCATGTTGGTCACCAGTCTTCCTACCTGGTTTTTTAGACGCACGACATCCAAATCATGTTTATCTTTTGAGGAAGTCATTGTATGGCCTCAAACAAGCCCCACATGCGTGGTTTCAAAGATTTGCAGGATATGCCACTCGAGTTGGTTTCTATCATAGTCGATGTGATTCCTCGCTATTTATCTTCAAAACTGGATCTGAGATTGCTTATCTTCTGCTTTATGTGGATGACATTGTTCTTACTGCATCCTACAACACTCTTCTTCAGCGAATTATCTCTTCTCTTCATCAAGAGTTCGCGATGACTGACCTAGGTCCACTTAACTACTTCCTAGGTATCTCAATCTCACGCACTCCGAATGGGATGTTTCTGTCGCAGAAGAAGTATGCTACTGAGATACTTGAGAAAGCTCATATGGTCAAATGCAACCCATGTAAGACTCCGGTAGACACCGACTCCAAGCTTGGAGATAACGGACCTCCGGTATCTGATCCAACTCTATATCGAAGTCTTGCTGGTGCCCTTCAATATCTCATATTTACTAGACCAGACTTAACCTATGCTGTTCAACAAATCTGTCTGTATATGCATGATCCTCGAGAACCTCACTTCACGGCCCTTAAGCGTATTCTCCGCTATCTTCAAGGAACACTAGATCATGGCCTACAACTCTATGCATCTTCCAGCACTAAACTCATTGCATACTCATATGCTGATTGGGGAGGTTGTCCTGTCACTCGCCGCTCCACTTCAGGGTATTGTGTTTTTCTTGGTGATAATCTCTTGTCCTGGTCTTCCAAACGTCAACACACCATCTCTCGCTCTAGTGCTGAGGCAGAGTATAGAGGTGTTGCTAACATAGTAGCTGAGACTGCATGGCTACGCAATCTTCTACTGGAACTTCATGCCCCTCTTTTCACTGCTACTCTTGTCTACTGTGATAATGTAAGTGCAGTATACATGTCGGCCAACCCGGTTCAACATCAACGCACGAAGCACATTGAGATAGACATCCACTTTGTTCGTGACAAGGTTGCAAAAGGGGACGTCCGGGTTTTTCATGTCCCTTCCCGTTATCAGTATGCCGACATATTTACCAAGGGACTCCCGACTTCATTATTTACGGAGTTTCGATCCAGTTTGAGCGTTCGTCAACCTCCCGTTCAAACTGCGGGGGTATATTAACCGATGTATCATTATTGTTATTATAAGTTAGCCCATTCTAGTTAGATTAATCCATTTGTAATTGTAGGGCTTGGCCCACATTGTTAGGATCCTTGTATCTATATAAATGAGTGTAAAATCAATGTAAAGGCATGGGAAATTATACCCACGTTTAGAGAAAAGAGAGGTGTGCACCGAGAGACGAGAAATTTTTTAGCAGAAGTTGAACGGAGAGTCGTAAGTAAACAACAAATGTTGAACAAAGGAATGGAGAGGCGACTACCGAGGAGACAAAGTTAGGCTGCTATGCGGCTAGATTGTCTTTAAGCGACAAAGAGGTGATTTATTTGTTGAAGAATACCATAAGAGATCGATGAAAATGAATCGAATAAATCTTTAAAGCAAAACTGGGCATTAGTTTTATGTGTTAATTTCACTATAATCATTAATTTAATATGAGCATTTAACTTCACTATAATCATTAATTTAATATGAGCATATAGCTACCGTTTATGTATAATCATGGCATTACGATGATTCCTTCAAAAGCACGTTCCCAAATGAATGTTATATTGATCTATTTTCTGAAGTGGGTATGCATACTATTATCTCAGGGTATGCATTTGATAAGAAGACTTCATATTCTTTATGAAAAAATGATTTTTTCCCACTAATTATGTTACTCACAGGGTATGCACGTGCATACCCTGACTACTACACACATCCGCCACTATGTCTATACGGTACAAATTATATGGTATCTAAGTTGGATATTGGTACTCCAATTAGAATCTCTATTATTCACCAGGAGGTGAATGAGTTTACTGTTATATGAATAGTGGCAAAACAAGGATTTTTTTTTTTTTTTTTCAAATAGACAAAAAAACCATTTTAACTTAAGATTTTAAAAGTTTAGTTCTACCATACAAAGAAACAAAGGAACATCCCTTACCGCCTTCAGCAGGTTATGGCTCAATATCGTCTAGGATATGAGAGAGGTTAGATATAGACAGTCTTACCCATACCTTAAGGTAGAGAGGCTGCTTCCAGTTCTATCTAAAGGTAGAAAGGACCTCCGGCCTTTTGCAGGGGATAAGATTCGAACCCTGACCTCTTGTTTTGATTATTTGTCACTTTCTTTTATCAATATGCCACGTAAACATGAATATATCTAATAATTTGATACAAAGACGACTCAAAATCTGAAACGTGCTACGAACAAAGTTTTATATATATGTAGATGCGTTGCGATCAACGGGTTAGTTCAAAATAATAAGAATAGGGAATTAAAAAAATGTACAAAAACTAAACGTTAGTACTTAATTATTTTGCACTTTGTAGAGACATACTAAGGACTAAGGAGGTTGATTTATTATAAAAGTAGTAATATTTTATCCTAAGTAAATTCGAAACAGCTCAGTAAATCATCAATCATCAATCATCAATGTTAAATAAAAAGGACGGGAATTGAAGCATGTATAAAATATAGGTTAATGTGACATGAAAGGTGTTTTTAGTCGAACTATAGTTACATGTTTATTTCAGGATAAGTTTCCGTAGGGAATGATGACTCAAAGGGGTGAAGAGGGGACAAATCATATTTGATGCATCTTAGGACAATTTTTTTGGGTTAATATAAAATATTGTTAAAATGCAGTCACATTTTATATGTGTAAAATGTTATGTTGTGTTGTTAAAATGCAACCAAATTTGAACGTTTGTCTAAAAATGTAGAAAATTCAATATATCATTTCCTAACCTCATTTGACATGTTCTACTCTAATCTTCCACCGTTATTTTTTTCATTCATCCTATATATAAAAGGGCGGAAGATCATTAAGGCAGGGGTGGGTCCCGGCCTCTCCTAAACTTGAGAGAGAAACTAGCAAATACGGAGTATGTTTATAGTTGGAGGGTTGAAAACTAAAATGCCTTATTTCTTTACAAATTACCCCCTAAAATGATGTGAACTTCAAGTTTAGACCGGAGTTCTATTTAAATTCATGATATACTTAATGTTCTTGTAAATATAATCTACTAACTACTAATTACATAATTGCCATACATTATAATCTAGTTACTACTCCGTGTTATTCATTGTTTTAATCGATAAGTATCATGGGAATTTAACTTAATTTATTTGGAATTTTTGGGCATGGAATTGTGTTTGAAAGGATATGTAGTTTTGTGCATTTTTTTTTCTTTCGGAACGGTATAGATTTTCATCAAACAACCTTTAACCGGCCTTTAGCGATAAGAGTTACAAATAATTTGAGCTAGAGCAAGTTTGATCTTCCTTAATTTTGTTACTTTTACTACTGTATTAATCAACATACATGAATGAAAACTGAATATATGTTTCTTGTGGAACGGTTACCTACATTTTCCCCGCCCTGTACGTCTCTGCCCCTGTATGTAGTTTAGTTAACAATATAATTGTTAATTTTATATTATTAAAAGGTAATGTTTAAACTCTCGTGTGAATATTATGGTATGGTTTTGTATGTGAGCAGGAGAAGGCGATGTCTCTTATCGATTTACATCGGTAAATCTACAATTCTTTAATTTCATATATAAAACTTATAAATATTTATAGAGATTTCAGAATTTGATAAAGAATTTTTCATTATAGCTGTATATCAAAACTTTTTATTCATATATGGATCATTAAAAATGATGTATGGTCTTGTGTATTATATTAAAAAAATCTTATGTTATGCATTAATACTTTTTTGGGTAAATTGCATTTTTTGTCCCTGTGGTTGTCCATTTTCACCGATTTTGTCCTCAAACTTTTTTTCCCGCAATTTGCATCCTTGAATTCGTCCAATTTCGCAATTTTTGTCCTTTTGACTAACATCAGTTAAATTCCTTTGTTACTTTTGACAAAATTACCAAAATACCCTCATCTTCTTAAAAAAAAACTCTGTAAATTTCAGCCCTAAATTGTTGCAGATCCTAGTATCCTACAATCCCAATCCATCTCACCAATTTCAGTAATTACTCTAACCTACAATTTAGACATTCTACAATAAAATTTGAAAAGTAAAGATGGTGAGGGTAAACCATTCTAAAATCTCATCAGATTGTCTAAACCATTCTAAGAGATTTAATTCCTCAAAATCAATATATGCCAATAAATTACTCCGTATAAATAGACCACCTGCTATTAAACCATTATATATGAATATTTATCACATTCACACAAATACATATACATATATGCACGTACACATATACAACTTGAGATTTAACACCAACAACAAACACGAGCCGATCGTCACTTCCGGCACCACCATCAACCTTTTCAACTCTGGTTGTCACTTCCGGCCATCCGATCGGAGAGACATAGCTGGCCGGCTGTGGGGGAGAAAGAATCCGGCAGGGACGATGGCTACACCACAACCGAGACTCGCCACAGGGACGATGGCCAAAGCATAACCGATAATCGGTGGATCTGGTGGTGATTTTGTGGACTCATGAATCGTCTAATTAGGTATGTTCGTGTTGATTACGGTCAGAAATCGTAGATTTTGTGGTGATGGTGTTGACAACTACCAGATCTAGTTGTAGTAAATGAGAAAGTAGCCTTAAAATTTCTGGGCATCGGTGGCGCCATCTCCGGCCATGCCGGAATTTTGCAAAACCTGCATTCACACCATCTCCGGCCATGTAGGTTACCATGGGTGTGTTTTATTTTTTTGTTAGATTTGGAATAAATTGGAAGACACCGATATAGAATTAGTGTTTTGGATTTTCAGTTACTTGGATGTGATGCTGATGATATTACTCCGTATTATAATAATTTGACTTTTGTGGGTTTTAGTTAGTGTATGAAGAGATGATTTGAGTTTTTTGTGTTTATAATTTTTGTTGTGGATCTTTAATAAACTGTAAAGGTGTGTGGTGAGGAAGAGAACAAGTTTGAACTTTGAAAAAGAATATGGGAAGAAGTCAGGTGCAAAAGAAATAAGGAAAAAATATATTTAAAATTCATATAAATAAAAGGTAAGGGTGTTCTGGTCATTTTACTTGTACTAACGGAAAAATGTAACTAGCGTTAGTCAAAAGGACAAAAATTGCGAAATTGGACAAATTCAGGGATGCAAATTGCGGGAAAAAAAGTTTGAGGACAAAATCGGTGAAAATGGACAACCACAAGGACAAAAAACGCAATTTACCCTACTTTTTTTTAAACAGCTGTTATGCATTAATACTTATTTTTCAAAATAGAAAGTAACTCATACGTACTCGTTATCGATCGGAACTAAATCAGGATGTGTACGTGTGACGTGTTCAAGGTTGATGACAAAGTTGTTATTGTACGTGTGACATGACACGGATTGATATAGGGTAGTTGCCGGCCTACTCTCCCAAAAAAGAAAAAAAATATATGTAACTTTTTTTTTTTTTTAAGTGGGTGAGTACATGGGTTTTATCCATGAGGTTGTGGGTTCGAACCACATAGAGGACATATTAAATTTCATTGGGGTCTTAGACAAATGGTCAGGGGGTTTTCCATAATAGTGGTTTCCTCCTGGAGGTTATGAGTTCGAATCTCGCTCATGGCATTCGCCTGGGGGAGGGGAGACTCCGCGGTGCGATACCCATCTAAGACATGGGAGAGCAGTCATTTTAGAGCGTCGCCGAGATTACGAACTATGGAGCGGTTCTTATATTGGGGAGTAACCGATTGTGGAAGATGAACGGATGGACCAAAGGTCCGTCAGTGATTCCACAGCTGCCTTTAAAAAAACAAAAAAAGAAAAAAACAAAGAAGAAAATAAATAAATTTATGTCCTATAAATTAACTTTTACATCTATTTATAAAAGCTTGTTCAAATGTATACAACAAGAAATTAGCACAAGTATATCATTATTGAGTAGAGTTCAAATGAGTACATCAATTTTGAGTGAGAATGAGGAAACCAATGATATTGTGCCATTTGTACAAAGAGAATGCTTTACATGTACAAAACCAATTTAATTACCCTTAACATCAATTATCTCACAAACGACAGATCAAAAAATTATAAAAATTGCACCATTAAATTCAGGGTTTTCTCCTCTTCGATTTGCCGTCTCTCAAGGCATACTTTTGACAACTTTTTTTCATTTTTTGGTGGGTTTTACAAATTAGTAACACTTGTGTTAGTGATTGGTTGTACATTTGATTTGTGGTTAGGGCTAGGGTTTAGGTTTTAGGATTTAGGATTTAGGGTTAGAGTTTAGCAGGGTTTAGGGTTAGGGTTTAGCGGGGTTTAGGGTTAGGGTTTAGCAGGGTTAGGGTTTAGTATGATTTGGGGTTTAGAGTTTTGTAAAGCTTTTAGGGTTTAGGGTTTGGGGTTTAGCGGTTAGGGTTTAGGGTTTGAGGTTTCGGGGAGAAACCCCAAACCTCAAATCCTAAACCCTAAACGTAACACTTTAACACGTGTGTTAGTAAAGGTGAAACCCACTAAAAAAAAAAAAAAAAAAAAAAAAAAAAAAAAAACTGGTCGAAAGTATACCTTGAGGGACGGCAAATCGAAGAGGAGAAAATGCTGAATTTAATGGTGCAATTTTCATAATTTTTCGATTTGTCGTTTGTGAGATAATTGATAATGGGGGTAAATAGGTTTTGTACATGTGGAGCATTCTCTTTGTACACATAGCACAATATCATTGGTTCCCTCATTCTCATACAAAAACCTATTCTCATTTGAACCTTACCCGATCATTATTACTCATTATGACCCAATAGGTAATAAAAATATACTTGGGCCTTATTTTAATTACCCAATTTGACTCATTTATAAAAATTAGAAAAACCAACTAGATTCATGGGTCTTAAATTGCCACATCTAATATATATGGTGTTTCCATCAACTTTTTTTGTTGTATCTGATCGGGTATATGCTGATAACCGCGTCTTACAGCATATGCCGCAGCTAAATACATAAGCTTAAGCTACGGAAATATATAAAGTTACGGAATCACGCTCGAGTTACGTAAATGCACGGAAGCTACGACAAAAGGAATCTTTGACTTAGACACGATATCCAAGGGTAAGATTTATCGCAGAGATACTCTGTATTACCACCAGAATACATAAAAAGGCCAGGTCATGTCAAAAGGGAACAAAAAGCAACCTATGGCCAAAAGAGGAAGGTCTGCTCCGCCGCCCTGAGATGCGGAAAGCAGACCAACCATTTATGGAAAGGGAATCTCTGCTCTAAGTGGACATAAATAAGCAATCTCAGTCAAAGGAAAGGACAGAATAATCTTGCTCTTTCATATCACTCACTTTTTCTCTCAAGAATACTCACTCTCACTAATCCGCAACTTATTCTTATTCCGAAGGTTCTTGGCCTCGTGGCGTACAAGCCGTATCTGCCCTCGACGTAGATACGGATACCAGTCGGGAATCGCCAACCGATAAGCTCTCAAGCTTTCGGTCCAATTACCTTCGCTCTAACTTACTTTTGATGTTTGTAGCAAAGATCTAGTGCAGGTAAACGAGACGCGGCTTGTAAAGTATCGCACGGAAGAAGGTTGTTAAGCTTAGTCTTGGTGCTGCCGGTTTTTGTATCAACATTTGGCGCCATCCGTGGGACAAAACTGAAAGAATGTGTGACACCCGTCAAATTAGGACTAGTTTTTAGTTCCTAATCATTTAGAAATACGTGTAATTAGTTCTATGTATTAGGCTAATTGTATGTATCAAAATATATATTGTTGAATATATATCAATACGCGATTATAGTTAATCGTTCATTTTCAAATCGGCCAAATTTCCGATTCATTTATACGGCATTGGTGAAAATCAAATATTAAGTAATTCAGAATGATTATTTAATATCCACATAATTATTATATATTATTTAGATAATATATAAAGTATTTGTATCGTACTAATGTAAAACATTCGCGACAAAACATATAAATAATGTATTATTATTGGAGATAGTAATTATTATTTACATTAGATAAAATAAAACATATTTCGTTTTATACCTTTTTACCCAAACGCGACGAAAACATTTAAATCGTGTCCGTCTCAGAAAGATAAAACAAAGATATATTTTTATATCTCATTAAAAGTATTTTTGTTAAAATGCTTCGATTAAAATACGTACGATATCAATTATAGAAATTTATCGAATTAAAACATTTTACTACTTTTCGATCGGGTACGAAAACACGGGTATTTTGTACCACAAAATATCACCAACCGACTCCAATAATTGGAGCCGGTCTCCTTCCCTCAGAAGCTAACCAAACCACACCCTTACTCTCATTTTTCCATTTCATTTTCTTCAAACTTTCCTCAATCTCTCTCAATCTCTCTCTCGGTTCTCTCTCAAAATCGAGCAACAACAATCACAAGCAACAGATTATCATCGTCATTTCGTGGATCATCATCATCATCTTCATCACCTCCTTCATCATCATCACCAAGCTCCATCTCCATTTTAGCTCCATTTTAATTGTAAGGAAATCAACAACTTTTTGTTTAAATTATATGTTTATATGTATTTATAACATCATATATTAACATCTAGCAACTGATTATGTCCAAAGAAATTGATTAAGATGGGTTTGGGTGAATTTTTGAAACGACAGTCTTGAACCAGACCTCGGAATACGGCGTATCCAAGGGAATACGGCGTATTCAAGGGAATACGGCGTATTCAAAGGAATACGGCGTATTCAAGGGAATACGGCGTATTCCCTCTATTTTTCATGAATACGGTCGTATTTAATGAATACGGCGTATTCCCCACAAATACCACCAATCCGACGGATTCAAGGGAATCCGGCGGATTCCCCCTTTATATTTCATGATCCAACGGATCAATAAACTAGTCCTGCGAATCTTAGCTAAAACAGAACAAATAAATTTCTGAAAACGTCGACGATCTAACAACTTAAAACAGGGTAGCTTCTCGATGAAAAATTTATTGTAACGGATTGGGCTCAAATTCGCTCGGTCATTCAAAGACAACCCAATGGACAAGGCTAAGTACCTTAGCCTAGTCAGTTTTAGGCCATCCGGAGTCATCTAGGGGTCGAAAATGGCATATTTTAGTTTTCGGACCTCCGTTTTTCCATAAACTTAAAACTAAAGGTTTACACTAAGTGTCAGACATTGTGACATATTTCATACTTATACGATACAACATTTAAACACTTCAAATATGCTTTTATAAGTTCACAACAAATGAAAGTAGTAATAATAATTGAAGAATTATTATTTCAATCAATCACCAATAGGCCGTAAACATTTTCACAAACTCAAACATAATCATTAACCAAAGTATTTGGTCAAAACTAGTTAATGGGATAACTAGCATAGATGGTCCGTAGAGTCATCTAATCAATAAAACCTTGCGCGTTTAATACGCCCGGCAAGTTTCAAGAATCTAATCATTTATCAAAACCTTGCGCGTCTAAGACGGCCTGCAGGTTCAGTCGTTGTAACGACATCAAATCATTGTGAATCATCAATTGTGCTTAGTAGCATCTCATAGACTCAGGTGAGTCTCATAGCCCCCTTTTAAATACTTTTACCTAGGGGTGTGATTGCATTGCTCTGTTTTGTTTTACAATATGAACGCAAGTACCATCAAATCAAATACTACATGAGTTATTTTCACTAATCATTTTAAAGCCCTCCATCAGCATAGTTTGGTAATACGTAGTAGCGTGAATATTAGTATATGGTACCATATAGGTTTGACCAGCCTCATCCGGGTTAGCACGCACTAACTGGTAAAACGGATGTATTAATATTTGTGAAGACGAGTGTTGATTAGGCACTCGTAGGAGGCACCTCGATCAGGATACCTTAAATGTGGACCTGACATCTCGAGTTAAGCTCAGACTATGTGCTCATGGCTGTATAACTTTTATTTTGCTTAATTGCATTTTAAATTCAATTATCATTAAATCTTGCGGTTCATACAAATATGTGTTGACATACAAACCTGTGAGCTCACCAGCGTTTCGCTGACCCATTTTAGCATGTATCACAGGTACTCAGCAGCAGTAGGTCTGCCACTCAAGATGTCCATTAGCTCGAGTCACATTCAGACATCAAGAGATTGTCATGCATTACTATATTTTGTATAATCTAGTTATGCCATAGAATCTCTATCATTCGAACTCGAGGGCTTTTGTAAACTATATTATAACGGTGTAAAACCTTTATTTTATCAATGTATTTGTAAACGACGCATGTAGTGGTCGTTCATTATGTAATCTGGTGCTTTGTGTATTGATTAGTCGCGCCCCGAACCGACCCGCTTCCGCATCACAAATTTGGGGGTGCGACAGAATGGAGAAAACCCCTTCATCTGGAACTCCCACACCGAAGGTAACCGTAGATCGATCCACCGAAAGGCACGAAAGTGGAACGGGAAACGCTGGAGGATCAGCTGATCAGCAAAATGACCCTAGGCTTACCCCCGCCTTTGTGGAAAGCAACTACGAGGCACTTCGCACGCTAATGCAAGAATCCGAGAGAAACAAGCAAATGGAGGGTGTGAGAACACAACTCACTTACGATTCCTCCGCAGATGACCCAACCGAGCCAGAAAAAGGGACTGACAGTTCCTGTTCAGATTCCGAGGCAGCAAAGGTTCGTAGAAGGAGAAGACACGCTCGAAAGACAAAGAAAAAGGCTAGTCCGGACAAAAGTAAAAAGATATTAAAGAAACGTAGCTCCTTGCATTCTCGTACCAGAAAATTAGTAGTTACTGACAGTAGCAGCTCGACGAGCTCCAGCTCGGACGAGGAAACTGGAGAGGGTATAGACGAGCCTTACAGACCATCACTCATCAAGAAATTTACCAGGAGAATAGCAAGATGCAAAAGACCAAAGAAAGCAAGACTTCCGGCGCACATCAAGGTGTACGATGGTACCGGAGATCCGGACGATCATTTGGGACTGTTTGCCGGAGTGGCAGAGACGGAGCAGTGGTCGATGCCGGTTTGGTGTCACATGTTTGCACAAACGCTGGCAGGACCTGCCCGCCTTTGGTTTGATGACCTCCCTCATGCTAGTATTGACAGCTTCGAGGAGTTGCGGAAAAGTTTTCTCCAGAACTTCATGCAACAACGTAGGTACACCAAACATCATATGGAAATTCACAATATAGTACAAGGACCTCATGAATCGCTGTCAGACTTCATGGAGCGGTTCAAAGAAGAAAGTATGGAGATTAAAGGAGCAGACGAGATCATGCGCATCTCAGGTTTCATTCATGGAATAAGACCGAAGCAGCTGATAGAACAGTTCTATGCCAACATTCCCAAGACAATCAACGAAGTTTTTGAACGAACTAAAGCGTTCATTCAGGAGAAGGAAGCAATTGGGCATGTCGCCGAAGCTCCGTCCAGAACCCCGTCGCGGCAGAATAGAGGCATACCATGGAAAGCAGCTGCACCTGCCCAGACGCAGGTCCTTTTATCCCCAAGACGAAGCCATGACACCTATTCCGGCAACAGAGTGCGCGTTCCGCAACCCTATTCACCCGCTCCCAAGAGAAACTCATATTTCACACCACTTACCAAGACGCCCTGTGAAATATTGGCGACCGAAGCAGTTCGACACAGCTTTACACAGCCTACTCCTCTCAAAGGTGTCCCTGAAGGAAAGAATACGGACAGGTATTGCGAGTTCCATGGTGATAAAGGGCATAACACTAACGACTGTTACCAGCTGCGGAAACAGATAGAAGAAGCCGTTCAGACGGGACAATTGTCACACTTAGTAAAAGAAGTAAAGCAGTCCGGAACAAAACAACAAGGGAGACAAGTTCCTCCTCAAAAGAGCAAGCATAGAGTGATCCAGATGGTCTGGTCAGAACGAAACGAAGATAAGAGGCCTATGGATGAGGTTGAAAGTTGGATGCACCAAGAGATCAGCTTTCCACCTTCTAACCTGGTATGCCCCACCGAAAACCCCCTAATTATCAAGGCGGAGGTTGAGGGTCACTTGATCCACCGCATCTATGTGGACGGAGGTAGCTCTTCCGATATAATGTATTTCCACTGTTTCGAAAAATTGAATGATTCCATTAAAGAACGAATGGTGAACACCAAAACGCCTTTAGTGGGCTTCTCAGGGGCAATGATATCATCAGTAGGAAGCATATGGCTTCCTGTAACCTTCGGTGAGTACCCTTTGTCGAGGACTGTGGACATGAAGTTCCTTATTGTGCAAACACCATCACCTTACAATGTGTTGCTGGGTAGGCCCACAATATGTCGTCTAAGGGCAGTAGTGTCTACCATGCATGCTATGATGAAATTTCCTACGAGCTCCGGTATTGCAACCCTTAGAGCAGAAAGAAGAAAAGTTCAGGAGTGTTTATCACTAGAAGAAGGTAATAAGGTTGCAGATGCTTCCCGACGCAACTCACAAGACACGGAGCAAGCTCTGCTCAAAGTTCCACTTGTCATTAATGATGAATTTCTGGAACAACCTGTGAGCGTGGGAACAGCATTATCTCCGGCTTCGAAGGTACGTTTAGAAAGGCTTTTAAGAGCTAACATTGATGTTTTCGCATGGAGATATTCTGATATGACAGGGGTGCCCTGGCACATTGCGGACCACAAGCTAAATATTCATAAGAGCGTAGAACCAATTGTCCAGAAAAAACGCAGCTTAGCCCCGGACCGAAGTAAAGCTGTAACGGACGAGGTTGATGAATTGGTAAAAGCCGGAATCATGCGTGAAGTACGTTACCGCACTTGGATAGCAAATCCGGTTCTTGTTAGAAAAAGTGATGGAAGTTGGAGGATGTGCGTTGACTTCAAAGATGTGAACAACGCTTGCCCAAAAGACGCATACCCACTTTCGGAGGTGGACCTCAAGGTGGAGTCACTCACAGGGTTCAAATACAAATGTTTTTTGGACGCGTATAAAGGATATCATCAGATCCAAATGGCACTGGAAGACGAGGACAAGACTGCGTTTCATACGGACAAAGGTATCTTCTGTTACCAAAAGATGCCCTTTGGTCTGAAAAACGCAGGTGCAACGTATCAAAGGTTGGTAGACGCAGCTTTCTCCACTCAAATAGGAAGGAACTTGGAGGCGTATGTTGATGACATAGTCATTAAAAGCAAGTTGGAAGATACACTCTTAGCTGACATTGAAGAAACGTTCGGTAACCTCCGGAAGATAAACATGAAGCTGAATCCGAAGAAGTGCTCCTTCGGGGTTACCGAAGGTAAATTTCTGGGGCATATCATCATGGAAAAGGGAATCAAAGCAAATCCGGAAAAGGTAACGGCAATCATCAACATGCCGCACCCAAAAACCGTGAAGGAAGTTCAAAGTCTGAATGGTAAACTAGCGGCCATGAGCAGGTATTTATCAAGTTCAGCCTCTAAGTCTTTACCTTTCTTCAAAACCTTGAAGAATTGTCTGAGCAAAAAGGATTTCAAATGGACGGCAGAAGCTGAAAGCGCATTCACGGAGCTAAAGGTACATCTCACCAGCTTACCAATGCTAACCACGCCTATTGCAGGCGAAGAATTATACATGTATCTTGCAGCTACGGATAAAGTTGTAAGTTCCGTGCTCATGGCAGAAAGAGACAAAAGTCAGGTGCCCATTTATTTTGTTAGCCGCGTGTTACAAGGTCCGGAGGAAAATTATTCCCCCATGGAAAAGCTAGCTTTGGCACTTGTCTATGCGGCGCGGCGCCTCAGACGCTACTTCCAGGCACATAAAGTCAATGTCCTGACGGATCAGCCTATCCGTCAAGTCTTACACAAGCCGGAGATATCAGGACGGTTGGCCAAGTGGGCAATCGAGCTAGGGGAACATGGAATCAGTTACGTTCCGCGCACTTCGGTGAAAGGTCAGATATTGGCTGATTTCTTTGCAGAATTGCCGCAAAACCAATTGATGCTTACGCAGGTCCCCAACGAAGCTTCAAAAGCCATGAACGAAAGTAAGTGGGTAATGTACACAGACGGAGCATCTAGCTCGTCTGGCGCAGGTGCGGGTCTCATCCTGACAGACCCAAATGGAGTTGAATACACTTATGCCCTTCAATTCAACTTTGACAGCTCCAACAATGAATCTGAATATGAAGCTCTATTAGCTGGCCTGCGCATTGCTACGGCAATGGGGGTCCGAAATCTCCAAGTGTGTGTCGACTCGAAGCTTGTGTCAAGTCAAATCAATGGTGATTACGAGGCTAGAGACACCAATATGAAAAAGTACATGGAAAAAGCGAAAGAGTTAATTTCCAGTTTTGGCAGCTTTGAAATACGACAAGTTCCAAGAAGTGAAAATAAAAAAGCGGACGCATTGAGCAAGCTAGCTTCCGTAGCTTTTGCTCATCTCACAAAGAAAGTATTGGTTGAAGTACTTGAACGTCCGTCAATAGACGAGCAGGAGGTACTAGCCATTATTGAGGAACATGAAAACACATGGATGACTCCAATCATTCAGTACTTGGTGGATGGTACCTTGCCGCAGGACCCATAGCAGGCTCGAAAGGTACGTGTCAAAGCACCAAATTACAATTACTCTAATGGCATACTCTACAGAAGGTCTTACTTAGTACCTTGGTTACGATGTATTGGTCCACAACAGGCCGAATACGTTATTCGAGAAGTACATCATGGTGCATGTGGAATGCACTCTGGACCAAGGTCCGTAGTGGCAAAAGTAATGAACCTGGGTTACTTTTGGCCAAGTATGCATCGTGACGCACTAACTGTTATACAAAAATGTAACTCTTGTCAGGTTAACGCACCAATATGTCAGCAACCCCAAACTGATATGACCTCAGTCACGGCTCCATGGCCATTCCAGAAATGGGCCATGGATATCGTTGGACCATTCCCAAGGGTACAAGGACAAGTGAAATTCTTGATCGTCACGATAGATTATTTTACTAAATGGGTAGAAGCAAAACCCGTCAAGGCAATCACAGGAGCTGCGGTAAAAAAGTTCGTCTGGGAAAATATTGTGTGCAGGTTTGGCCTGCCACATGAGTTAGTGACCGATAACGGAGCTCAGTTTGCCTGGAGGTGTATTCAAATCTTGTTGTGCTGAACTCAAGATAAATCAGATCTTTACGTCTGTAGCTCACCCGCAAGCTAATGGACAAGTGGAACGAGCCAATAGGAGCATCGTCGAAGGTATAAAGCTAAGGTTGGAAGGGCAAGGAAGCGACTGGTTGGACCATTTGTCTCATGTGCTCTGGGCACATAGAACGATGGTAAAAAAGAGCAATGGCGAAACCCCATTTAGCTTGACGTACGGTACCGAAGCTGTGTTACCTGCGGAAATTGGAGTTCCCACTTGGCGAACAGCTAATTCGGACGAAGGTGACAGTCTGGATCTTCGTATTAACTTGGAGCTGCTGGAAGAAAGAAGAGAGATCGCAGCAATCAGAGAATGCCGAAATAAGCAGCAGATGGCGAAATACTACAACTCCAAAGTGAAACCCGCATCATTTGTTCCTGGTGATTATGTGTTACGGAAAAACGAAGCTAGCAAAGCCCAGCCCGAAGGAAAGTTGGGACCCAAATGGGAAGGTCCATATCAAATTGTTGCCAGTCACGGAAATGGTTCGTATGAACTTGCTAAATCTGACGGAACTATCCTACCACGTTCCTGGAACGTTGCTAATCTTCGCAAGTGTTATTTGTAGGCTAGTAAAATTCTCATGTAAAGCTTATCACGATGTAGCGGTTTGATAATTTTGGCAATCTAATATATCAAACACAATTTCATGAGAATATGTTTGGCATCATTACAAGAAATTACTTGCAACTTATCTCGCTGATCACGAGATAATAAGCTGGCGGAGTCGAAATTCCTTCGTGCAGTAATATACTGATGGCATAAGCCTAAGTATCAATGGATTGAACAACCATTCAAAACATTACGTTCTATACATACGTGTATATACAATATGGCGCATCGAGTATACTCACAAATAATAACATGGTTGCGAGAAAGCAATGTAAGGAAAAACCATTCGAAAAGGACAAGCGACTTTAACATAATGATATATCACAAGAGCATGTTAAGAAGTTCCAACATAACACTAACAAGATCACGAAATAAGTTAAGTTGATTACAAACCAAGGCACTATGGCCCAATAACAATCTGCCTAAATGGCAAATTAGCAAAAGATTGTCCAAAATACCAACTAAGTCAAAGCATACATAACTAAGAAACAAGGGGAAGAATCAAGCAGCTTCAGGAGCAGAGTTAACACCAAGAACAACTTTCTTGAACTCAGCCGGAGAAAGGTTGCGGCTAGCAGCAATGCGTTCCAAGTAGGGGTAAGTAGCATCCTTCAATTCCTTCTCTGCCTGCTGAACCTTCTCCGCAGCATGCACATCATAACCAGGTATTTTGTCAATTGCAACGCCCATTTTAGCATGCGAATAACCAAGCTGCATTCCCACATTTATACCTGAAACATACAATCTCATAATAAACATTTTGGCATTCGAACTTACTTAACATAAATATAGCTTCACATTTCTTACCTACACCACAATGGGCAGCCTGAACTGCGCCATTGTATGATACGTACTAAGGACTTTCAACAAGTTTAACAAACACCTCCTTCAACCCGCGGTCCATCAACCAGTTAAAACTCTCTTCCACTGCGTTGCTGCGGCTAGATGCTTCGTCAAGCTCGCTCACGGATGCCGCGGCTACAGTTGCCAAACTCTGTTTTTCCATCTCCCACTTCCTTTGCAACTCCTGCTGCCGCTTCATTTGCTCCGACAATCTCACCTCAAGCTCCCGCACTTGGCGAGTTGCATCCGCAGTGTTTCGTACCTCCAACTCAAGAGCAACAGCATGGGAAGATTTAAGCAACTCAAGTTCGGACCCATGTGAGGTAGCAGCATCCTTCAACTTGGCAATAGCATTATCACGATCTTTCTTCACTGACTTTAACTCATCTTTCAAAAAAGTCATCTCATCGCTAGTCAAATCTACCAACCGCTAATTCAGCTCTTCAATCCTTTCATCACGGCTGGCCATCTCCGACCGCAGCTTCTTCACCTTCTCCTTCTCAGTAAGAAGTTGACGATAACAGCCTTCCCACCTACGTCTACCCTCACCCATAATCTTAGGTACCATCAACGAAAGCCAATTCATCTCATCACCAACATTCACATCAGACTTGCATTCTAAAGACACGACCTCCGATGGGGGAATCAAGTGATCAACCATGTCACGACAGACGGCATGGATCGCAAACGTGTCCCCATTCTTCACAGACCAGGGAGGAATAAATACCTGATTAGCTTGCTCTGGATCAACCTCAAATTGAGGTTCGTGAGCACCGGAATCCAGAGGTTGATCAGCGTTGGGTGATTCCGCAGCAAATTCTTGACCGGACAAGTTATCACCTTCGTCATCAGAACCTACCCCATCTGACTCAGTGCCCGCGTCACGCTCGGATGTAACCTTCACTGTCTCAACCCTGTGTGACTTACCACGGCCGGACGAAGCTTTCCCCGCAGGCTTGCGACCCAACTGCTTCACTCTCTTAGCAACAGAACCTCCAGCATCTGATCCACTTGCTTGATTTGCTTGACTCCGAGTGCGTTTACCAATAGGTAAACCTTTGGTGGCAGATGATCCGGCTACTCTCTTGGCAGAAGAACCTCGCACTTTAGCCGCAGCTTTGAATCGGCGAGCTTGCGGAGCATTCTCAATAGGCCCCACCACTAACTGCAGATGATCATTACTAGCAGCAACAACCGCATCTCGATATCGATCAGGAAATGGTACCTCACCTTCACGAATTGGGCGAGATTCATAACGAGCATCGGTGCACTTCCACAATTGCATAAAATCAAGAAGTGGTAACTCTGTACAAATTACAACAAAATAAACCAAAATTACTTCTTCTACCTACGAACAGTAACACGTATATAGAAAAAACAATACTATGATAATACGAAGCTTAATACCTTCGTCTGAATCAACGGGCCGAAGGATCGGAATCTCAGTTGGCTTATCCCACACTTGACTAATTCCGGCCATCACAAGTACGTGCTCCGGATACGTTTGAACGTTCACAGGAGGATCTCGGAGCTTTTCGAACAAATCATGAGCGAAGGAACCATCAGCAGGAATAGGGTCTAAACGTACCTCCGTATGACTTTTCCATTTCATTAAGATCGGAGCTACGCGAGCGTCAACCCAGAAAAACTTGTTTTTTCAATCCTTCGAACCGTCAGGAGCCTTAAAATAGTGAAACGGCTGGGGTTTCTTTCTTTTCTCGATGGTCAACCAATCGCCATTTTTACTCAAAGTATAAAACTTCCGGAAAAGGGCCAGAGTAGGTACACCACCCAACGCACGACAATGAATCTCAAAGGAGGAAACTTTGACTAAACCTACCGGAGATATCTGAGATATGTGTACCTGGTAATACTGAAGAACAGTAAGTAAGAAACGCGAGAGGGGGAAACGGATGTTTGCGAAATCGAACCACCGAGTATAAACACCAATCTTTCCGACAGGCATGTCGAAAATGGTAGCGTCAGCCTCCGGAGCAATCGGATGGAGTGCTTGATCAATTCCCCATTCTTCACAAAAATTATTAACCTCTTCTTGGGTTAATACGGAATACATTTGCGCAAGATTATCCTTCCCAAGCGCAACCTCCGAACTACCTTCGTTGTCCGGATTGTTCGACGGATTTGATCGTCCACCGCTCGCGACACTGTTTGCCGTTGCCATTATTGTTGTTGATCGGAAAAAGATTTTCGAAATAAAAAGTTAGGGTTTCTTTTTTGCTTTTGGGGGTTATTTGGAAATTGGGAATAAGGAAGGGTTTTTTAATATCGCATAGGTGTTAAGTGTTTTTGGGGGGAAATGTGTAGGGGTAATGAAACTGAAAAACCGTCACATCAAAGTTACTGCGTCAGTTATTAATTAACCCCCTAGATAACCGTGCACCTAAAACCACCACTTGCAGCCATGCCCCCGTGTATATTTTCCGAAGGTAAGCTAGTTACGTTTATAGTCTAGAGCAAGTGCGCCATACCGCACTTACACTAGACTGGGGGACATGATCGGGTATATGCTGATAACCGCGTCTTACAGCATATGCCGCAGCTAAATACATAAGCTTAGGCTACGGAAATATATAAAGTTACGGAATCATGCTCGAGTTACGTAAATGCACGGAAGCTACGACAAAAGGAATCTTTGACTCAGACACGATATCCAAGGGTAAGACTTATCACAGAGATACTCTGTATTACCACCAGAATACGTAAAAAGGCCAGGTCATGTCAAAAGGGAACAAAAAGCAACCTATGGCCAAAAGAGGAAGGTCTGCTCCGCCGCCCTGAGATGCGGAAAGCAGACCAACCATTTATGGAAAGGGAATCTCTGCTCTAAGTGGACATAAATAAGCAATCTCAGTCAAAGGAAAGGACAGAATAATCTTGCTCTTTCATATCACTCACTTTTTCTCTCAAGAATACTCACTCTCACTAATCCGCAACTTATTCTTATTCCGAAGGTTCTTGGCCCCGTGGCGTACAAGCCGTATCTGCCCTCGACGTAGATACGGATACCAGTCGGGAATCGCCAACCGATAAGCTCTCAAGCTTTCGGTCCAATTACCTTCGCTCTAACTTACTTTTGATGTTTGTAGCAAAGATCTAGTGCAGGTAAACGAGACGCGGCTTGTAAAGTATCGCACGGAAGAAGGTTGTTAAGCTTAGTCTTGGTGCTGCCGGTTTTTGTATCAACAGTATCTATCACTACCCATAATAGAATGGTAACCGGCTACTTAATTATTGAAATATTACATACCATATATATATATATATATATATTGTTATATTACATACCAAAATATATATGTTATCAGATTTGGATATTCATTGATTTACAACATCGTCACTATAGTGGCGGAACTTGAACCTTAGTATTGAGGGGGCAAAATTTATCTTAGAGTGTGTTCACGTCATTTCGGGGGTCATTTGCAAAGAAATAAGGTATTTTCATTTTCAGACCTCCAAATATAGGTATATTCGCTAGTTACACCCTCAAGTTTAGGAGGGACGGGAACCCCCTGGCCCTACTAATCTTCCGCCATTGCGTCACTACATCCAGTTTATTATTTTTTATTGTAGTTGTTTACTTTTTTTTTTGAGCATCGAATCATGCATTTTGGTGCATCTGTAACAGCTGTATGTACAATTAATCATGTTTGCTTTGTTTGTTGTAATGTTGAATATATTAAGTTGATTTGGTGATTGGTTCTTTGAAAGTAGCTAGATGAATTCTTTTCTATTAATAGTACCTAGTTTGAGTTTGAGATTTATTATTGATAAATAAAAAAGAAAAGATGCACACAAATTCATGGAGTGAGTTTGAGATTTGAAGATTAAAAAGATGCACACGCACGTACTTTCATTTGTATTGTACTTTCATTTGTATTAAACTTTACACCTTTTACTATTGTATGCAACATACTTTCATTTGTTCTATTGTATGTAGTGAACTTATAAATATGATTGTATGTATTATTTCCTTTTTGGGTAAGGCAAAAAAAGAAACTTTCCTATATGGGCCTTACCCAAAAAGAAAATTTTACATACAATAGACTATATTTACAAGTACAATACATAGAATAAAAGTTTTCAAAATTCGTCGCATACAATAGTAAAAAGTATAAAGTTTAATACATAACGAAATAATAAACCTTAGTAAATCATTTTACCTCAATTAAGCATTATGGATCGAGTATACATGCTAACAAATGGTTTTTTTTGGTAATTACGATGGATCATAAATCAAACACGATAAACAACTGAAGGCGATGAAATGATTTTTCTTATAAAAATGTTCAGAACGTAAAAAATTTTCCTCTAGAGGAACAAAATATTCAGCAGAATATCTAGGAAGAGAGTAGGGAAAATTTGGATGAGTTAAAATGACCATAATACCCACTCTTCTTAGCGTTCTTCTTTATAGGGTGTTCTTATCGAGTTATCGGAACTTCACTCTATCTCTCTATATATATATATATCAAGTGGTGATTATGGTACCAGGCCACTGAATCCATGAGACATGTGTTATTTAGGCGAGTTGGCTTATATATCAAATATCAAGCTATAACCTGTGTCGATGGCTACAAAAAAATTTTTATTATAATTTTAGTAGGGTCCTAACAGAGCATCAGATTTGGAGTTTGTTGACTGCTTTCTTTGGGGTTTTTTCTCATTGTACCAGATCTGAAAAGATGTTAGGGTGGAGCCCTCTTGTTTAAGTGTTTTATGATCATTGACAACTGCCCCTTCACCATTTACTGATTTACAACTCAATAGATATGATGGATGTTTTAATGGTGCAGGTGACCAAACTGTAACGTTTAGTGAAGTTGTTTTGGAGGTCATGCGCCATCTTGAAGGAGCATATGCACTTATTTTCAAAAACAGACATTATCCAAATGAATTGATTGCTTGTAAACGTGGTAGTCCGCTAGCTGCTTCTTGGTGTGAAAGTAAGTTCTTGTAAAAGCTAACATACAAAATAATTAATAATCTAATCTAATATGATTGTTGATAATTGATATGGGCTACATTTTTTCTTTTGCACTTTCATTGAAAATATCAACTTCTCTTGCAGGAATTTGCTGAAGAATAAAAGAAAGAAACATCCTATAATGATATGAAATTTATCTCAAAAAATAGTCATCCCAAAGAACTTTTTCTATATAGTCATCCTCAATTCCTCATGCCATAGTTGAACCTACAAAAAGTTTTTGGTGATTGAAGACGGGGAAGTTGTTGATATTAAGGTACCAATCCTGCCGCCGTTTGCAATAAATGTATCATGGGTCATTTATTAGTGTTGCATAATTGACCTGTTTTCTTATGTTTCAGGATGGTGGAGTGACAATCCTGAAGTTTGAACATGGCAGTTTTTAGTTTGTAAATAGTTACTGCTCTAGAACTAGCTAGGCAAATAATAAAGATGTGAGCAGAAGTCTAGGATCTATGTAGAAAACTTACTATCAAATCCAAACACAAGCAAATACACAGTTCGATATCAACTCCATGCTTAAGTAAAGCCGTTCCATACCTGCAGTGGTACAGAAAAACGAGCGTGCAAAAGATTTAAGAAGATAAATATTTTTCCTCTTCAAAGATCTTTTTTCTTGCCCAAAACCTTGAAGCGTGGCAGCCCCAGCAATCGATTCTCCAAAAAGTTGATGACTGGAGATTTCTGGATGCTAATGATGCGAACCAATCCCCTTGATGAAGTCATGTAGTACTTCTGCATATACTTGATATACATACATTATTAGACAAATATTTTCATTAACATAAGCAAATGTAGTTGACTGATATAAACCACCTAAAAGGCTTAGGTAAAATCATATTGTAACACCTGCTTAATTAGGATAATTAATCATGCCTGATTACTTGTAACTAGTTGTAATCAGTATGTAATGGGACTAATTACAGACTCTATTTGTATATATAAGGTGATTTATATATATATGTGTACTTACGCGATTTGGATAATTCGTACAAATTAACCGGACGGAGCCCGATTCATTATACTTGGACGTTGGTGAAACATTTTAATTTAAGCATGAAACATTATTTAAAAACACTATGGTATTCGAAATATTATTTTAATGATACTCTCAAATTGTCATGTTTCGTACAACTAAACTACGCGATTAAAAATAAAATACATAAATTTATTTAAAGATTTGACAAAATAATTCAATTAAATTATATAACAAAGATTCGTATTTTTAAATGAATAATCAACGCGAAAAACAAATAGTTAACGCTTAAACAACAGAGAAAACGAACACCGCACGGGACACGGACAGAGACTGAAAAATGGGAGGCTTAACCTCCCACCTCCTTTCTCATTTTCTCATTTCTCTCTTTCTTCCTCTCTTCTTTCTCTCTAAACACAAACCACCACCATCTCACAAATTCACAAAATAACACCACTAAACTACATCGGATCATACTACTCCTTTGGAAGAAAAGCACCACCGCGACACGATCTACCTTCCTACCTTTTCGGAATTTTATTTCGACACCGCGTAAGTTTCCGACAAAACCCGAAACTCTCCGTTTTTACTTGTTTGTTGTTTATATATGCTTAAAATGTCCAAAAATGGGTTGGGTAAAAGATTTGGACCAAACGGAAGCTTTTCGACCAATTTTCCGGCCACCATTTTCCGATCAGACCGCAACGTCGCAGAGACGCTGGGCTACCTGCGACGTAGACCACTACGTCGCAATACCCTTCACAACGTCGCATATAGCAACGTCATCCCTAACGTCGCCTTAATTGGCCGACGTCGCACATAGCGACATCGACCCTTATGTCGCAAGAACCACAACGTCGCATATAGCGACGCCACCCACAACGTCGCACTGAATTGCGAATGTCGCACATAGCGACGCCACGATCAACGTCGCAGTTAGGACCTGCGACGTCGCACCCAACGTCGCATAAAACAGAGCTCTGAAAACTTAGATTTTTACTAAGTGTCGGAACCAAGATTTCACCACCTAATTTTACTCCAAATTCAAATTTCGGATACGTTTTCACTAAAGGAAAGTAGTAGGAATAAAAAATTTCCAAGCTGACTTGGCAGCTCGACCCCAACCAGGGGCTCTGCCCCTTGGACCCCGCCAGGGGCTGCCGCCCCTTGGACCCCGCTACCAGGGAAGCTGCCCCCGGACCCCCGTCACTTAGAGTTTGTAAATACATTTCACACCAAGTGTCGAACTTAAACAACTTCAAACCTTATTACGATACGACATTATAAACAAATGGAGACATATTTTCAAGAGTAACACTTTGGAATCACTAATACAAACCGTCACCAACGGGCCAACCATGTTTTTCTAAGAACAAACGATAACGAACCAACATTAAACATAACGAGTTGTGTAGACAACTAGCCTATACGGTCTTGCGAGACATCTACTTACTTAACTTTATATGTTTCGGCATTTAAAGGTTACGGGTTCGGAGAACCTACACACTACCCACTGTTTACTACTGCTTACTACTCGACTCAGGTGAGTCTTACAGCCCCCACTTTTACTGTTTTACATACGGGGTGAGATACATTGCTTACTTTTCTTGAACACAAGTACGAACTATACATTTTACTATACGGGATTGCATGAGTTACTTACTTTTTACTGAAGTCTCTCCATCATATATCGTTAGTTATGGACTTAAGCGCGAACACTAGTTAATGGATCCATTAGGGAAATGACCCTCCCCGCCCGGGGTAGTAGCGCTACCACGAACCGTTCTGTATAAACGGGCGACTATTATTCGTTACTTATGCTTGCTCAGTTACGAGCATGTCACGGGAGCAAATTACTACTTACGGGTTAAGCTTCGATTATGAGCCTCATGGAAACGGTATAACTTACATATTTTACATTTGTAGGATTGCAAATAATTGATTTACGCCTGCGGGCACAACTGATGAAATCTTGTGTTCAAAAACTGATATTACTTTCAAACCTGTGAGATTCACCAACATTCGTGTTGACCTTTTAGCATGTATTCTCAGGTACCCAGACGGAGTAGGATTACTCCAGGACATAGCTAGAGTCGCATGATTTCAACTAAATTGCATTAACGGAGATTCTCAGCATTATCTTTTGTACATTTTGATTATGTAATAGAATCTCCCGCTACACGCGTGGACTCTAGGGAACTACATTTTGTATACGAAAACATTGAGTTTTCGAACATTTATTTCATATGAAATCGTTTTACAACGTCTCATTTAGAGGTCGTTTGCTGTATATCTTGTGCTTTGTATATTGATTAGTAACACCCAGGTATGCTTCCGCAAATCATTAATTTGGGGGTGTTACACATATGTCGTCCAAAAGTGTATATTTAATGAAGATATGAAGTAATTTATAATGTTATCCAATTGGCCCGACCTGCCCATTTTACCACATCTAGTGAGACAAGACGTCACAATAGTGTTACCATATAACAAAATTACCTGCACCCACAAGCATGCAATCGCCATAGGAATTATAAGAAGCAGCATGTAACCTTAGTCATTACCCCGACTATATCAAGAAGCTGAATTGTGGTGGAAGTGAATCCACTGCGTCCAAAAGGAATGTCAAGATCAACAACGCTTTACCTAAGATGCCCATAAACATCACCGCATGTTACATAGGGGTGTGCAAATTTACCCGAGAACCGAAAATACCCGAGAATCGAACCGGACCGGAACCGAACCGGACTGAACCGAATATATTTGGTCCGGTCCTCGGTCCTAGTTTTCCTTATTTTTCGGTTCTCGGTTCGGTTCGGTTCAAGCCCGGTTCGGTTCCCATGAACTGTTCAGTCACTTCAGTGTGCAAATTTCGGGTATAACCGAAAATACCCGAGAACCGAATCAGACCGAAACCGAATCGGAAAGAACCGAGTATATTTGGTCCGGTCCTCGGTCCTTGTTTTCCTTATTTTTCGGTTCTCGGTTCGGTCCGGTTCTTGCCCGGTTCGGTCCGATTCTGGACCATGAACACCCCTAATGTTACACACAATTGAAAAAAGAAAATAAATTGAAGTTTTGATAAAAGAACGCAATTATACATTTATTCGTCCAGCAGGAGTAGAGTCAAAGAACCACATAGGTGCTCGAAAAACATTATCAAGCATCTTTATAAACAGTTTTTGTGCAGAAGCTAAACCAAAAGTAGCAACCAAAGCCACCCTAACGAATATAAACCACGTGCTTCGAAAAGCAAGTGCCATATAAACTGCAATAAGCATTAGATACTAACTTTAGCCGTATCCCCTTATGTTTGTTGGTTACGCCAAGCCATCCACCAACTACTAGCTATTTGAGTCCTTGAAATAACGTAAGAGCGCTAACTAAAAGAGGAACTAGTAAACGCTTGCATGCTTCAGCGATATACCAGAGGTAAATTTTCATGGTAATTCTTCCCACGTTCTCTTTCCTCTTCTTGAAAAAGGTTTTTTTCGTGAATGTTTTTCTTTCTTTTTCTCATTGATGGCCTTATGGCCTGAAACGGAGGCTTTTTCTTTTTGTATCATTGCGGTAGTGTTCATACTTCTTCCGATTGACTGGCATTACTTTACCAAACCATGGTTATCGTCTGACTCATCATCCGAGTGATCATAGATATCCATAGCATCAATTGCGTCTTGGTGAGCTGGAACTGACATGTTAAAATCGGTCCCTGCTTGCAAAAGCTCTTTGTGTTAACCAGCTTGTACAATTTTACCTTCTCTAAGAACCTATAATATGAATAATGACAAAAATAAGCACATGCATAATAGGTTTTTTAAACGAGAATTTAAGTAAGCAGTGCAGCGTCATTAAACTAGATATATCATTTCCACCATTTTTGGTAGAAAGATTGTAAACATTACTCATGAATGGAAGAAATATTCTAAAAAGTAGAGGCACAATGGGCGAGTCAAGAGACTAGAGTAATGGGACAAGTGTGTAATTTTGGTGCAGGTAGAAAATGGCCATGTCGTAATAGTTGACCCAAAACAGGTCGAAATAGGTCATACTCTGTTATTTTAAGATAAATAGTGTAGCAAAGATGGCTATAAAAATATATTGTGTCAAATAATCTGATACTTTTAATAGAATGATTTATGATTTATGCATTGAAGGGTGACTTTCAATTTATTTGACCCATTTTCATTTTACTAAAACTTTTATTTGACCGTTTAGAGATAGAAGAAAACCCAAATCAACCTATTCATAAATACATTGGTCGAAATTCCCTCCTCTAAAAAAGTGATATGATACATTGATATATTATGTTTTTTAACATGTGGGTACAATGACCCAAATTGTTCCTTACCTATGCACAGAGTAATTGCTCTCCGTTTATCCTATCCTACATTTATTAACTCTCAAGATCAAATGCATTTAACTAAAGAAATCAAAAGAAGGTATTACCAGAATCAAATCAGCAGCTGGCAGAAACTAGACTTCATGTGTTGCAAACATCTGGTTTTTGTAGCTAATGCAGTCAGTATGTATTCCTGAATAGAAGGAAACAATATTTTACGTTAAACCAATCTCAATATGATAATACTTCAAAAGAAACATAAACACTCAAATTTTGGACCTTAAAGAGTTCTGATCCACTGTGCATCCACAACACTAAAAAGATCATCAAGTAAATGAATGTCAGCATCTTGATACAGTGCTCTACCTAGCTGCACCTTTTGTTATTGGCCACCACTCAGGTTTATGCCTTGATCATCAATGATCGTTTGATCTCCATGTGAAAAAATCTCCAAATCTGATTCTAAAGAACACACCTGAAGTTGCCCCATATATGTCTTCATCAGTCAGTAAATGGCATTTCTCTTGTAGTGATACCAAAATGTTTGCTGATTGTATCCATGCTGACTGAGATAGATAAGCTGCAGACCACATATGGGAACCTAAATTACAACAAAAAACCAAAAGATTTAAATTGATATAGCTTCGAAACACCAACAAAAATGTATGTGCGTTTTTAGAATGATAACTAAGACCTGCAAATTTTATAGTCTGATAACCTGTTTTAAACACAAATCCAATCAGGATACATGTTACTCGAAGAACCCATTATAGCACCCTATTCACAGTACAATGAGAAACACATACTGTACTATATATCAATATACAGGGCAAAAAGTAAAAACAAGCCTACCTTGAACCAAAGGGCCTGATTGAGCTGGGACTGGTCACGTTTGAGGTGGAGTATGCTAGGGATGACCATTCCACGAGTAATTCTGCCAGTCAATTATTGTATTGATTTTTTCAAAAGTCAAGTGTGGAGGAGGTCTTCTTTCATCAAAACAGCGTATTCCATCCCTCATCTACCCAAGAAGAGAAGCGGCAAGCTTCACTTTGTTCATCCTTTCTTGCAGGTTTGACTCTTCACAATTATTTAGAATGATATGCGGCAGATTTGTAAAGCTTACAGCAAAAATTTCACTTATTGTATCTGGTAGCTGATTGAATAGAACTCTTTCATCTATTCGATCAATACTACCGCTGTACATATTCATTAATGTATCACAAACACGATTCATCGTGTTCGCAGCGTGAAATCGAATGTTTTCTTCTGTTTGCTCTCTCATTTCTTCATATGAGTATCTTTCAAAACATATTAACACCTCCTTTGGTGATTTTCCAATATAAGTGTATTGTCTTAAAGAATTCCCCAACCATTTATGCTTTTTACAAATCTCATACCAAAGACTCTTGGTCCATGATATATCAATCTCATATGATATATACAAATAACGCATACCTTCGCCATATGTAAAAACTTTCAAATTAATGATCTCTTAAGAAGTGTAGGCGAAGGTATGCATTATTTGTATATATCAGATGAGATTGATATATCAAAGACTCTTGGTCCATGATATATCAATCTCATCCGATATATACAAATAATGCATACCTTCGCCTACACTTCTTAAGAGATCATTAATTTGAAAGTTTTTACATATGGCGAAGGTATGGGTTATTAATATATATCAGATGAGATTGATATATCATGGACCAAGAGTCTTTGGTATGAGATTTGTAAAAAGCATAAATGGTTGGGGAATTCTTTAAGACAATACATTTATATTGGAAAATCACCAAAGGAGGTGTTAATATGTTTTGAAAGATACTCATATGAAGAAATGAGAGAGCAAACAGAAGAAAACATTCGATTTCACACTGCGAACACGATGAATCGTGTTTGTGATACATTAATGAATATGTACAGCGGTAGTATTGATCGAATAGATGAAAGAGTTCTATTCAATCAGCTACTAGATATAATAAGTGAAATTTTAGCTGCAAGATTTACAAATCTGTAGCATATCATTCTAAATAATTGTGAAGAGTCAAACCTGCAAGAAAGGATGACCAAAGTTAAGCTTGTCGCCTCTCTTCTTGGGGAGATGATGATGGTATACGCAGTTTTGATGAACGAAGACCTCCTCCACATTTGACTTTTGAAGAAATCAATACACCGCTTAGCATGTTGAATGCAAAGAGACACGAAATCACAATACACATATAACCAAGCACCGACATAGGACGGGTATAGCGATGATGAGATATTTAGAGTGTTTGTCGTTGGAGAAGAAGCTTATAGGGTCCGTTTGTTTTGCAGAATGTTTTTAATGGAATTGGAATCTGTTAATGGAATTGAAATATGATGGAATTGGAATTTGATAAAATTTGTATTGTGTTTGGTTGGCAGAAATTTATCAAGGGAATTGAATTTAAATAAGGCAAATGATATTTACAACATTGGATTTGATAAATCCATCAAAAATATGCATTAACACTGAGGTGGCAAAATGAATGGGTCGGGTCGGGTCACGGGTCTAGATGTGTTTGGGTCTAAATGGGTCCGGGTCTAGATGGGTCATTTAGAATGATGGGTCTAAACGGGTTCGGGTCAAATGGGTCTCGGGTCGGGCCGGGTCATCGGGTTCACCAATTTTTTTTTTATTTGAGTGGAAAATGAAAAAAATGAAATGAGGTGGAAAAAAAAATTACCCGCTAGACCCGTCTAAACCCGTTGGTTAATTCTTACACAATTAGAGGTTATATTGAAAAACTCATTTAGACCCATCCAAAAAATGGGAAGGAGACCCAACAAACTCATCCCCTTCTAAAAATTAACCAAATTGACTCAAAATTAACCAATGAGTCTAAAATTGCCACCTCTAATTAACAGGCTGTAATCCAATGTCAATATTAACTCGCTTTAAATAGCGATAAATGACAAAAACATCCTTTCACTATTTTACATATTTATTTATAAATCTTCTATATTTATAGAATCTTATATATTTTCTACTTAATCAATTTTTATAACCTTTTTTAATTTTTTCTAAACCAATTTACGGAGTACTATATAAAATTACTTGCATTTATATAGTTATTTTTTAAAACTTTTATTACACTTCCTGACGTAGATCCGGAGCTCCACCGTCAATACGAAACCTACAATCATCCACCACCGTAAATACCTCCATCAAAACAAGTACAGTGAAACCAAAAAAAAAAACAAAAAAAAAAAAAACACCATATCAAATACCACAACACTTATTGTGAGGAATAATTACCATGCATCCATTACGAACCACAACCAAATCAATAAAGAAAAAAAGTTCTTAAAATAAAAAAAAAGAGAAACCCAAATAACAAAGAAATTATTCAAAATTGGCGGTACGATTATGATTGTTATGTGATGGTCACAATTTGCGATAGTGAAATCATGGTGCTATGGTGATTGTGATAATGTGCGACGGTCACGAATGTTAGCGGCGTGACGTCAAGGATGCACGATGTGGTTATGGTGGTGTGGCGATGAAGATGGTGTGGTGTGGGACTGTGCGTTTACAAGACGAACAGTGGTCGAAGGTTGTCGCTGACAGTTGACCGGCGATGGCAGTGGAGATGGGTGGGAGGAAGCAGTGTGAAAGAGATTAGAGATTAGAAATTGGATGGATGGATGAAAGAGATGATCAACACATTTCAAAACAGTCTCCTAGTAGTAGTATTTATAAAGGTGTCAAACAAACTCACATAAATTCAAACCGTATATTTAGCCCTTACTAATTTGAAATTCTTACAAATCAGCCCTTATTACTTTTAGAATTTCAAATCAGCCCTTATTACTTTTAATATGTATATGTATATTGTAACATCCTCTCTTCTGGTCCGGTAATTTCTAATTTTAAATTGATATATTTAATTGTATTGGAAATTATTTGATATTAATTGTTTATTTGCGAAACTTAGTTAAATAAGCTTAAGGACTTATTGTGCTTAGTAAATTATTGATTGTTTTAATTTACTATAGTTGACGGTGCAATAAAAGAAGTTTCTCGCAAATGGTTTTTAGGTTCCAGGCAATAGAATGAAAAGGGACTAGTTTTAAGTGGATGCGGGTCGGTGTAAAATGTGAGCCGACTTATATAGTTTCCTTTTTAGGAAAGTTTCTTTACTTTCCCTTTTTGGAAACCATAAACCCTAAAACTTCAAAACCTTTAAAATCTTTGCAAACAAGCTTTGGAACAAGTGATTTTGAGCTGATTGATCTTGATTTTAGCTAGTAAATCATCACCACCAACTTGTTTTTAGTTCTAAGTGGTAAGTTTTGATTTTTGTTAATCTATACTTTGAGTGAATACATGTGTTTGATGATCTTGATGTTATGGTATGTTATAACATGTTTAAATGATGCTATATGAGTGAATATATGCTACTGAAATCGAGTTTGTGGTTTATATGTTGTGATTTGTTTGCTGAGTTTCTGCCATAGCTGAACTGGGTATCCCCTGTACGTCGGTTGAACCCAGCGGCTGGTACCCTGAAGCCGGCGGCTTCGTTGTGTAGAAAGGAAACCGGCGGGTGAACTACCCAAGCCGGCGGCTTGAAAGCCATAGCCGGCGGGTTGATTGGTTATCCGGCGGCCAATAGAAGCTTTAAAACGCAATTAAGTTCTGTTACCTCCAAAATTAAATCACCCGGCGGCTGGAATGGAGAAGCCGGCGGCTGGCTATAGGAAACCGGCGGCTTGTAGTGTGTTCCAGCAAATATTTTGTTTGACCTTTAAGACTTGTTCTAAATTGTTGTTTGCAATGTAAATTGTACTTATTAACATGACAACACATGATAGTAGTTGTATTTAGGGACTTATGATAATTGTGATGTTAATTTGACTAAGTTCCTAATGATTTAAATTAATGTTATTCAAGTGTTATGATCTTGATTTCTAACTTTTACCTGATTGTTGATTCTCAGATAAGCAAAGAGCTCAGCGAGATAAGACAGCTGAGTAAGTGAAACGAGATAATCAGGTGAGTGGATTTGAAACTCACAGTTTGATTTGGTTGTGTCAGTTTGATTTCAATCAGTAATTATAGGATTACTATTGATAGTATGTTAACCTTGAAATGATATGCCATTTGATTGGTTGTTTGTTGAACATTGAATTGAAATGTATAATCCAGAGGTCAACTAGATTGTTGGTTGGACTTGATTGCTAATGTTGGTCAACACAGGGTTGCGTACATGTGTTGATGGAGATTAGCATTTAGTTAGCGGTTAATCACTGTTTTGGCCTACAGTTGATGTAAGTGTTCTGATGGGGCCACCCGGCACAGGGTCCTTAGGAACCACCGTTCCTCTTGACGATATTTGTTGCATTATTGATTGTGAACAGATTGCTAGCTAAATTGAATTGTAGTTGATTATTCATTCACTTAGCTTCGTGCTAATCCCTCAATTTACTTCCTGCAGGTAATGTATAATATGTGGGTAGTCAGGAAGGATGTTTTGACGCTGGGAATGTTTGAAACTTACAACTCTGATCCAGTTTGTAATAAATAATGTTTTATAGTATATAATGCCCCGGGTTTGTAAACATGTTAATTATGGTTGTTTAGTAGTTAAACATATTGTACAAAGGGTTGCGAAAATTTCTAGCAGGATTTTAATAGAATATGTATTTCAATTATTCGCTTCCGCTAAATTTAATATTATATTGTGATATTAAATGAGGGGCGTTATAAGTTGGTATCAGAGCAGTAGTTTGGGGCAATTGAATATGATTGTATGTTCAATCCTAAACTTTGATTGTGTTGTGTCAAACATTCTTGGGAAAGGGATTATGTACTGAATGTGAATCGGTTAGTAGAATAAGTGCTAACGACTAATGATTTGTAAGCTGTTGTGGTGTTTACAGATATGGCGGATAACGAGCAACTACCTGTTAACCCTAATAATGCCTCAAGGCCTGAAGTTGCTGCTGAGACTCATGATGACCGGAATGAAAATGCTGGTACTTCTTTCCATGCTAGAGAGGAGGCAGAAAGGGATCAGTATCTGCTTCAATTGGAAGAGGAAAATCAAGCACTTAGAATGTATAAACAACAAAAAGAGGCTGAAGCATCTCATCCTGTGTTTGGTACGATTTCACCGTCAAAACAGAAGGTGTGTTCATTTAAAACCTTTATGAGCAGTAATCCGTCTGTGTATTCGGGTAGTACGAATCCTTCTGTAACTCTAGATTGGTTGAGAGATGTTGAAAAGAAATTTGAAGTTTGTCAATGTGAAGAGGAATTGAAAGTTCCTTATGCATCTCAACTTTTGAAAGGAGCAGCTATGAATTGGTGGGATTCGATTACTTCTGTTTTATCTTCTTTTCAGAAAGCATCTATCCGATGGTCTAATTTTCGTAATGAAGTTTGTAAGCAGTATTGTTCAAACTATGATATAGCTCGGATTATAAAAGAGTTTATGGATTTGCAATTAACTGATAACATGTCAATGGATGATTTGATAAATCAGTTCACAGAGAAACTTAGATTTGTTCAGCAGTGGGTTCCTGATGAGAGAACTCAAATAGAACAGTTTGTGGGTACTTTACCTAATCATTATCGAACTTCAGTGAGATTAGCGAGCTCTCTTCCTCAAGCTTTCATGTTAGCTCGATCTGTTGACAGTGATTTGAAACCTCAACAAGTACCAAGTAAAGAAATAGTTTCTCAGAAATCTAGGAGTGAATCTACGGGTAAAGGTAAGCAACGGTGGCAAGGAAATCAGCAGGGTAAGAAACAAGAAAGTCGTGGTGGTACTTCTGATCGTCCCAATTGGTGTATTAAGTGTAGAGCTAGACATTTTGGGCCGTGTACTGTGCAAACCACTAGATGTGTGAAATGTGGTGTGATTGGGCATGAAGCCAAAGATTGTGTTTTTCCTACTTATGTGTGTTGGAATTGCCATAAGGAAGGTCATCGTGCAAATCAGTGTTCTGAGGCTAAGAGACAGGGTTCGGGGACAGTTGTTGGTTCATCAGCTTCTTCTGGTCAGAAGCGGAAGACTCCGCCATCTGCAGTTAGTAGGGCTTTTCAAATGACAGTTGATGAAGCTGTCCATACAGATGACGTGATCACGGGTACTTTTCTTGTAAATTCTGTACCAGCTCGTGTTTTGTTTGATTCTGGTGCAAATTGTTCTTTTGTATCTGTGTACTTCTGTGATAAGTTGAAAATGATGCCTACTGTGATAACAAACCCAGTTGAAGTAGAAATAGCTAGTGGCAAATCGGTTCCTGTTACCACCTCGGTAATTGGAGCTAGTATTATGATAGATAGCCAGACGTTCCCAATTTCCTTTCTGTTGATGCCAATTGCTAGTTTTGATGTGATTATTGGTATGGATTGGTTAAGTCAGTATAAAGCAAGTATAGATTGCCACAATAAGCTGATTAGAATTCCAATCTCTGAAAAGTCATATGTCGTGGCTCGAGGAGAACGGGATAATGTTTGTATACCTTTGATTAGTATGATGAAAGCTAGGAAATCTTTGTCCAAGGGCTGTGAATCGTATCTAGCTTACGTGATTGATGCTAAGTTAGAAAAGAAATCCCTTTCTGATGTACCGGTTGTTTCTGAGTATCCGGAAGTATTCCCTAATGAATTACCTGGTTTACCACCGGTTAGGGAGGTTGAATATCAGATTGATCTTGTTCCTGACTCTTCACCTATAGCTAAAACCCCTTATAGATTAGCTCCGTCTGAGATACGTGAAATGATGAATCAGATACAGGAGTTGTTGGATAAAGGGTTTATTCGGCCTAGTTCTTCTCCCTGGGGTGCACCAGTTCTGTTTGTGAAAAAGAAAGATGGGTCTTTTAGAATGTGCATTGACTATAGGGAATTGAATAAAAGGACAGTAAAGAATAAATATCCTCTGCCTCGGATAGATGATTTATTTGATCAGTTGCAGGGATCTTCATTTTATTCAAAGATTGATTTGAGATCAGGTTATCATCAAGTTCGTGTTAGGGATTGTGATATTCCTAAAACTGCATTTAGAACCAGATATGGTCATTTTGAATTTCTGGTTATGCCTTTTGGTTTGACGAATGCTCCCGCAGTTTTTATGGATTTGATGAACCGTGTTTGTCGACCTTTTCTTGATAAATTTGTGATTGTGTTTATCGATGACATTTTGGTATATTCTAAATCCGAATCAGAGCATGGAATGCATTTGAGGTTGGTATTGGAAACCTTAAAGAGAGAACACTTGTATGCAAAGTTTTCTAAATGTGAATTTTGGATTCGGGAAGTACAGTTTTTGGGTCATATTATTTGTAATGATGGTGTTAAAGTTGATCCTTCGAAAATTGAAGCTGTTATGAATTGGAAAGCTCCGAAGTCGGCTTCAGAAATAAAAAGTTTTCTTGGTTTGGCGGGTTATTACCGGAAGTTTATTAAAGATTTTTCCAAAATTGCCGGTTCGTTGACTAAATTGACCCGTAAGGATGAAAAATTTGTATGGACTGAACAACAGGAAGCTGCTTTTCAGACTCTGAAACAGTTGTTATGTCAGGCTCCTGTGTTAGCATTTCCAGATGGGTCCGATGATTTTATTGTTTATTGTGATGCATCGATTGCTGGTTTGGGTTGTGTTTTAATGCAGCGAGATCGTGTGATTGCTTATGCTTCTCGTCAGCTCAAACCTCATGAAAGAAATTATCCTACCCATGATTTAGAACTTGCAGCAGTTGTGTTTGCTTTAAAAATCTGGAGGCATTACTTGTATGGTACCAAATGTGTTATTTGTACAGATCACAAGAGTCTTCAGTATATATTTTCACAGCAAGAGTTGAATATGCGTCAGAGACGATGGTTAGAGCTAATCAAAGACTATGATTGTGAGATTAAATACCATCCAGGGAAAGCCAATGTGGTTGCTGATGCTTTAAGCCGCAAGGTGACTTCTGATCGAGTTTATGTTATGCGTTTAGAAGTTTCTTCTGATTTGGTGGGTCAGATTAAAGCTGCACAGTTAGAGGCTTTGTTAGATCATAATTTGAAATCTGAAATTATGTTGAATCGAAAAGAATTGTTATTGGATGATTCGAGAGGATTAAAAACCTTTCAGTCTCGTGTTTGGATACCTTTGTTTGGTGGTCTTCGGGATATTATTCTGAATGAAGCCCATAAGTCCAGATTGTCTGTACATCCAGGAAGCACTAAAATGTATAATGACTTGAAACCTTTGTATTGGTGGCCTACAATGAAGATGGATGTAGCAAGGTTTGTTAGTTCTTGTCATATTTGTTCTCAAGTTAAAGCTGAACACCAGAAGCCGTATGGGTCGTTGAAACAGCTTGAGATTCCTGAATGGAAGTGGGAACATTTGACTATGGATTTTGTAACCAAACTGCCTAGAACTGTCCGTGGAAATGACATGGTTTGGGTTATTGTTGATCGATTGACCAAAAGTGCTCATTTTCTAGCTACTAGTCATCTCTGAGTAAGCTTGCACAGTTGTATATGAATGAGATTGTTACTCGGCATGGTATTCCATTATCGATTGTATCTGATAGAGATCCAAGGTTTGTATCTCATTTCTGGCAGAGTTTGCAGCATGAGTTGGGCACCAGAGTGAATCTTAGTACAGCTTATCATCCTCAAACAGATGGTCAGTCAGAACGTACGATTCAGACATTGGAGGATATGTTGAGAGCTTGTATTTTGGAGTATGGTGGTTCTTGGGATTCTCATTTGCCATTGGTTGAGTTTGCTTATAATAACTCTTATCATTCTAGTATTGGCATGCCTCCATATGAAATGCTATATGGACGCCGTTGTAGAACTCCAACTTGTTGGCTAGAGGCAGGTGAGAAACAGTTTGCAGGTCCAGACATTGTTCAAATGACAGCTGATAAAGTAGCAGTGGCTCGTGAAAAGTTGAAAGCTGCACGTGATAGACAGAAACAATATGCAGATCCTAAACGTCGACCTGTTATTTTTGCTGAAGGTGAACTTGTTTATCTGAAAGTTTCGCCTTGGAAAGGGATAATACGGTTTGGGAAACGTGGCAAATTGGCTCCTCGATATATTGGACCTTTTAGAATTCGACAGATTGTTAATGATCAGTCTGTTACATTGGATCTTCCTCCAGAGCTTGCTGGTATTCATGATACGTTTAACATTTGTTACTTGAGGAAATGTAACGTTGAAGACCAGACTCAGATTCTTCCTTTGAAAGATTTGAAAGTTGATCAGAGTCAGAAGTTAGTTGAAGAACCAGTAGAACTTCTTGACAGAAAAGTGACTAAACTTAGGAAGAATGTTAGTGAAATGGAAACATAGCTTAGGTGAAAACCTAACGTGGGAAACAGAGGATATTATGAAATCCAGATATCCTGGATTATTTGATCGTGATGAGATTTCGGGGGCGAAATCTTCTTAAGGGGGGGAGAGTTGTAACATCCTCTCTTCTGGTCCGGTAATTTCTAATTTTAAATTGATATATTTAATTGTATTGGAAATTATTTGATATTAATTGTTTATTTGCGAAACTTAGTTAAATAAGCTTAAGGACTTATTGTGCTTAGTAAATTATTGATTGTTTTAATTTACTATAGTTGACGGTGCAATAAAAGAAGTTTCTCGCAAATGGTTTTTAGGTTCCAGGCAATAGAATGAAAAGGGACTAGTTTTAAGTGGATGCGGGTCGGTGTAAAATGTGAGCCGACTTATATAGTTTCCTTTTTAGGAAAGTTTCTTTACTTTCCCTTTTTGGAAACCATAAACCCTAAAACTTCAAAACCTTTAAAATCTTTGCAAACAAGCTTTGGAACAAGTGATTTTGAGCTGATTGATCTTGATTTTAGCTAGTAAATCATCACCACCAACTTGTTTTTAGTTCTAAGTGGTAAGTTTTGATTTTTGTTAATCTATACTTTGAGTGAATACATGTGTTTGATGATCTTGATGTTATGGTATGTTATAACATGTTTAAATGATGCTATATGAGTGAATATATGCTACTGAAATCGAGTTTGTGGTTTATATGTTGTGATTTGTTTGCTGAGTTTCTGCCATAGCTGAACTGGGTATCCCCTGTACGTCGGTTGAACCCGGCGGCTGGTACCCTGAAGCCGGCGGCTTCGTTGTGTAGAAAGGAAACCGGCGGGTGAACTACCCAAGCCGGCGGCTTGAAAGCCATAGCCGGCGGGTTGATTGGTTATCCGGCGGCCAATAGAAGCTTTAAAACGCAATTAAGTTCTGTTACCTCCAAAATTAAATCACCCGGCGGCTGGAATGGAGAAGCCGGCGGCTGGCTATAGGAAACCGGCGGCTTGTAGTGTGTTCCAGCAAATATTTTGTTTGACCTTTAAGACTTGTTCTAAATTGTTGTTTGCAATGTAAATTGTACTTATTAACATGACAACACATGATAGTAGTTGTATTTAGGGACTTATGATAATTGTGATGTTAATTTGACTAAGTTCCTAATGATTTAAATTAATGTTATTCAAGTGTTATGATCTTGATTTCTAACTTTTACCTGATTGTTGATTCTCAGATAAGCAAAGAGCTCAGCGAGATAAGACAGCTGAGTAAGTGAAACGAGATAATCAGGTGAGTGGATTTGAAACTCACAGTTTGATTTGGTTGTGTCAGTTTGATTTCAATCAGTAATTATAGGATTACTATTGATAGTATGTTAACCTTGAAATGATATGCCATTTGATTAGTTGTTTGTTGAACATTGAATTGAAATGTATAATCCAGAGGTCAACTAGATTGTTGGTTGGACTTGATTGCTAATGTTGGTCAACACAGGGTTGCGTACATGTGTTGATGGAGATTAGCATTTAGTTAGCGGTTAATCACTGTTTTGGCCTACAGTTGATGTAAGTGTTCTGATGGGGCCACCCGGCACAGGGTCCTTAGGAACCACCGTTCCTCTTGACGATATTTGTTGCATTATTGATTGTGAACAGATTGCTAGCTAAATTGAATTGTAGTTGATTATTCATTCACTTAGCTTCGTGCTAATCCCTCAATTTACTTCCTGCAGGTAATGTATAATATGTGGGTAGTCAGGAAGGATGTTTTGACGCTGGGAATGTTTGAAACTTACAACTCTGATCCAGTTTGTAATAAATAATGTTTTATAGTATATAATGCCCCGGGTTTGTAAACATGTTAATTATGGTTGTTTAGTAGTTAAACATATTGTACAAAGGGTTGCGAAAATTTCTAGCAGGATTTTAATAGAATATGTATTTCAATTATTCGCTTCCGCTAAATTTAATATTATATTGTGATATTAAATGAGGGGCGTTATATATATAGTGATCAGAGATATCATTGGTAGGAAAACAATTTGCATGAGAACATATCACTTAACAAAGTATTATGAGTTTATGACTTAACATTCTCAAATCAAATACCAAATTGTTACCTTAAAATACTTTAATGCTCCCTCCGTCCTAAATCTATTGTCCCCTTGTTGACTTTGGAGTCTTTCTCTTCCAACTTTGACCTTCAATATTTTTGTTTGTGTTATATAATACTTGATGCAAATTATACCAATGAAAATACATTCAAAATCCAATCAATTCATACATTTTGTATCAAATATTATATAACACAAACAAAAATATTGAAGGTCAAAGTCGGAATAGAAAGACTCCAAAGTCAACAAGGGGACAATAGATTTGGGACGGAGGGAGTATTAGAAGGAAACGTAAATTTAGTCACTTTAAGTTGTTATGTTATTTAATTTATATACATGTATATTGATATATATATTGATAGATATATACAATTTTACGAATGTTTCAACGATGATTTATATCACTTTTCAAATCCCTAACTTTTTAGCTAATTTTTTTCACCCCGTCAAGAGAAATTTCCGGATCCGCCACTGCCGAGAAGGCGAGAAGAACGGCAGCATAAATGCATAATGGGTGTTGGTGACATGGTGGAGGTGGTGGGAATTAAGATATGAGTTTGACATGAAATTTTTGATAACTTAATTATCATTTTAATGGATTAGTGAGATTGTTAAATGGTTGTTATGGAAACTGAGAAACGGAAAGGACGAAGAGAGAGGTTGGGATATAGTTAAGAAAAAAATGTGTAAAGCAAATATAATACATGAAAGATATCTTTCTTGCAGGTTTGTATTGGGAAAATAATAAAATAATAAAAAGGGTAAATTGATTTTGTCGGCTACGTACCCCTCATGGTTGTCCCAAGGTCGGCAACCTACCCTCTAAAGTTCCAATGTATGCATTCAAGTTGTAAAGTTTGTATCGATGTAGGTAAGATGGTAACTTGTGTCAGAACAACGGGTTAAATTGATGACGTGGATGATTTACAAAAGTGACATGTGGTCTGACCTTGGAACAAACATGGTGGGTAGATAGCGTACATTGGAACTTTAGAGGGTAAGTTGCCGACCTTGGAACAAACAGGGTGGGTAGATAGCGTACATTGGAACTTTAAAGGGTAGGTTGCCGACCTTGGGACAACCAGGGAGGGTACATAGCCGACAAAATCAATTTACCCTAATAAAAATGAATACCTTTCATGCTTTATTAAACTTTGCAGGTTGAATTTCAGAATTTTATCAAGTTCCTAACACCGGGTTGGACCCGGGTTAACCCGATCAAACCGGACCCGGTAATCCTTACGGGTCAAATAAAAACCCGGTTTTTAACACACACACACACACACACACACACACACACACACACATATATATATATATATATATATATATATATATATATATATATATATATATACTAGCACAATAATCACAGGTAAAAGTGGTGACGGTGGATGAAGTTGCGATTGAATATTTTAAAATAAATACATATTCTAATCCATCCGTCCCATTTAAGATGTCCACATTACTGTTTTAAAATGTTCCGTTATAAGTGTCAACTTTGATTTTTAACCAATAAAAAAAGATTTTAGTGGGTAAATTTAATATTTGATGGATGAAAATTGTAGTTAGTGAAAAATAAGTAGTAATTAAAGTTTAAAAATAATAGATAATAAGATAAGGGTATTAATGAAAGTGTAGTTAGTGTTGAATAAGTAGTAATAGATAATAAATAATGGGATAGGAGTAGTTTAGGCATTATAATTTTTCAGAAGTTTTAAGATTCAAATATGGTTATGGTTAAGATATTGATTTCTCGTGGGCCTACTGTTTATAAGGTTTTCGATTGAGGCTTGTCCGTAGAACTTTCATTCAAATCCATTTTATTTTATTCGTATTATAAGGATTATAAGGATTTCCATTTCCATTATAATTCTTTTGTTTTTGAGAAATTTCATAGGGAATCAATGGATAAGGACTTTGATATGTTTTATGAGTCACTTTTATATACTTGTGGGTTATGATCGAGTTTGATGATCCTCTATTGTGAATTACATGATGAAAATAATTAGTTTATTTGAATTAGTCTGAACTTCATTATTATGCAATATACCTGTTAGACGAATAATAATGAAAAAGTAATACTTGATTTATATGTATTGCGTGATTTGTTAGTTAATGTTAATTAAAAGGGTGTTGATAAATACAACATGGATTTTGTTACATACACCAAAAACATATATGCATTACAGTGTTGTACAGTACAACACTATAATGCATATATGTTGGTGTATGTAACAAAATCTATGTTGTATTTATCACTTCCCTAATTAAAAAGACGTAGATTCAAGGTTGAGTAACTCTTGAAATTCATGTTACTTAAATTGGCCAAAGGTTGCAAAAGTAGCCAATGATATTTGAGGAATGGTTTATACTTATCCGTGCCAATTGCATCTCCTCAAATATATGCACATTGATGATTCACCTTTGATTCGCCTCGGGACCAAGTAGGGTTTGTGGGACATGTTCGATTATTTGGTATGGTTTTAATATTAATGGGTAACCATGTGAATATCGCAATGTGCAACAGAATCCCTCCCCAAGAGATTAAGTGTTAGTAACTTTCTTAATTAAGGTATTCATACCATCTATTTGACTACTCAAGCGTACATCGTGTGTACAGTGACGGAGTTTGAGCACGTTTGTTAGAGGGACCGAAATAGTTTACAGTTTAAACGTAACTCGTTATACATAATGACCCATATATAGCTATACATATATAAAAAAAGAGATGAAATTACATGATAAAGAATAATAAAATTATAAAACTTGACTGACACTGTGTTAACTCCACATGTGATCTCTTGTTTTAGTTTTCTACCTTCCTTGTTTTTCTTTTCGAAGAAGAAGCGCATATATATATATATATATATATATATATATATATATATATATATATATATAAACAAACGCACTTTTTGCTCTCCAGCAACACAAGAGATGGTGGTCAAAAGATTCGAGAAGGCCAGGTGACATTTTGGTGGTATCTTTATTGCTAGTTTGCTACTAGCTCCTGTTAATTAAGAAGGGTTAATTGTTTCGTTATGTATTTAACTTTACCTCTTTTACTATTGTATGCAACCAACTTTCAAACGTTCTATTGTATGTATCGAACTTTTCAAAAATGTCTATTGTATGTATTGGATTACCTTTTTGCTGACGTGGCACCGGTTATGCTGACGTGGCGCTGATTTGTCATCCTACGTGGCGCTGATTTGTCAGCGCCACATTCATCCAATACATACAATAGACATTTTTGAAAAGTTCGATACATACAATAGAACGTTTGAAAGTTGGTTGCATACAATAGTAAAAGAGGTAAAGTTAAATACATAACGAAACAATTAACCCAATTAAGAAGGGAATCTCTTTCTATACCACTCTTTTCTAATAACCATACCACTTAATGATTAAAAGTACAGAAAAAGTACAGAAAAAGTACCGAAAGGTACAGAATGATAAGAAAAAGTGATGAAAAAAGTACAGAAAAAGTACAGTAATGATTATGTTTAAAATAAAAAATAAAAAAGAGTGGTATATAAAGTAGATCCCATTAAGAATTATTGAAGTGACATCATCCATGCATCTTCCCAACAAACGTGTACCATCTAATCTAATCTAAACACTAGCTCACGGGTTTTTGTTTAATGCTCATTCCCGATGAACTCCACTTCACATGCATCTTTGTTTTGAGCTTTTAGGTCATATACGATCGATGCTGTCAAGAAGTATATATGCATGTTATCTGATTTCGATATTTAATTCGTACTAAATTAGAACCAATATAGCTAGCTAATTTTAATTTACACACATAAATATTTGTGATCCTTATCAAAAAGAAAAAAGAATTAATACTCCTAGTGTTTTTTATATATTTCTTCCATCAGTAAACTTAAAATTCCTATTCCTAGCATCTATATTGTCAAAACAAAGTATCACCGTGGGATTGGGTGTTGACTAAAACATTGAAAAGTAGGAGGTGATGAGTCACATATATTTATGAAAACCAATGATTTTGCTTGTTTCCTTAAAAGGAAATCAATTCAAACCCTTATAATCATTCATACCTGTAAACCATTCACGTTAAATTAATACGTCTAGTGACTTAATCAAACATGTACACAACCTCATGTGAGATGTTTAATTCGAAGGGGAAAAAAAGGGCTAATTTTTATACTGCAAGTTTTATAATACTTTGATTAGCCATTTATGAAATATTTAATATTTAAAAACGTGGGAAAGTGAAGGTTCTATTCAGGGCCGGTCCTGGACTTTTGAATGCCCTGGGCGAGTCGCATGAAAATGCCCCTAACATATTATGTTTGTGTTATTTTTTCATAGTGTTTATCTTTTTGCGTATTTTTTTATACATGCTCGAGTCGGTCATAATGTCATCAATTGATTTCTTGCTAATTACTTAGAGCAATATACAATAACTAAAACATATATCCTTACAATGAATGATTTAATTACACCGTGTATGTTTTTAGGCCCTTCTATAGGAATAATTATTATACATAACAATTATGGTTTGATGTGTTATGCTTTCTTCATAATTTTCGTTAAAGATTGGTATTATTACAATTATGATACTATTATTTGGCAATATAAGCATTAGATACTTTTCTAAATATGATACCAATGTATAAAATGTAAATCTCTACTTACCTATAATGCATGGTCCAATCTATTTCCTAATACTTAAAATTAAAACTTGAATACGGTGACCAATTAAACTACAAAATTAAATGTAAATATTTTTTTTCACATTTGTTATTATATGTTTTATTATCTAATATATATCAAGTATTAACATACATAATTTAACGACTAATCCATTCCTTTTTAACAAATGTTAAATATTATATCGTCACATTCCGTAGGTCAGCTGCCAGTAAAAAATAATATATACTATTTTATCTTAAACCGTAATTATAGTCAAAACATTCCGCTTCTAAAATAATTTTTTGATCGAAGCATTAGAGTAATTTGTCCTTTCTCTAAAGAGATACCAAACTACGATTATTAAATGAGGCCAAAGAATCGATTAATAGTGTTAGAAGGGTTAAATTGAAGTATCATTACAAATAAAGACTAAAAAGAAAAGGTTGGGCAAGTCAAAGGACTATACTGAAATGATTTTAATATACTAGGGACATAATGTGAAAATTTAGCATCATCTTCCCCAAAAACCTGTAAAAGTTTTCTCAGTCATCTAAACGCTACGAGTTCATCTTTTAATGGTGTTATCAACAATTAGCTTTAACTATGTAAAAATCTGCACTCTTTCATCATAAACAACGTTTAATTAGACTAAATCGATCAAAAATGAACCTAGTATGAAATAACATCGCTCGAAAAATTGATGCCCCTAATTGTTTGATGCCCTGGGCGGTCGCCCATGCCGCCCCTGCCCAGGGCCGGCTCTGGTTCTATTAAATAACTTTTGTACCCTTGTAATTTGAGCTATCAGATTGGTTCATTCATTCTCACTAAATTTTCAATACTGATTTGAACCTTACTTTAGAGTCTTTTGTCTGGTTTTACGAAATCTAAATGCAATTTATTATTAGTTATTTACGTTTGTACTTATTATGCTTTGTTCTTTTACTTTCTTTCAAAGGGAATTGTTAAAGGGGTAAGTACATAAAAATGCAATTAACTATGATCTGACATTCATAGTATGTACTCAACTATCCGGGCTTCCATTATGTGTATGAAACTAGTTATTTTTGCCATTATATGTATTTTCGTGATGTGTCAACTTGTAAGGATGACACGTAGCACCTTATCTAGATGACACGTGGAAAAAATACAAAAAATTGCATTCAATGACAAGAAATAACTAGTTTCTTACATACAATAGAAGCCCGAATAGTTGAGTACACAATATGAATGTCAGATCATAGTTAATTGCATTTTTATGCAATTTGGGCCCGGGTAAATGTCATTTCCATCATGTTTAGAATGAAAAAAGTTATAGCTATGCAACCCGAGGCTTCTTAGTTGACGACTTAATTGCATGGTTACTGCATGTACATGTAGTTTACAATGTCTTTGTATTTTACTTTTTGAACGGACAGTATAAAAACATGAAAAATATTTTAAAATGACTAAATTATCCTAACTTAAATTTATACAAAAAAACTATGACATTAAGGATATGGTAGTCATTTTAGTTGAAGAAAATACCAACCGTGCAACAACTTTTATGTTTTTGGATTGGCGGTGCAAAAAGTGAAATATAGGGACTTTTATAGTGTAATTTTGTATAAACCACGAGGACGAACCATACAATTAACTTTTAATTAAATGATTGAACTTAGTATTTTTTTTTTTTACAAGTATTTGATAAAATTAGTTAAAGTTTTTAAAGATGTAAAATGATATAAAAAGTAAAAGAGATAGACACTGATATTATAAGTATTTATGTTAATTCTACTTTTATAGGTTTAAAACTTATTTATAAAAGCTACTTCAACGGTATATTTTGGCAAACGAGCTAATTAATAGCTTAACTTTTTCAAACTTTTGACATTATTTGATAGACAAATTTTTAAAAACGTATAAAAAATATGAAGTAGTTTTAGAAATAGGCTACAAATTTGTGAAATGAAAATTATATAAAAACCCCTTATGTAACTATTTATCATGTGTGCTTGTTTGTCAGTTTAATTAAATTTACATTTTTAAGCCCAATCATCATCTAGCTTTGGTCAAACAGTTATAAAGAAGTAAAATAAACTCCACCTCCATCTATAAGTTTCCACAGCTTATTTTATCAAGTTCTTCAAATTTTGTCTTTCAAACAAAACTAGAAGGTTGAACTTCTTTAAGCTTCAATGAGCTTGCGTGTCAACTACATCCAAAAAAAATGAGTAGAATTTATGAGAATGTGAAATGACATAAGTACCCATTTATGACGTGTATGATTTTTACATTTTTGTCCTTTCATGTCAATTTATATTTAAAGCTCCACCTACTTTGTCAAACAATTTTTAAAACTAGAGGCTTCATTATACAGCTTTAAATATAAACTCTAATATAAACTTTTGGCTTCATCTATCCGTAAATTACGTCAAACACACTCGTATGTGAGGATTTTACGGATGGTTACAAAGTTAAAATACACTATAAATGAGTCACTCTAGTCGGGCAAGTATGTAAATGGATTTTAGACCATTCGTAACGCAATGTTCTAGAGCAATTTTCTAAGTGAGAACATGTGACAACCGTCAATTTAGGACTAGAATTTAGTGCCTAAACAAGTATTAATACATGTAATTAGTTCTGTGTTAGGCTAATTAATGTATCAATTATTATATATATTGTGAATATATATCTACACAATGATGCGGTTTGTTTAAATCGTACGAGTTTCAAATCGAATGAACTTCGATACATTAAATACGGACGTTGGTGAACAATTTATTTAAGTAATACAAGGATGATTAATAACGTTATCGTATTTAAAAATATTATGTCAATAATATTTCGTATCCAGATTTTATCAAACAATTAATATAAACGCGATTAAAAGTATAAACGCGCAAACAAAACGAAACAAATTACTTTTCATAACGTAAATTCTAAGTAATTGGTGAAATACTTCAACAAAATAATTGGATAATCATTCGTGATTCAAAACGTAAAACTTAGCTTATAAAATAAATATTTAACAGTAAACGATCGGGAAAACGAACACCACGCGGGACGGGAAGACGGAGACTGAAAGTGGGTATTTAAATCCCATTTCCACCTCCATTCCTTTCATTTCATTTCTTTCTCTTCTCTCTCTTCTCATTTTCTCTCTAATTTGCAAATCACCACACCATCACAAATTCACAAAATAAACACGTTAAACGACCTCGGATCTTCAAGACGCTTTGGAATAAAAGACTCACCTCTTCACGATCTACAATCCTATCTTTCCGGAATTTCATTTCGGCGATTTGTAAGTTTCCGACACAACTCCGAAAACTCTCGTTTTTAGGTTTTATAACTTGCTAGTTGTTTGTATAACCTTGTAATGTCCTTAAATGGGTTGGGTAAGAATATTAGACCGATCGATGGCCGGAAAACGCGTTTTTAAGGTTAAAACTCCGATCAGACCCCGTACGTCGCATTTGGCCTGGAGCAAATGCGACGCAGCGACTTACGTCTTACTATAACCCCAACGTCGCATATAGCGACGCAGCCTATTACGTCGCATTGAATTGCGACGTCGCACTTAGCGACGCAGACCCTTACGTCGCAGAAATCAACTACGTCGCCTATAGCGACGTCACGTACAACGTCGCATTAAATTGCGAAAGTCGCACATAGCGACGCCATGCCCAACGTCGCAGTCCGGATCTGCGACGTCGCACCCAACGTCGCACAAACCAGAACCTCAAAAACACAGATTTTACTAAGTGTCGAGGCTCGAAATTTTATCACTTGATTTCACCCAAATTCAAGTCCGGATGCGTTTTTCCTTAAAACAATATAGTAGAAATAAAAATTTTCCAAGCTGACCTGGCAGCTCGACCCCAGCCAGGGGCTCTGCCCCTTGGACCCCGCCAGGGGCTGCCGCCCCTTGGACCCCGCTAACCAGGGGCGCTGCCCCCGGACCCCCGTACTTAGATTCTGTAAGCACATTTTTACAACAAAAATGTCAAACTTGTACAACTTCAAAACGCTTACACGATACAACTTTTCAATCATAATGAAAATTTACTGTTCAAGGTTAACACGTCGAGACATAAGGAGAACATTAACATATTTAAATTCAAACAATCACCAACTGGCCGTATACATTTTCAAAACCTAATTCACAATCAAACAAGTCGTTGTAACTTGTATCAAGTCAATCAAACAAGTCGTAGTAACTTGTAACTACACGATCAACCAAATCGGGGTAATTTGGACATCAAGTTAAGCAAACAATTTCAATGGTAGTCTTTCGAGATACCGGTACAATTAATAACAATTCAAGTGTCGTGGACACATTCAGGTTTCAAGTCTTTGAACACCAACTCACAGCTAATTACTTCGAGCTTATTAAATTAAACACTTCAAGACTCAGGTGAGTTTCATAGCCCCATTTTCACTATTTTACAACTAGGGGTGTGATAATACTGCTCTGTTTTGTTTTACAAGTAGAACGCAAGTGCCAACTTTCAAATACTACATGAGTTTCAAGCTAATCAATTTAAAGTCCTCCATAGCATAGTCTCTAATATTTTAGCGTGAATGTTAGTATATGATATCATATGGGATTGACAATCCTCATCCGGGTTAGCACGCACTAACCGGTCAAACGGATGTATTAGCATTTGGGAAGACGAGTGTTGATTAGGCACTCGTAGGAGGCATTTCAAGTTAGGTTTCCTTAAGTGGGCCTGACAAATCAAGTTAAGCTCAGACTATGTGCTCATGGACAGTATAACTTTTATTTTGCTTAATTGCATTTTAAATTCAATATAAATCTTGCGGTTCTGACAACTATACATTGACATACAAACCTGTGAGCTCACCAGCGTTTTCGCTGACCCATTTTAGTATTCATCACAGGTACCCAGCAGTAGGTTGGCTGCACAAGCAGGAACTATTAGCTCGAGTCAGCATTCATACAACTAGAGATTGGACTGCATTATTATATTTTGTAAAAGTAATTATGCTATGTAATCTCTCAATTTCAGGAACCGAGCTAATGTAACAATATTTTGATGTAAACATTTACTTTATCTATACAAGTTTAAAACGACGCATATAGTGGTCGTTCATTATATCTTATGTGCTTTGTATATTGATTAGTGACACCCAAATCGAGCTTCCGCAAATCATTAAATTTGGGGGTGTCACAGATTGGTATCAGAGCCTAAGGTTATAGTGAACTAGGTTGCATTTAGTGGACCTAGACTATGACCGTTAGGCAGTATTCCCTATTAGTTATGACTAGTTCAGGGAATTACATCATACGACTTTAATTTAACATAGCCTGATCAACTATGTACAATTAGAGAAAGATGATGTGAAACTAAAAGAGTTATGTTGAACAGGAATGCATTAGTTGACTCTGACCTCGAGAGAAACGGGACTCAAAACACGTCTGTGCTAGACACTCAATAGGTTATTATGTGATATACATATATATATACATAAGTAGACCTCATTACAACTTTAGGCTATATTATATTATATGAATATAGGCCTCTTTCTCTCTAACGCTTTGTCTCGAAATGACAAACACACCACTAGTTCATCATACTCGGACTAGTATCTTATTTCATTTCCTTGTTCTTTCTTACTCAGCATCATGCCTCCTCGTCGTCAAATTACCCTTAGCGAAGCTGAGATCGCGGGAATAATTGCCCGCAGTGTGACCGAAGCCTTGGCTACCCGAACACCACCCGGTAGCGAGGACACAGCAACCAATACTCCACCACCCAAACCTTGCTCCTATAAGGACTTTCTTAGCTGTAAACCGCTATACTTCAAGGGCACGGAAGGTGCCATTGGCTTGATCCGTTGGATTGAGCGTATGGAATCTGTTTTCAGTCTCTGCGACTGTACTGAGAACAACAAAGTCAAATTCGCTGCTTACACCTTTCAGGAAGGCGCACTCACGTGGTGGAAAACCCACGCAAACTCTGTAGGCCTTGAGGTTGCAAATCGACTTCCTTGGGCCGAACTGAAAAAGAAACTGACAGAAAAATACTGTCCTGAAGAGGAATTGCACAGGCTGGAAGAAGAATTCTGGCATCTGGAGGTGCAGGGAAATGATGTTGCTGATTATACCACTAAATTTCAGCAGTTTGCTTTATTATGCCCGAGTTTAGTCGAACCGGAAAGTAAGGGCATTAAGAAATACATTCGTGGACTCCCCGAGAACATCCAGGGCAACGTCGCCTCATCCAAACCAACTACTACTGAGAGTGCCATTCGATTGGCCCACGAACTCATGGCTCTAGTTGTCAGCCGTGAGACTTCCAACACCTCATCCTCTAACAACAGCAAACGCAAATCCACTGAACACCACCACAACTCTAACAAGAAAAACAACGCCATCCAAGTCTACAACACCAACTCTGAATCCAACCGCAGCTACACCGGGGACAGACCTTATTGTCCCAAGTGCAACTACCACCACTTTGGTCAGTGCAACCCCCCTTGCAACAACTGCAGGAGGTACGGGCATTTGACTAAGGATTGCCGAGCCCCCAAATCCAACAACAACCCTTTTGACAAAAATGCCCGAGAACCTAAGTCCTGCTACGAATGTGGAAACCCAGGACACTTTAGGGATTCTTGCCCAAAATTGAAGAACAAGGGCAACAACAACAACCACCGTAACAACAACAACACCAAAAGTAGCGCCTTCGTGATCAACTCAGGGGACGCCCGTCAGGACCCGAATGTGGTCACGGGTATGTTCCTCCTCAACAATTTAACTGCTTCCATTCTGTTTGATACTGGTGCCGATAGGAGTTTTATTTCCGATGAATTTTGCCCTCTACTTGATATTACACCTGTTGCTTTAGACGTTAAGTACACCGTAGAGCTAGCAAATGGCAAATTGATAGAAACCAATAGTGTGATACCTAATTGCACCTTAAATCTAGCCGACGAAACCTTCTCCATAGATCTTTTGCCTGTTGAGATAGGAAGTTTCGATGTCATTGTGGGCATGGACTGGTTATCCAAACATCGCGCCGAAATCATTTGCCATGACAAAATTGTTCGCATACCTCTCTCCGTCGGTAGAACCTTGGTCATACAGGGGGAGACCGGTGGGACGAGGCTTAACCTCATATCTTGTCTAAAAACCCGAAAATTTCTGAGAAAGGGTTATCCAGCAATCCTCGCGCACATCATGGAGAAAAAGTCGGAGGAGAAGCGACTTGAGGATGTTCCAATTGTTCGAGACTTTCCAGAAGTCTTTCCTGAAGAACTACCTGGTCTACCACCACCAAGACAGGTTGAGTTCTCAATCGATCTTGTACCAGGTGCTGCGCCTGTGGCTCGAGCACCATACCGTTTAGCTCCATCCGAACTTAAGGAGTTGTCCACCCAATTACAGGAACTCCTGGAACGAGGGTTTATCAGGCCGAGTTCTTCACCTTGGGGAGCTCCGGTCCTATTTGTTAAGAAAAAAGATGGTTCTTTTCGAATGTGTATCGACTATCGAGAGTTGAACAAGTTAACTGTCAAGAACCGGTATCCACTCCCTCGAATCGATGACCTGTTCGACCAACTTCAAGGGTCGAGTTGTTATTCAAAGATTGATCTCCGATCCGGTTATCACCAATTGCGTGTTCGCGATGCCGATATTCTAAAAACCGCTTTCAGAACCCGTTACGGGCATTACGAATTCCAAGTGATGCCATTCGGCCTAACCAATGCACTGGCTGTATTCATGGACCTTATGAATCGGGTGTGTAAACCTTACCTTGATAAGTTTGTCATTGTCTTCATCGATGACATTCTCATATATTCACGAAGCAAAGAAGAGCACGCGCAACACCTCAGAACCATCCTTGAACTACTTAAACACGAGGAGCTCTATGCCAAGTTCTCTAAGTGTGAGTTCTGGATCGAAACCGTTCAATTTCTTGGTCACGTGATTGACAGTCAGGGGATTCATGTCGACCCGTCAAAAATCGAGGCTATCAAAGACTGGCAATCGCCAACCACTCCGACCGAAGTACGGCAGTTTCTAGGACTGGCCGGATACTATCGACGATTCATTGAAAATTTCTCCAAGATAGCCATACCACTCACGACGCTGACCCAGAAAGACAAAAAGTTTGACTGGACTGATAAGCAAGAGTCGGCATTCCAACTCTTAAAACAAAAGCTTTGCAGTGCTCCTATCCTATCATTACCCGAAGGCACCGATGACTTCGTGGTATACTGCGATGCTTCACATCAAGGTCTCGGTTGTGTGCTCATGCAACGAGACAAAGTCATAGCTTATGCTTCCCGACAGCTTAAGATTCATGAAAAGAATTACACAACCCACGACCTCGAGCTAGGAGCTGTCGTTTTTGCCCTCAAAATCTGGAGACATTACCTTTATGGTACCAGATGTACAATCTTTACCGACCATAAAAGCCTTCAACACATATTCGATCAGAACGATCTCAACATGAGGCAACGTCGATGGGTCGAGTTGCTTACGGATTACGACTGCGAACTCAAATATCATCCAGGCAAAGCAAATGTTGTTGCTGATGCTCTCAGTCGGAAAGAGCGAGTGAAACCACTTCGGGTTCGAGCCCTTAGTATGACCATTCACAACAATTTAAACATTCAAATCCTCACTGCTCAACTCGAAGCCTTAAAACCCGAAAATGTCAAAGATGAAGCCTTGCGAGGCATGGATAAACAATTCGAAATCAAACCTAACGGGATTAGGTATTTCTCAAATCGAATCTGGTTGCCTAAGTTTGGGAACCTACGAGACTTGGTGATGGATGAAGCTCACAAGTCCAAATATTCTATCCATCCGGGATCCGATAAAATGTACCACGGTATCAAGGACTTCTACTGGTGGCCGAACATGAAAGCTGAAATCGCCACCTATGTCAGCAAATGCCTTACTTGCTCCAAAGTCAAAATCGAATATCAAAAACCTTCTGGTTTACTTCAACAACCCAGTCTTCCTGAATGGAAATGGGAACAAATTGCCATGGATTTCATAACCAAACTACCCAAATCGTCCAGCGGTTGCGATACCATTTGGGTGATCGTGGATCGTCTCACAAAGTCTGCTCACTTCCTGGCAATCAAGGAATCCGACAAAATGGAACGCCTCACCAACATTTATCTGAAGGAAATCGTTACCAAACACGGTGTTCCAATCTCAATTATCTCCGATAGAGATAGTCGTTTCACTTCACAATTTTGGCAATCACTTCAAAAATCTCTGGGTACTCGACTTGATATGAGTACCGCATACCATCCTCAAACCGACGGCCAAAGTGAACGAACCATTCAAACACTGGAAGACATGCTACGGGCCTGCGTAGTAGACTTCGGTGTAAACTGGGAAAAACACCTACCATTGTGCGAGTTCTCGTACAACAACAGTTATCATACCAGCATCAAAGCTGCACCTTTCGAGGCACTGTACGGTCGTAAGTGCCGGTCACCTATCTGTTGGACTGAAGTTGGGGATAGCCAACTTACGGGTCCAGAAATCATTCACGAGACGACCGAGAGAATCGTCGAAATTCAAGACAAACTCAAAGTCGCGCGTGATCGTCAGAAAAGTTATGCTGACGTGAGGCGCAAGCCACTCGAGTTCCAGGTTGGGGATCGAGTTCTACTCAAGGTATCGCCTTGGAAAGGCGTAATCCGGTTTGGCAAACGAGGGAAGTTAAATCCCAGATACATTGGACCATTTGAGATCCTTGAGAGGATAGGTCCGGTGGCATACCGGTTACAACTGCCCGCTGAGCTTAGCAGCGTGCACCCCACTTTTCATGTTTCAAATCTGAAGAAGTGTCTGTCTGATGAGATACTTATCATTCCACTCGATGAAATTCGAGTTGACGAGAAACTTCACTTTGTTGAGGAACCCGCCGAAATCATGGACCGTGAGGTCAAACAACTTAAACAAAGTTATATTCCCATTGTCAAAGTTAGGTGGAATTCGCGGCGCGGTCCGGAATTTACCTGGGAACGAGAAGACCAAATGCGACTCAAGTATCCTCAACTTTTCAATGACTCCACATCAAACACAACTTCAACATAAATTTCGGGACGAAATTCTTCTAACAGGGGGAGAATGTGACAACCGTCAATTTAGGACTAGAATTTAGTGCCTAAACAAGTATTAATACATGTAATTAGTTCCGTGTTAGGCTAATTAATGTATCAATTATTATATATATTGTGAATATATATCTACACAATGATGCGGTTTGTTTAAATCGTACGAGTTTCAAATCGAATGAACTTCGATACATTAAATACGGACGTTGGTGAACAATTTATTTAAGTAATACAAGGATGATTAATAACGTTATCGTATTTAAAAATATTATGTCAATAATATTTCGTATCCAGATTTTATCAAACAATTAATATAAACGCGATTAAAAGTATAAACGCGCAAACAAAACGAAACAAATTACTTTTCATAACGTAAATTCTAAGTAATTGGTGAAATACTTCAACAAAATAATTGGATAATCATTCGTGATTCAAAACGTAAAACTTAGCTTATAAAATAAATATTTAACAGTAAACGATCGGGAAAACGAACACCACGCGGGACGGGAAGACGGAGACTGAAAGTGGGTATTTAAATCCCATTTCCACCTCCATTCCTTTCATTTCATTTCTTTCTCTTCTCTCTCTTCTCATTTTCTCTCTAATTTGCAAATCACCACACCATCACAAATTCACAAAATAAACACGTTAAACGACCTCGGATCTTCAAGACGCTTTGGAATAAAAGACTCACCTCTTCACGATCTACAATCCTATCTTTCCGGAATTTCATTTCGGCGATTTGTAAGTCTCCGACACAACTCCGAAAACTCTCGTTTTTAAGTTTTATAACTTGCTAGTTGTTTGTATAACCTTGTAATGTCCTTAAATGGGTTGGGTAAGAATATTAGACCGATCGATGGCCGGAAAACGCGTTTTTAAGGTTAAAACTCCGATCAGACCCCGTACGTCGCATTTGGCCTGGAGCAAATGCGACGCAGCGACTTACGTCGCACTATAACCCCAACGTCGCATATAGCGACGCAGCCTATTACGTCGCATTGAATTGCGACGTCGCACTTAGCGACGCAGACCCTTACGTCGCAGAAATCAACTACGTCGCCTATAGCGACGTCACGTACAACGTCGCATTAAATTGCGAAAGTCGCACATAGCGACGCCATGCCCAACGTCGCAGTCCGGATCTGCGACGTCGCACCCAACGTCGCACAAACCAGAACCTCAAAAACACAGATTTTTACTAAGTGTCGAGGCTCGAAATTTTATCACTTGATTTCACCCAAATTCAAGTCCGGATGCGTTTTTCCTTAAAACAATATAGTAGAAATAAAAATTTTCCAAGCTGACCTGGCAGCTCGACCCCAGCCAGGGGCTCTGCCCCTTGGACCCCGCCAGGGGCTGCCGCCCCTTGGACCCCGCTAACCAGGGGCGCTGCCCCCGGACCCCCGTACTTAGATTCTGTAAGCACATTTTTACAACAAAAATGTCAAACTTGTACAACTTCAAAACGCTTACACGATACAACTTTTCAATCATAATGAAAATTTACTGTTCAAGGTTAACACGTCGAGACATAAGGAGAACATTAACATATTTAAATTCAAACAATCACCAACTGGCCGTATACATTTTCAAAACCTAATTCACAATCAAACAAGTCGTTGTAACTTGTATCAAGTCAATCAAACAAGTCGTAGTAACTTGTAACTACACGATCAACCAAATCGGGGTAATTTGGACATCAAGTTAAGCAAACAATTTCAATGGTAGTCTTTCGAGATACCGGTACAATTAATAACAATTCAAGTGTCGTGGACACATTCAGGTTTCAAGTCTTTGAACACCAACTCACAGCTAATTACTTCGAGCTTATTAAATTAAACACTTCAAGACTCAGGTGAGTTTCATAGCCCCATTTTCACTATTTTACAACTAGGGGTGTGATAATACTGCTCTGTTTTGTTTTACAAGTAGAACGCAAGTGCCAACTTTCAAATACTACATGAGTTTCAAGCTAATCAATTTAAAGTCCTCCATAGCATAGTCTCTAATATTTTAGCGTGAATGTTAGTATATGATATCATATGGGATTGACAATCCTCATCCGGGTTAGCACGCACTAACCGGTCAAACGGATGTATTAGCATTTGGGAAGACGAGTGTTGATTAGGCACTCGTAGGAGGCATTTCAAGTTAGGTTTCCTTAAGTGGGCCTGACAAATCAAGTTAAGCTCAGACTATGTGCTCATGGACAGTATAACTTTTATTTTGCTTAATTGCATTTTAAATTCAATATAAATCTTGCGGTTCTGACAACTATACATTGACATACAAACCTGTGAGCTCACCAGCGTTTTCGCTGACCCATTTTAGTATTCATCACAGGTACCCAGCAGTAGGTTGGCTGCACAAGCAGGAACTATTAGCTCGAGTCAGCATTCATACAACTAGAGATTGGACTGCATTATTATATTTTGTAAAAGTAATTATGCTATGTAATCTCTCAATTTCAGGAACCGAGCTAATGTAACAATATTTTGATGTAAACATTTACTTTATCTATGCAAGTTTAAAACGACGCATATAGTGGTCGTTCATTATATCTTATGTGCTTTGTATATTGATTAGTGACACCCAAATCGAGCTTCCGCAAATCATTAAATTTGGGGGTGTCACAGAACACCCCACAACGCCCGCAATGGGGCGTTCTGAAGGGACGTTGTGTAGATCAAAACGGGCAAAAATTCGGTGTTCGTGCGGGACCCACAACCTTTTCCAATTTCTTTTTTGTTATTTTCCCTTGTTTTAATTCAAATAAATGGTGTTGTGGGACCTAGGGGGCAAAAAATGAGCGTTATGATATTACGATTGTTAATGGTAAAAATGGTGTTGTAATATTATGCTGACACGGCGCATGAAAAATGGGCGTTCCGGGGAATGGTCTTAGGGGTGTAATTGCCAAATCACAAATTGTAGGGACTCGCTTTCATCCAACATCACCATATGAGTCCAAAATGATATTATTGTTTCACGTGTCATGCATCACCATTTTATGACCCTAGCAGCCTAGCTCCACCTATATATATCAAAAAATTGGGAATAGAGCAAGTTATGGTGACATATGCTAACAAGTAGTAACTAATTATTGCATGTCATGGCACAAACTTTTTGCAACGTATAATGTGACAAATTCTCAAGAGGGGAGGTCCACATTGACAATTAATTTAGGCTTATTATTTATGTAGATTTTGTAAAAAAATCTGATATAATCTAAAAGTTTGACATTTATGTAGCAAATATTAGCAGACCTCGAGTTATTTAAGTGGAAAAAACAAACAACAAGAACCTACATAAACAAATCTTAGAAGAATATAAGTGTCATTTATACAAGAAAAATTCAAAGAGTTATGCATGTAGCACGAAACCACAAATTTTTTAGACAATTAACGTATTGTTGGACGTGATACTATATAGAGAAAGTAACATCTAATTTGACGGAAAAGGGAAATGCGCGACATAGAAATAAAAAAAAAACACCAAACAGTTGAGAAAACTCTTCTTGACTATTTTTAAATCTCAAATCAGAAATACAATTAACATAATAGAAAACGGGGGGGGGGGGGGGGGGGGGGGGGGGGGGGGGGGGGGCATGTGTACAAAGAGAATGCTTCACATGTACAAAACCCATTTACCCCCAACATCAATTATCTCACAAACGACAAATCGAAAAATTTTAAAAATTGCACCATTAAATTCAGCGTTTTCTCCTCTTCGATTTGCCGTCCCTCAAGGCATACTTTCGACGAGTTTTTTTTTCATCTTTTTTGGTGGGTTTCACATTTACTAACACATGTGTTAAAGTGTTACGTTTAGGGTTTAGGGTTTGGGGTTTAGGGGTTAGGGTTTAATGTTGTATTATCTATGTAAAACATTGATAAAAATTTACTTAAGTGATTCAAAAACGTTAGCTTCACTAACCTTACCCTCGATGGTACATCTAATTTCCATTTGTGATAATATAATTGTTGGTGCTTTGAATTTATTTTTATTTTTCTTTACGTTGAAGCATATAAAAGGCAAAAAAAAAAAAAATTACACAAATACAAACGTATTTCCCTAAATTTTTATCAATGTTGTATTATCTATGTAAAACATAGATAAAAATTTACTTAAGTGTTTCAAAAATTTATATAATTTGAAGTTTATATAATGAATTTGATTTTGATTTACGTAATAATTAATAACATAGCTCAAACAATTAAAACAGTTAACAAACAATTAAAACAATAGGATTCGTTAAATCAATTACTTGCTTCATTTTTTTTTATTTTTTTTGCATTTTTTAAAAGAAGTATTTATGTATGAATAAGAATGAAGAAAATGAGAGAGCTCACGGATTCATATGCCCTAAAGTAAAGTCGGAGTTCCAAACCCCACTTCTCTCTCTGACGCAAAAGTAAAGTTGGGGTTCCAAACCCCACTTCTCTCTCTTTGACTCAAAGTAAAATCGGGGTTGTTAAGCCCGATGCTCTCTCTTCCATCTGACACACCACAAAGTTAGGGTTACGAAGCACATGTTTAAATCAATTCAAAGGTAAAAGCGGGGTTGCCAAACCCGTTTCCACTAGTTTTGAAAAAGGTTTTGAAAAAGGAGCTGATTTTGGCAAGTAAGCTTTTACTTGTCACAAGGAAACAGTACAACTATTTATGATTATAGTACAACTGGTTAATACACTGTTTCCTTATGACAAGTAAAGGTTTACTTGCCAAAATCAGCTCCCTTTGAAAAAGCAATATTTCTCATAAATGTTGACAAAAAGGTACTACTATTATTTTTGAAAAAAATTCTAAATATTTGTGATCATCAAAAAGAAAAAAGAAATACTCTCGTAGTATTTTTTATATATTATATTCCTTCCATCAGTTTAAAATTCCTATTCCTAGCAGTTATTTTGTCAAAACAAAGTATCACGTGGGATTGGATGTTGGCTAAAACATTGAAAAGTAGGAGGAGGTGATTACACAACATGTTGAGGCCATTGTAAAATTCATTCGGTACATATTAGAACAAAAATAGATGGTGTCAGTACGTACGTGTTGGACGAATAATACGTGGTGGCCTTGATAAGGGTCTACATACATAGAGAATAGTTCAATTGAGACCATTTATTTTGTGTGAGAATGGGGGAACCAACCACAATATGCCACGTGTCACTTTTTTCTCTCTGATCCACGTTTTTAAAAATTAAATATCTCACAAATGACAAGTCGAAAAATCATGAAAATTGCATCATATTTTTTAGCGTTTTATCCTCTTCGATTTGCCGTCCATCAAGGTATACTTCCGATAAACTTTTTTTTTTAATTTTTTGGTGGGTTTTACATATTAGTAACACATGTGTTAGTGATTGATTGTACATTTGATTTAAGGTTTAGGGTTAGGGTTTAGAGTTAGGGTTTAGCAGGGTTTAGTGTTAGGGTTTAGCAGTGTTTAGTGTTAGGGTTTAGCAAGGTTTCGGGTTTAGGGTTTAGTATGATTTATGGTTTAGAGTTTTATAAAGTGTTTAGGGTTTAGGGTTTGGGGTTTAGGGGTTAGGGTTTAGGGTTTAAGTTTGGGAGTTTAGGGTTTCGTCAAACTCCCAAACCTAAACCCTAAACCCTAACCCCTAAACCCCAAACCCTAAACCCTAAACCCTAAAGGCAACACTGTAACACACGTGTTAGTAATGTGAAACCCACCAAAAATAATGAAAAAAAAAAAAACTCGTCGAAAGTATGCCTTATTGGACGGCAAATCGAAGAGGATCAAACGCTCAATCTAATGGTGCAATTTTCATAATTTTTCGATTTGTCGTTTGTGAGATATTTAACTTAAGGGGTAAATGGGTTTTGTATTCTCTTTGTACACATGGCATCATATTATTGGTTCCTCCATTCTCACACAAATTTTTAGTCTCATTTGAACGTTACCCTACATACATACTCATTACCCACTATATATATATATATATAGTGGGTAACTCATAGTAGAGGTGTTCAAAATATCCGTATCCGAATCCGATACCCAAATATCCGAGGTATCCGATCCGAAATTATCCGAAAATTTGGATATCCGAATTTTTGGGTATCCGAAATGTGAGTATCCGAAGTTTTGGGTACGGGTATTGGGTAGCGATTTTCAAAAAGTTTGATAATTTGGATATCCGAATATCCGAAAAGTAGATTTTTTATATATAATTTCTAGATTTATATTACTTATTTTGTTAAATTTTAGTAATATAATTTAAATCTTGTAATAATTTAATTTATTACGTGGAAGATATGTCAAATGATCCTTGTTTATGTCTTTAAAGATCAAGATATTGTACATTTTGAAAATATTTTTAGTATTTTCGATCAAAATACTTGAGATTTCATTCATATACATATATTTTATACTTATATTATATTAACTTCATTATTTATAGGCTTATAAATGTAAATATCTTTGATTTTAAAATACAAAAAAATTGCGAAAAAAATATTTATTTATTTAATTTGGGTATTTGGATAACCCGATATCCGTATCCGAAATTTCGGGTATTCAAAATTTGGATATCCGAAAGTTTGGATAGGGTTTTGGATAGTGAAATCTAATATCCAAAATTTTGGATATCCGAACTTCGGGTATCCGAAACTTCGGATATTCGAAAATGAACACCCCTAACTCATAGTGCTAAAAAGTACTATAGTAATATAGGATGGAAAATGTACACTCCATATTAGTATAGATGGACGGTATTTATTTTAATCTTAATTATATATATACATATATATATATATATATATATATATATATATATATATATATATATATATATATATATATATATATATATATAGGGGAAGGATCAGGAGGGAAGCAATTTTTTGGGGGGAAGTAGGGAAGTGTAATATTCATCACGGAGCATCTTAACTTTGCCAATACAAATATCAAAGATAAAATTAAATTTACTCGTATATAGTAATCAAGATCGATGCTATAAATAATATATTAACAGATGAAAGTCAATTTTAAGTCATAATATTATTTTATGAATATTTATTCAATAAAACGTTAATATTTATCGTGGTGAATGTTAATTTAACATTATATTCATCACGGAGAATGTTAAAAAATAACATTAATTTTCTTTTAACATTCATCGTGATGAATGTTAAGTTAACATTCACCACGACAAACATTAACGATTTCGGATTTAAAATTTATCAATTAATGTTAAATTAAGGATTAGAGGAGAAGACCTCAAATGAGGAGCAGGCCAAATTTACTGCATTTTAAGAACAAATTTGAAGGTTTAAAATGCAGTGTCGTTAAAATGTAGTAAAATTTTATAAGTGTAAAATGCAGTATTTGTTAAAATGTAGTACTCCGTTGGTAAAATGCAGTGAATCTGAGCGAAAGTTTGCCCTAAAATGCAGTGAAATAGGTCTGCTCCTCATTTGAGGCCTTCTCCTCTGAACCTTACCCTTAATGTTATAGCCTACAAAAAGAATTTATCATGGAAGCTTAACATTCATAGCATCCATTTTGATCAACATTAATTAATTTTCACTTTTTGATTTTCAACAAATGTATTGACGAAGTTAAGATGCTCCGTGATGAATATTACACTTCCCTACTTCCCCCAAAAAAGTGTTTCCCCCTGGATCCTCCCACTATATATATATACTAGGTATTAATTTGGCCGTGCTAGCTTGTTGAAGTTTACATCGTATTTTTTTAAGAATTGAAGTATATTCTTTCGTAACGCCTACAAGGAACGATGCAATGAAACGGAATAATAAGAACATAAATGTCAACAAAAAAAAGTAAGAAAGAACAACGACACTCAAAAGATAAGTACAATCACGACACTAAAATGATGCTACTAAAACACGTTCATACATATGAACCTTGTTTGGGAATCTATGAATAAAATTGCTGATATAAACTCCTTGTTGGCCGTAAATGTAACAAGCAATCAATCTTTGACCAACATACAAATATGGTTAAATGGGCAAATTAAATTTGCTAATCAACTCATATCAAAAATTCGTGCTCATTCAATTCAATTAGAGGCTTAATTATATGGAAGTAAATAAACTCGATTACGAAATGTGAGAGTGTTAATGTAAATAAATAGGATATGTATAAGATAACGATGATACAAATATACCATACCTAAAACCTATACGTACATATATTATCACTATTACTCCCTCCATCCCAGTTTACTTGTCCAATATTATTCCATTTTGAGATGTTGCAAATTATTGTCCACTTTTGATTTCAACAAATCAGAAATTGTTTTAGCGGGTAGATATTAAATTATATCGGTTGACACAATAATAAATATTCATTTTTAAAACTGTGTGTTTTTCAGTAGTTAACAACTAAGTTGGAACGAAATAAGTGTAATTTATAAAAAGGGATTTATTATTAATTGTTTTAAATATGGAAGTTTACTTGGGTTGAATGAAAATTTTGCACCAACTCTTCAAATTGAATAATAAATTGTGTCTTCAAAAAGTTAGATGATGAAATCACTCTTTTGATATAAGTTGGCTGCAAATTTGCACACAAATTTGTACATTTAACCTTAATAAAGTGAATGTAACACCCCGATCCTGAAGGGACAGAATGTCACAACTAATACAAAGCATACGTCCTCAATAGTAAATGATAGACTTCACTCGGTCTGTAATGGCATTCTAAATCAAGTCCCATCCTAAGCACTCTTCACTTATATATCATCACGCTTTACATGTATACCTGCAGCGGAGAAAGAAAGTGCGGCTGAGCCAAACGCTCAGTGAACGGATATTAATAAACAATAACTAATTATAAATGAAATGGGGCTGCACAAATCTTATCGGCGACAACCATTAAGGTTAGATAGCATATTTACTTTAGCACATAGATAACAATGATCACTTTATAATTTGTTAATAAATTAAATTAAATTATTTACATAACTTGAATGATATTATAAAGTATTAGCTGGGCCTATATTACCCTTGAATCATCTAACAAATGTTCATTAGGTACTTGTATCATATGAGACCATTACACCTAACAAGAAGTAGGTTGAAAATCCATCTTTTATACATACGTCAAATGCAGTTTGGCTAATTATAATTTTAGGTGATTCAGCCACAATATGAGAATCACAACAGAATATAAAATTAATTCTTCTAGATTACTACGATTATGTATCATAAAGTGTGAATAAAAATACAATAGACGAAAACATGAATTACTTGAGTGATGTACATACCAAATGCGCTTAATTAGGACAACTTCTTTCATCTCTTTGGTTGGTTACTTCTGATCTCTCTATGCACGTACATAACAAGTTATAGCCTAATACAATTAATTCCATCTGATGATGCTTCTTCAAATTTTGTCTTTCAAACAAAACTAGAAGGTTGAACTTATTTAAAAAAATAAGTTTAAGCTTCAATGAGCTTGCGTGTCAACTACATCCGAAAAAATGAGAGTTTATTGATAAAAATTTGCTACTCCAACTAGCTTTAAAAAAAAATAGAATTTATGAGAATGTGAAATTATAACACCCCTCGTTAATTATAAACAATCATATAAAAATGGTGACGCGGAAGCATTTATTTAAAACATTTCTATCAATGTACTCTAAATGTCAAGAAACTTTTTCAAAGTCAAACACATGACATTTCAACAGACTAGGTGTTATATGATTCAAAACACTTTTACAATTATAAAAATAACATCAGAGTAACAGCCTGTCAAACATTCCATCCAGTCAAAACACTTCCTGCCTTGCCCAATATGTCCCATCTATTTCAACCTGCAGGAAGAACTGTGGTGGGGTTAGCACAACGCTAAGTGAATGGAACTATAACAACAGTCCAACCTAGCATAACAATCTGTTTGCATATCACACATTAAACAGAATGTAAATAACTTAATCACTTAATCACTAGCCGACATTCACATAATGTCATTTAAGCTACGTCAAGAGGATCGGTGGTCCCTGAGCAACCATATACCGGTTTGGCACCCAAGAACACTTATAGTTTAACTGTATTTGGCCTATACAGCACTACCGATAACTTGTTGTAGATCACACACGACCTAGATCTCTAAACCGACATTTCAAGTTTCCGAGATCTCCTGTCGTCTACAACAACAACAACAAGTTCAACTATCAAATCAAGTTGACCTCTGAATACCACACATTGGCATAGTTTCAGCCAAGCAAGTAAACACGCCAGACTATCATGGCAAAGTAACACAACAGATGCATCATATCACAGTAATATAATAAATTACTCGTTGTAAATCAAATCATTACAACTAAATCACACTGAGGTTACAGATCCACTCACCGACTACCTCAGGCCTCCACTCAGTTGTCTAATATCACTGAGCCTTCTCCACATCTGAGAATCAATAATCAAATATAAGTTAGTAATCAATATTATCAATACATAACTTATATCAATCAATAATATTAGGAACTTAACATAATCAACATTAAGATTACTAGTTCCTAATTGTATCTATTAGTTATTATAATATAACTATTGTCATATACTAATATGTAACTTATACTCATCACATTATCATTAACAATCAAACAAGAATGTGGTAACAGCCTTACAAGCCGCCGGCTTCTCTATGAAGCCGCCGGCTTCAAACCACTACCCGCCGGCTTCGCCTTCTAAACCGTCGGGTCAATTTCAAAATCATGGTAACAGAACTAAAACACATTTTAAAGCTTCTACAAGCCGCCGGGTCGGGTTTATGCCCGCCGGTTTCCTACCAAGCAACACAAGCCGCCGGCTTGAATAACAAAGCCGCCGGCTTCCTTGTTTTTGCCCAAGCCGCCTGCTTGCTCCTGAAGCCGCCGGCTTCCATCATCGTCCAGGCCCTGTACGAACTGCAAAACCCTAACCCACAGGTTTTTATACCCAAATCAATCAAACACGATTTCTAACAGTTTTAAACACCTAATAACTTCACATAATCAATATGCAACAGTTATAACGAAGTTCTAACATCAAATTCATGTTTTTCAATCCAATTCAATCAATTCAAAACTTATAAACTATTTGATTCAATTCAAACTTACCTCTCAATTGAAGAACACCGAATTGAAGGATGATAACAGTGAAACTAGAATCAATCATAGCTCCAATTCGTAGGTTTCAAGTTTCTGATTTGGATTTCATAAGGTTTCTGTGAGTTTTTGAAGTTTCATATGAAACTTTCTAAATAAGGAAAGTGATATATAAGTCGGCTCCTCAAATCGACTTCAAATATACGGGTATAATTTAATACTCCATCTCAATCTATTGTCTGGAACCCGAAAACCATTTGCGAGTCTAAACATTTTATTGCACCGTCAACCATATTAATTTACAACAATTAATAATTCACTTATCACATTGGAATATTCGACTCCTATTTCAATTATTTCAACTATTTCAAACAATATTATTTCCAAACACATTTAAATATTAATTTAAATCAAGAAATAATACAAAACAACTAAGTCCATTTCGAGGATGTTACAGAAATGACATAAGTACCCATTTATGACGTGTATGATTTTTACATTTTTATCTTTTCATGTCAATTTATATTTAAAGCTCCACCTACTTTGTCAAACAATTTTTAAAACTAGAGGCTTCATTGTTTAGCTTCAAATATAAACTATAATATAAACTTTTGGCTTCATCCATCAGTAAATTACGTCAAACACATCCGTATATGAGGATTTTATGGATGGTTACAAAGTTAGAATACACTATAAATGAGTCAATCTAGTCAGGGCAAGTATGTAAATGGATTTTAGACCATTCGTAACGTAACGTTCTGGAGCAATTTTTTAAGTGAGAACGCCCCACAACGTCCGCAATGGGCGTTCTGAAGGGGCGTTGTGTAGCCTAAAACGGGTAAAAATTGGGTGTTCATGCGGGACCCACAACCTTTTCCAATTTCTTTTTTGTTATCATCCCTTGTTTTAATTCAAATAAATGGTGTTGTGGGACTTAGGGGGCAAAAAATGGACATTTTTATGTTACGATTGCTAGTGGTAAAAATGGTGTTGTAATGTTATGCTGATGCGGCGCATGAAAAATGGGCGTTCCGGGGAATGGTCTTAGGGGTGTAATTGCCAAATCACAAATTGTAGGGGCTCGCTTTCATCCGACATCACCATATGAGTCCAAAATGATATTATTGCTTCACGTGTCATGCATCACCATTTTATGACCCTAGCAGCCTAGCTCCACCTATATATATCAAAAAATTGGGAATAGAGCAAGTTATGGTGACATATGCTAACAAGTAGTAACTAATTATTACATGTCATGGCACAAACTTTTTGCAACATATAATGTGACAAATTCTCAAGAGGGAAGGTCCACATTGACAACTAAGGTAGGCTTATTATTTATGTAGATTTTGACATTTAATTTTGTTAAAAATCTGATATAATCTAAAAGCATGACATTTATGTAGCAAATATTCGCAGACCTCAAGAGTTATTTCAGTGGAAAAAACAAACAACAAGAACCTACATAAACAAATCTTAGAAGAATATAAGTGTCATTTATATAAGAAAAATTCAAAGAGTTATGCATGTAGCACGAAACCACAAATTTTTTAGACAATTAACGTATTGTTGGACGTGATACTATATAGAGAAACTAACATCTAATTTGACGGAAAAGGGAAATGCGCGACATAGAAATAAAAAAAAAAAACACCAAACAGTTGAGAAAACTCTTCTTGACTGTTTTTAATTCTCAAATCAGAAACACAATTAACATAATAGAAACCGAGGGGGGCGGGGGACTGAGAATAGTAATTTGGGTGAGAATGAGGGAACCAATGATATTGTGTCATGTGTACAAAGAGAATGCTCCACATGTACAAAACTCATTTACCCCCAACATCAATTATCTCACAAACGACAAATCGAAATTTTTTGAAAATTGCACCATTAAATTCAGCGTTTTCTCCTCTTCGATTTGCCGTCCCGCAAGGCATACTTTCGACGAGTTTTTTTTTCATCTTTTTTGGTGGGTTTCACATTTACCAACACATGTGTTAAAGTGTTGCGTTTAGGGTTTAGAGTTTGGGGTTTAGGGGTTAGGGTTTAATGTTGTATTATCTATGTAAAACATTGATAAAAATTTACTTAAGTGATTCAAAAACGTTAGCTTCACTAACCTTACCCTCGATGGTACATCTAATTTCCATTTGTGATAATATAATTGTTGGTGCTTTGACTTTATTTTTATTTTTCTTTACGTTGAAGCATATAAAAGGCAAAAAAAAATTACACAAATACTGTAACACCCCCAAATTTGATGATTTGCGGAAGCTTTGATTTGGGTGTTACTAATCAATAACAAAGCACCAAGATAAATGGCAAACGACTCTATATGCGTCGTTTTAACAAAATATATTGATAATTGAAATGTTTACAACATTTGAAGCTTTACGTAGCTCGAGTTAAATAAAAAGAGATTTCAGTACATAAGTACTTATACAAAATATACTAATGCAAGAAAATCTCAATCGTCTGTATGCTGACTCGAGCTAACTCCTGAAGCAGAAACAATCCTATTGCTGGGTACCTGCGATATATGCTAAAAGGTCAGCTATAAAGCTGGTGAGCTCACAGGTTTGAAATCAAGTAATATCGTATGAACCGCAAGATTTAAAAATGAATTACATCCTGCAATTTAATGATAATCATCGTGTATACAGCCATGAGCACATAGTTGAGCTTAACTCGAGGGCCGGGTCCCCTATAGAGAATTCCGGGAGAGGTGCCTCCACGAATGCCTAATCCACATTCGTCTTCCCAAATATTAGTACGTCCGTTTACCCGGTTAGTGCTTGCTAACCCGGACGAGGAGGGTCAATCCTATATGGTACCATATACTAATATTCACGCTACAACGTATTAACAACTATGCTGACGGAGGACTTTAAAATGATTAGTTTCGAAAAACTCATGTAGTATATGAAAAGTTGGTACTTGCGTTCACATGTTAAAAGTTGAGCAGTATATCACACCCCTGAGTAAAACAGTAAAAGAGGGGCTATGAAACTCACCTGAGTCGTTGAGTTTATGAAAATAAACTGAGAATGATTAGCCGAGAATCGAAGTCCAAAGACTTGTAACCTGAGGGTGTCCACGACACGCGATGGTTATAATATGCGAAGGTATCTAATAAGACTACCTTGTAGTTGTTCGTCCAACTATAATGTCCAAATCTCCACTATTTGGTTGACACGTTTAAGTGTTTGAAAAGTGTACGGCCCGTTGGTGACGGATTTGTAATAATAATCTCAATTATTACTATTCTGATTTCGTGGCGTTTTACTTGAAAAATGTGTTTTGATTGTGTTTTAGAAGCCGTTACGAAATCTAAGTACGGGGGTCCGGGGGCAGCGCCCCTGGTAGCGGGGTCCAAGGGGCGGCAGCCCCTGGCGGGGTCCAAGGGGCAGAGCCCCTGGCTGGGGTCGAGCTGCCAGGTCAGCTTGGAAAATTTTTATTTCTACTATATTGCTTTAAGGAAAAACGCATCTGGATCTGAATTTGGGTAAAATCGAGTGATAAATTTCGAGTCTCGACACTTAGTAAAAATCTGTGTTTTTGAGGTTCTGGTTTGTGCGACGTTGGGTGCGACGTCGCAGGTAGGACTGCGACGTTGAGTATGACGTCGCTAAAGGCGACGTTTCGCAATTTAATGCGACGTAGGGTGCTGCGTCGCTAATGCGACGTAGGTGGTTTCTGCGACGTAGGGGCTTGCGTCGCTAAGTGCGACGTGGCGAGGTATTGGCGACGTTAAGGCTGACGTCGCTATATGCGACGTCGCAATTTAATGCGACGTTGTGACTGACGTCGCACCATGCGACGTCACGAGGGGTTTTGCGACGTAGAAGCTGACGTCGCATAAATTCTGGGCCAAATGCGACGTAGCGGTCTGTTGGCCGGAAAATGTGTCGAAAACGAGTTTTTCGGTTTCCGTTCGGTCCAAAACTTTTACCCAACCCTTATAGGGACATTATAAGTTGTTACAAACTACTAACAAGTGAAAACATTTAAAAACGAGAGATTTCGGGATTTGTCGGAAACTTACAAAGTGTCGGATGAGAAATCCGAAAAGATAGGATGATAGATCGTGATGCGGTGGTCGTTTTCTTCCAAATGAGTAGTATAATCCAAGGCCGTTTGATATGTTTATTTTGCGATTTAGTGCGATTTTAGGAGGTGGTGGTGGTTGGTGGAATTGAAAGAAAAGAGAGAAAAGAGAGGAAGGAGAGAGAAGAGAGTTGAGTGAAATGAGAGGAGGAGGGAAAGAGTTGGGGGTTTTACCTCCAACTTTCAGTCTCCGTTTCCCCGCGCGGTGTTCGTTTGCTCCGTCGTTTAAACGTTAAATAATTATTTTTCATATCAATTGGTACGTTTTAAATACAAATTTATTACGCGATGTTTTATTTAATTATTTTACAAATAAGTTTATATTTGAATTATAATTGTATAAGTTTGTTTATTTGGTTTGTGCGTTTTAACATTTTAAATTGTGTAACTTTCTGTTTGTACGATACGTATAAATACGAAATATTATTATAATAATATTTTTGACATAACAACGTTATTTAATAAAAATTGGTCACCAACGTCCATATTAAATAGAATCGAAATACATTCGATTTAAATTGCGTACGATTTAACCAAATCGCATTTTCGTATATATTCAACAATATATATAATATTCGATACATTAATTAGCCTAACAAGGAACTAATTACATGTATTAACATATGATTAGGCACTAATTACTAGTCCTAATTTGGCGGGTGTTACATTCTCCCCCTGTTAGAAGAATTTCGTCCCGAAATTTAGTTCGAAGTCGTGTTTGATGTAGAATCAGTGAAAAGTTGAGGATATTTGAGTCGCATTTGGTCTTCCCGTTCCCAGGTGAATTCCGGACCACGCCGCGAATTCCATCTGACCTTGACGATGGGAATACGACTTTGTTTCAGTTGTTTGACCTCACGGTCCATAATTTCAGCGGGTTCCTCAACGAAATGAAGTTTATCGTCAACACGAATTTCATCTAGTGGAATAATAAGTGTCTCATCAGACAGACACTTCTTCAGATTTGAAATGTGAAAAGTGGGGTGCACGCTGCTGAGTTCGGATGGCAGCTGCAATCGATAAGCTACGGGGCCAATCCGTTCGAGGATCTCAAAAGGCCCGATGTACCTGGGATTCAACTTCCCGCGTTTGCCAAAACGGATGACGCCTTTCCAAGGCGATACTTTTAAGAGTACTCGGTCCCCAACTTGGAACTCGAGTGGTTTGCGTCTCACGTCAGCATAACTTTTCTGACGATCACGTGCGGCTTTGAGTCTGTTTTGGATTTCCACAATTTTCTCAGTGGTGGCGTGAATGAGTTCAGGACCAGTGAGTTGACTATCTCCCACCTCAGTCCAACAGATCGGTGATCGGCACTTACGACCGTACAGTGCCTCAAAAGGTGCAGCCTTAATGCTGGCGTGATAACTGTTATTGTACGAAAATTCGCACAACGGTAGATGTCTTTCCCAGTTTGTACCGAAATCAACTACGCAGGCTCGTAGCATGTCTTCCAGTGTTTGAATGGTTCGCTCACTTTGGCCATCGGTTTGAGGATGATACGCGGTACTCATATCGAGACGGGTACCCAATGCTTTCTGAAGTGATTGCCAAAAGTGAGAGGTGAAACGGGCATCCCTGTCAGAGATGATCGAGATTGGAACACCGTGATGAGAAACGATTTCCTTGATGTAGATTTGTGTGAGGCGTTCCATTTTATCGTTTTCTTTGATTGCCAGAAAATGAGCAGATTTGGTGAGACGATCGACGATTACCCAAATGGTATCGCAACCGCTCGACGACTTGGGTAGTTTGGTTATGAAATCCATGGCAATTTGATCCCATTTCCATTCAGGGATTTCAGGTTGTTGGAGTAGACCAGGAGGTTTTTGATGTTCGGTTTTGACTTTCGAGCAAGTAAGACACTTGCTGACATAAGTGGCAATTTCGGCTTTCATGTTTGGCCACCAATAGAATTCCTTGATGCCGTGGTACATCTTATCGGATCCGGGATGAATAGAATATTTAGACTTGTGAGCCTCGTCCATCACCAAGTCTCTTAGGTTCCCAAAACTGGGCAACCAGATTCGGTTTGAGAAATACCTAATCCCGTTAGGTCTGATTTCGAATTGTTTGTCAATGCCCCGCAAGGCTTCATTTTTGATGTTTTCAGCTTTCAGGGCTTCGATCTGAGCTGTATGAATTTGAATGGTAAGATCGTTATGAATGGTCATACTGAGGGCTCGGACTCGAAGTGGTTTAGGTCGTTCCTTTCGACTGAGTGCATCAGCTACAACATTAGCCTTCCCTGGATGGTACTTGATCTCACAATCGTAATCGGTAAGCAACTCGACCCAACGACGTTGCCTCATATTGAGATCCTTCTGATCGAAGATGTGTTGGAGACTTTTGTGGTCGGTAAAGATAGTGCACTTAGTGCCATAGAGATAATGTCTCCAGATTTTGAGAGCAAAAACGACAGCTCCGAGTTCGAGGTCATGAGTGGTGTAGTTCTTTTCATGAATTTTCAGCTGTCGTGAGGCATAGGCAATAACTTTGTCTCGTTGCATCAGCACGCAACCAAGACCTTGGTGAGAAGCATCGCAGTATACTACGAAGTCATCGGTGCCTTCGGGTAAGGATAAAATTGGAGCACTGCAAAGCTTTTGTTTAAGAAGTTGAAACGCTGACTCTTGTTTCTCGGTCCAATCGAACCTTTTGTCCTTCTGAGTCAGTACCGTGAGTGGTTGAGCTATTTTGGAGAAATTTTCGATAAATCGTCGATAATACCCAGCAAGACCCAAAAATTGTCGTACTTCAGTTGCAGAGGTGGGTGCTTGCCAGTCTTTGATAGCCTCGATCTTCGATGGGTCCACGTGAATTCCCTGACTGTCGATCACGTGACCAAGAAATTGAACGGTTTGGATCCAGAACTCACACTTAGAGAATTTAGCGTAAAGCTCCTCATGTCTAAGTAGTTCAAGGATGGTCTTAAGGTGTTGAGCATGTTCTTGCTCGTTGCGCGAGTAAATGAGTATGTCATCGATAAAGACAATGACAAACTTATCGAGGTAAGGTTTGCACACCCGGTTCATGAGGTCCATGAATACAGCCGGTGCGTTGGTTAGACCGAAGGGCATCACTTGAAATTCGTAGTGCCCGTAACGAGTTCTGAAAGCAGTTTTCGGAATATCGGTGTCGCGAACTCGTAACTGATGATAGCCTGATCGCAGGTCGATTTTTGAGTAGAAACTTGAACCCTGAAGTTGGTCGAATAAGTCATCAATGCGAGGAAGTGGATAACGGTTTTTGACGGTCAATTTGTTCAACTCTCGATAGTCGATGCACATTCGGAATGAACCGTCCTTCTTTTTGACAAATAAGACCGGAGCTCCCCAAGGTGAAGAACTCGGTCTAATGAATCCTCGATCCAGCAGTTCCTGTAACTGAGAGGACAACTCCTGAAGTTCGGATGGGGCTAAACGGTATGGTGCGCGGGCCACCGGTGCGGCACCCGGCACGAGATCGATTGAGAACTCAACCTGTCTAGACGGAGGTAGACCAGGTAGTTCTTCCGGAAAGACTTCGGGAAAGTCTCTAACAATCGGCACATCCTCAAGTCGTTTCTCCTCCGACTTCTTCTCGGTGATGTGTGCGAGTATGGCAGGGTAACCCTTTCTCAGAAATTTTCGGGTTTTTAAGCAGGAGATTATATTGAGTCCCGTCCCACCGGTCTCCCCCTGTATGATCAAGGTTCCACCAACGGCGAGTGGGATACGGACGATTTTATCATGACAAACGATTTCAGCTCGATGCTTGGACAACCAGTCCATTCCGATAATGACGTCGAAACTTCCGATTTCAATGGGTATAAGGTTGATCGAAAAGGTTTCGTCAGCTAGGTTTAAAGTGCAATTAGGTATCACACTGGTGGTTTCTACAAGTTTTCCATTTGCTAGCTCTACAGTGTACTTAACATCTAAGGCAACAGGAGTGATGTCAAGTAATGGGCAAAAATCATCGGAGATAAAGCTTCTATCAGCACCAGTATCAAATAGAACAGAAGCAGTTAAGTTGTTGAGGAGGAACATACCCGAGACCACATTCGGGTCCTGGCGGGCGTCCCCAGATTTGATGACGAAAGCTCTGCTGCGAGTGTTGTTGTTGTTGTTGCGGTTGTTGTTGTTGTTGTTCTTCAGTTTTGGGCACGAGTCCCTGAAATGCCCAGGTTTCCCACACTCAAAGCATACTTTGGGTGGTCTGGTGTTGTTGTTGGAATTGTTGTTGGCAGGTGAGCGGCAATCTTTGGTGAGGTGGCCGTACCTCTTGCAGTTGTTGCAAAAGGGACCACAGGAACCCTCATGGTGACGGTTGCACTTGGGATAATATGGTTTGCTCCCCGTGTAACCCCGGATGATGTCAGTGGTGGTGTTGTAAGCTTTGATGGTGTCGAGTTTCTTGTTTGGTTGGTTTGAGTGGTTGTTGTGGTGGTCAGACCACTTTCGTTTGTTGTTTTGGGAGGATGAAGTGGGTGGTTCAGAATCTTGGCTCATAGACATCAGGTCTTGGGCCAATGAGATCGCACCGTCAATGGTGGTTGGTTTTGAAGATATGACGTGTCCCCGAACAGGATCAGGGAGACCAAGGGTGTACTTCCTGATTTTATCAGGTTCAGTGCTAACCATAGCTGGGCGGAGGGCAGCTAGTTGTTGAAACCTGGTGGTATAACCGTCGATATCACCACCCTGAACCTTTAAGTTCCAGAACTCCTCATCCAGCTTTTGGAGTTTGGCGATAGAGCAGTATTTGGCAGTGAGTTTTGCCTTCAATTCCTCCCAAGTGATTTGGTAGGCAATGTCAGCACCCACTGATTGGGTATATGAATTCCACCAAGAGTGGGCATCATCTTCAAGAGAGCAGGTGGCGAAGTTTACTTTGTCGTTCTCCGCGCATTTGCTGACACGGAAAACAGTTTCCATTTTCTCGAACCATCTGATTAGTCCGATGGCTCCTTCAGAACCCTTGAAACTCAAGGGTTTGCAGCTTTGAAAGTCCTTGTAAGAACAAGGTTTGGTGGTAGAGGTTCCAGCGGTATCGCTGTTTCTTGTGGAGTTTGGTGGGGTATTCCGAGCTAAGGCTTCAGTAACAGCCTGGGTTATGAGTGACGTAATCTGAGCATCAGTGTAAGGTCTGGTCTTTGGCGGCATGATTCTTCAATAAAAGAAATGAAGATACATGAGATTTTGCAAGAAAGTTGTATTTATCTCAGATGTACATGTATAAAAGCAGTAATACATAACATCAACAGGAATAATGGCAATTAATATGAGTCGAAAACAGCAAGAATACTTGATAGATGATACGAGTTCAAAGGTTACATCCTACAGATGTATTACAAAAGATGTCGGGAATTGTTACATCCGACCGAATTATAGAATAGCGCGTAGATAGTTACTAGATTACAAGGTAGATTACAAGACAAAGACTACACTAGTCTTAACGTAGATTAATTTGTTCCATCATCGTGACAAGACGGTCCACAGTGTTTGCAAGCCTGCTAGCTTGTCGGGCGTTGTCTTCTGCTAGTGCAAGTCGTTGTGTTAGTCCACGCGCATATTCTTCTGCCTCAAGTGAGCGTTGCACACATTCATCCATCCTTTGTTGCAGAAGGGCATTTTCCACCCTTATTTCTATTATTTGATTACGAAGGATATCCATGTTGTTGTTAGTGGTTTCAAGATCGTCGGAGACTTGTTCTATGCGTTCGAGGGATGTAAGTCTCCAGTTTTCGTTTGTTTCTTGCAACACGACATCCATGGTGCGAAGTCGTTGCTCGTGTTGATTCACCCTAGCGGCTAGAGCCGGCAAGGTGGAGTGAGTGGAGTATGGGCCAGCTCGAGGCAACCTGGAGTTCCTCCTTGCTACCCTTGGGTTCTGCGACCCGGATTGAGAACGAGATGAATTTGATGGTGTGTTTGCCATTTCTGAGACAAAGCGTTAGTAAGATTGAGGCCTATATTCATATAGTTCCTATATAATATAGCCTATTGAGTGTCTAGCATAAACATGTTTAAGTCTCGGTTCTCTCGAGGTCAGAGTCTTCTATTGTATCCTGTTCAGCCATAACTACTTTCAGATCTTACATCATCTTTGCTTAATTGTACATAGTTGATCAGGCTATGTTAAATTAAACTCGTATGCTGTAATCCCTAAACCAGTCATACCTAATAAGGAATACTGCCTAATGGTCATAGTCTAGGCTCACTAAATGCAACCTAGTTCACTATAACCTTAGGCTCTGATACCAATCTGTAACACCCCCAAATTTGATGATTTGCGGAAGCTTTGATTTGGGTGTTACTAATCAATAACAAAGCACCAAGATAAATAGCAAACGACTCTATATGCGTCGTTTTAACAAAATATATTGATAATTGAAATGTTTACAACATTTGAAGCTTTACGTAGCTCGAGTTAAATAAAAAGAGATTTCAGTACATAAGTACTTATACAAAATATACTAATGCAAGAAAATCTCAATCGTCTGTATGCTGACTCGAGCTAACTCCTGAAGCAGAAACAATCCTATTGCTGGGTACCTGCGATATATGCTAAAAGGTCAGCTATAAAGCTGGTGAGCTCACAGGTTTGAAATCAAGTAATATCGTATGAACCGCAAGATTTAAAAATGAATTGCATCCTGCAATTTAATGATAATCATCGTGTATACAGCCATGAGCACATAGTTGAGCTTAACTCGAGGGCCGGGTCCCCTATAGAGAATTCCGGGCGAGGTGCCTCCACGAATGCCTAATCCACATTCGTCTTCCCAAATATTAGTACGTCCGTTTACCCGGTTAGTGCTTGCTAACCCGGACGAGGAGGGTCAATCCTATATGGTACCATATACTAATATTCACGCTACAACGTATTAACAACTATGCTGACGGAGGACTTTAAAATGATTAGTTTCGAAAAACTCATGTAGTATATGAAAAGTTGGTACTTGCGTTCACATGTTAAAAGTTGAGCAGTATATCACACCCCTGAGTAAAACAGTAAAAGAGGGGCTATGAAACTCACCTGAGTCGTTGAGTTTATGAAAATAAACTGAGAATGATTAGCCGAGAATCGAAGTCCAAAGACTTGTAACCTGAGGGTGTCCACGACACGCGATGGTTATAATATGCGAAGGTATCTAATAAGACTACCTTGTAGTTGTTCGTCCAACTATAATGTCCAAATCTCCACTATTTGGTTGACACGTTTAAGTGTTTGAAAAGTGTACGGCCCGTTGGTGACGGATTTGTAATAATAATCTCAATTATTACTATTCTGATTTCGTGGCGTTTTACTTGAAAAATGTGTTTTGATTGTGTTTTAGAAGCCGTTACGAAATCTAAGTACGGGGGTCCGGGGGCAGCGCCCCTGGTAGCGGGGTCCAAGGGGCGGCAGCCCCTGGCGGGGTCCAAGGGGCAGAGCCCCTGGTTGGGGTCGAGCTGCCAGGTCAGCTTGGAAAATTTTTATTTCTACTATATTGCTTTAAGGAAAAACGCATCTGGATCTGAATTTGGGTAAAATCGAGTGATAAATTTCGAGTCTCGACACTTAGTAAAAATCTGTGTTTTTGAGGTTCTGGTTTGTGCGACGTTGGGTGCGACGTCGCAGGTAGGACTGCGACGTTGAGTATGACGTCGCTAAAGGCGACGTTTCGCAATTTAATGCGACGTAGGGTGCTGCGTCGCTAATGCGACGTAGGTGGTTTCTGCGACGTAGGGGCTTGCGTCGCTAAGTGCGACGTGGCGAGGTATTGGCGACGTTAAGGCTGACGTCGCTATATGCGACGTCGCAATTTAATGCGACGTTGTGACTGACGTCGCACCATGCGACGTCACGAGGGGTTTTGCGACGTAGAAGCTGACGTCGCATAAATTCTGGGCCAAATGCGACGTAGCGGTCTGTTGGCCGGAAAATGTGTCGAAAACGAGTTTTTCGGTTTCCGTTCGGTCCAAAACTTTTACCCAACCCTTATAGGGACATTATAAGTTGTTACAAACTACTAACAAGTGAAAACATTTAAAAACGAGAGATTTCGGGATTTGTCGGAAACTTACAAAGTGTCGGATGAGAAATCCGAAAAGATAGGATGATAGATCGTGATGCGGTGGTCGTTTTCTTCCAAATGAGTAGTATAATCCAAGGCCGTTTGATATGTTTATTTTGCGATTTAGTGCGATTTTAGGAGGTGGTGGTGGTTGGTGGAATTGAAAGAAAAGAGAGAAAAGAGAGGAAGGAGAGAGAAGAGAGTTGAGTGAAATGAGAGGAGGAGGGAAAGAGTTGGGGGTTTTACCTCCAACTTTCAGTCTCCGTTTCCCCGCGCGGTGTTCGTTTGCTCCGTCGTTTAAACGTTAAATAATTATTTTTCATATCAATTGGTACGTTTTAAATACAAATTTATTACGCGATGTTTTATTTAATTATTTTACAAATAAGTTTATATTTGAATTATAATTGTATAAGTTTGTTTATTTGGTTTGTGCGTTTTAACATTTTAAATTGTGTAACTTTCTGTTTGTACGATACGTATAAATACGAAATATTATTATAATAATATTTTTGACATAACAACGTTATTTAATAAAAATTGGTCACCAACGTCCATATTAAATAGAATCGAAATACATTCGATTTAAATTGCGTACGATTTAACCAAATCGCATTTTCGTATATATTCAACAATATATATAATATTCGATACATTAATTAGCCTAACAAGGAACTAATTACATGTATTAACATATGATTAGGCACTAATTACTAGTCCTAATTTGGCGGGTGTTACAAATACAAACGTATTTCCCTAAATTTTTATCAATGTTCTATTATCTATGTAAAACATAGATAAAAATTTACTTAAGTGTTTCAAAATTTTATATAATTTGAAGTTTATATAATGAATTTGATTTTGATTTACCTAATAATTAATAACATAGCTCAAACAATTAAAACAGTTAACAAACAATTAAAACAATAGGATTCGTTAAATCAATTACTTGCTTCATTTTTTTTATTTTTTTTGCATTTTTTAAAAGAAGTATTTATGTATGAATAAGAATAAAGAAAATGAGAGAGCTCACGGATTCATATGCCCTAAAGTAAAGTCGAAGTTCCAAACCCCACTTCTCTCTCTGACGCAAAAGTAAAGTTGGGGTTCCAAACCCCACTTCTCTCTCTTCGACTCAAAGTAAAATCGGGGTTGCTAAGCCCGATGCTCTCTCTTCCATCTGACACACCACAAAGTTTGGGTTACGAAGCACAGGTTTAAATCAATTCACAGGTAAAAGCAGGGTTGCCAAACCCGTTTCCACTAGTTTTGAAAAAGGTTTTGAAAAAGGAGCTGATTTTGGCAAGTAAGCTTTTACTTGTCACAAGGAAACAGTACAACTATTTATGCTTATAGTACAACTGGTTAATGCACTGTTTTCTTGTGACAAGTAAATGTTTACTTGCCAAAATCAGCTCCCTTTGAAAAATCAATATTTCTCATAAATGTTGACAAAAAGGTAGTATTATTTTTGAAAAAAATTCTAAATATTTGTGATAATCAAAAAGAAAAAAGAATACTCTCGTAGTATTTTTTATATTTTATATTCCTTCCATCAGTAAACTTAAAATTCCTATTCCTAGCAGTTATTTTTTCAAAACAAAGTATCACTGTGGGATTTGGCGTTAGCTAAAACATTGAAAAGTAGGAGGTGATTACACAACATGTTGAGGCCATTGTAAAATTCATTCGGTACATATTAGAACAAAAATAGATAGTGTCAGTACGTACGTGTTGGACGAATAATACGTGGTGGCCTCGATCAGGGTATACATACATACTCATGAAATGGCAGGAAATGAATTATATATATATATATATATATATATATATATATATACTAGCACAATACCCGCGCAATGCGGCGGTGAAAGTGGTGACGTTGGATAGAGCGGCGAGTGACGATTTTAAAATGCAGACAAATGTAAATATTTTGATAATTTTATTGTATTATGCTTTTGTTATCTATTATTTTATATGTATGATAAATATAATAGAAACTAATCTGATTGTTTATAGTAATCTACATATTAATGGAAATGATTTGGTCACATATTATATCCATTAATTAATAAGTATAAATGTGATAGGGGTATTTTAGGAACTTTAATTATTTTTAAGTATTTTAAGATTCAACATTGGACATGCTTTACAAGTAGTAATATATATATATATATATATATATATATATATATATATATATATATATATATATATATATTGTGGGTAACTCATAGTGCTAAAAAGTACTATAGTAATATAGGATGGAAAATGTACACTCCATATTAATATAGATGGACAATATTTATTTTCATCTTTATTATATATATATATATATATATATATATATATATATATATATATATATATATATATATATATACTAGGTATTAATTTGGCCGTGCTAGCTTGTTGAAGTTTACATCGTATTTTTTTAAGAATTGAAGTATATTCTTTCGTAACGCCTACAAGGAACGATGCAATGAAACAGAATAATAAGAATATAAATGTCAACAAAAAAAAGTAAGAAAGAACAACGACACTCAAAAGATAAGTACAATCACGACACTAAAATGATGCTACTAAAACACGTTCATACATATGAACCTTGTTTGGGAATCTATGAATAAAATTGCTGATATAAACTCCTTGTTGGCCGTAAATGTAACAAGCAATCAATCTTTGACCAACATACAAATATGGTTAAATGGGCAAATTAAATTTGCTAATCAACTCATATCAAAAATTCATGCTCATTCAATTCAATTAGAGGCTTAATTATATGGAAGTAAATAAACTCGATTACGAAATGTGAGAGTGTTAATGTAAATAAATAGGATATGTATAAGATAACGATGATACAAATATAGTAATATACCATACCTAAAACCTATGTATTTTTCTAACGATAGCCCTAAAGGCTGTTTTTAAGATGTTCGGACACGCATCATTTTGTTGTACTATGATGGTAACCACCCCACTAACTTTAGAATAACCACCCCACTCATCTTAATGTACCATCACTTATGCACAAAATTATCTCTTAAACACAGCCCTTAGGGCTATCATTAGAAAATATATTATCACTATTACTCCCTCCATCCCAGTTTACTTGTCCAATATTATTCCATTTTGAGATGTTGCAAATTATTGTCCACTTTTGATTTCAACAAATCAGAAATTGTTTTAGCGGGTAGATATTAAATTATATCGGTTGACACAATAATAAATATTCATTTTTAAAACTGTGTGTTTTTCAGTAGTGAACAACTAAGTTGGAACGAAATGAGTATAATTTATAAAAAGGAATTTATTATTAATTGTTTTAAATATGGAAGTTTACTTGGGTTGAATGAAAATTTTGCACCAACTCTTCAAATTGAAAAATAAATTGTGTCTTCAAAAAGTTAGATGATGAAATCACTCTTTTGATATAAGTTGGCTACAAATTTGCACACAAATTTGTACATTTAACCTTAATAAAGTGAATGTAACACCCCGTTCCTGAAGGGACGGAATGTCACAACTAATACAAAGCATACGTCCTTAATAGTAAATGCTAGACTTCACTTGGTCTGTAATGGCATTCTAAATCAAGTCCCATCCTAAGCACTCTTCACTTATATATCATCACGCTTTATCTGTATACCTGCCGCGGAGAAAGAAAGTGCGGCTGAGCCAAACGCTCAGTGAACGGATATTAATAAACAATAACTAATTATAAATGAAATGGGGCTGCACAAATCTTATCGGCGACAACCATTAAGGTTAGATAGCATATAATAGAGGTCTAACGAAATATCGAATCAAATAATAGCCAAACGAATAATGTGGAGATATCCAATGAACTCAGACAGAACATATCATATACAGACAAATGTACACAAGACCGGCCGATCCATATGTACCAGAATGTGCGATGGTGTGTGGGCACAACACAACCATCCACCAAAACATATCATATCACATAGTCTAGGGTCGACCCATACGCCTCCTAGTGGCCAAAGTGCTCTCCCAAAGCAAACAAAGAGACGTCGTGGACTGATCGCACTGCCACGGTGGTGCGACGCTATTGGTGCCACAATGACGCCCCTATCGTCCACTCCATAGATAGGGAAAATAGCTTGGGTATCAGAGTGAATCGAACATACATAGCAAAGTCATAACGTATATATCAAAATGAGCCAACAAAAGGGGATCAAAACGAATATGGTGCAAGTCATACAATTTTAAGCATACGAATGATATGAAGCAAAGCATATATATGAATCCTTATACAAAGGATAGATGGCAAACGAAACATATAGATAAATCAAAGACATCTTACAAGTAAGATGAGAAATCATACCTTATAATTGCAATGCTTAACAGAAAACAGGATCTTATTACATCGTCCCACGATCTACAATAGTTTTTGTAACACCCCCAAATTTGATGATTTGCGGAAGCTTGATTTGGGTGTTACTAATCAATAACAAAGCACAAAGATAAATAGCAAACGACTCTATATGCGTCGTTTTAACAAAATATATTGATAATAGAAACGTTTACAACATTTAAAGCTTTACATAGCTCGAGTTAAATAAAATGAGATTTCAGTACATAAGTACTTATACAAAATATACTAATGCAAGAAAATCTCAATCGTCTGTATGCTGACTCGAGCTAAATCCTGAAGCAGAAACATCCTACTGCTGGGTACCTGCGATATATGCTAAAAGGTCAGCTATAAGCTGGTGAGCTCACAGGTTTGAAATCAGTTAATATAGTGTGAACCGCAAGATTTAAATAATGAATTGCATCCAGCAATTTAATAATGAATTGCATCCAGCAATTAAATAGTGAATTGCATCCAGCAATTTAATGATAATCATCGTGTATACAGCCATGAGCACATAGTTGAGCTTAACTCGAGGGCCGGGTCCCCTATAGAGAATTCCGGGCGAGGTGCCTCCACGAATGCCTAATCAACATTCGTCTTCCCAAATATTAGTACGTCCGTTTACCCGGTTAGTGCTTGCTAACCCGAACGAGGAGGGTCAATCCTATATGGTACCATATACTAATATTCACGCTACAACGTATTAACAACTATGCTGACGGAGGACTTTAAAATGATTAGTTTCGAAAAACTCATGTAGTATATGAAAAGTTGGTACTTGCGTTCACATGTTAAAAGTTGAGCAGTATATCACACCCCTGAGTAAAACAGTAAAAGAGGGGCTATGAGACTCACCTGAGTCTGTAAGCGTTTAAACAAACGTAAGTTGATTAGCCGAAATGAAGTCCAAAGACTTGTAACCTGAGGGTGTCCACGACACGCGATGGTTATAAATATGATTGGGTATCTCAAAAGATCACCCCAGTAGTTGTTCATCCAACTATAATGTCCAAATCTCCACTATTTGGTTGATAAGTTTAAGTATTTGAAAAGTGTACAGCCCGTTGGTGACGGATTTGTAATAATAATCTCAACTATTATTATTTTGATTTCGTGGCGTCTTACTTGAAAAATGTGTTTTAATTGTGTTTTAGAAGCCGTTACGGAATCTAAGTACGGGGGTCCGGGGGCAGCGCCCCTGGTAGCGGGGTCCAAGGGGCGGCAGCCCCTGGCGGGGTCCAAGGGGCAGAGCCCCTGGCTGGGGTCGAGCTGCCAGGTCAGCTTGGAAAATTTTTTATTTCTACTATATTGCTTTAAGGAAGAACGCATCTGGATCAGAATTTGGGTAAAATCGAGTGATAAATTTCGAGTCTCGACACTTAGTAAAAATCTGTGTTTTTGAGGTTCTGGTTTGTGCGACGTTGGGTGCGACGTCGCAGGTAGGACTGCGACGTTGAGTATGACGTCGCTAAAGGCGACGTTTCGCAATTTAATGCGACGTAGGGTGCTGCGTCGCTAATGCGACGTAGGTGATTTCTGCGACGTAGGGGCTTGCGTCGCTAAGTGCGACGTGGCGAGGTATTGGCGACGTTAAGGCTGACGTCGCTATATGCGACGTCGCAATTTAATGCGACGTTGTGACTGACGTCGCACTATGCGACGTCACGAGGGGTATTGCGACGTAGAAGCTGACGTCGCATAAATTCTGGGCCAAATGCGACGTAGCGGTCTGTTGGCCGGAAAATGTGTCGAAAACGAGTTTTTCGGTTTCCGTTCGGTCCAAAACTTTTACCCAACCCTTATAGGGACATTATAAGTTGTTACAAACTACTAGAAAGTGAAAACATTTAAAAACGAGAGATTTCGGGATTTGTCGGAAACTTACAAATTGTCGGATGAGAAATCCGAAAAGATAGGATGATAGATCGTGTCGCGGTGGTCGTTTTCTTCCAAAGTGATAATGAGATCCAAGGTCGTTTGATGTTGCTATTTGCGATTTTTAGTGAGTTTTGGTGATGAAAGTTTGAGAGAAAAAGATGAAGGAGAGAGAGAGGAAGGGAAATAAATGAAAGAAAAGAGGAGGTGGAGGTGGGGTTATCCCCATTTCCAGTTTTTCGCCCCGCGTTCCGTGTGGTGTTCATTTGCTCCGTTGTTTAGACGTTAAATAATTATTTTACGTTTTAATTATAAGTTTTAGATTACGAATTTTTACGCGATAGTTTGTTTAATTATTTTACTAATCACTTTATTTTGAGTTATAAGTTGTAATTTATTTTATTTGGTTTGCCCGTTTTACGTTTTAAATTGTGTAATTCCTGATTGTACGATACGAAATATTATAATAATAATATTTTTGACATAAACCGTTATTTAATAAAATTTTGTCACCAACGTCCATATAAAATAGAATCGAAATACATCCGATTTAAATTGCGTACGATTTAATCAAATCGCATTTTCGTATATATTCAACAATATATATAATTCGATACATTAATTAGCCTAACAAGGAACTAATTACATGTATTAACATATGATTAGGCACTAATTACTAGTCCTAATTTGGCGGGTGTTACATTCTCCCCCTGTTAGAAGAATTTCGTCCCGAAATTTAGCTCGAGGTCGTGTTCGATGTAGAATCAGTGAAAAGTTGAGGATATTTGAGTCGCATTTGGTCTTCCCGTTCCCAGGTGAATTCCGGACCACGCCGCGAATTCCATCTGACCTTGACGATGGGAATACGACTTTGTTTCAGTTGTTTGACCTCACGGTCCATAATTTCAGCGGGTTCCTCAACAAAGTGAAGTTTATCGTCAACACGAATTTCATCTAATGGAATGATAAGTGTCTCATCAGACAGACACTTCTTCAGATTTGAAATATGAAAAGTAGGGTGCACGCTGCTGAGTTCGGATGGCAGCTGCAATCGATAAGCTACTGGGCCAATCCGTTCGAGGATCTCAAAAGGCCCGATGTACCTGGGATTTAACTTCCCGCGTTTGCCAAAACGGATGACGCCTTTCCAGGGCGATACTTTTAAGAGTACTCGATCCCCAACTTGGAACTCGAGTGGTTTGCGTCTCACGTCAGCATAACTTTTCTGACGATCACGTGCGGCTTTGAGTCTGTTTTGGATTTCCACAATTTTCTCAGTGGTGGCGTGAATGAGTTCAGGACCAGTGAGTTGACTATCTCCCACTCCAGTCCAACAGATCGGTGATCGGCACTTACGACCGTACAGTGCCTCAAAGGGTGCAGCCTTAATGCTGGCATGATAACTGTTATTGTACGAAAATTCGCACAACGGTAGATGTTTTTCCCAATTTGTACCGAAATCAACTACGCAGGCGCGTAGCATATCTTCCAAGGTTTGAATGGTTCGTTCACTTTGGCCATCGGTTTGAGGATGGTACGCGGTACTCATATCGAGACGGGTACCCAAAGCTTTTTGAAGTGATTGCCAAAAGTGAGAGGTGAAACGGGCATCTCTGTCAGAGATGATCGAGATTGGAACACCGTGATGAGAAACGATTTCCTTGATGTAGATTTGTGTGAGGCGTTCCATTTTATCGTTTTCTTTGATTGCCAGAAAATGAGCAGATTTGGTGAGACGATCGACGATCACCCAAATGGTATCGCAACCGCTCGACGACTTGGGTAGTTTGGTTATGTAATCCATGGCAATTTGTTCCCATTTTCATTCAGGGATTTCAGGTTGCTGGAGTAAACCAGGAGGTTTCTGATGTTCTGTTTTGACTTTCGAGCAAGTAAGACACTTGCTGACATAAGTGGCGATTTCGGCTTTCATGTTTGGCCACCAATAAAATTCCTTGATACCGTGGTACATCTTATCGGATCCGGGATGAATAGAATATTTAGACTTGTGAGCCTCGTCCATCACCAAGTCTCTTAGGTTCCCAAAACTGGGCAACCAAATTCGGTTTGAGAAGTACCTAATCCCGTTAGGTTTGATTTCAAATTGTTTGTCAATGCCCCGCAAGGCTTCATTTTTGATGTTTTCAGCTTTCAGGGCTTCGATCTGAGCGGCATGAATTTGAATGGTAAGATCGTTATGAATGGTCATACTGAGGGCTCGGACTCGAAGTGGTTTTGATCGTTCCTTTCGACTGAGGGCATCGGCTACAACATTAGCCTTCCCTGGATGGTACTTGATCTCGCAATCGTAATCGGTAAGCAACTCGACCCATCGACGTTGCCTCATATTGAGATCTTTCTGATCGAAGATATGTTGGAGACTTTTATGATCGGTAAAGATGGTGCACTTAGTGCCGTAGAGATAATGTCTCCAGATTTTGAGAGCAAAAACGACAGCTCCAAGTTCGAGATCATGAGTGGTGTAGTTCTTTTCGTGAATTTTTAGCTGTCGTGTGGCATAGGCAATGACCTTGTCTCGTTGCATCAACACGCAACCGAGACCTTGGTGAGAAGCATCGCAGTATACCACGAAGTCATCGGTGCCTTCGGGTAGTGATAGAATTGGAGCACTGCAAAGCTTTTGTTTCAGAAGTTGGAACGCTGACTCTTGTTTCTCGGTCCAATCGAACCTTTTGTCCTTCTGTGTCAGTACCGTGAGTGGCTGAGCTATTTTAGAGAAATTTTCGATGAATCGCCGATAGTACCCAGCAAGACCCAAGAATTGTCGTACTTCAGTTGCAGAGGTGGGTGCTTGCCAGTCTTTGATAGCCTCGATTTTTGATGGGTCCACGTGAATTCCCTGACTGTCGATCACGTGCCCAAGAAATTGAACGGTTTGGATCCAGAACTCACACTTAGAGAATTTAGCATAAAGCTCCTCGTGTCTAAGTAGTTCAAGGATGGTTCTGAGGTGTTGCGCATGTTCTTGCTCGTTGCGCGAGTAAATGAGTATGTCATCGATAAAGACAATGACAAACTTATCGAGGTAAGGTTTGCACACCCGGTTCATGAGGTCCATGAATACAGCCGGTGCGTTGGTTAGACCAAAGGGCATCACTTGGAATTCGTAGTGCCCGTAACGAGTTCTGAAAGCAGTTTTTGGAATATCGGTGTCGCGAACTCGTAACTGATGATAACCTGATCGCAGGTCAATTTTTGAGTAGAAACTTGAACCCTGAAGTTGGTCGAATAGATCATCAATGCGAGGAAGTGGATAACGGTTCTTGACGGTCAATTTATTCAACTCTCGATAGTCGATGCACATTCGGAATGAACCGTCCTTCTTTTTGACAAATAAGACCGGAGCTCCCCAAGGTGAAGAACTCGGTCTAATGAATCCTCGATCCAGCAGTTCCTGTAACTGAGAGGACAACTCCTGAAGTTCGGATGGGGCTAAACGGTATGGGGCGCGGGCCACCGGTGCGGCACCCGGCACGAGATCGATTGAGAACTCAACCTGTCTAGACGGAGGTAGACCAGGTAGTTCTTCCGGAAAGACTTCGGGAAAGTCTCTAACAATCGGCACATCCTCAAGTCGTTTCTCCTCCGACTTCTTCTCGGTGATGTGTGCGAGTATGGCAGGGTAACCCTTTCTCAGAAATTTTCGGGTTTTTAAGCAGGAGATTATATTGAGTCCCGTCCCACCGGTCTCCCCCTGTATGATCAAGGTTCCACCGACGGCGAGTGGGATACGGACGATCTTATCGTGACAAATGATTTCAGCTCGATGTTTGGACAACCAGTCCATCCCAATAATGACGTCGAAACTTCCGATTTCAATGGGTATAAGGTCGATCGAAAAGATTTCGTCAGCTAGGTTTAAAGTGCAATTAGGTATCACACTGGTGGTTTCTACAAGTTTTCCATTGGCTAGCTCTACAGTGTACTTAACATCTAAGGCAACAGGAGTGATGTCAAGTAATGGGCAAAAATCATCGGAGATAAAGCTTCTATCAGCACCAGTATCAAATAGAACAGAAGCAGTTAAGTTGTTGAGGAGGAACATACCCGAGACCACATTCGGGTCCTGGCGGGCGTCCCCAGATTTGATGACGAAAGCTCTGCTGCGGGTGTTGTTATTGTTGTTGTTGCGGTTGTTGTTGTTGTTGTTCTTCAGTTTTGGGCACGAGTCCTTGAAATGCCCAGGTTTCCCACACTCAAAGCATACTTTGGGTGATCTGGTGTTGTTGTTGGAATTGTTGTTGGCGGGAGAGCGACAGTCTTTGGTGAGGTGGCCGTACCTCTTGCAGTTGTTGCAAAAGGGACCACAAGAACCCTCATGGTGACGGCTGCACTTGGGACAATATGGTTTGCTCCCAGTGTAACCCCGGATGATGTCAGTGGTGGTGTTGTAGGCTTTGATGGTGTCAGGTTTCTTGTTTTGTTGGTTGGAGTGGTTGTTGTGGTAGTCAGACCACTTGCGTTTGTTGTTTTGGGATGATGAAGTGGGTTGTTCAGAATCTTGGCTCATAGACATCAGGTCTTGGGCCAATGAGATTGCACCGTCAATGGTGGTTGGTTTGGAAGAGATGACGTGTCCCCGAACAAAATCAGGGAGACCAAGGGCGTACTTCCTGATTTTATCAGGTTCAGTGCTTACCATAGCTGGGCGGAGGGCAGCTAGTTGTTGAAACCTGGTGGTATAACCATCGATGTCACCACCCTGAACCTTCAAATTCCAAAACTCCTCATCTAGCTTTTGGAGTTTGGCGATCGAGCAGTATTTGGCAGTGAGTTTTGCCTTCAATTCCTCCCAAGTGAGTTGGTAGGCAATGTCAGCACCCACTGATTGGGTATATGAATTCCACCAAGAGTGGGCATCATCTTCAAGAGAGCAGGTGGCGAAGTTTACTTTGTCGTTCTCAGCGCATTTACTGACACGAAAAACAGTTTCCATTTTCTCGAACCATCTGATCAGTCCGATGGCTCCTTCAGAACCCTTGAAACTCGAGGGTTTACAGCTTTGAAAGTCCTTGTAAGAACAAGGTTTGACGGCAGAGGTTCCAGCGGTATCGCTGTTTCTTGTGGAGTTGGGTGGGGTATTCCGAGCCAAGGCTTCAGTAACAGCCTGGGTTATGAGTGACGTGATCTGAGCATCTGTGTAAGGTCGTGTCTTTGGCGGCATGATTCTTCAATAAAAGAAGTGAAGATACATGAGATTTTGCAAGAAAGTTGTATTTATCTCAGATGTACATGTATAAAAGCAGTAATACATAACATCAACAGGAATAATGGCAATTAATATGAGTCGAAAACAGCAAGAATACTTGATAGATGATACGAGTTCAAAGGTTACATCCTACAGATGTATTACAAAAGATGTCGGGAATTGTTACATCCGACCGAATTATAGAATAGCGCGTAGATAGTTACTAGATTACAGGGTAGATTACAAGACAAAGACTACACTAGTCTTAACGTAGATTAATTTGTTCCATCATCGTGACAAGACGGTCCACAGTGTTTGCAAGCCTGCTAGCTTGTCGGGCGTTGTCTTCTGCTAGTGCAAGTCGTTGTGTTAGTCCACGCGCATATTCTTCTGCCTCAAGTGAGCGTTGCACACATTCATCCATCCTTTGTTGCAGAAGGGCATTTTCCACCCTTATTTCTATTATTTGATTACGAAGGATATCCATGTTGTTGTTAGTGGTTTCAAGATCGTCGGAGACTTGTTCTATGCGTTCGAGGGATGTAAGTCTCCAGTTTTCGTTTGTTTCTTGCAACACGACATCCATGGTGCGAAGTCGTTGCTCGTGTTGATTCACCCTAGCGGCTAGAGCCGGCAAGGTGGAGTGAGTGGAGTACGGGCCAGCTCGAGGCAACCTGGAGTTCCTCCTTGCTACCCTTGGGTTCTGCGACCCGGATTGAGAACGAGATGAATTTGATGGTGTGTTTGCCATTTCTGAGACAAAGCGTTAGTAAGATTGAGGCCTATATTCATATAGTTCCTATATAATATAGCCTATTGAGTGTCTAGCATAAACATGTTTAAGTCTCGGTTCTCTCGAGGTCAGAGTCTTCTATTGTATCCTGTTCAGCCATAACTACTTTCAGATCTTACATCATCTTTGCTTAATTGTACATAGTTGATCAGGCTATGTTAAATTAAACTCGTATGCTGTAATCCCTAAACCAGTCATACCTAATAAGGAATACTGCCTAATGGTCATAGTCTAGGCTCACTAAATGCAACCTAGTTCACTATAACCTTAGGCTCTGATACCAATCTGTAACACCCCCAAATTTGATGATTTGCGGAAGCTTTGATTTGGGTGTTACTAATCAATAACAAAGCACCAAGATAAATAGCAAACGACTCTATATGCGTCGTTTTAACAAAATATATTGATAATTGAAATGTTTACAACATTTGAAGCTTTACGTAGCTCGAGTTAAATAAAAAGAGATTTCAGTACATAAGTACTTATACAAAATATACTAATGCAAGAAAATCTCAATCGTCTGTATGCTGACTCGAGCTAACTCCTGAAGCAGAAACAATCCTATTGCTGGGTACCTGCGATATATGCTAAAAGGTCAGCTATAAAGCTGGTGAGCTCACAGGTTTGAAATCAAGTAATATCGTATGAACCGCAAGATTTAAAAATGAATTGCATCCTGCAATTTAATGATAATCATCGTGTATACAGCCATGAGCACATAGTTGAGCTTAACTCGAGGGCCGGGTCCCCTATAGAGAATTCCGGGCGAGGTGCCTCCACGAATGCCTAATCCACATTCGTCTTCCCAAATATTAGTACGTCCGTTTACCCGGTTAGTGCTTGCTAACCCGGACGAGGAGGGTCAATCCTATATGGTACCATATACTAATATTCACGCTACAACGTATTAACAACTATGCTGACGGAGGACTTTAAAATGATTAGTTTCGAAAAACTCATGTAGTATATGAAAAGTTGGTACTTGCGTTCACATGTTAAAAGTTGAGCAGTATATCACACCCCTGAGTAAAACAGTAAAAGAGGGGCTATGAAACTCACCTGAGTCGTTGAGTTTATGAAAATAAACTGAGAATGATTAGCCGAGAATCGAAGTCCAAAGACTTGTAACCTGAGGGTGTCCACGACACGCGATGGTTATAATATGCGAAGGTATCTAATAAGACTACCTTGTAGTTGTTCGTCCAACTATAATGTCCAAATCTCCACTATTTGGTTGACACGTTTAAGTGTTTGAAAAGTGTACGGCCCGTTGGTGACGGATTTGTAATAATAATCTCAATTATTACTATTCTGATTTCGTGGCGTTTTACTTGAAAAATGTGTTTTGATTGTGTTTTAGAAGCCGTTACGAAATCTAAGTACGGGGGTCCGGGGGCAGCGCCCCTGGTAGCGGGGTCCAAGGGGCGGCAGCCCCTGGCGGGGTCCAAGGGGCAGAGCCCCTGGCTGGGGTCGAGCTGCCAGGTCAGCTTGGAAAATTTTTATTTCTACTATATTGCTTTAAGGAAAAACGCATCTGGATCTGAATTTGGGTAAAATCGAGTGATAAATTTCGAGTCTCGACACTTAGTAAAAATCTGTGTTTTTGAGGTTCTGGTTTGTGCGACGTTGGGTGCGACGTCGCAGGTAGGACTGCGACGTTGAGTATGACGTCGCTAAAGGCGACGTTTCGCAATTTAATGCGACGTAGGGTGCTGCGTCGCTAATGCGACGTAGGTGGTTTCTGCGACGTAGGGGCTTGCGTCGCTAAGTGCGACGTGGCGAGGTATTGGCGACGTTAAGGCTGACGTCGCTATATGCGACGTCGCAATTTAATGCGACGTTGTGACTGACGTCGCACCATGCGACGTCACGAGGGGTTTTGCGACGTAGAAGCTGACGTCGCATAAATTCTGGGCCAAATGCGACGTAGCGGTCTGTTGGCCGGAAAATGTGTCGAAAACGAGTTTTTCGGTTTCCGTTCGGTCCAAAACTTTTACCCAACCCTTATAGGGACATTATAAGTTGTTACAAACTACTAACAAGTGAAAACATTTAAAAACGAGAGATTTCGGGATTTGTCGGAAACTTACAAAGTGTCGGATGAGAAATCCGAAAAGATAGGATGATAGATCGTGATGCGGTGGTCGTTTTCTTCCAAATGAGTAGTATAATCCAAGGCCGTTTGATATGTTTATTTTGCGATTTAGTGCGATTTTAGGAGGTGGTGGTGGTTGGTGGAATTGAAAGAAAAGAGAGAAAAGAGAGGAAGGAGAGAGAAGAGAGTTGAGTGAAATGAGAGGAGGAGGGAAAGAGTTGGGGGTTTTACCTCCAACTTTCAGTCTCCGTTTCCCCGCGCGGTGTTCGTTTGCTCCGTCGTTTAAACGTTAAATAATTATTTTTCATATCAATTGGTACGTTTTAAATACAAATTTATTACGCGATGTTTTATTTAATTATTTTACAAATAAGTTTATATTTGAATTATAATTGTATAAGTTTGTTTATTTGGTTTGTGCGTTTTAACATTTTAAATTGTGTAACTTTCTGTTTGTACGATACGTATAAATACGAAATATTATTATAATAATATTTTTGACATAACAACGTTATTTAATAAAAATTGGTCACCAACGTCCATATTAAATAGAATCGAAATACATTCGATTTAAATTGCGTACGATTTAACCAAATCGCATTTTCGTATATATTCAACAATATATATAATATTCGATACATTAATTAGCCTAACAAGGAACTAATTACATGTATTAACATATGATTAGGCACTAATTACTAGTCCTAATTTGGCGGGTGTTACAAATACAAACGTATTTCCCTAAATTTTTATCAATGTTCTATTATCTATGTAAAACATAGATAAAAATTTACTTAAGTGTTTCAAAATTTTATATAATTTGAAGTTTATATAATGAATTTGATTTTGATTTACCTAATGATTAATAACATAGCTCAAACAATTAAAACAGTTAACAAACAATTAAAACAATAGGATTCGTTAAATCAATTACTTGCTTCATTTTTTTTATTTTTTTTGCATTTTTTAAAAGAAGTATTTATGTATGAATAAGAATAAAGAAAATGAGAGAGCTCACGGATTCATATGCCCTAAAGTAAAGTCGAAGTTCCAAACCCCACTTCTCTCTCTGACGCAAAAGTAAAGTTGGGGTTCCAAACCCCACTTCTCTCTCTTCGACTCAAAGTAAAATCGGGGTTGCTAAGCCCGATGCTCTCTCTTCCATCTGACACACCACAAAGTTAGGGTTACGAAGCACAGGTTTAAATCAATTCACAGGTAAAAGCAGGGTTGCCAAACCCGTTTCCACTAGTTTTGAAAAAGGTTTTGAAAAAGGAGCTGATTTTGGCAAGTAAGCTTTTACTTGTCACAAGGAAACAGTACAACTATTTATGCTTATAGTACAACTGGTTAATGCACTGTTTTCTTGTGACAAGTAAATGTTTACTTGCCAAAATCAGCTCCCTTTGAAAAATCAATATTTCTCATAAATGTTGACAAAAAGGTAGTATTATTTTTGAAAAAAATTCTAAATATTTGTGATAATCAAAAAGAAAAAAGAATACTCTCGTAGTATTTTTTATATTTTATATTCCTTCCATCAGTAAACTTAAAATTCCTATTCCTAGCAGTTATTTTGTCAAAACAAAGTATCACTGTGGGATTTGGCGTTAGCTAAAACATTGAAAAGTAGGAGGTGATTACACAACATGTTGAGGCCATTGTAAAATTCATTCGGTACATATTAGAACAAAAATAGATAGTGTCAGTACGTACGTGTTGGACGAATAATACGTGGTGGCCTCGATCAGGGTATACATACATACTCATGAAATGGCAGGAAATGAATTATATATATATATATATATATATATATATATATATATATATATATATATATATATATATATATACTAGCACAATACCCGCGCAATGCGGCGGTGAAAGTGGTGACGTTGGATAGAGCGGCGAGTGACGATTTTAAAATGCAGACAAATGTAAATATTTTGATAATTTTATTGTATGATGCTTTTGTTATCTATTATTTTATATGTATGATAAATATAATAGAAAGTAATCTGATTGTTTATAGTAATCTACATATTAATGGAAATGATTTGGTCACATATTATATCCATTAATTAATAAGTATAAATGTGATAGGGGTATTTTAGGAACTTTAATTATTTTTAAGTATTTTAAGATTCAACATTGGACATGCTTTATAAGTAGTAATATATATATATATATATATATATATATATATATATATATATATATATATATATATATATATATATTGTGGGTAACTCATAGTGCTAAAAAGTACTATAGTAATATAGGATGGAAAATGTACACTCCATATTAATATAGATGGACAATATTTATTTTCATCTTTATTATATATATATATATATATATATATATATATATATATATATATATATATATATATATATACTAGGTATTAATTTGGCCGTGCTAGCTTGTTGAAGTTTACATCGTATTTTTTTAAGAATTGAAGTATATTCTTTCGTAACGCCTACAAGGAACGATGCAATGAAACAGAATAATAAGAACATAAATGTCAACAAAAAAAAGTAAGAAAGAACAACGACACTCAAAAGATAAGTACAATCACGACACTAAAATGATGCTACTAAAACACGTTCATACATATGAACCTTGTTTGGGAATCTATGAATAAAATTGCTGATATAAACTCCTTGTTGGCCGTAAATGTAACAAGCAATCAATCTTTGACCAACATACAAATATGGTTAAATGGGCAAATTAAATTTGCTAATCAACTCATATCAAAAATTCATGCTCATTCAATTCAATTAGAGGCTTAATTATATGGAAGTAAATAAACTCGATTACGAAATGTGAGAGTGTTAATGTAAATAAATAGGATATGTATAAGATAACGATGATACAAATATAGTAATATACCATACCTAAAACCTATGGATTTTTCTAACGATAGCCCTAAAGGCTGTTTTTAAGATGTTCGGACACGCATCATTTTGTTGTACTATGATGGTAACCACCCCACTAACTTTAGAATAACCACCCCACTCATCTTAATGTACCATCACTTATGCACAAAATTATCTCTTAAACACAGCCCTTAGGGCTATCATTAGAAAATATATTATCACTATTACTCCCTCCATCCCAGTTTACTTGTCCAATATTATTCCATTTTGAGATGTTGCAAATTATTGTCCACTTTTGATTTCAACAAATCAGAAATTGTTTTAGCGGGTAGATATTAAATTATATCGGTTGACACAATAATAAATATTCATTTTTAAAACTGTGTGTTTTTCAGTAGTGAACAACTAAGTTGGAACGAAATGAGTATAATTTATAAAAAGGAATTTATTATTAATTGTTTTAAATATGGAAGTTTACTTGGGTTGAATGAAAATTTTGCACCAACTCTTCAAATTGAAAAATAAATTGTGTCTTCAAAAAGTTAGATGATGAAATCACTCTTTTGATATAAGTTGGCTACAAATTTGCACACAAATTTGTACATTTAACCTTAATAAAGTGAATGTAACACCCCGTTCCTGAAGGGACGGAATGTCACAACTAATACAAAGCATACGTCCTTAATAGTAAATGCTAGACTTCACTTGGTCTGTAATGGCATTCTAAATCAAGTCCCATCCTAAGCACTCTTCACTTATATATCATCACGCTTTATCTGTATACCTGCCGCGGAGAAAGAAAGTGCGGCTGAGCCAAACGCTCAGTGAACGGATATTAATAAACAATAACTAATTATAAATGAAATGGGGCTGCACAAATCTTATCGGCGACAACCATTAAGGTTAGATAGCATATAATAGAGGTCTAACGAAATATCGAATCAAATAATAGCCAAACGAATAATGTGGAGATATCCAATGAACTCAGACAGAACATATCATATACAGACAAATGTACACAAGACCGGCCGATCCATATGTACCAGAATGTGCGATGGTGTGTGGGCACAACACAACCATCCACCAAAACATATCATATCACATAGTCTAGGGTCGACCCATACGCCTCCTAGTGGCCAAAGTGCTCTCCCAAAGCAAACAAAGAGACGTCGTGGACTGATCGCACTGCCACGGTGGTGCGACGCTATTGGTGCCACAATGACGCCCCTATCGTCCACTCCATAGATAGGGAAAATAGCTTGGGTATCAGAGTGAATCGAACATACATAGCAAAGTCATAACGTATATATCAAAATGAGCCAACAAAAGGGGATCAAAACGAATATGGTGCAAGTCATACAATTTTAAGCATACGAATGATATGAAGCAAAGCATATATATGAATCCTTATACAAAGGATAGATGGCAAACGAAACATATAGATAAATCAAAGACATCTTACAAGTAAGATGAGAAATCATACCTTATAATTGAAACGCTTAACAGAAAACAGGATCTTATTACATCGTCCCACGATCTACAATAGTTTTTGTAACACCCCCAAATTTGATGATTTGCGGAAGCTTGATTTGGGTGTTACTAATCAATAACAAAGCACAAAGATAAATAGCAAACGACTCTATATGCGTCGTTTTAACAAAATATATTGATAATAGAAACGTTTACAACATTTAAAGCTTTACATAGCTCGAGTTAAATAAAATGAGATTTCAGTACATAAGTACTTATACAAAATATACTAATGCAAGAAAATCTCAATCGTCTGTATGCTGACTCGAGCTAAATCCTGAAGCAGAAACATCCTACTGCTGGGTACCTGCGATATATGCTAAAAGGTCAGCTATAAGCTGGTGAGCTCACAGGTTTGAAATCAGTTAATATAGTGTGAACCGCAAGATTTAAATAATGAATTGCATCCAGCAATTTAATAATGAATTGCATCCAGCAATTAAATAGTGAATTGCATCCAGCAATTTAATGATAATCATCGTGTATACAGCCATGAGCACATAGTTGAGCTTAACTCGAGGGCCGGGTCCCCTATAGAGAATTCCGGGCGAGGTGCCTCCACGAATGCCTAATCAACATTCGTCTTCCCAAATATTAGTACGTCCGTTTACCCGGTTAGTGCTTGCTAACCCGAACGAGGAGGGTCAATCCTATATGGTACCATATACTAATATTCACGCTACAACGTATTAACAACTATGCTGACGGAGGACTTTAAAATGATTAGTTTCGAAAAACTCATGTAGTATATGAAAAGTTGGTACTTGCGTTCACATGTTAAAAGTTGAGCAGTATATCACACCCCTGAGTAAAACAGTAAAAGAGGGGCTATGAGACTCACCTGAGTCTGTAAGCGTTTAAACAAACGTAAGTTGATTAGCCGAAATGAAGTCCAAAGACTTGTAACCTGAGGGTGTCCACGACACGCGATGGTTATAAATATGATTGGGTATCTCAAAAGATCACCCCAGTAGTTGTTCATCCAACTATAATGTCCAAATCTCCACTATTTGGTTGATAAGTTTAAGTATTTGAAAAGTGTACAGCCCGTTGGTGACGGATTTGTAATAATAATCTCAACTATTATTATTTTGATTTCGTGGCGTCTTACTTGAAAAATGTGTTTTAATTGTGTTTTAGAAGCCGTTACGGAATCTAAGTACGGGGGTCCGGGGGCAGCGCCCCTGGTAGCGGGGTCCAAGGGGCGGCAGCCCCTGGCGGGGTCCAAGGGGCAGAGCCCCTGGCTGGGGTCGAGCTGCCAGGTCAGCTTGGAAAATTTTTTATTTCTACTATATTGCTTTAAGGAAGAACGCATCTGGATCTGAATTTGGGTAAAATCGAGTGATAAATTTCGAGTCTCGACACTTAGTAAAAATCTGTGTTTTTGAGGTTCTGGTTTGTGCGACGTTGGGTGCGACGTCGCAGGTAGGACTGCGACGTTGAGTATGACGTCGCTAAAGGCGACGTTTCGCAATTTAATGCGACGTAGGGTGCTGCGTCGCTAATGCGACGTAGGTGATTTCTGCGACGTAGGGGCTTGCGTCGCTAAGTGCGACGTGGCGAGGTATTGGCGACGTTAAGGCTGACGTCGCTATATGCGACGTCGCAATTTAATGCGACGTTGTGACTGACGTCGCACTATGCGACGTCACGAGGGGTATTGCGACGTAGAAGCTGACGTCGCATAAATTCTGGGCCAAATGCGACGTAGCGGTCTGTTGGCCGGAAAATGTGTCGAAAACGAGTTTTTCGGTTTCCGTTCGGTCCAAAACTTTTACCCAACCCTTATAGGGACATTATAAGTTGTTACAAACTACTAGAAAGTGAAAACATTTAAAAACGAGAGATTTCGGGATTTGTCGGAAACTTACAAATTGTCGGATGAGAAATCCGAAAAGATAGGATGATAGATCGTGTCGCGGTGGTCGTTTTCTTCCAAAGTGATAATGAGATCCAAGGTCGTTTGATGTTGCTATTTGCGATTTTTAGTGAGTTTTGGTGATGAAAGTTTGAGAGAAAAAGATGAAGGAGAGAGAGAGGAAGGGAAATAAATGAAAGAAAAGAGGAGGTGGAGGTGGGGTTATCCCCATTTCCAGTTTTTCGCCCCGCGTTCCGTGTGGTGTTCATTTGCTCCGTTGTTTAGACGTTAAATAATTATTTTACGTTTTAATTATAAGTTTTAGATTACGAATTTTTACGCGATAGTTTGTTTAATTATTTTACTAATCACTTTATTTTGAGTTATAAGTTGTAATTTATTTTATTTGGTTTGCCCGTTTTACGTTTTAAATTGTGTAATTCCTGATTGTACGATACGAAATATTATAATAATAATATTTTTGACATAAACCGTTATTTAATAAAATTTTGTCACCAACGTCCATATAAAATAGAATCGAAATACATCCGATTTAAATTGCGTACGATTTAATCAAATCGCATTTTCGTATATATTCAACAATATATATAATTCGATACATTAATTAGCCTAACAAGGAACTAATTACATGTATTAACATATGATTAGGCACTAATTACTAGTCCTAATTTGGCGGGTGTTACAGTTTTCACACCACTTAATAATTAATGAATATTTGGACCACCTTACGCTATAATCTTTTGTGAATGGTTATTAGATGTGATTATTTACTAATGTTGTTACTGACTTAATTAGAACTTTACTAACTATCAAAGCTCATCGCAATCCAAATAACATCATATTCTTATTTATTTATTTGTTATCACTATCACATGATTATTTATATATCACAGTTTCATAGTTTAGAACTTATCTTTCGTTTCTACAAGGCTGGTTACGCTAACTGTCCATTAGCAAATGTAAGTTTCACCTAACTATTAGTCATATTTACTTTAGCACATAGATAACAATGATCACTTTATAATTTGTTAATAATAAATTAAATTATTTACATAACTTGAATGATATTATAAAGTATTAACTAGGCCTATATTACCCTTGAATCACAACATAATATAAAATTAATTCTTCTAGATTACTACGATTATGTATCATAAAGTGTGAATAAAAATACAATAGACGAAAACATGAATTACTTGAGTGATGTACATACCAAATGCGCTTAATTAGGACAACTTCTTTCATCTCTTTGGTTGGTTACTTCTGATCTCTCTATGCACGTACATCGGTACATAACAAGTTATAGCCTAATACAATTAATTCAATCTGATGGTGCTTCTTCAAATTTTGTCTTTCAAACAAAACTAGAAGGTTGAACTTATTTTAAAAAATAAGTTCAAGCTTCAATGAGCTTGCGTGTCAACTACATCCGAAAAAAATGAGAGCTTATTGATAAAAATTTGCTACTCCAACTAGCTTTTAAAAAAATAGAATTTTTGAGAATGTGAAATAACATAAGTACCCATTTATGACGTGTATGATTTTTTCATTTTTGTCCTTTCATGTCAATTTATATTTAAAGTTCCACCTACTTTGTCAAACAATTTTTAAAACTAAAGGCTTCATTATTCAGCTTCAAATATAAACTATAATATAAACTTTTGGCTTCATCCATCAGTAAATTACGTCAAACACATCCGTATATGAGGATTTTACGGATGGTTACAAAGTTAAAATACACTATAAATGAGTCAATCTAGTCATGGCAAGTATGTAAATGGATTTTAGACCATTCGTAATGCAACGTTCTGGAGCAATTTTTTAAGTGAGAACACCCCACAACGTCCGCAATGGGCGTTCTGAAGGGGCATTGTGTAGCATAAAACGGGTAAAAATTGGGTGTTCATGCGGGACCCACAACCTTTTCCAATTTCTTTTTTGTTATCATCCCTTGTTTTAATTCAAATAAATTGTGTTGTGGGATTTAGGGGGCAAAAAATGGATGTTTTTTTGTTATGATTACTAGTGGTAAAAATGGTGTTGTAATGTTATGCTGATGCGGCGCATGAAAAATGGGCGTTCCGGGGAATGGTCTTGGGGGTGTAATTGCCAAATCACAAATTGTAGGGGTTCGCTTTCATCCAACATCACCATATGAGTCCAAAATGATATTATTGTTTCACGTGTCATGCATCACCATTTTATGACCCTAGCAGCCTAGCTCCACCTATATATATCAAAAAATTGGGAATAGAGCATGGTGACATATGCTAACAAGTAACTAATTATTACATGTCATGGTACAAACTTTTTGCAACATATAATGTGACAAATTCTCAAGAGGGAAGGTCCACATTGACAACTAAGGTAGGCTTATTATTTATGTAGATTTTGACATTTAATTTGTTAAAAATCTGATATAATCTAAAAGCATGACATTCAGGGGCGGAACTAGGATGAATTTTCAGGGGTAGCACAAAATTTTTATCACAAGATTTAAATAAAACATAATCAATTATTATCGTATAATTTTAGCAAAAGATATGACATCAAAAAGTGAGATTTCAACCAAAAATACTATTATAATGAAAATGTCGTGAACTCAAAAGTAAAACAAAAACAAACTAATATATTACACCTAATAGTTATCCTCGATGTTCACCTAGACGATGAAAACGATCAATTATAACTTCAGTCGTAACATTGTCAAGCGTTTATTTCTCTACAGAACAAACCAAAACATTTTACAAATAATTATCTCCCATTCTATTCCGCAAATGTGTCTTCACAAGATTCATTTTAGAAAAACTTATTTTAACAGTAGCAGTTGCAACCGGCAAAACCAAAGCTAATTTCACCAAGCGATAGACCACCCGAAAAGAAAGATGCATTTTCATTTCCACCATCACACGAACAAGGTCAGCTATATTATTCAAGTTAGCAAACCTATTACCACTCTTCATAATCTAATAACAAACCTCACCTTGAGACATGAGAGATAACCTATCATCGACGCTAAAATCATTTGGATACATCTTGCTAAGCTTTACGAACTTTGATACGTCAAAGTTAGAGAATGATTCGCATGGACTTAAAACCATCATATTTTTAAGTAATTCAGTATTTACCTCAGAAAAACAATCACCAAACTCTTGAATTTGCATATTCAAAACCGTGTTAAAATATCAACCTCGAAATGATATTGATTAGTGATTTTGATTCTTCGATTTCTTGGAGCAACATACAAATCTATCATTGTCACCATAGGAAGATCATGTTTTTGATAGAAAGAACAAAATTTCTTCAAAAATAATGTAAATCATGTTTTTCTAGACTCTTGTAATGCTCACTTAGTTCCTCTAATGAAAAAGCCGCTTGCAATATATCTTGATCCTTTTGTTGAAGATGTCGTGACAATACGTCTGTGAGCCCTTTTCCAATTAAGTATATGGGACATAGGGTCATTAAAGGATATATACTTAGTCTATATATATTGGGCTATTTTTTTGTAATAAAAATAGAGACATACTCCCTCCGTCCCAGTCAAAGTGTCTATGTTGACTTTGCACACAGTTTTAAGATTCTCCACTAACTACAGTTTTCACCAATCAAATAACATATCTATAACGCCCCTAATGTCAATCACATGTTTTTTTTTTTTTTTTTTTTTTTTAAACATCGCGGAAGCAATATCCCATATATATATATATATATATATATATATATATATATATATATATATATATAACCCTGGATTAACCAAATATACATAATCATTTACATAAGTATTTCGTTATACAACTACACAATTAAATGGGCGTTACTTTAACAAAACATTTGAATTAGTACAAAAGTCATCAGAGTTTCATCATTGTCGAACATTCCTTCAATTTACTCCAAGACCCGCCCTGAACAAAATATATTAACCTGTAAGGAGTAAACAACGAGGGATTAGCACGAAGCTAAGTGAGTTAACTCATCACCAACACTACACTTAGTTTAACACTATGAGTCTACAACAATTAACACATTGACTCAACATCACTAGAGGATCGGTGGCCCTTGTGGCACCCTCAGCCGCGGTGGCCCACCAAGCGACACTTACACCAACTGCAGGCCAATACAGTGGTTAACCGATAACGATTTGCTACCTTTAGTCAACACAAGCTCCATTCACAACACATGTTCACAACTCTCGTGTTGACTAACCTGTAGCAAAACGTCCAACAAAATTGACCTCTTTAACACAATTACCAATAGGTTTCTTAACACTTGCTTCTAATTCACAATATGCCTTAACACAAGAATGCATAATTAACACTTGAAGTAAACACATAAGTGATCACCAAACATAGTGAGAGATCAAAGTCCACTCACCTGTCCACTTTAACTTCAGTTACTCAAGTGACTAATTTCACTGAGTCTTCACCTTGTCTGAAATCACGTTAAAACACTCGAATTAGTAACTTAATATAAATGCACATTGTTAAGAAAACAATCAATTCACCTACTCCTAACTTGCAACTCAAACATGTATTATATAATAGATACAATACACACATAGATATATAATCATAATTAATAAAAAGATAATGCATTGATCTGCAGTGGGAATCCGCCCGGATTCCCTTGAATACGTCCGTATTCACTTGAATCCGGCCGGATTCATATGAATACGCCGTATTCCCGATCAATTTCCAAGTCAGAACTTATTTTAAGCAATCTGTTCTCGAATACGCCAGGGAATCCGCCGTATTCCCGGGAATACGTCCGGATTCCCATGAATCCATCCGGATTCCCGTTAAAGACCTGCACGAAAATTGCAGGTTTTCCTGCACATTTCAGCTCGAACCAAAAACACAAAATCAACCAAACTCAACTTGTAACTCAGATTTTTATCACTTACAATGCACAATAACATCTAGTAACCTAATACACACTAAATTCTAACAACAATTCATCACAAATCATCAAAATCACTTATAACCTAACTAACACATATTCACACCAAAACTTAAGAACAATTATGTTTTTATCACTTAATCAAGTGCAAGAAGTTCAATCATCATCATTAAATCGATATACAAACACTAATTTAACTTATCAAGATTCAAATCATAATACTATATAATTTACCTAAACTCATCATATATCCAACAAACAAAATAACTTACAAGTTGAAGAGATCATAAGCAAGATGGTGATGATGATGATCTTGATGTTCTCAATCTTCAATCAATTTTGGTATAAAGATTTAGGTTGGAAGGTTTTGAGTTAGTTTGAGTTAGGTTAAAAAATTTGATGAGGAAATGAGAATTGGGGAAAATGGATCGACCTCCCCATATTAATAAACCGACCCCTTTTTTAGTTACAGTACAATATTATACCACCTTTTGATCTATTGTCTGGAACCTAAATACTCATTGCGAGAAAAGTATTTTATTTTACCGTCGTCTAGGATTATTTAAAACAAACAATATTTTACTAGTCACAATATCTCCTGAGGCTTATTTACCTTTTAATTTCACAATCAAACATATCTAAACAATTAAATTTACGTATTTAAATTTAAAGAAATACCTGATTCTACTGGGCCCAATTCAGGGTGTTACAAATCTTCCCTCCTTAAAAGATTTCGTCCCCGAAATCTAACTAGACTCGAACAAACTAGGGTAACGGGCCCTCATACTCGACTCGGTCTCCCAAGTAAGATTTTCTCCCAAACTATGTTTCCATTTCACTAGAACCATAGGTATCTCCTTCTTGCGCAATTTAGTCACTTTTCTATCAACTAACTCAATGGGCTCTTCTACTAATTTCTGACCTTGGTCAACTCTAAGATCTTGCAACGGAAGGATTTGGGTTGGATCCTCCACATTACATTTCCGCAAATAACAAACATTAAAGGTGTCGTGAATACCACTTAATTCAGAAGGAAGGTCTAAGGCAACTGTTTGGTCATTAACTACTTGACGAATTTTGAATGGACCTATAAATCTCGGAGCCAATTTCCCACGCTTACCAAAACGAATCACGCCCTTCCAAGGTGACACTTTTAAATAAACCAATTCACCTTCGACAAAATTAACTGATCGACGACGCGGATCAGCATACTGTTTTTGTCTATCTCTGGCGGCTTTCAATTTCTCGCGAGCTATAACAACTTTATCGGCCGTAATCTGGACAATATCTGGACCCGCAAACTGTTTTTCTCCCGCCTCTAACCAACAAGTCGGCGTTCGACAACGACGTCCGTAAAGCATTTCATATGGCGGCATAACAATACTCGAATGATACGAATTATTATACGCAAATTCTACTAACGGCAGGTGAGAATCCCAAGAACCCCCATACTCCAAAATACACGCCCTCAACATATCCTCGAGAGTCTGAATAGTTCTTTCTGACTGTCCATCTGTCTGAGGATGATATGCAGTACTAAGATTAACTCGAGTACCTAACTCTTTCTGAAGATTCTGCCAAAAGCCTGACACAAATCTGGAATCTCGATCTGACACAATAGATAATGGAATTCCATGTCTCGATACAATCTCATTAATATACAATTGAGCCAAACGGGTCAAAGAAGCGGTTTCACTTGTCGCAAGAAAATGGGCGCTTTTAGTTAAACGATCAACCACAACCCAAATCATATCATTGCCCTTCTGCGTACGTGGTAACTTGGTGACAAAATCCATAGTGATGTGTTCCCATTTCCACTCGGGTATCTCCAATTGTTTCAACGAACCATAAGGTTTTTGATGCTCGGCTTTTACTTGGGAACAAATATGACATGATTCCACAATTCTAGCTACATCCGTTTTCATTGTTGGCCACCAATAGAGAGGTTTCAAATCGTTATACATTTTCGTGCTACCGGGATGAATAGATAATCTCGATTTATGAACCTCCGTCAAAATCAACTCACGAAGTCCACCAATTAACGGGACCCAAACCCGAGACTGAAAAGTTTTCAACCCACGTGAATCCTCAGCTAACAAATCCTTTCGTTTCAACATGATCTCAGATTTCAAATTTACATCCAATAAAGCTTCAATCTGTGCGACTCTTAGCTGAGAAATCAAATCAGAGGACACCTCTAATCGCATGAAACAAACCTTGTCACTAGAAATATTTCTACTCAACGCGTCCACAACCACATTAGCTTTACCCGGGTGATAACGGATCTCGCAATCATAATCTTTAATCAATTCTAACCACCGCCTTTGACGCATATTCAATTCTTTTTGCGAAAACATGTACTGAAGGCTTTTATGATCCGTGCAAATTACACATTTCGTACCATACAAATAATGTCTCCAAATCTTCAAGGCAAAAATTACAGCCGCAAGTTCCAAATCATGCGTCGGATAATTCTTTTCATGTGGTTTAAGCTGTCTTGAAGCATACGCAATTACACGATCTCTTTGCATTAAAACACCACCTAATCCGGTATGCAATGCATCACAATAAACATTAAAATCATCCGACCCATCAGGTAACGCCAAAACAGGGGCTTGACACAATAATTGCTTTAATGTCTGAAAAGCTGCCTCTTGTTGTTCGGTCCACTGAAATTTCACATCCTTCCGAGTTAACTTAGTCAATGAACTCGCAATTTTTGAAAAATCTTTGATAAACTTTCTGTAGTATCCTGCTAATCCAAGGAAACTCTTAATTTCTGAAGGAGACTTAGGCGCATTCCAATTCATAACAGCTTTCACTTTAGATGGATCCACTCTAACCCCGTCTTTGCAAATGATATGCCCCAAAAACAGCACCTCACGTAACCAAAACTCACATTTCGAAAACTTTGCATAAAGCTGCTCTCTTTTCAATGTTTCAAGTATCAGTCTCAGATGCATTTCATGATCCGCTTCAGACTTGGAATAAATTAAAATATCGTCGATGAACACAATCACAAACTGATCAAGATAGGGACGACACACCCGATTCATTAAATCCATAAAGATTGCAGGAGCATTTGTTAAACCAAACGGCATAACCAAAAACTCATAGTGACCATACCTCGTGCGAAAAGCGGTTTTAGGAATATCTTCCTCACAAACTCGGACTTGATGATATCCCGATCTCAAATCAATTTTTGAAAAATATGAGGATCCTTGCAATTGATCAAACAATTCATCAATTCTGGGCAACGGGTATTTGTTCTTCACCGTTCTCTTATTTAATTCCCGATAATCGATGCACATACGGAGAGTACCATCTTTCTTCTTCACAAACAACACGGGAGCACCCCACGGCGATGAACTCGGCCTAATAAATCCCTTATCTAACAATTCTTGAATTTGATCCATCATTTCACGGATTTCGGAAGGAGCTAATCTATAAGGAGCCCTTGCTACTGGAGACGAACCAGGAATTAAGTCAATTTGGTATTCTACATCTCTTACAGGGGGAAGACCAGGCAATTCATCCGGAAATACGTCCGAATATTCAGAAACCACCCGAATATCGGAAATGGATTTCTTTTCTACTTTGACATCTACAACATAGGCCACAAAGGATTCGCAACCCTTAACTAAAGACTTCCTAGCCTTCATCATGGATATTACCGGAATACTACCCTTCGCACGTTCCCCACGCGCCACCACATATGATAGATTGGAAACTGGGATTTTTATCAAGTTTTTATGACAAGAGATGTCGGCTTTGTTTTGACTCAGCCAGTCCATACCAAGAACCACATCAAAACTAGGGATTTGCATCAATAAGAAAAAAACTGGAAATTCATGATCCTCTATTTGTATACTAGCTCCGGCTACCGATGTGGTAACAGGAACTGTCTTACCATCAGCTACCTCAACTTCTAAGGGATTAGAAATCACAGAGGGCATCAATTTCAGTTTATCACAAAATTGCACAGATATAAACGAGCAATTTGCTCCAGAATCAAATAATACACGGGCTGGTACAGAGTTAACAAGGAAAGTACCAGTAATCACGTCATCAATAAGCACAGCATCATCCACGGTCATTCGGAAAGCTCGACCCGTAGCAGCTGGTGGAATCTTCCTTTTCTGGCCAGAAGATGAGGAACCTCTAGCCGCACCCGTACCCTGCTTCCTTGCATCAGGACAATCACCCGCTCGATGTCCCTCTTTGTGACACGTCCAACACACATTATTTGGATAAGTACAATCAATCGCATTATGACCCAACACCCCACATTTCATACACCTAGATGTCCGAATAGAACAAGGTCCGGTATGCTTTGATCGACATCTTGCACAATAAGAATTATCCATCGGAACACCACCATAACTAGTTTTCTTGCTTGATTGAGAAGGTTGCCATCTTTGTTTTCCTTTACCGGAAGAATCACTCTTCGGTTTCTGTGCATACATTTCTTTATTTTGTAACCTCCTAGCCATAACGTCGCTATCCACGGATCGTGCCCACTCAAAAGCCTGAGAAATACTATTAGCCATTCTCACAGTGGTACGGTAATCTGGAGGTAAGGTTTTCACAAAATGACTAATCTTATTTCTTTAAGTCGGAACCCACTGTTGCACAAATCTTAACTTCTCGGAAAATTGCCGGATAAGTTCATCGATTGACATCTCATCAGTCTTCCGTAAATCCATAAATTCCTGTCTGACACGATCAAGATTATATTCCGAACAGAATTGTTTGCATACTTCGGCATGAAAATCCTGCCATTTAATAGAACTCCTTTGTTGTGGATTGAAATGAGCAGTTATCGAATCCCACCACGACATAGCTTCACCTTTCAATAATTGGATAGCATATGGAACTTTGTCTTCATCATCACAATGACAAACCTCCAACTTCCTTTCCACATCACGTAACCAGTCTAAGGTAATCGTAGGATCAGGACTTCCAGAGTAAGAGGATGGTTTACTAGACATAAAGGTTTTGAGAGAACATCCTTTCTTCGGCAACTGAAAGGGTGGAAATAACTGTGCCTGATAACCAGTCGATCCAAAAGAAGGAAACGGCACTGATGACTGAAAATCATAACCCTGCTGTTGTTGTTGCGAAACATGAGGAAAAGTAACCGGAATCCGAGTAGAAGCAGTAATGGGAGGAGTAGTAGTAGCAACATGCGAATAAATAGGAATGGATCTCTGAGATGACCCTGCACGTTCTCTCTCAAGTTCGACTACCCTGTTCTCTAATCTTAGTATATAATCTTGACTAGTTTCAACTTCTGTATTTACCGGATTCGAAGTACCATTATGATCCTCGTCTTCTGGAGCGGAGTGAACAGTCGAGACATTATAGAGAGTACGGGGTGGTTGCTCATTTTCTGCCATCTGTATCACAACACATCTCAACACTTGTTAATTGTTAGTACTAACATACTAACACATTTCACACTGTAGCTAATCCCACAACCCGGAATGTTTGAAAACTTGACACTAGATTTGGGATTAAACACTCTAAGTTGTTCAATTCGCCCAAATCTAAGCTCTGATACCAACTTATAACGCCCCTAATGTCAATCACATGTTTTTTTTTTTTTTTTTTTTTTTTTAAAACATCGCGGAAGCAATATCCCATATATATATATATATATATATATATATATATATATATAACCCTGGATTAACCAAATATACATAATCATTTACATAAGTATTTCGTTATACAACTACACAATTAAATGGGCGTTACTTTAACAAAACATTTGAATTAGTACAAAAGTCATCAGAGTTTCATCATTGTCGAACATTCCTTCAATTTACTCCAAGACCCGCCCTGAACAAAATATATTAACCTCTAAGGAGTAAACAACGAGGGATTAGCACGAAGCTAAGTGAGTTAACTCATCACCAACACTACACTTAGTTTAACACTATGAGTCTACAACAATTAACACATTGACTCAACATCACTAGAGGATCGGTGGCCCTTGTGGCACCCTCAGCCGCGGTGGCCCACCAAGCAACACTTACACCAACTGCAGGCCAATACAGTGGTTAACCGATAACGATTTGCTACCTTTAGTCAACACAAGCTCCATTCACAACACATGTTCACAACTCTCGTGTTGACTAACCTGTAGCAAAACGTCCAACAAAATTGACCTCTTTAACACAATTACCAATAGGTTTCTTAACACTTGCTTCTAATTCACAATATGCCTTAACACAAGAATGCATAATTAACACTTGAAGTAAACACATAAGTGATCACCAAACATAGTGAGAGATCAAAGTCCACTCACCTGTCCACTTTAACTTCAGTTACTCAAGTGACTAATTTCACTGAGTCTTCACCTTGTCTGAAATCACGTTAAAACACTCGAATTAGTAACTTAATATAAATGCACATTGTTAAGAAAACAATCAATTCACCTACTCCTAACTTGCAACTCAAACATGTATTATATAATAGATACAATACACACATAGATATATAATCATAATTAATAAAAAGATAATGCATTGATCTGCAGTGGGAATCCGCCCGGATTCCCTTGAATACGTCCGTATTCACTTGAATCCGGCCGGATTCATATGAATACGCCGTATTCCCGATCAATTTCCAAGTCAGAACTTATTTTAAGCAATCCGTTCTCGAATACGCCAGGGAATCCGCCGTATTCCCGGGAATACGTCCGGATTCCCATGAATCCGTCCGGATTCCCGTTAAAGACCTGCACGAAAATTGCAGGTTTTCCTGCTCATTTCAGCTCGAACCAAAAACACAAAATCAACCAAACTCAACTTGTAACTCGGATTTTTATCACTTACAATGCACAATAACATCTAGTAACCTAATACACACTAAATTCTAACAACAATTCATCACAAATCATCAAAATCACTTATAACCTAACTAACACATATTCACACCAAAACTTAAGAACAGTTATGTTTTTATCACTTAATCAAGTGCAAGAAGTTCAATCATCATCATTAAATCGATATACAAACACTAATTTAACTTATCAAGATTCAAATCATAATACTATATAATTTACCTAAACTCATCATATATCAAACAAACAAAATAACTTACAAGTTGAAGAGATCATAAGCAAGATGGTGATGATGATGATCTTGATGTTCTCAATCTTCAATCAATTTTGGTATAAAGATTTAGGTTGGAAGGTTTTGAGTTAGTTTGAGTTAGGTTAAAAAATTTGATGAGGAAATGAGAATTGGGGAAAATGGATCGACCTCCCCATATTAATAAACCGACCCCCTTTTTAGTTACAGTACAATATTATACCACCTTTTGATCTATTGTCTGGAACCTAAATACTCATTGCGAGAAAAGTATTTTATTTTACCGTCGTCTAGGATTATTTAAAACAAACAATATTTTACTAGTCACAATATCTCCTGAGGCTTATTTACCTATTAATTTCACAATCAAACATATCTAAACAATTAAATTTACGTATTTAAATTTAAAGAAATACCTGATTCTACTGGGCCCAATTCAGGGTGTTACAATATCTACCCACTAAAGTCTCTTTCGATTGGTTAAAATATAGAAGTGGACACTTATTTGGGACAACCAACTATAGTAAGGTGGACACTTGAATTGGTACCACTAAGAGTAGTTTAGTACTTTAGTTAGTAATTATTCAAGGAACAAGTTGCACTTAAAGAATTTCACTAGTAGCACAAAAAAATTGCACTAGTTGCATTTCTATTTAAATATCTAATTTTTAAACTTTTTGCACTACTCGAATTTTGTTGACCAGTAGCACGTGCTACCCCCGCCGACCTACTAGTTCCGTCACTGATGACATTTATGTAGCAAATATTCGCAGACCTCAAGATTTATTTCAGTGGAAAAAACAAACAACAAGAACCTACATAAACAAATCTTAGAAGAATATAAGTGTCATTTATATAAGAAAAATTCAAAGAGTTGTGCAGGTAGCACGAAACCACAAATTTTTTAGACAATTAACGTATTGTTGGACGTGATACTATACAGAGAAACTAACATCTAATTTGACGGAAACGGGAATTGGCGACATAGAAATTTAAAAAAAAAAAAAAAAAAACCAAACAGTTGAGAAAACTCTGCTTGACTGTTTTTAAATCTCAAATCAGAAACACAATTAACATAATAGAAACCTGATTTTTTTTTTTAGAACGGCTAGTTAGTGGTTAGGGGTCACAGTGACATCCAATTGGGCAGTATGCAACCCACTAACCTTCACCTGGTTACTCCTATTACACCTGAGGAAGAAAACCCCACAGGGAGGCTCGAACCCGAGACCTCCCGTTTGATAATGGCATATATTTCTAAATGAAGAATAATTACAATCAGTGCTTATTATGTGTGAGTGTGTGACATATAATGTTTCCACATAAACACAACACATAAATGGAAGTGGACAAAATTGGTGTAATTAAAATTAATCAAATAATTAATGGTACTTACCAAGCAGCATAGAGGATGCATGACGTAACCAAATGTCGAATTTCTTTAGGAAGACGGATGTCAGACTCTGCTGTTGCAGCTTTTATAACTGGAATATTATCCAAACGTTGTCGCGTATGGAATTGATCCCAGCTGGCAAACCTCAGGTATATGATTTCTCCGCCTTTTGTATTTCTCTCCCTACCAAGTGTTTACCGGAGAATTTAATTGGTATTTTCATAGGAGAATATTTGAGTAAACAAACAATTGTTCGACTTCTAGTTTGAGCTAAAGAAGGTGATATTCTTCTTGCTAAATGCGGACGTAATCCCCCTTGTAGAGACAAATGAGACATGACTGAAGCCATGATCGAAAGAAGAAGAGCTGCTTGATTAAACGAACGTCAAACCATCAATAATAACAGCTTTGCGAATTCTCACTGGAAATGAAATGCCAATTATATTTATAACACACCAAAAGATTGTCTCATCTCAAAAGCTAAACTAAATAAATGCTAAAAAAAAAATATATTCAACACCAAATAGCCTTTGACCTAACGTTATGTGCAGTCTCATTAGTGACAACGTTATATCCGTGATTTGTATGGGATGGGTTGTAAGTTTGCCCGCCTGCTAAAAAAAACAAATGATCCATCCAATACTTTCCTATCACGACAACCGAAAATTTTCATGGCAAACCGAACTTTGCATGCTCTTGAGGACTTGTAGTATATGTGCGACCAAACATATTATAAAACTTACAGTAAGCAATTTCTAATTACTTTATAATACATTTGATACACAAGACTAAAGCCTCCTTTAGTTTTATTAAATCAAAACAGTTGATTAGTTTAAAAGTTTTTACAATCTAAGAGACGTATAAAATAAAATATACTTGAAAAGTAGAAAAAGAAAAGTATAGTAAAAATCTAACAGTAACCATTACCAAAGTCTTGCTTGTATGAATCCAAAAAAGAGTTGCCACTATCTATTGCAAATCTGGATTATCAACTCGATTGTCTTTTAGAACTTTGGTTATACTCTTTTATTTATTATTTATATTTATATTAAAATTAAGGGTTTTGCTAAATGAAGTCCTTATAGTTTTCATTAACGTGCATATCTTATTTGTACTTTTAATTAAAAATTCAGAGTCAACCTAAATTTAGGAAGAGAAAGAGTTAGTTATTAGTTTAGTTAATTCCTAAAGCATTTCAGAAAGGTTTAAGAAAAACCCAAAGGCTTTATTTAGCAAAATCCTTTATTAATTATAAAACTTTAATGTAACGGGCCGTCCCATGGATTAACATGGGTGCATCAAAAGCTCTCATTTATCACTCACTATATATTTCTAATTTATTTCCCAAAAGTAAATAGTGATTGATCATGGGTAAATGTTTGCTCATTTATTATTTTTTTGTATTTTGTTGATGTTTTATTTTAAATTTATTAATATTTATATTTACTTGAAAATTTAGGTTTAAAAGTACACTTAACCAGGTGAATGTAACATGACAACTTGAACCAATTCAACGTGTCAACTAAGGATACAACAAGGGATACACATCAAACCCGAGCAGACTAGTCTTTTCAAACATTATACAATTCCTGTCTATTTGATTTTAAGAGTCAAAAACATCTTTGTTTTAGAGATCAATATCATAGCAAATGAAACTACAAATCTACAATGGTACAAGGAGTACAACATCAGTCCAAAAAAATCCAATGAAGTAAACAAGAAAGAAAAGCCAAATCCGGAAGCCAGGCCCCAATTTTCTTACCCGACCATTGTAGTGGTAAGGGGCCTCTAACCGAAAAAAGGCGTCAACCGAGGATCAGATACATGTGGAAGACCTGTCCGAGCTCCCAATGCTCGACAACTGATAGCTGCCTGCGATTACAGATTAGAGAATTTAGGCCAAAGTTACCCAGAATGAAGATCTTGAATAATAAATTTAAAATACTAAAAAAAGAAAAGATAATCAACCACCTACGGTTAATAACGATATTAATGCACTCCATGGGTGTACAGACATGTGTTTTGAACGTGATTATCTGATTTTGAATAATCTAAAATTCTAAATCAATAAGCATTCACAATCAAATGGGTTGTAGAAGATGGCGTTTAGATGTGTTTTTGTTGTTTGAAGTTGTTATAGTTAGATGAATGGTCTGATAGAATGGGTAATACGATACTTCTATATAACCTTTTGATAATCAGTATACTTTTATTACAATCACTTCAACTAAACACGTCCACAAGTACTTAACTATCCCTATAGTAGATCAGAGCACGATTATTTGACTTGCATGAAAACAAGCAATTATATTAAACAGCATATCCAAGTGCCACCTTGAAGAAAAGGATAGAACTATCAATCTTGTGGATGCAACGTTATGACATAACGACAAAACAAACCTGAAGTTGCTTTTATACTTACCACTTGAGCTGCAAAAGGTAGCATCTGCTCTGGTGGCGTGTTGGTGCAAATACCTACAAATAACATACAGATCAAAATCTTTCAATTCGGATAGCTACTTCAATAGCCAATTAATTATTCCAATTATTGCCTTTAATGTGTCATGTCACAACATGTTTGATACTCATGTTAGAGCTGGACGCTGTGTAGAGGTGGCAATAGGTTGATTTGGGTTCTGTTTTATCCCAAACACGTCTAACGAGTCAAATAAATAAAAAAGGCTGAAATTGAAATTGGTCAGACGGGTTAAACGTCTTGAAAGACGCCTAAAGTGTAGAATATATCTTTTGAACCCATATAACGCATTAACAAACATTAAAAATATGAAAGAGGACAACATATTGTTTACAGACCAACCCAACAAAGCCCGTTTAAACGCTTACTATAAAGTTCCATGTTTCAACCTGCATCTGTTGTGACCAGTTATTAACCACCCTGACCCACCCAATTTCGCACCTCTCTGCTTAAATTGTGGTGGTACTTGAGAGAGAGAGAGAGAGAGAGAGAGAGAGAGAGAGAGAGAGAGGTGACATGTACATACCATACAGTATGGACCCTATAAATGCATCTCCAGCACCAGTTGTATCCACAAGTTCAGACTCAGGAATCTTCTCAGCAGTTCCGAGAAATAGCCTACCGCAGACAGTCCCAACTCCCCTGGCTTGCAATCTTGTAATATCCTGAACATGGAGGTTAATATGTACCAACATCGTTACTAACGATCTTCATATTAGGTGGGTTGATAATCAACAATGAAGCATTTTTATAAAGAAAAAAAAGTCTTATCAGTATATCAAAAACTTGCAATGGTTAACAATGGACATCCAAGCCTTGACAGTAATGGTAATGATAATTACTTGTTACAGGAGGTGATTGATTGATTTTATGATAGCAAGACATGTTTTGTGTTACGCAACAGTCTTACAAACAAATATATCAGTCACACATATTAATGTTCAAAAAGAGGCTTACTGATGAAACGCATGTAGGAGTAGTTTTACCACTATCGATTTTCCACTTCAATTGTTCAGCTAAATTGTCTACATCGAGTTCTTCCGCTTCACCAACCTCTGCTGGAAGTGAAGTTAATATCAGAAACTGTCACCATTGAGGACACAATAATATCCAACAGTCTGAGAGTAAAGGAAGGGAAATTGAAAAGAAAAGAGAGATTATTTAGTTGTCCCCAAAGACAGAATTGAGGGTCGAAAGGCGATTCAAGTTAATATCTAAACGCACCAACCGTACTTCTCTCAAGCATCATGCAACCATCTGCACCTAAAGTCACAATGACGAATCTGACCTTAGGCAACCTTAACAACATGGAAACAAGCGCGCTTGGAACAGTTGGAGCTTTACTCCATGCCTGTCAGGTATAACACAAACATAAGTTCCTGATTACTTTTTAAAACTGATTTAAGCAAAAAGGACATAAAAATTAATATAAGTTCATGCTAGGTTCCACGAATCATAACAGAAATAATACCAGCTCACTTCATCACACACACACAGAGAGAGGTAATGATCAGAGCATTTTGTCCTCTTGCAAACCAATTTGATTATTAAAGTTTTACATCATTATATTCTAACAGTTCCAATATGAGCAGACATGTAATATTAGTGGCCATAAAAAACTTCTAGTACTTCATTCATGAGTAGTACTTGCAGATAGGAAATTTGACTCTTCTGGTTATGAATACCAAAGATTTATAAGTGAGAAGATGTTGTTTGAAAAAGTTATAAACGGATAAACTGAAAGAAACATCAGCTTGCCTGTGGAAGATTCGCCGAGCACACAACGTAATGTGCTAAATTTAGAAATTCATCCAACCCTTCCCTTATTCTTTCAGCATCAATTAAAATAGGTATACTCCTTTGATATGCCTGCACTGGTAGTCTGGTAGCATTTAACAAGTATCATGTATAACTATATGGTTCCCTATATGATCGCTGATAGAAAGAAAACTTAATTATCATGGTTGAGAGAAGCCAAAAATTAGAGAAAAAAACTACTAGGCTATTTAGTCATTGGTACAATTGCAAATGGAAGAGTAATTATTTTACGGTAGATACTCGGGAAAAATGAAAACCACAAGCAAGAAGAGAACAAAGATTAGAAAAATCACAACACTTACCTCATGTGCAACAACTAAAGCAGTTTCATGATATCGTACATCAAAATAAGCAAGCTTCACTCCCTCCATCGCAGATAACCAAGTTGAGTTGTTGAGGTCATCCGGACACATACGAGGCGACCCTGGAGTATGAATGCAAGTGCGAGTTTTCCTGGAAAGAGCCATATAAAAACTAATATAACAAAAACTTTTGTTTTGGCAGCTTAAGGCTAAAAATTCCTACAAATGCTGAAATAGATCATCAAGCCGATCAATTTTACACTGCAAAATAGTTTTAACATTCTAATGCAAAGCACTTGAAAGTTAGGGGATACATCACTCCGTTTGGCCCAAAGAGTCATAACAAGTTTAGGACTCATATATCAAAAGGATACTCGGCTGTCACTTGGGAAATCGGAATCAAAGTGAATTGCATGTTGACAATACATGGTAAATTTCGTGGAGGTAACAATAACAGAAATAAAGAAGGAAAAGGCCATCATTTAGGTACCCATACGTTTGATTATCCACAATAACATAGGTAAATGGTGAATTTCCTTCTTCAGAAACCTGCAAACGGATAGAGATAAGACGATATATTTGTAACAAGGATTATCCAAGACTTAATGCTATGTACTAATATAACAGTAAATCTATTGAAACTAACATGACGTGTTCTACGTATATACAAAGAATAGGACATAAAATTAGGATATAACCTCAAAGGAAATATTAAGTAATTCATCCGCAGTTATATAATAACCTTTCAAGTTACCGTTTCATCAACAAAAAGTACATTAAAAAGGACATAGTCTGGAAGAAAGCCATTGGTGTATTGTATCAGGAATGCCCTTAAAGGAACTTATATGAAAGGGCACACAAATCCACAAATATACTACAGAAAAACAGCTGCATTGTCCTGCCTTCAGGACCTTCAGGCAAAGGCTATAAGAAATATATTGACCTTGTGAATTTCTTTTAGTTAAAGCTCAGATATAGATTGAAGACAAATATATTCTCTTTAATGAGAAAAGATTCATCGGAGCATATGTAACTTAATGACAGGGGAAACAATCCAAATTGCTATGACTGATGAGGTGGCTCTACCTTTCAAACTAACAAGTCTTAGCATAATGACATGTTACAAGGTTGTAATAAAAAAATAATATCTTTAACAGTCATGTTCATTACCACAAAAAAGGAGACATCTACTCCATCAGCTTCTAATTCTTCCAATACTCCTCTCCCTTGAGCATCATTGGCAACCTGACAGTCCGAAACCATCAGGAAAAGAATACTTGTAATACTAGCTCCTTTGTGTAGGATGTTTCTCGCAAATTGAAAGACTACAGTTGCATACATAAACACAACAGAGATATTTCTGGCTTGTTCAATTATGTTTATGCTATCTTTATGTTTCTAATGAAAGCTTATTGCTGGGAAACCAAAACACAACTTGAAACACATAACTAGTTATAGAGCGATAGAGCATATCTAATGTGCATATTGCATACCTTAGATATTAACCTTGCATTTAATCCTAAACGAGCTGCACAAGTAAGAGCATTTCCTGCATTGCCACCTCCTTGAACCTAAGAACAAATTTGAGTGAATGATGGTATTAAGTCAACAGAAACTTCCAAATTAAATACTTCCAGCGAACTTACTATTCATGTGAAGAAGAGAATACACTTTACAGCTAGGTTGACTATATTTTCAAATAAAATGTTAACATCAACCACCACCAAATTTGAAATGGAGAAGATAACAAAAAGAAGCAGAATAATCTGACCAAGGCCAAAACGTGAAGCTTAATTTGAAATACTCCATTTGTTTTCATGAATCTAAAGAAATAAAGCTTCAAGCCACTTGATAGATTTCAATTCTCAATACAAACTTATACCTCAAAAGGATAAAAGTAGGCATGATTTTCTATATGAAGAGTATACACTTTTTGTGATTATGGATAACTTTAAACATTAATTTTTTTGCATTAGCCACCAAGTTTAATTATACAGCCATTCAGTGCATAAAAACATAAATAAATTACACATTTATTTATGCATATCCTAATTTATAGGACCGATGAATGACCACCAATACAAAGTAAAATCATCACTGGTGACTGGTCTATCAAGACACAACTTAGATGACTATGAAACGAGCTGTTGTAAACTAATCAAACATAAATAGTACTAGTATAAATAACACAAATATATTACAGAGATAATTAATTTACCTTCATGCTAGTGCTTCTGATCTTATCGTCAGGATTCGGAAACGAAGCCACAGTTACCAATAGATCCACCGCTACACCACCGAATCCAAGCTACGTTATAGACACGATAAATATCAATTTCTAATCATAATTAAGCTCAATCATACATTAAATCAAATGTACGTATATAATAATAATTGTGACAATTAATTAAAATTGACAAACACATACTACGATTGGACGCTCCGGCTGAGTAGACGGAGATGACATGTTTGCCCTAAGTTTTGTTTCCGATTATTTTAGTTCATATACCATAAATATAAAATTAAGTAATGCGAGAAATGATTGAAGTGATCAAGTGAATGTATATTATGTAAAAGTATCTTTTTATGTATGTATATCTATATATATACCTGATGGCGGTAGTGGAAGAGTGAAGTGATAAAGAGGAGATGAAACCTGAGAGCATGGTGCTGGTTGAGATTATAGCTCTTACAGTTAACTGAGTGCGGTGGCGCGTGTCAAATAATGGGATGGCGCGTGGAGTGACGTGCTGTAACTGATTTGTCTGATTACTGATTAGAGAAGTTTGGAAGAGAAATGGCGGATGAATCAAAGTCTAGCATTGTACATTTTTAAATTATTTTGCAACAAAAGTACTCCGTATTACACAAAAAGAATTACTCCATATTTTAGGTATAGTGTAGTAACGGTAATCAATAGAAGCTAGTAAATTGGACGTATCTATCTTATATACAAAATGTCAATAAAGATGACATCATTTTCGCTGACTTGTCACACTCTCCATCAATCTTGCTGCTGATGTGTCATCTCCTAATGCTTCCGCTGATGTCATCCATTTTAGAATAAAAATAAAATAAAATTTGATATATAAAAGATTTTTGATGCTTATCTGTTATTTCCAATGCAATATAGTTCTACATCTAGGCACGCTTGCATAATTACTTTTTGCATTATCAATGCCACCGCCCTCCTATTCCAATTGAATTTGCAGCATTAGTTCAGCTTCTGATACAGAATCAATAAACTCATCATCTCCTTCTTCTTTCTTTATTTTCTCTCGGGTTTTAAAGAAGCACGGTAAATTTTTTCAAATTCAATTCCTAAATGAATTCTCTAATTCTTTTATGTTATGTTTTCATCTTCTATTTCAGTTTCAGTTCATCATCTCCATCATCATTTGCACTTCACTGCTTTCAGAATTTTCATTACAGTAGAAATAAGTTACCTTCGGTTTCTTCTCTGTAAGTAAAAAGGGAAGAAGATGAACAAAGAAATGCTTACGATAACATCTTGAAAGAGAGTAGAAGATGATTTTACAAATAAAGTAGCGGATGAAAAATCAAGTTATGTTACTACTATGACCGTTCGATTTCAGGTGATTTAAGGTTTCTGTTACTCCTTAATTACTTTGGTTTAATGCTTTGGTTGTTCTAATCTCAGGTTTAGCTTTGGTTTGGGTATACATAATTGAATTTTAGATTTGATTTGTGTGTGTGTGTTTTGAAATAATTGTGTGGTACAAACTATATATGTCATTTATGCATGCCAAGTGTTTGATAGAATGTCTCCATGAAAAGTTGCATTGATCATATTGCAACTTAAATAACACACCACAAGGTATATTTAAGTTGGTTGTATATTTGTTTTTGACAATGACGGTGATGATAGATGTTCAAATAAAAAAAAAAAAACCATAGTTAAAGTTTCTATTCCTATTGGATTCTAATAATTATATATGTTTTTGATTTCAGGAGTTTTGATCCGTTCGGTAAAATTTTATTGTTAGAATAATAATGACGGTGATGATAGATGTTCAAATTAAAAAAAAAACACAGTTAAAGTTTGTATTCCTTATGGATTCTAATAATTATATATGTTTTTTATTTCAGGAGTTTTGATTTGTTCGGTAAAAATTATGTTGTTAGAGTAACTTTCAAAAGGAGAGTACTAAAAATACCTAGCGATTCTGTTGGAGGTGATCTTGAGCCTGGTTAAAGTGGTATGCATGTTTTTAATTCTATTTTTCCGTTTAGATGATATTGTTGTGTTTTGAATGATGTCATGAAGTGCATCTGGAATCTAGAACCTCTATTGTGTAAAAAAGTTTTAATGAGCATCAATTTTTTACTTTGGAAGGCGTCATATAATGAAACATTACTTATCTGTATCATAAGTTGCTGCATATGGAAGTTAGTACCGCACCTAATGCTGCCAGAAAAATAAACATAAGAATAGTAACCCACGTAATGCTGTATCTGCATACATTTGTTACTGAAACAGGAAGGTGCAACCAAGGATGATATTAAATGGCTTCCTAAATACAAGTTCAAGAGAACAGATGATTTCGAGAAAGAAAATGGGGAGATCCAGAAAAGGATGTTATGATTATAATTGGTTAGGTGAATATGAATTTTTGATGTTAATAAGATTATTCATAATCTTGAAATGATGAAATTTGGATTAATACAAGTTAAGGATAAATTGTTTGATGTAATTACAATTGTATGATATTATATCAATATTGAGGCAAGTGCCAAATGACTAACTTGTGTTGTGTTATTGTATTCTCAGATGTGGAGAAGACTCAGTGACATTAGACTACTGAGTGGACGACTATGATTGTCGGTGAGTGGATCTTGGACTTTCAGTCTAAGTTAGTTGTAACAACATGGTTACAACGGGTAAACTTGGTTTATTGCAATGATTGCATTAATATTATATTGGCATGATGGCTAAACCTTGATTGATTATTGGCGTCCGTATACTATGATAGTTGTGGACTATTTGATTTGGTGGGGGTCAACTAATGTGTTGGGTTTGGATACTATTACTAGGACTTCGCAAGTGCCTTGTACATGTGTTGGACACTGAAATTGCGTCGTGTGTAGTAATAGTACCAAACTATCGGTTTAACCTCTGATTTGGCCGTCAGTTGGTTTTAAGTGTTACTTGGGGAACCATCCGCGGCATGAGGGTACCTCAAGGACCACCGATCCTTCTATGTTGCTTGTGCATTGCTTGGTTATAGGCATGTGTTAAGCTGAGTTAGATTGATAGCTTGGGATCTATTCACTTAGCTTCGTGCTAACCCCTCATTACTTCTTGCAGGTTTACTTTTGTATGTGGGTGGGCAAGAAGTACATATGGAATGGAATGTTTGACAAGCTCACTCTGAAATGGATAATACGTTAATGATTTAACAACATATTTGGATTTCTATAACACCTAAACTTAATGTATGTAATGATTAGAATAATCTAGTTTTAAAGGTTTGTATGTAAGTGGATTGCTATTTGAAATGTATGTATGCAATCTACTGATTTCTATTAATCATGCGCTTCCGATATGTTTAAAAAAAAATGTCCTTGTATTTCGAGACGGGTGTTATAAATTGGTATCAGAGCCTAGGTTTGAGTGAATTGTACATTATAAGATGTTCAATCCCAAACTAAGGTTTGTGTCAAGTCAAACATTTCAGGGATGGGGTTTAGTGGTTGCATTAGAAAGTTGCTATTAAATATGTGCTAACCTATAACAAGATGCAATAGTGTTGTTTTGGATGCAGAGACGGAGGAACATGAGGAACCGTCTGGTATTCTCAATGATTCCTCAATACTCGTGGGCCTAGATGTGCCAGGTAATTTCTGATAAGCTTGATGAAATTTAATAAGCTTTGACTGTTTGCTTTACTATGATATGATAGTTAGTAAAGTAAATTGAATTATTGGTGAATATCGCTTGTTAATAAGATGATAGAGGTGTTAATGATTAATTAAGAAGGAAATTGAAAGTTTCGGTCAAAATGTTGAAACTGTGTAGATACATCGTTGACTAAGGTGTAACAATTGTATTATGTGAAATTAAGTGTATCTACAGTGTGAAAATAAGTTGATAAATGCAAGGTGTGATTATAGATCCTTACTAGGGAATTGTTTGGTAATTGATAAACTGAATTGATATGACTTGATATGATGAAATTAATGAGATGTTGGTATTATCCATTAATAGGTTTCGAGTCGTGTTGTTATGTGAATTAGAAAGAGTCTAGTTGTTGAAATTGGTTTATATATGATGAACTTATGTGAAATTGGTGATTTAAGGTAATATCATGATACCATTAGCGAAAATGGTTTAGTTGACTTAAAATAGTCAATGATATGTGGAATGTATGTGAGAGTGGTGTTTATATGGGTTGAAACCCAAATGGGTCAATTAAGTGCCTAAATGGGCCACTTAGTATGAAAACGGTTAGAAACTTGATGTGGTTGTGTATGATGACTTTTAAGTTGACTTAAAGCCATAAGTATAGATAAAATGTGGGTTGAAAGTGTAATGTAGTTATGTTGATTGAACTTGGTAAAATTTGCCCATTTGGACCCCTAAACAGGTCAATGAGTTAAACCATAATGGAACGGGTAGATGAGGATGATGAATGTGCCCACACGTCATAAATATATGTAGAAACATGTTGGCAAAGGGTGGAACCCTGAAAGTATGCCGTTTGGAATATAGCGTGTCAACCAAAATGGTCCAAAATGGCCTAAAATTGGTTATATGTCCGTTTTCTCGTAAAACGTGTAATTTGAAAAAGTGGAAAAATGGAAAGTTGCATTTTGGTTATATGAGGGTGCCTGCAAAATTTCAGACCCTAATTATTTACAGTTTAGGAGTTATGCAGGTTTGAATTTCAGAAATTTGCATTAAGGTTTGCTGGTGCAGGGTCTGCTGTACAGGCATGGGACCCGGCGGTTCCAAAGGGAACCGGGCGGGTAGAGTAGTGACCCGGCTGTTAGTACTTAAACCCGGCTGCTCCTCCAGCCCAAATACGGCAAAATGTTTCTGTTTGGCAAAAAATTAATTTTCCCGGCGGTTAGGGTGTAGGACCCGGCGGCTTGGGGTCTGAAGCCGGCGGCTTGACCCTATAGCCGGCGGCTTGTGGCTCTTTTCTGTGAAAAATAAAATTTTTAAGTTTTTCGACGTTCGTAGTTACGTTTGACGTAGAATTTCCGTTATGAAATTTCGGTGTCCGATTAAGATGAAAATTTACATGTCCACTCAAAAACGGGCCAACGGTCAAAGCTCATCGCTTTGCTATGAGCCCTGTCAGTTTTCGGCACTTCGGGGTCGTTTGGGGCCCGAAAATCGCGTTTTATTGTTTTTCGGACATTATTTCGGACTTTTAGCTTATGATTTGTATTGGGCTTTTGTTTCTTTGAGCTCAGGGATCATTCCTATGACTAAATATAATGTAAAAACTTGTTTTAAGAGGTTCACCCATTTTATTATGTATGAATCGTTTGTAAGCGGTTTAACTAACTGCATAGCATACCAGTAAGGGTATTGTTGATTGTTGCTTGTTAGGGTAAATAGATATTGATTATGTGAATCATGTTATATGAATTATTTGAAATACAATAAAGTAAATGAATCATGTGAAATATTAGAAATGATTGAAAGGGGTATTTTAGGAATTGAAGAGTATTATATAAGTCTATTTATGTTTGATAGATTGAATATGGAAGGTTAATTGCTAATCAACTTAGGAATTATATATTGATGAATATATGTGGAATATGACATGACATTTTAATAAGGCACTTGGTGCTAAATGTTATATATAGTATTATACGTATTAACTAATGTATTAAGGGGTTGATATTGAATCCAGTGATAAAGGTGTTAAATTGACTTAGTTATGTTAAACTCTACACCTGTGTTAATGTAATAATAAGAATTTTGTTGAATAATTGGATTATTATGTCTACTTAATTATCTGAGTAGTTTCACATTCAAGTGATAAAAGAAAATAGTAACAAGTTAATACTGGGTCATAAAGCTATTACAAGTGTTATTTTATGTGTGATAATTGTTGATTTCAACATTGTGATATATGAGAGAGTAAAAGTTAATCACTTTGAAGATTGATGGTATGAAGTGACCTGAGAATGAAGTGTGACTGACATAATATGACGACGTCTGGCCAACGTATTTATATTATGCCATTTCACATGGAGTTATTGAGGCTACTAAGTACCCAATGAAGCTAAATGATTTTAAAATAACGGATGACATATGTTGACCTACGGTTATGAAATAGTTATTGACTGACTAATATAAGGTGGTAGTAAGCTGCCCAACTAGTGTTAATTTGGAGACGTTGTAAAAGAAGAATTTGAACGGGTTATACTACTTGTTAAAAATGAGTATGTGATTATTTGTTTGTAATGTTTGAGGCTTAGTGAAGATTAACATAGCCGGATAGCCTAGTATTAGAAAATTATGTGAAACTATGTCCTTGGGAAAAAGTAAAATAGTCAGGAAAATAAGAGTTTTACTTGTTGGATTGATAGTCTTATTATAATTATGTGTGAATTACATATAATCTTTCGTATTTTTGCATATCTAATGACTAGATAAAGTAGTAAATCGTAATTTGAAAAAGTTATGTGATAAGAAAAGTTAAGTAGAGGTCGGCTAAATTGGATTAAATATGTGAATATTGTTGAAAAATGTGTTGATGATTAGCACATTTTGTTAATGTGGTACGTGTGCTAGTATAGCAAGGTACCCATTGAACGAGACTTAGCATGTATCCAATATAATTTGGTGCTACGTGATTGTGTAACTATATGATAATGGTATTAACCATACGATTTGACCTCTACTTTGCTTATTATATTGTGGTTAGTGTTACATGATTCCGAGATATTTTTAATAAAAATGGGTTCCATGTACCTCAGTGATATGTGGATTTTAGCGTGAATGCTAGTATAAACAAAATTTAAATTTCATCGACGATATGTGTTGTGGTTTCCATAACCACTGTTTTTATTATTGAAAATGATAAAATTCATACATTAATTTTAACGACCTAGCACGTTGCTAGTTCTGTTTGTGAAAGTATATTACTATACTTAGTTAAGTGATAACTTGTTTAAAAGTGACCATGGTGTACATGAAAATAAGATTCTGGTACATTATATGTGCCGAAATGAGAAGTTGAAGCATGTATATTTAGATATGTGCATATGTAATAGGTTGAAAACATATATCTATGTAAATAGATTTAAATGTATACATATTTTGTGTGTGTGTGATTAGTGATTAAGATATGCATAGAGACGAATAGCATAAGTAATTTAAATTGCACATATATCTTATGTGCATATAGTGATGAATAACTATGTAGTTAGGGAATTGGAGATAAAGTGTGAGCCAACTTCACACGAGGTATGATGTGATTAAATTCCCTAGATTAATTAAGGATGATTAGATTTCGAGGACGAAATCTCTTTAAGGGGGAGAGATTTGTAACATCCTTGTTTTGGGCCTAGTTGAAATTGTAATTTCTTTATTTATTTAATTATTTAATTGTGTTTTAAATAATTAATGTATTGTGATAATTGAAAATAATAGGTCAAACAGTTTTATGACTTTTTGTGAATAGTAAATTATTAATTGTTTTAAATTTATTTAGTTGACGGTAAAATAAAAATTATATTTCCCCGCAAATAGTTTTTAAGTTCCAGACAATAATAAATACGGGGAATGAAAATTAACACTTATATGGTATATAATATGGTTGGGTCGGTCTTTATTTCCCCTCCACACATACATTCATACGATGCATACATACATACACACATTTAACCTTAAATCAAAAACATGAAGAAATCATCAAATTGAAGATCTCAAACTCGAATCCAAGCTTCTAGCATGAAGATTATCATCTTCTAATCCTTCTTTTCAACTTGTAAGTTCTTAATCTTTGAATTTTGAACCCTAGAAATTGGGGGTTTTAGTGTTCTTGATTTTAATTCGAAATTAGGGCTTGAAGTTGTTAAATTAATGTTAGTTAAACTCATACAATGATGGTATGTAACATGATTCAAGCCAAAAGTGGTAGTTTTGAATTAGGGTTCATGAGTTTTATAGGAAACTTGATGTTTTTGATGGGTTATTGATTATAATCCAAAAATTAGAGGTTGTAGTGATGATATTATTGTTAGATGATGATTCAATGATGATTATAATGTAAACCCTAATATAAAAATGAAGAAAGTGATAATATGATCATTAATAAAGTTTAAGGGTTTATTTGATTATGTTATAATCAAAGTGTTAAGCTAGTGTTATTAAAGTATGAAATTGGTTAAGTGTTCAAGAGTGTTGAAATGATTATGATGAATTTGATGAATTAGTGATGTTTATGGTTATTGGCTTTGTAATGGTTTAACTATATTGAATAGTAATAATTAGAATGAATAAAAAGGATGTTATGATTATAATTGGTTAGGTGAATATGAATTTTTGATGTTAATAAGATTATTCATAATCTTGAAATGATGAAATTTGGATTAATACAAGTTAAGGATAAATTGTTTGATGTAATTACAATTGTATGATATTATATCAATATTGAGGCAAGTGACAAATGACTAACTTGTGTTGTGTTATTGTATTCTCAGATGTGGAGAAGACTCAGTGACATTAGACTACTGAGTGGACGACTATGATTGTCGGTGAGTGGATCTTGGACTTTCAGTCTAAGTTAGTTGTAACAACATGGTTACAACGGGTAAACTTGGTTTATTGCAATGATTGCATTAATATTATATTGGCATGATGGCTAAACCTTGATTGATTATTGGCGTCCGTATACTATGATAGTTGTGGACTATTTGATTTGGTGGGGGTCAACTAATGTGTTGGGTTTGGATACTATTACTAGGACTTCGCAAGTGCCTTGTACATGTGTTGGACACTGAAATTGCGTCGTGTGTAGTAATAGTACCAAACTATCGGTTTAACCTCTGATTTGTCCGTCAGTTGGTTATAAGTGTTACTTGGGGAACCATCCGCGGCATGAGGGTACCTCAAGGACCACCGATCCTTCTATGTTGCTTGTGCATTGCTTGGTTATAGGCATGTGTTAAGCTGAGTTAGATTGATAGCTTGGGATCTATTCACTTAGCTTCGTGCTAACCCCTCATTACTTCTTGCAGGTTTACTTTTGTATGTGGGTGGGCAAGAAGTACATATGGAATGGAATGTTTGACAAGCTCACTCTGAAATGGATAATACGTTAATGATTTAACAACATATTTGGATTTCTATAACACCTAAACTTAATGTATGTAATGATTAGAATAATCTAGTTTTAAAGGTTTGTATGTAAGTGGATTGCTATTTGAAATGTATGTATGCAATCTACTGATTTCTATTAATCATGCGCTTCCGATATGTTTAAAAAAAAATGTCCTTGTATTTCGAGACGGGTGTTATATTGTGCTTGTACAGGAACAGATTCAACAGCTGGTTGTTCCTAAGTAGTATCCGCTGAAGGTTCTTTGTCATCTTCAGAATCATCTGACTCAATGATTGGTGCATCAAAATCATACGGTTGAGCCGGTTGTTTCTGAACAGGTTCAGGTTCTCGCTCAGGCGCCGGTTCTTGATTCGGATTATCCATATACTCTTCATCCGGCCCTAGAACCTCTGCATCCATCTCAATATCATCCGAATCAATTGATCTGTCTTTTTCATCTACCGGATTTATCAAACTTTGAAGATATGTGAGATTAACATTTGAATAATTAACCGAAATTGGTCTCGGTTGTCCTGGAACATCAACAAAGTAATCCAAAGCAATGTTTTCATTAATCGAATCCGGATTTACATTTTCAGGTTCTGGGGGAGGCGTTACATTTGTTTCCAAGGTGCGCTGACCTTCCTCCCTCGAAACAATAGTAACCGACTCCAACTCTAGTAACCTAGACGCGAAATCTGCCACTTGAAGCTTCAAATCATCAACCTGAGCTGCCTTGATCTCCAAATCCTTTATTTGGGCAGCTTGAGCTTCAATAACTGCAGCCTGATCATCAAAACGTTTGGTCAACTGTTCCATCTAATCAACAAACTGCTGAAGCATTGCAGGCGAAGGTTGTTGTGGCTGCGGTTGTTGTTGTGGAGGTTGTCGTTGTTGTTGAGGTTGACGTTGTTGACCAGGTTCCTGAATATGAATTCCTGTTTTCTAGCGTCTTCGATGTGGTAAATCAGCATATGAAGGAGAAGACCCAGCTCGTCGCTTGCCAAGATTAGGCGGTACATGAACACGCCCTGCAGATATTCTTCGCAAAATACGCTTAAAGCGTCTAGGATCTGCAAGCTAAATTCTATCCAAAGCATCTTGAGGTGGCACATCACCCGGAGAGTCGGGTGGTGCGGGTCCACCATTAGATTCAGCTTCTGCCTCAACCTGCTCAATATCATCTAAATCCTGAGCAACCTCATTCTCAACCAAATCAGCTTCATTCACTGGAGGCACAACAATATCCTCAAAACCATCTCCAGGCGGCTGATGCGCTCCCAACCGTTGGTGTTGTTGCAACGACTGAGGGTGCGATCAGGGTGTTTTAAAATTTGTTTTGCTCGGGGCCTAAACTTCCGAACTACCTACTGGTACTAGGTACTAGTACCTGATACTAGTATGTGGTAAGGATGATCAGGGTCGTCTCCAGACGGTCGAATTTGAAACAGAGCTCGTTTGGATAATTAAGTCTTCAAGATAGGGTTCAGATATTTGGTTTTGTTTGGGTTTTTTATCTAATTTAAACTACTAAAGCAATAAAACTAAAATGAACTAGCTAGCATATAAGGAACAACTAAGGATAAGGAAGACGCGGTTTACCATGACTTGAGATAATATAATGTTGGAAAGGTGTTTATGATGGGGACACTTTCAGATTAATAGATTGACAGAACTTGGTGTAAACACTAGAACCCTACCAACTAATTTCCCATTGGCATATCACTAGGAGCTAGGTTATCATGATTCTGATCGGAGCAATACGACTTCCAATACTTAACTAGTTGAAAGATAAGCAACCTATCTTGGTTAAACACCGAGGTACATGAATAAAGTAGCGTATCGTCTCATAGATCCGACCGTTCTTAACACCTAAGCTTATCTCTCGTTCTTCTAAATGTGTAACTAATTATTAACTTGTTATATTTAAATAATCAAATATGTAAGATCAAGGGGGTTTACGTATCCTAGGTCACTTGGACTTTACTTTCCTAGATCTTGTTAATACCATTCTTAAACTCTAATTACTTTGATTTATGACTTAGACCTCTCCTTTTCAAACAGTTATACATCCCTGGATTATTCGCAGTTTGTTAAAACGTGTTTCATATGCAGACCATGCCTTTTAGTAATTAGACAGTGTACTTTACATGGTAGTTCCACGGCTTTTTACATCCAACACGCGGTCAAGAGTAATTGACAGTGAAAGTGACACTCTAAACTAACTAAATGTAAAGCAGTGCAGAAATGTAAACCTAATATGTACAACGAGTGGTTTCACTGTGTCTTACTTATTGCATGTCATGGGCACAGATAACTACTTACCACAATTAAGGTTCATGACTCCCTAATATCTAAGTTGTAGTCACGTGGATAACTGGAAAGGGTACTCCATAAATTAGGTCTGGTGTCATATATTCAAACAATAACAAAGTATAATAATTCCCATTCATATAAGTTTCTTTTTATAAATTTAAACTATATTGGAATGAGTTGTTTTTACGATCCTATCAACTAACTAACGTAGAGTTGTCCGCAATCAGATAGAAGATATGTCACATGGATAGTAAACACAAACAATTACAATACACCGGAAGTTCTCCCAAATGTACTGAACACATCGGCCAACGACTACCCTCGAATCCTATTCCCCAATCTCGGTCGTCAGAGATGTCCGTATCATGGCATGGTCTATTGAATAAATAGTCGCATAAATAGGTTTTACCCTACCGGAATAAGTTGGGGTAGTCTGGTCATAAGCGGTTGGCCAAACATGCCATCATTCGTTCATAATATTATAATTAAACTATAAATAGAAATTCATTTAGCGCTTTTATAGTATTGATTCGTAATATGACTTCCGTACGTTTGTACTCCGCATAAAGCGTTTCCAGCACTATATCTGAGGACAGTCGAATAGGGGCCGTCATATTACTTCACAATATTTAATATCATCCCATTATAACTATCTAAATCATGGAAAACATATAAGAAACTACTCGCAGATCATGGAAATAAACATTTCTAATGTTAATAAATTGTAAACATCAAACAAGAACATTACAAATAATCAATAAAAGAAAGGATATATATTACCCGTAATTATTGTGAGCAGAACAATGCTTATATTACTTCCAAATATTCCAAATCGTTACATTGCTAAGCTAGCTACTACTAACTACTACATAATTAATCTCCTACTTATCTCTCACCAAATTAATTAAATTAACTTAGAGAGAGAAAGTAGAGAGAAAAAGAAAATAAAAGTTAGAAGAAATTGATCTTAGAGAGAAGTAAGAAAGATATGAAAGGTGTGTCTTCAAATGAACCATGGAGGCCTCTATTTATAGTTGAAAGTAGGTGCATTTTAGCAACTTGAGGCTCATGGTAGCAAAAGGTGGAAAAGGTGGTGCACCGGGTACGGAAAAGGGCGTAAAGGTGGTGCACCGGGTACGCGAAAGGACCAAAAAGCGGAAACGAGATGGGGGACAGGAAGCTGGCGGCGGCTAGGTGGCAGCCGGCGACGGTGGGGTGGCTGGCCGGCGGTGGCTGGCACTCCCCCGCCCCGGTTCGTCGCCTGTTGCCTCGTTTCTCGATTCGCGCGTGTTTTCTTCGTTATGCATCCATTTGCGTTGATTCTTTTTTTCTTGGATTCGTTTTTCAAAAACAAAGATTTTGATGAAAATATATCCCAAAAATATGTCTCTAAACTTTAGATGTGTCGTACGAATCGTTTGGATCTTCCGGCGTATGTAGAATCTTCATTCTTCGTCCGTTTTTGTTGATTCTTCTTCTGTTGGATTCGTAATTTGAAAATGAACATCTTGGCTGAGATGGATGTTAATGATGGGCACTTTTGTCTTGAAATCTCATTTTGATGCCTTGAATCTTCAAACGTGTGTGGAATCTTCGTTTTTCATCCGTTTTGCTTGATTTTCATCGTGCAATTTTGTTTTGACCATCTTGGCATAATACTATTGATTTGTAATATTTTTGAGTTAAAGTGCCAAGAATCGTTCCAGAATGAGAGAGATATCGGTAGTAAAAACGTGACTTTTTATTCGATATCAGCGGCGCAACATAGTTTTCGTTGACTATGTGCCCAAAAAGCTCACGATCTGGTAAAACCGCAGAATCCTTTGGCGGAAGCTTGCAGTCGTTGAAAACACGTAAAAGCATCGGCGTCGGATTCAGTAACGACCGCTGATCCAGAGCAATACCCAAATCCAGATCATTCAAAAGCAGCTGAAGAAACCGTGGATAAAGCAACCATTTATCTTTCCCAGCGCAAACATTTTCAACCATATTCCCAAAGATGTAACCGCTGAAGTTGTACGGCTTGTTGTACACTAATGCCAATATCAAAGACAGAGTCGTATGACTCGCAGCATCGTAACCTCCTTTCCTTGGAGATAAACAAACGATAACAATGTGAACTAAGTATCTCCAAACCCTGCACAAATATTGTTTCCTGAAATCCGAAAGCTGATCCGCAGGATAACCCATTCGCTGAAGACCCCCGTAAATAAATGTTGTCTCGAATGAAGTTGGCATCGCGTGCGTGTCATTGAAACCCAAAACACGACGAACAGAATTCTCCGTAATCTCAATCTCTCGTCCAAACATAGTCGAAACAATCCTCGGAATATCATTCTCTGTTCTGATAAGCGCATGATCGTAGAATTCCTCGATCTGATTCATATAAACCGGGGTAGACGCTGTAATAACATGATGAATCCGTGATCTGCGAAGAAACTCAATCATCGGCCTAAACGGCAGTGAATTCTTGTGTGTCGAATCCAAAAATGCCACAATGTTATGTCGAGTGTTGGTGCGGCGATAATAATCTTGAAGATTTGCCATCTGTAACTAACAAACATAAAAGAAAAGAGAAATATCGTTACAGAATAAGCTCAAACATAAAATTTAAAAATTCTAATTTTTAGCGTCACTAGGCAAGTGACGCACCAAGCAGTACCGACACTTAGAGAGTGCCGTATTAAAATCAGAAAGCAAATGATGCGTCACTTGAGGTAAGTGACGCACTCAAGGCGTCACTGGTGTAAGTGCCGTTGCCACAACGTGCGTCATTCGACATAGTGTCGGTATAGATTGAAGCGTCATTCAAGGCGACACTTAGAAAGTGTCGGTTAAATGTATGTGGCAGTTCAGGCGTCACTTAACAAGTGACGGGTAAACAGCAGCGTCACTAATAGAGTCACTTAAGGTAGTGACGCATAGCAGAGCGTCACTAAAAAGAGTGACGGTAGGAGTGACGGTGTAGACCTAGGCGGCACTAAGGGAGTCACTTAAAGAAGTGACGCATAAAAAGGCGTCACTCAGATGAGTGACAGTAAGAGTGACGGTGTATAAAGGCGTCACTTAGATGAGTGATGGTACAAGTGACGGTAAACTTATCAAATTACCAAACAGCGTCACTTACTGGAAGTGACGCATGAAGTGACGCAAAGATGAAGATCTGCACTTCACTGTTCAAACCCAGTAATCACGACGAACAATTTTGGGGTTTTTACAAAACGAGATGATAAAAGTTGCGCTTATTGATGTGTGCTAAGTATATGCAATTATAATAACAAGTTTAAATTATGGAAATACTAAATAATACTATCACACAATTCAGGCAAGATTGACCCGTTCATGTAATATAGCTTAATAAGTAAGTCCAAATTCGAACACAAGTAAAAAACAAGAAACGTGATTCTTATTAATAACTAATTATCTATTTATTCTAATTACAGATATTTACAATTATAATACAAATAAATAAAAGGATCCAATTTACAATAATCTACAAGATAAGGGGGACGTTTTAGTTCCGAACGAACATATTTATATTTATATTTTGATACAGATTCTAATAGATAAGTTTTAGGAACAACTTAGGTATACTCAATTGGATAAAAGATTATAATTATTCAAACTATTATTTATTAAACTTATTATATGTACTTATGTCTATTTGCTTTGTTGGCTATTATTATTGGTGATTTACTAATGTAGAAAATCACTTAGGGTTAAGTCAAATCCTCATCATAGCAACACAATCATAAGGTTACGCAAAGTGTTACTAATTAATAAGATCTATCATCAATTTATTAATACAATTTCTATGGTTAGGCTTGAATCGCAGTATTACTTTATATTAATGAATCATTCTTAGTTTATTGCATAAGGTTAAGATCAAAACATAAACACAATCACTTAATTTATATAAACAGTTTATGGTCATCATAGTTTAATATAAATCAGTCTAATTATGTCAAGAATAATCACAAATATATCATAATAAAGACAATTCTTGTATAATAAACATTCAATAATATAGTTCCAACATAGACATATAATTCAAATAATAAACTCAATAAACATTCATTCAAACAACTATAATGAAAACCTAATTCACAATTAAATCAAATAAACAATATCATAAATAACTCAATAAGGTTATTAAAGTTACAAGGATAAAGAAATCGAACCAATTGACGAACTAGCTTTTCCTAGGGTTAAAAACCTTCAAACCCTAACTTTCGGTTTTAGTATTCTTGAATCGTATATCCTTAAACCTGAATTAAGCCTCTATTTATAGTTTTCAAAACCGACCTCCCAACCGCCGGTTGGGTTCTCCAACCGCCGGTTGGAGGAATTTGTATCCGGGTCCAATTCCAAGTGTCTGCACCGCCTCTAAACCCTAATTCCCAACCGCCGGTTGGTTAATCCAACCGCCGGTTGAATGTTAATTCCAGAATATTCTAATTTTCAGGCTTGGGCTTAACTTTTAGACTTTTAATCTTCATATCCGGACTTTATTGTCTTCTTGGTCCAATTCTTCATTTTAACACTTTTGGTCTTCATTTCTTCAAGGTTTAAGCTCCTTTTTCTTCATTTTCTTTCAGTTTCGGATTAGTTTTTGCTCCTTTTTCTTCAATCTTTAATTAAAATACATTTCTGCAAATATTAACAAAATAAGTATCTAAAATCATATAAATGCACTAAAATGTATATAAATATAGGGATAAATTACTATAAAATATACTACCTATTTGATGCTTATCAAATATCCCTACACTTAAGTTATGTTTGTCCTCAAGTAGAAAACTGAATAAAATTTAAAAATAAGCATCAAACTAATATTTAAGAATCAGAATACCAATACTAAAAATCTATTTCATAAATTAAAAATTTAAACAATTTAATTAACATGGATAACTATAATGTATAAATAAAATTATTATTATTTGTGTAATATATAGCTCATGAATGATTACTAATATATTTGTCCACTTTAAACAATATATATTTATACTTCTGAATACACTTTTATTGTTAGTATGCATATTACTTATGATTTCCACATATGATATACCTTTAAATTTAATTATACAATTTTCTTTTATATTCCAATTAAATATATGAAATACATTTTTAAGAATCAAGACATTGGTGACAGGTCTGCATTTTCATACAACAGAGCGACATAACTTGATTCAGGTTTAAGCAAAACCAGACTTGGTCAAACCATTTTGGCGACCTCATTAGGTATCTTTTATTTTTAAGACTTTTCAAGTACTTTTGACTTGCGTTTGATTAATTTTTAAGTATATATTAATAGAAACCAGGTCTATACTTTCGTATAACAGAGGAAACTATCAATATATACCCCCAAATGTACTCACATAAGTAAAAAGATATAAAATTATTGCATAACAAATTTAAAAATTAAGACTTATATATCATACATCATATTATGTATCGTAAAATAATAAACAAGTTATTTTATTAATTTATTAAAATTCAGAAATCTTCATATAGATTGTCTATTAGTACATCATATCATATAACTATATATCACTTCCTTTATTTAAGTAGCTTACGTTATTTATACAAAACAGTTAATCCACATTAAAGTCTAAACTTTTAAATACAAAACAAGACTTTTAACAAAAGTATTCTAACTAATAAATACTTAGTTATTCACTTAAAATTTTAAATTTTCAAAAAATTTAGACAAGACAAACTTAAATGTTTAATTAAAGAAATTCTTTTTCTTACGAACCCTATCCCCACACTTAAATTATACAATGCCCTCATTGTATAAAAATTGATAAACAAAAGTGAGTAAGGGAAAGAAAAATAGAACAGAAAAACTCCCTTGACTGAAATTATAAATTTCATCATCGGCTAAGAAAAATCTGCTTGGTTGATTCCTTCATCTCTTGAAAAATAATATACAACATCCACACTTTCGTAGTTAATCACGATTGCATTTAGCATATGCAATAAGCCTTTAAACCCCTCGGTATCCCGAGTGGACGAGTTATAGTCTCGTGAGGGTTTTTAGTGAACATACCCACAAAGTTCAAATAAATAAGTAAAAACTTTATAAATAAAGTATTGAACTTACTGCCAGTCTAATGCTATCAAAAATAAACAACCATATTAGTATAATAATAATAAATGTGAAAAATAAACATAATAATAAGTACAGTCATCCCAAATATAAATGTAACAAATGTATCCAAAACAATCTAATCATCATCTGAATCCTCCTGCCCTGGCTGTCTCGAAGGTCCAGCTCCATCATAAACTAGCGGAATATACGGCTGAAACTCGATAGACCTATCTCTCAACAGCTGCTGTAACAATCCAAGCTGATAATCAGATCTATGAAAACTCTCTCTCTCTCAAATCTATCAAACCTCTGCTCCATCCTGGCAAATCTCCTATCAATCGTATCCAATCTCCTACCATGCCCTATCTCAATCCTCTCCAGTCTCTGCTGAATATCATCATACAAATCACCCCGGCCATGACCTCTACCAGGTCCTCTGCCTCTACCAACTGGCAGATCAATCTCTGGTACTGGTATCTCTGGTACTGGTGGTGGTATAACTGCTGCTGGTGAAACAGGTGGTCCCCTCAATCTAGCTCTCTGTACAGGCTGTTGTCCAGGTGCAACCTCTGGTGTCCATAACAAAACTCCCTCCTGTACACCCTCCTGAATAATCCCTAACTCAATCAACTTGTCCTCCCCTAGCAAGGACATCCCAGGTGTAATCGGTGTACAAGTCAAAAAATCAGCAGCTCCCATCTGATAATAATGAGCTAACCTAGTAACATACTGCCCTCCACATAAACTACTGGTAAGCCTATGCCCTGTCGCTCCAGTGGTCATCCAATGAACTAATCTCCAGGGAACATTGATCAGCGTCCCCTTAATCATAGTATGCAAATAAAAGAAATCGGGCTGATAGACCTTCTCAGGTCCAGTGTGCCTACCACAAATAGAAGATGATAACAACCTATGTACAAGTCTATGAACGGGGCTCCTCATATGTATATCTGAAGGTGCTCTATCCCCATAATCAACAATCGCTAGCTATCTCCAATACTCAGCTATCTCTACAGATGAATACTGCTCTACCATACCTGCAGTCAAATGATCTCCAAAAGAATGGTTGTGGAGCTCATCTAGTGTATAGAGCCCCACAGCTACCCCAAACTCAATCAAACTCATGGTCCTAAGCTGACCTCCTAAATAAAAAGAAATCGAAGGCTGGTCAAACTGTCTAGAAGCACTATCAAACCTAAGGGTAGTATAAAACTCAATAACAAGCTCCCTATAAATAATCTCCCTGATCTGAAATAATCTAACCCAAGCCAGAGAAACAAAACCAACATCACCTGACGGTAACAGATAACTCTGAGTCATCAGCCTCCTCAGAGTAGCATCCCCAGTCTCACCCTCTCGTCGAGGATCTATAACTCTCTATAACTGACCAATCTAAAACATCCGGTGTCTCTACCGGCTGAGCAATATGCTCCAGTAATCCATCAGCAAACTCTGCTCTCCTCTCTGGTGTAATCGACTCATGCTCAAAACGTAGGTAAGGATGTAGCTGGAAATCCTCTCTGTCTAATAATGCACGTCCTCTCTGTCTCCTGGTAGACATAACTGTAAAACAAACTTTAAAAAACTGTGTTAGATAAATATTTCAAAAGAAATTTGGGCAGCATTTCAGCTTAATTTTTGACAGCCACCTGTTTAATTTCTTAATATTATATCTAAACTAAACAGAATACTTAATCTAAATATCGAATCAAAATATATCATTAATTTTACTATGTTCATTATATCGAAATAATATTAAATCTTACAAGATTTGTAACATGTAGTAAATATTTAAATATAGTTTAAATGTCGAATTTTATAACGACACGTTTTAAGTATATCAAAAATCATTTTGATTATAATGGTACGTTATTTCAAATCATTTTTGTTTATACCTAAATGTTTTACTTTTATGCAATAATACCGAATTTTATGTTTTGACTCTTTTAAAAAGAGTTTATTTCGAAAATATATCAATTCTAAAAAATATGTATAAAATGTAATAATATTTATTTTTCATTTTGGACTATATATAATTCAAATTCAAATATGAACTAGAATTTTATTTCAAAATTTTATTGAATCAAAAATGTACCATTTCCTAATATAAGTGTGGTTAACTAATTAAAAGTCGAATTTCTTATCGATTCGATCCGAAACAATCCGCAAACAAACCTCAAACCGCAAAAATCATAACCTAACTATCCTAAACTAGTTTCTAAGCAATCCTAATCATCTAAACTAGCAAATTACTTACAATCAATCCATAAACCACAATCGAAACAAAAACTTTCGGATTAAATTCGGAGAAAAACATAAAAACTAGTTTAGATAATACCTTTGATGATGTAAATCACAAAAACGCAATGTAAGGATGAAAATGCGATGATTCCGGGTCGAAATTGCTTAGTCCGATCGTATGTGTGCGTGTTTTGTGTGTGTTGTGTGTGTAAATGGCAGAAACTGATGGTTTTCTGGTTTTGATCGCAAAAGTATCCAACCGCCGGTTGGGCTTCCCAACCGCCGGTTGGTTTAAAATTTGGCCAGGCCCTTTTCGGCCCATTTAAAATTTGTTGGGCTTAGGCCCATTAATACATTAGCTATATAATTCTAATATTTTTACGAATAAAATTTTAATTTGCATAATACATATTAACAATTTTTAGTACATTTACAAAATATCTACAAATCATAATCTATGTGTATTTCAGAATTTGTTTATGTTTTAGTTAATAATTATTTTGAAAATTTTAAATAATAAATGGATAAAAAGAAATATTGTTTTAGTAATTTGCACTTTTTAATATAAATTCTTGTAACGCTGTTAGTTGTGACAAATAACAGATATAATAAATCTTACCTTGGTATACATAGATTTTTCAATCGGTGATTGCGTCGACTCATCCACCATTTGGAAATTCAATTGTCGACTTTATCGAATTTCAACTATTGTTGCAATCTTTTTGTCACCAAAAATATTATATTTAATATATCTGCAATCTTGTAAACAATGTTAAGCATAATTTCAAAACTTATTATTATAATCTCTTCTAAGTATTTTATGAAATTAATTTTTATCACTATTGCAACTCGTGTAAAAAATCAATTCAAAATACTTAAAATTTCTATCAGTTATGTAGCTAATATAAATAAAGATGAGATAATCATATAATTCTGAAAACAATAAACTTCATATTAATCAAACATAAAACTAAAAACATTAAACTTTAAATATCCAAATAACATTCAAATCCTAAACCATTATAAAACTAAAACAAAAATTAGAAAGAATTTAACTAATTATTAAAAATGAAGAGGTTGCAAATGATCTTCAGAAATGATATTTGATGTTTAAGCCTAATTCCCACTGACAGGTCTTCCAAAATTCTCAGGATAAATTCTGCGAAAGTGCAAATAGATCTTATTAGTTATCTCGGGTATTGGCGAAGCATATTCAGAAAAACTTTCATGATGAATCTTTTCAGCATCTTCTACTTCTATGAGTGTGTCAGCTACCCTTTTAACCTTCTTAGATATTCTTCCTTCTTCATCAGTAACCATGTAATTATCTTCAACCTTTGTTTCTCGTTCCACATGATTATGTCTTAATGAATCCATTAACCCATAGAAACCTAAATGTATATCATGATAATCATATGTGTTATGAGTTCTTACTGTCTTTCCTATGTCTTTTAAGATTCTCCTATAGTATCCTTCTTGATGCTCCGTTGTTATCCCAGAATACCTAAAAGTATCTACCAACTGATAGTAAACTTCAGATAACCCTAAATGAAAAAGGTTATTTCTTTGATTATAATGAACTCCATTGTAAGCTAGCTGCAACTCCATTTTAGCATAAGTGACCAAGTTTGCCATTGGTTCGTCAGAAAAGTATTCAGGTATTATACGCGTTCTTTTGTCCCATTCTCCATAGTAAAATTCGTCAACAATTTCTTGAACATAAAAGTCAACCGTACAATCAATAAAGAATTTTCCAGAACCAATATGCTCTCTAGCTTTGATCGAGATGAAGAAATCTTGAAAGTTTTCAAGTAAACATATGTCAGCCATATTACTCAAGTTCCCAGTGGCATACTCTATTATCTCCTTAAGCTCTCTTAACATTTCTCTTTGTTTATCAGAATAAGGAAACAAAGACTTCTCAAATGTTTCATGCACATATGTATACTTCAACAATTGCTCTTCACAAAACGTTGGATCTACCATCTCATGCTCACTCACAATATCATACTTCAGCTCATTTACATAGTTTATAAAATCATCTGTATCTCTAGTCTCATTAGATATAACCCAAGCAATGAATTGTTCTTCCATTTTCTTAATCAACTCTTTCTGATAATCAGTATATTCTAAAGTGGATTTGTGTATAAGTTCCATAATAAACCTGAGCTCATCTTCATGATACTCTAAGTAATGAAACATATCTTCCTTATTTGAAACTACAGGGGGTTGTTCATAGTTTTCTTCTTCATTAGATAGCTTGATCTTCTTGTTTGGTTCAAAAGAATGGTAATCTACTTCTATATCTTTGAAATCCATATTTTCATTTCCAAAGTCCATTTGCATCGACTCCATTCTAATAACAGCTAAATTTTTCTGTGCACAAATAGCACATAGTTCAGATTACTTATCTAATCCTATTTTATCTAAAGTAACTTATTATACAAATATTACTTTAATTTTCTTTACATTGCTAGTCAAAAAGATCTCGGTAGCTCCATTGATAGTACACAAAAGCGGAGAAACAGGTCAGCGCGAAGCTTATTAAAAATCTATTCCTTTCGAGAAGCACCTTACCTCTTATATGATAAATCAATAAGGTAGGGCTTTACTCTCCTTATACCTTTGTTTTTGTCAGTATTCTCAATGGGTGAGCCGATATTTCTTATTGATTTTGCAAGGTATCAGAAATAAAAATCATATAAGTAAAATAATTAGTTTAATTTAAATACACCGCTCCCCCGGTAAAACAAAAGTTCAACCGGTTAAGTGATCCCCGGCAGCGGCGCCAAAAACTTGATGTGTGCTAAGTATATGCAATTATAATAACAAGTTTAAATTAAGGAAATACTAAATAATACTATCACACAATTCAGGCAAGATTGACCCGTTCATGTAATATAACTTAATAAGTAAGTCCAAATTCGAACACAAGTAAAAAACAAGAAACGTGATTCTTATTAATAACTAATTATCTATTTATTCTAATTACAGATATTTACAATTATAATACAAATAAATAAAAGGATCCAATTTATAATAATCTACAAGATAAGGGGGACGTTTTAGTTCCGAACGAACATATTTATATTTATATTTTGATACAGATTCTAATAGATAAGTTTTAGGAACAACTTAGGTATACTCAATTGGATAAAAGATTATAATTATTCAAACTATTATTTATTAAACTTATTATATGTACTTATGTCTATTTGCTTTGTTGGCTATTATTATTGGTGATTTACTAATGTAGAAAATCACTTAGGGTTAAGTCAAATCCTTATCATAGCAACACAATCATAAGGTTACGCAAAGTGTTACTAATTAATAAGATCTATCATCAATTTATTAATACAATTTCTATGGTTAGGCTTGAATCGCAGTATTACTTTATATTAATGAATCATTCTTAGTTTATTGCATAAGGTTAAGATCAAAACATAAACACAATCACTTAATTTATATAAACAGTTTATGGTCATCATAGTTTAATATAAATCAGTCTAATTATGTCAAGAATAATCACAAATATATCATAATAAAGACAATTCTTGTATAATAAACATTCAATAATATAGTTTCAACATAGACATATAATTCAAATAATAAACTCAATAAACATTCATTCAAACAACTATAATGAAAACCTAATTCACAATTAAATCAAATAAACAATATCATAAATAACTCAATAAGGTTATTAAAGTTACAAGGATAAAGAAATCGAACCAATTGACGAACTAGTTTTTCCTAGGGTTAAAAACCTTCAAACCCTAACTTTCGGTTTTAGTATTCTTGAATCGTATATCCTTAAACCTGAATTAAGCCTCTATTTATAGTTTTCAAAACCGACCTCCCAACCGCCGCTTGGGTTCTCCAACCGCCGGTTGGAGGAATTTGTATCCGGGTCCAATTCCACGTGTCTGCACCGCCTCTAAACCCTAATGCCCAACCGCCGGTTGGTTAATCCAACCGCCGGTTGAATGTTAATTCCAGAATATTCTAATTTTCGGGCTTGGGCTTAACTTTTAGACTTTTAATCTTCATATCCGGACTTTATTGTCTTCTTGGCCCAATTCTTCATTTTAACACTTTTGGTCTTCATTTCTTCAAGGTTTAAGCTCCTTTTTCTTCATTTCTTCATTTTCTTTCAGTTTCGGATTAGTTTTTGCTCCTTTTTCTTCAATATTTAATTAAAATACATTTATGCAAATATTAACAAAATAAGTATCTAAAATCATATAAATGCACTAAAATGTATATAAATATAGGGATAAATTACTATAAAATATACTATCTATTTGATGCTTATCACTTATATATAACAAACAAAACACACCAAGTTTTAACACCAAATACTAACAACTAAGGGCTTAATTCGTGTGATTTCAGAAAACCCTAAAACCCGTAACCCTAATCATAGATTAAAGCATGAATACCTAACGAGAGGGGTTAAGAGTTATACCTAATGATGCGTAGAAGCGAGAGGAACAAGAAGATATCAACCGATTGCACAAACAACGCTCGAAAATCCGCAAACAAATCGAAAATCTCAAACAGTCGAAGTGACGCAGAGACACAAGAAGTGACGTTATATCAGTGTAAGTGACGGGTATTGAATAGTGTAGGTGGTGATAATGAGTGTCGGTTGGGGAAGGTATTTATACCGAAACCCTAATACGCGTCACTTATCACGACATTTAATGCGTCTCTAGTAGCGTCACTAGTAGCGTCACTAGTAGCGTCACTCAGTGAGTGACGCATAAAGACACTTAGTGAAAAAATTTTGAAATTTTGTGATCTTTTGCGTGGTACTCAATTTGAAAGTAAATGTGACTTGGGTATAACTAAAAAATAAACTAAATTAACACAAAATTAACGCAAAATTACAAATATAAAGCCAAACTTAATACATTATTTTTGGTGACGGAGTTGATTGAGTCTGGTTAGGGATTATATCAGAATAACATGCAATTATTAGGAATAGTAAGTGTTATTTCGATCATCAGTATATTTGTCCACTTTAAATTTACTTGGCACACTTAAAACACCTTTTATAAAAGTTATTTCAAGACGATTATTGGTATTGTTTATCCACCTAAACATGTTACATCCGTGTCTGTGAGTTAACCTTTTATTGTTAGTATGAATATTTCACCGTGGTCCCCACCATAGACATACCCCTGTAACCTCGACATGAACATAGTTTCCAAATTTAGAAAGAACATAAGAGGATCAATTTTAAGAATCAAGCCAGCGGTGACAGGTCTGTACTTACGTACAACAGAGCAACATACACTTGATTCAGGTTTAAGCAAAACCGATCGCAGTCAAACCAAACTTGTTTTATTCAATTGGCGACCTTGATCAGTATCTTAGTATTTAAGACTTTGCAAGTACATTGACTCACGTTTGTTTAGTTTTGAGAGTAAGCTGAATTGAGACCAGGTCTGCACTTACGTACAACAGAGGTAACAATCTGCATATTCCCCCAAACGATCTCAGATATACGATCCAAAAATAGAAGTATGTCAAGCTACGCTAAGGAATTAAGACTTAGAGTCGTACATCACAAGGTGTTTACAATAGGATCATAGACATGTATTTAAGTTACTTCTTAATAATTCAGAGACCGGTGTATATCATGCCTACCAATACATCGTATGATGAAGCTAATTTTTATAAAAACTGTTTTAAATATGTCAGATAAACCTACTGACACATCCAAGATAAACCTTAAAATTTCATTTTGTGCATGTCACCCGATGTACTATCATATCCCAAGTTGTTTACAGACACAACTCAACGTCTATTTTAAAAATGTAACAACCGTGCATTTCTTTTATACTAAAGAGTATAAAGAGTGGCTGTTGCCATTTTTTTTTTAGCACACATAAAAGCAAAAATATACAAAAACAAACTTACCAAGTCACAAATCATGTTGATCAGTTCATCAAATCGAGCATGCGAAAAAGCTTTTGTGAATAGATCGGCGTTTTGCTTAATGGTGTCTATATGGACCAGGTCTATCAGGTGTTTTTCATAGCAATCCCGTATAAAGTGGAACCTAAGTTCTATGTGTTTAGTCTTAGAGTGTTGTACGGGATTGCGTGTGATAGATATGGCAGCAGTATTATCTATGTGAATAGGAGTCATAGTAAGAAGTAACCCGTAATCGCGTAGTTGGTGCTGAATCCAAAGAACTTGGGCACAGCAGCTCGCAGCAGCAACATACTCAACCTCTGCTATAGAAAGAGAAACTGTGGTCTGCTTCTTGCACTGCCAAGAGACCAAATGCGATCCTAAAAATTGACATCCACCAGTTGTTGACTTATTGTCTATGCTGCAACCGCCATGATCCGAATCTGAATAGGCAGTAAGAGCGAATGTTTTCTCATTTGAATACCATAGACCTAGAGTAGGTATTGCTCTGAGATAACCGAAAATTCGCTTTACCGCCTTCATATGAGACACCTTTGGCTTAGCCTGATAGTGTGAGCAGATTGACATGGCAAACACAATGTCAGGCCTAGAGGTAGTCAGATACATGAGAGAACCTATCATAGAACGATAGTCCTTTTCTTTGCAATCTTCTTCGTCCTCAGCAGGTCTAAGATTGTGATTAAGCTCGATAGGAGTCCCATAGGTTTTACAATTTAGCAAGTCATACCTAGTCAACATGTCATTGACATATTTTGACTGATGTATATAGATACCTTTAGCAAGCTGCTCAACTTGTACACCTAAAAAGAAAGTGAGCTCCCCCATCGCGCTCATCTCAAACTCAGACTTCATGATTTGCTCGAAGTTCTTGCACATTGCCTCGTTTGTAGAACTGAAGATGATGTCATCCACGTAAACCTGCACAAGTAGCATATCTTCTATATCCCCAGACTGTTCTCTAAAGATGAATAGCGTGCTATCAATGTTTCCCCTCACAAAACCATGCTTTATCAGATGTGTAGTAAGCCGCTCATACCAAAGCCTCGGAGCTTGGTGAAGACCATATAACGCCTTGTTTAACTTGCAGACATATTCTGGATGAGCGGGGTCTTCAAAACCTGGAGGCTGCTTAACGTACACATCCGTATCTACTTGTCCATATAGAAAAGCACTTTTCACATCAAGTTGATTAACGCGAAATCCTTTGAAGGACGCGTATGCTAGAAAAATGCGAATGGACTCCAAGCGAGCAACAGGGGCAAATACTTCATCATAATCCAAACCTTCAATTTGACTGAAGCCCTAAACTACCAGACGTGCTTTGTTGCGAATCACAATGCCCCTATCATCCATCTTATTTCGATATACCCAACGAGTGCCAGTCAGGTGGGCACCCTTGGGTAACGGAACTATTTCCCAAACTTGCAACTTCTTGAATTGCAGTAGTTCCTCTTGCATGGCCTCGACCTAGGATGGGTCTTTTAAGGCCTCTTCAACCTTCTTTGGTTCGATTTGGGAGAGATGACAAGAATTTATGTTAGCGACAAGACCCAAAAGTTGCTGAGTTTGAGTCTGTTTCACTTGTTGTAGAGTTTGAACTGGAGCATGAGGATCACCAATGATATTGTCAATGGGGTGATCCTTATGTACGCGTCGCTGGAATGGTATCCGGCACAAGAACCAAATCCAAGTTGTTCAAATCTCCCTCAGTAGTAGGAGCATCTTCTTTCTCTAAAATAATAGCAGTTTCAGTTAAAGAAAGATTCCGTGTTGCTTCATCATCTTCATCGTCATGAGTATAGAACTGAGAATAATTAATCTTTTCTGCTTCCTCTTCCTCTCCCTCTTCCTCTAACGAAGGCATGTATGGATCAAAAGGAAGTTCCTTGGTATAGATTGTTTTAGAAGGAGAAGGAGCATCTGACGATGGTGTAGTGGGAGATGGTTTAGTTGTCGGTGTAGGTGAAGGTGTGGATGTGGATGCTGATGTTGGACTAGGTGTTGTGGTGGGTGCGGGAGTGGGTGTTGGAGTAGGTTTTGAGGTGGATGTTTGATTGGATGCCGATTCAGGGTTTGGGTTAGATGGTTTTAAGGGAGAATCGGGTGTTTCTTGAGAAAGACCGATTCCATGAAGTAGGGTGACCAACTCTTCCTTTTGATCTACTTCAGGTATGTTGATAGAGTTAAAGACATCCGCATAATTGAAAAACCAATCCGGAGGAGGATCCGTATAACGCAAACATTTGACCTCAAAGTGCTCCTCTACCTGGTGTGTTGATTTGTTATAAACTCTTTTATTCGGAGAATATACCGAATAACCAAGAAAAATCCCTTCAACAGCTTTATCATCAAACTTTGAGACTTTATCTTTTGTAACCATAATCAAACACGGACACCCAAATGGTTCAAGAAACTGCAGATTTGGCTTACGTTTATTAAAAAGTTCATAACATGTCTTGTTCTTCTTCTTAACCGTGAGCACCCGATTCAGAACATAACAAGCAGTGTTAACTGCCTCAGCCCAGAAAATGATAGGTAACTTTGAATCAGCTAGCATAGTCCGAGCTGTCTCGATGATAGTCCTATTCTTACATTCTGCAACTCCATTCTGTTGAGGAGTTCTTGGAGCACTGAATTGATGTTCAATGCCTTTTGCAGCACAATATAACTCGAGAGTAGAATTCTTGAACTCGGTTCCATTATCACTTCGCAGTCTCTTCACCTTCAAGTTGCACAAATTTGCCAACTTATCCAACAGATATACCAAAATCTCTGCAGTCTCACCCTTTGAAGCTAGAAAATAAACCCACGAAAATCTTGAGTAGTCATCCGTAACTACCAAGCAATAAGATCTGCCACTAATGCTCTTTGTAGAAAAGGGACCAAACAGATCCATATGTAAGAGTTCCAGTGGTGCAGCAATAGAATTCATTGTCTTAGACTTACGGGACTTTTTGTGGAGTTTGCCCTTGTGGTAAGAAATACAGTCATCCTTTAAAGAAAATGACTGTTTTGGAACTCCATTCACCAAATCATTCTTTATTAGAAAATTCATTTTGCGGAAATGAATATGTCCCATCCGTCTGTGCCAAAGAAGTGATTCTTTCTCAGAAGCCTTTGAAAGGAGACAAGTATACTCGTTGGTTGTCTCGACAGTTTGCATATTAAGAACATAGGTATCATCTTTCCTCGGTGCTCGCATTAGTACCCATTCCTCAGGAATGACAAAACCCGGCTTCAATATCACACATTCAGATTTTGTGAATGCAGTGGTGTAATCCTTATCACATACTTGTGAAACACTTAGCAAGTTATGATTAAGTTGTGCCACATAGTTCACATTTTCAAAGCTAACTTTCCCATTGGTTAGCGTTCCACGACCCGAAATTGTTCCTCCCGTATCTCCAGCAAAGGCAACATATCCTCCTGCGTATGATTTAATATCCACAAGAAGAGACACATCGCCAGTCATGTGTCGTGAGCAGCCACTGTCCATATACCATTTACTATCCTTCACACGTTCAGACTGCTGCAACACACAAAAGTAAGGAGATTAGTGAGAAACAGTGACCCAAGCCTTTACAGACTTAGGTACACCGGAGTCATCAACAATAATCACATCAGATATAATTTTGTTTTTAATCAAATCAGAATTTTCATCTGATGGGTTATTGTTGACGACATTAGAGTCAACAGCAGACTCTTTCCTTTTCTAAACTTTAGATAGTTCGGAAGTTGGTTTAGGAGTAATGTCGGGCTTTTGTTTTGGCAAAGGTTTTTACCCAACATTACTTTGCTTCTCAACTAGCTTGGGAGAGTTGGAGTAACGCCTAGGTGGGGATTGTGAAAACAAATTTCGATAAAAAGATGTTCTAGGCATATCTCTCCCATAGCGCTGATTAGAAAGCTTGGGACAATCACGGATTAAATGTCCCTGTTTCTTGCAATAGAAACAGGAACGCTTCTCAACAAATGGTTGAGGCTGAGGATTTACTAGAGAAGGTGGAGAAGCATTTCTTGAACATGCACATTTTGTACAAGTTTTAAGTGGTGCTTGCTCAGGTTGAATGGTTGAAGTAGAAGGTTTGTTATGAGAAACTTTATCATTATTAACATTTGAACTTCGTTTCAAAATCTTTACAGGTGTCTGTAAAGTTTGAAAATTCTCATTTAAAACATTTTCTTTTCCTTTTTGAACCTTAACAGCAGGTTCATTTTGCAAAATTACCTTTTCAGTTTTAACTTCAACCTTTTTAACCTTAGGATACTCCTGTTCAGTAATATCCTCAATCTCAACAACCTCCGGATCACTAACTGGAGGTGCACTATCAGCCTTAACAAACTTAGGCAAAGGATACTCTGGCCTTTTCGTTTTCTCCTTTGCATGCCTTTTAGCTTCTTTCGATTTTGTAGCTGGCCATGATGAGTAGTCAGCTACAAGTTCTTCGGTGCCTTCCTTAACAGGCAGAGGATAGTGGTTAGTAGGAGGTGGGACTGCGTTATACCCCAGTCCCGCCTTACTACTTGTATCCGTCCTTTGCTTGTTAATGATTTCATCGAAGACGTCAAGAGAGTTTGAAAAACTTGAGATTTTTTAAGTAAAGTTCTCAGACTTTGATTTTAGCTCAGTAAGCTCTTTATTCAACAAATTAATTTCAGTTAAATAACTTTTAATAGCATCTTGTTGACTAAAAACTTTTGCTTTAAAAGTCCGAGTGTTTAACTTATAAGCCTCAATTTGCTTATCATAAAGTCTTTCATTAGCTTTTAAAAACTTGTTTGACTCAGTAAGTTTATCTACCTTTTCTCTCAAGTTTTCATTGTCTATTTGACAAATCTTTAAAGAAGCAGTTAGAGAAATACATGAAACACAGTTTGACGGTTCCTCAGGTTCATTATATACCTCATTTGTGATGTGAGCCATTAGACATTGTTGATAATGCTGAGCTTGAGCGCTCCAGTCAAGATTTGTAGGCTCGAACACAACCAGAGCATCAGAAGCTCCAGTCTTCAGTACATCCTTTTCAGGAGTCTTGGGAGGAGATGGTTTAGTGAGACCTGATGGTGGCATCTTAGGTTTCTCACATTCTCGGGCGAAGTGTACCAAGTTATGGCAATTGTAGCAACGAACCTTGCGTTTATCAAATCCAAAACCAGATTTACCAGCTCCTTCCAAACTCTTGCGTCCCGTCCTCTGCAAGAATTTATGCACCCTTCTAGTGATCATGGCGATATTCCACTTCAGATCCATCTGTTCAAGATCATCATCATCCAGCTGGCCATAGTCCTCCTTTGTCAACTCCAGAGTGGTGTTTGGTTGTGAAACCAAATCCTTGTAAGAGCTCAGGAAAGCTGTATTGATGGCAGCTTGCTCTTCAATAGCTGGTGAAATGGGAGTCTGAGCACCGTTTGAAGTGCCAGCAGAATAGACTGATGAGTAAGCCCCAGTGGAGTTTGTTTGTGAAGTGATATCTGACACAAACGCCATTCCACCATGGGTATTTCCAGAGTCAACTTTACCACCATACAAATATGGGTTTTGTACAAAACCCCCATTTTTACATTCTTTCTTCTTCAACTCCATAGTATGTGCTTGGAGTATCCCAACCAGCTCGTCCAACTTCCTCGTAGCCAACTCTTGATTTTCCTTTAACATCTGAACCTTGACATCCCAAGCTTTGGGTAGTGCATCCAAAAGCTTTTTATTAATTTCAAGTTCTGTAAAGGTAAAACCACCTTCAAGCAACTCACCCACCAACTGGGTGTATCTTGTGAATAAACCAGATGCGGTCTCATTAGGCATAATATCAAAAAGATCGTATTGTTTCTTAATCAATTCTAACTTTGCATCTTTGTATTTCTCATTACCACCGCAGCGAATTTCAACCGCCTTCCAAAGATCATAAGCAATATCATGTTGCTTAAACATACGCAGAACATCTGGAGTTAAGGCCATCTTTATTGCTGAAAGAGCTTTACGTTCAGTATCATAAGCCTTACGTTCCTTAGGAGTCATAGCCTTATAAGCTTTAGGTGGAGGAACGCCACGATAATTTCCCTCAGCTAACGGTCTTTCATATCGTTCAGTAAGTGGACCCCATAATTCCGGACAATGAAAGTCAATATACTGCTCAAAACGTGATCTCCAATAAGCATAGTCCAAATCAGCAGTAAAAATGGGAGGTTTACTACTGCTTCCTACATCATTATTCTGTTTAATCATTTCCCTAATGCTTAGAAGAGTATTCTTATCTTGAGCCATTTGTAAGGCACCTCTAAGATCAACTCAAAACAAAAAACTAGAAAACTGATTAGTAACAAAGGCGTCACTAGGTAAGTGACGCACCGAAGTGTCGCAAAGAGTAGCGACACTGGGTAAGTGACGCTATCAAGTGACAAATAAACTGAAAGAACGACACTAGAGATTAGTTTCGTATAACCAATCAAGTGACGCACCCAAGTGTCGGACTTGAGTGACGCTGAACAATAACAGGCGTCAATAAAGTAAGTGACGCTGTGAGTGACTCACAGAGTTAAATGCGTCACTAGTAGCAAGTGACGGGTAACACACAAGTGTCGCCCAAAGTGACGCAATTAAGTGTCGGAAAGTACTATAGGCGTCACTAGGTCAAGTGACGCGTAACACACAAGTGTCGTTACTAAGTGACGCACCTAAGTGTCGATAAAACCCTAATTGAACCTTATAGAAGTGTCGCTCGAAGTGCCACAAGAAGTGACGCGACGAGTGACGCAGAAACGGCTGTGAACGCCCAAAAATCCTAAAAAAACGAATTTTCGTAAACCTAACGAAAATTCTTCGATCCCAAACGAACGAAACCTGTAAAACTTGATTCCTAACGGCTTTCTAGCACCCAATCGATCCAAAAACCTTGATCTTTCTTGATTTTCTTCACTAACTTAACCGAAAACAACCTAAAACGTGATCACAATGTCAATCAAACCACCTCGAGGCTCTGATACCAGTTGAGAGTGCCCCTTGATGTGGATCTAGATGATTGATTACTATGATTGAATAGCGGAAACAAACAATCACACTTATATCACGTAAATAACGAATCGAAACACGTATATATCAATAATATAACTTTGTATTGATGAACGGAATGTATTGGAACGATTACAATGTTGCTTAGTCGACAAATGGTGCTAGAGCTTCGTCAACCCTAGCCAGAAACCCGTAGGTTTGCTTAAATACTAACACAAATCGGCAGACATGCGTCACTTGGCTAGTGTCGCATGTGGCCGCCTTCATGCGTCACTTACCTAAGTGTCGCTATGCGTCACTAAGGCAAGTGTCGCCTAACCCATAAGCTAAGTGTCGCTATATACAAAAATGACTTTTCTATTACGATTAACTAACGACACTTACAACTCGATAGACCAACTGACAGACACACTAATATGCACCAACAAGGGTTTAGGGTTTGGGGTTTAGGGGTTATGTCGCACCCCCAAATTAAGATGCGGAAGCGGTTCGGGTCGGGGCGCGACTAATCAAATATCAAAGGACATAGATATATAGCAAACGACTCTATATGCGTCGTTTTAACAAAATACATTAATATAAGAAATGTCTACAACATTTGAAGCTGTACATAGCTCGTGTTCGATTAAATGAGAGATTTCAGTACATAAGTACTTGTACAAAAATATATTAATGCAAGAAAATCTCTAATGTCTGCATGCTGACTCGAGCTATAGAAATCCTGAGGCAGTCCAATCTTCTGTTGGGTACCTGTGATACATGCTAAAATGGGTCAGCGAAACGCTGGTGAGCTCACATGTTTGTATATCAAATAATATCGTATGAACCGCAAGATTTAAGTATTGATTTGCATCCAGCAAATGATAATCGTAAAGTATATAGCCATGAGCACATAGTCTGAGCTTAACTCGAGGGTCGGGTCCCATATAGAGAATTCCGAGCGAGGTGCCTCAACGAGTGCCTAATCTACACTCGTCTGAACAATTATTCGTACATCCGTTTACCCAGTTAGTGCATGCTAACCCGGACGAGGAGGGCCAATCCTATATGGTACCATATACTAATAATCACGTTACAATGTATTACCAAACTATGCTGATGGAGGGCTTTGAAATGATTAGTGGAAAACAACTCATGTAGTATATTGAAAAGTTTGTACTTGCGTTCACATGTTAAAAATGAGCAATGGATCACACCCCTTAGTGAAAACGATAAAAGAGGGGTCATGAGACTCACCTGAGTCTTGAATCGCTTAGTCAATAAACGTACGATGCTTAATCAAGCAGTGAGATGTCCGCAGACTGATAACCTGAGGGTGTCCACGACACGCGATGGTTATTAATATGAGTAGGTAGTTACAAAGACTACCTTTGTAGTTGTTCGTTCAACTAGAATGTCCAAATTACTACGATTTGGTTGATTGTTTGAGTGTTTGTAAAACGTGTACGGCCCGTTGGTGATTGTTTGTAATAATAATCTCAATATTATCATTCTGTTTTTGAAGTGTTATACTTAAAAGTGTATCCCAAAGTGTTTTAGAAGTCGTATCGTATAAGTGTTTGAGGTTGTACAAGTTCGACACTTAGGATAAAAATAATTTGTCAACTTTCTGTTTTTTGCGACACTAGGCTAGTGTCGCTATAGGCGACACTAGTTTGGCGTCACTAGATGAGTGTCGCTATAGGCGGCACTAGTTAGGCGACACTTGGTGAGTGTCGCTAGAATTCTGATTTTCAATTGATTGGCGACACTAGATTAGTGTCGCTATAGGCGACACTTCTCAATTTTGGCGTCACTAAGGTAGTGTCGCTAAGATAGATCTGATTTAAGTACTTCAGCGACACTGGAGAAGTGTCGCTATAGGGGCGACACTTGGCATAACGACACTTAGCTAGTGTCGCAAGCACTGTTTTTGGCACACTAGCGACACTTACGACTGTTCGCCGGATTTTGAGCCGAAAATGAGTTTTCCGACCACCGTTCGGTCCAAATCTTTTACCCAACCCATATTTGGACATTTTAAGCTTATAGAAACCATAAACAAGTAAAAATAATGAAATCAAAGTGTTTTCGAGATTTGTCGGAAATCTTACAAGTCAACGCCGGAGAAATTCGAAAAGATAGAAGTGTAGATCGTGATGAGGTGATCGTTTTTCTTCAGATAGGCGAGATGATCCGAGTGCGTTTAGTGGTGTTATTTGTTGATTTTAAGGTGGTGGTGTTTTGATGTTTTAGAGAGAAAAGGAAAGAGAGAGAGAGAGAAGGGAAAGTGAGAAAATGAAAAAGAGATGGTGGTGGTGGGGGGAAAAATGTGACACCCGTCAATTTAGGACTAGAATTTAGTGCCTAATCAAATTTTAATACATGTAATTAGTTCTGTGTTAGGCTAATTAATGTATCAATTATTATATATATTGTTGAATATATATATCCATACAATTATGCGGTTTGTCTAAATCGTACGAGTTTCAAACCGAATGTATTTCGGTCAATTACATACGGACGTTGGTGAATCAATTATAAAATTATGTGGAATAATTTAATTACACAAATTACCACTTTATATTATGATGATAATATAGCAAACACGTACGTTTTTAATTAAAACGTTACCGAACTCCACGAAGACCCGACCGACAGACAAAACGAAACAAGCTTAAGGATTAAATGTTATAACGCAACTATAAAGTATTTTATAAAATACTTCAACGAAAATATCGAATAGCTATTAATATTTTAAAACGCGTATAAATAAATATTTAACGTTTAAACGATCGGGGGAACGAACTCCGCACGAAGCGCGAATACGCGGGAACGAAATTTGGAGCCAACCACACATGGGTGGGCCCCATGTGGGCCGGCCCCTTCCTCTCCAAAAATGGAGATTTCCATTTCTTTTTTTTTCATTATCAACATCACCTCCATCTTTTATTCTCTCTCTTTTTCTCTCAAACCACAACACCAAACCATCACCTAAATCCCTTAAAAACTACCACAAAACGCAACCAAATCGGCAAAGTAATTACGGAAAAGGAACCACCTCGACGCGATCTACATTCTCATCTTTCCGGAATTTCATTTCGGCACTTTGTAAGTTTCCGACAAAATCCCGAAAACTCTCGATTCTTTGTATTTTCACTTGTTAGTTGTTTATATAACTTATATGTGTCCATTACAAAGGGTAGAACACGATTTTGTAGCTTAAAAACGGGTTTGAAATGGGTTTTTGGCCGGAAAAATCTTGACAGCCGGACTTTCTGGGCTGGTGTTCATCTTTGCGACACAAGCCTTGTGTCGCATACTATGTCGTATTTTGGCCGTTATGTCGCATCTTGTGTCGTATCAAACCTGTTGTGTCGTAACTCATGCGACACAATATTGTGTCGTACTCTGTGTCGCAAACTATGTCGTATTCTATACGACACAAACACTATGTCGCTATTGATTTAGCATTCCGAACTTATGCGACACAACTCTTGTGTCGTATAGGTATTATGTCGCATCCATAATGCGACACAACCGTTGTGTCGCATGACGTGTCCTTGTGTCGCATATAGTGTCGCAAAACACAGCAGATTTACAATTTAATTCCAAGTTAAGTGTTAAACAAATAGGACTTCAAACGATTAAACAATATAACTTCTAAAGGACATTAAAACATGTTTTTCAAGCATAACACTTCAAACAAATTTAGATATGGCGAGATTATTATTTCAACTAAATCACCAACGGGCCGTACGCGTTTTCAAAACATATTTCAAAAATCAAACAAGTCGTTGTAACTTGTGTCAATTCAATCAAACAAGTCGTTGTAACTTGTGTCAATTAAATCAAACAAGTCGTTGTAACTTGTGTCAATTCAATCAAACAAGTCGTAGTAACTTGTAACAAAATAATCAACCAAATCGTAGTAATTTGGACATATATATAGTTGTATAACAACTACTAAGGTAGTCTTTCGAGATACCGGTACAATTAATAACAATCAAGTGTCGTGAACACATTCAGGTTTCAAGTCTTTGGACACCAATTCACAGCTAATTACTTCAAGTTTATTAAATTAAACACTTCAAGACTCAGGTGAGTTTCATGGCCCCATTTTCACTATTTTACAACTAGGGGTGTGATATTACTGCTCTGTTTTGTTTTACAAGTAGAACGCAAGTACCAACCTTCAAATACTACATGAGTTTCAAGCTAATCAATTTAAAGTCCTCTATAGCATAGTCTCTAATATTTTAGCGTGAATGTTAGTATATGATATCATATGGGATTGACAATCCTCATCCGGGTTAGCACGCACTAACCGGTCAAACGGATGTATTAGCATTTGGGAAGACGAGTGTGGATTAGACACTCGTAGGAGGCAAACCAGTTAGGTTTCCTTAATTGGACCTAGCGCTCAAGTTAAGCTCACACTATGTGCTCATGGATTGTATAACTTTTATTTTGCTTAATTGCATTTTAAATTCAATATAAATCTTGCGGTTCTTACAACTATACATTGACATACAAACCTATGAGCTCACCAGCGTTTTCGCTGACCCATTTTAGTATTTATCACAGGTACCCAGCAGTAGGTTGGCTGCACAAGCAGGGACTTTTAGCTCGAGTCATCATACATACAACTAGAGATTTGATTGCATTATTATATTTTGTAAAAGTAATTATGCTATGTAATCTCTCAATTTCAGGAACCGAGCTAATGTAACATTATTTTTGATGTAAACGTTTACTTTATTAATACAAGTTTAAAACGATGCATATAGTGGTCGTTCATTATATATCTTATGTGCTTTGTATATTGATTAGTGACACCCAAATCGAGCTTCCGCAAATCATTAAATTTGGGGGTGTCACAGATTGGTATCAGAGCCTAAGGTTATAGTGAACTAGGTTGCATTTAGTGGACCTAGACTATGACCGTTAGGCAGTATTTCCTATTAGGTATAACCAGTTAAGAGATTACAGCATACGAATTTAATTTAACATAGCTTGATCAACTATGTACAATTAAATAAAGATGATGTAAGATCTGAAGGAAGTTATGGTTGAACAGGAATACACTAGTTGACTCTGACCTCGAGAGAACCGGGACTCAAAACAAGTCTGTGCTAGACACCCTAGGCTATTATGTGTTACATACTTATATATATACATAAGTAGACCTCACTCTTTTCACACCTTGTCTCAGAATGGCAAATACACCACCCAGCTCCTCTCGCTCTTATCCACATGGATCGCGAAACCAGAGAGTGGCTAGGAGGGACACCGCGTCGCCTCGAGCTAGCCCGTACCCCACTCACTTCACTCTACCGGACTTAGCCGCTAGAGTACACCATCACGACCAACAAATCCACGAGATGGATTTTGAGCTGCAAGAGACCCGTGAGCTCTGGAGACTTACAGCAATGGAACGAATCGAGCAAGTCTCCGAGGACCACGATCACACTGTTAACAACATGAACACTCTTCAAAATCAGGTGGAAGGAACAGTCGAAACCATGGAGGTTGTCCACAACCAAGTGATTGGCAACCGAAATGAAATCTCTGTTTTACAATCAAGGCTGCATCAGTGCGAGACACGTCTAAGGGAAACCGAAGACGCCCTCCGGACTGCCAACAGACTTGCGGAGTATGTGAATCATCTCACTGCACTGCTACCACAACTCAACTTACGCCAGAATTAGCTTAGGCAGAATCTGTACCCTAATATGCTTTTGTAGGATCTATGTAATTCAACCGGATGTAACAATTCCTGGCGCTTTTGTAAAACATCTAATTCTGTAACTGATGCGTGTGAAAGCGCGTCTCGTTTTATAATTTATAACTGAAAATACCTTATTAATACTATCACACAATCAGGCAAGAATACCTGATCGGAATAGTATAGCTATGGTAAGTCCAGGTCGATCTCAGGAACACATGAATGGTGGTTTATTAATATAAATAGGAAATAATAATTAACTAATAAAACAGTAAAAAAGGGGACGTTTTAGTTCCGTGCGAACATAAGAGTTGTAAATAATAAATAAAACTTAAATAAAACTTTAAATAAAAACAATAAAAATAATAAATGGATAACAATAGGAAGGAAAAAGCAATTGTGTAGTAACTCCACTCAGATTCATATATCCCGATTGATTGCATATTGATTATTCAATTTATATCAACTTAATACCAAATTCTTCAATGATTATAAGTTGAAAATGAATCAGCCAACGTTCCGGGTCCAACTAATCCCTACAATTTAAGGTTTCCCTAAATTGTGCATTAAGCATTCACGATCTATTATAATTCACCCTCGCGGTACGAATTCTTCAACAATACCTATTAATAATCTCTTATTAACTTATTCGTTTTAGGTTATTAACTTTACTTTCTTAACCTATCAGACTCAACATATTTAGCAATGATTAAATAAACCTAGATTCACTAATCATCAATAATTAATAACACTAAAGGAACTCAATCTCATTAATATTATTAACCACGTTAAGGAGTAAAAGCTAATAAGCACCAACAACTAAGGTTACACGGGGAATATAATAATCTTCAATCAAATAACTTAGCCAATATGCAATATAATCATTCAATAATCATAATCTAAGTTTCACTACTACACAAATACTAAATATCAATTCATATTCAATTATGCATAAAACAAAATATTCAATATCAAAAACATAATTGCAATTGAATTAAATAAAGAGTAGATACAAACCGAATAATGAATCACAAAAAACTAAAATGAATATGCTTCAATCTTGATCCCTCGTGCCTCCAAAGTAACCTCAAAATTCGTATTATACAAACCCTAAACGAAATATATAAAAACCCTAACCTAAAATATGGTAAAAAGTGGTGAAAAAGACTCCAAAATCGTATGCAGACTGGCGCTATTTATATTTTCTGGGATCAAGATCCATACGGCGTATGGAAATTGATCCGCCGTATGGATCAAAAGTAGCTTACTGTGCAAGACTTGCTCCACACCTCACTCGTTTTCTGCGCCTCCCTTTTTACCTTCACGCGTTTTTCCCATTTTCTCAAAATGAGGTTGACTTGGCTTTAGAGTGGGCCCCACCTGTTTTTACTTCCTGCGCAGCCCATTTTGCCTCCACGTGATTAGGATCTTTCTACCTGCAAAGTCACAATAATCATCATTTATTATTTATTTAACTTTATTATTATTATATTAAGTTAATATATATATATATATATATATATATATATATATATATATATATATATATATATATATATATATATATATATATATTAATATTATACTACGTAGTACATATGTACTATACTACTATCTATCTATCTTTATATTTATTTTAATATTATTATTAACTATTATTACTAACATTATTATATTATAAATATTATACATATTAGGTACTACTACTATGTAATATTATATTATTATTTATTTAACTTATATTACTTTAATACTAATACTAATATTTATATTATTTAGCCTAACTAGTTATTTGGTCCAACTCATAAACCCTAATAAATGTACAATCTAACTATTTTTGCTTAACTCATCTAACTTTTTGAACTCAAGTATTTACAAACTTTATTTATTTTTATCTCTATTTTAACTACTTTGTCCCAATCATATTTAGGTAAAACTAACTTTTATACAAAAATCACTTAATTTGATCTATTTTTAACTCATTTTTGTTCTTTTTCTAATTCAAGCTCTATTTTTATCTATTTTGTAAATATGAACGAAATAACTACGTTTTATTAAGTAAATGCAACAAAAGTATACAAAAACTAGGGAATATTAGTATATAAATATAGTACTATTTGATGTTATCAAATATCCCCACACTTAAGTTCTGCTTGTCCTCAAGTAGAATACATTTTCATCATAAAAACTTGATAAGCATCAAACTAATATTTAAGAATCAAAATACTCAAATTAAAAATCCGTTTCATAATTTAAAACTTTAAACAATTTAATTAACATGGATAACTATAATGTACAAATAAAAATTATTATTATTAGTGTAACATATAGTCCATGAATGATTACTAATATACTTATCCACTTTAAACAATCTATACTTATATTTCTGAATACACCTTTATTGTTAGTATGTACATTACTTATGATTTCCACATATGATATACTCTTAAACTTAATTATGCAATTTACTTCTATATTCAAAATAAATATATGAAATCCATTTTTAAGAATCAAGACATTGGTGACAGGTCTGCATTTTCATGCAACAGAGCGACATAACTTGATTCAGGTTTAAGCAAAACCAGACTTGGTCAAACCATTTTGGCGATCTCATTAGGTATCTTTTATTTTTAAGACTTTTCAAGTACTTTTGACTTGTGTTTGCTTAATGTTAAGTATATATTAATAGAGACCAGGTCTATACTTCCGTATAACAGAGGAAACCATCAATATATACCCCCAAATGTATTCATATAAAAATTAAGAAATATAAAATTATTGCATGATAAATCTAAGAATTAAGACTTTTAGGTCGTACATCATATTATGTATCATAAAATAATATACAAGTTATTTTATTAATTTCTTAAAATTCAGAAATCCTCATATAGATTGCCTATTAGTACATCATATCATGTAACTATATATCACTCATTATTAAGTTTCTTACGTTATATGTACATAACAGTTAATCCACATTAAAGTCTAAACTTTTAAATACAAAACAAAACTTTTAACAAAAAGTATTCTAACTAATAAATACCTAGTTTTTAACTCAAAATTTTTTAAATTTGATGAAAATTTAACAAAATTATAATATAAGGACAAGTTAACAAAAAATTTATTTTCTACCGATCCCATCCCCACACTTAAATTATACAATGTCCTCATTGTATATAAACATATAAAAATAAAAGTGAGAAAAGGAAGAAAAGAAATTAGAACAAAAAAACTCCCCTGAATATGACGCAATTATCTTGATCTGGTTCGGCGTAACGGGTCATCTTCCGATCTTTATTCAAAAATATACAACATCCACACTTTCGTAGTTAATCACGATTGCATTTAGCGTATGCAATAAGCCTTTAAACCCCTCGGTATCCCAAGTGGACGAGTTATAGTCTCGTGAGGGTTTCCAGTGAACACACCCACAAAGTTCTTTTATTTTCCAAAAATTTCAATTTCAACTGAATTGGTTGTCAACTTCAAAAAGTAGCAAAAAACATTAAACGTACCAAATAAAATAAATCTACCTAAAACGGAAAATAAAAATTATACATAATGTACAAGCACGGGTTGCCTCCCGAGAAGCGCTTGTTTTTGTTCGAGTCACTAGCTTGACTCCAACCTTACTTACCAAAAAATCTCTTGACTTTCCCCACACTTAAAAGTAAGCATGGATGATAATATCTAAAAATTATCCAAAAATGTAAATTTATTAAAATTAAAGCAAATAAATACTTATCGTTTATGGCAGGCATTGATCCATTCCTTGATGCTCCATGATTTTCCAAAAATTGAGAGAAACTTTCCTTCCGGTCGAATTGCCAAAAAGGATCTTCATACTCGTAAAACAATGAACTCGTGCTTATAGATACTTTAACCGTTGGCGGAGTTTTAATCCAACTGCTGGTTGATGTCAGATTACCACAAGTTCTGTTTTCGATTTCATCTCCAATCCTTACCATTGCTTGATCATCATTTTCCTGGTGATTCACCTCTTGATGTGATGACGGATTTTCACTAATAGCTGGAATGGCTATTAATTCTTCTTCTGTCATAACCCCACATTGGTTCCTCAATTCAAGGATTTCCTCTTCATTACAATCAAGTAGCGAGAGTATTTCCTCATCAGAATCATAGTGATCAAATCTTGGCAAAGGTAACCAATCTACCTCCATATCTTCTTTTTGTTTAATTTCATTAAAATTTTCGTTAGAAAATAAGGATTCAGAGGATTGAGAATACTTATCTGTTTGAGCCATCTCCTCAAGTTGTTGAATGGAATCTCCTTGACTGTGGCCAATAGTCTTCGTTTCTTCCACTCTTTCATTTGATGTCTCCATAGATTGCGTAGCTTTCACAATCACTGGACGAGATAAGCTTTTAACAGTATCTTTATTAAGCTTTGGAAAAATTGATCCTTCATTGTACTTTCTATTCAAAGCAGCTGGATAAGGAGGCGGAGGTGTATACTTTTTAATAATTTCTTCCGATAAAGGTAAAGGCGTATATTTTCTTAAATTTGGTTTTGCCTTATATCCTTCATCTTTTGGTTTGTCAAAATTTTCCACCTTGTCGCTTTCCATATCCTTCACAATTAGATCTCTATTCCAATATGCTATCATCACATCTAAAGATTGCTTCAATTCCTCTTTAGTCAACATGCGAACGTTTCTCGAGTTTTGAAAACTCACAGGGACATCATTCATCTTTTGAGACATACCTGTCAAAATAAAACAAAAAGAAAAAGAGTAGAAAAGAAAAGAAAATAAAATAAAAACTAACTAAATTTTTTTTTTTAACTAAAATAAATTTCCAATTTTAATAATAAACAACACCAGTCCCCGGTAGAACAAAAGTCCAACCGGTTAAGTGTTCCCCGGCAGAATAGTTCAACCAGTTAAGAGTCCCCGGCAGCGGCGCCAAAAACTTGATGCGTGTGAAAGCGCGTCTCGTTTGATAATTTATAACTGAAAATACCTTATTAATACTATCACACAACCAGGCAAGAATACCTGATCGGAATAGTATAGCTATGGTAAGTCCAGGTCGATCTCAGGAACACATGAATGGTGGTTTATTAATATAAATAGGAAATAATAATTAACTAATAAAACAGTAAAAAAGGGGACGTTTTAGTTCTGTGCGAACATAAGAGTTGTAAATAATAAATAAAACTTAAATAAAACTTTAAATAAAAACAATAAAAATAATAAATGGATAACAATAGGAAGGAAAAAGCAATTGTGTAGTAACTCCACTCAGATTCATATATCCCGATTGATTGCATATTGATTATTCAATTGTGATTTCTTTTATATCAACTTAATACCAAATTCTTCAATGATTATAAGTTGAAAATGAATCAGCCAATGTTCCGGGTCCAACTAATCCCTACAATTTAAGGTTTCCCTAAATTGTGCATTAAGCATTCACGATCTATTATAATTCACCCTCGCGGTACGAATTCTTCAACAATACCTATTAATAATCTCTTATTAACTTATTCGTTTTAGGTTATTAACTTTACTTTCTTAACCTATCAGACTCAACATATTTAGCAATGATTAAATAAACCTAGATTCACTAATCAACAATAATTAATAACACTAAAGGAACTCAATCTCATTAATATTATTAACCACGTTAAGGAGTAAAAGCTAATAAGCACCAACAACTAAGGTTACACGGGGAATATAATAATCTTCAATCAAATAACTTAGCCAATATGCAATATAATCATTCAATAATCATAATCTAAGTTTCACTACTACACAAATACTAAATATCAATTCATATTCAATTATGCATAAAACAAAATATTCAATATCAAAAACATAATTGCAATTGAATTAAATAAAGAGTAGATACAAACCGAATAATGAATCACAAAAAACTAAAATGAATATACTTCAATCTTGATCCCTCGTGCCTCCAAAGTAACCTCAAAATTCGTATTATACAAACCCTAAACGAAATATATAAAAACCCTAACCTAAAATATGGTAAAAAGTGGTGAAAAAGACTCCAAAATCGTATGCAGACTGGCGCTATTTATATTTTCTGGGATCAAGATCCATACGGCGTATGGAAATTGATCCGCCGTATGGATCAAAAGTAGCTTACTGTGCAAGACTTGCTCCACACCTCACTCGTTTTCTGCGCCTCCCTTTTTACCTTCACGCGTTTTTCCCATTTTCTCAAAATGAGGTTGACTTGGCTTTAGAGTGGGCCCCACCTGTTTTTACTTCCTGCGCAGCCCATTTTGCCTCCACGTGATTAGGATCTTTCTACCTGCAAAGTCACAATAATCATCATTTATTATTTATTTAACTTTATTATTATTATATTAAGTTAATATATATATATATATATATATATTAATATTATACTACGTAGTACATATGTACTATAATACTATCTATCTATCTTTATATTTATTTTAATATTATTATTAACTATTATTACTAACATTATTATATTATAAATATTATACATATTAGGTACTACTACTATGTAATATTATATTATTATTTATTTAACTTATATTACTTTAATACTAATACTAATATTTATATTATTTAGCCTAACTAGTTATTTGGTCCAACTCATAAACCCTAATAAATGTACAATCTAACTATTTTTTCTCAACTCATCTAACTTTTTGAACTCAAGTATTTACAAACTTTATTTATTTTTATCTCTATTTTAACTACTTTGTCCCAATCATATTTAGGTAAAACTAACTTTTATACAAAAATCACTTAATTTGATCTATTTTTAACTCATTTTTGTTCTTTTTCTAATTCAAGCTCTATTTTTATCTATTTTGTAAATATGAACGAAATAACTACGTTTTATTAAGTAAATGCAACAAAAGTATACAAAAAACTAGGGAATATTAGTATATAAATATAGTACTATTTGATGTTATCAGTAACTTTTGAAACTTGTGACTCAAAATCGTCTGTAATCATTTGGCTTCGAAATATCAATTGACGATTTCTATTAATTGTTTCACGTTATTCTTGAGATGTTATATATTACCATTTTATATATGTACATCTGTGGAGATATATCATGAATTTCGGACTAGTATCTCACTTCCTTTCCTTGTTCTTTCTTGCTCAGCATCATGCCTCCTCGCCGACAAATCACCCTTAGTGAAGCTGAGATCGCGGGACTGATTGCCCGCAGTGTGACCCAAGCCTTGGCTGCCCGAACGCCACCACCCAGTAGCGAGGACACAGCCAACAATGCTCCACCGCCCAGACCCTGCTCCTATAAGGACTTTCTGAGCTGCAAACCACTATACTTCAAGGGCACGGAAGGTGCTATTGGTTTGAGCCGATGGATAGAACGCATAGAATCTGTTTTCAGCCTATGCAACTGCACCGAGGAAAACAAGGTAAAGTTTGCCGCCTACACTTTTTAGGAGGGAGCCCTCACATGGTGGAACGCCCATGCCAACTCTGTGGGTCTTGAGATAGCTAATCAGCTACCTTGGGCCGAGTTGAAGAGCAAACTGAGGGAGAAGTATTGTCCCGAGGAAGAGATACACCGATTAGAAGAGGAGTTCTGGCAACTAGCTGTGCAGGGGACCGATATTGAGGGATACACCATCAAGTTCCAGCAATACGCTTCCCTGTGCCCTAGTCTGGTGGAACCAGAGAAAAAGGGAGTTAAGAAGTACATCCGCGGCCTTCCCGAGAGCATCCAGGGAAGTGTCGCCTCATCACAACCAACCACCACCGAAAGTGCTATCAGGCTAGCACATGAGCTCATGGCACTGGTGGTCAGCCGCGAGAAATCCAACAACAACAAACGCAAATCCACCGAACCACACAGTAGCCACCAAAACAAAAAGCCCAACACCATCCAAGCTTACAACACCAACACCGAACCCAAACGCACCTACACTGGGGACAGACCATATTGTTCCAAGTGTAACTACCACCACCATGGCCCTTGCAGATCTCCTTGCAACAACTGCAGGAAGTACGGGCATTCATCCAAAGACTGCCAAGCCCCTAAATCACAAAATAACAACCAACAACCCAAAACCTGTTATGGATGCGGGGAGACGGGACATTTCAGGGATGCATGTCCCAAACGGAAGAACAACAACAACAACGTCAAGGGAAAAGCCTTCGTGCTCAAAGCTGGGGACGCCCGTCAAGACCCGAATGTGGTCACAGGTATGTTCCTCCTCAACAATTTAACTGCTTCAATTCTGTTTGATACTGGCGCTGATAGGAGTTTTATTTCCGATGAGTTTTGCCCCCTACTTGACATCACCCCAGTTGCCTTAGATGTTAAGTTCACTGTAGAGCTTGCAAACGGTAAACTTATGGAAACCAAGAGTGTGATCCCTAATTGCACTTTAAATCTAGCCGACGAAATTTTCTCAATAGATCTCATGCCTGTTAAGATAGGAAGTTTCGATGTCATTGTTGGAATGGACTGGTTGTCCAAGCATCGGGCTGAAATTATCTGTGGCGACAAAGTTGTTCGTATACCTCTCGCCACCGGTGGAACTTTAATCATACAGGGGGAGACCGGTGGGACGAGACTCAATATCATGTCTTGCTTGAAAACCCGCAAATTTCTGAAAAAGGGCTATCCCGCAATCCTCGCACACATCATGGAGAAAAAGTCGGAGGAGAAGCGACTTGAGGAGGTGCCAATTGTCCGAGACTTTCCTGAAGTCTTTCCTGAAGAACTGCCTGGTCTACCACCACCAAGACAGGTTGAGTTCTCAATTGATCTCGTGCCGGGTGCTGCGCCGGTGGCACGAGCACCATACCGTTTAGCTCCATCCGAACTTCAGGAGTTGTCTGCCCAATTACAGGAACTTCTGGAAAGAGGATTCATTAGGCCGAGTTCTTCGCCTTGGGGAGCTCCGGTCCTATTTGTCAAAAAGAAAGACGGCACTTTCCGAATGTGTATAGACTATCGAGAGTTGAACAAGTTGACCGTCAAGAACCGATACCCATTACCTCCAATTGATGATTTGTTCGACCAGCTTCAAGGATCGAGTTGTTATTCAAAGATCGATCTCCGATCCGGTTATCATCAATTGCGTGTTCGCGATGCCGACATTCCAAAAACCACTTTCCGAACACGCTATGGGCATTACGAATTCCAAGTGATGCCATTCGGCCTAACCAACGCACCGGCTGTATTCATGGACCTTATGAATCGGGTGTGCCAGCCTTATCTCGATAAGTTTGTCATTGTCTTCATCGATGACATTCTCATATACTCACGAAACGAACAAGAACATGCGCAACACCTCCAAACCATCCTAGAGTTACTTAGACATGAAGAGCTTTACGCCAAATTCTCTAAGTGTGAGTTCTGGATAAAAACAGTTCAATTTCTTGGTCACGTGATCGACAGTCAGGGGATTCACGTTGACCCATCAAAAATTGAAGCTATCAAGGGCTGGCAAGCACCCACCACTCCGACCGAAGTACGCCAATTTTTGGGTCTTGCCGGGTATTACCGACGATTCATTGAAAATTTCTCCAAGATAGCCTTACCACTCACGACTCTGACCCAGAAAGACAAAAAGTTTGACTGGACTGGTAAACAAGAGTCGGCATTCCAACTCTTAAAGCAAAAGCTTTGCAGTGCTCCTATTCTATCATTACCCGAAGGCACCGATGACTTCGTGGTATACTGCGATGCTTCTCATCAAGGTCTCGGTTGTGTGCTTATGCAACGAGACAAAGTCATAGCTTATGCTTCACGACAGCTCAAGATTCATGAAAAGAATTACACCACCCACGACCTCGAGTTAGGAGCCGTCGTTTTCGCCCTCAAAATTTGGAGACATTACCTCTATGGCACTAGGTGCACAATTTTTACAGACCACAAAAGTCTCCAACATATATTCGATCAGAAGGATCTCAATATGAGGCAACGTCGATGGGTCGAGTTGCTTACTGATTACGATTGCGAACTCAAATATCATCCAGGCAAAGCAAATGTTGTTGCCGATGCCCTCAGTCGAAAAGAGCGAGTGAAACCGCTTCGGGTCCGAGCCCTCAGTATGACCATTCACAACAATTTAAACATTCAAATTCTCACTGCTCAACCCGAAGCCTTGAAACATGAAAACGTCAAGGATGAAGCATTGCGGGGCATGGATAAACAATTCGAAGTCAAACCTAACGGGATTAGGTATTTCTCAAACCGAATCTGGTTGCCTAAATTTGGGAACCTACGAGACTTGGTGATGGATGAAGCTCACAAGTCCAAATATTCTATCCATCCGGGATCCGATAAAATGTACCACGGTATCAAGGACTTCTACTGGTGGCCGAACATGAAAGCTGAAATCGCCACCTATGTCAGCAAGTGCCTTACTTGCTCCAAGGTCAAAATCGAATATCAAAAACCTTCTGGTTTACTTCAACAACCCAGTATTCCTGAATGGAAATGGGAACAAATTGCTATGGACTTCATAACCAAACTACCCAAGTCCTCGAGCGGTTGCGATACCATTTGGGTGATCGTGGATCGTCTCACAAAGACTGCTCACTTCCTAGCAATTAAAGAATCCGACAAAATGGAACGCCTCACCAGTATTTATCTGAAGGAAATCGTGACCAAACACGGGGTTCCAATCTCAATTATCTCCGATAGAGATAGTCGTTTCACTTCACAATTTTGGCAATCACTTCAAAAATCTCTGGGTACTCGACTTGATATGAGTACCGCATATCATCCTCAAACCGATGGCTAAAGTGAACGAACCATTCAAACACTAGAAGACATGCTACGGGCCTGCGTAGTAGACTTCGGTGTAAACTGGGAAAAACACCTACCATTGTGCGAGTTCTCGTACAACAACAGTTATCATGCCAGCATTAAGGCTGCACCTTTTGAGGCACTGTACGGTCGTAAGTGTCGGTCACCTATCTGTTGGACCGAAGTTGGGGACAGCCAACTCACGGGTCCAGAAATCATTCACGAAACAACCGAGAAAATCGTCGAAATTCAAAACAAACTCAAAGCCGCGCGTGATCGTCAGAAAAGTTATGCTGACGTGAGACGCAAACCACTCGAGTTCCAAGTTGGGGATCGAGTACTACTCAAAGTATCGCCTTGGAAGGGCGTAATTCGATTCGGCAAACGAGGGAAGTTAAACCCAAGATACATTGGACCATTCGAGATCCTCGAGAGGATTGGTCCAGTGGCATATCGATTGCAACTGCCAGCCGAGCTCAGCAGTGTGCATCCCACTTTTCACATTTCAAATTTGAAGAAGTGTCTGTCTGATGAGACACTTATCATTCCACTCGATGAGATTCAAGTTGACGACAAGCTTCACTTCGTTGAAGAACCCGCCGAAATTATGGACCGTGAGGTCAAACAACTTAAACAAAGTAGTATTCCCATCGTCAAAGTTAGGTGGAATTCGCGGCACGGTCCGGAATTCACCTGGGAACGGGAAGACCAGATGCGACTCAAGTATCCTCAACTCTTCACTGAATCAACGTCAAACCCGACTTCAACATAAATTTCGGGACGAAATTCTTCTAACAGGGGGAGAATGTGACACCCGTCAATTTAGGACTAGAATTTAGTGCCTAATCAAATTTTAATACATGTAATTAGTTCTGTGTTAGGCTAATTAATGTATCAATTATTATATATATTGTTGAATATATATATCCATACAATTATGCGGTTTGTCTAAATCGTACGAGTTTCAAACCGAATGTATTTCGGTCAATTACATACGGACATTGGTGAATCAATTATAAAATTATGTGGAATAATTTAATTACACAAATTACCACTTTATATTATGATGATAATATAGCAAACACGTACGTTTTTAATTAAAACGTTACCGAACTCCACGAAGACCCGACCGACAGACAAAACGAAACAAGCTTAAGGATTAAATGTTATAACGCAACTATAAAGTATTTTATAAAATACTTCAACGAAAATATCGAATAGCTATTAATATTTTAAAACGCGTATAAATAAATATTTAACGTTTAAACGATCGGGGGAACGAACTCCGCACGAAGCGCGAATACGCGGGAACGAAATTTGGAGCCAACCACACATGGGTGGGCCCCATGTGGGCCGGCCCCTTCCTCTCCAAAAATGGAGATTTTCATTTCTTTTTTTTTCATTATCAACATCACCACCATCTTTTATTCTCTCTCTTTTTCTCTCAAACCACAACACCAAACCATCACCTAAATCCCTTAAAAACTACCACAAAACGCAACCAAATCGGCAAAGTAATTACGGAAAAGGAACCACCTCGACGCGATCTACATTCTCATCTTTCCGGAATTTCATTTTGGCACTTTGTAAGTTTCCGACAAAATCCCGAAAACTCTCGATTCTTTGTATTTTCACTTGTTAGTTGTTTATATAACTTATATGTGTCCATTACAAAGGGAAGAACACGATTTTGTAGCTTAAAAACGGGTTTGAAATGGGTTTTTGGCCGGAAAAATCTTGACAGCCGGACTTTCTGGGCTGGTGTTCATCTTTGCGACACAAGCCTTGTGTCGCATACTATGTCGTATTTTGGCCGTTATGTCGCATCTTGTGTCGTATCAAACCTGTTGTGTCGTAACTCATGCGACACAATATTGTGTCGTACTCTGTGTCGCAAACTATGTCGTATTCTATACGACACAAACACTATGTCGCTATTGATTTAGCATTCCGAACTTATGCGACACAACTCTTGTGTCGTATAGGTATTATGTCGCATCCATAATGCGACACAACCGTTGTGTCGCATGACGTGTCCTTGTGTCGCATATAGTGTCGCAAAACACAGCAGATTTACAATTTAATTCCAAGTTAAGTGTTAAACAAATAGGACTTCAAACGATTAAACAATATAACTTCTAAAGGACATTAAAACATGTTTTTCAAGCATAACACTTCAAACAAATTTAGATATGGCGAGATTATTATTTCAACTAAATCACCAACGGGCCGTACGCGTTTTCAAAACATATTTCAAAAATCAAACAAGTCGTTGTAACTTGTGTCAATTCAATCAAACAAGTCGTTGTAACTTGTGTCAATTAAATCAAACAAGTCGTTGTAACTTGTGTCAATTCAATCAAACAAGTCGTAGTAACTTGTAACAAAATAATCAACCAAATCGTAGTAATTTGGACATATATATAGTTGTATAACAACTACTAAGGTAGTCTTTCGAGATACCGGTACAATTAATAACAATCAAGTGTCGTGAACACATTCAGGTTTCAAGTCTTTGGACACCAATTCACAGCTAATTACTTCAAGTTTATTAAATTAAACACTTCAAGACTCAGGTGAGTTTCATGGCCCCATTTTCACTATTTTACAACTAGGGGTGTGATATTACTGCTCTATTTTGTTTTACAAGTAGAACGCAAGTACCAACCTTCAAATACTACATGAGTTTCAAGCTAATCAATTTAAAGTCCTCTATAGCATAGTCTCTAATATTTTAGCGTGAATGTTAGTATATGATATCATATGGGATTGACAATCCTCATCCGGGTTAGCACGCACTAACCGGTCAAACGGATGTATTAGCGTTTGGGAAGACGAGTGTGGATTAGACACTCGTAGGAGGCAAACCAGTTAGGTTTCCTTAATTGGACCTAGCGCTCAAGTTAAGCTCACACTATGTGCTCATGGATTGTATAACTTTTATTTTGCTTAATTGCATTTTAAATTCAATATAAATCTTGCGGTTCTTACAACTATACATTGACATACAAACCTATGAGCTCACCAGCGTTTTCGCTGACCCATTTTAGTATTTATCACAGGTACCCAGCAGTAGGTTGGCTGCACAAGCAGGGACTTTTAGCTCGAGTCATCATACATACAACTAGAGATTTGATTGCATTATTATATTTTGTAAAAGTAATTATGCTATGTAATCTCTCAATTTCAGGAACCGAGCTAATGTAACATTATTTTTGATGTAAACGTTTACTTTATTAATACAAGTTTAAAACGATGCATATAGTGGTCGTTCATTATATATCTTATGTGCTTTGTATATTGATTAGTGACACCCAAATCGAGCTTCCGCAAATCATTAAATTTGGGGGTGTCACAGATTGGTATCAGAGCCTAAGGTTATAGTGAACTAGGTTGCATTTAGTGGACCTAGACTATGACCGTTAGGCAGTATTTCCTATTAGGTATAACCAGTTAAGAGATTACAGCATACGAATTTAATTTAACATAGCTTGATCAACTATGTACAATTAAATAAAGATGATGTAAGATCTAAAGGAAGTTATGGTTGAACAGGAATACACTAGTTGACTCTGACCTCGAGAGAACCGGGACTCAAAACAAGTCTGTGCTAGACACCTTAGGCTATTATGTGTTACATACTTATATATATACATAAGTAGACCTCACTCTTTTCACACCTTGTCTCAGAATGGCAAATACACCACCCAGCTCCTCTCGCTCTTATCCACATGGATCGCGAAACCCGAGAGTGGCTAGGAGGGACACCGCGTCGCCTCGAGCTAGCCCGTACCCCACTCACTTCACTCTACCGGACTTAGCCGCTAGAGTACACCATCACGACCAACAAATCCACGAGATGGATTTTGAGCTGCAAGAGACCCGTGAGCTCTGGAGACTTACAGCAATGGAACGAATCGAGCAAGTCTCCGAGGACCACGATCACACTGTTAACAACATGAACACTCTTCAAAATCAGGTGGAAGGAACAGTTGAAACCATGGAGGTTGTCCACAACCAAGTGATTGGCAACCGAAATGAAATCTCTGTTTTACAATCAAGGCTGCATCAGTGCGAGACACGTCTAAGGGAAACCGAAGACGCCCTCCGGACTGCCAACAGACTTGCGGAGTCTGTGAATCATCTCACTGCACTGCTACCACAACTCAACTTACGTCAGAATTAGCTTAGGCTGAATCTGTACCCTAATATGCTTTTGTAGGATCTATGTAATTCAACCGGATGTAACAATTCCTGGCGCTTTTGTAAAACATCTAATTCTGTAACTGATGCGTGTGAAAGCGCGTCTCGTTTTATAATTTATAACTGAAAATACCTTATTAATACTATCACACAACCAGGCAAGAATACCTGATCGGAATAGTATAGCTATGGTAAGTCCAGGTCGATCTCAGGAACACATGAATGGTGGTTTATTAATATAAATAGGAAATAATAATTAACTAATAAAACAGTAAAAAAGGGGACGTTTTAGTTCCGTGCGAACATAAGAGTTGTAAATAATAAATAAAACTTAAATAAAACTTTAAATAAAAACAATAAAAATAATAAATGGATAACAATAGGAAGGAAAAAGCAATTGTGTAGTAACTCCACTCAGATTCATATATCCCGATTGATTGCATATTGATTATTCAATTGTGATTTCTTTTATATCAACTTAATACCAAATTCTTCAATGATTATAAGTTGAAAATGAATCAGCCAACGTTCCGGGTCCAACTAATCCCTACAATTTAAGGTTTCCCTAAATTGTGCATTAAGCATTCACGATCTATTATAATTCACCCTCGCGGTACGAATTCTTCAACAATACCTATTAATAATCTCTTATTAACTTATTCGTTTTAGGTTATTAACTTTACTTTCTTAACCTATCAGACTCAACATATTTATCAATGATTAAATAAACCTAGATTCACTAATCATCCATAATTAATAACACTAAAGGAACTCAATCTCATTAATATTATTAACCACGTTAAGGAGTAAAAGCTAATAAGCACCAACAACTAAGGTTACACGGGGAATATAATAATCTTCAATCAAATAACTTAGCCAATATGCAATATAATCATTCAATAATCATAATCTAAGTTTCACTACTACACAAATACTAAATATCAATTCATATTCAATTATGCATAAAACAAAATATTCAATATCAAAAACATAATTGCAATTGAATTAAATAAAGAGTAGATACAAACCGAATAATGAATCACAAAAAACTAAAATGAATATACTTCAATCTTGATCCCTCGTGCCTCCAAAGTAACCTCAAAATTCGTATTATATGTAACACCCCCAAATTTGATGATTTGCGGAAGCTTGATTTGGGTGTCACTAATCAATATACAAAGCACACAAGATATAATGAACGACCACTATATGCGTCGTTTTAAACTTGTATAGATAAAGTTAATGTTTACATCAAAATATTGTTACATTAGCTCGTTTCCTGAAATTGAGAGATTACATAGCATAATTACTTTTACAAAATATAATAATGCAGTCCAATCTCTAGTTGTATGTATGCTGACTCGAGCTAATAATTCCTGCTTGTGCAGCCAAACTACTGCTGGGTACCTGTGATAAATACTAAAATGGGTCAGCGAAAACGCTGGTGAGCTCACAGGTTTGTATGTCAAGGTATAGTTGTAAGAACCGCAAGATTTATATTGAATTTAAAATGCAATTAAGCAAAATAAAAGTTATACTGTCCATGAGCACATAGTCTGAGCTTAACTTGATTTGTCAGGCCCAATTAAGTAAACCTAACTTGAAATGCCTCCTACGAGTGCCTAATCAACACTCGTCTTCCCAAATGCTAATACATCCGTTTGACCGGTTAGTGCGTGCTAACCCGGATGAGGATTGTCAATCCCATATGATATCATATACTAACATTCACGCTATAAAATACTAGAGACTATGCTTATGGAGGACTTTAAATTGATTAGCTTGAAACTCATGTAGTATTTGAAGTTTGGCACTTGCGTTCTACTTGTAAAACAAAATCGAGTAGTAATATCACACCCCTAGTTGTAAAGCAGTGAAAATGGGGCTATGAAACTCACCTGGTTCTTGAAGTGTTTAACTTAATAAACTTGAAGTAATTAGCTGTGAGTTGGTGTCCAAAGGCTTGAAACCTGAATGTGTCCACGACACTTGAATTGTTATTAATTGTATTGGTATCCCGAAAGACTACCATTGGAATTGTTTGTCTAACTAAATGTCCAAATTACCCCGATTTGGTTGATTGTATGGTTACAAGTTACTATGACTTGTTTGATTAAATTGATACAAGTTACAACGACTTGTTTGAATAAATTGATACAAGTTACAACGACTTGTTTGATTTTTGAAGTATGTTTTGAAAACGCGTACGGCCCGTTGGTGACGGTTGTAACAATAGTTCAAAAGGTTATTATATTGTTGCTACAGTGAATTGCTACCGTAACTTTGACTTTGAAAATTTCGAGTTTTGAAGATTCTGTTTTTAGCGACGTAGCCTGCGACGTAGGCTGCGACGTAAGAGTTTTGCGACGTAAAGGGTTACGTCGCTAAGGTCAACAGTGCTAAGTCAATAGCGACGTAGGGTGCTACGTCGCTTATGCGACGTAGGTTCGTTTTTGCGACGTTAAGGTCTGCGTCGCTATGTGCGACGTTCGCAAGTCAATGCGACGTAGTAGGCTGCGTCGCTGTATGCGACGTTGGGGATATAATGCGACGTAGGTCGCTACGTCGCATCTGCTCCAGACCAAATGCGACGTACGGGGTCTGATCGGAGTTTCAACTCCAAAAACGCGTTTTCCGGCCATCGATCGGCATAATATTTTTACCCAACCCATTTTAGGACATTACAAGGTTATACAAACAACTAGCAAGTTATAAATCTTAAAAACGAGAGTTTTCGGAGTTGTGTCGGAAACTTACAAATCGCCGAAATGAAATTCCGGAAAGATAGAAGTGTAGATCGTCTCGTGGTGGTCGTTTATTGTAAAGGGGTTTGAAGATCCGAGGTCGTTTGAGGTGTTTATTTTGCGATTTTGATGATTTTTGGTTTGGGTTTTGTTGAGAGAAAATAGAGAGGAGAGAGAGATAGAGAAAAAGAGAAATGGAAGAAAGTGGGTGGGAGTGGGGGTTAAATCCCCATTTTCGCCCCGCGTTCCCGCTCCGTGCGGTGTTCGTTTGCTCCGTCGTTAAAACGTTAAATGATTATTTTATATATTAGTTGTTACTTTTAAAAATACAATTTATTACGTTATATTTTATTTAAATATTTTACAAACCACTTAATATTTGAATTATAAAAGGTAAGTTAACTTGTTTGCGCGTTTTACATTTTTAAGTTGTGTAACTTTCTGATTGTACGGTACGAACGAATATGAATTATTAAAATAATCATACTTTCGACATAGAAGCGTTATTTAATAAAAGTTGATCACCAACGTCCGTATTTATTTAATCGAATTACATTTGATTTGAACTCGTACGATTTAAACAAATCGCATAATTGTAGATATATATTCAACAATATATATGAAAATTGATACATTAATTAGCCTATCACAGAACTAATTACATGTACTAAAACTTGATTAGGCACTAAATTCTAGTCCTAAATTGACGGTTGTCACATTATACAAACCCTAAACGAAATATATAAAAACCCTAACCTAAAATATGGTAAAAAGTAGTGAAAAAGACTCCAAAATCGTATGCAGACTGGCGCTATTTATATTTTCTGGGATCAAGATCCATACGGCGTATGGAAATTGATCCGCCGTATGGATCAAAAGTAGCTTACTGTGCAAGACTTGCTCCACACCTCACTCGTTTTCTGCGCCTCCCTTTTTACCTTCACGCGTTTTTCCCATTTTCTCAAAATGAGGTTGACTTGGCTTTAGAGTGGGCCCCACCTATTTTTACTTCCTGCGCAGCCCATTTTGCCTCCACGTGATTAGGATCTTTCTACCTGCAAAGTCACAATAATCATCATTTATTATTTATTTAACTTTATTATTATTATATTAAGTTAATATATATATATATATATATATATATATATATATATATATATATATATATATTAATATAATACTACGTAGTACATATGTACTATACTACTATCTATCTATCTTTATATTTATTTTAATATTATTATTAACTATTATTACTAACATTATTATATTATAAATATTATACATATTAGGTACTACTACTATGTAATATTATATTATTATTTATTTAACTTATATTACTTTAATACTAATACTAATATTTATATTATTTAACCTAACTAGTTATTTGGTCCAACTCATAAACCCTAATAAATGTACAATCTAACTATTTTTGCTCAACTCATCTAACTTTTTGAACTCAAGTATTTACAAACTTTATTTATTTTTATCTCTATTTTAACTACTTTGTCCTAATCATATTTAGGTAAAACTAACTTTTATACAAAAATCACTTAATTTGATCTATTTTTAACTCATTTTTGTTCTTTTTCTAATTCAAGCTCTATTTTTATCTATTTTGTAAATATGAACGAAATAACTACGTTTTATTAAGTAAATGCAACAAAAGTATACAAAAACTAGGAAATATTAGTATATAAATATAGTACTATTTGATGTTATCAAATATCCCCACACTTAAGTTCTGCTTGTCCTCAAGTAGAATACATTTTCATCATAAAAACTTGATAAGCATCAAACTAATATTTAAGAATCAAAATACTCAAATTAAAAATCCGTTTCATAATTTAAAACTTTAAACAATTTAATTAACATGGATAACTATAATGTACAAATAAAAATTATTATTATTAGTGTAACATATAGTCCATGAATGATTACTAATATACTTATCCACTTTAAACAATCTATACTTATATTTCTGAATACACCTTTATTGTTAGTATGTACATTACTTATGATTTCCACATATGATATACTCTTAAACTTAATCATGCAATTTACTTCTATATTCAAAATAAATATATGAAATCCATTTTTAAGAATCAAGACATTGGTGACAGGTCTGCATTTTCATGCAACAGAGCGACATAACTTGATTCAGGTTTAAGCAAAACCAGACTTGGTCAAACCATTTTGGCGATCTCATTAGGTATCTTTTATTTTTAAGACTTTTCAAGTACTTTTGACTTGTGTTTGCTTAATGTTAAGTATATATTAATAGAGACCAGGTCTATACTTCCGTATAACAGAGGAAACCATCAATATATACCCCCAAATGTATTCATATAAAAATCAAGAAATATAAAATTATTGCATGATAAATCTAAGAATTAAGACTTTTAGGTCGTACATCATATTATGTATCATAAAATAATATACAAGTTATTTTATTAATTTCTTAAAATTCAGAAATCCTCATATAGATTGCCTATTAGTACATCATATCATGTAACTATATATCACTCATTATTAAGTTTCTTACGTTATATGTACAAAACAGTTAATCCACATTAAAGTCTAAACTTTTAAATACAAAACAAAACTTTTAACAAAAAGTATTCTAACTAATAAATACCTAGTTTTTAACTCAAAATTTTTTAAATTTGATGAAAATTTAACAAAATTATAATATAAGGACAAGTTAACAAAAAATTTCTTTTCTACCGATCCCATCCCCACACTTAAATTATACAATGTCCTCATTGTATATAAACATATAAAAATAAAAGTGAGAAAAGGAAGAAAAGAAATTAGAACAAAAAAACTCCCCTGAATATGACGTAATTATCTTGATCTTGTTCGGCGTAACGGGTCATCTTCCGATCTTTATTCAAAAATATACAACATCCACACTTTCGTAGTTAATCACGATTGCATTTAGCGTATGCAATAAGCCTTTAAACCCCTCGGTATCCCAAGTGGACGAGTTATAGTCTCGTGAGGGTTTCCAGTGAACACACCCACAAAGTTCTTTTATTTTCCAAAAATTTCAATTTCAACTGAATTGGTTGTCAACTTCAAAAAGTAGCAAAAAACATTAAACGTACCAAATAAAATAAATCTACCTAAAACAGAAAATAAAAATTATACATAATGTACAAGCACGGGTTGCCTCCCGAGAAGCGCTTGTTTTTGTTCGAGTCACTAGCTTGACTCCAACCTTACTTACCAAAAAATCTCTTGACTTTCCCCACACTTAAAAGTAAGCATGGATGATAATATCTAAAAATTATCCAAAAATGTAAATTTATTAAGATTAAAGCAAATAAATACTTATCGTTTATGGCAGGCATTGATCCATTCCTTGATGCTCCATGATTTTCCAAAAATTGAGAGAAACTTTCCTTCCGATCGAATTGCCAAAAAGGATCTTCATACTCGTAAAACAATGAACTCGTGCTTATAGATACTTTAACCGTTGGCGGAGTTTTAATCCAACTGCTGGTTGATGTCAGATTACCACAAGTTCTGTTTTCGATTTCATCTCCAATCCTTACCATTGCTTGATCATCATTTTCCTGGTGATTCACCTCTTGATGTGATGACGGATTTTCACTAATAGCTGGAATGGCTATTAATTCTTCTTCTGTCATAACCCCACATTGGTTCCTCAATTCAAGGATTTCCTCTTCATTACAATCAAGTAGCGAGAGTATTTCCTCATCAGAATCATAGTGATCAAATCTTGGCAAAGGTAACCAATCTACCTCCATATCTTCTTTCTGTTTAATTTCATTAAAAATTTCGTTAGAAAATAAGGATTCAGAGGATTGAGAATACGTATCTGTTTGAGCCATCTCCTCAAGTTGTTGAATGGAATCTCCTTGACTGTGGCCAATAGTCTTCGTTTCTTCCACTCTTTCATTTGATGTCTCCATAGATTGCGTAGCTTTCACAATCACTGGACGAGATAAGCTTTTAACAGTATCTTTATTAAGCTTTGGAAAAATTGATCCTTCATTGTACTTTCTATTCAAAGCAGCTGGATAAGGAGGCGGAGGTGTATACTTTTTAATAATTTCTTCCGATAAAGGTAAAGGCGTATATTTTTTTAAATTTGGTTTTGCCTTATATCCTTCATCTTTTGGTTTGTCAAAATTTTCCACCTTGTCGCTTTCCATATCCTTCACAATTAGATCTCTATTCCAATATGCTATCATCTCATCTAAAGATTGCTTCAATTCCTCTTTAGTCAACATGCGAACGTTTCTCGAGTTTTGAAAACTCACAGGGACATCATTCATCTTTTGAGACATACCTGTCAAAATAAAACAAAAAGAAAAAGAGTAGAAAAGAAAAGAAAATAAAATAAAAACTAACTAAATTTTTTTTTTTTTTAACTAAAATAAATTTCCAATTTAAATAATAAACAACACCAGTCCCCGGTAGAACAAAAGTCCAACCGATTAAGTGTTCCCCGGCAGAATAGTTCAACCAGTTAAGAGTCCCCGGCAGCGGCGCCAAAAACTTGATGCGTGTGAAAGCGCGTCTCGTTTTATAATTTATAACTGAAAATACCTTATTAATACTATCACACAACCAGGCAAGAATACCTGATCGGAATAGTATAGCTATGGTAAGTCCAGGTCGATCTCAGGAACACATGAATGGTGGTTTATTAATATAAATAGGAAATAATAATTAACTAATAAAACAGTAAAAAAGGGGACGTTTTAGTTCCGTGCGAACATAAGAGTTGTAAATAATAAATAAAACTTAAATAAAACTTTAAATAAAAACAATAAAAATAATAAATGGATAACAATAGGAAGGAAAAAGCAATTGTGTAGTAACTCCACTCAGATTCATATATCCCGATTGATTGCATATTGATTATTCAATTTATATCAACTTAATACCAAATTCTTCAATGATTATAAGTTGAAAATGAATCAGCCAACGTTCCGGGTCCAACTAATCCCTACAATTTAAGGTTTCCCTAAATTGTGCATTAAGCATTCACGATCTATTATAATTCACCCTCGCGGTACGAATTCTTCAACAATACCTATTAATAATCTCTTATTAACTTATTCGTTTTAGGTTATTAACTTTACTTTCTTAACCTATCAGACTCAACATATTTAGCAATGATTAAATAAACCTAGATTCACTAATCATCAATAATTAATAACACTAAAGGAACTCAATCTCATTAATATTATTAACCACGTTAAGGAGTAAAAGCTAATAAGCACCAACAACTAAGGTTACACGGGGAATATAATAATCTTCAATCAAATAACTTAGCCAATATGCAATATAATCATTCAATAATCATAATCTAAGTTTCACTACTACACAAATACTAAATATCAATTCATATTCAATTATGCATAAAACAAAATATTCAATATCAAAAACATAATTGCAATTGAATTAAATAAAGAGTAGATACAAACCGAATAATGAATCACAAAAAACTAAAATGAATATGCTTCAATCTTGATCCCTCGTGCCTCCAAAGTAACCTCAAAATTCGTATTATACAAACCCTAAACGAAATATATAAAAACCCTAACCTAAAATATGGTAAAAAGTGGTGAAAAAGACTCCAAAATCGTATGCAGACTGGCGCTATTTATATTTTCTGGGATCAAGATCCATACGGCGTATGGAAATTGATCCGCCGTATGGATCAAAAGTAGCTTACTGTGCAAGACTTGCTCCACACCTCACTCGTTTTCTGCGCCTCCCTTTTTACCTTCACGCGTTTTTCCCATTTTCTCAAAATGAGGTTGACTTGGCTTTAGAGTGGGCCCCACCTGTTTTTACTTCCTGCGCAGCCCAATTTGCCTCCACGTGATTAGGATCTTTCTACCTGCTGAAACGCCCATATTTCCTTAGATTTTTTTTTTTTTTTTAAGAACACTTGCATATTTCAAATTTATAAATTCATAATGCTTAGGAATATCATTCCATCACATTTGATCCCATCTAAATACTAAAGTTATATGTTTACAAATTCGACTCCATACAATGATGACACCTTTTATCAAAATCATAATAGTTTGGGCGATTTATACAATGGTAATACAAAACGATAATTCAATAGAATAAGAAACTTGTCTAATAACATTACAAGTTTCTATCCACGCTACCTTCTTGAATCCTTTCATCCAATTGGTTCAACAAAATCAAATACCTACAACATAAAACAACTGATACGAGTAAGCATAAAGCTTAGTGAGTATACAAGCAACTAAATAAATAATTCACACACAAGATACAATTTATCAATAATTACTTATTTCTTTTAAATAGAAACTATTGAACAACACTAAGATTCGACAATATTTCGTATGGATCCATGATCCAATAGATACAAGTAAGCATGGCACTAATCCTATATGGGTACCAAACTTAATAGATACCAAGTAGTGCTAAGCACTTATTTCGTGATATTCATCTATTTCATAATAAGCAATCTCTACAATACTAAATCCATATATTCCACATAATTCCCCTAATCATCTTAATTCACATAATTCTCCTAATACACATCATTCTCCTAATTCACATAATCCTACAATTTCACATAATCCACATAATTCAATAATCTACATAATACTATACTATTTCCAAGTAACTCAATTACTAACAACAATCAACAACTATGGTCAACAACCAATATTTCTTAAAATACGAAACATGATACAATATAGAAACACACATAAGATACAATTATAAGAAACAAATAATAATAACAACTAGAAGAGACAAACAATATTCCAAATGAATGTATGAACCTCTTGCTCGTAAGCAATCCTGAACATACAATCATTATTCAAATAGTCCTCGTATCACTCACCTTTGCTTTTAGGCGAATGTATGATGCCACATCCAAAATAGCTAAATCACCGTTCTTGATTACTTAGCATATAACCTATCGATACAATAATACATTTAATAACTAGAAATCATCATAATCAATACATCAACTATATAAATCCCTTACTCTTATTGAATTAATCATATTACTTCTACTTCTTTATTTCATTATTTCCTTATTTGGATAACCACCTTAGATGATCATTTCATATTATAATTCAAGATTCATCCTTAATTCATTGAATTCATTATTTCATTTTATTCATCACTAAAGATCATCATAGTTATAATAAATTTAATTACTTAATCCTTTGTGTCAATATTTCAATTCTTACAATCATATTTCAAAAACCTTTAATCATATTTCAACAACATTTATAATCACCAATTAAGGTGTATTAACACTAATTCATATGATCAAAACCCACTTTGATCATATATCCCAAATTCAATTAATCCATTTTTAGATCAAATTCATGTTACTCCTCATCATTTAAACACTTATACATTACTAATTCATCATAATATAGCTTAAATTCAATCTAGAAATCATTAGTCATTCAAACCCATCAAAACCCTCAAGAACACAATTCAAGATTCTTGATCTTTAATTCATTCTAGTGTTAATTCAATCACTAATAAGCTTATCTATCATCAATTCAATGTATTTCATACTTTATTTCATATTAAATTCGTTAATTTCATAAACCCCCATGAAAATTCAAAGAAACTAAGATTCTAGGTTAAACTAAATCAAGAACAAGGATTACCTTAGGTTGTAGATGATTAATCCTTGTTGAATTCGAGTTCCTAGCTTCGATTTCAGGTTTAAAATTCGATTTCTTTGTTTAGGGTTAGGGTTAATACGAGTTTGAAGTTCCTGGATGTTTTGAGAAGTGATTTTAGTGATATATGATACGTACACATATAGATATATATGTTTATTTTATACCCCGTGATTATCATTGTCTGGAACTTTAAAACCGACTCACAGTTATTACTATTTTATTTCACCTAGAGTTAAAAATAACTTAAAACATTTACTATTACGTTATTCACAATATTACTTTTGGATTTTGGGATGTTACAAGTCTCCCCCACTTATTTCATTCGTGTCCTCACGAATGTCACTCATATAGAATCGCAGTGATACTTTCTCTACAGGTGCGGAAGCGTTTATTTCATATATGATACTTTAAACAATTAATGAATTCATAACATGAATGTACACCACTCACTTACCCACAAGATATCTTTGATTCATATTTCATCTTAATTCCAGACAACTTAATACGTATATTACATAAATAATCTTTCATCATATACAGATAAATTATGCATATTTCTTAGATAGGTAGACATATATTTCTATCCAAATAGACACAAGATATGTATGCTTAATAATTCTCTTATATATATACGTTTTATTTCATTAATTTGCACATATCCAGGGTATATTTTAATTAAATCCATAAATCCTAAACACCTAACTGCGCTTTTAATTCTATTTCTCTTACTAGCACAAAGTACAATATGTAATAATATCAATTATTTCATCATAACTAATACATATAGCCTACGTCACCCCTTTGAGTAACTTATAATATAGATACATGTTTTGAATTCTTTCCACATTCACATTTCAATGAATGTGCATACTTCTATTCTTACCCACGCACATGTACTGTGCATATATCCTATTTCATACTGACCACTTTTCTGAGTCATTTGTTATTATTAGTTCTATAGATACTTTGAAACACGTAATCACTTGATATAAGGGAAACACATACTATTTATTTCTTTATAATGATTACATTAGTGGTTATAAAAACCACAATACATATTTCAACAATGAAAATTTTAATTCAATCATACCAATAAGCTAGTACTCACACATTACCTTAATTATCATAAGTATTATCAATAATATATTTCGTAGTATCATATTAGCTATGTCAGCAAAGTACGAATACCAAGATTATCATATTTCGTAAACAATTCTGATACAAGATCAGTGCTAACCGCAGTTAACAATGATCAATCATAATTCCTTAACTATATTTCTATATTATGTTATTTCATAATTAAATTCTATTTCTGTTAACCTATTATATGTCACTTACTAAGATTCTCCCTCACTTAAGATTCATCATACTACTTTTAATAACAGGATTCATAATAAGATACTATTATAAGGCAAACACATATTTTATTTCGACTAACATCTATTTCTTCAATAATAGGTACCACATCATGACTATCGTCTAGTGGTTTACTATTTCTATATTTCATACCAAATTCACATCATATTGATACTATATTCATTTATAAAGCATAAGCTTACATGCTTCTGCCTTTATTCGAAACAACTCAATACTACTCTTACACTTATTCTCTACAAATTATATCAAGCACATATGATATTTGGCAGCCTCAACAATTCCATGTGAATAGCATAATATAACTACATTGGCCAGACGTCTTTAGATTATGTTATACACACTTCCTTCTTGGGCTACTTTATATCATCCAGCCTTAATATAATTTCCACAAAACACATAATTCAATGATTCATAACAAGCAAGATACTTGATAACATTTTGATCACATATATCCAACTTATTTCGATTAATAGATTTCACATAAGCAAGAAATTTCACATATTCCAGTTAATATCATTTATTTCACCTTCCAACTTGTCTCTGATGAATTCATCTTCTGATTCATTCATCAGTCAATTAAACACATATATTTCTAATCACATAGCAACTAATCACATAATGATGTCATATATTAATCATAATCATTATTTCACATTGTTTATTTCACACTTAATACATATAATCAGAATCAAATAACAATTGGGTTTAGGTAGAGATTAAACTTTCAAACAGGCTTGTGGTCCATAAGATACCATTGTGCATTGCGCATATTTGGTATAGTCAATATTTCGTATGATTGTTATTTCGTAATAAAGAATTTCTACAAAATGCGCAAATACACAATTCATAACAAAACATATTTATCAATTCACATATTCCATATTCTTCCTAAGGAAGCAATCCATATTTCCTAATCATTGATTAAAGTTTTCAATTATTCCTTAAATACTTATACAATTATTTTCATATTTCGTTTAATTCAATCAATATTCAAAATTCGCATAACCTCGTAAAAACAGGCCCTACTGATACATTTATTCAACAGAATGATCCCTGAGGCTTAAAGAAACAAAAGCCCAATTCGAAACGTAAGTCAAAAATTCAAAATAAGGTCCGAAAAATAGTAAAATGCCATTTTCGGGCCCCAAACGATCCCGAAGTGCCGAAAACTGACAGGGCTCATGGCAAAGCGATGAGCTTTGACCGTTGGGCCGTTTCCGAGTGACCTTGTAAATTTCGTCTCAATCGGACACTGAAATTTTATTACGGAAATTCTACGTCGAACGTTATTTCGAATATTGCTAAACGGTTGACTAAAAACAAAAAGTCAACAAAATTACCCCTTACCCGCCGGGCAAACATAGTACCCGCCGGGTACACATGCTCAGCCGCCGGGTTCTAAGTCCAAACCGCCGGGTGATTTAAATTTTCACTAACAGAAATATTTTGCCGCATTTAGATTCTACCAGCCGCCGGTTTTGGTAAACCAACCGCCGGGTTACCCACTTTACCCGCCGGGTACCAGGCTTACCCGCCGGGTACGCCAACCCAGATCAGACCTGCACAACTTAGTGCAAAAATACGAAATTCAAACGCGCATATTTCTTAAACCGTAAAGAATTAGGTTCTGAAATTTTGCAGGCACATTCATATGATCAAAATGCAACTTTCCATTTTTACACTTTTTCAAAATTCACATTTTACGAGAAAACGGACGTCTCACCAAATTATGGTCATTTTGGACCAATTTGGTGGACAACTCATATTCCAAATCACTTAGTTTTAGATTCTAGTCTTTTGCCAACATATTCCTACATCCATTTATGACTTAAAGCAATGATCACAACTACCATACTTGAATCATTACTCATTTTGACACCTTGACCCGTTTGGGGGTCCATTTGGACACTTTCACTAAAATTGCTCATAACAATCACATTAACTTTATATTTCAATACAAATTGACTCAATATCCTCATTGAAGACTCATAACCACATAATTGGACCATATTTCAATATTTGATACATTGATCACAAATTCACCCAAAACTATGATCAATCTTCACATATTTCAATACCTAACCATATTACCACTATATTATATTCCTATTACCCAACTTGACACCCTCGTATTTCAGGTTGACTTTTTCAAGTCAAAGATACATTCTTCAATCACTAGACCATTTACTTCTTAACCAACAATATAACTCCAAATCATACAGTATAAGATACTAGATTTCATTAAACTTTCTATTACTACTTCAACACATATAATTCATCATATTTCACTACAAGGAATCATATCAATTCTATTACTACTCATAATTAGGATAAAAATTCATATAATTCATATAGGTTTAAGCTTAAGCAATCTTATTGTGGATTACTTAATTCTCTTAAACCATCGCTCTGATACCAACTTGAAACGCCCATATTTCCTTAGATTTTTTTTTTTTTTTTAAGAACACTTGCATATTTCAAATTTATAAATTCATAATGCTTAGGAATATCATTCCATCACATTTGATCCCATCTAAATACTAAAGTTATATGTTTACAAATTCGACTCCATACAATGATGACACCTTTTATCAAAATCATAATAGTTTGGGCGATTTATACAATGGTAATACAAAACGATAATTCAATAGAATAAGAAACTTGTCTAATAACATTACAAGTTTCTATCCACGCTACCTTCTTGAATCCTTTCATCCAATTGGTTCAACAAAATCAAATACCTACAACATAAAACAACTGATACGAGTAAGCATAAAGCTTAGTGAGTATACAAGCAACTAAATAAATAATTCACACACAAGATACAATTTATCAATAATTACTTATTTCTTTTAAATAGAAACTATTGAACAACACTAAGATTCGACAATATTTCGTATGGATCCATGATCCAATAGATACAAGTAAGCATGGCACTAATCCTATATGGGTACCAAACTTAATAGATACCAAGTAGTGCTAAGCACTTATTTCGTGATATTCATCTATTTCATAATAAGCAATCTCTACAATACTAAATCCATATATTCCACATAATTCCCCTAATCATCTTAATTCACATAATTCTCCTAATACACATCATTCTCCTAATTCACATAATCCTACAATTTCACATAATCCACATAATTCAATAATCTACATAATACTATACTATTTCCAAGTAACTCAATTACTAACAACAATCAACAACTATGGTCAACAACCAATATTTCTTAAAATACGAAACATGATACAATATAGAAACACACATAAGATACAATTATAAGAAACAAATAATAATAACAACTAGAAGAGACAAACAATATTCCAAATGAATGTATGAACCTCTTGCTCGTAAGCAATCCTGAACATACAATCATTATTCAAATAGTCCTCGTATCACTCACCTTTGCTTTTAGGCGAATGTATGATGCCACATCCAAAATAGCTAAATCACCGTTCTTGATTACTTAGCATATAACCTATCGATACAATAATACATTTAATAACTAGAAATCATCATAATCAATACATCAACTATATAAATCCCTTACTCTTATTGAATTAATCATATTACTTCTACTTCTTTATTTCATTATTTCCTTATTTGGATAACCACCTTAGATGATCATTTCATATTATAATTCAAGATTCATCCTTAATTCATTGAATTCATTATTTCATTTTATTCATCACTAAAGATCATCATAGTTATAATAAATTTAATTACTTAATCCTTTGTGTCAATATTTCAATTCTTACAATCATATTTCAAAAACCTTTAATCATATTTCAACAACATTTATAATCACCAATTAAGGTGTATTAACACTAATTCATATGATCAAAACCCACTTTGATCATATATCCCAAATTCAATTAATCCATTTTTAGATCAAATTCATGTTACTCCTCATCATTTAAACACTTATACATTACTAATTCATCATAATATAGCTTAAATTCAATCTAGAAATCATTAGTCATTCAAACCCATCAAAACCCTCAAGAACACAATTCAAGATTCTTGATCTTTAATTCATTCTAGTGTTAATTCAATCACTAATAAGCTTATCTATCATCAATTCAATGTATTTCATACTTTATTTCATATTAAATTCGTTAATTTCATAAACCCCCATGAAAATTCAAAGAAACTAAGATTCTAGGTTAAACTAAATCAAGAACAAGGATTACCTTAGGTTGTAGATGATTAATCCTTGTTGAATTCGAGTTCCTAGCTTCGATTTCAGGTTTAAAATTCGATTTCTTTGTTTAGGGTTAGGGTTAATACGAGTTTGAAGTTCCTGGATGTTTTGAGAAGTGATTTTAGTGATATATGATACGTACACATATAGATATATATGTTTATTTTATACCCCGTGATTATCATTGTCTGGAACTTTAAAACCGACTCACAGTTATTACTATTTTATTTCACCTAGAGTTAAAAATAACTTAAAACATTTACTATTACGTTATTCACAATATTACTTTTGGATTTTGGGATGTTACAAGTCTCCCCCACTTATTTCATTCGTGTCCTCACGAATGTCACTCATATAGAATCGCAGTGATACTTTCTCTACAGGTGCGGAAGCGTTTATTTCATATATGATACTTTAAACAATTAATGAATTCATAACATGAATGTACACCACTCACTTACCCACAAGATATCTTTGATTCATATTTCATCTTAATTCCAGACAACTTAATACGTATATTACATAAATAATCTTTCATCATATACAGATAAATTATGCATATTTCTTAGATAGGTAGACATATATTTCTATCCAAATAGACACAAGATATGTATGCTTAATAATTCTCTTATATATATACGTTTTATTTCATTAATTTGCACATATCCAGGGTATATTTCAATTAAATCCATAAATCCTAAACACCTAACTGCGCTTTTAATTCTATTTCTCTTACTAGCACAAAGTACAATATGTAATAATATCAATTATTTCATCATAACTAATACATATAGCCTACGTCACCCCTTTGAGTAACTTATAATATAGATACATGTTTTGAATTCTTTCCACATTCACATTTCAATGAATGTGCATACTTCTATTCTTACCCACGCACATGTACTGTGCATATATCCTATTTCATACTGACCACTTTTCTGAGTCATTTGTTATTATTAGTTCTATAGATACTTTGAAACACGTAATCACTTGATATAAGGGAAACACATACTATTTATTTCTTTATAATGATTACATTAGTGGTTATAAAAACCACAATACATATTTCAACAATGAAAATTTTAATTCAATCATACCAATAAGCTAGTACTCACACATTACCTTAATTATCATAAGTATTATCAATAATATATTTCGTAGTATCATATTAGCTATGTCAGCAAAGTACGAATACCAAGATTATCATATTTCGTAAACAATTCTGATACAAGATCAGTGCTAACCGCAGTTAACAATGATCAATCATAATTCCTTAACTATATTTCTATATTATGTTATTTCATAATTAAATTCTATTTCTGTTAACCTATTATATGTCACTTACTAAGATTCTCCCTCACTTAAGATTCATCATACTACTTTTAATAACAGGATTCATAATAAGATACTATTATAAGGCAAACACATATTTTATTTCGACTAACATCTATTTCTTCAATAATAGGTACCACATCATGACTATCGTCTAGTGGTTTACTATTTCTATATTTCATACCAAATTCACATCATATTGATACTATATTCATTTATAAAGCATAAGCTTACATGCTTCTGCCTTTATTCGAAACAACTCAATACTACTCTTACACTTATTCTCTACAAATTATATCAAGCACATATGATATTTGGCAGCCTCAACAATTCCATGTGAATAGCATAATATAACTACATTGGCCAGACGTCTTTAGATTATGTTATACACACTTCCTTCTTGGGCTACTTTATATCATCCAGCCTTAATATAATTTCCACAAAACACATAATTCAATGATTCATAACAAGCAAGATACTTGATAACATTTTGATCACATATATCCAACTTATTTCGATTAATAGATTTCACATAAGCAAGAAATTTCACATATTCCAGTTAATATCATTTATTTCACCTTCCAACTTGTCTCTGATGAATTCATCTTCTGATTCATTCATCAGTCAATTAAACACATATATTTCTAATCACATAGCAACTAATCACATAATGATGTCATATATTAATCATAATCATTATTTCACATTGTTTATTTCACACTTAATACATATAATCAGAATCAAATAACAATTGGGTTTAGGTAGAGATTAAACTTTAAAACAGGCTTGTGGTCCATAAGATACCATTGTGCATTGCGCATATTTGGTATAGTCAATATTTCGTATGATTGTTATTTCGTAATAAAGAATTTCTACAAAATGCGCAAATACACAATTCATAACAAAACATATTTATCAATTCACATATTCCATATTCTTCCTAAGGAAGCAATCCATATTTCCTAATCATTGATTAAAGTTTTCAATTATTCCTTAAATACTTATACAATTATTTTCATATTTCGTTTAATTCAATCAATATTCAAAATTCGCATAACCTCGTAAAAACAGGCCCTACTGATACATTTATTCAACAGAATGATCCCTGAGGCTTAAAGAAACAAAAGCCCAATTCGAAACGTAAGTCAAAAATTCAAAATAAGGTCCGAAAAATAGTAAAATGCCATTTTCGGGCCCCAAACGATCCCGAAGTGCCGAAAACTGACAGGGCTCATGGCAAAGCGATGAGCTTTGACCGTTGGGCCGTTTCCGAGTGACCTTGTAAATTTCGTCTCAATCGGACACTGAAATTTTATTACGGAAATTCTACGTCGAACGTTATTTCGAATATTGCTAAACGGTTGACTAAAAACAAAAAGTCAACAAAATTACCCCTTACCCGCCGGGCAAACATAGTACCCGCCGGGTACACATGCTCAGCCGCCGGGTTCTAAGTCCAAACCGCCGGGTGATTTAAATTTTCACTAACAGAAATATTTTGCCGCATTTAGATTCTACCAGCCGCCGGTTTTGGTAAACCAACCGCCGGGTTACCCACTTTACCCGCCGGGTACCAGGCTTACCCGCCGGGTACGCCAACCCAGATCAGACCTGCACAACTTAGTGAAAAAATACGAAATTCAAACGCGCATATTTCTTAAACCGTAAAGAATTAGGTTCTGAAATTTTGCAGGCACATTCATATGATCAAAATGCAACTTTCCATTTTTACACTTTTTCAAAATTCACATTTTACGAGAAAACGGACGTCTCACCAAATTATGGTCATTTTGGACCAATTTGGTGGACAACTCATATTCCAAATCACTTAGTTTTAGATTCTAGTCTTTTGCCAACATATTCCTACATCCATTTATGACTTAAAGCAATGATCACAACTACCATACTTGAATCATTACTCATTTTGACACCTTGACCCGTTTGGGGGTCCATTTGGACACTTTCACTAAAATTGCTCATAACAATCACATTAACTTTATATTTCAATACAAATTGACTCAATATCCTCATTGAAGACTCATAACCACATAATTGGACCATATTTCAATATTTGATACATTGATCACAAATTCACCCAAAACTATGATCAATCTTCACATATTTCAATACCTAACCATATTACCACTATATTATATTCCTATTACCCAACTTGACACCCTCGTATTCCAGGTTGACTTTTTCAAGTCAAAGATACATTCTTCAATCACTAGACCATTTACTTCTTAACCAACAATATAACTCCAAATCATACAGTATAAGATACTAGATTTCATTAAACTTTCTATTACTACTTCAACACATATAATTCATCATATTTCACTACAAGGAATCATATCAATTCTATTACTACTCATAATTAGGATAAAAATTCATATAATTCATATAGGTTTAAGCTTAAGCAATCTTATTGTGGATTACTTAATTCTCTTAAACCATCGCTCTGATACCAACTTGAAACGCCCATATTTCCTTAGATTTTTTTTTATTTTTTTAAGAACACTTGCATATTTCAAATTTATAAATTCATAATGCTTAGGAATATCATTCCATCACATTTGATCCCATCTAAATACTAAAGTTATATGTTTACAAATTCGACTCCATACAATGATGACACCTTTTATCAAAATCATAATAGTTTGGGCGATTTATACAATGGTAATACAAAACGATAATTCAATAGAATAAGAAACTTGTCTAATAACATTACAAGTTTCTATCCACGCTACCTTCTTGAATCCTTTCATCCAATTGGTTCAACAAAATCAAATACCTACAACATAAAACAACTGATACGAGTAAGCATAAAGCTTAGTGAGTATACAAGCAACTAAATAAATAATTCACACACAAGATACAATTTATCAATAATTACTTATTTCTTTTAAATAGAAACTATTGAACAACACTAAGATTCGACAATATTTCGTATGGATCCATGATCCAATAGATACAAGTAAGCATGACACTAATCCTATATGGGTACCAAACTTAATAGATACCAAGTAGTGCTAAGCACTTATTTCGTGATATTCATCTATTTCATAATAAGCAATCTCTACAATACTAAATCCATATATTCCACATAATTCCCCTAATCATCTTAATTCACATAATTCTCCTAATACACATCATTCTCCTAATTCACATAATCCTACAATTTCACATAATCCACATAATTCAATAATCTACATAATACTATACTATTTCCAAGTAACTCAATTACTAACAACAATCAACAACTATGGTCAACAACCAATATTTCTTAAAATACGAAACATGATACAATATAGAAACACACATAAGATACAATTATAAGAAACAAATAATAATAACAACTAGAAGAGACAAACAATATTCCAAATGAATGTATGAACCTCTTGCTCGTAAGCAATCCTGAACATACAATCATTATTCAAATAGTCCTCGTATCACTCACCTTTGCTTTTAGGCGAATGTATGATGCCACATCCAAAATAGCTAAATCACCGTTCTTGATTACTTAGCATATAACCTATCGATACAATAATACATTTAATAACTAGAAATCATCATAATCAATACATCAACTATATAAATCCCTTACTCTTATTGAATTAATCATATTACTTCTACTTCTTTATTTCATTATTTCCTTATTTGGATAACCACCTTAGATGATCATTTCATATTATAATTCAAGATTCATCCTTAATTCATTGAATTCATTATTTCATTTTATTCATCACTAAAGATCATCATAGTTATAATAAATTTAATTACTTAATCCTTTGTGTCAATATTTCAATTCTTACAATCATATTTCAAAAACCTTTAATCATATTTCAACAACATTTATAATCACCAATTAAGGTGTATTAACACTAATTCATATGATCAAAACCCACTTTGATCATATATCCCAAATTCAATTAATCCATTTTTAGATCAAATTCATGTTACTCCTCATCATTTAAACACTTATACATTACTAATTCATCATAATATAGCTTAAATTCAATCTAGAAATCATTAGTCATTCAAACCCATCAAAACCCTCAAGAACACAATTCAAGATTCTTGATCTTTAATTCATTCTAGTGTTAATTCAATCACTAATAAGCTTATCTATCATCAATTCAATGTATTTCATACTTTATTTCATATTAAATTCGTTAATTTCATAAACCCCCATGAAAATTCAAAGAAACTAAGATTCTAGGTTAAACTAAATCAAGAACAAGGATTACCTTAGGTTGTAGATGATTAATCCTTGTTGAATTCGAGTTCCTAGCTTCGATTTCAGGTTTAAAATTCGATTTCTTTGTTTAGGGTTAGGGTTAATACGAGTTTGAAGTTCCTGGATGTTTTGAGAAGTGATTTTAGTGATATATGATACGTACACATATAGATATATATGTTTATTTTATACTCCGTGATTATCATTGTCTGGAACTTTAAAACCGACTCACAGTTATTACTATTTTATTTCACCTAGAGTTAAAAATAACTTAAAACATTTACTATTACGTTATTCACAATATTACTTTTGGATTTTGGGATGTTACAAGTCTCCCCCACTTATTTCATTCGTGTCCTCACGAATGTCACTCATATAGAATCGCAGTGATACTTTCTCTACAGGTGCGGAAGCGTTTATTTCATATATGATACTTTAAACAATTAATGAATTCATAACATGAATGTACACCACTCACTTACCCACAAGATATCTTTGATTCATATTTCATCTTAATTCCAGACAACTTAATACGTATATTACATAAATAATCTTTCATCATATACAGATAAATTATGCATATTTCTTAGATAGGTAGACATATATTTCTATCCAAATAGACACAAGATATGTATGCTTAATAATTCTCTTATATATATACGTTTTATTTCATTAATTTGCACATATCCAGGGTATATTTCAATTAAATCCATAAATCCTAAACACCTAACTGCGCTTTTAATTCTATTTCTCTTACTAGCACAAAGTACAATATGTAATAATATCAATTATTTCATCATAACTAATACATATAGCCTACGTCACCCCTTTGAGTAACTTATAATATAGATACATGTTTTGAATTCTTTCCACATTCACATTTCAATGAATGTGCATACTTCTATTCTTACCCACGCACATGTACTGTGCATATATCCTATTTCATACTGACCACTTTTCTGAGTCATTTGTTATTATTAGTTCTATAGATACTTAGAAACACGTAATCACTTGATATAAGGGAAACACATACTATTTATTTCTTTATAATGATTACATTAGTGGTTATAAAAACCACAATACATATTTCAACAATGAAAATTTTAATTCAATCATACCAATAAGCTAGTACTCACACATTACCTTAATTATCATAAGTATTATCAATAATATATTTCGTAGTATCATATTAGCTATGTCAGCAAAGTACGAATACCAAGATTATCATATTTCGTAAACAATTCTGATACAAGATCAGTGCTAACCGCAGTTAACAATGATCAATCATAATTCCTTAACTATATTTCTATATTATGTTATTTCATAATTAAATTCTATTTCTGTTAACCTATTATATGTCACTTACTAAGATTCTCCCTCACTTAAGATTCATCATACTACTTTTAATAACAGGATTCATAATAAGATACTATTATAAGGCAAACACATATTTTATTTCGACTAACATCTATTTCTTCAATAATAGGTACCACATCATGACTATCGTCTAGTGGTTTACTATTTCTATATTTCATACCAAATTCACATCATATTGATACTATATTCATTTATAAAGCATAAGCTTACATGCTTCTGCCTTTATTCGAAACAACTCAATACTACTCTTACACTTATTCTCTACAAATTATATCAAGCACATATGATATTTGGCAGCCTCAACAATTCCATGTGAATAGCATAATATAACTACATTGGCCAGACGTCTTTAGATTATGTTATACACACTTCCTTCTTGGGCTACTTTATATCATCCAGCCTTAATATAATTTCCACAAAACACATAATTCAATGATTCATAACAAGCAAGATACTTGATAACATTTTGATCACATATATCCAACTTATTTCGATTAATAGATTTCACATAAGCAAGAAATTTCACATATTCCAGTTAATATCATTTATTTCACCTTCCAACTTGTCTCTGATGAATTCATCTTCTGATTCATTCATCAGTCAATTAAACACATATATTTCTAATCACATAGCAACTAATCACATAATGATGTCATATATTAATCATAATCATTATTTCACATTGTTTATTTCACACTTAATACATATAATCAGAATCAAATAACAATTGGGTTTAGGTAGAGATTAAACTTTCAAACAGGCTTGTGGTCCATAAGATACCATTGTGCATTGCGCATATTTGGTATAGTCAATATTTCGTATGATTGTTATTTCGTAATAAAGAATTTCTACAAAATGCGCAAATACACAATTCATAACAAAACATATTTATCAATTCACATATTCCATATTCTTCCTAAGGAAGCAATCCATATTTCCTAATCATTGATTAAAGTTTTCAATTATTCCTTAAATACTTATACAATTATTTTCATATTTCGTTTAATTCAATCAATATTCAAAATTCGCATAACCTCGTAAAAACAGGCCCTACTGATACATTTATTCAACAGAATGATCCCTGAGGCTTAAAGAAACAAAAGCCCAATTCGAAACGTAAGTCAAAAATTCAAAATAAGGTCCGAAAAATAGTAAAATGCCATTTTCGGGCCCCAAACGATCCCGAAGTGCCGAAAACTGACAGGGCTCATGGCAAAGCGATGAGCTTTGACCGTTGGGCCGTTTCCGAGTGACCTTGTAAATTTCGTCTCAATCGGACACTGAAATTTTATTACGGAAATTCTACGTCGAACGTTATTTCGAATATTGCTAAACGGTTGACTAAAAACAAAAAGTCAACAAAATTACCCCTTACCCGCCGGGCAAACATAGTACCCGCCGGGTACACATGCTCAGCCGCCGGGTTCTAAGTCCAAACCGCCGGGTGATTTAAATTTTCACTAACAGAAATATTTTGCCGCATTTAGATTCTACCAGCCGCCGGTTTTGGTAAACCAACCGCCGGGTTACCCACTTTACCCGCCGGGTACCAGGCTTACCCGCCGGGTACGCCAACCCAGATCAGACCTGCACAACTTAGTGCAAAAATACGAAATTCAAACGCGCATATTTCTTAAACCGTAAAGAATTAGGTTCTGAAATTTTGCAGGCACATTCATATGATCAAAATGCAACTTTCCATTTTTACACTTTTTCAAAATTCACATTTTACGAGAAAACGGACGTCTCACCAAATTATGGTCATTTTGGACCAATTTGGTGGACAACTCATATTCCAAATCACTTAGTTTTAGATTCTAGTCTTTTGCCAACATATTCCTACATCCATTTATGACTTAAAGCAATGATCACAACTACCATACTTGAATCATTACTCATTTTGACACCTTGACCCGTTTGGGGGTCCATTTGGACACTTTCACTAAAATTGCTCATAACAATCACATTAACTTTATATTTCAATACAAATTGACTCAATATCCTCATTGAAGACTCATAACCACATAATTGGACCATATTTCAATATTTGATACATTGATCACAAATTCACCCAAAACTATGATCAATCTTCACATATTTCAATACCTAACCATATTACCACTATATTATATTCCTATTACCCAACTTGACACCCTCGTATTCCAGGTTGACTTTTTCAAGTCAAAGATACATTCTTCAATCACTAGACCATTTACTTCTTAACCAACAATATAACTCCAAATCATACAGTATAAGATACTAGATTTCATTAAACTTTCTATTACTACTTCAACACATATAATTCATCATATTTCACTACAAGGAATCATATCAATTCTATTACTACTCATAATTAGGATAAAAATTCATATAATTCATATAGGTTTAAGCTTAAGCAATCTTATTGTGGATTACTTAATTCTCTTAAACCATCGCTCTGATACCAACTTGAAACGCCCATATTTCCTTAGATTTTTTTTTTTTTTTTTAAGAACACTTGCATATTTCAAATTTATAAATTCATAATGCTTAGGAATATCATTCCATCACATTTGATCCCATCTAAATACTAAAGTTATATGTTTACAAATTCGACTCCATACAATGATGACACCTTTTATCAAAATCATAATAGTTTGGGCGATTTATACAATGGTAATACAAAACGATAATTCAATAGAATAAGAAACTTGTCTAATAACATTACAAGTTTCTATCCACGCTACCTTCTTGAATCCTTTCATCCAATTGGTTCAACAAAATCAAATACCTACAACATAAAACAACTGATACGAGTAAGCATAAAGCTTAGTGAGTATACAAGCAACTAAATAAATAATTCACACACAAGATACAATTTATCAATAATTACTTATTTCTTTTAAATAGAAACTATTGAACAACACTAAGATTCGACAATATTTCGTATGGATCCATGATCCAATAGATACAAGTAAGCATGGCACTAATCCTATATGGGTACCAAACTTAATAGATACCAAGTAGTGCTAAGCACTTATTTCGTGATATTCATCTATTTCATAATAAGCAATCTCTACAATACTAAATCCATATATTCCACATAATTCCCCTAATCATCTTAATTCACATAATTCTCCTAATACACATCATTCTCCTAATTCACATAATCCTACAATTTCACATAATCCACATAATTCAATAATCTACATAATACTATACTATTTCCAAGTAACTCAATTACTAACAACAATCAACAACTATGGTCAACAACCAATATTTCTTAAAATACGAAACATGATACAATATAGAAACACACATAAGATACAATTATAAGAAACAAATAATAATAACAACTAGAAGAGACAAACAATATTCCAAATGAATGTATGAACCTCTTGCTCGTAAGCAATCCTGAACATACAATCATTATTCAAATAGTCCTCGTATCACTCACCTTTGCTTTTAGGCGAATGTATGATGCCACATCCAAAATAGCTAAATCACCGTTCTTGATTACTTAGCATATAACCTATCGATACAATAATACATTTAATAACTAGAAATCATCATAATCAATACATCAACTATATAAATCCCTTACTCTTATTGAATTAATCATATTACTTCTACTTCTTTATTTCATTATTTCCTTATTTGGATAACCACCTTAGATGATCATTTCATATTATAATTCAAGATTCATCCTTAATTCATTGAATTCATTATTTCATTTTATTCATCACTAAAGATCATCATAGTTATAATAAATTTAATTACTTAATCCTTTGTGTCAATATTTCAATTCTTACAATCATATTTCAAAAACCTTTAATCATATTTCAACAACATTTATAATCACCAATTAAGGTGTATTAACACTAATTCATATGATCAAAACCCACTTTGATCATATATCCCAAATTCAATTAATCCATTTTTAGATCAAATTCATGTTACTCCTCATCATTTAAACACTTATACATTACTAATTCATCATAATATAGCTTAAATTCAATCTAGAAATCATTAGTCATTCAAACCCATCAAAACCCTCAAGAACACAATTCAAGATTCTTGATCTTTAATTCATTCTAGTGTTAATTCAATCACTAATAAGCTTATCTATCATCAATTCAATGTATTTCATACTTTATTTCATATTAAATTCGTTAATTTCATAAACCCCCATGAAAATTCAAAGAAACTAAGATTCTAGGTTAAACTAAATCAAGAACAAGGATTACCTTAGGTTGTAGATGATTAATCCTTGTTGAATTCGAGTTCCTAGCTTCGATTTCAGGTTTAAAATTCGATTTCTTTGTTTAGGGTTAGGGTTAATACGAGTTTGAAGTTCCTGGATGTTTTGAGAAGTGATTTTAGTGATATATGATACGTACACATATAGATATATATGTTTATTTTATACCCCGTGATTATCATTGTCTGGAACTTTAAAACCGACTCACAGTTATTACTATTTTATTTCACCTAGAGTTAAAAATAACTTAAAACATTTACTATTACGTTATTCACAATATTACTTTTGGATTTTGGGATGTTACAAGTCTCCCCCACTTATTTCATTCGTGTCCTCACGAATGTCACTCATATAGAATCGCAGTGATACTTTCTCTACAGGTGCGGAAGCGTTTATTTCATATATGATACTTTAAACAATTAATGAATTCATAACATGAATGTACACCACTCACTTACCCACAAGATATCTTTGATTCATATTTCATCTTAATTCCAGACAACTTAATACGTATATTACATAAATAATCTTTCATCATATACAGATAAATTATGCATATTTCTTCGATAGGTAGACATATATTTCTATCCAAATAGACACAAGATATGTATGCTTAATAATTCTCTTATATATATACGTTTTATTTCATTAATTTGCACATATCCAGGGTATATTTCAATTAAATCCATAAATCCTAAACACCTAACTGCGCTTTTAATTCTATTTCTCTTACTAGCACAAAGTACAATATGTAATAATATCAATTATTTCATCATAACTAATACATATAGCCTACGTCACCCCTTTGAGTAACTTATAATATAGATACATGTTTTGAATTCTTTCCACATTCACATTTCAATGAATGTGCATACTTCTATTCTTACCCACGCACATGTACTGTGCATATATCCTATTTCATACTGACCACTTTTCTGAGTCATTTGTTATTATTAGTTCTATAGATACTTTGAAACACGTAATCACTTGATATAAGGGAAACACATACTATTTATTTCTTTATAATGATTACATTAGTGGTTATAAAAACCACAATACATATTTCAACAATGAAAATTTTAATTCAATCATACCAATAAGCTAGTACTCACACATTACCTTAATTATCATAAGTATTATCAATAATATATTTCGTAGTATCATATTAGCTATGTCAGCAAAGTACGAATACCAAGATTATCATATTTCGTAAACAATTCTGATACAAGATCAGTGCTAACCGCAGTTAACAATGATCAATCATAATTCCTTAACTATATTTCTATATTATGTTATTTCATAATTAAATTCTATTTCTGTTAACCTATTATATGTCACTTACTAAGATTCTCCCTCACTTAAGATTCATCATACTACTTTTAATAACAGGATTCATAATAAGATACTATTATAAGGCAAACACATATTTTATTTCGACTAACATCTATTTCTTCAATAATAGGTACCACATCATGACTATCGTCTAGTGGTTTACTATTTCTATATTTCATACCAAATTCACATCATATTGATACTATATTCATTTATAAAGCATAAGCTTACATGCTTCTGCCTTTATTCGAAACAACTCAATACTACTCTTACACTTATTCTCTACAAATTATATCAAGCACATATGATATTTGGCAGCCTCAACAATTCCATGTGAATAGCATAATATAACTACATTGGCCAGACGTCTTTAGATTATGTTATACACACTTCCTTCTTGGGCTACTTTATATCATCCAGCCTTAATATAATTTCCACAAAACACATAATTCAATGATTCATAACAAGCAAGATACTTGATAACATTTTGATCACATATATCCAACTTATTTCGATTAATAGATTTCACATAAGCAAGAAATTTCACATATTCCAGTTAATATCATTTATTTCACCTTCCAACTTGTCTCTGATGAATTCATCTTCTGATTCATTCATCAGTCAATTAAACACATATATTTCTAATCACATAGCAACTAATCACATAATGATGTCATATATTAATCATAATCATTATTTCACATTGTTTATTTCACACTTAATACATATAATCAGAATCAAATAACAATTGGGTTTAGGTAGAGATTAAACTTTCAAACAGGCTTGTGGTCCATAAGATACCATTGTGCATTGCGCATATTTGGTATAGTCAATATTTCGTATGATTGTTATTTCGTAATAAAGAATTTCTACAAAATGCGCAAATACACAATTCATAACAAAACATATTTATCAATTCACATATTCCATATTCTTCCTAAGGAAGCAATCCATATTTCCTAATCATTGATTAAAGTTTTCAATTATTCCTTAAATACTTATACAATTATTTTCATATTTCGTTTAATTCAATCAATATTCAAAATTCGCATAACCTCGTAAAAACAGGCCCTACGTTATTCTTGAGATGTTATATATTACCATTTTATATATGTACATCTGTGGAGATATATCATGAATTTCGGACTAGTATCTCACTTTCTTTCCTTGTTCTTTCTTGCTCAGCATCATGCCTCCTCGCCGACAAATCACCCTTAGTGAAGCTGAGATCGCGGGACTGATTGCCCGCAGTGTGACCCAAGCCTTGGCTGCCCGAACGCCACCACCCAGTAGCGAGGACACAGCCAACAATGCTCCACCGCCCAGACCCTGCTCCTATAAGGACTTTCTGAGCTGCAAACCACTATACTTCAAGGGCACGGAAGGTGCTATTGGTTTGAGCCGATGGATAGAACGCATAGAATCTGTTTTCAGCCTATGCAACTGCACCGAGGAAAACAAGGTAAAGTTTGCCGCCTACACTTTTTAGGAGGGAGCCCTCACATGGTGGAACGCCCATGCCAACTCTGTGGGTCTTGAGATAGCTAATCAGCTACCTTGGGCCGAGTTGAAGAGCAAACTGAGGGAGAAGTATTGTCCCGAGGAAGAGATACACCGATTAGAAGAGGAGTTCTGGCAACTAGCTGTGCAGGGGACCGATATTGAGGGATACACCATCAAGTTCCAGCAATACGCTTCCCTGTGCCCTAGTCTGGTGGAACCAGAGAAAAAGGGAGTTAAGAAGTACATCCGCGGCCTTCCCGAGAGCATCCAGGGAAGTGTCGCCTCATCACAACCAACCACCACCGAAAGTGCTATCAGGCTAGCACATGAGCTCATGGCACTGGTGGTCAGCCGCGAGAAATCCAACAACAACAAACGCAAATCCACCGAACCACACAGTAGCCACCAAAACAAAAAGCCCAACACCATCCAAGCTTACAACACCAACACCGAACCCAAACGCACCTACACTGGGGACAGACCATATTGTTCCAAGTGTAACTACCACCACCATGGCCCTTGCAGATCTCCTTGCAACAACTGCAGGAAGTACGGGCATTCATCCAAAGACTGCCAAGCCCCTAAATCACAAAATAACAACCAACAACCCAAAACCTGTTATGGATGCGGGGAGACGGGACATTTCAGGGATGCATGTCCCAAACGGAAGAACAACAACAACAACGTCAAGGGAAAAGCCTTCGTGCTCAAAGCTGGGGACGCCCGTCAAGACCCGAATGTGGTCACAGGTATGTTCCTCCTCAACAATTTAACTGCTTCAATTCTGTTTGATACTGGCGCTGATAGGAGTTTTATTTCCGATGAGTTTTGCCCCCTACTTGACATCACCCCAGTTGCCTTAGATGTTAAGTTCACTGTAGAGCTTGCAAACGGTAAACTTATGGAAACCAAGAGTGTGATCCCTAATTGCACTTTAAATCTAGCCGACGAAATTTTCTCAATAGATCTCATGCCTGTTAAGATAGGAAGTTTCGATGTCATTGTTGGAATGGACTGGTTGTCCAAGCATCGGGCTGAAATTATCTGTGGCGACAAAGTTGTTCGTATACCTCTCGCCACCGGTGGAACTTTAATCATACAGGGGGAGACCGGTGGGACGAGACTCAATATCATGTCTTGCTTGAAAACCCGCAAATTTCTGAAAAAGGGCTATCCCGCAATCCTCGCACACATCATGGAGAAAAAGTCGGAGGAGAAGCGACTTGAGGAGGTGCCAATTGTCCGAGACTTTCCTGAAGTCTTTCCTGAAGAACTGCCTAGTCTACCACCACCAAGACAGGTTGAGTTCTCAATTGATCTCGTGCCGGGTGCTGCGCCGGTGGCACGAGCACCATACCGTTTAGCTCCATCCGAACTTCAGGAGTTGTCTGCCCAATTACAGGAACTTCTGGAAAGAGGATTCATTAGGCCGAGTTCTTCGCCTTGGGGAGCTCCGGTCCTATTTGTCAAAAAGAAAGACGGCACTTTCCGAATGTGTATAGACTATCGAGAGTTGAACAAGTTGACCGTCAAGAACCGATACCCATTACCTCCAATTGATGATTTGTTCGACCAGCTTCAAGGATCGAGTTGTTATTCAAAGATCGATCTCCGATCCAGTTATCATCAATTGCGTGTTCGCGATGCCGACATTCCAAAAAAGGGGGTGTCACAAAAAAGGGGGCCGGCTAGGGTGGGGTCCACGGAGGTGGACTTCACCAAATTTCGTTCCCTGTATTCGCGCTCCGTGCGGTGTTCGTTTTCTTGATCGTTAAATGTTAAATATTTATTTTATGCTTTTAAATACACGTTTTAAAATACTATTAATTTCTCAATATTTTTGTTGAAATAATTCACTAATTACTTTACGACTAGGTTATAAAATATAATTTACTTTGTTTCGTTTGTTTGCGCGTTAAATCTTTTGATCGCGAAATTGTTAGTTGCACGATACGAAATGAATATGAAATATTGTCAAAACAATATTTCAATTACGATAGTATTATTAAGTAATGTTAAATTACTTAATAAAATTGTTCACCAACGTCCGTATTTAATTGAACCGGATTACATTCGATTTGAAACTTGTACGATTTAATCAAATCGCAAGATTGTATATATTCATCAATATATATTTCGATACATTAATTAGCCTAATACAGAACTAATTACATGTATTAACAGTTGATTAGGCACTAATCACTTGTCCTAATTTGGCGAGTGTCACATTCTCCCCCTATTAGAAGAATTTCGTCCCGAAATTTAGTTCGATGTCAAATTTGATGTAGAGTCAGTGAAGAGTTGAGGATACTTAAGTCGCATTTGTTAGTTGATCTGTCTGTAATAAATTTTGTTTGAGTTGTTTGACCTCGTGGTCCATGATTTCAGCGGGTTCCTCAACGAAGTGAAGTTTGTCGTCAACACGAATTTCATCGAGTGGGATAATAAGTGTCTCATCAGACAGACATTTCTTCAAGTTAGAAATGTGAAAAGTGGGGTGCACGCTGCTGAGCTCGGATGGCAGCTGCAATCGATATGCCACTAGACCAATCCTCTCGAGGATCTCGAATGGTCCAATGTACCTGGGATTTAACTTCCCGCGTTTGCCGAATTGGATTACGCCTTTCCAAGGCGATACTTTTAAGAGTACTCGATTCCCAACCTGGAACTCGAGTGGTTTGCGTCTCACGTCAGCATAACTTTTCTGACGATCACGTGCGGCTTTGAGTTTGTTTTGGATACCAACGATTTTCTCGGTGGTTTCATGAATGATTTCCGGACCAGTGAGTTGGTGTCGTGCCTCCCAGTGGTCGGACGGGTTTTAATCCGGTCGTTGATCCAACCAACCAGGATGCGCGGACAGGGTTTAAATTTATAGAGCAGGGGAATCCTAAGCTGTATACTACTAACAGACCGAAAAGGGCAGTAAGTGGTACGTATGACTCAGGTGTCGTTCTTCAAACTACAACGGCCATGGGAGTCTAGGAAGTTTTATTATTTTTGGGAATCTAGCTAGGGTTTTTAAAAGCTTTTGGATAGGTTTGGGTTTTTTATAACTAAATACTAATTTAAATAAAGAAAATAAAACAAAAGAGGTTTGTACGGAGACTCGGTCAACAGAGGATAAGCGAGTGTTTACTATAATTTCGTTATATGTTATTGATGAATAGTCAAGGGTAAGGCTACTAGATGTGATGACTAATCCGGAGAGGATAGAAACATAATTAATGCAAAGTATTGTACCTACGACCGTTCCGCGGCTTCCATACGTTTGTACTTCACCAATTGGTGTTTCCAGCACTATACCGAGTAATAGGGCATTTTACGGTTTTTCTGTTACATTAATTAGGGTTCCACATTACTCTCGCAGATTTCCTATATCCTAATGAGCTACAACTACGAGCCTATTAAATATCTAACGTAGAGTTGTCCGCAATCAGATAAATAACATGTCACGTGGATAGCAGTTATAGAAGTCAAATACACCGGAAGTTCTCCCAAATGTACAGACCAATTTAACCGATGACTATCCTCGAATCCTGGTCCCCAGTCACAGTCATCTTAGACGTCTGTATCGTAGCGTGAATTGTTGATTGAACAAGAACACGAACGGGGATAATCCCGCGGACCAAGTTGGGATAATCGGGCTAACGATCAGTTAAATTGTTAAGCATTACAGATATAAATCATCACAACTATTCCATGCATGTTAATCTACTGTGTAAACCAATATTCTGTGTCTGAAAACCTAATTATACAGTTACTGATATGAACCAGGAGGATAACTCTAGCATGCATCATTCCTAAGGCAACAATCAAACAAGAACATGCAATAGGGTGACACATAACAGAACACCATAATCCTAAGCATAGAAGATAACCAATAATCAGATCATAGATATCCCGAAAGTTCTCTCAAAGATATATAACAGATTAACATGAATCTAACCTATCTCTAATCCTACGCTCCGTGTTTCTTATGATTTGTTTCAACCTAGAGAACACAGCCATACCAAGTTCATTGATCATCAAGTATAGAATAGGTAGAGAACGTACCACTAGTAATTGGCCAAGTTCTAGCAGGAAGCTTCTAACCACAGCATAAGTTGGATAGATAAACATTCGAGATTCAGTTTATGAGTTCATACACAGTTTAAAGTAACACGGGCAGAGTAACAGCATGGCATAAACATATTGACTATTCTAACATAACTACATCATAGTAAACACAAAGAAATGTCTAGCCTAACATTATATATCTAGCATACAATCCTAAACAAGCATAAACAAAGCAACACATGTTTAAAACTGAAAAGTAAGAGATATATAAATAGAACCTGATACGAATTTATTACAGATAGATCTTCGCGAATACAATGTCTTGGAGTGACTCCGTACAAAAGCTAAAAGCTACCTCTACCTAACTATCTCTCTAACTAGCCCAATTCTAGAGAGAGAAAATCTCTAGAGAGAGAAAATAGAGAGAGAGTGATGTGTGTGAGAGAGAAAGTGTAAGGAAGAAATGAAATGAGAAAAATGGTATGTTGGTGAAGTGAGGGGTGTCCACTATTTATAGGCAAAGCATTAAATCGCGCGTACAACTCACGAAGCAGCACGTACAAGCAAACGAAGCATCATATGGGGGAAGGGGGGCCGTATACGGCTCACTAGGGGCTGTATACGGTGTGGTGAAGGCCGTATACGGTCTTGGTGAGGCCGTATACGGTTGCCAAGGCCGTATACGGTGTTTGTCTGATTTCGTTCGTTGCTTAAAACGTCCGTATCTCCTTCGTTATGTGTCCGTTTGACTCGATTCTTTCGCCTGTGGTTTCGTAATTCCATTACGCTTCTAATGATTCCAATCTCATAGAAATTGGGTATGTAGAACTTAGGCGTAGCCAAAATGACTTTTAGTGGCTCTGAAAGTGCAGTGTCTTCTCCGTCCTTTGGCCGTTTCGCTTGATTCCAGATTTTTCTGTCTCGATTTTACCTATACAACAGATGGTAGAAGTTAGGAGGTGTGCCTTGACAGGAAAATGAGGTCGGAAGAATCGGCCTGTATTAAAATGCTGTGTTTTGTGCGATTTCAGAGTGTTTTCAGTGATTTTTAACACAACGTCTACTTTTTAACCACTTTAGTGAATTTTAATAAATAATCAATGTTTTGAAATGTTTTTACTAAAGAAAGGTCCAAAATGTGAGGAATAAAGCTTCTAAAAACATGACTTTTTACGTCACATCAGTTGGCTATCTCCCACTTCGGTCCAACAGATAGGTAATCGGCACTTACGACCGTACAGTGCCTCGAAAGGTGCAGCTCCAATACTGGTATGGTAGCTGTTGTTGTACGAAAACTCGCACAATGGTAGATGTTTTTCCCAGTTTACACCGAAGTCAACTACGCAAGCTCGTAGCATGTCTTCCAGTGTTTGAATAGTTCGTTCACTTTGGCCATCGGTTTGAGGGTGGTATGCGGTACTCATATCAAGATGGGTACCCAACGATTTCTGAAGTGATTGCCAAAAGTGAGATGTGAAGCAACTATCCCTGTCGGAGATAATCGAGATTGGAACACCGTGTCGAGAAACGACTTCCCTGATGTAGATTCGTGTGAGGCGTTCCATTTTATCAGTTTCTTTGATCGCAAGGAAATGAGCAGATTTTGTGAGACGATCAACGATCACCCAAATGGTATCGCAACCGCTAGATGACTTGGGTAGTTTGGTTATAAAATCCATGGCGATTTGTTCTCATTTCCATTCAGGAATGTTGGGTTGTTGAAGTAAACCAGAAGGTTTTTGGTATTCGGCTTTGACTTTCGAGCAAGTGAGACAATTACTGACGTATGTGGCGATTTCGGCTTTCATGTTTGGCCACCAATAAAATTCCTTGATGCCATGATACATTTTGTCGGATCCTGGGTGAATAGAATATTTGGACTTGTGAGCTTCATCCATCACCAAGTCTCGCAGGTTCCCAAAACTAGGCAACCAGATTCGATTTGAGAAACACTTAACTCCGTTAGGCTTGGTTTCGAATTGTTTATCCATGCCCCGCAAGGCTACGTTTTTGATGTTATCGGGTTTCAGGGCTTCGAGTTGAGCAGCGAGAATCTGAATGTTTAGATCATTGTGAATAGTCATACTGAGGGCTCGGACTCGAAGTGGTTTCGATCGTTCTTTTCGACTGAGGGCATCGGCAACGACATTTGCCTTACCCGGATGGTATTTAATTTCTCAATCGTAATCGATAAGCAACTCGACCCATCGACGTTGCCTCATATCGAGATCCTTCTGATCGAATATGTGTTGGAGACTTTTGTGGTCGGTAAAAATTGTGCACTGATGTGTGCTAAGTATAGGCAATTATAATCACAAGTTTAAATTAAGGAAATACTAAATAATACTATCACACAATTAAGGCAAGATTGACTCGTTCATGTAATATAGCTTAATAAGTAAGTCCAAATTCGAACACAAGGAACACAAGAAACGTGATTCTTATTTATAACTAATTATCTGTTTATTTCTAATTACAAATATTTACAATTATAATACAAATAAATAAAGGATCCAATTTACAATAATCTACAAGATAAGTGGAACGTTTTAGTTCCTAACGAACATATTTATATTTATATTTTGATACAGATTCTAATAGATAAGTTTTAGGAACAACTTAATAATACTCAGATGAATAAAAGATTATAATTATTCAAACTATTATTTATTAAACTTATTATATGTACTTATGTCTATTTGCTTTGTTGGCTATTATTACTGGTGAATTACTAATGTAGAAGATCACTTAGGGTTAAGTCAAATCCTCATCATAACAACACAATCATAAGGTTACGCAAAGTGTTACTAATTAATAAGATCTATCATCAGTTTATTAATACAATTTCTATGGTTAGGCTTGAATCGCAGTATTACTTTATATTAATGAATCATTCTTCGTCTATCGCATAAGGTTAAGATCAAGACATAAACACAATCACTTAATTTATATAAACTTAATATGGTCATCCTCGTTTAATATAAATCAGTCTAACTATGTCAAGAATAATCACTAATACATCATAATAAAGACAATTCTTGTATAATAAACATTCAGTAATATAGTTCCAACATAAACATATAATTCAAATAATAAACTCAACAAACATTCATTCAAACAATTATAATGAAAACCTAATTCACAATTAAATCAAATAAACAATATCATAAATAACTCAATAAGGTTATTAAAGTTACAAGGATAAAGAAATCGAACCAATTGACGAACTAGCTATTCCTAGGGTTAAAAACCTTCAAACCCTAGCTCCTTAACCTCCAAAACCGCACCTAAAGTCGACCTAAAACCCTAACTTTCGGTTTTAGTATTCTTGAATCGTATATGAAAAACCTAAACCTAAGCCTCTATTTATACTTTTTCTGGCCGACCTTCCAACCACCGGTTGGAACCTCCAACCGCCGGTTGGACTCTTTAAATCCTGGTCCAACTCCACGTGTCTCCACCGCCTTAGAAACCTAATATTCCAACCGCCGGTTGGGCTTTCCAACCGCCGATTGGACCTTAATTCCAGAATATTCCAAAAACAGGTTTGGGCTTCAATTTAGAGTCTCTCTTTTCTTTCACGGATTTAACTCTCTTTCTTGGCCCAATTCTTCATTTTAACACTTTTGGTCTTCATTTCTTCAAGGTTTAAGCTCCTATTTCTTCATTCTTTCATTTTCTTCAGTTTCTTTTAGTTTCGGATTCGTTTTTGTTCCTTTTTCTTCAATCTTCAATTAAAATACATTTCTGCAAATATTAACAAAATAAGTATCTAAAATCATATAAATGCACTAAAATGTATATAAATATAGAGATAAATTACTATAAAATATACTATCTATTTGATGCTTATCATGCACTTAGTGCCGTAAAGATAATGTCTCCAGATTTTGAGAGCGAACACGACAGCTCCAAGCTCGAGGTCATGAGTGGTGTAGTTCTTTTCGTGAATTTTCAGCTGTCGTGAGGCGTAATCAATGAACTTGTCTCGTTGCATCAGCACGCAACCGAGACCTTGGTGAGAAGCATCGCAGTATACCACGAAGTCATCGGTGCCTTCGGGTAATGATAAAATAGGAGCACTGCAAAGCTTTCGTTTTAACAGTTGGAATGCTGACTCTTGTTTATCAGTCCAATCGAACTTCTTTTCCTTCTGAGTCAGTACCGTGAGTGGTTGGGCTATTTTGGAGAAATTTTCAATGAACCGACGATAATACCCCGCCAATCCCAAGAATTGGCGTACCTCGGTTGGAGTGGTTGGCGCTTGCCAGTCTTTGATAGCCTCAATTTTTGATGGATCAACATGAATTCCTTGACTGTCGATCACATGCCCAAGGAATTGAACGGTTTGCATCCAAAACTCATACTTAGAGAATTTGGCGTAAAGCTCTTCGTGTTTAAACAGTTCTAGGATGGTTTTGAGATGTTGCGCGTGTTCCTGTTCGTTGCGCGAGTATATGAGTATGTCGTCGATGAACACGATGACAACTTGTCGAGGTAAGGTTTGCACACCCGATTCATAAGGTCCATGAATACAGCCGGTGCGTTGGTTAGACCGAATGGCATCACCTGAAATTCGTAATGCCCATAACGGGTTCTGAAAGCAGTTTTCGGAATATCGGTGTCGCGAACACGTAGTTGATGATAACCTGACCAAAGATCGATCTTTGAATAAAAACTCGATCATTGAAGTTGGTCAAACAGGTCATCAATGCGTGGGAGTGGATATCGGTTCTTGACGGTCAACTTGTTCAACTCTCGGTAGTCGATACACATTCTAAAAGAACCGTCTTTTTTTCACGAATAAGACCGGAGCTCCCCAAGTTGAAGAACTAGGTCTGATGAATCCTCTTTCCAGGAGTTCCTGTAATTGGGTGGACAACTCCTGAAGTTCGGATGGGGCTAAGCGGTATGGTGCTCGGGCTACCGGTGCAGCACCTGGCACGAGATCGATCGAGAACTCAACCTGTCTAGGTGGCGGTAGACAGTTAGTTCTTCGGGAAAGACTTCTGGAAAGTCTCGTACGATTAGCACATCCTCAAGTCGCTTCTCCTCCGACTTTTTCTCCATGATGTGCACGAGGATTGCCGGATAACCCTTTCTCAGAAATTTTCAGGCTTTCAAGCGGGAGATGATGTTCAGTCTCGTCCCACCGGTCTCCCCCTGTATGATCAAGGTTCTACCGACGGAGAGAGGGATTCGAACGACCTTGTCACAACAAACGATTTCAGCGCGGTGTTTGGACAACCAGTCCATACCAATGATGACGTCGAAACTTCCAATTTCAACAGGCATAAGATCTATGGAGAAGGATTCGTTGGCTAGTTTTAAAGTGCAATTAGGTATTACACTATCCGTTTCTATGAGTTTACCATTTGCTAGTTCTACGGTGTACTTAACATCTAGGGCTACGGGGGTGATGTCAAGTAGGGGGCAAAACTCAACAGATATAAAGCTCCTATCGGCACCAGTATCAAACAGAATAGATGCAGTTAAGTTGTTGAGGAGGAACATACCCGTGACCACATTCGGGTCTTGACGGGGGTCCCCAGAGTTGAGTACAAAGGCTCTACCTTTGGCGTTGTTGTTGTTGTTTCCCTTACTCTTCAGTTTTGGGCACTCATTCCTGAAGTGCCCAGTGTTTCCGCATTTGAAGCAGGCTCTGGATGGCCTGGCGTTGCGGTTGGGGTTGTTGCTGGTGTTGTTGGGGGACCTGCAGTCTTTGGTGAGGTGTCCGTGCCTCTTACAGTTATTGCAGAGGGTTTCGCAGGGGCCCTCGTGATGACGGTTGCATTTAGAACAGTAGGGTTTGTTCACAGTGTAACCTCGTTTGGTTTCGGTGGTTGAGTTGTAGGCTTTGATGGTGTCGGGTTTCTTGTTTTGATGGTTGTTGTGGTTGTCGGACCATTTTCTTTTATTGTTGTTGGAGGATGGAGTGGGTGGTTCTGGGTCCTCGTTCATAGCTACAAGTTCATGGGCCAACCGGATGGCGCCATGAATGGTGGTTTGGTTTGATGAGGCGACATTTCCCCGGATAGGTTCCGGAAGGCCGCGGATGTACTTCTTGATCTTTTCGGGTTCAGTACTTACCATAGCTGGGCGAAGGATGGTGAGCTGTTGGAATCTGGTGGTGTATCCAACAATATCAGTTCCCTCCACTTTTAAGTGCCAGAACTCTTCATCCAACTTCTGAAGTTGTTCGGCTGAGCAATACTCATCAGTGAGCATTTTCTTCAAATCCTCCCAAGGGAGTAGGTAGGCGGTGTCAATACCCACAGACTGGGTATATGAGTTCCACCATGAGAGGGCACCATCTTCGAGGGTACAGGTAGAGAATTTAACCTTGTCGTCCTCCGCACATTTGCTGATGCGGAAGACAGATTCCATCTTTTTGAACCATCTGATTAGTCCGATGGCTCCTTCAGTTCCCTTGAAGCTCAAGGGTTTGCAGTTCTAGAAATCCTTGTAGGAACAAGGCTTAGCGGCGGCAGTGGTTTCAGCGGTATCGCTGTTTCTCCCGGAGTTCTGTGAAGAATTCCGAGCCAGGGCTTCAGCCACAGCCTGAGATATGAGTGATGCGAGCTGAGCGTCGGAGTATGGTCTCGTATTTGGCGGCATGTTTCTTCAATAAGAGAAATGAAGATACATGAGATTTTGTAAGAAAGTTGTATTTGTCACAGCGGTAATACATAACATCAATATAAAAATGGCAATTTATATGGATTGAAACAGCGAGAATTTTTGATAGATAGTACGTGTTCAAAAGTTACATCCCTTAGATATATTACAAAAGGTGTCGGGAATTGTTACATCTGACCGAATTACAAAAGTAGCGTTTGGGTAGTTATTAGATTACAAGATGGATTACAAGACAAGGACTATACTAGTCTCGACGTAGATCAATCTGCTCCATCATTTCCATGAGACGATCAACAGTATTTGCAAGTCTGCTGGCTTGTCGGGCGTTATATTCTGCCAGGACCAGTAGTTGCACTAAACCGCGAACATATTCCTCTGCTTCCCGTGAGCGTTGCTCACATTCTTCTAGCCTTTGTTGCAAAAGGGCGATTTCTACGCTTATCTCCACTATCCTGTTGTGAAGGACATCCACGTTGTTAATGGTGGTTTCGTGATCCTCGGAGACTTGGTTGATGCGTTCGAGGGATGTGAGTCTCCAGTTTTCGTTGGTTTCTTGGAGTTCGATGTCCATGGTGTTAAGCCGTTGCTCGTGACGGTGTAGCCTAGCGGCTAAACCCGGTAGAGTAAAGTGCGCGGGATATGGGCCAGCTCGAGGCAACCTGGGGTTCCTCCTAACTACCCTCAGGTTTTGAGATCCATGAGGATGAGATTGCAATGAATTTGATGGTATGTTTGCCATTCTGAGACAAAGCGTTAGAGAAAGTGAAGCCTATATTTATATAGTACTTATACAATATAGCCTAAGATTGTAGCGAGGCCTATCTATGTATACTTAGTATCACATAATAGCCTATTGGGTGTCTAACACAGACATGTTTGAGTCCCGGTTCTCTCGAGGTCAGAGTCAACTAGTGTATCCCCGTTTAACATAATCGTTTCAGACCTTACATCATCTTTCCTTAATTGTACATAGTTGATCAGGCTATGTTAAATTAAAGTCGTATGCTGTAATTCCTGAACCAGTCATGCCTAATAAGAAAATACTGCTTAACGGTCATAGTCTAGGCCCACTAAATGCAACCTAGTTCACTATAACCTTAGGCTCTGATACCAATCTGTCGCACCCCCAAATTAAGATGCGGAAGCGGTTCGGGTCGGGGCGTGACTAATCAAATATCAAAGCACATAGATATATAGCAAACGACTCTATATGCGTCATTTTAACAAAATACATTAATATAAGAAATGTCTACAACATTTGAAGCTGTACATAGCTCGTGTTCGATTAAATGAGAGATTTTTGTACATAAGTACTTGTACAAAAATATACTAATAAAAGAAAATCTCTAATGTCTGCATGCTGACTCGAGCTATAGAAATCCTGAGGCAGTCCAATCTACTGCTGGGTACCTGTGATACATGCTAAAATGGGTCAGCGAAACGCTGGTGAGCTCACAGGTTTGTATATCAAATAATATCGTATGAACCGTAAGATTTAAGTATTGATTTGCATCCAGCAAATGATAATGGTAAAGTATACAGCCATGAGCACATAGTCTGAGCTTAACTCGAGGGTCGGGTCCCATATAGAGAATTTCGAGCGAGGTGCCTCCACGAGTGCCTAATCTACACTCGTCTGAACAATTATTAGTACATCCGTTTACCCAGTTAGTGCATGCTAACCCGGACGAGGAGGGTCAATCCTATATGGTACCATATACTAATAATCACGCTACAACGTATTACCAAACTATGCTGATGGAGGGCTTTGAAATGATTAGTGGAAAACAACTCATGTAGTATATTGAAAAGTTTGTACTTGCGTTCACATGTTAAAAATGAGCAATGGATCACACCCCTTAGTGAAAACGATAAAAGAGGGGCCATGAGACTCACCTGAGTCTTGAGGCGCTTAGTCAATAAATGTACGATGCTTAATCAAGCAGTGAGATGTTCGCAGACTGATAACCTGAGGGTGTCCACGACACGCGCAGTGGAGGATCCAGAACTCAAAACCACGTGGTTCGTTATTAGCCTAACATATGGATCAGTTGAGTGGGGTGGGGTTGGGTCGGGTCGGGTTGAGAGTTTTTTATGCATAGCACAAATCACATGTTCAATAATAGTTTTACAGTAAATAAATTGATTCCTGTCGAGGTTTCATACACTTAAAATACTCCGTAATTCCGTAAATGTATCACTAGCAGTATAATTATTTTGATATATTACACACAAACACTCATTTTAACAGTAAATCACTAAATTTTGATAGGCAAATCAATGTGTTCGATCACTGGATTGTTAAAAACGTGTTTTATGGTGTAGCACTTTATAACAAAATCAATGTTTGTTGTGCCATGGCCGGTAATCAACTAGTTAAATAATGTGTTATGGGTATTATATATACATCGAGTAGATTGATATATTGTTGCTTCATATTCACATGATCGAAGGATATGATGATTATTAACCTTTTTATCTAATCTATCCAACCTAATCTAATATAAATATAAATGTGTACTAATCATAGAAAGCAAAACGTGGTTTATAGTAATTTCATAAAAGTTTGTGGAGCTGTTTGTAGTTTACACATACAAATAAAAGGAAAAAAGTGAAAATTTAATTGGAAATGGGCTTGAACACCTGACGTGAAGATCGCTGATGTGACCTAAAAAGTCATATTTTTAGGCACATTATTCTGCACTTATTGGACTTATATTTGGTGAAATCATCTTAAAATATCGATTATTTACTTAAAATCACCAAAGTGGTCTAATTATGGGCGTTGCTGTTAAAATCACCAAAAACATCTGTTTATCACGCAAACCGAGGCAAATAATGTCACCTTAAATATTCCCTTCTTAATTTACTTATGGAATTAGATCTTAAATCATATTTTATGATTCCATAGGGAAATCCAAGATCGGAGGTGAAAGAATCAGAAGAAACGGACGAAAGACGGAGAAGATACAAGGTCTGGAAGCTCGCCGATCGTCATCCGGAACATGCAAAAGTTAAACACCTCCAAATTTGGCAAACTCAGTGCCATTAGAAGCGTAACGGAAAAATGAAGCCAACGGCGCAAGAATCAAGCAAATCGGAGCCCAAACGAAGAAGATACGGACGAACCAAGCAACCGAGGAATCAGCGGAGGCCAAACGGAGCACCAACCCCCCCTGGACACCTAGGTACCGTATACGGTACCCTAGGTGCCGTATACGGCCCTATGGGTGCCGTATACGGGGGTGTTTTCCTTATGAGGTGCCGTTTGAACCCCCCCCCCCCCCTTGGTCCGCTTGTCCCGTATGCTGCTTTGATGCTTGTATTTGATGCTTCAAGGCTTGTACCAAGGCTTTCCTACTTTCCCTATAAATAGTCACCTCCATTTCTCATTTTCACACACCTCTTATCTCATTCTCATTCTCTCTCTAGAATTAGGTTAGCATTCTCTCTCTAGCACTACTCTTAGGAGTTAGAGGATAATTAGTAGGAAATTAGTGTCCTCTCTCTAGCACTACTCTTAGGAGTTAGAGGAGGATTAGTAGGGTAGCTTTTGTAATAGAGTTGGAACTCTTGGAGGATCTCCTTTGTAATATTGCTCGAGATATTTCGGAGCTCTGTCCGTGTAACCTTTCAACTGCTATTCAATCTACGCATTACTTTCGGTTATTTCTATCCTTATCTTTCATAATGTTGCATGCTATTATTATGTTTGATTTAGGATATATTCCCATGATTAGTGAGTAGATTAGCTATTGTGTTTGTTATGTTGTAGTTAGCTTGTTAATACTTTGGGTGATGCTACTTTAAATACAATTGGGATAACATCGTTATGAAACAACGGAGGTAAAGTTATATGGCTTTCATTTGTATAGCGCCGGAATCATCACGAATGTGTGTAGTACGGAACGTGGAAGCTATGAAAGTCGTGGGCACAATCCGTTGAGGAATAATGATCCCAATTGTTAAATATTGAAAACCGGTGCACTGTTAACTATACATTTATGATTTTAAACCAAACTAATGCCTTTCCTCCAATAAACGTGGTTAGAACCTTTATGTTAAGGACTCGCGACCCTTAGTCAAACAGTCACTACCTATCTGTGTTTTCTTAAAATAACATGGTCTGATTTTGAAGCAATGGAAATACTGTCTACCTATCGTATAGTACACTGTGAATCAATCAGGGATTTATTGGTTTGGGATTATAAAGTGAACGGGTTGTTTAGCTATCATAAATGGTCATACTGTAATACAAGCTTAGATATATTGAGTTCAGATGGCTGTAAAGTATGTAGCCCAGTTAAAGCCCTAATACGACTGAGTATCCGGTTTAACATTGGAAACACCTATGGTGAAATACAAACATGTACAAACTACGGAAAGGTCGAAGGCTGTATATTGTGTTCCATCCTGGCTGAGTCTGTGATCCAGGAAAGACCGTAATACGGGTGAATACACTATGTAACTGTGGAAAACTCTGTGGGTTGAAGACTGTATCACAGCCGAATATCTCTGAACTTAATCACGACCATTAATGTATATGTTAGTCAGTCACCACCTGTCTTAAATCTTAAATGCCTTGCCTAGCTTAGATACTTTTGTCTGTGTTAAGAAAGATCAGTGGATAAATTGCGGACTGTTGCCTTATTCCTGCACCCCATCTGGAGGGTCACTTGGTCTCATCTTAAGAGACGGTGAGGGGGGTTTCAAGACAGTCCGATCTGATCAGAATCTTGACAGCCTAGTACTCAGTGACATACTGGTTGGTTTATCTGATCAGTAGGGTACTAGTGTTTACACCACAAGGTATCTACGTGAACGCAAGACACAAATCTTAAAAGACGTTTTCAAATATAAAACCCCAATACAGCATCACCCCACGTAAAAGCTAACGAAGTCATAACAAACACAAGTCCCCCTATACTGATTCAACCTACTGCTTTTATTTACTGTTTTAATTAATTAGTTTTTAATTTTAATTACGGACCTAAGTATAAAACCCCCACTCAAAACTATTTTCAAACCATCGCTAATTTGAACTTTCGTCTCGACAAGTCGTTTCACAATACGGTTAACTCTTTAGAACGACCCTAGATCATACTTCAGCTATACAGCTCTAGTAGAACTTAGGTCCCCAGCAAAATATAAATTTTAAAACTTCCACACCGACGTGCTGCCATACGGTCGCGTCAACGACGAGTGACGGTTGGTGGCGCGTCAATCGCAAGATAAGAGTTATTGACCACTAGGCCAAATCTAACTTTATGTTTATTTATTTAAGGTAGTTCATAATATATATAAGGTGGTTCATACAAGAATTGTTTCAAAGTTCCCACAAAAGATTAAATATTAAGGTGGGTCAAGTGAACTAGGTTATAACACTTTGGATCCGCCCTTGGACACGCGATGGTTATTAATATGAGTAGGTAGTTACAAACACTACATTTGTAGTTGTTCGTTCAACTAGAATGTCCAAATTACTACGATTTGGTTGATTGTTTGAGTGTTTGTAAAACGTGTACGGCCCGTTGGTGATTGTTTGTAATAATAATCTCAATATTATCATTATGTTTTTGAAGTGTTATACTTAAAAGTGTATCCCAAAGTATTTTAGAAGTCGTATCGTATAAGTGTTTGAGGTTGTACAAGTTCGACACTTAGGATAAAAATAATTTGTCAACTTTCTGTTTTTGGCGACACTATGCTAGTGTCGCTATAGGCGACACTAGTTAGGCGTCACTGGATGAGTGTCGCTATAGGCGGCACTAGTTAGGCGACACTTGGTGTGTGTCGCTAGATTTCTGATTTTTAATTGATTGGCGACACTAGATGAGTGTCGCTATAGGTGACACTTCTCAATTTTGGGGTCACTAAGGTAGTGTCGCTAAGATAGATCTGATTTAAGTACTTCAGCGACACTGGAGTAGTGTCGCTATAGGGGCGACACTTGGCATAACGACACTTAGCTAGTGTCGCTAGCACTGTTTTTGGCACACTAGCGATACTTACGACTGTTCGTCGGATTTTGAGCCGAAAACGAGTTTTCCGACCACCGTTCGGTCCATATCTTTTACCCAACCCATATTTGGACATTTTAAGCTTATAGAAACCATAAACAAGTAAAAATAATGAAATCAAAGTTTTCGGGATTTGTCGGAAATCTTACAAGTCAACGCCGGAGAAATCTGAAAAGATAGAAGTGTAGATCGTGATGAGGTGATCGTTTTTCTTCAAATAGGCGAGATGATCCGAGTGCGTTTAGTGGTGTTATTTGTTGATTTTAAGGTGGTGGTGGTTTGATGTTTTAGAGAGAAAAGGAAAGAGAGAGAGAGAAGGGAAAGTGAGAAAATGAAAAAGAGATGGTGGTGGTGGGGGGAAAAAGGGGGCCGGCTAGGGTGGGGTCCACGGAGGTGGACTTCACCAAATTTCGTTCCCTGTATTTGCGCTCCGTTCGGTGTTCGTTTTCTTGATCGTTAAATGTTAAATATTTATTTTATGCTTTTAAATACACGTTTTAAAATACTATTAATTTCTCAATATTTTTGTTGAAATAATTCACTAATTACTTTACGACTAGGTTATAAAATATAATTTACTTGGTTTCGTTTGTTTGCGCGTTAAATCTTTTGATCGCGAAATTGTTAGTTGTACGATACGAAATGAATATGAAATATTGTCAAAACAATATTTTAATTACGATAGTATTATTAAGTAATGTTAAATTACTTAATAAAATTGTTCACGAACGTCCGTATTTAATTGAATCGGATTACATTCGATTTGAAACTTGTACGATTTAATCAAATCGCATGATTGTATATATTCATCAATATATATTTCGATACATTAATTAGCCTAACACAGAACAAATTACATGTATTAACAGTTGATTAGGCACTAATCACTAGTCCTAATTTGGCGGGTGTCACATGTTAGGGTTTAGGGTTTGGGGTTTCTCCCCCGAAACCCCGAACCCTAACCCCTAAACCCCAAACCTTAAACCCTAAACGCTTTACAAAACTCTAAACCCTAAATCATACTACACCCTAAACCTTAAACCCTGATAAACCCTAATCCTAAACCCTAAACCATAACCCTAAACCCTAACCCTAACCACAAATCAAATGTACAACCAATCACTAACACATGTGTTACTAATTTGTAAACCCACCAAAAAATGAAAAAAAAAAATTGTCAAAAGTATGCCTTGAGGGACGGCAAATCGAAGAGGAGAAAACGCTGAATATTATGGTGCAATTTTCACGATTTTTCGACTTACCGTTTGTGAGATATTTGAGTTTCAAAAATGTGAGGGAAATGAGTATTTGTTGAAAATGAGTGGTTGAGATTGATTCCTCTATTCTCACTCAAAATTGATGTACTCATTTGAACTCTACTCTATCTTTTTATATAATAAAAAACATAATTTATGTTTTAGATATCAAAAATAAACTTGTATTAATAGAATAAAAATAAATGGAACAAAAGGGTAATAATGGAACAAAAATTTAAAATGTAAATCGTACGTATGGCACGTGATGTGTGCATGCCCAAATAGTATATAATAACGTCCCATCAACATCGATATGAGAAGAGATATAATTGGGAGATTGATTTCTCGATCTTCAAAAATTACCTGTATGGACAGTCAACAGAGTGTTTTACCTTGAGCAGTCGGTGTCAGAATCTTTTTACCATTCTAGTCATACAATTCGCCTAAAAGGAAAACACAATAGGCGATTTAGGCTAAATATATAAGGACCAATTAGAGAATGCCACATTTTTTACAGATATTAAAGAAAAAATTAAATGGGATAATGAAGAGGATGGCTATTTAATGCTGCAACACGAATTCCAACTTCAAATTAATCGCCGAGTTCGCCTAGGATAATTAGCTTTTAGGCGAATTATGTAGACACGTGTCGTCGCCTGGTATTAGGCGAAATTTATAGACTGGCGAGTGGCACGTTTTGCTTCGTTCTTGTTTATTTCGCCTACTTCGCCGGATTTGAATTCCTTTTAGGCGAATTTTTTGACTAGAATGGTAAAAAGAATCTGACACCGACTACTCAACGTAAATATCTTCGTTGACCGACCACCACAGTAAAAATCCCCATCGATATTTGTAGGGGTGTTTACAGTTCGGATATAACCGGATTATCCAAATGGTTTATTCGGATTGGACCATTCGGAATGGACAATCTGGATTTTTGGATCGGATCGGGCAAAAACCAAATTATTATTTCGGTTTTTGGATTGGTTTTAGTTACTGCTATTATAACCGGATTATTCAAATAAACCAAATAGTAATAGTTGTATATGTAATGCTTTTATGTAATACTATTGTTTATCTATCAAAATGTACGTTAAATATTTGTTTTATTATTTTTTATACATAAAATCTTATTATATTATTGGAATTGTTAATATATATCATTGAATATAACTTTAAATCTCAAGTTTGGATATAAAACAATGTAATGTTTCGTATTTGAAACAATGAAATTTGGTGTATTAGTGTGTAATAAAAAACGATGTCAAGATATATCATGTAGTAAATGGATCAAGAATTGCGTAAGCATTAAAATTCTCGTATTATATATAAACATTCATCGTGTAATTTCTTCTAAACTTAAAATATTATTGTGTCATCTATGATAAAAGGAGTATAAAAGAAAAACCAAAACAAATGTTTAAACACAAGCCGAAATTACGATACATATATAGACTTCGTAATAGGAGCTAGAATGGAATTTATATTAACAAAATTACATCTCGGATGATTACACTAGTAAACAACATCATATAAGCCATGAACCAAATTTATTATTAAATCGAAATAACTAACATAGATGATTAATTAAAGTGTATTGATCAATGAATTGACTAGCTAGAATTAACATGGACAAACTAAACAGGGCAATGAAGATGTCAAAACTGAAAAACAGTTATTCTTTCACAATTTTCATTGGTGGAGTCTCCGATTTCATTTCATGTCAAAACTTCTTGACGTTTGTGACATTGTTCAAATGTCGCCCACTTACCGCAAGTATTTCGAAATAGGAGTCCATGCCACCGTTTGGACCATTTAGCAATAGCAGAACGAGTTAACCCGATCGTACACTCAAATCATAATGGGAGACCGTAAAAGTGTAAAGGTAGTATGATGTTCAAGGTGATTGTAGGTAAAGAATCAATTAAATTTGTGTAACACCCCAAAAATCGTAAATTGTTATTTTAATTGAGTGCTATTATTTATAAGTTACTTTATGATAAAGGGTCTAACATGTAAAAATATTGTGAAATGGGGTTAATTAGTTAGTTGACAAGTTAAGTTATGTTTAATAACTTGAGGGACTAAATATGACAAATTAATAGAGTTAAAAGGTTAAAAGTGAAAATTGTTAATTAGACCCCTTATTTGAGAAGTCTGGAAGAAAAGATTAGGGGTGTGTGTGTGTGTGTTGGGCGACAGAAACAAAGAGGAAAAAGGGGGAAGAACACCAAACTAATTCTTGTTAAATTGGAGCCTAATTTGTATGCTTTAGGGCTTGAAATTGTGATTTAATCATCTCCAAGGTAAGATTATCCATCTCCTTTCTTTGAATTGATTTAATTGATGATTCTTCATGAACCCTAAAATGGGTTTTAGGAATTGGGTAAAATTATTAGAGGTAGAAATGTTAGATGATTATTATTATGAATAATAGAGCTTATGTAAGTGTTAAATGGTGTGTTTCATTATGATAATTGAAATAATATGAGTTTAGCTTAATTGGAGAAATTATGATGATAATGATGATATAATGATGCTTAAGTATTGTTGTAGTTGAAGAATTATCAAATTAGTCTAATGCATGTTAAGTTTCTTAATAAGATAAAAGATGATACTTGTAGTGAATAATTGTTGAGATAAAAATGAGTTACAAGTAAGGTTCAAGAAGATGAAAATGATTAGATGAGATTTTATTAATAGTTGAGTTGTATGTAACTTGTATGTGTATGTGAATGTGATTAGGTGAATTGAGAGTATTGAAGCATTTCTTGAGCTAGTGATCATTCATTTTGCTAAGGTAAGTAATAGTTAATCTAAATGATATATGAAGTAAGAAAGTAGTTTTGTAAAGTTATGTTCAAGTAAATGATGACTAACGTATGTTTTGTTATGGTAAGAAGTTAATTTGTAAAGTTTGCATAAGGAAGGTGTGCGAGCACACATTGTAAAGTTGTAAGAATGTTAAGGGTGTACGAGTACACCATTTGTAAGGATGTTAAGTATGACAACGGGGCTTGAGAAATCTCGTTGATCATATCTTAATATCATGGTAAGATTCCTTCGAGAAGGAATATGGTAAGGAAAGAATGAGGATCCTCAATTGTAAGTTGAAAGTTAATGGAAAGGTTATGTATTAGGTGATTCACACAAGTGTGAGCGCCTATTGGTAAGTGAAAGTCAGAAAGTACGAGTAAGTTCCAATAACGGTAGTAAAGTGTTATGTGATATGTGTTATGTTTATTGTGAAGGTTTTATGTTATGTTTCTATTACTTACTAAGCAAGTTGTGCTTATTCCGTTATTGTTGTTAATGATGTGTAGGTAAGCGGGTCAAGTGGTAAGTTGGGCAAGGAATGCAAGGAATCGACTAAGGGTGGAACTTGCTAGCACTTTAGTAAGTTGAATCCCTTACTTTTTGTAAATCATGCTCTTGAATGACCAAGAAAGCCCCATATTGTTGTGAAACTTGTTTAAGTAAGGTTTTAGTAAAAGATGTGTATTTTGGGTCAAATTGTAATGGTCATGATTTGAAGGTCATGAATGGATGTTATTATTACTTTTGGAAGAATACTTGTATGAATGAATGTTAATATGATAACGGAATGCACTTGTTATGTTAATGAATGAATGGTGTCCAAATGGGCGAAATAGAAGTATTAAGGTTACAAGAAAGTTTAGTTGATGGCAAAAGTGGTGAAAGTTTTATTGTGATCTATTGTATGTTTTTGCAAAGTTTCAGAGTCAAAGTCCCAATGGTTAGAAAGTTAAAATATGTCAAAAACTCGTAATTGGTATAACTGGTGCAGGCCTGTCTGTGCACTATCCAGCTGTAGTGCACAACCCAGTTGCAGTGCACAACCAATGATGCACCTGGACTTTCTTATAAAACACCTAAGTAAATTTGATCTCTTAACTCGAGATCGTTTCTCATATGGTATTAACGGGATGTGAGACCTAAATAAGCTAAAAAAAAATTGAGGCGTTTCAATTTGTCAAATTATTTATGTTGTTAACGAGTTCCGATACGGGCGTCATGTAAATTGTCTCGACAACTATAGCTTTTTAAGTATTTATCTTTTTTATATAATAAAGAACATAGTTTGTGTTTTAGATACCAAAAATAAACTTGTATTAATAGAACAAAAATAAATGGAACAAAAGGGTAATAATGGAACAAAAATTAAAAATGTAAATCGTACATATGGCACGTGATGTGTGCATGCCCGAAGTAGTATATAACGTCCCCTCAACATCGATATTTGTGCACTCTAACATCCCAACAAAAAACAATACTATAAAAATGTTTATATCACTTCAAAAACACACTCGTTCATCACCCCTGTTTCCGGCGGCGATGCCGGCAACGGCCACCGCCAATCCAAAAAAAACAACAGCAAACACTTAAGATGATAAGGAAGATGAGCTTTTCTTCTCATCTCTCCTTATCATCTACTCCATCACCAGCAGGGCCGTCTCTGAACTTTTAGAGGCCTTGCACAAAGTTGTCGTGTTATAAAATGAGACCCTATAACTAGATATCAAGTAAGATAAATGTTCGATGAAATTGATTCTCAACGATCCGATTTTCAAATAATTTATTTATTTCTCTGATACATATATATTTATCTGATACTTATTCTCTCAAATCTCAGTTGTTAGTTATTAACTCTTTTAGTCAAACTCTAACACGTCAATATGAGTTTTCAATTTCGGACCATTCAATTGACCTATATATTTGTTTAAATATATATTTAGTCCAAATCTAGTTACTAACAAAGATCTCTTAATTCAAAATATAAGAGGTGTCAATCTTATATGTAAACATCATATATATTACACATATCACATTACTTGGGAAAAAATTGAAGGCCCTCGAAATTTAGAGGCTCTGAGCGGTCGACCACCTCTCCCACCCTCAAAGACGGCCCTGATCACCAGCAATCTGTGTTGTTTTCCCGATCAGAAAGAGATCCGTCGTTCACACTGCCGGCGACGACAAACAAACCAAAACGATCGAACCACTGTCTGAAAAAGTGATGGAAACATTCCCGGTTGTGTTGGGTTGGTTTAAGAAGAAAGTTGAAAATTTTGTTGATGTCAACGAAACTCAGATTTATGAGTTTCTTGCTGAAGCAATATATGTTCAAAGAAGCTGTGACAAGTTTGGTGAAAAAATTACTTCAACAAATGGTGATTGTGTTTTTCATTCATTGTGACTGGGATTGCAGTTAAGTTGGTTAAGTTAGTTTCCAAGTGAAGTTAATTGTATGGAGCTCTAAATATCTACTGTAGTACTTAATTTTTAATATGAATGATGTTAATGATGGTAATGTTTTCTAGCTGTTTGAGTGTTTTCTATTAAGAGAAGAGTATCTAGTTAATCGTTGACTACAACCTTAATTAATTTCCGTGGTTAAGCGTCTTATCGCATTTATATTATTGGACGAACCATGGCTCTAATAAAAGATTAATAAAGTTTTACAAATTTAACTAGGAGTGTAGGACCAAATACATGATGTACACATACATGATGTGATTGTGTAACCTTACGTACTCCTATTGTTGAAGATGATACCATTTCTGTAGTTTCATATACATATAGAACGCAAAACGTGCTATGCACGACGACATCAAAGCATCTTACATGCTCTCTAATTGACTGCTTCACCACCGCCCAATCAAATTCCACAAATCAGTAGCTAGTGATTTTGAACCTTTAAAAACACAGTATGCCAGTTCCAAGTCGTTATAACTTATAACACACGAGGCAGAGAATCGAATACATATCGATGCCTCTCGATCGAATCTAAATTGACACGCCTAGGCAATCGTTCCATTGATAATCCTCCATGAAAAATGTTGATCTTTTTTGGAAGGATCGGATTCCATCTAACCGATTGGGTATATATATGACCGAGCAAAACCAACCCTGTTTGGATGTGCCTTTGGTTGCGACACGCCAATATGATTAAATCTTCAAACGTGACATTTTCTAATGTAATCCATAAGGTACCAAGTGAGTTCTATATATCAAAGTTGTATGTATCAAAGTTGTATAATTTGTTGCCTGATTCATTTTTGGCTCCCATCTAATTGATCATCTTTTACTTATTTATCGTGACTACTATTTATAGTTATAGTTTAATTTTTAATAATGAAAGATTTTGATTTTTAGTTTTAGTTTTAAGTGATTTTGAAAAATAATAAAGACACTCTTTAGGGTTGTCAATAAAAATTTATAACACGCATTTATACTTATATCCATGTTATAATAAACTTTCTTACTCCCTGAATTTTACTTGATCCCTGTAAGTATCATATGATGCACAACCAATTAATGCACGTTATCATAATCAATACCCTTCTTTTATTAACGAGATTAAGAGGTAACTAGCTAGATTCGAATAAATAAAGAATATGTTAACCAATTTTATATAAGAGTAGAAGTTTTCTCTATTATTTTAACTTAATAAAATATCTACTTCACCTTAATTATATTGTCCACCTTATTATTTTTGTCTATTCAATCATCTACTATAGTCAAAAAATATTTGTAATGACCATGAGTAGATACTTTATAAGGACCCCATGTATCAATATGAATTAAGCCAAATGGAGTTGAACAATGAGAGTCACTGATTGAATAAGGCAGTTTAGTAAATTTGGCCATAGGACAAGAAATACAAGTATCAATACAAGACTTTGCATCAAAATACTTTTTAACAGCATAAATGTACTTCAACTTTGACAAAGAAACATGACCTAATCTATGATGCCATAATCCATATGAAGATTTGACTTTATTCTTTAATGAACTACTTATTGAAGAAAATAAGCAAAACCTTTGAAGTGTAGATTCAACCAGCTTGCTAAAAGCCACATCAACCTGATCTTGAGATTGATTTAGCAAGTGGTACAGTCCATCTTTCTTCTTACCCATGCCCAGCACCTTCCTTGTGATCAAGTCCTGTAGGACACAAAATTGTGAGAAGAAACTGACCACACACTTATTATCTGTTGTAAACTTTGGAACAGATAACAAGCTAAATTGAAATGTGGGAACAACCAAAACATCTTGAAACACCATTCCATTTTTTAGTTCAACTGTGCCCATATGAGAAATGATTGAGGTATCACCAGTAGGTAGTTTAATCTTAGGTTTAAAATGTAGTTTAATTGGATCAATGATGTTAGAAGATACAGGTGTCATATGATCAGTGGCACCTGTATCTAATATCCAATTAGACACTAACACTTTCTGCCCTGAGAAACATGCTATACCTGCAACAAAATCATGATCTAGCTCATCATCAGTATCACCAGAATTAACCTTGACACCTGATGATCCAGCACTGTAATCATAGTGAGGTAAGCTTTTCAGTAGTTGCTCAAACTGCCTAGATGACATCACCACATTTCCACTTTCAACATGAGCAGCTGTCTTTTGTATATTTCTACCTTTTACAGCCTGTTTGGTACTTCCAGTTTTAAGCTTGTACTTGTAGTGCCATGTAGGATAGCCAACCTTCTCCCAACATTTCTCCGGGGGGGGGGGGGGGGGGGGGGGGGGGGGGGGGGGGGGCATTTATAACCACAAATAGCACACTTATCTTGACCAGCATCTTTGACATTACTCTTACCATACAATGCAGTTGACTCTATGCTAGGATTCTCAAACACATCCTTTTGAGATTCCTCTTGTTGAAGCAAAGAACATGCAGATTCAACATTTGGTAAAGGTGAAATCAGAAGAATTTGACTTCTCTGTGAACTATATTGCTCATCAAGTCCATTCAAGAATTGAAACAATCTTTGCTCTTCCTTTTGTTTGGACAAAGCAAAAAAAAATTTGAGATTTCTGGAGTTACAGCAGTAATTCTTGGTAGTTCATTCATAGAGTCAAGTTCTTCCCAGACACATTTCATCCTAGTATAATACTCACTTATCAAACTACCTTGTTGTGCTATTGCATAGGTATCCTTATGTAACTTGTACTTACGAGATCCATTACTTAAAGCAAAACGTTTCTCAAGTTGTTGCCAAATCTCAGATGAAGTTCCAACAAACATGATAGATTTAGAAATTGACTCATTTACAGAATTCATAAGCCAACTAATTACCATATCATTACATGTATCCCATACCTCAGCCTGTACAGGATCAGTAGGACGAAGAACAGTTCCTTTCACAAACCCTAGCTTCCTTTTAGTAGACAGTCCAATTTCAATCGCACGTCTCCATGAACGATAATTCTGTGCTCCAGTTAACTTTTCTTGAATGGAGAGCGATCCAGGACCATCCGAAGGATGCAAGAACAAAGGATTTTGAAACACAGACGGATCCATTGATATTTAACAAAAAACGACAAACACAGCAGCGGAAACAAAATTACAGAAATTCAACACGAAAGAACGAATTAATTGAATCACGAGCAGTTGATTATTACTAAATCATGAATCAATTTGATGAAAAATCACCTTCGAAACGCTCTGATACCATCAAAACTTCAATGGTGATATAGAGAGGGAAACATCTTTCGAGAGAGAGAGTTTATTTTCATTAATTCGAATTAACTGTAATTACAATTTGATGACTAATTTAACACCATTCTTTATACAATTTACACTTTCAACCCTCTACATTCTACAATTTACAATCGGACCTAAACAACTATACAACTTATACATAACAGACCTTTTTACCCTGGCTTTCTTTGATAATTCCAAAAAGATTAATCATTTGTAAAAAAATCATTATAAAAAAATCATTAAGCTCGCAATTATACCATAATTTATTACTCTAAATATTTCAATTTAATTATTACAAATATGAAGTGAATCGTAAATTAAGTTCTTGATAGCTAAGTTTGTTTTTGCATGTAATGCCTATAATCAGGAATATACCTGCATTATAGGAAGCGGTATGATGTGATATCATAGTTGAAATATATGTGGTTCTTTAATACGCACTTCACTATCTAACTAAACTTATTGAAGTTTCAAATGGAGTGAGCTTTTAGAATGCTTTTTTGCCACTAGTAACTAAATTTTCTAAATCCGCGATTGCGTTATAATAAGCATTGAAAGGCGGTACATGCTTTTGACATCTAATTATTAATTAATGCACATACGTGCGCTATCAATTGTTGCTTCGAACATTGGGAAACAAACTTATAGTTGGTCATTATATTTCACTTCACGAATGAGGTTGGTTAAACTCAATCATTGCGTAGTTGTGGCGTATAACGAGGTTGAGTAGGCCTGTAAGCGAACTGAACGTTCGGTGAACTATTCGCGAACCATTCGGCGGGAAGTTTGTTTATGTTCGTTCGTTTCGTTATATGAACGAACATGAACAAATTTTTACGTTCGTTTAATTATATGAACGAACATGAACACATGTCTCGTTCGTTCATTTACGTTCGTGAACGTTCGATAACATGTTCGTGAACGTTCAATTAAATGTTCGTTTATTAACTAATAGTTTAATTATATTAATACATATTTGTATATGTTATTTTGATAAAGCTAAATATCAAATAGAATATTATTAATATTTTGATATTTTCATTTGATAATATTAAACAGCTAGATATTTTTACCTTAAATATCCATATCACATTTCCCTCCACTCCAAAAACACATCCACTCTCTCCCTCCACTAGTTCCAGATGTGCTGCTCTTTCCAACGATCGGACTAAGCACATGAATTTATCTCCATATTGTGATCGTTTTGTAATGTTGAATATGCATCGCAAAGTTTCAAGTTATATAATATATGTGTAGATATGTGTGTGTGTGTGTGTGTGTGTTTGTTGAGGTTCGTTTAGAGTATTAATGAAGAAATACATTAAATTATGTGTTTGTTCGTGTACGTTCGTTTGTGTTCGTGAACAAGCAAATTTTCTTAATGAACGAACATGAACAACAAAATCCGTTCGCCTATACGTTCGTGTTCGTTCGTTTGTTCGTCAAAACCTTTAATGAACGAACACGAACAGACTTCGTTCGTGTTCGTTCGGTTCGTTTACAGGCCTATGGTTGAGTACGTGGATTGACGATCAAATACCTCAAATTCATATGTTCATTGAACAATGAGGAGGCACAATTTATATTAGTGATAGGAAAAATGGAAAAATAATAAAGTAATAAAATCGGTAGACACGCTCTTAGGAAGCAGTGCTAGAGCATCTCGGTTCAAGTCCGAGTGGAAGAAAAGAAACAAACATGAACAAGAATATCATAATGAACAGTGAATCGAAGATTAAGCAAGATGAGGCCGGTGAAGTAAGTCTATGCATAAAAAAAAAAATTAAACAAAAAAAACGGGGGCAAAAACTTGGTTTTAAATTTATTCGTACTCAAAAACCTGGTTTATATAACCTTGCTAATACTAATAACGACGATAGAGATCATATCCCGGCCTAATGAAAATGGAGTCGTAGTCATGTAAATTTTGACTTCTTTAATTTGTATTTGTTAGTATATGTTTTTAATTATAGTAGCGCGTATATGTATATTTTTGAGTAGTATTAATTTCTCTATATTGATCACTATTCACTAGCATTTATATGCATCTCTCGGATGAGATTTCATAGTATCGAAAATTATAATACTCCACTTAATAGTTGCTTATATTGTTCAAAAATCTTTTTAAAAGTTGAGAAATGATAAAATTCACATAATTTTTACAAAATAACACGTACATGTACCCAAACATTTGATGAGAGAAGCAATTTACAGAAAAATGAAAAAAATTTAATTGGTTTACTTACTTGTCCACATCATTTTGTGAATGTTTGTTTGAAAGCATGAGATAGTATATGATTGCCCCTAACCATATCTTAGTTAAATAGTAGGGCTGACAAATAAATTTGAGAGGCCTTGCGATACCATATACAAGGTCCCATATAAACACTATCATAACGGTAATTAACTTCTTTTTGAATATGTTAGATACAAAAGTATCATGATATCATTTCTTATATATCGAATAAATAACTATTTGTATTCTACACTTAAAATAGTCATTTCTCGAGCATTTTTGAAATAATTTGTTGATCAAATCTTTATAATCATTTAATGCTCTCTATCATACCAAAATTTGAGTCCTCTCTTTTGAATACTTTACGTCAGTTACAATAATTTATTCGACTTTAAAACAATAATAGTTAAGTATTCTCATACAATCGGAGACTCAGAACGTTACCTTATACTACTTTCGATGATATCCTTCATTTTAAATAACATCTATCAACAAATAAACTTTGTATCATATACTCGTACATTTTAATCTTACTTTTAAATATATACATATATAGGGAGGTTCAAATGAGAACCAACTAAAAGTAGAGAACTATGAGAACTACTAGATTACATATTTGTTCACATGTGATTAACTTCAATCATATGTGAACATTGTTTTAGGTTAGATTGAGAAAAAAAATTGTCAAAGAATTCTAAAATTACGTTTTAAAACACGTTTTACCTATATGTTCACATATATATATATATATATATAAATTAAGCATGTCCTTCATTGTCCAAATTCAACCTAAGATGCTTTGAATTAACGATGATGATATATTTGCTATCTTAATTATTGGACGGATTAGCCTAGTGATGGTATCACGCCAATCTATTAACGAATTACAGTATTTTTTATGATCTATGATATCTGTGGTCCGGTGAGATATGGATCTTCAAAAACATGAAGGAACAAACTGAGGTGGACGTGGTTGCTACGTTTATAGATAGATAATATTTTATTCATTTCAATTTATTTCTTTTCTTTTTACTTAATGGAGAATTCTAAAATGTGTGAAAGTAAAAGTTGACACTTTGACTAAACGGAGGGAGTTGAAAAAAAAGGATAGGGTGAACTCATGAATATGAACATATAATTATAGATAAAAATGGTAAAAACACCTTTCATGTAAGCTTAAGGTCTTCATTTCGAGCATGTTTACCTCATTCTTCTTTCTTAAAAAAAAAAAAAAAAAAAAAAAAAAAAAAAAATTCTTATATTTTCGATGCATGTCATGGGTAGCTACAATTTTAGCCCGTCAACATTGAGATTTTGGTTATTAAGCAAAAACAAAGATGTTAAACCAGTTAAACGGAAGCGTTGTTTATTGCAGTGTTTTCAATTTGATTGTTCGAGAGTACTCCTCTTTAAATGATAAATAAAAGGAGAAACCATTATTGTTGAAGGTTTGTGCACAAAAAATATTATCAAGTAAAAAATTACTTGATTTAGTTACATATGTTATTCGAGTTAATATTAAGATGAGTAGCTTATAATATACATGATGTTGTTTAATAGTGATATCCGTTATTGTTAGTATACTGGTTGGTAACCCGTTCAATGCGGCAGGGGACAAATTTGAAAGCGGTTAAAAAAGTGATTAAATGTGGAGATATTGATTCGAATTATACGTTGTAGATCAAATAAGTAACAATGATAAGCAGTTGACGTTTATATGTAGTTAGAAAATGATAAAATTAAATTTCATTGAATAAAATATTGTGTATTGAATATAGAGGGTTGACATTGTATAAAATGGAAATGAATATATCAAAAGTCCGTGTTAGTGTTTTAAGTAGTAAATCGTGATATTTTTGTATTGTGAATAAGTTTTGTGACTTGTACATTGTGAAAATTTGGTATTTTAAGTATTTTAAGAGAGAAAGTGTTATATGCTTTATTAGAAGTTAGATATAACATCGGTGGATCTTTCTTTGGACAAATCAAACTCTTCAAATATTGTTATTTTATACTCCCTGCAATACTATTCTAAGATAATACGTTAAAAAGTAAAATAATTTACTCCTAGATTGAACTAAATAAATCTTATGGCGATGAACAATTGAAGTTCAAGGGTAATAATGACTTTTCACATAAGATAGTGAGTCAGCTACTGTTTATTCCCTCACGCCCTCACTCTGCTTCTCAGTTCTCATTCCCAAACAAATCAACAAAAATGCAACGTCACTCTATTTGAGTATTTGTACTCTATAAGACTATAATTCATATGTTTCCTAATTATCCTTATACATAATACGTAGTGTATATACGTATATATATATATATATATATATATATATATATATATATATATATATATATATATATATATATATATATATAAAGAAAGAAGGTCAGAAATCACTAGTTTTTATTGTTGGCATCTAAACATATAGGCCCTGCTCCCGAGATTTTGATAGAAAGAAAAAAAAGAGAAGAGAATATAAAAGAAAAGAAGATGAAAAACACTTTTGCATTCCCGAGTTGAAAAGAAAAGAAAAGAAATTGAAAGGTTTTGTGTTCCCGAGTTGGAGAGAAATGAAAGGAAATGACATAATATAGCTTTAATATTCTTCTCTCCTTCCAAATCTTCCCAATTTTGAAGAGAAAGTTTGGAGAGAAAAGATGTCTAAATCATCCTCCCACTTCTCTTCTCTTCTTTCCAAATAAAAAACTCGGGAACACGATTTGATTTTTGTTCTTCCCACTTCTCTTCCCTTCTCTCGAAAATACAACTCGGGAGCAAGCCCATATAGACTTGATAGATAGTATGGACAATGATAACAACAACTATTCAAATATTGGAATATAAAATTTCATGTATCATACGGGACATACCACTAGTAAAATGAGAAAACATTTTATTTGATTGAATTAATGACCATAAATGTATACCTTTCCATATTTAGAGAACTTGAGAGTTCATTTAATATAATTAATCGTGTGTCTCAAGCCACACATTATCAAAACGCAATTTTATGGTGTCTCAAGGATCAGTCTCTCTAGAAGCCCGAAGAGATTTAAGTTCGAATGTTCATGACCCCTTTCAATTGGATATTTGTAACGGTTATTGATTTAATCGTGTCTAGTAACTCGATTAGTAATGGCCACGTGTGTTAGTAAAGTCCTTTATGTCACAATCATGTGTCATAGATGTACAACATCCAAGTGTTATGGTTGTAATCATAGATTAAAAATACATCTTTCCTATCTCATACGTAACACAAAGTTCCAATTTAATATGTTTTTATATTTTGCCAACAAAAAGTTAAATAAATAAATAAAAAGTGACAATTGTAAACCACAATACTTTGTATTCCTTACGCGAAAAAGAGGAGTCATAAATAATAGTTTGACACATTATTGGATAAAATTATTAGGATATTATAACGTGTATAAATTGATTGTGATTCGAATGATATTTATGGTGTCAACTAAAATTCAGAGGTCACGGAATTTTCAAATCGTTTGTGAAATTTGTCCCAAAAAATGACACGTCTTTAATGATGCAACTTATCCAAAGGGTTATTGGCCTAGTAGTATTGAGATAACCCCTTAACCAAAGGGTGGACATATGTAAACGTAAATATTCATGAAAAAAAAAATTATATATTCGTGATGGGGTGTGTAAGTTATATCATCTGCATCTTGAGAAACAAATCACCGAATTTGAGAGCTCAGTCAAATATATTATGTACTATGTACTTCATATGGACCATTTAGTTCATTCTGATCGTTCATTCAATATATATACGAGTACCAAGTTCCATGCCCAGTCCAGCTTTTAAACAGTGGTTAGCAAACAACCTTTAAGCTGTAAATCCATTTTATTATCAGATGGCATCTCAATAGATCTGTTAAAGAAATAAAATTACATTTACAAGTACAGGTACAGTTGAATTTACCAGACTTCTGTGTTTTGCAATTTTGTCGTATAAAAATACAGTTACGCTCATATAAAAAAGGGAAATTAAAAAAAATGCCACTTTATTTTCAAGTATATATCGTTTTGCCCCTTGAAAAAAAAATTGACGATATGCCCCTTCCATTCGCAAATCGCAAATTTGCTTTTGCGACCAGTGCATTTGCTTTTGCGACCCGTGCACGTGACCGAGTCGCTGACGGCGTTTGAGGCCTTAGCATGTCGCAAATCGCAAATTTGCGATTTGCCATTTGCCATTTGCTATGGCACTGAATTCTCGGGAACGTGCAAAACGACTCGGAGATCGCAAGTATTTCTCGAGGCATAGGTATATCACAAATCGCAAATTTGCGATTTGCGATAGCATTGGGTTTCTCGGCCACGGCTCGGTCAGTGAACGGCTCGCAAAAGAAAATCACGAGATCGCAAATCGCAAATTTACTTTTGCGATTTCATGGGGGTATATCGTCAATTTTTTTTTCGGAGGGCAAAACGATATATACTTGAAAAAAAGTGGCATTTTTTTAATTTCCCTAAAAAAAAGAAGAAAAAAATTATTAAAATCCAAAATCTTGTCCAAAAACCAAATTCTTTTCATTGATATATAGTTAAGGTACCAAAGCTATAACCAACTCTCAAAAAATTGCATGTTTTCATTTTGGTTCTAATCTTTCTAAGGTTTTCCCCATAAGATAGGGATAACTCGGCCCTGTTGAATTTTACCACGAAAACCGAGTTTCTTTTACAAATTCCGCTCATGTACATTTCAAACCGAGAGGTGATTTTTACGCCGTAGTTTTCGACGTGTACATCAAATATCACATTAATATAATGCATATGATACATCATAAGTACATATTTTCGTTGTACACATCAAAAGCTTTGGTAAATATCACTTCTCTTTCCAAAACCACTACTAACAAGAACCTTTACTCCAGAAAGTCTTCGAAGGGCATCTAGCACCAACGACTTCACTCATACTCCTTTTTACTTTATGTAGCTCTGACCTCCTCTGACCCATCCTAAGCGGGCCAGACCTATTTGCAAGACCATCGATCACAGATTCCCCGGCCGCGCCATTGGAACTCGAGCTATATTCCATTGTTATAAAGCGAGAAGAATCATTACTGTAAATTAAACGCTGTGAGGCTTCTCCATCAGCATTCCACCAGCTGCCGTCGCCTTTAGATTCGGATTCTACAGCAGAGGAGTCTCTTTGGGTGGTGGTTTCGTCCTTGTAGTATATGACTTTCAAGGCTTGGACAACTTCACCCATGAAGGGTCGTTGAGTCACCTCAAGGTGGACACACATAGAAGCTATTGCAGCCACTTTAGCCATGTCATTGAAGTCGTAGGTCCCGGCAAGGGTTGGGTCGACTAACTGGCGCAGACCTTCTTGGGTTGTGAGAAGTGGGCGGGCCCAGGTCACGAGGCTTTCTTCAGCAGGAGGTTGAGACATGTCTACTGGTTTTCTTCCTGTAAGAAGCTCCAATAGCACAACCCCATAACTGTAGACGTCACTTTTGACTAGTAGATGCCCTGTCATTGCGTATTCAGGAGCCACGTAACTGTGAATTCATAAAAAGTAATTTTTAAGGAAAATTTGGTCAACATAAGAAAATAAAGTTTGCAAAGTCAGTTGAAAAGGAAACAATTAGCTTCAAGCCTTTAACTAGGGCTGTCGAAAAAGAGCCAAAGACTTGAGAGGCAAGTATAGTTTACAATTATGTAGCAATAATTAAGACCTGAGACGCGAGAATAATTTACAATTATGTGTGTAATGAGTACGAAATATACCCGAAAGTTCCCATGACTCGTGTAGACATCTGCTGACTTCCTTCTGTAACTTCCCTCGCCAACCCGAAATCTGACACCTTGGGGGTAAAGTCATCTTCTAGCAAAACGTTACCGGCAAGCTATAACCAACTCTCAAAAAATTGCATGTTTTCATTTTGGTTCTAATCTTTCTAAGGTTTTCCCCATAAGATAGGGATAACTCGGCCCTGTTGAATTTTACCACGAAAACCGAGTTTCTTTTACAAATTCCGCTCATGTACATTTCAAACCGAGAGGTGATTTTTACGCCGTAGTTTTCGACGTGTACATCAAATATCACATTAATATAATGCATATGATACATCATAAGTACATATTTTCGTTGTACACATCAAAAGCTTTGGTAAATATCACTTCTCTTTCCAAAACCACTACTAACAAGAACCTTTACTCCAGAAAGTCTTCGAAGGGCATCTAGCACCAACGACTTCACTCATACTCCTTTTTACTTTATGTAGCTCTGACCTCCTCTGACCCATCCTAAGCGGGCCAGACCTATTTGCAAGACCATCGATCACAGATTCCCCGGCCGCGCCATTGGAACTCGAGCTATATTCCATTGTTATAAAGCGAGAAGAATCATTACTGTAAATTAAACGCTGTGAGGCTTCTCCATCAGCATTCCACCAGCTGCCGTCGCCTTTAGATTCGGATTCTACAGCAGAGGAGTCTCTTTGGGTGGTGGTTTCGTCCTTGTAGTATATGACTTTCAAGGCTTGGACAACTTCACCCATGAAGGGTCGTTGAGTCACCTCAAGGTGGACACACATAGAAGCTATTGCAGCCACTTTAGCCATGTCATTGAAGTCGTAGGTCCCGGCAAGGGTTGGGTCGACTAACTGGCGCAGACCTTCTTGGGTTGTGAGAAGTGGGCGGGCCCAGGTCACGAGGCTTTCTTCAGCAGGAGGTTGAGACATGTCTACTGGTTTTCTTCCTGTAAGAAGCTCCAATAGCACAACCCCATAACTGTAGACGTCACTTTTGACTAGTAGATGCCCTGTCATTGCGTATTCAGGAGCCACGTAACTGTGAATTCATAAAAAGTAATTTTTAAGGAAAATTTGGTCAACATAAGAAAATAAAGTTTGCAAAGTCAGTTGAAAAGGAAACAATTAGCTTCAAGCCTTTAACTAGGGCTGTCGAAAAAGAGCCAAAGACTTGAGAGGCAAGTATAGTTTACAATTATGTAGCAATAATTAAGACCTGAGACGCGAGAATAATTTACAATTATGTGTGTAATGAGTACGAAATATACCCGAAAGTTCCCATGACTCGTGTAGACATCTGCTGACTTCCTTCTGTAACTTCCCTCGCCAACCCGAAATCTGACACCTTGGGGGTAAAGTCATCTTCTAGCAAAACGTTACCGGCCTTAAAATCACGATGAATCACACGAGGGTTAGAATCTTCATGAAGATAAGCCAACCCTCTTGCTGCACCAAGAGCGATCTTTAAACGAGCATCCCAATCAAGAGGTCCTTTTTGTCTATCTACACCTGAAAGACGAACATGCAGATGCAGTTTGACACTTCTCTTCATAAGCAAGACGATTCACATTATTCAAATTTCATAAGCAAGACAATTGCATAAATACTTAAATTTAACTGACTTGGGGCCACTCTGGTGCAACTACAGAAACCTGTAATAACCATTGGAAAAACCTAGATGTGTCATTTCAACCCATTTACTTATAAATGGGTTTGGTTCAGGTTAGTTTTATCTTTAATCGATCAGCAGAATACAAAAAAAAAAATGGCTTAAAAGGACACGGGTTGAACATAGCACCTCCTGAATCATTTTCTCTAAATAGATCATCATTATAATTATAATAAAACCTTTTTTCAACAATATTTGTCACACTACAGTCAACGTGACCTGACCCACACCTTACTACCTCCTTTCACCGATTACCCAACCCTTACGACCCAACCATTTTACCACCTCTAGACAAACCATGCCAGGAGAAATAGCATACCATGTAAATGAGATTCAATGCTGCCATTTGGAACGAGCTCATAGACCATACAGCGTGTGTGTCCTTCCATGCATATACCAATAAGTTGGACAAGGTTAAGGTGATGCAAACGGCTTAACATCTCAACTTCTGCAATGAACTCACGGTCTCCATAATGGATATCATCTCTATAAAGCAGTTTCACAGCAACATGTACCCCATCTTCCATGATCCCATGATAAACACATCCGAAACCTCCTACACCCAACACTTTTTTTGAGCTGAATTTCTCAGTAGCTTTCTCAAGCTCAGCCAGTGCAAATTTCTTAACAGAAAGACAAGTAGTAGGCATGGTGGAAACACCAGATATTGATGTAGAACTTTCTTTATCACTTGATAACAATGCCCCAAGTCCTGCAACACAAAATATAATATGACGTGGATTATCTACGTAGGACGGTAACTTGAAGCAGTAAACAAAAGTAGCAAACTAGCTATGTAGGAAGGGCCAAAGGGGTCTGAATTCTATTCACTTTGTTATCAAGGATAATATTATGACTTGACAATTTCGATCCATTTACCAATGAATGTCAATTGGGTTGTGTTTTGTCTCTAACTGGTCAAACAGGTGAAATCTGAAAAATAACTTAAAAGGAACCAGTTTGATGAGTCAAATGGGCTGAAAGTCGCCAAAAGCATGTTTTATAAGGCATAAAACCTATTACACCACCTTATTCAAAGAATTGAATTATTATTGATATACTACAAGTTTTGTAATCATACTCAACACACTAACTATACAAATACAGAAAATTGGACAGTAATAAATTTGGGTCAGCAAACCCTGACCTGTTTCAAACCGTTCCAAAATGATTGACAAGTAAATATTATATCTCGTTACCCAACCAACATTTACCACTTCTAGATAATATACTAAAATGTCCGCACAAAAGAAGATCAAAGTCAGCACTCAGCAGGTGCTGATTGAATGATCAGGAAGTATAGAACTTTATACGGTGGTGCTAATATTTGGGAGTCTAGATAAACATACGAACAACTTCAAGGACTATTTTAGTAAGTGAAATCCGACAAAGGTACAGACTTACTTTTGTTAGTGGATGGTGTAGAATCAGGGCCAACGGCATTTGACGAACTACAGATCTTCCTGTACTTCAAGATAACAGTAATGGCCCCACTGCATACAATCAAGAGTACTATTGCAAAAGAAGCAAGTACAAAAATGGTGTTACGGGTCATCTTCCGACTTGTGTCACTAAAATCTCCATCGTCAACTATAGAGAATTCTGGGGACCTCGGACTTCCGCTTGGTCCCATATTGGGGTAGTTTGGTGCAGTAGAAAGCCCTGATAGTAGTGTATCATTATTAGAAACCATATAATTACATAAAAAAAAAAAGATATAAAAAAATTTATAACATGAATGAATCAATTCCAACCAATTCCATCAAGAAATGGGTTGAGTTGAGTTATACATAACAGGTCAAATGGGTGAACTATAAAACTTGGTTGACATAAAAAGGTTCAAAGGGGTAATACAAGTAGAAAGTGAACCCAAGTGTATATATTGCTAGCAATCTAAATCGCTTTTCTGAAAAAAACGGATTGGAATTATAATAATATAGTTATCATAATCATCATATGGAGTAATACATTCACTTACTATTGGCGTTCAAAAAATAAAACCAAAAGATATCACCAACTATAACAGTCTAAAAACATAAAAGCAAAGTTTCAGGTCGACCCAGAACAAGCAGTCTTAAGATAATGCACCTGAAGAGCCCAATTTGACACCTATAAGAAAACCAGTTTACAGATTTACCTGGATAAATAATATATACCACTTCATAATCACCAAAAATGGTTTTATTCAATGAGATTTTCTTGTGCAAAAATCTCTCATGGGTGAGTGCAGCAGTCAAGTTATCAAATCTTTCACCCAACGGTACCAAGTTTACATCAAGGGCTGTTCTTTCATGGTCCTTACCATCAGAACTGGCACCCGTTATAACCACTTGACTTGGTATTAGATATGTTCCTGCTGCAATCTCAATCTCCAGCTCACTCAAAAGGGGGAAAACAGCAAATACAGATGCTTGTAGAAGAAGTCTCACTTTCATTGGAAAAACACAGCCACAAGGTAAACCAATAGGAGTCGTAGTGAATGGTTCCGAACATATTTTACAGCAACCTGGCAGATATGATGTATGTTACATTTAAACCAATTGAAAATTTGAACATACGTGATGCAAGAAGATTGCTTTTACTTTTTGTTCACTGTTATGATTGGGCTGGTCAGGTGGGTTATCTCAAAACTGCTTGGTCTGGGTCAACCTGAAAACATTGGTTTTATGTTTTTTACACTGTTTTAATTGGGCTGGTGACATGCGTTAGAACCAATGAACCTCCAATCTCACTTTATTAGATAACAATTCACAATCTCATAGTCATTATATAGTTTTGTAGTCATATATAGAGTAATATACAATCTTCATTACCTACGATGAGAGAGTTTTGATCTTCACTAGTGCCTTGTACTCGTATTCTAGTAAGTAAAGAGGGCAGTTTAAACCCAATTTCATATCATGGGTGGATTCAGGTTTGGCTTTATCTGTGACGAGTCAAAAGGGTAAAATTTTTAAAAAATTAGCTTATAATAAGCAATTCAAATGGGGTAAAGTCGCTCAAGCATATTTTGATGCATAAGCCTCGTAAATCATTTTATACAAAGAGAGTGATTATGCTTGACACACGACATAAAACGGTAAAAAAGGTAGGAGAAAAAGTGTTGTAGGTCAACCCTAACAGCTTAGACTTGTACCAGATTTCCCGTACTCAACCCACACATTGTGCCATCTCTACTAATGAGTTACCAATAAGAAACGAGATCGTAAAGTTACTATTGTAATAAATATAAGATACTCATATACCTGGTACAGAGCATGGAGATGGGGAGACTGCATGAGATCTGGTCCTATGAGGATGAGTATGACGATGACGGCGGTGGTGGTGGTGGTGATGACGATGATGGTGCAGTTTCCTGCTATCAGTAGGACCAGCAACAGGACCTAAACGCAAAGACGTTTATTATAAGATCAATCTAAAGTGCTAAAAAGGAGAATAACCTGTTCAGGTAAGGTATATCTAGACTCAGAAATTTAGTTAGTATATACACTTTATCATTAACAATTTGATTCTTAACATAAACAGCAACAATTGTAACTAAAAAAAGTGTTTTTCAACAGCAACAAGGTAGCCCACCATAAAGCACCATGACATGCAAAGCAGGGTAAACCCACCATAATAGTGTTGAGCATATTATTGTAACCTCGAGCATTCAACGAAATATTCAGTTGCCACAAATTCATATAGAAAACATTGCCACTGTCTTTTAGACCCACGTCAAATTGTCAAGAAGTAACAAAGAAAAAATTATTTCTAAAACTGTAAAGAAAAATCAAACTCGGAAATAATCTATATAATTGAATGATTGAACCAGCAATGCTTATAAATTATGAACTCCCAAAAGCTAAGTAACGTCGGATTGCAATGCTTCATGAGTTACACAAGACAAATCACACGAGCTTGTGTATTGAAGAATCATTACGTTTTGCATTCTTTATCTAGTGGCTACTTTAGTCATTTTGTTTATATATATATATATTGTCATGCCGATTATTGCTGACAATGAGTTAACAGTATCTATTACAGAAATCTCCCACGCACGTACAGTGATCTAAGTGTTAGGTGTTTGGCATGAGTAAATAAATTCAGACCAAGATAACCCATCTAACCACATAAGCTAATGCCTAATAATTTCATTGGTTGGTAATTATTGGACACCGTGATACAAATCAACTATATTTGGTACGTAGATGTGTGTTAACTTATCTGATTTTATTTCTATTTAGGGATCAGACATTCTCAACTTAATGATATACCTTTGAGCTATTACGTGAAGACAATAAATACCCAAAACATTACCAAACTACCATATTTTCAAAACGCCGAGTTTAATACACCTGATATCAATGCAACTTCCCTTTTACCACCTTAAGCTTTTACGAAATCCATACAGCATTATATTGTGCATCACACGGTTATGTTTTGGAATAGAAAATGATTCCCTTATGATGCATGTTCGATAAGATAGAGCAAGTTGAGAGACTTCAATAAGTATAAGTGAATAGCCATCGTGAGGACTAGAATAGTACTAAACCATGTTCCATAGTGATAGTAATACAATATTGTGATAAAGTTGTCATTCTTCAATAAAAAGGAAACTCATTAACATACAGCAGGTTCAATCATGATTTAGGGTAAATGAACTAGTCACCTACTTGACTAACAAGCCCCTAATTTCATACAAAAGGTTAGAGTAAGAATGTGTTTGTGTGTGTGTGGTGGGTAGGTGGGTGTTCGGGCAAGCCTAGTTAATCGAAAAATTCTTAAATGTAGCTCGAACCTACAACAAAATCTAACAGATCAAATGCTGGTTTCCTTTTAAAATCGCACCACAAGCTTCTAAGTACAAGGTATACTATCATGTTATTGTTATTGTAATTATTCAGCTGGATAAATTTTCATTATAACACTTCTATTTATAGTGTTTTGATACATCCATATAAACATAACCCCTGTAGACAATTCAAAAAGATGGACAAACCGAGCAAAACAGTTGCAAATCCAAAATACGATCCAATTTCAATAGTAAATTTGTACATTAAGGCAAATGCTGCATAACTGCACTCGGTTCTTGAATAGGGACTTAGGAAGTAGCATAGATGGTTCGAAACTGAGGAGCTATGCGTGCAATGTATCAAATACCATAGTATAGAAGGTTTAGAAGTTTACCTGAGTTGACCTATATCCTAGTGGATAATTATGGTGGTCCTTAGAAGAAGGTAAGCTTTTGATCTTTCGAAAGGCTCTCAACTTTAAGTAGAAAATCATGCGATTATAAATGAGAATATCCACGTTTTCCCTTTTCCTCATTAGTAAACAGCATTTACATTGGTATAGTTTTACTAGTTTCATGAATGCTTGAAAAACCTCTGTAAAATAGCTCGGAAGTTTTTTTGGCGTTAACGTACATTATAATATAAGACAATCAAACTTCACCCGCATTCATAGTCAGCATACAACTTAAAAATTGGACATTGATCTATAGATAGTCATTTTTACAAGCACACATGCATACATAAGCATTAACAGATCCGTCCTATACGTAGTTATTACTTAGTACTACAAATTGACAAACTGTCCAATAGCTAACCAGTTTAACATATCATCTTCATTTTAACTCACATTTCTCTACATTCAAGCTTAACCATAAATCCAATCCAAAACCTCCTCTCTTCTAAATTTTTTGCGTCAAAGGAGCTCAGCATACAAATTTCTACTACGAATGCATCAATCAATTATATTATATATTATATATACACAATATGCAGTGGCGGTACTACGATGGGGGCAGGGTGGGCAGCCGCCCCTATCAAGTTTTTACGGGTCAAGAAAAAATTTTTAAGTTTCGGTTTATTTTGCATATTGCCCCCGTAAGTAATAAATAAAAAACAGCTTTAATAAAATAATTATATTGTTAACTTGTTTACTTTGGTGGTTGGGATGTGGGCTTGGTATTCAAGAGGTTCAAAGTTCAATCTCTCCTTATGACATTAGTTATAATTTTTTTCCCATTTATGTTTTACTCATTCTTTCTTACGGAGTACTATTTTTTTTCATTGTATATATGTAATACTATTTTATATCAACATAATTGTTAAACTATATATCTTAATGATTACATTTTTTTTCCTTTTCTCCGTAATCTACGTATGATCGATAAATGTTTTACACTTTTACTATATAAACATGTTAAACATAAGCATATTCGATTTAGAATTTACTATTAGTTGCTACTTATATGAGTATATGTTATATGTTGTCCATGAAATTAAAATTTTGAATTTGATGTTGAACTAAATTCACTTTGGTTCAACTAAAATAGTTTTGGTTAAAGCAAAAAAATCGAGTTGATGATCCGGATCCAATGTAAACTATTAAAGTTTGCCCCCGTTCAAAAATTTTTCTGGTACCGCCCCTGACAATATGTATCAATAAAACCCTAAAAATAACTGAAAAATAATAAAATTGTAGGTATAGCGCGCATAGCTTTCCTCACCGTAAATAGTAGCAGTAGAATCGAAAGTGATAAGATGTAAATTAAACAACAGCATCAGAATCGCGAGCATTTTGTGAGTGAATTCATAAACAGCATTGCGATAACGCCGATTCTACACTGAGCTCAAAGCTAGGGTTAGGGTTTGAGCGTTGAATTCATTCACGTAAACTGATAAACTTACTACGTCAATTTAATTACTCGACTGTAAATACATCATTTATTGCGATCGATGTTCAGTAGTAAAATTATGAAAGGATTACGCTAATTTCGAGTACGGAAATTGAGCTCCATGAAATGAAGTGAAAATTGGAAAATGAATTTAGAGAGGGAAAACTGTGGAGGGGATTTGATTGAAGGAGAAAGGTTTTTAAGGTGGTGAAGAGTGAAGACTGAATAAGGAGAATTTTGTTGGTGTGTTTCATAGGTGAAATTTTTGGGCTTTAAATAAAAAAAATATGAAATAATAAATAAATGTTTTTAAAAGTATTGTCGTTTTATAATTAAATTCTAATTCTAATTCTAATTTTATTTTATTATATTCTGATTGACTTTTTTTTGTTTGCTCTATAGACAGGTATTTAATATGCGACTTATACCAACTTAATAATAATAATAATAGTATAAATCTATAAATAGGGTAAGGTTCAAATGAGACTAAAAATTTGTGTAAGAATAGAGGAACCAATGATATGGTGCCATGTGTACAAAGAGAATACAAAACCCATTTACCCCTTAAGTTAAATATCACACAAACGACAAATCGAAAAATTATGAAAATTGCACCATTAGATTCAGCGTTGGATCCTCTTCTATTTGCCGTCTATTAAGGCATACTTTCGACGAGTTTTTTTTTCATTATTTTTAGTGGGTTTCACATTACTAACACGTGTGTTACAGTGTTGTCAGGGTTGGGAGTTTGGGGTTTCGTCCGAAACCCCAAACTCCCAACCCTAAACCCTAACCCCTAAACCCCAAACCTTAAACCCTAAACGCTTTATAAGACTCTAAACCCTAAATCATACTAAACCCTAAACCCTGATAAACCCTAACACTAAACCCTGCTAAACCCTAACCCTAAACCCTAAATCAAATGTATAATCAATCACTAACACATGTGTTACTAATATGTAAAACCCACCAAAAAAATGAAAAAAAAAAGTTTGTCGGAAGTATGCCTTGATGGACGGCAAATCGAAGAGGATAAAACGCTGAAAAATATGGTGCAATTTTCATGATATTTCGACTTGTCGTTTGTGAGATACTACGTATTTAATTTTTAAAAACGTGGATGAGAGAGAAAAAAGTGACACATGACATATTGTGGTTGGTTCCCCCATTCTTACACAAAATAAATGGTCTCAATTGAACTCTTCTCTATATAAATATTAAATATAATATATTAAAATTACAGAAATGTAATCGAATCTAATAGTTTTAAAATAATGTAATAGTGTACTGTTATAATATAATGCAACATAATATATATATGCTTTATATTTTGTTGTAATATACATTGTAAATTAATTTGGGAATTTAGTGTATTTGTGTAACGTGTCATGTAATACCACAATAGAATAATTTGATTTTGTTTAAAATTTAGAAGGTCAAAATGTTAATTCATTTGGTAAGGAAATATAAGTTATTGCCTACTATAATTACAAATGTTTATTTTTTTGTTTTATACGATCTGTTGCTTTGAGATCTTTTATGCATCCTTCTTCGTCCTTTTTGGACTGGAATTTCTTTATATAAAAGTCATTGTTATAGTGAAAAACTAGTGTTATGACCCGCGAATTCGCGGGATGAAACATATAATTTTCTTCTATTTAAGGGCTTATGATCAAGTATTAAAATTGTTAGATGTTATATAAATATGCGTAAGTTGGCTAGGGATCGAGTTTGTAGGTCGTTCCGGGGATGACACGTTTTTGTTTTTTTGTTAAGCTTGTTGTGTGGCAGTAAGCTTGATCTATTCATGAAGATTAAGGGTTAGCTTGATTTGTTTACGAAGATTAAGGTTTTTTGGTGGATCTACATGGTTGTTTTAATGATTATGTAGATGACAACCATTTTCATCACAATTTAATGAATGCATGTACCAACAAAGTGCATGTTATGAAGTAATTTATTTTATGCAAGTCTTAAGTGTTTTCTTGATGAATAGGAAGATATGTTGAGTTGTTATAAATTAAAGCGAATGATAAGTTGTAATAAATAACAGCGAGTTTTGAATACTTTGTTTTAAACATGTTAAAAGTTATAAACATGCCCATGGTATCTTAGTTTAGCTATTTTGCGACCAGAAAAGCAAATTAGTTGGATATCAGTCATTCTCATGTTTTAACTAAAGTTATAGTCGAATGCAAAATGAAGTGAATGATTGTTTTAACTAAAGTTATAAAAGCATGTTCTCAATTTTTAACCAAGAGCATTTCCGTTGATGACTAATATTCGACTAATTAATCTATAGTAAAAATAATGAAAGGAAACATAAAAAAGGAGATTCAACTGGAGGTGTAGAGACATTTGAGAAGACTGCTAAAGTCTGTTGTGCAGTGGTATCAGTTATTCTCGACCCGAAACTTTGGTTCTCGTACGAACATATATCTCGACTTCATGTGATTACTCTACAATTTATTATAAATGGCTTGCAATACACAAAAAAATCAAAAGAATTAAAATTGGCATCACAAAATAGACCAAACTAATCAACCTGCATTTAGATTAAGCAATCAAGTCCATTACAAAACTATTCATTTAATAGAACTTGTACTGCATAATAGAGATTCAAAAAGCTGGTTAAAAGCATGGATCTAACTGGCCCATTTTGAGTTTGATTTATATATAGATAACATAAATTTTACAAAATATTACTGTAATAGTATTGTATATACCATTGTATGCCTTTTCTTAACTTCATTGAGATCTTTTCAAGCATAATAAGTGTATCGCATAACACAGTATAACACAGTGTTGAAACGTTCAATACTTCAAATCAATATACCCGATTGTTTCCATTTCCATATATAATATCCTGCAATCTATGACCACTTGCCAACATGGTTTACCAAATTGCGAAGTAACTTTGTAGTTTGCAAAATTTAGCATTTCAACACCGTGTCATGAGATACAGTTATAAAGGGTTGATTTGTGAAAGTAAAATGAAATAAAAATGTAATTCTTAACCTCTCTTATAAGCTCCCCAACTAAAACCATGTTGAGACAAAGATTCTATGATAACAATTCATATAACTCAACAAAATTTTATTTAAGTGCATGCTTTGGCTATATGTGGATATAGAGAAAGAGACATACTTACATTTAAGTCAATACTTGAACTTTTTGAATGCCAAAGCGAAAAAGATAGCCCCTATCATCATATCAGCCCACCATATTACTACATAAACAATACAATTATCAGAAGTTAGTGCTTAGTGCACTTTTTTGACACACTATAATGGGTTTTTTTTTTGTACATAATATCATAAGTGATGTAACGACTTTAGAGGAGCATGAATTTCACCAAATAAAAATACTAACCTTTACGTACTTTATGGACGGTAATCTCCTCTATTCATATTTCATTTAAAGCTGAAAGGTAAAGTAAAAACGGGTGGTCTTTAAGAGTGGGTCAAACAGGTCGGGTTGGCACAAGCATACCTGCAAAGTTTATAACTCTTTCATCGTTGTATAAATGAATAATGTGTTCTTAAACCCAAACGTAAATCATACCCAGATCTCCACTCAGGAATACCTACAATTGTCCCAAGAATTTTATGTGGTAAAGTCCAATTGTTGTAGTTAGAATGAGCTAAGTGGAATGATTGGCATTATTTACCTACCAAATAATACCAAACAATCCAAATATGTAGAATACGGGTTCCGACCTAAAAAAATTCTGTTAGTGGAGGAGCCAAAAGAAGCCTGTAGGAAGTTGTGGGTTAAAAAAACTTAATAATAACATGTATGTTTGATAGCTAGCTATATTTATTATTGCTCCAAATATTATGCATCATACCCTCAGCAAAGATCTATAATCAATCAAGAACTTAATAAGCTATAACTCAAGACCACAATAAAAGTCAATCATATTTAATTTTACACTTGGGTCCAAAGCAACATGAGGATCAGATTGGGTAGTAAATGAAATTAAGTGATACTATAACATGTTGAACATATAAGAACACTTTTTATCGGGTCCCCAAAATCTCCCCCTGCTTAAATGATCTAATTACTTGCCTAATGTGTTTATCTTCTTATCCTATATATAGTAGTACATTAAGGATTGGGTATTAGATGCTGCAAACATATTCTATGAATGTAATTAACCAACTTACATGTGTCACTGTAACAGCAGTCTGTGTAGTTGGATCAAGGGCTATATCATTTATAGTTGCATGAGATGCTTTTTGTTGATGTGAAATTCAACATCTGGATGATCATCAACGCTTGCAATCATATCAAAATTCAACATCTGGGCAATGTATTTGAAGTTTTAAAGAAAAACAATGTAACTTCAGATATGTACAGGTACATGGAAAGAATATATATAACAACCATCATACCTTCACAAGTGCGTCTTAAGTAGATTAAAATCAAAACCAATATCAAATACGTACCCTCTTTTGGTCTCTTCCCTTTGATCACTTCTTCATTAATCTGAATAAAATCAAGTTTAAAGCTTGATATTGAGAAAGCTAAACACGATCATGAAGAGCTGGTTTCAAAAGGAGAAAAAACAAAATCAAATCAAGTGAGATTTTAAACCATAAATCGTTCAGCAATAAGCACAATTAAGCGTAAGAAATCGCAACATACATATATATTATAACTACGCGTGATTTCTCGTATCCCTCATACAATAAACGTTTCACAATTTTATATCCGCAAATCATGGCAATATCATAACCATATCGTAAAAGCATCTCAAGTATACAGAAAGTAAACACAAGTTTAATTAACTTATGAAATCGTTATCATTTTGATCGTCTGCCCGGTTTTCGTAACCGTTATCTTAACTTTGGTGCAAGCCTTCCAATTCCAATGTCAATATTCCTCTAAAGTGAATGCAAAATCTATTCAGCATATTCAAGAAGTTTAGCATTCGATTAGATATCTTTTGACACCTTTTATCCAAAATAGATACTTTATATGTTTTGTACGTTGAAACTCGATTCTATACCACATTTAATAATGTTTAAAGGTTCATAATCTGTTTATTATATTCTACAATCAAGTAATGATGATATGATCATCGTTGACTCGCAAAACCAACTCCATATACCTATTTAATAAATAAATTCAACAACATACAATTTCTAAAATTCGATGCTTTTAACCGACTTTCAATCATCAAAATATAATACACTTTTGCAGGTCTCTTTATTACATCATAATATAGTTTTATGTAGAATTTCATTCAATTTGGTGTCAAACTCGATTACATATATATAATTCTTACAAATCATGATTTATCAAATCGGGTATAATCTGTCGAGTTTTATTAAACGGCCCATTAGACCCATTTAAAGTTCAAATCATCAAAAATTCAAAACTAAAAACTTGTACAGAACATATAGTTTTACCCAGATGCCAAATTTCAAATCAATCGGACCCGTTTTCAATTTTACACGAATATTCTAACAGAACAGGAAACTAATCATCGTATATCGCATTAATCAGATTCACACTTTCGTTAAAATCATAATCAATCAATAACTAAATACATAATTTTCCAGAATCTCATACCTCTTATTGTTGATTCAAAGTTCGTGCATTAGCTTCCTCCTTTGATTAATGATCTCATCAAGTTAACTTGTATATTAAAATCGATAGGCAATTCTTCTTGTCTGCAAACCCTAGGACTGCCCAACTGTCCGGCCTCCCCTCTTTGATCGGCCATCTCCAGGGATGGGTAGTAGGGCATTTTTATTAATCTCTTTAGTTAGGTATAATTAGGGTAATTAGGGGTAACTTTGTAATTTAATCAAGGCTGATTATACTTATTGCATGGACATATGCAGGAGATTAGATCAAGGGTTAAAAATTAAGGAAGTTAATATATTGAAGGGGTAGGATTACTTTAATGAGGATTAATTTTAGAATGTCTACATATTTTTAGCTTTGTTATAATAATTAATTAATATTAATATTAATATTAATATTAATATGATATGATATGATATGATATGATATGAGAACAATTAAGTTATTTTTAGTAAGTTTTGCTAAGTAAACATCACGTATAATGAATAAAATTTTAATTTGATCAATATAAAATAGTGAATTATGGCAAAAATAAATACATACACTTGCATATGTACACCTCTTGTTATATGATAATGTGTGTATGTATCTTCTTGTTATGATGAGAGTTGTTAAAACAACAAATCTGAAAATGGTTAACTTGTATTATGTAGTTGATGTTGATAATATTAATTTCAATATTAAAAAGTGATATACATGTCTAAATAATGTATGTACTTATGCTTGGTAAAAATGATCAATGTCGTATTATGTGCATTTTATATTTTATATTTGAGCGTTCATATTATCATGCATTTTTATTTATATTGTTTTTAAGGACGCCGTCTAGGCCTAACTTCTTAGGCACATGTAAAAATGTTCATTAATGAATCAACTTTCAGGCTGTGTACACATCAAATACATATTTTTAACATCATTCTAAAATTGCAGCTTGTAGGATAAAAGAGTGGTTAGCTACATTTTTTAAAAAGTACTTTCTTTTCTCTCTCTCTATTTCTTCATATAAATATAATAATAATTCAATTATTATCTTGAAAGATTAAACTTATGTATTAATTTAATCATCATTGTATATATTTACTCTAGACTTTAAATTAAGACTTTAGAGCGATTAACATGATTTAATTTAAAAGCTTGTCATATTACATGTATTGGAATTGTATGCCTTTTAATCTTATAGAGCATCAAGTAACTATTAAGTATGATTTGGACTTTTCACATATGGTTACATACAAGTATATAACAAGGTAAAATGTAACCTAACACTTATTTAAATGCCACGATTTAGTACCATTTTTCTTTTATCATCATACAAACTTTCATCATTTCTAACTAATTTATGTCATGAAATTGACACAGTAATTAACTAATTATAGTTTTTAGTGTTGAAAGAAATGTAGTTAATTAAGCGTCACCTTCTAATCAAACTTATATACGAAATTAATTTATTTATTTGTGAGTTGATCAATTAAAAAACCTCAACATTAACCTAACAATTTCAAAATCAACCCTTATTAGGCTGCGTTTGATAACACGTAATAATTTAGCGTTGAATGGTTCATATCCTGAATGATTCAAAGATTCTGAACGAATTCAGTTCTGAATGAAAATAAAGTGTTTGATAACCAATTTGGATGGACACTCTGAATGATACAAAATTACTACTTTAACCTTTTACATTAAAAAGGATGAGATATAACTCTTCGATTAGTATCTTCTCAATATATAAAGTTCAGTGTATAACATATTAACATACCGAACGATGTAAAATAGGAACCAAACTAAATCTACGATTCATATTTCTTCCGTATATAACTCATTTTAATATAAATTCTAACTAGTAGAAATTTATATGAAATATGGCATAGACTCTATATCTACGATTCATATTTTCTTTGTAATAAATCTTCAATTATACTAATCACCATATAAATGATCAATTATTAACAACTTTACTAATAAATACTACAATTTACTAATAAATACTACAATTGAAGGGAAATCGATTATAAAAATTTAGTTGACAACAAACAAGAGTAAAAGAGACAAATTCAAACATGGAGAAATTGAAATGACGAGTCAATAATAGTTATTGCTTCATAAAAATTGTAGAAATTTATTTTACCTTAAACAAACTGCCTACACAATTCAATGTTGATGTGAACTTGTGAAGCATTTAAAGATTGGAGATGAACACAATTAATTAACCGAGAGAAGAAAGCAGAGAGGGACAAGAAAAATCATAGCATCAGAGAACATCGTGAATTATCAGATGAGAGGGTTTGAAAAATAGAAGGGTATTAACGTAAAATAAAGTGTGCTGAATGGTTAAGAATCATTTTCTCCTATGAACCCTTCAGAAGCTCGGTCAGCACCACATGTTTATTCAGAGGTAGTTTGCAATTTTATCAAACACACTGAATGTTGAATCGGTCCGCATTCAGTGCTGAATCATTCCATTAAGTGGTAAACAAACACACCATTACTCAAGGGTATATATATCTTCTTAATATATGATAATAATAATTCTTAAACAATTCTTAGACCCCTCCCAGGCTCCCAATGCAAGTGAAAACCGACTAGTCACTAAAAGTGACGCCATTGGCAGGGCACCGTCATTTCAGGGCGTAGTTTTTTCTTTTGGTTTTTTGAAGGGCGTCGTTTTTTTTTTTTTCGTTTATTTGTTTAGTGTATAGAAATAAAAGTATATATTAGTAAATGTGGGGTTTAAAAAAAGTTGAAGTGATGTTTAATATTAGCAATATAGTGTCAGTTTTAAATAGTGTCAACGTGACTATGTATCAATTTGTGTCACTGTTACGAGTTTCATCAAAATATAAACTTATATCCAAACTATTTTATATTACATTAAAAAACGAAAAAATACAAAAGGAGGCATAGTTGTTAACTCGTGACTCGACTCGTGATTCGGAGTATTGATTTTTAACTCGTGACTCGTGACTCGACTCGTAAGAGTCATAATATTACAATAAATACATATATTTATATCTATATGTATATTATTGCTTAGATTTATATTCTTAATTGAAGTTAAACATGATGAAAGTCATTAAATAACACAAATGTTTAATTTATAATGGATTATTAGTCATTTCCTATCATATTTTGTCATTTTATGTTTTTTTATTAGATTACATTATATATGTGTCCGGTTTCTGACTCGTAAGAGTCGCCAACGACTCGGAAGAGTCAATAAATGACTCGTAAGAGTCAAAGCCATTTACGAATCGGGGTCCGAGTCGCCTCGTTTTTTGAATTTTTGAGCCGACTCGTACTAACAAGCAACAAATCTGAAGTTAAACATGATGAAAGTCATTAAATAACACAAATGTTTTTTGAAATGTTTAATTTTTGAAAGGAGGAATATTAATATTTCATTGACCTCTTTCCCTGTCGCTCGCTCGCTCGCTAGGGTTTCTCATCAACAAATCTCAATCCAATCATCATATCAAATCAAATCCAAGGGCAGAAAAATTGACGGTTACATCAACAACAGCTAGGGTTTCAGTTTCCTAAATTATAAATAACTCTCCTGATTTACATGAATGGATACAACAATTTCATGTTTAGATGATCTCAACACGCTTTCATCTTCATCTTTACCTTCTCAAATCCATCAAACGTGAGATTTTAAGTTTTTGCATTTCTCAATTATGTAGTATAATTTGATTCGATATGTATTACGTCAATAGGAACATTCTAGAATTACTGACCAATTGTTTGATCAATTAATCTTAATTTCTAAACTGTTTATGTATTTGAATTGAATAATCCGTTGCGATTAGGAAATATTGATGAATTTTGTGCCCTGTCATTGATGCCTAATATAATAATATATATTATATGTATGCATTTTTATGTATATATATGTATCTTTGGTAATTAGATTAATATAATCAGACAAGTTATGCTCTTTAACTATGTGTTGTTTTTCCATGTGTCATACATAGTAATCTAGATCGTTATTCTCATCCGCTTTGCATTTCTGGAATGGATGTAGATAAACTTATTTGCAGTGGGATGTCGAACTTATTGGTTGGCTATTGAATTATTTTGTAGGTTTTTCATGTTATACATATAGGAATAATAGGTTGAAAGTTTTGAGTGTGTGATGTATTGCTGCAACCAAGGAATTATTCGGTTTTACACTTTTAGCTAGTGAATAGTGATGGCTAGCATACTTTTTCTATCTATCATGCAATGAATGCAGTTGAATACTTGATATTAGCTATCTCACAAGCAATGTCTTTTAGTGATAGGAACGTGCTTCATTTGTTGGCAAGAAGAGAAATAGCTCCTAAAACAGCAAAGTGCTCGCCAAAACGTAAGTGGGGAGAAGTTTCAAATCGCAAGCATCAGTCATCTGTCAAACCTGAAAGTGAGAGAGTGAGGAACTCGAGGCGTGAACTTCTATCATGGTACTTATGCTATTTTTCTTGCAAAATTTGATGGATCTGAAAAAAAGTTAACCTTTTCAGGCGATTTACTAGTTGCTTGTTTCTGTGGATCCAGGGTGGAAGCAGAGACCTTGCGGTGTTTATCAGCCAAATATTGTCCGTTGGTGCCTTCTCCGAGGTCCACAATTGCAGCAGCATTTAGTGCAGATGGGAAAATTCTTGCTTCTACTCAGTATGTCGATAGTAGTCTTTGTTTTCTTTGTTGTATCTTATCTTTATCATATATGTTGAAGTCGCTTTATTTTTTGGATTGACAGTGGTGACCATACTGTCAAAATAATTGACTGCCAAAGTGGAAAATGTGAAAAGGTCCTCAGCGGACATCGAAGAACTCCTTGGGTGGTAAGAACCCCTACCTGCCGCACATATCTCTCAATACTTTCAGTCAGCATTGCCGGTTATCAACGTTTTGCAGGATTTTTGTCCAGAGGATTATTGATGCATGATACTTTTTTTGTTGTAAAGAGCTCATTTTGAAACTGGGGCAGTAATGTTTTGATCTTGTACGCTTCAAAGGTTTTATTTTTGCTTGATCTAGCGGTAGACTAAACGAAACTTAATTGTGAACTTAGTTCAACATTGGTTTGCTTGAGTAAACCTGTTTATAGAGACTCCACACTGTGCCCTGCTTAAATAACCCTGATTGTCGTATTGTTTACCTGTAGAGTCGAGATCTTATATTTACTTTTGTTCTTTCTTCTACCTCTTATTGATGGATTTGAAGATTTAACAAATAGTTCTCAACATTCTGATTGGTTCTCTGAAATAGAATGTTGATTTACATCAATTTGTTGTATGCAAAAAAGAAAAGGCAATATATACTTATTGGGTAACATGCAATCATAACGTTCCTTAAATGAAATTACTGTTTATCCTAACCTAATACACGTGTTATCACAAATATAAGTGTTTATTTGTTAAGGAAGTTAGAAGCATGAAATCTATCTAGTTTCACTTGAAAGCTAAAGAGACAAGAGAGAGTCTGTATTTTTTTTATTTTCTTTCTATTTAGCTACTCATTAGAACTTCAATGACAAATTCACACAGAGAAACTGTTGGATATGCATCTAGGAGTGCTATTTTAAACCTAAAGCTCTATTTGAACATCCGATTGCCTTTTCTTGAACGTGTAAACATTATGTCTCTCTATGCTTCTTGTCTTTGAAAAATGCTAAGTTCTTCTAATTTGTTGATATGCTAATAACTAATTGTATCTGTACAGGTTAGATTTCACCCATTACATCCAGATATACTTGCGAGTGGAAGCTTGGATCATGAAGTTCGACTATGGAATGCAATTACTTCAGAATGCATAGGGTCTCGTGATTTTTGTAACCACTAAGCTTTTTCTTTCTCTTTTCTCTTCTATCAATATATATATATATATATATATATATATATATATATATATATATATTAAAAAAACCAATTGGGCATAACGTAAGTGGTACTGCCACCGCTAACGCCCAGGCCCCACATGTGTGACCGACAGGTCAGGGGTTTGAATTCGTCCCGACGTTGATGCGTACCATTGAAATATGGTACGGGGACAGGGGTACCCTCCAAGTTACCCTATTTTCTATATATATTGTTAAATAATTGTTTTTTTATGGAAGGTGTGATTAGAGTAAAATGAAGGATTGTCATTAATCGAATATCGATAAGCTTAATCTATTTATTGTTTTATAATACAGAATGTACACATTAAGAAACAATTTTCTATGTGCATAAGAATGCATTTTTTATAACTGCGTGTATTCTTTGTTGCAGATCGCCCTATTGCTTCCATTGCCTTCCATGCCGAAGGAGAACTTCTTGCGGTTGCTGCAGGCCATAAGGTGTATACAATTATACCAACTTGCTGTTTACGTACCTCTCTATGTTTTCACTTTTTTAAACTAAAGGTATAATATGTGAAGGGTTGGGTATTTTGGTAACAAGTCATAAACTCATACAGGGTACGGTGAAAATACTCTGGATTGGCTTGACCTCAAAGGTTCTCTTTCCAAAATAATATAATTTATTTTATTAAATAGCTAGAGTATTAAATATGTTTTCGTAACTTCTATTACATCAATAATAATGTTACATCAATAATAATCAATCTCCTAGATAAAATTGCATCCAAAAATACGCGTTTGGCAGCTTGAGTGCTTGACTTTTGTATTTAAAGCTATTTGTTATTATAGTTGACAAAACATTACCCAATAGACGCATACATAGCTGAATGGGTTGAATTGCTACCTCTAGTTTAACCTATTGTGGTACTTTACACTTCATTTAATTGACAACGGCCTTCTATTTTCAGCTCTACTTTTGGCATTACAATAATAGAGGAGAGACTTCTTCTCCTACTATTGTGTTGAGGACAAGGCGTTCTCTTCGTGCTGTGCACTTCCATCCACATTCTGCACCATTTTTGTTAACTGCCGAGGTAAGATTCTTCTGACTAGAAGTGGCCAAATGGGTGGATTGGTTTTGCTAACGAGGCTAATTGGGTTCAGATCAATGTTTTGAGTACAGCTTCGTTGACCTAAATCACTCTTTTCGTCAATTTTGAAGAACTGTTTTAGATTGATAAATACATTGGATATGATTACAATACATCTACCATTGCAATACAATTAGTCAAGTTTGTGGGAGGATTCGATTTAGCAATACAATTAGTCAAGTTTGTGGGAGGTTTCGATTTAGGATGTTGCATTTATTAAAAGTATGCTATCAGCAACTTTTGAGCTGTTCTATTTCGATCTAATTTTTTTTTGAGGTTATCCATTGACCTTTAGAGATCAAACATTACCCAAGTTTTCCCGTTTATAAGCGGTAAATTACGTCCTTTAATTTGGATACATTTGTAACTATATGATCACGATGCACTAGTTATATGACCGATTTGCAGGTCAATGATCTTGACTCTTCAGATTCCACAATGGCATCTGCGACATCTCTGGGTTATTTGCATTATCCTCCTCCTGCTGTATATATGGGAAACATGCATTCTATTGACCGTCTAAGTTTAGCCGCAGAGTTACCATTGATGCCTGTACCTCTCTTCTGCCCGCCTCTTTATGTAAATGCTGATTCAAGACCACAACTTCATATTGGAAATAGACCTGTTGACTCGGGCAGCGTGCAACTAGAATCTTCCGATCGACTTCAAGTTCTTGCAAATGCCACAGAACTATATGAGCAGATGACAGCTTCTGTTCCTCCATCTACCAATCATGAGACAGTAGATAATTTGTCGAATACAAATCCCAGTGAAAATCCAACCTCTTTCGACGCAACTACAATGGATGTCATTGAAAATGGTGCTACTGATATGGATACTTCTGTTGCTGGCAGTATTCCTGAAGCAATGCCTAGTCAGGTGGTCCGGCCCACAGATGAGGTTAGGCAACCCTTTAGAGATCGTGTGTGTTGGGAACTACCTTTCATGCAAGGATGGTTGGTTGGTCAAAGCCAAGCTAGCACTTCATTGACTACTTTGCCACCTGAGTCAGCCACCTCTAATACGGAGGCTATAGATGGCTCATTGGTTATGCCATATGGTTCGAACCAATTGGCTCCAGACAGATCAGGTTTCCGGGATCTTTCTTCAAATGGTGCTTCAACTTCTGCGTCACAGTATAGACAGAATTCTATGGGCAATGAGTCGAATGACGGGGGTGGTTCTTTTCCTATCATTAGTCGAATACAGTCTCAACTTTCTGCATCATTGACTGCCACTGCCGCTGCTGAGTTGCCTTGCACTGTGAAGCTAAGAATATGGCCTCATGATTTTAAATATCCTTGTGCCTCTCTCAAGGCTGAACGATGCCGTTTAACAATACCACATGCGGTACTTTGTAGGTAAGCTTTAGGACCATACCGTCTTGGTTTTTTTTTTTTTTATTGTTCTTGGTAATAGGTTGTGGCTGAAAGGTATAACTAACGTTATTAATTGATGGATGAAAATGTTGGAATTGTTTGAGCAAGAGTTATTTTTTTGAACTTAAAAGATACAAAGGCAGTGGACATGTATATCCATTTTTTGTAAGATCCATTTTGAATCTATCTACATGTCTTAAAGAACAAGCAATCACCCAGACACCAAGTTTAATTAACTTCTATTATTCTGACTCTACATGTAAATGAATCAGCGATTTAGCCTTTGTAAGTGAATAAAAGATATTTCTTGGTTTGGTTTGACCACAGTGAAATGGGGGCCCACTTTTCACCTTGTGGGAGATATCTAGCTGCCTGTGTTGCATGTGTGCTCCCTCAGTTTGAAGCTGATCCTGGGGTACCTACCCAACATCATCAAGAGAGGGCTGGAACGTCTCCTACAAGACATCCAATTTCTGCTCGCCAAGTGATGTATGAACTTCGGATATATTCACTTGAAGAAGCAACGTAAAGTTTCAATCCCCTTGTGTATTTACTATTTCTGCTATAAGTGGCAAAATGTGCGGGTTGGGTAACGGGTCAAAACGACTGGGTTTTGTTTACCTGTTGTTAGTTCGTCAAATCTGATTACTAAATATAAGTTCTTTCCACAATAATCCAGTTTTTGATTAAATAGATTCAGGGGCTTTATGCATAACAATACACTTTGGGTAATTTTCAACCTATTTTCTGCTATTAGACCCGGGGTGACCCCTTAAAGCTAGCACACAACCAAAATTGACACGTTCATTAGTTAATGGGTTGAAATGGCCACTTCTAATGTCTGTCTCCATGGCATTATGCTTATCAGTTTTGTTGTATCTGAATCTGGAATTTAATATTCTCATGTAGTTTTGGTTCGGTGCTTATTTCGAGGCCAATAAGAGCTGCTCATTGTTTAACATCCATCCAGGTTAGTTTTCTAGGTGTAATAGTTTATATCTAAATAATTCTAAAGCTAAGGTAACCTTATGATGACTTTTAAGTTATTGTTTGATTATGTCCAAATTTAGATGGTGTTATTTAGATTAAGAATTATGTTTTCAATCATTCACTACACTAGGTGCGCATGGAAAACAATTAATAGAAGATCACGGTATATATGACTACATCTAGAAACAGAATATGTACGTTAGACAAAAACTAAGAAAAATGAGTGTTTGCTTGAATGTCACTTACGATTTAAATCTATTCTCTCGCAGTTCTCGCCCACTTCCGAGCACATATTGCTTGCTTATGGTCGACGTCACAGTTCTCTCCTTAAAAGCATTGTTATTAACGGGGAAACTTCATTATCCATATACACAGTATTAGAGGTATATTCATTATTTTATTTGCAGCATCCATAATCTCTTTATACTCTTTCTGTAAAATATATAACTTTCACGGCCTTCACCGAATTTAAATAATGATTTCAGTCTCTTTCTCTTGAGTGTGTTTGGCCCTGCTCGCAAAAAGAAATTTGAAATGTTATGCTTTGGCAAACTGATATATATTGATTTAGAACAGGAACTTTTTTTGCAAAAAATGAATTGATGGTAGTTATCAATATTTGATGACAAATGTAGACATTGCTTGGTTTTCTGAACCACTGCTAGAGTCTAATTAATACATGGAGGATCTGGTTTCTGACACTTGTGCGATGACAGGCCGACTGCCCGGCACATGTTTTCGTCCATATGTTATTTGACCTCGTCATTTGTCCGAGAGATGATAGCTATAATATAGACTATTCATTCATTTTCACATATCTAACATCAGACGAGATTAGAAAGTAATCGTGTTTGACAAAAATAACAATGGAATTATGTCGACTTTATCATCCTATAAGTGGATATATGTTTGCACTTTGACATTCATCACACTCTTGCTACTTGGGTGTTCAGGTATATAGGGTTTCAGATATGGAACTTGTGAGTGTGCTTCCAAGTGCAGAAGATGAGGTCAATGTCGCTTGCTTTCACCCTCTTGCTGGAGGAGGTCTTGTTTATGGGACCAAGGTTTGTATGCGGGTCGTGGACCCCTTCATATCTTATGCAGTTATGTACTTTTCTCTAGAGGTGACAAATTGGGTGGTTTGGGCTACCAGTCAAAGGGTTTCACTTTAATTATGGTAATGATCAAAACTAAGTGGGGCAGGTTGGCCTGAAACATTTATTCTTCATTCTTTAAAACAATTATGAATAATTTGTGTTAACAATGATCATGAAGAATATATAATTTGAATTATATATATATATATATATAAAATCATTTATATTTGGTATTTTGCATCAACAGTATAGCTCATTTAGACTAAACATAACCCGAATGGATCCTTCCCTCATGTATAAATGGGTCGAATTCGTCACCTGTAATTTCTCTACTTGAACAGCACCGTCTTAAACATAAGTCTGTTTGTTTGCAGGAAGGCAAACTTAGAATCCTGCAGTATGATGGTGCTCACAAGATAGATAAAATCAGACAGGATCACTTTTTTGAAGCGCAAGCAATTGAGGTAGAGCTGTAATTCAGGTTGTCTGGAAATTTCTACTTTTATCTTGATGAGTACCTAGTGCACTTATTTATAAGTTTTTTTATTTGAAGAGGTCGTTATTTGTCGGTTTTTTGGTAACAACTTCAGTTTTGGCTTTTAATTACCATCCTCTCCGTTTCTAGAAAAAAATATGTACTGCACGAACAATTTTCCCGCAAAAAAAGTTACTAATACGATATTTGAACCCCTTATTTTGTATGGAGTAATTTAAGCTCCAACTCAATAATATTTCATGCAATTACATTTTCTTTGATTTTTTAGGTGCTAGTAAATTCAACCTTTTCGTGATTTAATCCTGTATTTCATTATGTTGTAGTTTCAGGCGTATGCTTTGGAATGTTAAATGCCAATGGTAATATTTCGCATCTGAGGTGTGTACCAAAATTGAATATACTTTTCTTAGAAGTTGTCAGTTGGCAGTCATCAAGTTTTGCATATGTCAAATTCCCATAATTATTAATTTTCATATAATCATCTTTTGGTCAACCCACTAATGCTGATATCGCTTTGTAAAACAAGTACTATTTCAACTATAGGAGTCGTCTATACTAAGTTCAGAATAAGTTGCTTCATTCCTTCCGAAACAAGTAAAATGCTTTAATGGGTGCACAGGGTACTGGACATGTGAGTATTAGTCAAATATTCACAAATCATGCATCTCTAAATTGAAAAAAATAAGGAATCTTTCGGGTTAAAATCAACAGTATCAATATACTATGACTCTGACGACAACCTTTAAATAGATAGTCATCTTTAAGGTCTACCGTCTACACAGAACATAAACACAAAATAAAAGAAATTGTCCGAATGATGGGAATTGTTATGAGCTTTTCATATCATCATATTACTTCAGGTTAAGCTTGAACCATTTTTGCTCACAGGAACCGGCACCTGGTCCATAAAGATGATGCAGCCAGCTGAAATGAAGCTTGGTTAACTTCCTAAACTTCCTACCTTCGTTTATTTCCAGCCTTCTGCATCTTGAGCATCTGCTTGTAACACCATGTAGGCATTGTATATCACCATAAAGTAGTCATCTGTAATGTCTAACTTTGGTCAATGTATATTATTAACAATAGTTTATTGACTTGCACCATTGTGGAGATCAAATTCATCGGTCAATGTCCTGGTCAAAATTGGAGCTTGTTCCTGAAAGAAAACCTCACTATATATGTACAATTTCAAAATTGATCAGTGCGATGTAGAACTCTGGGCATCCTACCTAGTTCCATCATGAAATTCTCAGTTTTTTTGAGGTTTGCCCAATAACATGGTGCCCAGTTAAGTAATTCTCATGCTGTTGTTATTTTCATTTCTTTTCTTTTTGTAAATATGAACATAATTAACACATTGTACTCGCAAAGGTTACATGTGACCCTCTAATTTTATTTTGTCCGATGCGATGGACGTATTGTTTCAAAGTTGATAACTAGTTTATGATGTCAGGAAGGTATCAAAAGAGACTCAAGTTCAAATCTTGACGTGTAAGTATTTTAAGATGACTAGAACAACAGTCTGAAAACATTCACCGGAATACCAGTTAAGTTGTGTACGTTTGAGCCAAAAATTGCTCAAACATGCTCGGCTTTCTTGGATTAGCTTGAACGGGGAATCTCGCTGTTCATCTATTACTGATAATTATTCTAGGTTAAAAAGGTATTTTTGCCACTCATCTTATACCAAAAGAATGATTTCTCCAAATTTTCAAACTCATTTTTGCCATTCAACTCAAAAAATTGATGCAAATTTGCCATTGAATATAACTTACATAGTGTTTTAGAAACAAATAATAAGATATCCATAAAATAAGCACTAATAATGTTTTGTCTACGTTTGAGATTATTACTAAAAATAATTACCTTAAATTCATATTCATTTATTTAGTTAATTGACGAACTCACGAACATGAACATAACTTTTTGTTCGTCTGGTTAAATAAACGACAAAAACATACGTTTCATCCATGTACATTCGATAACTATCGGTTAAATCTCGTTCATTTATGTTTACATATTGTGTATACATTTAATAGATTATTTAGCTTAATATGGTTGATACAGAACCATTTGTTACTTCATTTTAGAAGTAGTTAATTGAATCATATTATATAATTTATTTAAACCTTCACATTTTACAAGCCAAAAAACTCCGTTCGTGATCATTTGGTTCGTTTAGAGGCTTAATTAAAGGATGGTCAATAAACCCAGTTATAAAATGTGGAAGTGATAGTGTAACTTAATGAAATGGAACACATATATGATAATGATGATACAATATAGAAATACGTGAAACATATACTTACATATATTATTAGTCTGGATATTTTGCAATAACGGATTTATTATTATTTTTTGTTTTAAAAATGTAATGTTTCTAATGTTAACTGTTAAGTGGTAAATTTGCCCCAACTCCTCGAGTTGAATGGTAAGAATGAGTCTTTAAAAAGTTGGATGACAAAAATAATAATTGGGTTAATTGTTTCGTTATATGTTAAACTTACATTTTTTACTATGACTCGAAATTTGAAAACTTTATTGCATATATTGAACTTGTAAATATCGTCTATTGTATGTATACTTTCATTTTTGTGTTTTAGATTTTACAAATATTAATAATAATGGTAGGGGTAAATTAGTAAATTCCCGTTTTAAAAAGTATCACAAATGTATTATATATTAGTATAGATAGATATTAAAAAAAACTCTATTGATAAGTATTTAATGTCATATGTTTATTACTTTTATATAGTTTAGTAATAATAGTATTGATGATATATTAACTTTTTACAATTAATTATATTAAATAACAGAAGGGTAAATTCGTCATTTACTACTTCTCCCTTTTAAGACTTTTACACGAATATATTATATAGTAGTATAGATATAGAAAACCTTGAATGCATTATAATTTAATGTCATGTGTTTATTATTTTTAAAGTTTAATAATGATAGTATTAATGATATATTAATTTTTTTAATTAATTTTATCTTAGGTGTTTTAAGATAATAGAAGTATCATTTATTACTTTTCTCTTTTTAAATTTACATTCAAATAGTCAAATGTATTATATAGTAGTATAGATTTTGATGAACATATTAAGTAATACGGAGTATGATTTTATGAGATTTTATAAACACTTTTATGTTTATTAATTACGAATTACTCCGTATAAATTTAGAGATTGGGTTATGAGACTTATTTGATACTAAATTAACCCGTTAATAAAAAATGATCCGAAAACATATTTGGTTCTACTACTTCGCACCCGTCAACCGGATAACCCGACACACTCATGCGCACACCATTACTATTTACCACTTCCGATCATTATTCCGATTACTGTATCGACTATTCACGTACCTGCACACGGTAATTGATAAAAATTCTGATTTCAGCTTCTTACTTCTGATTGAAATTCAACTAAGTTAGGTTTTCCTCCTGATTTTGCTTCAGATTTGTTCATTGATGTTTTTGTGATCGAATTGGAGTAACAAAGGTTCAGTTTCCGTATCCATTCTTATGATATCAATTTCCAGAATCTAATAATTTGGTTTTCTATTTGAATTTTGCAGTTTTATATTATAAGTTTTTATCAGCACCTATTTGCACTCCACCTGTTTGTGAAAATGCCTAAAAGAGTTTTTTTTCTACAACCTTGACATTACCTGATGTAATCAATTCAACACTAATTTGTACAATATAAATGAATAAACTTGATATTTGATTAAATTAACAGCCTCATTCAGTTCTTTTGCTAATATAGATAATGTTTCACATAACAGGTCATATGGGTCGTATAACATAACATCATGATGTTATTTTAATTAAATATAACATTAACAGTGAAGGTTTGTAGCATAGTAACCATCACATAAAAGGATAAAATGACTCAAGTTACTCAACATTCATAGTAAAGATCGAGTTATTTACTATAGAGGTTTGATTTGTGTACAATGTACGATCAAGTTTAGTCAGTATTTACAGAATATAATATTGTGTTTGTTAGGCCAAAGGACACATTTATAATTTTTTTTACCTGAACATGTTTTTTAGTTTCCGTCTTTCTTGCAAAATTTGTTTTGGAAAACAGTTGGGAGTTTTTTTGTAGCTAAATGCACTTTAAGCTTTTGAATAATAACATATTTTCTTGTCATAAGCAGGGTTTTCACTTACAAACAATCTAGAAAGATACATTTATCGAAGTCATCTACTTTGAATGGCATTGGTTGTAATTTGTGGTCAACCATGCAGTGGGAAGTCAAAGGCCGCTCTTTGTCTGTCCGAAGCTTTGAAGGAAATAGAATCTAAACTAAATGTAAGAATCATAGACGAAACCTCCTTTCATCTTGATCGTAATAAAACCTATGCAGAGATGACATCAGAAAAGAACTTGAGAGGAGTTCTTAGATCAGAAGTCGACCGATCCTTATCAAAAGATAGCATCATTATAGTGGATTCATTAAATAGCATTAAAGGTTACAGATATGAGTTATGGTGTCTGGCACGTGCTGCAGGAATCAGGCATTGTGTTCTTTACTGTGATGTTGAAGAAACCAACTGTAGGAATTGGAATAAAGAACGCAGGGAGAAAGATGGAATTTCATATGAAGATTGTATATTTGAAGATTTAGTAAGAAGATTTGAGAGACCTGATAGTAGGAACCGATGGGATTCTCCTTTATTTGAGTTATGGCCATTTAAAGATGGAATAGATAAATCTTCTCCTGCTATTGTAGATCTGGTATCTTACTTGACCAAAAAAGTGGACTCAAGGACTCGTGATGTTAAAATCTTGCAGCCAACAATAGCAACACAGAGTTCTCGTTTTTCAGAGGCTAATTCTCTTTATGAAATGGACAGAGCTACACAAGAGGTAACGAGTGCCATTGTTGAGGCGCAGTCATTAGCTATGGGTGGACCAGTGACTGGACTCTCTCTAAGCCATGATTTGCCAGCTATTAACATTTCAAGGTCAGTTGGGTTACCTGAGCTTCGGAGGCTGAGAAAGACTTTCATAAAGTTGACTGGTCAATCAAGCTTAAGTGGGCCACCACCACCTTCGGATGCTGAAAGTGCAAAGAGAATGTTTATTGACTACTTGAACAGAGAAATCGGAAGCGGATAAGTTTTCTGCTCTTTTGACATAAAATTATATTTTTGATGATGGGCTTTGTGCTAAGCTTCTTATGTTATACTTATTACGAGTGATCTAGTTTTTGTTTTTCTTTCGCTACAAACCGTTAGTGTACCAAATGACGACTTTAGGCGAATTCTGCAAAAATGTAACAGCAGAAAAGCTTTCCATATGGAACATGTATATTAGTGTCGAAATTATTCAGTCTTGTAATTTGTCGGGTTCCGACTTCTGCAATTTGTAAGAATAGTTTATCAGTAACAAAAGCCAAAAATGATCGAATAGAAGACGTGAAGATATTTTCCTTATACATCACAGGTACTTGCTGTCTACTAATATTTGTAGTAGTCCGCAAGTTAAAAATGATTTGGGATTTGCGTTATGGCCAAAACTGATTCATCATAACAACACACGATTGTGCATGGTGCAGACACTTGTAATGTACGTATGTGCATTGTACAAGTAGTCGTAAAAGGTTTGCTCAAAGGGTAAGGGAGAAGGGTCATAACATATAGCTCAGGTTTTGAAGGTGAGTTGTTAAAGCTTGGAACATGCTCATGTCACCGAACACAACCACTACGGAGATAAAGTGAGTTGTTGGCATTTGGCTTGTCTATATGAACATATCCCGTGCCATTTTGGTCATCACAATGCAATCATGTTAAACTTATGTCAATTGTCAAAGACACTAGAATTCTATTTCACGAGGACATATGCTGATACGCATCATGGCATACAAATTTCATCTTTTAATAATGTTTTTTTTGGTCTTTAAGAAAAAACAACTATCAAACAACAAATATCTGTATCTATATGTATACAGTATACTATATAGATACATGAATGGGATTTTATGGGAAGCTTATGTATCTAGCTGTGGAAATATATAACCATTTTTCATCTCTTCTTTCTTGTCTCTTTTTTTTTTTTTAAGAAAATAAAGGTTTTGCATATCTAGAAAAGACGGCGCTTTTAGTTACGAAAAACTATCTCCATTTTTTCTTTTTCATTTTTCTAGAGTTTCTAGTCACTTAAAAATCATAAGAAATTTAAAGAAAAATCATAAGAAATTTAAAGAACGCGTTCAAATGTAAAGATAAAAGTTTTCATTTTTCAAATTAGAAAATGTAGAAACCATTACATCATAGATTCCATTTTCTTAGAAACTCCCCCTGGAAAACTCTTTGAACACATTTTTTAATTCTTAATTTTCTTATAAAAATTGTCAGAAAAATGGAAAATTTTTCCGTAACTAGATGCTACCAAAAATTGAAAAACGTGCTCATATGTCGTTGCATTTTTTCATATTGGATAATTGAGAAAAACTATGGTTAGGAGACGTTGGAAAATTTGAAAGAAAAGAATCTTGTTTTTTTTTTTCCCTTAGAAGTATATTGTTCCAATGGTAAAATCAATGGGTCTTTGATTTAGCGGTATGAGAGGACAGTGGCGAATCCAGGATTGAAAACAAGGGGGGTCCAATTTTATTCAAGTGACGGGCCGGGTCGAGTCAGGTAAATCAACTACTGTTATTATGCATCATTTTGATGATAAATATATTTTTTAAACATTTTCATTTTTTATCTTAATATTAAATACTACTTACTCGATTTGTCAAGACAAGAATAAAGTAATGTTTGAAATGTTAAAGATTTCCAAATACTCTTTAAACTTTCTAAATTGTTACAGCTTAAATGATTTAATTAGAAAAGTATAATGAACTTAATATGAATATATTCTCAATGATGAATGAACTTTATGTTGAATTTATTTGAATGATCTATTAAATTTCCTAGATTATATAACTATGATAATTGAAATATATGCTTTGAGTGATAATTTGAGAGAGGAAAATTACAATCCTAATATATATTAATAATTGTTCTCCTACCAATTTTACAAATAATTGATCTAAAAAATAATTTGAACAATTGATAAGAAAAATATTAAAGGAAAATTGATCTGAGAAATATGCACATTCACGTGTCTCTCCTCTCTCCACTTTCACCTAAAATACTTTCTACAAGTACTTGTACTGTATTGTACAAGTAAAAAGTGCGCATTAAACATTATCCTCAACACTTTCTCTCTCTACAGATTCATTCCTTAATCTCATCATCCCTGCTATCTATTTCTCTCATTTTTCTTTCCCTGACCTTCAAACATGTAACACCCCCGAAATTCACTGTTTTGCGGAAGCATACATGGGTGTTACTAATCAATATACAAAGCACAAGATATACAGCAAACGACCTCTAAATGAGACGTTTTGTAAATTAGTTACATTCCATAGATATAATGTTTGAAAACTTAGTGTTTTCGTATACAAAATGTAGTTTCCCCTAGAGTCCACGCGTATAGCGGGAGATTCTATTACATAATCGTAATCTACAAAAGATAATGCTAAGAATCTCCGTTAATGCAGTTGTGTTGAAATCATGCGACTCTAGCTAAAATCCTGGAGTAATCCTACTCCATCCGGGTACCTGAGAAACATGCTAAAAAGTGTCAACCAAAAAGGTTGGTGAATCTCACAGGTTTGTAAATAATATCGGCTTTGAACACGAGATTTCATTAGTAGTGCCCGTAGGCGTAAAATCAACCATTGCAATCCAGCAATCGTAAAATCAGTATTTGCAATCCAGCAAATGTAAATAAATAAGTTTATACCGTTGCCATGAGGCTCATAATCGAAGCTTAACCCGTAATAATATGTTTGCTCCCGTGACATGCTCGTAAGTGAGCAAGCATCAGTAACGAATAAGTAGTCACCCGTTTCTACGTGTAAATCAGTACGTGGCAGCGCTACTGCCCCGGGTGGGGAGGGTCATTTCCCTAATGGATCCATTAACTAGTGTTCGCGCTTAAGTCCATAACTAACGATATATGATGGAGAGACTTCTGTAAATAGTAATTAACTCATGCAATTCCGTTTGGTATAGAAATCAGTTTAGTACTTGTGTTCAGGAAAAATCAGTAGCATGTATCTCCCCCAATAAGATAAAGCAGTAAAAGTGGGGCCGTAAGACTCACCTGAGTCTTTGCAAGTACGTTTATATCAATAAACGAGTAAGTAATATCAACTGTAGGTTCTCCGAACCCGTAACCTTCAAATGCCTAAACATATAAAGTTAAGTAAGTAGATGTCTCGCAAGACCATCTAGGCTAGTTGTTTACACAACTCATTATGTCCAAGTGTTTGTTTAGTAATCCGTTTGTAGTTTGAAAACAAATATGGCCCGTTGGTGACGGTTTGTAATAATGATTCAAAGCGTTATCATTTATAACGCAATTTAGTGTAATTGTAATTGAAAGTATGCTCTATGACGTTTGTTAAGTCGTATGACATAAGTATTTGAAGTTGTGTAAGTTCGACACTTAGTAAAATCTGACTTTTCAAGGTTCTGGTTTGTGCGACGTAGCATGCGACGTAGCTTGCGACGTAGGGTGCGACGTAGGGAGGTACGTCGCATGATGCGACCTTCGCAAATCAATGCGACGTAGGTTCGGTTTGCGACGTAAAAGTCTACGTCGCTATGTGCGACGTCCGCAAGTTAATGCGACGTAATAGGCTGCGTCGCTAGTGCGACGTTGGGATTTTTGTGCGACGTAGGCCGCGACGTCGCTAAATGCGACGTTGGCCACAAAATGCGACGTTTTGAGCTACGTCGCAGATAGTCCAGCGTCTCTGCGACGTAGCGGTCTGATCGGAATTTGGTGGCCGGAAAATCGGTCGAAAAGCTTCCGTTTGGTCCAAATCTTTTACCCAACCCATTTTTGGACATTTTAAGCATATATAAACCATAAAAACGTAAAAATGAGCAAAAACGGAGAGTTTCGGGTTTTATCGGAAACTTACAAAATGTCGGATAGAAAATCCGAAAAGATAGGAATGTAGATCGTGTTGTCGTGGTCACTTTTCTCCAAAAGAGTGGTATGATCCGGCGAGGTTTCGTGGTGTTATTTTGCGATTTAGTGAGGTGGTGGGTTTTGTTTATTTTGAAAGGAAATGGAGAGAAAGAGATGAGAGATAAGATGATGATGATGAAATGAAAGTGGGGAGGGGATTTCCCCCCCCTTTTTGGCTGAAAATCGGTGGGGTCCACCGAGTGGACTTCACCAAATTTTGTTCCCTGCGTTTCGAGTTCTGCGCGGTGTTCGTTTCCTCCGTCGTTTAAACGCTATATCAAGCCGTTATATTTTTAAAAAGGTGACGGGAATATTTTAATGAAATACCTTGAAATTAATTATAAAAACATTTGTCGAAGTATTAAAATTCTTATCTCGCGTTTAATACTTATTCGTTAAATTATTTAAAATGTCGTCGCGATATTATAAATAATGTTTGTTCGCTGTGTATTTTATATAATAAAATATGTTCTCATTATTTCGGTAAGTTTCTGTCACCAACGACCAAGTAACTGTGTCGGACTCCGTCCGGTTAATTCGTACGATTAATCCAAATCGCGTAAGTACACACATATATATATAATTCACCTTATATATATATACAAATAGAGTCTGCAATTAGTCCTATTACATACTAATTACAACTAGTTACAAGTAATTAGGCATAATTAATTATCCTAATTTAGCAGGTGTTACATTCTCCCCTTGTTAAAGAAATTTCGTCCCGAAATTAGCTTGAGTGCACGGACGGTGCGTCGTCTGGGAAGAGATGTGGGTATTTCTGTCGCATTTGGTCTTCCCGTTCCCAGGTGAACTCAGGGCCGCGCCTAGAATTCCACCTGACTTTTACTATGGGAATACGACTCTGTTTCAATTGCTTGACCTCACGGTCCATGATTTCCATAGGTTTCTCGACAAAATGAAGTTTATCATCGATTTGAATTTCGTCGAGCGGTATAATCAGCGTCTCGTCAGACAGACATTTCTTCAAGTTAGAAATGTGGAATGTGTGGTGTACGCTGCTAAGTTCAGCAGGAAGTTGCAGGCGATATGCCACTGGACCAATCCTTTCAAGGATTTCGAATGGTCCGATGTATCTAGGATTTAGTTTGCCTCGTTTCCCGAATCGAATAACACCTTTCCACGGTGCCACCTTGAGAAGTACCTTGTCTCCTACCTGGAACTCAAGGTGTTTGCGTCTCACGTCAGCATAGCTTTTCTGACGATCACGTGCGGCTTTCAGCCGGTTTTGAATACTAACGATTTTCTCAGTAGTTTCTTGAATGATTTCTGGACCCGTGAGTTGGGATTCTCCTAACTCAGTCCAACAGACAGGTGATCGGCACTTACGTCCGTAAAGTGCCTCGAAGGGTGCAGCCTTTATGCTGGTATGGTAACTGTTGTTGTAGGAAAACTCACACAACGGTAAGTGATTTTCCCAAGAAGTACCGAAGTCGACTACGCAGGCTCGTAGCATATCCTCCAGTGTTTGAATAGTTCGCTCGCTTTGGCCATCGGTTTGCGGGTGATAAGCAGTACTCATATCCAGACGAGTACCAAGAGATTTCTGTAGCGATTGCCAAAAGTTAGAAGTAAAACGGCTGTCCCTATCCGAGATGATCGAGATAGGTACACCGTGTCGCGAGATGATTTCTTTGACATAGATGCGAGTCAGACGCTCCATCTTGTCGGTTTCCTTGATGGCCAGAAAATGAGCAGATTTCGTGAGACGGTCCACGATCACCCAAATGGTATCGCAACCACTCGAAGTTTTCGGTAGTTTGGTAATGAAGTCCATGGAAATCTGTTCCCATTTCCATTGAGGAATTTCAGGTTGTTGAAGCAGCCCAGAGGGTCTTTGGTGTTCGGTCTTTACTTTGGAACAGGTTAGGCATTTACTGACGTACAAGGCAATGTCAGCTTTCATGTTAGGCCACCAATACAACCCTTTGACGTCATGATACATCTTGTCAGATCCAGGATGTATTGAGTATCGAGATTTGTGAGCTTCAGTCATCACCAAATCTCGCAAGTTTCCGAATTTGGGTAACCACACCCGGTTAGAGAAGTATCGAGTTCCATCGGGTTTGATTTCGAATTGTTTATCCAAGCCTCGCAAGGCTTCATTTTTCAAGTTTTCATCGTTGAGTGCTTCCAGTTGAGCGGTAAGGATTTGAGCAGGGAGCTCGTTAAGAATTGTCATAGAAAGTGCTCGGACTCGAAGGGGTTTCACTCGTTCTTTTCGGCTTAAGGCATCGGCAACTACGTTAGCCTTGCCCGGATGGTATTTGATCTCGCAGTCGTAGTCACTAAGCAACTCAACCCAGCGACGTTGTCTCATGTTTAGATCTTTCTGATCGAATATGTGTTGGAGACTTTTGTGATCGGTAAAGATAGTGCTTTTCGTACCGTAGAGATAATGTCTCCAGATTTTCAATGCGAAGACCACAGCACCTAACTCGAGGTCGTGGGTCGTATAGTTTTTCTCGTGAATTTTCAGTTGTCGTGAAGCATAGGCAATGACTTTCTCCCGTTGCATCAACACACAACCAAGTCCTTGGTGTGAGGCGTCGCAGTAAACTACGAAATCGTCGGTGCCCTCGGGTAAGGACAAGATTGGTGCACTGCAAAGTTTGTTTTTCAATAGCTGGAAGGCTGACTCTTGTTTATCCGTCCAATTGAACTTCTTATCTTTCTGAGTCAGTGTGGTTAGGGGAACAGCTATTCTTGAAAAGTTTTCGATGAATCGGCGATAATAACCAGCAAGACCTAAGAATTGTCTCACTTCGGTTGGAGTGGTCGGTGACTCCCAGCCCTTGATTGCTTCAATCTTGGCGGGATCAACATGAATTCCTTGGCTGTCAATCACGTGCCCGAGGAATTGAACGGTTCGAATCCAGAACTCACACTTAGAGAATTTGGCATATAACTCTTCGTGTTTCAGAAGTCCTAGAATGGTTTTCAGATGTTGAGCATGTTCCTGTTCGTTGCGAGAGTAAATCAGGATATCATCGATGAACACAATGACGAATTTGTCAAGATATGGTTTGCACACCCGATTCATAAGGTCCATGAATACGGCCGGTGCGTTGGTTAAACCGAATGGCATCACTTGGAATTCGTAATGCCCATAACGAGTTCGGAAGGCTGTCTTTGGGATATCATTGTCACGGACTCGGAGTTGATGATAACCCGACCGTAGATCAATCTTCGAGTAAACACTCGATCCCTGGAGTTGGTCAAACAGGTCATCGATTCTAGGAAGTGGGTACCGATTCTTTATGGTTAGCTTATTCAGCTCTCGGTAGTCGATACACATGCGGAAAGATCCATCTTTCTTTTTCACAAATAAGACCGGAGCTCCCCAAGGCGAGGAACTTGGTCGAATGAATCCTTTGTCCAGGAGTTCCTGTAGTTGGTTAGACAACTCCTGCATTTCGGATGGTGCTAAACGGTAAGGGGCTCGTGCCACGGGTGCAGCTCCGGGCACAAGTTCGATTTGAAATTCAACTTGTCTAGGTGGCGGAAGTCCGGGCAAGTCTTCAGGAAAGACTTCCGGGAAATCCTGCACGATCGGAACATCCTCAAGTCGCTTCTCCTCCGACTTCTTCTCCGTTACATGTGCGAGGATGGCTTGATACCCTTTTCGTAGGTATTTTCTCGTTTTCAGACAGGATACAATATTCAGATTCCGTCTACCGGTCTCCCCTTGTAGGACTAAGGTTCCACCGGAGACAAGAGGTATGCGAACGAGTTTGTCATGACAGATGATTTCAGCTCGGTGCTTGGATAACCAATCCATACCGACAATAATATCGAAGCTGCCGATCTCGACAGGGATTAAATCAATGGGAAACGTTTCGTTCGTGAGGTCAAGTGTACAGTTATGTATGATGCTATCAGTTTCAATCAGTTTGCCGTTAGCTAATTCTACAATGTATTTAGCATCTAAGGCAGTGGGAGTAATATCAAGTAGAGGGCTAAATTTCTCAGAAATGAAGCTTCTATCGGCACCGGTATCAAATAACACAGAAGCGGTAAGGTCGTTGAGAAGGAACGTACCCGTCACGACGTTCGGGTCTTGTCTGGCTTCCCCAGCCTTGATAACGAATGATCTGCCGCGAGCAGGGTTGTTGTTGTTTTTCAGCTTTGGGCAATCTTTCTTGAAATGCCCTGTATTTCCGCACCCAAAGCAGGCCTTTGGTGCATTAGTGTTGGGGGTGGGAATGTTGGTTCGACAATCCTTGGCTAGATGCCCGAACCGCTTGCAGTTGGAGCAAGGGCAAGAACCGTCATGGTGGCGGTTGCATTTGGGACAGTAGGGTCTGCTCCCGCTGTACCCTTTCTTCTCCGAAGTTCCAGATGTATAAGCCTTAATGTACTCAGGCTTTTTGTTGAAGGTTTGGTTGGATGAGTTGGGGTTACCTTCCCACTTGCGTTTGTTGTTTGCAGATGGGGTTGAAGTTGTACCACGGCGGACAGAATTTGCCGTTAGTTCATGGGCCATACGGATGGCGCTCTGAATTGTACCCGGTTTGGAAGAAGTTACCAGATCTTGGAGTCTCTCAGGAAGACCATCAACAAATTTCTCGATCCTCTTGTACTCAGGATCGACCATGGTTGGGCACAGAAGTGCCAGTTGGTGGAAACGGTTGGTGTAGCCGGTGATATCATTACCTTGCATCTTATGGTTCCAGAATTCCACTTCCAGTTGTTTCAATTCATCCCTGGGGCAATACTCACCCCTCAACATCTTCTTCAACTCCTCCCACGGGAGTTGGTAAGCAGTAGCAACACTCACTGTCTGGGCATAAGTGTTCCACCAGGTGAGTGCGGTGTCAGTAAAAGTACTAACGGAGAACTTAACCTTATCTCCCTCCGCACAGTTGCAGATAAGAAATACAGACTCAACTTTCTCGATCCAGCGTACTAGACCGATAGCTCCCTCGGTACCTGCAAAGTTTAGAGGTTTGCAGTTCTGGAAGTCCTTGTAAGAACAAGGTTTAGCAGTAGTGGTTTCAGCGGCATCGCTGTTTCTCGAGGAATTTGGTGGAGTATTCCGAGCCAAGGCTTCAGTAACAGCCTGGGTTATAAGGGAGGTGATCTGGGCATCGGTGTACGGTCGTGTCTTTGGCGGCATGATTCTTCAATAAAAGAAATGAAGATACATGAGATTTTGTATGAGCTGGTAATTGTCACAGATGTACATGTATAAAAGCAGTAATACATAACATCAACATGGAAAATGACAATTAATGTGAGTTGAGATAACAAAGGATATCTGATAGATAAAGTGAGTTCAAAAGTTACATCTTACAGAGATATTACAAAAGGTGTCGGGAATGGTTACATCCGACTAGTTTATAGAGTAGTGCTAGATAGTCCCTAGATTACGAGATAGATTACAGACAAAACTACACTAATCTTAATGTAGATTAATTGGTTCCATTAGCGTGACAAGGCGGTCCACAGTTTGCTAGTCGATTGGTTCCTTCTTAGTTAGGGTTCCTGGCCTTCGGATTCGTCTTCCGATTCCAGGTTCAGGTCGTGTGGGTGGTAGCGTGCCTCAAGCATGTCCCTGTATCTTTGAGTCGTGGAGCGGTACCTAGTCTCCTCCTTTGACTTCCTGCCCAAACGTTTGATCCATGTTTTGGTCCTACGGGTTAGGTTGGTGGCCACTTTCTTCCAGTAATGGATCTTATCTTTGATTCGTGTAGGGACAGATCGGTTTGAGATTCTCAATCTTTGTTCATAGTCTATGCACTTACGCTTAAGTGCCCAATTTCGGCCGTCTAGTCCCACGGCCTGATCTCGCACTCTTTCATATTCTTCTATGTCGATGCCAGTCATTTCGAAATTCTGATTTTCGTTTCCCTCCAGCATGATTTCTTCTTCTGGTACGATGTCCTCATCGAGATACGTGTACTGGATTTGTTCCTCGTGGACTTGGTCACTATCAGACATGTGGTCGTCCATTTGGGAATTCGCGTCTTTGAGTTCTATAGAAATGACAGAGAGAGGATTTTAGTCCTTGGAAGTACGTTGCTTCCGGGTGTTAGATGTGATTTTCATAAAATCATTAGAGTGCGCCACAAGGTGGTGTGACGGTAATCAAGTCTGTCATGGTCGGTGCAAACCGCTGAGAGAAATTCGTAAGTGTCACCAGAGAAACGTCGGCTATCTCTATAGCGAGTGTGTTTACGTGCGGGGCCTATTCATATATATATTCAATATATAATAGCCTAGTAGTATAGTCAGTGAGTGAGGCCTATGTATGTATATACTCGTATATCACATAATAGCCTAGCATATGTCTAGCACATAACAAGTAAGAGTCTCGGTTCTCTCGTGGTCAGAGTCTATTAACGCATTCCTGTTCGACATAACCATTTCAGACCTCACATCATCTTTCCTTAATTGTACATAGTTGATCAGGCTATGTTAAATTAGAGTCGTATGATGTAATTCCTGAACCAATCATGCCTAATAAGGAAATACTGCCTAATGGTCATAGTCTAGGCCCACTAAATGCAACCTAGTTCACTATAACCTTAGGCTCTGATACCAATCTGTAACACCCCCGAAATTCACTGTTTTGCGGAAGCATACATGGGTGTTACTAATCAATATACAAAGCACAAGATATACAGCAAACGACCTCTAAATGAGACGTTTTGTAAATTAGTTACATTCCATAGATATAATGTTTGAAAACTTAGTGTTTTCGTATACAAAATGTAGTTTCCCCTAGAGTCCACGCGTATAGCGGGAGATTCTATTACATAATCGTAATCTACAAAAGATAATGCTAAGAATCTCCGTTAATGCAGTTGTGTTGAAATCATGCGACTCTAGCTAAAATCCTGGAGTAATCCTACTCCATCCGGGTACCTGAGAAACATGCTAAAAAGTGTCAACCAAAAAGGTTGGTGAATCTCACAGGTTTGTAAATAATATCGGCTTTGAACACGAGATTTCATTAGTAGTGCCCGTAGGCGTAAAATCAACCATTGCAATCCAGCAATCGTAAAATCAGTATTTGCAATCCAGCAAATGTAAATAAATAAGTTTATACCGTTGCCATGAGGCTCATAATCGAAGCTTAACCCGTAATAATATGTTTGCTCCCGTGACATGCTCGTAAGTGAGCAAGCATCAGTAACGAATAAGTAGTCACCCGTTTCTACGTGTAAATCAGTACGTGGCAGCGCTACTGCCCCGGGTGGGGAGGGTCATTTCCCTAATGGATCCATTAACTAGTGTTCGCGCTTAAGTCCATAACTAACGATATATGATGGAGAGACTTCTGTAAATAGTAATTAACTCATGCAATTCCGTTTGGTATAGAAATCAGTTTAGTACTTGTGTTCAGGAAAAATCAGTAGCATGTATCTCCCCCAATAAGATAAAGCAGTAAAAGTGGGGCCGTAAGACTCACCTGAGTCTTTGCAAGTACGTTTATATCAATAAACGAGTAAGTAATATCAACTGTAGGTTCTCCGAACCCGTAACCTTCAAATGCCTAAACATATAAAGTTAAGTAAGTAGATGTCTCGCAAGACCATCTAGGCTAGTTGTTTACACAACTCATTATGTCCAAGTGTTTGTTTAGTAATCCGTTTGTAGTTTGAAAACAAATATGGCCCGTTGGTGACGGTTTGTAATAATGATTCAAAGCGTTATCATTTATAACGCAATTTAGTGTAATTGTAATTGAAAGTATGCTCTATGACGTTTGTTAAGTCGTATGACATAAGTATTTGAAGTTGTGTAAGTTCGACACTTAGTAAAATCTGACTTTTCAAGGTTCTGGTTTGTGCGACGTAGCATGCGACGTAGCTTGCGACGTAGGGTGCGACGTAGGGAGGTACGTCGCATGATGCGACCTTCGCAAATCAATGCGACGTAGGTTCGGTTTGCGACGTAAAAGTCTACGTCGCTATGTGCGACGTCCGCAAGTTAATGCGACGTAATAGGCTGCGTCGCTAGTGCGACGTTGGGATTTTTGTGCGACGTAGGCCGCGACGTCGCTAAATGCGACGTTGGCCACAAAATGCGACGTTTTGAGCTACGTCGCAGATAGTCCAGCGTCTCTGCGACGTAGCGGTCTGATCGGAATTTGGTGGCCGGAAAATCGGTCGAAAAGCTTCCGTTTGGTCCAAATCTTTTACCCAACCCATTTTTGGACATTTTAAGCATATATAAACCATAAAAACGTAAAAATGAGCAAAAACGGAGAGTTTCGGGTTTTATCGGAAACTTACAAAATGTCGGATAGAAAATCCGAAAAGATAGGAATGTAGATCGTGTTGTCGTGGTCACTTTTCTCCAAAAGAGTGGTATGATCCGGCGAGGTTTCGTGGTGTTATTTTGCGATTTAGTGAGGTGGTGGGTTTTGTTTATTTTGAAAGGAAATGGAGAGAAAGAGATGAGAGATAAGATGATGATGATGAAATGAAAGTGGGGAGGGGATTTCCCCCCCCTTTTTGGCTGAAAATCGGTGGGGTCCACCGAGTGGACTTCACCAAATTTTGTTCCCTGCGTTTCGAGTTCTGCGCGGTGTTCGTTTCCTCCGTCGTTTAAACGCTATATCAAGCCGTTATATTTTTAAAAAGGTGACGGGAATATTTTAATGAAATACCTTGAAATTAATTATAAAAACATTTGTCGAAGTATTAAAATTCTTATCTCGCGTTTAATACTTATTCGTTAAATTATTTAAAATGTCGTCGCGATATTATAAATAATGTTTGTTCGCTGTGTATTTTATATAATAAAATATGTTCTCATTATTTCGGTAAGTTTCTGTCACCAACGACCAAGTAACTGTGTCGGACTCCGTCCGGTTAATTCGTACGATTAATCCAAATCGCGTAAGTACACACATATATATATAATTCACCTTATATATATATACAAATAGAGTCTGCAATTAGTCCTATTACATACTAATTACAACTAGTTACAAGTAATTAGGCATAATTAATTATCCTAATTTAGCAGGTGTTACAAAACATCTCTTCAACTCTTTTGTAACTAGAAGAACAAATTCGAAATTCATGGACTCTTTCTTTACATCTATATAGCTTTGATTCTAAGGGGGAGTCCATCTTCAATATTTAGGTGGGTCCATAGCAGAAATATACATATACTTCTCAAGGTTTTTAATTTCTAATTTCTAAACTGGTTCATGAACCCTCCCAACATCAACATAAATTCGCCCCTATGAGAGGAGCCTTGTTTTTTTCCCCTTAAATGTTATTGTTCCAATGGTAAAATCAATGGGCCTTTGATTTAGCTGTATAAGAGGAGCCTTTATATAACATTTGTGTTAGGTTGTACTGTTGTAGACTGCGTTTTTTAAAAAAAGTTTTTATGATATGGATAAATTAGTTTTATAAGAGAGATTGTTTTTGAGCTTTATGGAAAATTTAGAATTGGAACATTATTTATTTTTCAAAAAAAAAAAACCCTTCACTAAAAAAGCTTTGAAAAACTCCAATCGAGACATGTCCTTGCAACAAACTGTAAGAAGGATCATAAGAAATCACATTCAACATACTTACTTTCGAATTACATATAAGATAACAAGATAATTACATAAGAATTCCTATTTCTTTCTGAAACGAAACCAAGTTAAAATTTTAACCCAAAAAGGGCAAAAATTAATCCCCACGAAAAAGTAACTTGTACTACCAGCCATAAAATCCTCAAGCTATCCAAACAAAGCATGAATGTTGAATGCGAAAAACTTCACCATTCTCTACCAAGCGAAAAAAACATTTCGGATAAAAGGCTTAAAACTCGAAAACTGGACCTGTGTCCAGAAAAGCAGAATCAGCCGAGTAGTCGTTTAACCCATTTGGTCCAGGAATGTTCATGAACCCCGGTTCAACAGGCTGGTTATCAAAAATCCAATCATACGGGAAGTCACTTAATAAGTCGTCAGTAATAGTCGCCAGTGATGACTCATTTGTTGACCCTGCACCTTCAAGTGTAGCAAAATCTTGTCCTGATGTCCAACTCGACCCGTAATCTTTAAAACCCGAATCCGTAATAGGACCGTCAGCTTGATTTCCTTGAGGAAAATTCTGAATATAATCCGAAACAGGAACTGATGGCCTATATCCTTGTGTTTGGGAAGTAGCCTGATAACTGGGCTGAGCTGGTACAATATGACTCGGTTGACTGGATGCCAGTTGGGGCTGGGAAGACAGTGTGGAGACCAAATGGGGTTGGTAAAGCGGTTTTTTAGGAAGAAGGTTAGAATTTACTTGAGACTGAATATTCGGGTTCGGTTGATTGGAAAACTTAGGTTGGGGAGGCATTGATGGGAGATATACAGTTGATGTACAATTTTGACTTTGAGAAGGATATGGAACAGATGTGTTGACTGTAGTTGGTTGTAAAGATGCTAAATTTTTATTTGGCCCTGAAGGCATTCCAAGATTGGGATTTCCAAGATTGCCCCTGTACGAGCCATTTAAATATCGGTTAGCTGTGGTTGCAACCCCAACTGACCCTCTGTTGGCTGTGGTTGCAACCCCAACTGAGCCTTTATTGGCTGTGGTTGCAACCCCAACTGAGCCTTTATTGGCTGTGGCTGCGACCCCAACAGATCCTCTATTGGCAGTGGTTGCAACACCAACTGACCCACGTTTGGCTGTGGTTGTCATCCCGGCTGGCCTTTGATTGGCTGTTGTTGCAACCCTAACTACTGGTCTGTTAGCTCGAATAACTGGGTTTGAGTGTCGGTTGGCTGTTGTTACGTTCTGGTGACGCCTAAGCGCGAACTGAGAGACCAAATCTGGATGCACTTTGTTTCTTGATGCAAGTATGTGGTTTATATTATGGGTACTATTATTTGGGGGTCGAATGTTAGCCGAAGTGTAGGGAGGATGGATAACACCCGGATTTGGAAACTGATTGTGGGATTGAACCAGAGCCGGTGCTGGTCTGTGAATGTCCACTTGGGGTAATTGGTTTATAAATGATGCATCTTTAATAACGGGTTGGAGATCTTTAGTACCACTTTTAGCGATTTTCCTCTCAAGTATCCATTTCTCATCTTTATCAGAGGCATGACAATGGTCCATAGTTGCACCGCCATTGCCCCAATTGACACAAGGAGCAAGTGAGTCACAAACATAACAGTAGCACTAAAATTCAAAAAATAAAAGTAAATATCAGAACGACATGATACAGCTGTAAAATTTTGTTTGTTACTTGTCAGAAAGAGCAAATAAGCGGATCTTATAATTACCTGTTCACAGTGACTTTGATTTGGGGTAGTGTAGAAAGGGAACTTGATACAAAGGTGCCTTGGATGGGGATAATCTCGACATGCAACCTATAATGACAGTGGAAACAAAAGCATCTTAGTTTGGATGTAGTAATAAAATGTTTTATTCTTCTGTAAATCATTTATTCGTGTAAAAATCCTATTAAGCAAATCACAGGTTTATCACACACTTATGTATCTAGCAACCATCCATACTTCTTTAACTGTTCATACAAGAGGAAGAAATTTCAGCCATTAATGTGAAAACAGGTCACGCTGAGTACATACTATTTACTGCTAAGGGGTCAAACAGGGTACAAAATAAAATTTATGCTAAAAAATGAGCCAAAAGGGTTGCAAGTTGCCCACAGCATAATCAAAGCACTTACAATCTCCTAACCGTTTACTAGGAAAAAAAAAATAGATCAATATTTTATTCACAGTATTTGTAATCATAAGTGACAAGATCAAAAAGATGTTGGAAAACCAAATAATTTTGACCTACTTTGACATAACCTGTAATTTGTTCCCATTTTGACCCAGACCAATTCAAAACCTATAATTAACTTCTCAAAAGATCAGCACTACCTTTTCTAACAAGATTTTATGCTTTGGTGATTCATCTGAATCATCTCTATCTCTATAACCTTTTATGTTTTTTTGAATCATCCCTACTACCTTATTTATTTTTAAAATCATAACTATAATCTTAAATACTTGTCCTTGTATTAGCACAAATCCTCAGACCCCAACCACAACCCTAACCCAGTAACCACCATATATGTTCACATTTGAACGACAATGTGAACAAATCGGTACAAATGTGTTTTAAGATGTAATTTTAGGGGTTTTTTTTACTTTTTTTCTTTCTCAATCTGGCCTAAATCGATGTTCACATATTATTGAAGTTAATCACATGTGAACAAGCACATAATCTAATATATACATGGGTAGCGATCAAGAGGGAAGTGCTTTTTTGGGGGGAAGGGGGGAAGCGTTATTATTCATCATGAAGCATCTTACAATTATCAATCAACACGTCAACAAAAAATTATTTTTTACCAGTAAATAGTAATCAAAATCGAAGCTATAAAGAATATATTAACGAATGAATTTCATTTTAACTCATAACATTAGTTGATGAATATTTATTTGATAAATTGTTAACATTCACCGTGATAAATGTTAACTAACATTCATTACAATGAATGTTAAAACATCACATTATTTGAAAAATAATTTTAATTTTAACATTTATCACAATGAATGTTAACCAACATTCACCGCGATGAATATTAACGATTTTGGGTCTAATATTCATAAATTGATGCTATAACTTGCAGAAAGAATTTATTAAGGAAGCTTAACATTCATAGCATCGATTATGATTAACATTTACTGAATTTCAATTTGTTTTTTTGGGAGATTTGTATGAGTGAATGTAATATGCTTCTTGATGAATGGTAACGCTTCCCCCTTTCCGCCAAAAAATGCACTTCCCTCTGGATCATTCCACTATATATATATATAGACTTGGGATCCAGTGAGAACATAATGTTTACGTGAGATCGAAGGGTACACATCTTAGCCATCCATTTTTTGATCAAAAAACATAATTTTTGGAGGTGGCAATTTCGTAAATATTTTGAAGTTTGATTTTGGCAGATTCACATAGGGTTGCTGGGGTGAAGTTTAATTTTTTTTGTTTCACGGAAGTTTTAACATGGTGAAGTTTTATTTATTTTTTGTTAACAGCATATTTGAAGTAGTGAATCAATATGTATAAACTTAACCTCTTTTAAACTAATGTTAACAAAAAAATTAATAATAACTTCATCTCATTAAAAACTATGTGAACCTATAAAATAAACATTCATAACTTCAAAACTTTATGTTAAGAAGAAAAAAAATAACTTAACCCCAGCAATATGATGTGAACCAAAAAAAAGAAAAGCTTTACCTAAGCAAAAGTGATGTAAACCCTCCAAAATCGGACTTCGAAATAATTACAAAATTGCCACCTCCAAAATCAGGTTTTTTGATCAAAAAATGGATGGCTAGGATGTGTTCTCCCGTTCTCACGTAATCCTTGCGATCTCACCAGAACCCAACCCTATATATATAATCACTGCGAGATGGCAAAAAATCCATGCACCCAAAACTTGCAGTTAAGGTCACAAACATGCAGAAACCTGACTCATTCAAGGTCCACAATCACAAATCCTTGATTTTATAGACAATAAGAGAACGTACAACCAGCTACCAATCTTCAACAGAATCCAAATGAAATTTATAGAACGTCTACCCTCTACACACTATAGAGTTCTTTATAGCGTTATATCCATTGGGATATTGGGATTTAAACCCTAATAGGACATCAATAACCGGAATTTTAGAATATTTAGCTTCCTCCAATTATACTTTCCTCATAGAGATTTGTTCCTGTTCTGCTAGCATACAAACTTACACCACATATTACTCCCTAACAATTACTCTAACTCTAACATATAATTACTACAACCAGGTCTAAGATGGGATATCAAGATGCAAACTCAAAATTCATAATAAGCAATTAAACCATTAAGTAAAAATCTAACATGAATCAAAAAGCCAAAACCAACATCATATATCAGAATTCTAACCTGCCCTTTTTCGCTGACAACAACTATATCATCCGAATCATCATCCACCTCCTTACTCGGATTATCATTCCGAGCTTTCATTGGTTCATTCGGATCATGATCAAGAACCACACAGTCATCATCCAAGTCAACTAAAGAAGCCTTCAAAGTCAACTTCAATTTCTTTAAAGGTTTTTCAGACGTACTCACCACCACCACTTCATCAGAATCATCATTGCCTTTAGTCTCCTTATTAACCTCAACGAGAAGCTCAGTTAACCAATTATGATCATCACCACCATTCGAAATTCCACTTCCACTATGATCATTCCATCCAACATCTTCATCGGAGCTTATATCCAATACCACAGTATTCGAATCCATCGCAACTTTTCATTAAAATCTCTGAAACAATCCTTTGAATAACACTTCAAAATTAGACCAGAAAACACAGACACACACACAAAATTCGGTATTATCGATTAAATTCAATAGCAGAATAGAAATAGTTGATAACCTTATAAATTGTAAGCAATCAAATAAGCCCTAAAACTTCAAATTAGGGCAAAACACACACAAAAAATGTATAATTTGTATCAACTAAATTATTTAAACGAAAAGAATTAATCAAATAAACACACAAACTGAATGTTTGTTACGGTTTCAATTCCGGTAACAAAGATAATCAAATCGATGAAATTGACACCAACAAACGATAAAATAAGTCCTAAAATCTCAAATTATGATAAAACAAATACACACACAACAAGTGTATATCTGTTAGGGTTTCGGCTGTATCGAATGAAATTGAGATAGAGAAATATATAATAAAACAAAGACTAAAGAAAGTAAACGATAAAATAAGCCCTACAATTAGAAGAAAAAAACCCTAACCTGTGATTGAATTATTCAACTTGTGCCAATTGTGTGTATCAGACTTTTGTGGGTCACTGAGTCGGTGACTCGTGACTGAGTTGGGGAATAGTGTGACGCGTTTGAGGGTAAAAGTGGTCAAGTGGTCAACCACTTGTTTAAATCTAAATGGGCTGGCCGACAAGAAAATTGGGCCGTTACGGCCCAAATTGTAAATACTTCGGATTGGATTGCTTTTAAACATTCCCTGTTTATAAACATGCCAAACTTGTACGAGTAAAACTCATATATTTCTATTGTTAAACAATCTTTGACTAATCTGTTTAAATATGGAATTTACATACTCGCTCTGTCATAAAATAAGTATCCACCTTTTCATTTTAATTTGTCCCAAAATAAATGTTCACTTTCAAATATGGCATATTAACTTTACCATTTAACCTTCAATATACTTTTCCTTAAAACTGATACTTGGGAGTCTGTGAAAAAACCAGGGTGAAAGTGTCATCTTTACTATCAGATAATGTAATTTTTTAAACTCAGTAAAAACTTATACCAGCCACTCATTTTGGGACGGATGAAGTATTTTGTATTTAGTTCAACGGAGGTGAATTTTACAAGTAATTTTTACTTGTTACAAAGAAATGATGTACTTTTAGATCTACAAGAAACCTTTTTTTCCTTATAGTAAGTAAAATATTTCTTGTAATAATCAGCTCCCTTAGTTCAAGGCAGATTATATACTCAAAAATGGAATGCTTAATCGTTATCTAAGAGCTATGTTACCAGGTTCAATTACTTTTGCCAAAACACCTTTATTAACACTGGTAAAATAGCACCAAAGAGAAACATACTACTGTATGATTATTGATGTTAAAAATAAATTATTATAAATATAAATTATAGAAATCAAGTTTCAGTTTTTTTATATTTCAGAATTTTCAACTCATGTTTTACATGACACATAGTATTTATTTTTTCCAATTTCAAGTTAACATGTTACTAAAATTTGTAAAGAAATAGTTACATTTTTATTAGGGTTAAATGTATGAAATTGCAATTAACTAAGGTTTAACATTCGTAGTGTGTACTCAACTACTATGGTGTACATTGTGTGTAAGAAATTTAAAATTTATTACCATTGTATGTATTTTGGTATCGTGTGAATTTGTAAGGATGCCACTTGGTATCTTAGATGACACGTCGCAAAAATGCCAATAATTACATACAACATCAACAAATAACAAGTTTATTACACACAATATACATCTAAGTAGTTGAATACACACTACGAATGTAAACATTAATTAATTGCATTTTATCGTACTTACCCCTTTTATTACTAATACTTTTGATAAGAGCTTTCTAAAACCAATAATTAGACACTAAGTCGTTTATATGTGGTGCAATTTGTTCTATTAATAACTTAGAAAGACTTCAAATTTAATTATTTATTATCGAGGTGCGTTATTTTTAAGGTGAACTTGTACTAAAACGTTTTGGTAGTTGTGTAACAATTGAGGAACATGTTGACGCAAAGGCTAAGGCACATGCACCACCGCATTCCAAGCCTTTGGCTTCGGCCTTCACCGGCATCACACCGTCACTTGCTCGCTTTCTACGACATCAACCCTTTTTGAATTTATGTAACACATGCAAGACACATTCTAAAATAAAGTTAATTACTATGTATTTATTTCAACTAGCATATAACCCGCGTAATATGGCGGGAACCATTAACTTTTTTTCAACACCATGATTGTTCAAGTAATTATGATGATCAAATTCAAAGGTTGTATGTTTGAAATTGTGTTCAGGTTAATTGCTTATGATTTTTAAAAATTATCTTTACATATGGAAAGAGGTAAGTGCAAATGATTTATTTTGAAATTATTGTTTATTTTTTTAGTAAGTTCATAGTCAATGATATTTCTTGTTTTGCAAATGATCTACAAATGGATGGTTATTGTATTTATTGAGGGGTAATTTTGGTATATTAATTTTTTTAAGAAGTGTAAGATTTAAACACTCAACACTCATTATAAGTAGTATATTAGATGTTAGATAACTTACTCCGTTCAAAGATTTGTTTGAAATAACCTGATCACTTCATACCGCGTTAGACCCATTATGATATTATCAAATGCCTAGTGTCTGTAATCAACTAAGATATACATGGAAGGCCCAATCTTCTTTTTTAGCACAAATATCTTCATTTTCTATTCGGTTGCGTCTAAAGATTGTAGGAGATCATTGAACGTAGAAGAATATTGACTATTCTCGTCATTTGAAATGAGTCACGTTCGTTTACATGTCATATCTTTTATTACTAGCTAGATACACATAAGTAACACTGAAATAAGATAAAAGTAAACAAGTATCTGAAATAATTTATTAATTATACAAATATACGTAACGTATTTTATTAATTATAAGAATATAAGAAATATAGCATAACATATTACTCCGTTTTGGATATGAATAAAGATATTTGCCGATTAGAATAGTGTGTATTTTATCATTAGTGTATTACTCTCTCTATGTCATTACAAGTGTCACGTTAGATCACTGTCCGTCACTTTGAAAAGTGACGTGCGTCACTTAAGTGACGCCAATGGCACATGGGTGTCTCTTCTTCCGTCACTTAGTGTTGCATCGGTTTGGCAACGGGATAATGGGTAGTGTCGTTTTTCTGTTAAGTGTATGGAAATAATGGTATATTGGTAAATGACCACAAGTTGAAGTGACGATGTCATTGTTGACACCGTTGCGTCAATTGTTAGACAGTTATGAAAAGTGTTGAGGTGATGTTGAGATGACACAACTGACTGGCAAGTCACCGCGTCACCATTATGAGTGGCCTTAGTATTTTTGGTTTTTCAAAAAATAACAGTCCACTTTTTGTATAAAATTTTGGGAAAGTATAAAAATGTGTGCAATTTTGAAGTAGACATTTTGACGGAACGGAGTAAGTATTATACAACAGACATACAGTTATCAAAAGACGTTTCAATTGACAATCGTTACAAATTATTATTTAAATTTATTACATACAAAACATAAGCATAATTTTAATTAATTATTCTGCATTACTGATTGATTCATATTCATATTTGTGGCAACCAACCGGTAATTTCATCATGTGCGTTTCCTGAACATCATCATCGAAATTCATTTGCATGCACCAAATCTCGTAACGTAACGAAAAAACCCTAGCTCTTTTAATTAATTTCATTGTTCATCAAACACACTTCATGTTCATCATTACAGGTACATCAAATTAATCTCATGCTTTCACATTTTCCTTATTACTTATCATCATTATTTGAAATCAATATCAATTTCAATTGAATTTATTCGCGTTATTTATCCATATCTTACAGTTTGTTGTTGCAATTTGTTATCAGTTATTGATCAAATCGATACACACACGCATATATATACGTATATATGTCTGTATATATATTGTGTAGCTTGTTTTTGACGTAATATTTAATTTATATGATTGCCTATTCAGGATTGTGATTTGTGGAAGAGATATAAACATGTTATTCTCCATCAATTTCTACATCATGAGCTAGTATACATCTGATGATTCGAGTTATTGGCTGAATCTTGCGTAAATCGTGGATTTGAAGAAGGATTATCTGATCACATTGTGGTTATTATGTGCTAATTTGGAATATACATGGTTGTTGAGGTTTTAACACATATGATCATATATTGGTACTTTAAAATGACAGGATTCTGATAATGTAGTCACTATTCGCAGTAGTGATAGGCATTGTATGAGAAGGTTTTCTAGGTTAGGAAAATGAGGGTAAAGGAGGTGGCAATTTGGAAAACAGTTGCCAGTAATTAGAGTAGATATCAGTGAAGAGTTACTTGGTGAATCTGCGGTGCTGCAAGGATGGCAACAGTAGGGACTAACCATAGGCGGTGTAGAAGCGAAATTGTGACCTCGTTAAATAACAATAATACTCAAACTAATGGTTTTCAAAGATTTAAGACTCATATGCGAAGGGCTTTAAACTGGGGCAGTGGCCAGGAACAAGCATTTTTTAATCCGGAGATTTTAGCTCATCAGAAACGCCAGTGGTATCAATTTCACTCAAAGACCACGGTAATATGCAACTTCATATATCATTGTTATCTATTAACAATTGTTATGCATTTTGATAGGTTAATGAAATGTGTTATGTGTAATCTGTTAGTCTCTGCAACTCAAGTGCAAGGGCTGAGTCTTTTTATACCACAAAGTCTTTAATGGACAAGTTTTTTTTTTCTTTTTCTTGCATCTCGAATATTCTGCCTCTGATTTGTCATATAGCTTATGTGTGAAGATGATCGGTGTAGGATACGACAAAGTATCAGAATCCGACTGCACTATTTGAGCATTTCCTTATTGCGGGTATCCATCCAAATGCAAATCTCGAGCCAGTGGAGGAAACATTTGCTACACGAAAGAAGATGGAGGTGAAAACGGATAGAACAGATTTAATGGATCCCAGATTCCTGCAATTTCGATCACCTCCAACTGTGATGATGGAACCTCAGGTGTGGTGCCTGACTAAATGATCTTTCACCATCCAACTTTATCTTTCTTATCCTTTCCTTTTTAGGGCAAAATGCTGCTGAACAGAATCTGCAATCCATTTGCTAACAATATACGAAACGTACCGACTTTTTAACCTAGAAATACAGCATACTTACTATCTCTTACCAAATTATGCAGTTTGTAACCTAAAAAATAAGTTATCAGTTGCATATATTGCTAGGGTAGGGAAACTACAAGTATGTGTACATTCATCGTTTGGTTATAGAGTGCATGATTTGGTGAGAAACTGCAAGCATGTTGCATCATTTGGTTAATTAAGTAGTTGGTCTCATATATTGGTAGTGAGGTGAATTTTAGGAAAATATGCATGTCAACTTACATCTTCCCTTATTGAATAATGGCTATTCGTCTCATTTTATACTGATAACCAACCATGACTTGTTAATGTAATCTCCCATTAGAGATAACGTCTGTTTTATCTATTTTAGCTAAGATGCTTCTCATGAAATAATTTGCAATCTTAGAAACTGAAATGGAGATGATTTTCTGGGATTTTGTCGATTGTAAACATTTATAGTGCTTTAGCATAAGCTAGTTTGCCTATAACTAAAGTGTGAGGATTTATATATATTGTTCTAATGACTGAAACTTTGTATTGTAAATTTGTAATGCTGTAGATATTTGGTTATATAGATAAGGCTGACATTTTTGTCTTTTTTTCTTCTCATGTTTCTATCTATTTCCTCCAGATACTATTCAAATACCCTCCAGGGAAGAAGTTGTCTATGCGCTTAGTAGATTTGGCATCCTTTTGCTTTCCTGAAGGTGTGAAGGTGATATATTGCTAATCTTATTATCTTCATGACGCTGTCCATGGTAACATATTTATAAGCTAAGATTCTGGTAGCAAAATGTCAGCCAAGTTGGGTAACGGATTAAAAGGGGTGCCTTTTTTGTACTGATTGAAACAGGATGGACCGGTTCAGTTGACTCCGAACACTTTCTATCCAGAAATTTATAATTATTTTTGAATAGTAAACTAACCTGTTTAACGATTGCAAAAGTTCGTTTCTCATATAATATATATATATATATATATATATATATATATATATATATATATATATATTTGATGTAAAAAAAGGAGGTTTTATGCATTAACATGCCCTTTTGGCTACTTTCAACCCGTTTGAGCGATTTGACTTGTCCTCCTATTAGCTTTTTCATTGTCTTACTTGCTTGACTTATTATTAGAGATCTAAAATAAATTGAATAATCCATTTATTAGAGACCTATTGGTTAATCTTCTGTTTTCCATCAAAGGTTATGACTATCTTTACCTTTGTTAATATATAATGGTTATATATATATTTTATGATCCAAATAACGCTTATTTATTTCTTTTTAAAAATTTCTGCTTCCATTAGGCACGTATGCTGGCGAGGTCTCCGTCTCTGAGCGAGCTGAATCAACTTGTGTATGGACAGGTATGAGTGCATGAAAATCCAGTTCCAGTTTCTAATACTTTTGGTTACATGCTAGGTCCCAGATAGCTCATAGTAGATACTAATTAAATTTTGTTTTATCTTGTTTCCATGAACAGGAACACTTGACCAGAGATGACTTATCATTTATATTTTCACTTAAGGCAAGTTGTATCTAATTTTGGTATCTGATAAGCTAGCTATTCTCCTTCATGTGGTAGTTACCTTTTGTTTACAATATTTTGGCTTGTTAGATGTGCATCGAATTAAACAGACCCAAATGATAATCAGCTTTTATTTTATATAAACCTTGTTGGTTTGTTGATTATCACAACATAAAAAATGTCAATTTGTTATTGAACTTTTTTAACTGCGTAGTAGCAAAAGATCTATCAAACCATATATTTATTGTTTTACAGTCATATGAGTGACATCATTCTTGTCCTGTTTTAACCAATCTAAGTAAAAAACGAAAATTTGATGGTGAATATATTGATGGCTGGTGACAAAAATTGAAAAATGTATAAATAGATTACATAATCGCCGTTGGCCTGTCTTGTATCTTAAACACTAATGTTCATATCATATAATGACAGTTTAACCCGGACGTTAACAGCAGTTTAATGCTTATTGTTGATTTATGTTGGGTATTTAATTAAAGTTATACAAACTTAGTCTAATTGATATGCTAATGGAACTGTTGGTATGCGGCTGATATTTGTTTTCTTCGAATGTGATAGGACCATATCCTGTTATACAGTTCTAGGTGGCACTACATAGTGTGTGCAGACATTAACTGTAGTGGTTTTCCCTTGTATGATTCAGGTGGCAGACAATGCAACTCTTTATGGTGTGTGCCTACACACACAAGAATTCGTTCAGAGACCACCAGGGATGCTTGGTTCTGCATCGTCCCTTCCAAGAGCACCCGGACGAGGAAGTCGTTTTCTAATCACTGCACCTCGCTGCTATTGTCTATTGACAAGAGTTCCGTTCTTTGAACTACACTACGATATGTTAAACAGGCTAGTATTCATTGCCTTCGCGTATTTGAAAGCATTAGATGTGGCTGTATCGACCCATTTACTTATGAATGGGTCGATCTTGTTACATGGTAATGTGCTATCTTTAAGTGGTCAAAGTGTTTAAACGGAAGCGGGTTAAATGAATTATATAGCTTGAAATTTGTCCAAAGTAAACGTTTTATCTTTATAATTAGTTTGTAACTGAAGTAACATAACTTGTTGAGTTATAATTGACACACTAATAACGTAAATTTTTTGGAAAAAGGGTCTTTGGTCAACCCAGTCTGATCCGACCCGTACCAAAGAATTGCATTTTTTGAGCACCGTAAACCTATCTCCCGACCTGGCTGTATCACTACCTCTAGAAAACATGTCAAAAATGAACTACATCAACCTGTACCAAAGAATTGCATGTTTTGAGCACCGTAAACCTATCTCCCCCACCTGGCTGTATCACTACCTCTAGAAAACATGTTGAATATGAACTACCACCTCATAAGTGATAATGTGCTTGTACTTGGATGCAGTATAGTTGCACAGGAGCGTCTCAATCGAATAACACAGTTTGTTAGTGAAGTGAGTCTTGATCATGTCCCTTCATCACCCAAACTAAATAAACAAGAAGATGAATGTACGGGCAGTCCAAGTAAGCGGCGCTCATGGATGGATTCCGCAATACCAGTTGATGGCACGTTAGCCCTTTCGGTTACTCCTGCAAGGCTAAACTCACCTTCAAAACGCGGAATAGGGTCTCCTAAGGTTGGTAGAAAGGATCCACGTAGTCTTGATGATGACTCAGAAAAGCAATGGGAGTACTTAGGAAAAGTGCATGGTGATCATGATAGCATACGCAAGACAGGTATTGAGGCATGTGTTATTCCGGCGAACCGAACACTGGAACGAGTTGGAAGTTCTGGGCCCTTGTTCAGGTGAAGAGAATGGTTGCTATTGTTTTGCCTAATTGTTTAAAGTTAGAGTTGGTATAATGGCGGGTTGGGTAACGAGTACAAACGGGTTCGGTCAAAATGGGTATCTGGTAGAAGGCGAACTGGGTTAATGTGGAATACCTTATGGTCCAAAAAAGTGTTTATGGTTGATCAGCGTGTCAAATGTAATTACAAAAGCTATGTTATTCAATAACAATCTGAAAAAAGAGATGATAGATGTGAAAAAACACTTGGGACTAATTTTAATCCATTTGACCCTTTTCTCTTATTTATTTTAGTATTTTATCTTTCTGATTCTTAGAGCTCAAAACAAGTAACCAACCCTAAATCCAGGGACGGAGACAGGGCGGGGGCAGCGTAGGCAGCCGCCCCCACAAGATATTATAAATTACGTAAAAAAAGAAAATTTTTAAGGTATTATTGACATTTTAAAATTTTCGCCCCCACGAAACTATAGACGAAATAAAGAAAAAAAAATGTCCGCCCCCTCCATCCAAATTTCCTGGCTCCGTCCCTGCCTAAATCTCCCATTTCATAAGTAGATTTGTCTATTCATAATGAAGTCAGTAAGCATGCGGTTAACATGCTATCTGATACAAGACTAAGATCACAGGTTATAGTCCAACACATCGAACTGAAAGTTTGTTTGCTAGCTCATGAATGTTTGTGATTATATGGTAATTTGCTTGTGCAATTATTATCTATCAAATTCTTTGTCTTTAACCAGTTCAGTGAGAGGCATCGTAGCAGAGGATGAAGATGGAGTTTTATCTTGCAGTGATAAGGATGCCACTAATAAGACGATTATGGAATGGGCTAAGGTGTGTTAACTTTCCTTGCTTATACGCTACTGACTTGTCTAGCAAATATTCTAAAGGTGCAATTTTAAATTTGTCAATTCAAGTCACGTCTTATCTATAATGTGTAAGATTGATAGAAACATAAATGAAATGTGTTGAACGTGTCAAGCGGCTTGAAAGTAGCCTAAAAAGTACTTTTTATTCATAAAACCCTCAAAATCATTATATACAACCTATTGCATATTATTGAAATAATATAACTTGCATAATCTCTAACACACTAGTTACCTGTAAAAAAAAGTTAATTAAACTGGGACAAAAAGTGTTTCTTGTCAAACCATGTAAGCCCAGCCACATTTTGACTTTAGACCCATTCCCCAACCAGCATATGCTGCCTGCTTTAAGTAATACACCCTTCTGATTGATAACTAATCTTGTTACTGACTGTTCATAACAGGAAAACAAAAATGATTTGCTACAAATTGTTTGCAGCTATCATGCTTTGCCGGTTCCATCATATGGAGGTAAAGTACATTTCAAGCCGCTTGACCATCTACAAGCTATTGAATATTATAGGACTGCCTTTTCTTTTGGAGAAGATCCCGACACTGATATGTCAATGATTCCTGATAAGGTATATTTTCTTGTTAATGCACCATTAGGAGGTGGCAAAGTGGGCTAGGTAGGTTATAGATGAAACTGGGTGGGGGTCAAAACAGATAATTTTGTATTGGATGGGTCAGGCTGACCCGAAACCATTATATTCCAAATGTTTAAATCTTTTGAATTAACAAGTGTGTCAAATATGATTACTAAAGCTCTATCATCTCAATAATAGTCTTATTATTGAAATAAAATTTAGGAGGTTTTGCGCATAAACAATACACTTTGGGCGACTTGCAACCTGTTTGACCCGTTCCTCTTAAGCTAATTTTTATGATCCATTTGACCCGCTACAGATAAAACATTACCAGAATCGACCCATTCATGAGTTAATGGGTTGACATTGCCACCTCTAGGATTAACTCATGCACATGGTTGCTGAATAGCTGACATGTAATGTTTGACTAGGTCAAATTTAAGCTTGCGCAAATTGAGGAAGCTGTCTCATTATCAAATTGGACGACCATAACAATTTGTAGAGCTCTTTCACTTGACAATGTAAATGTTATTTATTTATTCCTTTCATTTGGTGGATATATGATATTCATTCGTGCTTTATGTATATCTATGTGCTACTCAAGTATGAGATGGTAAGTTAATGGTTTGAAAGAAACTTCTTGTAGAACTATAAGCATCTTGTAACTGTATAGAAATTGAGTATTTGTGGTTATGCAGCAGCAATGTAATAATAAAACCAATTTCAGGTTCTAATATTGCTTACGGCTGTACTTTTGGAGAAACAAGTGATCATCACATCTCCAAATCTGGTAATTACTTTTATGAGATTTGTTATAGCCAATCTAAATTGAATATGAGTTTTGCATGTTTTTTATTAGTACTAGTAGTGATTTCTCTTCCAAACATATCGATTGACCTTCATAGTTCTCAACTGTAACATATGTAGGGTGTCCTATCAGCCACGATATTAGCTCTTATTCCTATGATTCTTCCATTCGAATGGCAGAGCCTGTTCCTTCCGGTGAGTCATCCATATTCATTAATCCATATCACCCATGTTAGAGCTTGTAATTTTGCGTGTTTGTATATGAATGGGTCTATTTTGGGTGTCATTTTTCTCAAGCGGGTAAAAAAAACAAATTTAGCTAAAAGGGGAATATGTCTGATGAGTCGAATAAGTCAAACTGGTTGAAAGTCGCCCAAAATCTATTTTTTAGTGCTTGGAATCTTTTCATTAGCTTTAATTTAAAGTTCTGGATTATCATCATAATGATAGGGTTTGTAAAGATAATTTGGAGTGTACCCCCGACCCCCGTACCATATTACAATGGTATGCGTCCGCCCCACCCGCAAGGAGCATCAACGCCGGGCAAATCACCTGTCCACCAATCACCCACGTATGCCGAGGCACGGATTCGAACCCCTGACCTATATGTCACATATGTGGGGTCTGAGCGTTTGCGGTGGCGGTACCCCTAACCTATAATCATTGATTAACACATTAGTTATTTATAAAAAAAATCAACATGTGTATGTGGCTGTGTGGGTCAATCCAACCCAACTTGGCCCGTTTCTACCCTTACTAAAAAAGTTTTGGTGCAACCCAACCCACTCTATACATCCATCTTTACACCTTTATATCTGACATTAGATGTTTAGTAGTACTACCTAGCAAATGCAGAAACACGATTAGTCTTGAACCCATATATTTCTTTTACAGGTTCTTCCAGGAAAGATGTTTGATTTTCTTGATGCCCCTGTTCCTTTTGTCGTAAGTTTCTATTTCAGCCTCAGTTTTCCTTTTACGCATGGTTGATCTATTATTTTATGATTATAGGTTCCACAGTTGTTAGTTATTACATTAATGAGTAAAAGATAATTTTATTAAAAAGGAATCCGGAAATCCGTGGTACACTTTTATGCAGTATTGTTGAGATATTTAGTTGGGTTATAATTCTAGTAAATGATATGTAAAGTGCACCTAATTGTTTATATTCATTGTGCAGGTGGGGATACTGCAAAAACCAGCTGATAAGAAGATGAGATCTAATAACCTTGTTCATGTCAATTTGGCTGATAACCAGGTATAAGACTTAAACAAAAAAGTAGTATTATAACTAGTACAAAGCATTCAAATTTAGTTTCTGGACTGCACATAATTGTATCAGTTGGTGGAGCGTCTTCAATCTTTATTCTTAATGCATATTCTTCATCATAACTATATGTGGCAAAATGTTTCAGTTGGGTAATGGGTCAAAATGTTTCTGGTGTAATGGGTAATATTTGGTATGGGTCGAGTTGGGCTGACCCAAAACACTTTTCTAAAATTTTATGGTTTGTAGATACTAGATAGTTAATAAGTCAACTGATTATGTAAGTCATTTTGTTACAATAATAATCTACAGAGTAGTAGTTTTTGCAAATCATTTATGAGGTCTTCTATATTAAAATTATACTTTAGTCCACTTTGGACTGATTGAACTGTTTCCTTTTAAGATGATTTTTATTTGACCACTAGAGATAAAACATACAAGTTGATCCATTCCGAAGTAAATAGGTCAAATTTACCGCCTCTTGTAACTATGAAGAGACATACAAAATGACAGGTTGTTCACATCAATAAACAACAAATAAATCATGGTTCCCTTTGTAGTTTGTGCAAAATCTATTGCCGGTTAGTGTTTATTAGAAAGAAAATAACATCATCTTGGTCTCTTCAAATTGCACATGCTTACGTGCAACAAATGTCTATTGTCTTAATTTGTAACTTGATGGTATTGTACAGGAGATTTCTTTTCTTTTTCATTTTCAGAGGAAATTTGGAACATTTGACAATCAAGATAAAAATAATTATGTTTTCTCGGTCATGTGTTGCAATTACCATGGGACAGATGAGGCAATATATTCTGACCAACCTATAATGATATCAATCTAGCAAGTTTCCAATCTAAAATAGACCATTATCAGTGTTATAGGTTTTTAACCCATTTACCTATGAATGGATTGATTTGGGTTGTGGTTTATCCTTATTGGCTCAGATGGGTTTACATGAAAAGTTTAGGTAGAAGGGAAACATGGAAAATGTGTCGAACAGTTCAAACGGGTTGAAAGTTACCCAAGTGTATTTCAATTCTTACAACATCCAAAATCATTTCATTTTACATTATGGTAAAAATAATCATAATAATAATATAATTAGAGAGGCAAACCTACATCTATCTCACACATTATATCTACAACCACACACTGTATACAATTTATCTACCTTGATGCTTAAACCCACAACCTCTAGATTAGAAGGTTCCTCACATAGGCCAAAGGCCTTTTGGTATAATTGCAGATACAAGGTTTTTGTGATTATACTTGATATACAAATTACTTGTAGCATATCAACAAAACGTTTGGCCGGTCGATCTGATATACCCGTTGCAATCTGTAACCCAACTTTCCCCACCATCTATATAGCCACCTCTAATCATTAAACTCAATATTCTGAAAATTCATTAGGGTTACTGAATATTCCTTATTAGTTTTCCTTTTGGATCGTATGTTAGGGAATTTGAGTTTTCTGATTTAATTCACCAAGTTACATTCCGGCAGGTTGAAATGTCCTCCTTGCCAGCACTTCCGAAGCACGGAGAACTCATGACCAGATTAGGGCCACTTCATACTAGACTATCAAGTGACAAAACTGCCGCTAAAAAGCATCCAGTATACAGATGCAACAAATGGCAGGTGATTTCATACCATTCTTTTTAATCTGCTTCTCTTGCCTTCTTGATTGTAGTTAATGATATTGTTAGATTCACTTTATTTAGTGTTAATTAGTATAGTAGAGGATGATTCAATTGTCAAAATATGCAACGATAAGTAACAATACTGTATCCAAAAGAATAGGGCTTGTGGGATATGGTTTTGCATATTTTATTTGATACAGATTGTAGGGTTCAACTGAGCATCATATGGCAGCGATTTGTTTCATTTCCAGTTTGGATTTGATGTAGTTGGTCTTGATTCCTTTTCTTGATATTAGTATTAGAAGCACTAACACATACGCCAATTGACAAAGAAGAATTGTATATATACTCTGTCCCAAAATGAATGCAACAAAAATCTAAATACAACATTTTAGTTTTTTAGTTAAAATTGCAACCCAAAATTACCTTTTTCCAAAAGCTATCATCAGAAAATACATGTTATCACTGATCTTGGGCCTTAGGATTCATGTGTTGTGCTGTTGCTGTTAGGCGTTGTAGAAGTTTGACCAATAGATGTCTGGATCAAACTGTGTCTGTGTGTCATGTCAAACACTACATTTATTCATGGAGAAAACAGTAATAGAAAGAAAGAAGTCTTTCCAAAAGGATTTAGAGTAGAGATGAATTTACTAAACTGGTTATACATACACAATTCAGACAATTAACTGTTCTCCGTTTCTGGCCAAGTTGATCGTGGTCTTCACGTCTTCGTATCATCTTGATATATTTGTAAATAACTTGTTACTGGGACACAGATTGATGCTGCAACACAGTTTCTGGCGGTCATGAGACAACACTTGGAGTCACTTTGTTCAAACCTGTCCAACCATGCAATCACTAGTATACAAAATGATAATGACAGGGTAAGTTGAGCTTTTTTTAGACCATTTTTTTTACCAATATTCGACCATTCACCATAAATGACTACTTGAAACTGGTACGATCCTGCTTTGTACCTTTCTACTTACAGTTTTTATTTTCAGGTTTCACTACTTATCAAAGAGAGCTATATCGATTCCTTCTCTTATAGAGACCGACCATTTGTTAAGGTATCTCTTTCCTTCCAAGCTATGCATTCGCCAATAAAGTTTCAAACAGTAACATTTG